>JARWMC010000002.1:10000000-11355000 GCA_029959065.1 Colias behrii
CAAAATAAATGTTTGAGTTTGAGTTTGAGTTTGAGTGTTAACGCAATTTGAAGCGATCTATTCCCGATTCATCCGGATAAATTTGATTAAATATTGAAATACCTATGATATTTTCCCCATTCATCCGAAGAGTAAATGGTATGTCCGATTCATCCGAGAGTTTTAAAGATAGTTATTAATAAAAAAAGTGATGGAGGGTTGACAAATAAAACAAATATTTTAATTATGTAAATATATATTATTTCTTTGTAAAACTTTAAATAGTAAGATGTAACATATAATATAACACCAGTAATACAGTACCATAAAAATCAACTTTAGGACTTATCTATTATTCTTCCTGTATAGGTTTGATACATATAAATCTGGATATACAACTATTTGTTAATTCTTTTTTAAGCTGTAAACAGTAACAAATACAATATTTAAATTACTACATTAGTAATAAAGTGTTACAAAATCAACTTTAATGCCTATTGCCCTTTTTGTAAGTATAGGTTTGATACATACAGATTTGGATAATAATATTTTTTAACTAATACACTCAAAAATCAACTTTAGGACTTATCTATTATTCTTCCTGCATAGGTTTGATACATATAAATCTGGATATACAACTATTTGTTAATTCTTTTTTAAGCTGTAAACAGTAACAAATACAATATTTAAATTACTACATTAGTAATAAAGTGTTACAAAATCAACTTTAATGCCTATTACCCTTTTTGTATAGGTTTGATACATACAGATTTGGATAATAATATTTTTTAAGTAATACACACAAAAATCAACTTTAGGACTTATCTATTATTCTTCCTGTATAGGTTTGATACATATAAATCGAAAGCCTATGATGTATAAATTTCAGACTTTAATATTAATAACTACGTTAAGTTGCAAATTTTTTCTAAGCAATGACCCAAGGTAATTTCACAGTTTTGATGCTGCGTAATTATATGAGCGAGACGTTTATCAAAATCTATGACATTTTTGTTTCTATATGAAATTGGAATACCCTGTTCAAATTGTTTTATTTTGAGATCAAATTCTTTTATATTTTTCAATAGGAGATCTAAAAATTTAATAAATGACGGTTTTGCATTCGATATTCCTTTATTTAACTTTGAATGCCACCCTTCTAAATGATTTGTGGTCCTGAATCTTTCACCGTAGAATGACCATTTTCCGAAAAAACTAGATTCAATCCAGGCGTTCACAAAGTAGTCATTAAAAGCTAATATTTGCCCGTTATTGGAACAATCTTCCATTATATATAAATAACCATCACTGATTAAGTGTTGTGGCAGAAGTGATAAAGCGCCACAGATTGCAACGTGAGCTTTATGTACGGGATTTTTATTTAATTTTAATTCTTTTGCTTTTTTTCTTAGAGCACTTTTAAAATGAAAATAACAACCTACAATTTTACAATTAGGCATTATTTTTTGCATTGCGTTCATAGCTGCTGCCTCGTAATCAGATTGAAATTTTTTTGGATTCCAATCCGGCACTTGCGACTTTATTATTTGAAAAAGGATTTCATAAGTAGCCTGTTTCTTATTTAATAATAACGCGTATACCAGCGGGACAACGTTAGATGTTTCTTCGGAACTACCCAAATCTCCATGGATTGTGTAAAGTTGGTAGAAGGGCTTAGGACATATTTTAAACGTACCATCTGCAAAAATATGTTCAACTGTTGCTAGTAAGTGCTTCGCATTATGTGTTCCAAATACTATGATTCTGTTCCTTTGGTCTGTATAGTCAGCCAGCAATATTTTGTCTTTATATGCATCTGGGATTTCAACGGCAGAAGCAGTTTGAAATGTGGTTCTTTTCACTCCCAGTGCTTTATTTCTGGAATGGTATAAACTGTTCTTTATTGATGTAAACTTCGGTATTGTTGCTACTAGGTCGAGGCCAAAATCAGCGAGCGAAGACATCTCATTGTTGAATAACGTTGGTATTGGGTCTGATTTCGTTGCAGCTAATTTTCGGCATTGGTTCAGTTGTTTCTTTATTATGTTGGCAGCAAAATTTGGTTGGCATGTATGAGGATCATCACTCACAACTAGATTGTTTTTTGTGACTACACGTCCACGACATTTCCGAGTTTGCCACTTCACACAACACCAAACAGTTGTACCGTTTTTGTTTTCGCGTTTTTTGTTATGCTGATAGCCACCACGCAATAAAAGAAGTCCTCCTCGTTCTGATTGCTCAAAAACTAATTGAGTCTGACTGGAACTACTAGGTTCACAAGTAGAATCCATAATAAACTAATCCAAATCGTAGGCAAAACAACAAATCCGATCACGAGCAAGGGTCAAATGTTCAGAAAGTGATTACAGTAAGTGATAGTAGAGATGTTTCCTGATCGCGAGCGAAAAGTCAACTAAATTTTCATTTATGCAAAATATGTGACATAATTTTTAAAAAGAAGGGTGGTTTTGCGTTATGATGCCGACAAAAGCAAAGTTAAAAACTTTTTACATTGTCTTTTTAAAATTAACAATTACATTTAAATAACAATATTTTAACAAATACTAATCCATTCCGAAAACTCTCACCAGTGTTATCTATCCCATCATAAAACCCCTTTTATGCAATATAGAGCTCGTATTTTTAAATACCTACCTGACGCTCTGTAGCCCTTTTGTTCGGTTGCCGACTGCAAAATTCTCGTAATAAGAACAATTGGTTAGGCACACTTATTAACATTTTTTTGTTAATATATAATGGAAGAAGGGAAAAGGTATTATAAAAATATGGTATCTACCTATATATATATATATATATATATATATATATATATATATATATATATATTTTTTTTACAGGTTGGTCGTGTCACCTGACCGACGACAAATAAAAGATTTTGAATATTAGAAGATATTATTTTTGTAGTAAGTAGGTAATGTTTTTCTTTTTAGTTTTTTTTTGGGCATTTTAGATAATGTAGGAATAGATTCGTACAGTTTATCTTATAAAAATAAATTTAAAAAAAACCGACTTCCAAAAGGTAAAAATAATAAACCTTCCCGACTTCTAACACGTACTTAGAAGTCGGACAGGTATATTCAATTCACTTTTTAGTGTTGTAAGAAGGGTACAACACGAAATTTCAAGCGAGAATTCGTTACGTATGTAGGTACTTCTTCTTCTTTTAAAAGTCGGTTAGTCTCTATCTACATTCGTATGCAAAGTTACAACACGATACGTGCAGTAGAAGTTAGTGTACATCGTCTCGCAAGTTCGAGAAATCGACCGATTGTCTCCGCCTGGAAACTACTGGATCGATTTCAAATATTCTTGAAATGGGCCCACTCGGAATATATTTCGGGTCGAATGTAAAAAGAATCACATCAATCGGTCAACGCGTTTGGGCGCTATCGATGTACAAACACACAAAAAAACACAACTCGGCAGTTGAGACCCTCCTCCTTTTTGGGAAGTCAGTTAAAAAGTGAAAAAATATTGTAAAAAAGTGAGTACTTGTATTTATACATACATATAATTTGTAATACCTAATACAGTATATTAAAAATATGAGTTAATATATTTTAAAATATTTTTTCTGCTATCTATACTTTTTCTTGTCTTATTTAAGGATATTTTCATGCCGGATGAAAAGGGAATATTTTTTCGGATGAATTGGTAATTATATAATTATAATTTGGATTTCGGATGAATCGGGAATATTTTTTCGGATGAATCGGGAACTAAAATAATTCGGATGAGTTTTGCGGATGAATCGGTAATAGATCTTTGAAGCGTTTAAGCAAACGTTTTTTTTTTCAATATAGTATTACAATATACAATTTATTATCACAATTTATTACAATATACAATTTATATTCATGTAAAAGTACTCTCAAGTAAATATTGCTACTCTCGGATAATCGGTACTGCGGATAATGCAGCCTGCATTACGGGAACATTCCATCAAGACATGCGTTAGGTCCTCTGGAACACCGCATTGATCACAATTCGGTGACCTTCTTCATCAGAAACGCAAACTTATTTTATATATAACTAAAAAATATTTAAGAAGAAAAGGACACGGGGTTGGTAAGTTAAAGTAATGTTATTATATCAAAAAGTAGCGTGTAATCACTATAATCTCTAAATATGGCTCTCAAAATATTTTGTGGCACTTACCAAATATTTTTTATCATGACGCCTAATATGTAAAGTATGCGTTAATTCGCAAACAAAACTTAATAACAAAAATAATAATATTCTCATGGCTGTCCTTTTTGTGACTGATTTTTGGATATACATCTGAGTTTATATTAAATTAATTTGAATATGATATTTTCCTCTTAAAGACTTAATTTATTTACGATTACTATATAAGGTATTAATTCCTTATTATCCCTATTAATTATAATTAAATCCTTATACTGCAAAACCACAATGATATTGTCACGTACTAATATACCGAACTCCCAGTAAATTTATTGAAATTTTTTTCCTCTTAATATGTATTAGTTTAGATTTCATAAATATAACGTTCCGCCCGCGGCTTCGCCCGCGTTTTCAAAGAAAAAGCTGTTTATTTCTCGTTCTCGTGGGATTTCCGGGATAAAACCTATTTATTTATTTATTTAACAATTTAATGTACCACACCAAGTTAAAAATATTCACAAGTATACAAAAACGGATTAATACAGTACATAAGGATTAATTCGGTGAGGTGGAATAATGTGTTCTCTGAACCGTACGGGTTGGAGTGCGGAGTGAGACAGGGGGGGTTGACGTCTCCTCGGCTCTTTAACTTTTATGTGGATGAGCTGATTGACGGGCTCAATAGAACTGGTGTCGGCTGCTCGATTGACGGTAAAATCCAATGTCGGAAAATGGCGTCTTTTTTTTTTCGGGCGGCCATCGACCAAACCTTGTTTTTTTTAATACAAAAAAGTATAATAAACCAAACTTACAATGGCAGGTATACCTCTAAACACAGTCCGAACCGAGTTAAAGGAGTTTGAAGTTAGCTGGTATTTATTAGCTTTATAAGTAGCCCATTTTTGTTTTATGAACACAAGCTAAGTGAGAAGTTGCAAAAAGTAATAGTTTCTTTGTAATTGTATTTTTAACCTATTATTATTAACTATTATTAACCTATTAGGCCTCGGTCTCGAAGTCGGCAGGCGACAGTGGCGGCCTAAGGGCGTCCCCGCAAACTTTACAATTGTGTGTGAAACGAGTTTGGTACTATTTATTTTTTGAAGACAAATAAGTAATAGTAAAATATTCAATCAAACCACAGAGTTGTATAAATATATAAGTTTATTAAAAAACGTATTTAATTTTCGTCGCTAGACTCCGTAGCTTCGTTCTCCACATCATGTCTTATTATTATATTATCTAGTAATAATGCAGGAGGTGATAAACTCTCCTGGTGTCTTCCCCATCCCAAATACCACAATATACTAGACATGACGTGGGAACAGCAGCCTAGAGTACGTTTGCCTACAATGCAACTGCAGTAATGCGAGTGTTACTGCCTGTCTACCCTGCATACCGCCCGCGCCTTGTACAAGAATATACGTGTAATATACTCGCGAGTCGCGACTCCTTCTCGAGCTTCTTCCACACAGTTGGCGGGAGCTCGTAAGTTGTATAATGGGTTGTACTGTTTGTTCGCACATACATTAACACTATTTGTTGCAATTTCTCACATACCTTACGCTTAAAAGACAAAATATCCTATAAATCTAATAAATAAGATCAGTCAACTTCTAGCTCTCGTAACTCAGTTTGGACTGAGTGTAGAGGTATATACGCCATAGTAAGTTTGGTTTATTACATTATTCTGTAATTAAAAAACAAGGTTTAATCGATGGCCGCGCGAAAAAAAAAAGACGCCAGTTCCCATACTAAATCCGACATTGTCCTTTCCTTGTAATCGGTTCAGTAGTATTTGCGTGATTAACAAACATACAGTACTCCAAAATTAATAATGCGCATGCAAATCTTTTTTTTTTTTTTTTTATGCAATAGGAGGCAACAGAGCAGACGCGTCACCTGGTGGTAAGTGCTCCACGTCGCCCATATGTACCCACAGTGCCAGAGACATTGTGAGTATGTTGCCGGCCTTTCAGGTAGGAATATGCTCTTTTCTTGATGGTCCCCAGTTCATAGCCGTTTGGAAAAGCCGCATGAGGGAGTTTGTTCCAGATGTCTGTAGTGCGCGGGAAGAAAGACCTTTTAAAGCGCACAGTTGTAGATTACCAACAGTCAAGGTGGTGAGGGTGGTATTGTTGACGATGTCGTGCTGTACGGTGGTGGAACTCGGCGGCGGGTAATGTTCCAAACAACTCTTCAGAGCACTCCCCATAGTAAATGCGATAGAGAACGCATAAGGAAGCGACATCTCTTCGCAGCGCCAAAGTATCAAGCCGATCGGTGAGACTTGGCTCGTTAACAAGTCGTACAGCTCTCCTTTGAATACGGTCAAATGGAAGGAGGTATTGTTGGGCCAGATGTGGGAGCAGTATTCCATGTGCGGCCTAACTTGCGCCTTATATAGCTTGAGGCGATGGTGCGACGTGAAATACTGCCCCGCTCTACAGAGCACACCAAGTTTTTGTGAAGCCAACTTGACTTTTCCTTCCAAGTGACAAGAAAACTGTACGTTACTCGAGATTTCGAGACCAAGGATTCCGATACTGGCTGCGGCTGAGAGAGGAGTACCCTGAAAAGTAGGAGCTATGACGAAGGGGAGCTTTTTAGCGGTAAAGGCGCAAACCTGTGTCTTTTTGGGGTTAAATTGGACTAGGTTTAGTCGGCCCCATTCTGAAACCTCTTGTAGAGAAGTTTCAATCTCAGACACGAGGTTGTTCAATTCACCTATAAAATTAAATCTTCGCTAATTGTCGTATTTCCGAAAACAATCGAATCATTGAATCGTAAGAGTCCTAAACAATGCACTTGCATTTTACACCTTGTTTTAAAGAAAATAGAAGTCAATTCACGGTCATACACAATCAAAAACAAATCGGTCGGTAGGTGACGGTAGCCTGTCAGTCAAAAAACTCAAAAATCCGTCAGTCGTTTTTAAATATTGGTGGTGCCTGCACGTGTTCTCTCTGTGTGGAATTATATAGAGCTGCTATTACATACCCTTCTTGGTTTTGTTTTTAAAGGTGAATTGAATTAATCGACGAAATGATTTACACAGGTGATGGCAGTAGGGAAAGTGAAAATGAAGAAGAGCATAATGAAAGTTCCGATGTATCTAAAATGTCAGAAATAAAGATAATCCCTGATTTTGATTGATTTTATTTTTATTTTTTTGTAATTGTAATAATATTGAAGAATGATCAGTACTGTAAATACTTTTGAACTGAGATTTTAATGATTAGATTTATATGGTTTAAATGTAAACCTGTGTTTGAAAACCATATTTTATACAATATAAATTTTGTGTTTTTTTAACCTTCTTTTCTTCCATCATTACACCAGCTTCAGACACTTTAAAAGTACTATAAAATTGTCCCAGTAGGTAAATCAATCCAACAAAGATATATTCGCAATCGTGGGGTTATCCTCGCTATTTACTTACAAGGAATTATCGAAACAAAATCGTTACAAATAAATTTTAATCTCTTTTAGCACAAAACACATAATTTGACTAAATTATGCATGAAGAAAATGCACGCGGTGTGTCCCTAAGACACATAAAACTGAAAGAATAGAATAAATTCGATTGCTCTGGCGGGTCACGAGTGGCTGAATTGGTCAGGCATCCGCCCCGGAATGGCGCGAAAGGATGCGGGTTCGAGTCCCGCCTCGTGATCGAATTTTTTCTATTCTTTATAAATTTATATTTATAAAGCATTTGAATGCCATAAAATAATAAATATCAATTTCAACAAAAAAGGTCGTGCTCCATCGTTACAATATTGTATTCACTGAAAAGTGTTTCATATTGGTTGAGATGGTTGTTAATCATCCCAATAGATGGCGCGCGGTGTGTCCCTAAGACACATAAAACTGAAAGAATAGAATAAATTCGATTGCTCTGGCGGGTCACGAGTGGCTGAATTGGTCAGGCATCCGCCCCGGAATGGCGCGAAAGGATGCGGGTTCGAGTCCCGCCTCGTGATCGAATTTTTTCTATTCTTTATAAATTTATATTTATAAAGCATTTGAATGCCATAAAATAATAAATATCAATTTCAACAAAAAAGGTCGTGCTCCATCGTTACAATATTGTATTCACTGAAAAGTGTTTCATATTGGTTGAGATGGTTGTTAATCATCCCAATAGATGGCGCGCGGTGTGTCCCTAAGACACATAAAACTGAAAGAATAGAATAAATTCGATTGCTCTGGCGGGTCACGAGTGGCTGAATTGGTCAGGCATCCGCCCCGGAATGGCGCGAAAGGATGCGGGTTCGAGTCCCGCCTCGTGATCAAATTTTTTCTATTCTTTATAAATTTATATTTATAAAGCATTTGAATGCCATAAAATAATAAATATCAATTTCAACAAAAAAGGTCGTGCTCCATCGTTACAATATTGTATTCACTGAAAAGTGTTTCATATTGGTTGAGATGGTTGTTAATCATCCCAATAGATGGCGCGCGGTGTGTCCCTAAGACACATAAAACTGAAAGAATAGAATAAATTCGATTGCTCTGGCGGGTCACGAGTGGCTGAATTGGTCAGGCATCCGCCCCGGAATGGCGCGAAAGGATGCGGGTTCGAGTCCCGCCTCGTGATCGAATTTTTTCTATTCTTTATAAATTTATACTAATTCACACTTATTAATGTATAAGATTTTTTGTAAATTTTTATAACATTGTAAACGTAGTTTTGAAAAAAAAAGGAAAAAGTAAATATTTAAGTTATAAATTCTTGAATATCATTAGTAGGTATCTACTGACTTGAACGTACCGTATTCGCAAGCACAATTTTATCGCTGTGACGTTCTAAACTGCCAAACCTGAAAAAAAAATCGGGAGTCGAGCATGCTTCGGCATGAATTACGTCAGCTCGCACAGGTAAAGCTGTGAAAGGATGTGAATCAAATCCCATATAAATTATTATTCATTATTAGAGTTCCGGATCTCAAAAGGAAAAAGCAGAACCCTTATAATAGGACCTCTCACCTCTGCATGTTCATGAAAGTTGGTAGTTTACTATCAGTCGACACACCAGCTCTCTTGCCCGCCCGCAAAAAGATAGAAATAATAGGAAATACATACAAAAGGAGGTTTTATCTTACTATAGTTGTAAGATACTGCTACGAACGCTAGATTGTCCTATTCGACCGGATACCGAATATAAAAAGTAGCCGAATAGGGCGAATACCTAGTAGTGGCAAAATATTCGTGGCATAAGGCATTTCAAAAATTGTAGAGATGCTATTACTTATAAATTTATAAAGAATAGAAAAAAAATCGATCACGAGGCGGGACTCGAACCCGCATCCTTTCACGCCAATCCGGGGCGGATGCTTGACCAACTCAGCCACCCGTGACGCTAGATGCTATTACGTTATATCACTCTGAATTTGAGACACAGCCAAAAAAAACAAGCCAACAATTTTACCTTTGAACTATTTTGATTCGCACATCGGTCCTGTGGTTTTGCTGTGAGTGCCCACCAGACAGACAGACACACTTTTGTATTTAAAATAGAACTCAGAATGGATTTTATTATCTATATGTTCTTACTAATATTATAAATCTAAACGGATTGTTTTGTACTATTAAACATGATAATCTCAGTAACTACTTTTTGAATAACAAGTAAAGGTTTCCTCTTCACTGATATTAATATTAAATGCGCATATCATACTCAATTATTATATCGACGAGTCCTTGGTCTCTCTTAACAAAAGTAATTCCAGAAGAGGGAGACCATATCATGAAAGCCATGGCAATCATAGAGTCGACGTAACGATGGTCCAATGTCGGTGTGTACTTTATCTTGTATTGAATGAATTTCTTAGGCCATTTTCCTGAAAGATTTAAATGAATTAGACAAAATTCATATAAGAATTTGGAATAAGTAGATATCTAATGTGATATTTATGTTCACATATTTGTTTAAACTGAATTATCCAAGACTACTGAATGGATTTTGATTAAGTGAGTGGTGGTTAGGACCTCGCATTTCAAATCGACAAGTCCGGGGTTCGAGACCAGGCGAGAGCGTGCAGTAAATAAATTGATTTTTCAATTTTTCAATTTAATTTTCAACCGGCATGTCGAAGAATCAAAAAAGTTCGACGACAGCTTGGTGGATTATTGCCCGATCCCTTACGGGAGGCCCATGAACCAGCATTGGGAACGTATATGGGCTGATGATGATTATGATGATGAACTTTGCCGTGCTGTACATCTACATAAGCTATAGGTATAAATCTACTACCAAGCTTTTGTTACGTGCGAAGCTTTAGTGTGTGGATATTAAAAGCTACCTAAGTTAAATTTAAAGCGGAATTAAGCTCATATTATATAGATTTGAATTACAAGAAAATAACAGAAATTACCTATAATGCTGTATCTTTTGGAACGCCCGTGTACGTCGCGATACGCGCATCTGCTCAATGACATCCAATGTTTGGTTTTGTAGTTTAGCTCGCCTGAAACGTTAATAATAACTGTAGACAAGTCACAAGTACCTGTGCAGTGTGCACGCCTGTGGTTCACTGTCGAGGAAAGGTTTTTCCAACTCAGATAGCTTCATGCGCTCATGCATAGCGCTTTCCTAAAGATCGTCATATGATCAGATGCATAGTTTACGATTCTTTAAAGGAAGTACAAACATTCATTTTATATATATACTTACTAGACACAAAAATTCATTTTTAAACGAATAACTAATATATTTTTGTAAATAAAATAAGTGCCTACCAATAAAAAGGCAATGAATATTATGCATATTCTAAGAATTTTTTGTGTCGGGGCCTTAAAGTATGAGCCACACCGTGCCGGGGATGGGCCGTGCCGAAGCAGGGAAACAAATAAAACAATATCAATAGGTACACATTTCAAAAACGTGCCCCGTCCGGACCCAGAACCACGATGGATTTTTGATCAAGCCCAGGATGGGGCAGCGAAACAGTATAGCGTAAATCATGCTTAAATCTTATTTTCTATTATTTAAAATCAACAACAAATTGACTGAAAATATTACCAGTCTCCTCCAAGTGCGCAAAATGTTGTAATGATTTGAGAGCATCCCTCCATGTATTGCTGGGAACTTTGCAATATCTATGTTTACATCGTATTGACGATTCATCCAGATAGCCGTATTGGGTCAAGTATTCCTACAATAAAAGAGATAATTAAAAATAATGTTATTTTTGTGCGCTCTTATAGTTAATTGAAATCACATAAACTTATTTTAATAACAAAAAAAAAAACAAAATTGGCGAAAAATATTTACAGAAAATAATGTTATTTTTGTTACAAACTCAAACATTTATTTATTCAATTAAATAATTATGTCGCTCAGGTTCACACATACCATGAAATATGCCAACATTGCCCACTTTTTTGAAATAATTTAAATTTTCGCAAAAAATTTCTATGGAAACGTTAGTATTTTCTGTTAGCATAATAGGGTTTTCTTAGATCGTGTGCATAATTATATTGTTGCAGCAAATTTCATTATTCTTCAACATTTAATTCATTATTTGTCTGTTTTTGAGGGCGGGCAAAGTTATCTGCACTTTTTGCCAACATTGCCCACGTCTATATTTTTGACGTAAATTTGACCTCTAGCTAGATTATATTAAAGTCCATTTTAAAGATGTTGGAAAAGACGTTACCCAGGTATTTTTTCTCTTTTTCATACAAATCACATTTCGCTTTTCCAAAAAGCCTAAAAGGGATGGTACATCTCAGGAAAATGGGCACGACTTTCGATTTCTTTTACTGCAAACATTTCGTAGTAGGATTACGTAGTAGGCAATAAAAAGATAAAAGAAGCAAAACAGAATATTGTTCAGTGACTATTTAATAAAAATAAACATATTTTTACATTTAAGTTGTGCTTATAATTCAGAATTAAGTTTATTTTTCCGAAATTTACCGAATAGAATTAATATTATTAAGTATCAAATTATGTGGTAATATGAAATGTGCCAACCCTAAGCTTTTTTTGATGGTGGGCAATGTTGTCAAAATATATAGATCGCTACATTATTAGGCAATTTTGCCCACCATTGTAACTTTTATTTAAAACAACCTTCAGTGGCAATAATAGCATTAAACTACTCTTCAAACGTTATTTTATAACATATTATGAGTAAAAATAACCTGTGTTTTATAGCCACCATGCACAAACGATCACTTGAATTTTCACCATTTTTTGCCCACGAAATCACACATGATATTCGATGAGTTACAACAAGTTGCGGATTTTACTTAGCGACATACACAATAGGCAGTGTTGTCTGACATGTAACCTGTTTTACAACAAATACCATTAATGTTGCCAAAGTATGAAGGTATTTTTGTAATTTAAAAATTTTCTTATGAATTGATCTTCGGGCAAAGAGTATCTTGTGGGCAATGCTGGCATATTTCACGGTACTTATAACTATTATTCACGCTAATATATAAAATACCTACAGTAATTCAATATGTAACTATTATCTACAAATTTAAGGAGACTGATTTGAGGCGAAATCTATATTATAAAGTCTGATAATACGTTCTATTTCTTCCGAATGGGGGTTAGACAAAATAAATGTTTGAGTTTGAGTTTGAGTTTGAGTGTTAACGCAATTTGAAGCGTTTAAGCAAACGTTTTTTTTTTCAATATAGTATTACAATATACAATTTATTATCACAATTTATTACAATATACAATTTATATTCATGTAAAAGTACTCTCAAGTAAATATTGCTACTCTCGGATAATCGGTACTGCGGATAATGCAGCCTGCATTACGGGAACATTCCATCAAGACATGCGTTAGGTCCTCTGGAACACCGCATTGATCACAATTCGGTGACCTTCTTCATCAGAAACGCAAACTTATTTTATATATAACTAAAAAATATTTAAGAAGAAAAGGACACGGGGTTGGTAAGTTAAAGTAATGTTATTATATCAAAAAGTAGCGTGTAATCACTATAATCTCTAAATATGGCTCTCAAAATATTTTGTGGCACTTACCAAATATTTTTTATCATGACGCCTAATATGTAAAGTATGCGTTAATTCGCAAACAAAACTTAATAACAAAAATAATAATATTCTCATGGCTGTCCTTTTTGTGACTGATTTTTGGATATACATCTGAGTTTATATTAAATTAATTTGAATATGATATTTTCCTCTTAAAGACTTAATTTATTTACGATTACTATATAAGGTATTAATTCCTTATTATCCCTATTAATTATAATTAAATCCTTATACTGCAAAACCACAATGATATTGTCACGTACTAATATACCGAACTCCCAGTAAATTTATTGAAATTTTTTTCCTCTTAATATGTATTAGTTTAGATTTCATAAATATAACGTTCCGCCCGCGGCTTCGCCCGCGTTTTCAAAGAAAAAGCTGTTTATTTCTCGTTCTCGTGGGATTTCCGGGATAAAACCTATTTATTTATTTATTTAACAATTTAATGTACCACACCAAGTTAAAAATATTCACAAGTATACAAAAACGGATTAATACAGTACATAAGGATTAATTCGGTGAGGTGGAATAATGTGTTCTCTGAACCGTACGGGTTGGAGTGCGGAGTGAGACAGGGGGGGTTGACGTCTCCTCGGCTCTTTAACTTTTATGTGGATGAGCTGATTGACGGGCTCAATAGAACTGGTGTCGGCTGCTCGATTGACGGTAAAATCCAATGTCGGAAAATGGCGTCTTTTTTTTTTCGGGCGGCCATCGACCAAACCTTGTTTTTTTTAATACAAAAAAGTATAATAAACCAAACTTACAATGGCAGGTATACCTCTAAACACAGTCCGAACCGAGTTAAAGGAGTTTGAAGTTAGCTGGTATTTATTAGCTTTATAAGTAGCCCATTTTTGTTTTATGAACACAAGCTAAGTGAGAAGTTGCAAAAAGTAATAGTTTCTTTGTAATTGTATTTTTAACCTATTATTATTAACTATTATTAACCTATTAGGCCTCGGTCTCGAAGTCGGCAGGCGACAGTGGCGGCCTAAGGGCGTCCCCGCAAACTTTACAATTGTGTGTGAAACGAGTTTGGTACTATTTATTTTTTGAAGACAAATAAGTAATAGTAAAATATTCAATCAAACCACAGAGTTGTATAAATATATAAGTTTATTAAAAAACGTATTTAATTTTCGTCGCTAGACTCCGTAGCTTCGTTCTCCACATCATGTCTTATTATTATATTATCTAGTAATAATGCAGGAGGTGATAAACTCTCCTGGTGTCTTCCCCATCCCAAATACCACAATATACTAGACATGACGTGGGAACAGCAGCCTAGAGTACGTTTGCCTACAATGCAACTGCAGTAATGCGAGTGTTACTGCCTGTCTACCCTGCATACCGCCCGCGCCTTGTACAAGAATATACGTGTAATATACTCGCGAGTCGCGACTCCTTCTCGAGCTTCTTCCACACAGTTGGCGGGAGCTCGTAAGTTGTATAATGGGTTGTACTGTTTGTTCGCACATACATTAACACTATTTGTTGCAATTTCTCACATACCTTACGCTTAAAAGACAAAATATCCTATAAATCTAATAAATAAGATCAGTCAACTTCTAGCTCTCGTAACTCAGTTTGGACTGAGTGTAGAGGTATATACGCCATAGTAAGTTTGGTTTATTACATTATTCTGTAATTAAAAAACAAGGTTTAATCGATGGCCGCGCGAAAAAAAAAAGACGCCAGTTCCCATACTAAATCCGACATTGTCCTTTCCTTGTAATCGGTTCAGTAGTATTTGCGTGATTAACAAACATACAGTACTCCAAAATTAATAATGCGCATGCAAATCTTTTTTTTTTTTTTTTTATGCAATAGGAGGCAACAGAGCAGACGCGTCACCTGGTGGTAAGTGCTCCACGTCGCCCATATGTACCCACAGTGCCAGAGACATTGTGAGTATGTTGCCGGCCTTTCAGGTAGGAATATGCTCTTTTCTTGATGGTCCCCAGTTCATAGCCGTTTGGAAAAGCCGCATGAGGGAGTTTGTTCCAGATGTCTGTAGTGCGCGGGAAGAAAGACCTTTTAAAGCGCACAGTTGTAGATTACCAACAGTCAAGGTGGTGAGGGTGGTATTGTTGACGATGTCGTGCTGTACGGTGGTGGAACTCGGCGGCGGGTAATGTTCCAAACAACTCTTCAGAGCACTCCCCATAGTAAATGCGATAGAGAACGCATAAGGAAGCGACATCTCTTCGCAGCGCCAAAGTATCAAGCCGATCGGTGAGACTTGGCTCGTTAACAAGTCGTACAGCTCTCCTTTGAATACGGTCAAATGGAAGGAGGTATTGTTGGGCCAGATGTGGGAGCAGTATTCCATGTGCGGCCTAACTTGCGCCTTATATAGCTTGAGGCGATGGTGCGACGTGAAATACTGCCCCGCTCTACAGAGCACACCAAGTTTTTGTGAAGCCAACTTGACTTTTCCTTCCAAGTGACAAGAAAACTGTACGTTACTCGAGATTTCGAGACCAAGGATTCCGATACTGGCTGCGGCTGAGAGAGGAGTACCCTGAAAAGTAGGAGCTATGACGAAGGGGAGCTTTTTAGCGGTAAAGGCGCAAACCTGTGTCTTTTTGGGGTTAAATTGGACTAGGTTTAGTCGGCCCCATTCTGAAACCTCTTGTAGAGAAGTTTCAATCTCAGACACGAGGTTGTTCAATTCACCTATAAAATTAAATCTTCGCTAATTGTCGTATTTCCGAAAACAATCGAATCATTGAATCGTAAGAGTCCTAAACAATGCACTTGCATTTTACACCTTGTTTTAAAGAAAATAGAAGTCAATTCACGGTCATACACAATCAAAAACAAATCGGTCGGTAGGTGACGGTAGCCTGTCAGTCAAAAAACTCAAAAATCCGTCAGTCGTTTTTAAATATTGGTGGTGCCTGCACGTGTTCTCTCTGTGTGGAATTATATAGAGCTGCTATTACATACCCTTCTTGGTTTTGTTTTTAAAGGTGAATTGAATTAATCGACGAAATGATTTACACAGGTGATGGCAGTAGGGAAAGTGAAAATGAAGAAGAGCATAATGAAAGTTCCGATGTATCTAAAATGTCAGAAATAAAGATAATCCCTGATTTTGATTGATTTTATTTTTATTTTTTTGTAATTGTAATAATATTGAAGAATGATCAGTACTGTAAATACTTTTGAACTGAGATTTTAATGATTAGATTTATATGGTTTAAATGTAAACCTGTGTTTGAAAACCATATTTTATACAATATAAATTTTGTGTTTTTTTAACCTTCTTTTCTTCCATCATTACACCAGCTTCAGACACTTTAAAAGTACTATAAAATTGTCCCAGTAGGTAAATCAATCCAACAAAGATATATTCGCAATCGTGGGGTTATCCTCGCTATTTACTTACAAGGAATTATCGAAACAAAATCGTTACAAATAAATTTTAATCTCTTTTAGCACAAAACACATAATTTGACTAAATTATGCATGAAGAAAATGCACGCGGTGTGTCCCTAAGACACATAAAACTGAAAGAATAGAATAAATTCGATTGCTCTGGCGGGTCACGAGTGGCTGAATTGGTCAGGCATCCGCCCCGGAATGGCGCGAAAGGATGCGGGTTCGAGTCCCGCCTCGTGATCGAATTTTTTCTATTCTTTATAAATTTATATTTATAAAGCATTTGAATGCCATAAAATAATAAATATCAATTTCAACAAAAAAGGTCGTGCTCCATCGTTACAATATTGTATTCACTGAAAAGTGTTTCATATTGGTTGAGATGGTTGTTAATCATCCCAATAGATGGCGCGCGGTGTGTCCCTAAGACACATAAAACTGAAAGAATAGAATAAATTCGATTGCTCTGGCGGGTCACGAGTGGCTGAATTGGTCAGGCATCCGCCCCGGAATGGCGCGAAAGGATGCGGGTTCGAGTCCCGCCTCGTGATCGAATTTTTTCTATTCTTTATAAATTTATATTTATAAAGCATTTGAATGCCATAAAATAATAAATATCAATTTCAACAAAAAAGGTCGTGCTCCATCGTTACAATATTGTATTCACTGAAAAGTGTTTCATATTGGTTGAGATGGTTGTTAATCATCCCAATAGATGGCGCGCGGTGTGTCCCTAAGACACATAAAACTGAAAGAATAGAATAAATTCGATTGCTCTGGCGGGTCACGAGTGGCTGAATTGGTCAGGCATCCGCCCCGGAATGGCGCGAAAGGATGCGGGTTCGAGTCCCGCCTCGTGATCAAATTTTTTCTATTCTTTATAAATTTATATTTATAAAGCATTTGAATGCCATAAAATAATAAATATCAATTTCAACAAAAAAGGTCGTGCTCCATCGTTACAATATTGTATTCACTGAAAAGTGTTTCATATTGGTTGAGATGGTTGTTAATCATCCCAATAGATGGCGCGCGGTGTGTCCCTAAGACACATAAAACTGAAAGAATAGAATAAATTCGATTGCTCTGGCGGGTCACGAGTGGCTGAATTGGTCAGGCATCCGCCCCGGAATGGCGCGAAAGGATGCGGGTTCGAGTCCCGCCTCGTGATCGAATTTTTTCTATTCTTTATAAATTTATACTAATTCACACTTATTAATGTATAAGATTTTTTGTAAATTTTTATAACATTGTAAACGTAGTTTTGAAAAAAAAAGGAAAAAGTAAATATTTAAGTTATAAATTCTTGAATATCATTAGTAGGTATCTACTGACTTGAACGTACCGTATTCGCAAGCACAATTTTATCGCTGTGACGTTCTAAACTGCCAAACCTGAAAAAAAAATCGGGAGTCGAGCATGCTTCGGCATGAATTACGTCAGCTCGCACAGGTAAAGCTGTGAAAGGATGTGAATCAAATCCCATATAAATTATTATTCATTATTAGAGTTCCGGATCTCAAAAGGAAAAAGCAGAACCCTTATAATAGGACCTCTCACCTCTGCATGTTCATGAAAGTTGGTAGTTTACTATCAGTCGACACACCAGCTCTCTTGCCCGCCCGCAAAAAGATAGAAATAATAGGAAATACATACAAAAGGAGGTTTTATCTTACTATAGTTGTAAGATACTGCTACGAACGCTAGATTGTCCTATTCGACCGGATACCGAATATAAAAAGTAGCCGAATAGGGCGAATACCTAGTAGTGGCAAAATATTCGTGGCATAAGGCATTTCAAAAATTGTAGAGATGCTATTACTTATAAATTTATAAAGAATAGAAAAAAAATCGATCACGAGGCGGGACTCGAACCCGCATCCTTTCACGCCAATCCGGGGCGGATGCTTGACCAACTCAGCCACCCGTGACGCTAGATGCTATTACGTTATATCACTCTGAATTTGAGACACAGCCAAAAAAAACAAGCCAACAATTTTACCTTTGAACTATTTTGATTCGCACATCGGTCCTGTGGTTTTGCTGTGAGTGCCCACCAGACAGACAGACACACTTTTGTATTTAAAATAGAACTCAGAATGGATTTTATTATCTATATGTTCTTACTAATATTATAAATCTAAACGGATTGTTTTGTACTATTAAACATGATAATCTCAGTAACTACTTTTTGAATAACAAGTAAAGGTTTCCTCTTCACTGATATTAATATTAAATGCGCATATCATACTCAATTATTATATCGACGAGTCCTTGGTCTCTCTTAACAAAAGTAATTCCAGAAGAGGGAGACCATATCATGAAAGCCATGGCAATCATAGAGTCGACGTAACGATGGTCCAATGTCGGTGTGTACTTTATCTTGTATTGAATGAATTTCTTAGGCCATTTTCCTGAAAGATTTAAATGAATTAGACAAAATTCATATAAGAATTTGGAATAAGTAGATATCTAATGTGATATTTATGTTCACATATTTGTTTAAACTGAATTATCCAAGACTACTGAATGGATTTTGATTAAGTGAGTGGTGGTTAGGACCTCGCATTTCAAATCGACAAGTCCGGGGTTCGAGACCAGGCGAGAGCGTGCAGTAAATAAATTGATTTTTCAATTTTTCAATTTAATTTTCAACCGGCATGTCGAAGAATCAAAAAAGTTCGACGACAGCTTGGTGGATTATTGCCCGATCCCTTACGGGAGGCCCATGAACCAGCATTGGGAACGTATATGGGCTGATGATGATTATGATGATGAACTTTGCCGTGCTGTACATCTACATAAGCTATAGGTATAAATCTACTACCAAGCTTTTGTTACGTGCGAAGCTTTAGTGTGTGGATATTAAAAGCTACCTAAGTTAAATTTAAAGCGGAATTAAGCTCATATTATATAGATTTGAATTACAAGAAAATAACAGAAATTACCTATAATGCTGTATCTTTTGGAACGCCCGTGTACGTCGCGATACGCGCATCTGCTCAATGACATCCAATGTTTGGTTTTGTAGTTTAGCTCGCCTGAAACGTTAATAATAACTGTAGACAAGTCACAAGTACCTGTGCAGTGTGCACGCCTGTGGTTCACTGTCGAGGAAAGGTTTTTCCAACTCAGATAGCTTCATGCGCTCATGCATAGCGCTTTCCTAAAGATCGTCATATGATCAGATGCATAGTTTACGATTCTTTAAAGGAAGTACAAACATTCATTTTATATATATACTTACTAGACACAAAAATTCATTTTTAAACGAATAACTAATATATTTTTGTAAATAAAATAAGTGCCTACCAATAAAAAGGCAATGAATATTATGCATATTCTAAGAATTTTTTGTGTCGGGGCCTTAAAGTATGAGCCACACCGTGCCGGGGATGGGCCGTGCCGAAGCAGGGAAACAAATAAAACAATATCAATAGGTACACATTTCAAAAACGTGCCCCGTCCGGACCCAGAACCACGATGGATTTTTGATCAAGCCCAGGATGGGGCAGCGAAACAGTATAGCGTAAATCATGCTTAAATCTTATTTTCTATTATTTAAAATCAACAACAAATTGACTGAAAATATTACCAGTCTCCTCCAAGTGCGCAAAATGTTGTAATGATTTGAGAGCATCCCTCCATGTATTGCTGGGAACTTTGCAATATCTATGTTTACATCGTATTGACGATTCATCCAGATAGCCGTATTGGGTCAAGTATTCCTACAATAAAAGAGATAATTAAAAATAATGTTATTTTTGTGCGCTCTTATAGTTAATTGAAATCACATAAACTTATTTTAATAACAAAAAAAAAAACAAAATTGGCGAAAAATATTTACAGAAAATAATGTTATTTTTGTTACAAACTCAAACATTTATTTATTCAATTAAATAATTATGTCGCTCAGGTTCACACATACCATGAAATATGCCAACATTGCCCACTTTTTTGAAATAATTTAAATTTTCGCAAAAAATTTCTATGGAAACGTTAGTATTTTCTGTTAGCATAATAGGGTTTTCTTAGATCGTGTGCATAATTATATTGTTGCAGCAAATTTCATTATTCTTCAACATTTAATTCATTATTTGTCTGTTTTTGAGGGCGGGCAAAGTTATCTGCACTTTTTGCCAACATTGCCCACGTCTATATTTTTGACGTAAATTTGACCTCTAGCTAGATTATATTAAAGTCCATTTTAAAGATGTTGGAAAAGACGTTACCCAGGTATTTTTTCTCTTTTTCATACAAATCACATTTCGCTTTTCCAAAAAGCCTAAAAGGGATGGTACATCTCAGGAAAATGGGCACGACTTTCGATTTCTTTTACTGCAAACATTTCGTAGTAGGATTACGTAGTAGGCAATAAAAAGATAAAAGAAGCAAAACAGAATATTGTTCAGTGACTATTTAATAAAAATAAACATATTTTTACATTTAAGTTGTGCTTATAATTCAGAATTAAGTTTATTTTTCCGAAATTTACCGAATAGAATTAATATTATTAAGTATC
Organism: Colias behrii; assembly: GCA_029959065.1. Classification (NCBI taxonomy): domain Eukaryota; kingdom Metazoa; phylum Arthropoda; class Insecta; order Lepidoptera; family Pieridae; genus Colias; species Colias behrii. The sequence goes on from JARWMC010000002.1 coordinate 10,021,081, forward strand.
AAATTATGTGGTAATATGAAATGTGCCAACCCTAAGCTTTTTTTGATGGTGGGCAATGTTGTCAAAATATATAGATCGCTACATTATTAGGCAATTTTGCCCACCATTGTAACTTTTATTTAAAACAACCTTCAGTGGCAATAATAGCATTAAACTACTCTTCAAACGTTATTTTATAACATATTATGAGTAAAAATAACCTGTGTTTTATAGCCACCATGCACAAACGATCACTTGAATTTTCACCATTTTTTGCCCACGAAATCACACATGATATTCGATGAGTTACAACAAGTTGCGGATTTTACTTAGCGACATACACAATAGGCAGTGTTGTCTGACATGTAACCTATTTTACAACAAATACCATTAATGTTGCCAAAGTATGAAGGTATTTTTGTAATTTAAAAATTTTCTTATGAATTGATCTTCGGGCAAAGAGTATCTTGTGGGCAATGCTGGCATATTTCACGGTACTTATAACTATTATTCACGCTAATATATAAAATACCTACAGTAATTCAATATGTAACTATTATCTACAAATTTAAGGAGACTGATTTGAGGCGAAATCTATATTATAAAGTCTGATAATACGTTCTATTTCTTCCGAATGGGGGTTAGACAAAATAAATGTTTGAGTTTGAGTTTGAGTTTGAGTGTTAACGCAATTTGAAGCGTTTAAGCAAACGTTTTTTTTTTCAATATATTATTACAATATACAATTTATTATCACAATTTATTACAATATACAATTTATATTCATGTAAAAGTACTCTCAAGTAAATATTGCTACTCTCGGATAATCGGTACTGCGGATAATGCAGCCTGCATTACGGGAACATTCCATCAAGACATGCGTTAGGTCCTCTGGAACACCGCATTGATCACAATTCGGTGACCTTCTTCATCAGAAACGCAAACTTATTTTATATATAACTAAAAAATATTTAAGAAGAAAAGGACACGGGGTTGGTAAGTTAAAGTAATGTTATTATATCAAAAAGTAGCGTGTAATCACTATAATCTCTAAATATGGCTCTCAAAATATTTTGTGGCACTTACCAAATATTTTTTATCATGACGCCTAATATGTAAAGTATGCGTTAATTCGCAAACAAAACTTAATAACAAAAATAATAATATTCTCATGGCTGTCCTTTTTGTGACTGATTTTTGGATATACATCTGAGTTTATATTAAATTAATTTGAATATGATATTTTCCTCTTAAAGACTTAATTTATTTACGATTACTATATAAGGTATTAATTCCTTATTATCCCTATTAATTATAATTAAATCCTTATACTGCAAAACCACAATGATATTGTCACGTACTAATATACCGAACTCCCAGTAAATTTATTGAAATTTTTTTCCTCTTAATATGTATTAGTTTAGATTTCATAAATATAACGTTCCGCCCGCGGCTTCGCCCGCGTTTTCAAAGAAAAAGCTGTTTATTTCTCGTTCTCGTGGGATTTCCGGGATAAAACCTATTTATTTATTTATTTAACAATTTAATGTACCACACCAAGTTAAAAATATTCACAAGTATACAAAAACGGATTAATACAGTACATAAGGATTAATTCGGTGAGGTGGAATAATGTGTTCTCTGAACCGTACGGGTTGGAGTGCGGAGTGAGACAGGGGGGGTTGACGTCTCCTCGGCTCTTTAACTTTTATGTGGATGAGCTGATTGACGGGCTCAATAGAACTGGTGTCGGCTGCTCGATTGACGGTAAAATCCAATGTCGGAAAATGGCGTCTTTTTTTTTTCGGGCGGCCATCGACCAAACCTTGTTTTTTTTAATACAAAAAAGTATAATAAACCAAACTTACAATGGCAGGTATACCTCTAAACACAGTCCGAACCGAGTTAAAGGAGTTTGAAGTTAGCTGGTATTTATTAGCTTTATAAGTAGCCCATTTTTGTTTTATGAACACAAGCTAAGTGAGAAGTTGCAAAAAGTAATAGTTTCTTTGTAATTGTATTTTTAACCTATTATTATTAACTATTATTAACCTATTAGGCCTCGGTCTCGAAGTCGGCAGGCGACAGTGGCGGCCTAAGGGCGTCCCCGCAAACTTTACAATTGTGTGTGAAACGAGTTTGGTACTATTTATTTTTTGAAGACAAATAAGTAATAGTAAAATATTCAATCAAACCACAGAGTTGTATAAATATATAAGTTTATTAAAAAACGTATTTAATTTTCGTCGCTAGACTCCGTAGCTTCGTTCTCCACATCATGTCTTATTATTATATTATCTAGTAATAATGCAGGAGGTGATAAACTCTCCTGGTGTCTTCCCCATCCCAAATACCACAATATACTAGACATGACGTGGGAACAGCAGCCTAGAGTACGTTTGCCTACAATGCAACTGCAGTAATGCGAGTGTTACTGCCTGTCTACCCTGCATACCGCCCGCGCCTTGTACAAGAATATACGTGTAATATACTCGCGAGTCGCGACTCCTTCTCGAGCTTCTTCCACACAGTTGGCGGGAGCTCGTAAGTTGTATAATGGGTTGTACTGTTTGTTCGCACATACATTAACACTATTTGTTGCAATTTCTCACATACCTTACGCTTAAAAGACAAAATATCCTATAAATCTAATAAATAAGATCAGTCAACTTCTAGCTCTCGTAACTCAGTTTGGACTGAGTGTAGAGGTATATACGCCATAGTAAGTTTGGTTTATTACATTATTCTGTAATTAAAAAACAAGGTTTAATCGATGGCCGCGCGAAAAAAAAAAGACGCCAGTTCCCATACTAAATCCGACATTGTCCTTTCCTTGTAATCGGTTCAGTAGTATTTGCGTGATTAACAAACATACAGTACTCCAAAATTAATAATGCGCATGCAAATCTTTTTTTTTTTTTTTTTATGCAATAGGAGGCAACAGAGCAGACGCGTCACCTGGTGGTAAGTGCTCCACGTCGCCCATATGTACCCACAGTGCCAGAGACATTGTGAGTATGTTGCCGGCCTTTCAGGTAGGAATATGCTCTTTTCTTGATGGTCCCCAGTTCATAGCCGTTTGGAAAAGCCGCATGAGGGAGTTTGTTCCAGATGTCTGTAGTGCGCGGGAAGAAAGACCTTTTAAAGCGCACAGTTGTAGATTACCAACAGTCAAGGTGGTGAGGGTGGTATTGTTGACGATGTCGTGCTGTACGGTGGTGGAACTCGGCGGCGGGTAATGTTCCAAACAACTCTTCAGAGCACTCCCCATAGTAAATGCGATAGAGAACGCATAAGGAAGCGACATCTCTTCGCAGCGCCAAAGTATCAAGCCGATCGGTGAGACTTGGCTCGTTAACAAGTCGTACAGCTCTCCTTTGAATACGGTCAAATGGAAGGAGGTATTGTTGGGCCAGATGTGGGAGCAGTATTCCATGTGCGGCCTAACTTGCGCCTTATATAGCTTGAGGCGATGGTGCGACGTGAAATACTGCCCCGCTCTACAGAGCACACCAAGTTTTTGTGAAGCCAACTTGACTTTTCCTTCCAAGTGACAAGAAAACTGTACGTTACTCGAGATTTCGAGACCAAGGATTCCGATACTGGCTGCGGCTGAGAGAGGAGTACCCTGAAAAGTAGGAGCTATGACGAAGGGGAGCTTTTTAGCGGTAAAGGCGCAAACCTGTGTCTTTTTGGGGTTAAATTGGACTAGGTTTAGTCGGCCCCATTCTGAAACCTCTTGTAGAGAAGTTTCAATCTCAGACACGAGGTTGTTCAATTCACCTATAAAATTAAATCTTCGCTAATTGTCGTATTTCCGAAAACAATCGAATCATTGAATCGTAAGAGTCCTAAACAATGCACTTGCATTTTACACCTTGTTTTAAAGAAAATAGAAGTCAATTCACGGTCATACACAATCAAAAACAAATCGGTCGGTAGGTGACGGTAGCCTGTCAGTCAAAAAACTCAAAAATCCGTCAGTCGTTTTTAAATATTGGTGGTGCCTGCACGTGTTCTCTCTGTGTGGAATTATATAGAGCTGCTATTACATACCCTTCTTGGTTTTGTTTTTAAAGGTGAATTGAATTAATCGACGAAATGATTTACACAGGTGATGGCAGTAGGGAAAGTGAAAATGAAGAAGAGCATAATGAAAGTTCCGATGTATCTAAAATGTCAGAAATAAAGATAATCCCTGATTTTGATTGATTTTATTTTTATTTTTTTGTAATTGTAATAATATTGAAGAATGATCAGTACTGTAAATACTTTTGAACTGAGATTTTAATGATTAGATTTATATGGTTTAAATGTAAACCTGTGTTTGAAAACCATATTTTATACAATATAAATTTTGTGTTTTTTTAACCTTCTTTTCTTCCATCATTACACCAGCTTCAGACACTTTAAAAGTACTATAAAATTGTCCCAGTAGGTAAATCAATCCAACAAAGATATATTCGCAATCGTGGGGTTATCCTCGCTATTTACTTACAAGGAATTATCGAAACAAAATCGTTACAAATAAATTTTAATCTCTTTTAGCACAAAACACATAATTTGACTAAATTATGCATGAAGAAAATGCATTTAACCACTCTATATACTTTCATATCATCTTCGGACGCTCCGGGAATATGACAGTTGCCGAACAGTGACGAAGATTTCTATGCGCATTATTACTTTTGGAGTACTGTACACACCTACACATACACAAACGTCCATCCTCTCAAACTTTCGCATTTATAATATGTATTAGTAGGATAGGATAGGATATTATCTAATTGATTTTATGATTTGGTTATTCTGTTTGTTGGTTAAGACTTATTGCAAACTCCACCGATTAAAAAAATATCGTACCGAGTAACATAATATGGTAGGGTAGGTATATTTTTTCCCCGACTCAAGCTCAAACAGGATCAGGTGAAGACCGAAGAAGCGGTTCTAAAGTGACATGAATATTGAATACACGGCCCTGGGGCCTGGGCACTGGGCTTAGGGAGTAGGTATATATTTTTGTGTCATGGTTAGTGTAAACTATTTATTTAATCCTATTTTATTCTAAATCTGACGTCAAACAAAAATTTACTCTTTTTCATTCAGAAAATCTGAAAATTTAATTTCGAATCAACTATGCGTTTAACTATAAAGTTAAAGTGGGATAATATAACTTACAAGTATAATTTTATACTAGCTTCCGCCCGCCGTTTCGCCCGCTTTGTCTAAAACATATTACATTTATACTTAATTCTAAAGCCTTCCTAAGAAATCAGTATATCTGTCCGTTGCTTAGTTTTAAAGATTTATGCATACATAGGGATATAGACTATATAGAGACAGACAAAGCGACTTTTGACGTATCTCTTCAAATCGCGACTCGGAGCAATTAACAAGCCTGGAGAAGTAACAATTAATTGAACGTTTCTTATATAGTGGCTCTCTTTTATTCAATACCCTAATTAATGCGATAGAAAGAGACAACACACTGTTATCGGCTTGGCATTCAAATCCACATGTAGCCACTTTTTGTTCTAAAAAGGTAGTGCTTGCCACTTTATCGAATACTAAAATATCGATAAATAAAAAAATTAAGTTATAAAATTGCTTGAAGATAATTTAAGATTCTTTTAATTTTGAATTATGGATAGGTAATTCCAAATTTTAAGATTAGTTTAATTTGGAATTATTCTAATTCTTAATTTTTATTTGTATTGACTGCCTTGCATTGTATGGTAGTGGTATTTATAAAAAAATATTATTAGGTATTTCGGTTTAGGTTGTTTTTTATGGTTTCGTAAAAAGGTACGTATTTTTTCCTGTTTTCATAGATTCATTCATAGAATTATACGGAACCCTTCGTGCGCGAATCTGACTTCCACCTGGTTGATCTTTTTACAAATCAATAATCGTATCCTACTAATATTATAAAAGCAAAAATATATAAGAATGGACATTTGATATTCTTTCACGAAAAAACTACTGAATGAGTTTTTATGGAACTTTACAATTATACATATTATAGGTTAAACATCAGAATAACATATAGGCTACAATTTACCGCGGGAAAATAACTCATTCCCACAGGAAAAAATTGGTAAAAGTTTAAAATAAATTGCTTCAAATAAAACAAATAAAATTAAAAAATTTTTTTTACAACATTTTATTTCGATACTTAATTAACAAATTACAATATTTATTATTTAAAATAGATGCCACCTTAAACTTGTGGCACAGCATCTCTGCAAAGCACTTTACTTTTCTTCCCGTCTGATTCGAAATGATTTGAACAAGGCCGAGAATGTTTTGAAGGCTTCCAATTTTCCCTGTGCTATAGCTTTAACCCAAACATCTTTTAATTTTTCTCAAGCCAGAAACCTGCAAATAAAAAATAAAATCCATACTTAAATACCTTTTTTTTTCTCCTAACCTAAAGCAGTCATTATCAATGAAGTACTTCGTACCTACTCAAGTATCGATAATTGCACAACACTATGGAAGTTATATTTTGCATTTTTTCTAAAAACTAAGCTGATTATGATTTCATTTCAATGATTACGGTTAGATAAAACATAGATGATTATGAAAATAACGTAAATTAACTTATTTATAATACAATTAACAAAAAAATTGATCAAAACACTAACCTGTGAAAAGACAAATTCCAATCTTCATCCGATTTCCCAGTACTACGGCTTTTACAGCCGTGAACAACACAAGCCATGTAATCTTTAGTAAATTATCTTTCCAGAAAATAACATAAGAAACTAGAAAACACGTTTTTCACTTCAAAAACAATAATTAAAATCACCATGCGTTAGTGACCAGACTGGTCACTAAAACAAATTGAAATGGCTACATGTCATTTCAAACTGTCGAACTGACATATATCTGTCCTCTTTTTTCGCATGACATTTTGCCATAAGCCAAAAAGGCCAAACTAGTGCTTTATTGTTCAATTAATTGTTACTTCTCCAGGCTTGATAATTAATAAATAAATAAATATTATTATAAGACATCATTTTTTGTGGAGAATTATAAGATCTAAAACTTTGGTCTGAAGTCTTTTTTTATAAAATTTACGGTTTTCGAGAAAAATCCAAAAAACCTCAAATTTTGACCTTTGACCCCGAATAACTTTTGAAGCACACATGGGATAAGTGGGGACTTTTCAATTTTTATTTGTTATGGTACACTCCAGCTCCTCACCAAAATTTGGCTTTGTCGGAATTATCCTTATTTCAAATGCTTAATTTGACCGGATTATACTATGTATACCTATATTAAGAAGAGCTGGAACGTCAACACATTTACACATTGCACATGTTAGGCCGGGAGATACTGACACAAAATTTCGGGTCATTTGTAACAGGATGGCGGTCTAGAGGGGTCTTAGTTAGGGTTGCCAGATCCAGGCTGATAATTTCCGGGACATTTCACGGAATCAGAGTTTTGGTCTTTGGTCCAAGGCTAAACTAAGTAAGAATTACCAAGAAGTATTGGTTGATAAAAAAAAATACTTTTTTTAGAAAAAAATTTTTTTACCTAATTACTTTCTTAAACTGTCAAATACAAAAATTGTAATTCAACTTTTCTAAGTAACTTTTAAGGCCTAAATATGACAAATGAACTTTAAATAGAAACTGAGATACTTACTCTTTCAGTTATCTGTTATAGTCAAATCCCGAAACATAATTTCTTCGCGAAAGGACTGGTTTATCTTATGTTTGGCAAAAGCCATCGGGCAATCCTCGAAATACATTTGAATTTCGCCCTTTGTCTGAAGTATTTTTACTCAAACCTAGGAGCTCCTAACTTTTCAGTCAAACGTCGACCGTAAATTGACAATTGTTCTGTTTTGGTTTGGTCAATTCTAGAAGCGACTGCAAAACATGTTAGTGAACTTAGCAGATCAATGTCCAGCAAATCAAAAAAAAATGTGAGTTCTTATCGCATACAGTCGAGTTCTACTGTTCTACAGTTCCTGATACTTTTTAGAAATAATACTGGCGTTTTTACCTCAAAAACGCCAACTTCCCGTAGTAGATAATTTTTAGCGGATCAAAAAAAATTGAGTTCTTATCGCATGCAGTTGAGTTCTACAGTTCCTGTTACTTTTTAGAAATAATTCTGGCGTTTTTACCTTAAAAAAACGACATTTGAAAAAAAAATTTCTGCCAACTTCCCGTAGTAGATAATTTTTAGAAGGACTGCTGGACATTGATCTGCTAAGTTCACTAACATCTGCAAAACTCGGTCAGTCGTCGATCTAATTTTTTATATAAACAATAAACATTAAAATCAATACCTCACCCTGTCAGAAAAATTATAATTTTTCCTTTTAAATTACTTAACAAATAAGTTTCTCCCAGGTTTGACGAAAATTGTTTAGTAAAAGGCCGCAATATTACATTTATTTGGGTTTTGACCAAGTCATTATGTCAGACCTGAGGATTGACCAGTCTAACCTACGAGTGCCCGAGCTTCTGTGTTTGACTATAACATATCAATTAAACTTTGATAGAAAATCAACATCAGGTATTTTGTAACATAAATAAAATATAGAACAAATATTGAGAACTTTATAATGATTACCTACTAAAACTTTGGTAGATAATAATCATCATTTATTATCTAATGTAAAAAACTAATAGGAGCCGCTCACGGCTCACCCCTGCCCTCGCTCACCTAACGCAGCGCGAGAACGCTATGTTGGATTTGACTTTTGCAGCCGTAGTAACTTTGTAAAAAACTAGTATTTTTTCATTCCGGGACAGCAAAGTAAAATTACTGGACACGGGACAGCACGCGAAATTCCGGGACAATCCCGGAAATCCCGGCCATCTGGCAACCCTAGACTCTTAGTACGCAATGACAAAAAGAAAAATGATGGTCAGAACGCTGGTACCGGTGGACTAGTCGCGTGGGCGTTAGTCACACTCGTCGGATAAATAGCGAAAGTCCAACGATTTGTAACACAAAAATTTTAGAATTTACCGATAGCCCTTAAAAAAGATGTAGGCGGTAGTGTCATGCCATACTTTTACGATGTGACTTACAGTCCGCCTTACCGACGTGAATGCGTTGATTTAAAAAAACAATTCAACCATTTGTACCGGGCTAACTTTTGCACAGGTAACCATCGTCGTGCAGCCATTTACTAAAATCGCCATGCCATACTTTTCGGACGATTCCAAATAGTCGCCATACCGCGGAAAATCTGCAAATTTTTGAATTTTTTTTTTCTCGCCAAACGATTTGTACCACCCTACATTTTTTTTTCAACAACTCCTGAATGATTATAAATAGAAGTGTAATAATGGGATTAGGTAGAATACCTGTGGGAGGTGGCGAATGTGTATAAGATTTTTTTCTTATTGTAAGATTTTATTCGTAGTTACACCGGAAAAGTATGCATGCCATACTACACTACCGCCTACATCTTTTTTATGGGCTATCGGTAAATTCTAAAATTTTTGTGTTACAAATCGTTTGACTTTCGCTATTTATCCGACGAGTTCGACTAACGCCCACGCGACTAATCCGCCGGTACCAGCGTTCTGACCATCATTTTTCTTTTTGTCATTGCGTAATAAGACCCCTGTAGAACCGCCATTCTGTTACAAATGACCCGAAATTTTGTGTCAGTATCTCCCGGCCTATGTGTAGCTTTTATTTTGCAATTGTTTATAAATACAGGGTGATGTAATTGGTGTAGTACGAATATCTAAAAATCTATGAAGAATTTTGTGATACAGTAAATGGAAGAATTATAGACTATTTTACAGTATTTAATAAAATCATTTAATTTTTTGTTCATTTTCATTAGAAATGTCAATTTTTCTCACCAATGTGGAAATTTGGATGATAAGGATCTTGTTAGAAAAATATAAATTTTGACTAAAATCGGCATTTTTTTTTCAAAAATCAAATTACTAATTAATAGAGTTATCACCATTTACATTAATTTACAAACGATATCGGTTGTTCTTACTTAAAATTGAATACCAATGTCTTATTGCGGTATGTGTTCTTTGGAAGTGTTCGTAAAGTTGTTGATCCGTAATTAAATTTTGCGGAAAATCTTTTAGAGCGCATAGTTGTGACATGTCCTAAGCATATTCAATAGAATTAAAAGACGAGCGAATATGCAAGCCAGTCTAAAACTTGAATATTTTGATCTCGAAGAGCGGCCGTTCCCTGTCATGTCGTATGCGAAGGGACATTATCATTCATGAGTAAGAATTTCCTGTCCATTTTTACTTTTTATGAGACAATACTTTTTAATTTACTACTTTAATTTACTACCTCCTCGTGTTTTTATACTACCTTTGTAAGCAACAAACGCGCTGGGTTCAATTGATTATTATTAGAATAAATAATTAAGTTCATCAATTGATTTACTTTTAAATTATAATTTTACAGGTAGGTAAATTATGAGAGCTTTCATAATTATATTTGCATATATTTATCTACAACGCACCATTTTACAATTCAAGTCTAAAATGAAACTAGAGTCGCATTTATTTTTGAACATACTGTAAGTGAAATTGCATAAGTGTGAGTACTGTGAACATGCCAGCTTTCCTTAATTGACCGATAGACTATGTAGTGAATATCTTTAAGCTTGTGTCTTGTGTATTTATTTACAGAGTTTCTGGCCGATCTTCTCGGAGAAAGCGACATTCCACATCGTTTATACAATTCAAAATACTACATTAATTCTACATTAATTTTAATCAATTAATCTCAATCAATAAATAATTATATAATATATATATTATTTTTAATCCAAAAATGTACACTGGTCAATATATTATTTTACTGCGGCAATCAGTGTGATGACTGATGTGTCAAAACGAGACATCAATGATCAAATATCATTAAAAAATGGTTGACGTGATCTGTCATTGCAATTTGCAAACTTAATTTTTTTACCATTTTTTACTTTATTTATATTAATTATTAATAAAGTGCGGTAATTATTATAAAATATTCTTGAGCCTGTATAATTATCGGTTAATTTAAGTTCAAATTTACTTACTATTTAGAATCAAAAGCTTTTTAAGGTTAGAAAAAAAAACAACATTGCGTTCATTAATCATTATTTGTATCATCTTATTTATAAAAACGTATCCTTAGTTTAGGTGTCTTTCTCTACAATTGGAACAAATTAATTTAATATGCCACCTAAAAAACAACCCGACAAAGGTGGTAAAGGCGGCGGTGCAGCAAAAAGCGGCGGTAAATCAGGCGGAGACGCAAAAGGTACAATAATTTATAAGTTTGTTATTTCATTAATTTAAGTCAATGTCATTATCTTATGCTTGATATTTGAAGCATGATTAAAGTAATAAACTGTTGACATTATTTTGATTTCAGAATCAGCCGGCAAGGAAAAAAAAGGCGGTATAGCTGTCAAAGTACGTCACATTTTATGTGAGAAACAATCAAAATGTTTGGAAGCTTTGGAAAAATTGAAAGCCGGTCAGAAGTTCCCTGATGTAGCCGCTGCTTACAGCGAGGACAAAGCGCGACAGGGCGGCGACCTCGGCTGGATGACGCGTGGCTCCATGGTTGGACCTTTTCAAGATGCTGCATTTGCTTTGCCAATATCTTCTGTGACAAATCCTGTTTACACAGATCCCCCAATTAAAACGAAATTTGGCTATCACATTATTATGGTAGAAGGCAAAAAATGAGTGATACAGTGTTTGAGTTTGAATATTTCTGGGTGATACTTTTGTTATTTATAATGGAGAGAATTTGTTGCCTACAAGAACAATTTGATAAGGATTTTTCATTGTTACCTGATGCACAGAGATCCCTTGACTCGCTAGTTTCTAATATTGAAGACTTTGCAAATAGAGAGTAAGCTTTTGTAATAATATTTTTATAAATGCATAAAATTTAAATTATCAGTAAGTATATTTACTGTCAAGTCTTGGGCTTGATCCCTTTTTGAGACTGATGCAATTGTCCATAGTGCAGACTGATTGGTTAAAAATATGAATTGGGTATTAAAACATCAAAATTCAAATGTATATGTATTGATAAATTCTTTTAAAAATTATAATTGTTACTTGTTGTTTTCAGTTCTGGACTAAAACTTAGTTTTCTAAGGCTTTATCGGTTAATGCACATAACAATGTTGCTCACTTTGGTATATTTCTGCAATGTGTGCCTTTGGTTCATCATGATCAAGAAAGTTCCGACTCGAACCCTCAAGTATAGATTTAAATTATCTTTTCCGTCATAATGTTTTTTGGGATACAATGGAAATAATATGAAATAAATATTATTGTTACTTTTCCTTGCTTTTGTTTCTGGATGCTTCCTCGGGTGTTTTATTTATTCTAATACTAAATACTAATATTTTTCTAAGGTTAATATTGAATCTGTACATAACTGTATATTGTGTTTTATCAGTAAGAGAGAAAATGTATTTTATGCATACTTAAAATCTACATCTTAGTTCAAAATACATATTTATTTTAATATTTGGTTCTTGTATTTGTAGAAATAATTGTACCATGAAGTCAGCATATTGTTATTAATATAAATTGGGATGAAAAAGAACACAAAGGGTTAAAGTAGTTTTTTATTTAAATAATTTACTAGCAACCACTTCAGAACTTACATAATATGTAACTGGTGTAACAGAACCACTACATTATACATTAAATACTGTAAATAAATATCAATGAGGTATCGCTTATAAGCTAAAGGACGAAAGGATAAAACATTCAAATTTAACATACAAAAACATTATTTTTACATTTGATTTTCAAAACTATTATTGCAATATTGTTTTTTATTCCTCGTCCTGATCATGAACCGTTCTTTTTGCTTTAAACTCGTAAATTGGGATTTGTGTATCTAACGTATTTGAGTAGGGCATCATTTTCTTCGCAGACAAACGGTTTGACATGATGGCAAGCTACGTCGTGCCAATGGACACCGTCGTTATAGAAGTTGTTCAGGATGGCAATACAGTGTTCTGCTGCGCCGCCTTGGATGAGTTCCTGTAAATAAATAATAAATATTAACGCCTGCAAATAAAATTAGCAAATTGCAATATCGTATAAATCCAACAGGCGTCGAAATTTTTTTGATATGTATTTAATAAATCCTTACAGAAAAAAATCCTCTCAGATAAATATAAATAATATGGAGAATAAAGAAAATTCCATTGGATCCACAATGATAGTAACTTAATATTTTCTGATTACAATAAAACAATATTATATGCTGATTCCACCTTACATTACGAATGTTTAAAATCTACGAAAATTATAAATGCATTTATTATATAATCATAAATCACCCGGATCTTGTCCTGTATTAATTAATTTAATTACTACTGGTGCAATAATGCATTGTCAGATCTATAAAGGTTATATTATAATAACGACAAAATATTAAATAAAAATCGTCTGAAATTTATAAGTAGAATACGTTAATCTATTTTATCATCGTTTGTATTTGTTATGATATTTTAGAATTACAAGTAAACTCTTTTGAATTGTAACGACTTATAGATGGTTGATTGGCATAATACCTCCTGTACTAATGACTTTCTCTACGGTTTAGTATTTCCCTAAACGTATATATTTTCCCTCTTCTTTCCTTGTTGAAGAAGAGAAAAATCATTTGCACATTAAAGAAAACCCACGTAATGTTCTCGAAGTAATGACGCGATTACTTTATTCCGTTGCGCGATCGCCTAGGGAAAGTGATGACAAACAATACGGCAACGTACGCCGAATATCGATGAGCTTTTGTGCGAAGTAGAAAGCGGATTGCTCATTGCATTGATGCGGGTACGCCCTTCGGCAAATATTTCGCAGGAACATTAATATTCACGACACTTTCGTTTTCATTGCGTGACATCCGCGTCAGATGTTAAACCGCGGGGTGGTTTATGACAAACATTACTTAACGGTTCGCGGAATCCAATACGTTGCGTAATAACGTATTAGCGATTGCGTACATTTACGGTACTTTACGCGGTATTGTCACTGCATTGTCTAACCGCCTCGTTAATATTTGTCATTTAGTTACAGTTGCTTAGTTTGGAGAGACAATGCAAGAGTAACTAAAGCGTACGAGCAGGTATAAGTTTTTAAATTTCGGGCACACACAATGGCAAGTTAAATTCTACAACAAGAATAAAAGCATTTATGTTCTTTAAAACTCCTTTCACGAACCTCTAATCAACAGTACTTACTCTATTGTCTGGTTGAGGTTTGCCGATGCCACCGCCCTCTGACCAGTCGTTTTGTTGGCGGTTCGTAGTGGGAGCAAGCTTTTGCAGCTCAGCGGTCCAGAACCATCCGTTGATTTCGTTAGGAAGTAAATCAGGACGATTACAACCCTTGAAGTCGCAGAGACGACCGGACGTCCAGATGTACTTCACCTGTGATTAGGAAAGAAAATGTGTAAATTATGGCTTGATAGACATTTGAAAATATATTATGCATTTAATATCTGTCCATAGACCATAAGTTGCACAACTTCACAGCATCACTATTATTAAAATTAACGAATATGTTTCAATTATTAAAGAATATAATTTCGTAGTATCGAACAGAGAAACCCTCTTGCATACAATCATAAAAGTATTCAGGTATATATCGTTAAGAAAAACACACACGTTTTCGAATTCGTTATACCGGTGTTGTATACTTGAACCACTTTCTTTTTCGCTTGAGTTTTCAAAATTATATTGTTTTCACTGCGCGGTTGAAATGGTAATTATTTGATCTATACGTACAAACGTGACTAGACTACAGAGTTGTAGGAAAATTCTACGATGAGCGCAAATAAATTATGCCGGCCAAGGATTGAGGGAGGATAAGTATTGGTGACATTCAAATTTGGACTTTTCCTTTTATCAGTGAATTAGTCTGACATTGGCTTATTTTACATTAACCCCTTATTGCATGAATTATTAAGGAGATGAAATAAAAATTATTTTTTTGCAAAAAAGTGTTTATTAGACCTTACATTATGAGATCAAATTGAGAAAAAAAATTATTTACTTATATTATAGAAAATATGAAACGGCGCCATATATGGACTCGTATGCAGTGTTTGTTGTATTTTTTCTGTCATTGCTTCGTATGCAATTAGAAAAAAGTAACTAATTAATAAAATAAAAATATATTCCGGACTAATTTCACACACAGTAGCGGCGTTAGGGTAGGGCGCGGTTGGGCGACCGCCCAGGGCGCCGGATATAAAGGGGCGCAACAGGCGCCCCTTTATATCAATGTGAATGACATTACAATAATTTCATAAATTTATCTTATTATCCTGATAAGGATAGCCAGGATTAGCTTAAAACATATGTTTGTATGTAACCGACTCCTTTCGACTCGATTTTGACCCACTTTAAACCGACGGATTTCATTCAAATTTTGTACAGTTATCAAGGACCAGTGACAATACAATAATTTCATAAATTTATCTTATTATCCTGATAAGGATAGCCAGGATTAGCTTAAAACATATGTTTGTATGTAACCGACTCCTTTCGACTCGATTTTGACCCACTTTAAACCGACGGATTTCATTCAAATTTTGTACAGTTATCAAGGACCAGTGACAATACAATAATTTCATAAATTTATCTTATTATCCTGATAAGGATCGCCAGGATTAGCTTAAAACATATGTTTGTATGTAACCAATTCTCCTTCGATTCGATTTTGACCCACTTTTCAAAGACGGATTTTATTAAAATTTTGTATACTAAATTTATAAAGAATAGAAAAAATTCGATCACGAGGCGGGACTCGAACCCGCATCCTTTCGCGCCATTCCGGGGCGGATGCCTGACCAACTCAGCCACTCGTGACCCGCCAGAGCAATCGAATTTATTCTATTCTTTCAGTTTTTTATAAAGCATTTGAATGCCATAAAACCAAAAATATAAATTTTGTATACTTATCAAAACCCAGTAACAATACAATAATTGCATGAATTTATCTTATTATCCTGATAAGGATGGCCAGGATTAAATATTTCTTTACGTAAACTAACCGACTTCTTTACACACGTTTTCTACCCATTTTAAACGGTCAGTTTTAATTCAAAATTTTTACACTTATCAAGGATTGGTGACTTTACATTTTTTTTTTATCTTATTATCGACTAAACAAATAATAATGCACAACTTGTCGCACGCCTGACGCAGGGCGCCGTTCATATCACAACGACAGAAAATCATTGCGTGACGCATTTTTCTAATTTTGCTATAACTCCAAAAATATTCATTTAATATGAAAGATGTAAAAGGAAAAAATAATCTTTATGAAATACTCAAGCTAATTACGTATTTAAAATGATAAGATTTAGTACCGTAATTCTGTAAGTAGCTTTCAAATTACTACTTTGTAATTGCTAATTTTTTAAAGTAATAAAATTGATATAACTAGTATGTTCTCTTTAGAGATAGACATGTCCTATAACGGACTTTTCTGGAGACCTGTAACTGATACACAATTCCACCATACATTATTTCGTTATATCTCAAAGGGTTTAGATAGCATTTTCGTCGACAGCTCCCGTACGCCTAATTTTTTTCCGACTTCTACACACAACATATATCCTTATATTTTGGGTAATTTGTACAAAATCTTAATACATGATCTTAATACATGATGACTCAAGCCTTCCTTTTGAATCGTTATATTAAATAAAATTAAAATAAACTGAATTAAAATCCGTTGCGTAGTTTTAAAGATCAAAGCATGTATGTAATATAGTGACAGGTAGGCGGCGGGAAGCGTTTTTGTTTTATGGTTATACAATTCTTAAAACTGAGTTGAATCTGCATTTTCATCATTAGGACTTGTTTCCATATTATCGACTGTTATTGATTAAATATTATCGCTACATTATAAGCTCGGGCGGAAAGCTAGTACAAATAATAACAAAATATTAAAGATATGAGTGTATGGACATTATTCAGCATAAATCTTACTAAAAAATGCAAAATAAAAATATAGTTAAAAAACAAAATTGTGAAAAAATCGTGGGGTGCCATGTATAATCAGCTCTTGAACAGCGCCCCACGCTTTTTTCACAATTATACTATGTATTGATTATTGTTTAATTCCTAGAGTAATAATTATTTTTTACTTTTTAGTGGTATCTATCTTGAAAGCGTGTTTTTTAGTTTTTTAAACTATATTTATTTCATATGGGTTTGAATTGCAGTAAGGGGGCGCCGTATAAATCTCGCCCAGGGCGCTGGTAAGGCTAAAACCGGCACTGTTCACACACACGGTTGCTAAGCCCCAAACTAAACTTAGGCTTGTATCCTGAATGCTAAGTCAACTGATATACTACATATACTTTACATAAATCCTATCCTACTAATATTATAAATGCGAAAGTTTGTGAGGGTGGATGTATGTGTATGTGTTTGTTTGTTATTCTTTCACGCAAATACTACTGAACCGACTTCAATGAAATTTAGCACACATAATATAGAGGGTAACTTGGACTAACACATAGGATAGGTTTTATCCCGGAAATCCCACGGGAACGGGAACTATGCGGGGTTTTCTTTGAAAACGCGGGCGAGGCCGCGGGCGAAATGTTAGTACTTTATATGGATACCTAAATAACACCCAGAATCACAGCCAACTTATACTTCGTGAAATTGCTTAAAACAATTACGTTTGTCATTATAACATAAAAACACGTTATATTTTCACATAACGTGAAGGAACGAAATGGGAACAATATAGGCATAGCTGACGGGCGTTCTTCTTCCAAATTGGGTAATGACTAATCCCATCAGATCGTACAGAATCAAATTGAAAATCTAGATGTCTTGCAGGAGTATTTCGTAGCTTTTTTGCGGCAATTGGCGAGTCAGGAATACTGAGGAGACTCCAGAGATGCCGATGTTTCTAAGTTTTTGAGAGACGACCACGTCTTTTGGTAATAAGAGCTTTCCCTGACTTTCGCATTTGCTCTGAAACGGCTAATTAAAAATCATACAGTGGCATATAGTATGAGTCTGTATTTAATGATGATGATATGATATTTACATGCTTAGCAGTGAGATAAAAGTGTCCAGGATCGATACTGGAACAATCAGTGAAAGTATCCTTGAATGCATACCAAGCCACATATGACATAATATATTTTGGACGGAATGCATACGAAGCCAAATATGACAGATTTGGAAAAGTACAAAAAAAACATGATTAAAGCAAAAAAACAACCAAACCAAATGTTTTACCTTATTTTAGAAAGACTAAAGAATGAAGTAATATTTTTTTTCATGGCTTTACTCACCTTTTTGATATTGAAATCTTAATTTGAAAATCACGGTTTTTTCCGCGCACCCAAACCGTCGCACGCGCTAGACTAAATCTATAATATATCTGATGGATAATATTTACACTGTATAAATTAATTACATTCCAATTCTCGATGAAATGCTGTTTAAGATGTAAGGTAGTTTTTTTAGATATTGTTTATAGTTAGCCTATAAAAAATTCATGAACTTCGTCGTCCATATATGGCTTTGTATGCGGTAAGGGGTTAAGAATTATTTACCTTTGCTGCAAAACAGAAAACATGAAAAAACAAATAAGACCAAACTGCAGAGAGCTCTAATATAATTTGATATTTCCCAGGAAGCCAGCTTGGTATGAAGAAATTTACAATATTTACGAAAATGCCTTCAGATGCATAATATATGACCTAATCACCTACTTGAGAATCATTTATATGAATAGGTAAAGACAACGGAATCACAAATTCTCCTCACATAATCAATCTCACAAGATAACATAAATAATTAAGTCTCATAATATATTACCTATGTAGTCGTTACCTTATCTTGGACGATGCGGGCTTTAACCCATTCGTTTTCATCACTCGTCTCCAAAGACACGAGGTCCATGCAACGTTGTCTGCAGAAGTTTCTGGCTGTCAGCCAGTCTACTTCCGTACCACGCTGCGCTGGGTCCCTCCAGGAGAAGTAGTAACCTTTATCTGGGTGAAATATATTATGATAGTTAGAAATGTGTATCAATGAATATTTTTACTGTGAATGAAGTCGTAGATACGTAAATTGTAGGATTTTTTTGAATGCAATATTTTACGCTTCATATAAATGCCAATATTATTAATTTATTCATCATCAATTAGATACAAAACAAATGAACCGTCACATTTTAAAGTGTCTTGAGTTTAATATTTATTTGAATAATACCTATTTATGTAGAAATGTTAACGCGGAAGTCGAAATAGAATCAATTATAATAGATAATCTATAATCTATACCAGTCTTTCCCAACGTGGGCGATAACGCCCCCTTGTGGGCGCTGCAGGCCTAAAGGGGGGCGGTAAGAGACCCAGAAAAAAAAGGGGGCGTTGTGTAGGGCTTTGGGGTCGATTTATAATTTCATCTACCTAGCTAGGAAGACTCTTAGAAACCGACTGAGCTCTCGACTTCGAGAGTCGACATCTTGTGAACATCAACTAATATTAATTATTAAGATATAGCTCAAACTCGGTTCGATATAATAGACCGCGGACAATCATGTTTTAACAAGTTTTTGTTAAATAATCCGATTTGTACATTCCTGTATCAATCGGCTGGTTCTATAATACTTGTTCTTGCTTGTCGAGTACGATTGGGCGTCGAATGAGATAAACGAGTTTAAGCACGTTTGTCTTATTCCTGTTGGTGCGTGCTGCTTATGCAATCCTATATAAACGACGTAAATTTATTTTATTTTCATTTGCGGTTTCGCGCATAATAGATAAGCAGTACTTGATTTCAACACTTACGTATTTCTCAAAACAAAACAATGTCGGAAGTAAAAAAGAAGAGACGGCAATACTCTGCGGAATATATCAAATTCGGATTTATT
Source organism: Colias behrii (assembly GCA_029959065.1). Classification (NCBI taxonomy): domain Eukaryota; kingdom Metazoa; phylum Arthropoda; class Insecta; order Lepidoptera; family Pieridae; genus Colias; species Colias behrii. The sequence goes on from JARWMC010000002.1 coordinate 10,040,967, forward strand.
GAAAATCCCACAAACCCGTCGTCGCCTTTGTGTCTTCTATGTCTAAAAACATTTTCGAACGAAGCAATGAAGCCTTCAAGACTGCAAGATAATTTGAATAAAATGCATCCAGATAAGAAAGACAAGAATGTAGCATATTTTCAAGACCTAGAGAAGAAGCATAATACTCAGCCAAGTGTATCAAAACTATTTTCGGCGGCTGCTCAGCAAGATGACGACGGACTTCGAGCTTCGTACAATATCTCTTTGTTAATTGCTCAAAAAAGGCAAACCACACAACATCGGAGAAGAGTTAATATTGCCAGCTATAAAGGAAGTAATAACTGCTGTGCTTCATAAACCGGCCGCAGATATTATCCGAAAAATTCCTTTGAGTAATAATTCTGTGCAAAGACGAATTGATGAAATGGCTGAAAACATTGAAGAATCATTGTGCAATCATCTGAGGACTAGTCAATTCTCAATTCAGCTCGATGAGTCCACTTTACCAACTAATGAAGCGTTGTTGCTATCTTACGGGAGGTTTATTAAAGATGAGAAAATATGTGAAGAACTATTGTTTGCCAGAAATTTGGAGACAGATACAAAAGGCGAAACCAAATTCAATACATTGGAAAAGTTTTGTGAAGAGAAAAAGATTCCTTTGAAAAATATTATATCAGTTGCTACGGATGGCGCTCCGGCTATGACAGGGCGCCATAAAGGCTTCATAGCATACTTAAAGAATAAAATTCCAGATGTCCTTGCTATACATTGCGTTATTCATAGACAACATTTGGTTGCTAGAAACTTAAGTGAACGACTATTTCAATCACTGCAATATGTCATCAAAGCAGTCAATAAAATCCGTAGCAGCTCTTTGAATGATAGATTATTTCATCAACTTTGTGCTACTAATGACGAAGATTTCAACCGTTTGTTGCTTCATACTGAAGTTCGTTGGCTGTCAAGAGGCAATTGTCTGATGCGATTTTACAACCTGTTTGACTCTGTGATAGAGTTCTTGGAAACTAAAGATACAGAACTGCGCAACAAGCTCATAACATCAAAGAATGATATAGCTTACATGACAGACCTGTATAAATTGTTCAACGACATGAACCTCCAACTGCAAGGCGATGAACTAAATTTAATTAAAACAAAAAATGTCGTTGCTGCTTTCGCAGCCAAACTGCTTCTGCACAAAAAGAATATGGGCAGACGTGAGTTTCACAATTTTCCGAATTTATCGGTATTCTGCAGTAACGACGACTTGTTTGCCTACTGCCAACATTTGGAAAACCTCCACATTGACTTCACCGAACGATACCAGGACATTTTAAACTTGGAAATACCAGACTGGGTGTTGGATCCATTTCAAATGTCAACACAGCAATGTCACCTCAGCTGGAAGAAGAACTTATAGAATTGACAACAAACGAAGAAACAAAAATCAAGTTCAAAAATGGATATCAAGAATTTTGGCTACAAAAACCGATCCCGCAATTGTACCCTGGATTGTGGTCAATTGTTCAACGATTCTTGATAGCATTCCCATCGTCATATTTGTGTGAACGTGGATTTAGTGCTGTGGCAACGCTGCTTATTAAAAAGAGAAATCGTTTGCGTGTTACCGAACGTGGCGACTTGCGGCTGTTTTTGAGTAAATTGGAACCTGATATCAACAAACTTATTGAACAGCATCAGATTCAACCTTCACATTAGTTTTTATATAAGAATTGATTATGTTTGTTTTATTTTCAATAAAAGATACTCTGTCCGAATACTATAAAATTGCGTTTCATTATTCAGTTATAAGTACTTAGCGGTTTTTAAGTATGTTTAAAAAGGGGGGCGTTAAAAAATAATTTATTCATAAAGTGGGCAGTAGACAAAAAAAGGTTGGGAACCCCTGATCTATACAAAATACATATTTTTAGTATCGAGTATGGCAAAAGTATTTTCTATTATATTGTGTAACAAAAGCATGGGAATTACTTAGGTAACGATTGTCAATGGAAAACTTACTTTCCATATTGTTGTGGAAATATATCTTCATCGTCAGCTATTGTTGGCAATATCTACTTGAATGAAAGCAAAATACTGTTTTTGCTCATTTAAAAAAAATAGGTCAAATGTGAGAATCATGTATCTTCATAATTTAAGTTATTTTATAAAAATGCATCTATAGTATAGTTGTACTAGAAATAAATAAAAGATTAAAAAGAGGCCGCCCGAACAGGGACTTGAACCCTGGACCCTTGGATTAAAAGTCCAATGCTCTACCGACTGAGCTATCCGGGCTCTTCTAAGAGTTGCGAATTTGTAAAAAATAAAGCGTTTCGTAATATTTATCTATATGTATAAGATTTTTTTTGCTGTTAGGTTTTGTACCTACAACCTTTTTTTGATTTCGATTCAATTCATATTATTTTTTGAACTGTAGACACTTGTATCTGTATGAAACGACTTTTCCATCCTTTTATTTTAGATTGCATCAGTTACGCGACTAACATTAAAAAAAAGGAAATTGGTAATTCTTCATTTTTACTATAAAAGGATTTTTCTTATCACCTTATTTGTATAATGAATCTTGAGACAATCGCAAATGCATACCGTTATAATATTGTCATAATGCACAGCGGAAGATGGCCATGAATGACGTAAGCCAACACAAAAATGCTCACATTATTACGAATTCCCGTTGAGCAACTTGTTCTCTTATCTCGTATCCGGGAAAGATAAAATCGAGATTTTTGTCTTTGTCAGGCAAGAAGTTTTCTCGGAACTACGCAAGTGTTGTTATCGGGGACGACGCGGACGCAGGTTTATAACCTTTTGAACGAGAAATCGTATGAAGGCGTAAAATTATGATGCACTTATACAACTTTTTAGGGTTCCGTAGCCAAAATGGCAAAAACGGAACCCTTATAGTTTCGTCATGTCCGTCTGTCCGTCTGTCCGTCTGTCCGTCTGTCACAGCCGATTTACTCGGAAACTATAAGTACTACAGTGATGAAATTTGATGGGAATATGTGTTGTATGAACCGCTACAAAAATATGACACTAAATAGTAAAAAAAAGAATTGGGGGTGGGGCCCCCCATACATGTAACTGAGGGATGAAATTTTTTTTTTCGATGTACATACCCGTGTGGGGTATCAATGGAAAGGTCTTTTAAAATGATATAAAGTTTTCTAAAAAACATTTTTCTTAAAGTGAACGGTTTTTGAGATATCAGCTCTCAAAGTCGTAAAAAGTATGTCCCCCCCCCTCTATTTTTATAACTACGGGGTATAAAATTCTAAAAAAAATAGAGGTGATGCATGCTAATTAACTCTTTCAACGATTTTTGGTTTGATCAAAGTATCTCTTATAGTTTTTGAGATAGGTTGATTTAACTGTAATTTATTATATTTGCTGCTACGGAACCCTTTGTGCGCGAGCCCGACTCGCACTTGGCCGGTTTTATTTTTACTTACATAAGTTACGTACCTAATTAAATACATATTTTATTAAGTATTAATCCATTGCAGTAGGAAACTAGGAACTCCAATTAAACTGGTATCTTTCTAGTTTCTACATAATATCTTCCATGTTTAATAATTAAAAACAAGCGTTCATCCTCTTAACGGGAACCGGGATGGTCAAAAAGCAATATTCCCTCTAGACCTAGAGCTTTCATTAAAAATCGGTTAAGTGTTAGATTTAGGAGCTTTTGTAAGTATTCAATCAATTAAACAATTTTTCCTCTTTATAATATTAGTATCTATAGGTAGATAAATCACTTACTGTCTGAATATCTCTCATGAATCGTTCTCTGCACGCAGTGAGATGGTTGAGGCGGCTCCAAAACGCGCCCATTTGGGAATTGCGCGTGCGCAACTGCCAATACTGCTAAAAGGACTATTTGCTTCATTTTCTAGAAAAAAAAACAAAATATTTATTTACAGTACACACAAAAATACCATGAAAGTGTGACAACAATAAACAAATCTTTCTTTCATAACAAAAATGTATCCTAGTTTTTAACCGACTTCAAAAAAGGAGGAGGTTCTCAATTCGACCGTATATGTACCGTATTTTAGCTATATAAATGTTCCTGGATTAAAATTACATTACCTACTATTTATTAGTGGTAGGTACGACATAAATTAACTCGAAAAAGGTTGAGAATGTGTTGACAGTCCTATTTTTTTGTTTATTAATTGACAATTAATTTAAAAATGTGTTTATTTTCGATGAGTTCTTCACGGATGCATTCCTAATATTATGTTTTTATTTGAAGAATTTACTGCTGTGTTTTCCTAACTCTGCTAAGTGTTAATAATTATTACTCACAAAGATTGTGATTGTCCAAAAATGTCAATTATTTAACCTCAAAGGTCGAGGTTGAATATAGACTATAATATAGTTATTAGCAAAGAATTTTCAATAAGATACACATACTTATTTATTTAAATCAGAATCATTTATTTTATCATTATAACCCGTCCGCATTTTTTGCTATAGGTAGGTATGCGATTTATTTTATACATATTACAATTACATTTTCTTGTTTGGCTAGACGAATCGCATAGTTAAATGTATATTTATATTTTTTTTTTCTATTAAAAGCTACCAGATACTTTTGAGATAAGTGTTTATTTACATTTTACAAACATTTATCGTCCGGTCAATTTTAAATTATCATACATACATAGTAAGTAGGTAGTTATTTTTCTTTTAAATAAGGAAATGACTATCTTATCACAGTCATGGTAAACAATCAATTAATTAACAATACATATTTAATTGAGCATGTTGTTTTTACAAGATGTTAGTAACTACTTAACTGGACTATCATTATCTAAATTAGGTATATTTTAGAGCAACGAATGTAACAATTTGAATTTTTTCTTGTAATTGAGGTTAGATATGTCTAATGTCGCACCTGTACCTACAGGATAATTTAAAAGATAATTGTTTACAAACACTTTCCATTGATTCAACAGGTAATTATTACGTAAGGCTGTACGCCTCAATATTGGGAACGAGACCGGTCCTGTGTAGAGATACTATAAGACAATGTTTTTGTAGGCTTTTTTTCATTTTTCAAAAAAATGTTTTGTTAGATATAAGAAGACGTATTTTTGTAGCTATTTTAAAACGACAAAATCATGGTGATTTTAGAATAAAGCAGAAAAAATAATTGAATGATCGTCTTAATTGCTTTGGAAATAAAAAAATCTGAAGTGTACTCACACATCATCAGGTATTTTTTTGTATTTTTTAAAATCATCTAGTATAAAAAGATTATATTATTAATTTGAAAGTATTGGAAGCATAAATTTATTTTTAACTAGCCGCTCCGCGCGGTTTCACCCCCGTGGCTCCTCTCCTGTTGGTCGTAGCGTGATGGTATATAGCCTATAGCCTTCCTCGATAAATGAGCTATCTAACACCGAAAGAATTTTTCAAATCGGACCAGTAGTTCCCGAGATTAGCGCGTTCAAACAAACAAACAAACAAACAAACTCTTCAGCTTTATAATATTAGTATAGATGTGCGTAAAGCACATAATGTTCTCTATAAAAATATAATCTTAATATTCTCTATAGAAAACATAAAAAAGAAAAGACTACAAATTATTAAGAAAGTGTTCTCAAAAACCGTTGGTTTTATCTTACCAAAAGGGATCAATTTATGATTCAAGCTATCCACGAAATGTAGAGATTCATGGTTACCGCAGGGACAGGAGAAAGTGACCTTGTCCTCAAAGGTTTAAGTTCATTCCTCCTCTCATTAATCGGGATTTCAACTAAGGGTCAATGAATTTTTTATGCTTTTACAAAGAAACAGGTTAAACAAGATATAGCTTGTTATGAATTCTGCAAAGTTTGTTAGTTAATTCGCAACAATGACGAACGGTTACTTGCTATTTTGTAAACTTAAATAATTATTTTTACAATGTAAAATTACATATTCAATTTTTTTTTTATTCCGTTGCATTATTCATTTAAAATTATGCTATTTTTAATCATTAATTAATCACTGCACAAAATATTTTTTATAATAAATAATTAGATTCTACCTTAAATTTAAATTAAATAGATCATACGAACACGAAATATTCACTTTTATAACTTTTTTTATCACACACGCATTTACTAAACTTAACACAGAAAAAATACAATATCGCCTTATAAATTTACTAGTAGGTACTTTTCTTTCCGAAAGATTATGGTTAAAAGCACTTACCGTGTGATGTCTGCGTCCGTATCCGTCACTAACTGATGCGCCGGCGCAGTGCAGCCGATTTATATGGAGGTAACGCATGAGTCCTGACTAAGAATACATACAACTTATTCAAAAAAAGAATCTTGGAATTAAAAAAAAATAATCTCCGAAACCAGGATTATAAAATATGAAACTCTGTGGAGGATTTATAATATGAAGGCATTTATGTTACGAGAATAATGTCAATGTGTACGTTACGCCCGCATATTTGAATAAACAGTGTTGTAAAAATTGTATAATTATGTATGAGCTTTCTAACGACAATTGTAGAGATGAGCCTTACTTATCACCGATGTAATATTAGTGAACTAAATCTTTCAATATTAGGTTTTAATTATCTTTAAATGTATAATGTATATAATATGTAGAGATAAATCCATAAGTATATTTTTATAAAATTTGTAGTGACTAAATTTTTTTAGCTTGTTTTGTTAAGGAAAATAAAGTAGTTACCTATCTTTAGTGTGTTAATTCTACTTTACAATGTAGGCAAGATTGTAGAATGTTCTAGAATTTTTACTAAAATTTTGGACACACTACGTGTTTAAAGTCATGAATTCACCAGTGGCGATTGACCGACAAATTTTGTAACTATTTTTTTCAGTACATTATATTACGTAAATTTTCATCATTTCTACATGACCTTAGGTATTGGAAATTTGGATTTAATTTAAAATCAAAATATGTAGCACAAAAAACAATGGAGTACGAGTATGTAATATTAATATGGAGATAGGCTTTCCTTTGTATTTTTAAATGCTACGTAGGTTGTATTTTCGGTACCTAAATACTTAGTTTGTACTATATATGTTATTGGTACAAATACTTAAAATAATACGAAATCTGAAATCAAAATGATGAGCTCCTATTTCATAATATACTTAATACTATATGTATACACTTTATTCTGTGCTTTACACTTACGTCAATAAAAATAATAATGATAAGTTCTCTTTAAGACTAAAACTCTACATTTTATACTTACTCTATATTTTACTCAATTTGATAGTTGACATTAAATTACTCGCCAGTAAGTACAACTTAAATGCATTAAGGTCAGATATTATTTTGTAATTTGTTTCACGAACATAGAGCGGTTTTATTTACAAATATTAAGTTCCTAATAAATAAATAGGTAATGACTCTTCTGAAATATAAGGTACAAAAGGTAGGTATTTTCCACAATTCATTCCACCAAATTGTTAAATAAGGTCATTCATATTGCAGGTAAAATATTTCAACTAAATATTTTAAAAGTCCAAGTTGAGATTATACACAGTCCTCCTAGGTTTATAACTTCAATCTTCAATTATCTTATATAGATGTAAATAACTAAACTTAATTTATTAATTTTTTGTCCTTTGAGCGACCGTCAAGTAGAAATCACTCTGATATTTATAGCAAAACTAGGTTTATGCCCCGACTCCACTCGTGTTCGTCAAATAAAAAATAGACCAAATTTCCACAAATCCATATACTTACTTACACAAATTACTGATATACATATAATAATATAGCTATTTGTAATGCATATTTATGTATTAATTTATCCTACTTAGAATTTTTGATATGAAACTGCAATAACATCCAGTGCATGTCATGCCAGGGTTTTACCCTGGTTGTAAAGCTAGTATAGAATAATTTTTTTTTTTTTTTTTTTTTTTTTTTTTTTTTTTTATTTGGTCCGCTAACTGGACGTTCCAACATTAAGAAATAGTGAAAATACAATCATAATCTTTGTGAATTTTAGTTGGACGGCCTTCTAAGAGCGAACACAACATGCAACAATTATATAAACCTACACTTATAATAATAATTAAAAATAACAATTAAAATATAATATTAGTTACATATTTGTTAAAGAAAAGAAAAATTTTTTGATTGTGCTGACCGATGCATTAAACAAGTCGAGCTCATGGCAGACAGTGTTATAAGTGGTACACATACGGTTGATAGGTGAATTTTGGCCGTATTTAGTGCGACATAGATTTAAGTTAAAGGTCTTATGAGTGTGAATACGGGAACCAATTCTTGGCGCGTACAAATTTAGGAGACCAAGCAGATCAGGACTGTCCACCAAACCATGAAGAACCTTGTATAAGAAGACCATGTCCGCTGACTTACGCCTTATAACTAGGGAAGTCATATTATAGTGTTCAAGCCTAGAATTATAGGTGGTTAAGCGTCGGCAGAGGTTATTGGTATACGTAAGATGGTATAAGAATTTCTTTTGAAGTTTTTCAATTCTATTGACATGGACTGTGTAAGATGGGCACCAGACCTGACTACAATATTCAAGCAGACAGCGAACGTAACAATTGAAGAGTATGACGGGAATTTCTGGATCCTTGAAGGCTTTAGTTTGTCGGATCACAAATCCCGCAAGTCTTGCCCCTTTACGGGTTATGTGATCAATATGCTCTCTGAAATCCAATTTTTTATCGACTATAACACCCAAGTCTCGTAAACTCGAGACCTCTTTTACTTGAGCGTCGTTTATTTTATAAGAAACACTATTTAATTTTGAGCTTCTAGTGAACTTGATGTGGTAACACTTGGAGGCATTAAGAATCATCTTATTTGATTCGCACCATTTAGTAACATTATCAATATCGCTCTGCAAAGCAATAACATCCTCGCTATCACGAATGGTTCTGTAGATCTTTAAATCGTCTGCATAAAGTTTGTACTCTGAGTTTATTACAGAGCAGAGGTCATCAATAAATACAATAAAGAAAAGAGGTCCGAGGTGGGATCCCTGCGGTACGCCAGAGGGAACTAAAATAGGCTGTGAAGTATAGCCTCGAATGGCAATAAGTTGGGAGCGATTTCGCAGGTAGGACTCACACCACCTGAGGAGAGAACCGCAAATGCCAGCCCGACCAAGTTTATCTAAGAGGATCTCATGGTTGACAACGTCGAACGCTTTCGAGAAATCTGTATAAATCGCATGTGTTTCAAATTTGCTTTCAAGAGCTCTGTAAATATGAGTGACGTATGCCATAAGGTTCGAAGCAGTGGACCTCCCTGGTAGAAACCCGTGTTGATGACAGCTAATTTGGGACTTGAAGTGGGAATATAATATTTTTTGGATCATTGATTCGAAAACTTTGCCAAAGGAGGAGAGAATAGAAATCGGTCTATAGTTAGTCACATCACTGTGGTCGCCATGCTTGTGGATCGGTTTGACGTAAGCTGTTTTCCATTTACTTGGAAAAACACCGACATCTAGTGACTTGTTAAAAATTATATGCAGCGGAGTAACTAACTGGGAGGCACAATTTTTTATGAATATAGGTGGTATAGCGTCGGGTCCAGGACCCTTACTAGCGTCGATATTCTTCAGGGACTTTAAAATCTCAGATTTAGCAAGGGTACAGGAGCCGAGGGAACCCACAAGACCAGGAGAATTGACACGTACTGAAGAGTTATTGGCATTATTGTTGTAAATTGTTTGGAAGTATTTCGCAAATAAATCACAAATCTGCTGCCCGCCCCTAGCCACTTGACTATTGTGATACATCTCATCCGGAATTTCATTGCTATTGGATCTCAAAGATTTTATATAGGTCCAGAAATATTTAGGGTTATTTTTAATGTGAGATTTAGCATTTGCTTTGAATTGAGATAAGCAATGAGAAAGCATATCGTCACATCGCTTGCGCAACATTTTGAATGTGATGTGGTCTCTGGGATTTCCATACGCCTTAAATCTCTTATGAAATTTGGCCTTTTCTTTTAAGGCTTTTATTAAGGGAAGGCTAAACCATGAAGGGTAGTTATTTTTTCTTGGATTAGATAATGGAGTATGTTTTTGTATAATGTTGTTTAGGACAGAGTAGAAATTATCAACAGAGTCATCAACCGAATGATTAGATTTAAGATGCGTATTCCAGTCTACAGTATCCAACTCTTGGAGGATGCGTGAAAAATTAGCTTTGGAAAAATTAAGAAATGGTAATGCTTTAATCTTAACTCGTTTTGACGGCTTAAATTTCATGGTTTAATAAATAATTGTATCTTCCTAGACAGGTTTAAAATAATTAGTTTTAAGTAAACATGTCCCTATGTGCTTCTGGAGAGTGTGATTCTTTAAACTGAAATAAAAAAAAATCCGTAAAATTTTAATAATTATCTATGCTTAATCAATGTAATCTATACTAAATATTATAAAGCTGAAGAGTTTCTTTGAACGCGCTAATCTCAGGAACTACTGGTCCGATTTGAAAAATTCTTTCGGTGTTAGATAGCCCATTTATCGAGAAAGGCTAGGCTATGAAGATATATCATCATGATAAGAATAACAGGAGCGGAGCACTCCAGGTAAAACCGCGGGGCACAGCTAGTACTTAATAAATAATAGTTCTTCTGTACCTATCTTCTGTCCTACCAACGTAATATTAGAGTAACTACATATTTAGTAATCTCTGCTAATAGCTTATCCACATATTTTACGCTAATGTCCGGTGGTTCATTTCCAGATGGGTGTACTCTAATTATTATGGAAGAACACTATAGCGTAAACCGTAACAAGTTGTATAAGCAACCAACCAAATATAGCTGAAAAATTTCCTTGTTTTTCTATACTTAATTGACAATAATTATACTTAATTGATACGTAACTGAGAATGTAATTGTTACCTCATATGCAACTGCAAGTCATATGCATAGAGCAAGCATAGAGATAGGTGGAGATAGTCTCAAAGCCTAATTTCATTACTGTTCAAGTAATAATTGAGATAACCTTATTGAAATCTAATTTTTTAGAAATAATTCTCACCGAACTGTGATAATAAATGTGCAAGCATTATAACGTATACTAGATGCGCTCCGAGGTTTTACCCGTAGTGCTCCGCTCCTGTTGGTCTTAGCGTGATGACATTAAAGATGACATTATACATATAGCATAATATATAGCCTTCCTCGATGAATGGGCTTCCTCGATGAACAGGAGCGGAGCAATGCGGGTGAAACCGCGGAGCACAGCTAGTAAGTAATATACTTATATCGTTTCTTCAATAATTATGACATTAAAAATTAAGGAGGTAACTGTAAACTGTAAATATATAGGTTTGACCAGTTGACTTTTTCATAACTACCTACAATATTGTATAAGCTTTAAACACTTTGTGCGTGTTATAAAGTTGTTTCTTGTATTTTTATTAGTTCAATCACCTTTATTACATAACTGCTTGATCCTGTTTGTGTTTATTTTTAACTTGGAAGTTAAAAAAAAATAAAATAGACTACAAAAGCTTTTTGAATTTTGTGTATTTCCGAATAGTATATACTTACCTAGGTCTGTTTTAATGTTTATTAGTAAGTAAGAAAGAAAATCTTAAGTTGTGTAATGAAAATTATTTTCAGTTGTCCAACAACTATCAACTATGCTCCAACCTAAGTATCAGTGTAAGTTTCATTAAAATTGGTTGATGAGTTATTTAGATAGAGAGCTTTTAAGTTACTAAGAGTAGGTATACCTACTTGTTTAAGTACTTTGTTACAATATTATTTTAAAACACGTATCTCGTGTCCGTTTGTTAAATCAATTTTTACCGAGTTGTAGGAAATCAAATCAAATCTTCTTAGAATTATATTATTTGTTTATTCGTGTACATGCATGGATGTTTATTGTGTTCTTTCAATCACCGATCTAATTTTTGCAATCGTCTAATTAATGCCCAATATTTAACTCAAACATCTGATATTTGATCTTATAATTATCGATCAATAATCAAATATTTGAGTTGGAAATAATTTCGATTAACGATTGGCCTCGACATTTAAGAGCGATTCATAGATAAAATTATAATTTCTCCTCCAGAATTAATTATTAATAATAATTATAAACAATAGGTGAGTGAGTATAAAGTTATGCAAAAGTGTACCTACAATGTAAGAAGTCTCAGTCCTGATGGGGCGATTACACCTAACGAGTACAGTGGCGAGTCAGTGTCCTCGGCCGAGCCGAGTGCTCGGTTGGTATAAACACTTTAACGAGTGCTCGGCCGAGTACTCGGCCGAGAAGAGCGGCGAGAGAGTCACTAGAATCCCAATTTGTTTACTAGGCCGAGTACCCACCACCCCGCTTCATTCTTCTGCCCCCGCAGCGACTCGCTATCCCGCTCGGCACGTATAAACGCACTCGCTTGTCACTCGGCTACTCGCCACTCGTTCGTTATTCGTCATCAAGCAGTGTGCGTGTTTGTGTATTTTTTCAAACAACTTATCAAAATCTCAATTAAAAGGGCCGGTAGCATGGTGGTCCCATTAGGTTCGACTTCGATCACGACATAGTTACCTATCATGGACAACATAATTTTAACCTAGGCTCTTAATTTATGTTAAAATGAATTTGATATTTTTGATTTATGGCATTCAAATCTATATATTATATAAAAATGAAACCCGTTTTCCTTGGTCACGGCATCACGCGTGAACGGGTGGACCGATTTCGATAAGAGAAAACGTAAGTACCACGGGTGAAGCCGCGGCAGGCGCGGTCCCAGGGGGGGGGTCACGGGGGACATGACCCCCCCCCCCAAATCGTACTCGATAAAATAAAGAAAAATTCTTATACTGTACAAAATATAAAAAAAAACTGACTAAGTGCGAATCGAAGTCGTACACCTAAAGTTCCGTTTAAGAAGATATGAGTAATAAGATACCATTTTTTGACAAAACAATACAATATTATTCAACTACTGAAACCAATTTCTCCACACATATTAGTGGTGAGTAACATTTATAACAAGTATATTATCTGTGATATTATCAAAAAATTATTAAATGGTAACATTATTTTGTTTTGTCATTCATTCACTCGTTCAAGCTACGATTTAAAATTATTGACACTGACGTTTGATACACACGTTTCACCGGTGCGGTGACGGTTGTGACGGTTGTTGATTAATTTTATTAAAAGAAAAATACTTAAAAATGACAAGTTGGAGCCAAGCCATTCGCCGCGTCGTCTGTTGTAGGTCTGGTGCATCAGCACCAGCTTCCACCGATGAGTAAGTATCAATATCTGAATGAATATTTCATGTAAGTAAATTGTATTGACATAAGTATTATTATTTTAATGTTTTTTGTTCTAATTTCAGACCCAATTACGAAACAGTGGAGGTGCACCAGGCCAACGACGCGGCGAGCGCGTTGCGTATGATAATGGAGGCGGTGGACGAGGTATATATAGTTTTTGATTGTACCTATAGTGCCAATGATTCAATAGTTTGCTATTCAGTATAAGTTACGGAATAATAATAATACACGCCTCATTTTTATGGTCCATACATATATATACTCACGCCACTTTCCCATGGGGGAAGCCCAAAAACCACAGAACGCCATCAGCTACGATCCTTACATACCTACCTACTTTCATTATTTGTTTCACTTCGGCAGATGCGGGAACTGTTAGTTCCAATCGCCGGTATGCCGGATCGCATGCGGCGATTGGAACAAAACTTGCATCCGCTGCTGGTATACAGGCCGGAAGATGGAGAATACATGGAAATGTGGTGAGTACATACTTGCTCAACTGTCTTTTCTTTATATCCTAGAAAGTATTTTTATGTTCGCAAAACTTACATGCAGTAAACATGAGATTGTGATACCCATAGGTATCCGCTTTTATAACAAGTTGCCAAAGTCAGTTACAGAACTTAGCGATGGAAAGTTCAAAACCCACATCAAACTTGTCCTTATCAAAAATGCATATTTTATGATTGAAGACAAGGAAGTTTGGCAATAATTCCTTCAGCACATGTGGCTTCCCTGGTAAAATTATTGGATTTGATTGACTGCACATACATGATCTACCAAGGACATTGCACAAATCATAATTTCTTTTTTTTTTAGGAACCGACCCCGGCCTCCATTGCGCAGCCTAACAGCTTCAGGACTGCCAATATACGTCGGCCGTACTGTATTATTTTACAAAATTATTACATCATTGAGAATTATAGGATATAAATATTATTTTCAAATAAAACTAGGCAGTATGGTCTGATGACTACAGCTTGTTGAATGGCCATAAACAAAAAAGATGCTATGTTGTCGTTTTCAATTTAGCCGTTGCATTGTGGGATTGAAAAATTATGGAAAGTGAAAGATTTCTGTAAGTATTCATATTTTTTTTAACTACAAATACAAAGGTTTAGCTGTAATGTGTTTATAATAAGTAGTTCTTTGACATAATTAGTGCCATAGATATAATTGAGTATTTGAATAAATAAATTTTTTGTGCTAAATGGAAAGATTATATATTAGTTTTATAACAATAGGTACTATTTTTTTTAATTTTTTTTTCAATAGTTTAAAAGTTATTTCAAAATAAAAATTAGTCTTTGAATCCAGTACCGAAGACACACCGACAACTCCCGAAGCGTCACCCGAACGCGTGTGACGTCATAATGTTAGTTTTAACTCATTGCAGTTTATAAAAAAATAATAAATACAGTATTTTGTTGGTTTTGATCTATTTAATTTTGTTGTCATTATTAAAATTATATATTATTTATCTATTAATTATATTATTTAAATTTATATTAAAACTAGCGGTCCGCCCCGGCTTCGTCCGTGGTACCTACATGTTTACGTTTTTTTTCATATGAACCATCCTCGTACTTCAAGGAATAGATTCCGCAGCGCACACGATGACTGAATTTTTATTAAGGAATTTTTTACACCTTGGGTTACATTATTGCATTTTTAGTAAGGATCTCTAATTTTTTTGAAAATGCAATATAGCCTATGTTGCTCAGTGAAGATGCAGCTTTCTAATGGTGAAAGAATTTTTGAAATCGGTCCAGTAGTTTATGCGTGAAAACCATACATACATACATAATTACAAACCTTTCCTTAAATTCCTCTTTATAATATTAGTATAGATTGGCGAACCTCAAAAGTTATCGTTTTTGTTTTGTACCATTATGTACGAATACTACAAAGGCAACTCCTGACAAAAATCGGTGATCATAAATATATCAACATCAGGAATATTATCAGACTATGCCTTAATAAATCCTTTATCACACATAGCTAATCGGAACCAACTAAAAACTCGTATTTTAGCAATATTATTGTCTAGTCACGTGTGTTAGCTGTAAACGCTGTACTGTTATTAAATAGCATTTTGAAAAATATATTTTTGGAGCTTTTTGCATTAAATATCAATATTATTAATAATAAAGTTTTAAAATACATAAAAAAAAATCAATAATTTATTATTATTCAAATACTCAATTTTCGAACCGATAGGTCCTATTACATATTTATAACTTTTTGTTAGACATGACGAAGGCACAAACCCCAGCGACTGGATGCCATCGCAGTCACTGCCTGCTGACTACGGCGGGCCCGGGCGAAGTGCCGAGGGCAGCGGCGAGCCCGCGAGCGGCGATTCCAATATGACGGCTCTGCTGCAGGCTGCGAAGAGAGCCGTCCTAATTATAGACGACCGTCCCGCCAAACGGCCATGCCGCCAAGAAAACAAAAAAATAAATTTATTATTTTAAAAAGTTTTTTTTATTGTGTTTTTTATTTGTGTCACAAATCAATGTCAATAATTGGCTACGTATGGCCACGACTCGGAAAGCGAGTTGTGGTGAGTACACCACGCACGAATATTATTCCACCCTGACACGAGTGTTAGGGTGGAATAATATTCGTTCGTTCGACACGAGTAGTCGTAATATGTTACGGGCAACATATTACGACTACTCGTGTAATGTAACAAACGAATATCGCTTGGTCAAAGAAAAGTCAGTGTATAGACCCATATTTTCGATGCCTTCGAAACAATAGAGATGAACGTGGATGAACAATGAACGCACAGGTGCGGCCCGCCGCACTCCAAGTAATTTTTGTAAGTTGAATGGACGCGCATACGCGCCCGCAAGCACATGTTAAAAGTCCGAAAAACGCGCATGTGCGTTGGCCGCACTAAATGCATTTTTAATCTCTTGCGAATGTCGAAATTTGCGAAAATTTGCAGGGTATCAAAATTCAAAACCTACCTACTTCCCGTGATCTCAGAATCTTGAAATTGGGTACGAAGCAATATCTTATAGTACAGATAGAGGAATAATAACAAAAAATATATTTTTTTAATAACATAATATAAAAAATATCCTTAATAATTCTAAAGTTTGTCTGTCTGTCAAGACCCTTTTTCTCAGGAACGCGTGAAGATATCAAGCTGAAATATCGAATACTTAAATCTACGGTCTCTTCGAGCTGTGAAACATAAAATCAAACTTAGCATTAACCCAACGGAATCAAAACATACCTACAACCATTTATGCTGCAAATTATCGCAAATTTCCACATTTGCAAGGGATTCAAAACCTATATTGTACTTCCCGTATACACAGACTTTTGAAATTTGGTTAAAAGCAGTGTCTTATAGCACAGATAAATAAAAAAATTGCTAAAAAATACATTTTAGAGCTACAACATAATAAAAAGTAGGTTTGTTCGGAGCCGAGCCGAGCGCGAGTCGCGCGAGTTTTTTGTAAAATACAAAAAAGTAAAAAATGTATAGAAATTTTCTCAAGTTTTTGCTTACCTCCCCCCCCCCTCATATCAGGCTGGGACCGTGCCTGCGGGGCGGACCGCTAGTGCTTTATAAATATAAATTTTTAAAGAATAGAAAAAAATTGATCACAATTCGAGCCCACCTTTTTCGGGGCGACACGAACGCCTTGACTAACTCGGCCACCCATGATTCCGGGATCATTCTTTATAAGTTTATAATTACACAGACTAATAATAATTTAATACGGATAATTATGTTAAAATTCTGTACATATTTCTTTAGGTACACACTTCCGATAAAATAAGTACCTATCGGGCGTTCATGCCCTAGAATCTGATTAAAGCCGGAAATGCTGATTTCAGAAGTACGAAAAAAATATGACTTATTAAGTTTTTAGTAATTATATTTATATTATTTATTTATTTATTATTTATTATATTTAATTATTTATTATTCGCCACTTCTTAATTTGTTTCTTGGATACATTCTACATTTTGTGTATAGTTTGCCCATTATAAAGGGTTTTTCACAGGCTGTTTTTGAAATTCATGGTCGAAGCTGATGCCAGATATTAGTAAAATTATTAGACTCCCGTCTGTTTTGACGTTATATTTCAATTAACCGATTAATTTACTAGTTCTTGGCTGAAAAAAATACACAAATATAGTTAATTTTCATTCAAACACGCATATTATTGTAGTTTCTCGAAACAGTTCCGCGTGATTTTTTTTTTTAAACTGCGTGGTATTTTTTACTTTATTTGTGTCTACATTAGTAAGTGTATAATATTTATGAATATAATAATAAAATTTTCGTCGCGACCGCTTCAAGCCAGCGACTTGTAGCGACAGCTCGAGCAGTCAACGACCGACCACTCGAGCAGTCCGTGTACGTCGCTCAGCCATTAACTGCTCGAGCTGCCCGTGTACGGCACAGAGCAAGTTATATATTATGTACGGCCGCTCTATCGCTACCTAAAGTGCGTAAGGCGACGCTACAACAATATTTTGTATCCTATTCGTAATAATAATATGGAAACCATCCATTTTAAACATTAATATCACAAAAAATAGAAAGAAAAAGATGGAAAAGAATCGTTTTAATTGTGTTTTTTTTATTGTGAAGCATGTTGTAGAAGCACACGGTGTGAAGCTAACACGGTTCCCAACTTAGGGGTTTTCCCCCCAGATTTAGGGGGTAAATAAGTGAGATAGGATTTTTTTAGGGGTCTGAAATTTTTAGGGGTATTTTTAGGGATTTTTTTGACTCTTTAATATTTTTAAATTGATAATTACTTAGCTAGTTTTAATGTTTATTTCTTGACCTAGCGACTCATACCGATATCTAGTGATGTCGAATTATCTTCAGATGAAGACAAAATATTTTATGTAATAGATAACTTGTAATAAAAAGACTTTTGAAACATATTACAGCATATTATTTTTAAATCATTATGAATTTATATTTGTATATTTTTTTAGGGGGACAACTGAATAATTTAGGCGTTTTTAGGGGTTTTTGACACAAACTTAGGGATAAATATTTTTGAGAGTTGGTAACACTGGAAGCTAACATTAAAGTTTTCATCTGTTGCACCCACAGTTGCACCGGAGTGACATGACTTCTTCTTCTTCTTTTTTGTTTATGGCCTTCCCAATCCCAAAAGAGAAGTCATGACAGTTTCATCATGACATTGACAATTGACATTCGTAAAGCGCAGCTTCAAGCCTTCAAAGCCGTTTCAAAGCCGAATATTTTTTTACAAACAATGAAGTGAACAAAACAATAAAAATTTGTATTGATTTTTCCTAATAAAGCCATAACTCTGATAAAATGTTCTGTTGCCTGAAAAATTGTGTTAATGGTTTCTCACTGACTCCTAGTGTCCCAATCCGAGTGAAAGAAAATCCGATACAACTGGACACTCTTCATATGGGTATTTAACACATTTACTGTTTGTTATTAATTTACTAGTTTGTGAAAAGTTAAGCACGTTTTGATTTCTCTGTAACATATTTTGTTGTAAATTATACATGTAGATCAATTAAACACATTGAAGTTTTTATTGAATTATAAGTGAAAGGAATAGAAACAATATAACTGTACATGTTGCAATGAGCTAAGCTTATCCTGTAGATAACGGAATTGTTTGAAGCTATTTAAAATATTGAACTCGAGATAAATGGTGTTTTTTAGGACATGAAGTGGTGATAGTAAAGGGTGGTCAAAGAGCATGTGGCTCAGGCTGTGTTTTGGGAAGTGCTCCTTTGGTCCAGAATAAGGCCTACTTTGAAGTGAAGTTGCAGCAAGGAGGAGTATGGGCTGTTGGACTTGCCACCCGAGAGACAGACATTAACAAAGTGCATGGTATGATGAAACAGAACTTTAAATGAACATATTTAATTTGTTATGTGTTTTGTTTTATGTACTTAACTCTAATAAATGTGAAAAGATTTGGTTTGTGCCGTATAATGTATAAAAATGTCTGATCAATGATAATTTAATTTCAAATTCAATTATTTTTTATTTGAAACTGATTATTTGGTAAGATTTTATAATGTTTAATGAATCCAAGCAGAGACAAACAAACCAAAAACCATTAAATGTTCAACCATTCTGGAGCTATAAATGGTGTAACTAACACAACTTCCTGTAATATATTTAGATTATATTATGATACATACTTTTAATGACAGTGTTTAACTATTTAAGTATTATTTTAATTTACCTTATCAACATCAGTCCATATTTGGTCTCACGCACAGAACTTCTTTTACGGTTTAATTTTCCTATTACAACATCAATAAAAATCCAGAATTTATTAGTATTCGAAACAAATATTCCTTCAAGGTCATTGCCACTTGAATCATCGTCAGCTGACTAACAACCAGAGCCTTAACATTGAAAAAAATGCTAATTAATTGCAACATGTTATGTCAAGCTTTCCACACATTATGGGCTCGAGGTTGATTAGCCAAAATTAATGTGGGTCAATAAAACACATGATCTGTTTGTCAAATAATAGATAACCTAATTAATAAGGAATAATGAAGAAAATAATACAACAAAAAAACGTGACAGAAGTACGTACGTACTTCTTTAGGCGCATTGAGAGTAAAATTTCAAGGTCGCGTCATAGAAATACCGTCACGTCATGGTGTTAGGCGACCATTTTGGTATCTTTGAATCTTGCCAAAGAAGTTTCACTTCTGACACTTTTTTTGTTGTATTATTTTCTTCATACGGACATTGAAACAGATTAAAAATCTTTAACTAAGTTTGTCATATCTGCTCCCTTGTATACAATACATTGATAATTATCATTAACTTGTTATAGGTGGTGTGGATAAAGAGTCCTGGTGTTTGAACAGTGACGGTACAGTGAGGCACGACAATGTGGAGCTGTACCAATTGAAACCAGCTCCCAGAGAGTCTCCCACCACTGAAATACTGGTTTCAACTGGTTCCTCAGACCATATAGATGATAAACAGGATAAAGACGAAGAAATCAATACTACTATGCCGGTTGAAGGTGACGTCATAGGCCTAGCTTACGATCATGTCGAGTTGAATTTCTTCTTAAACGGTAAAAATATGGAAATACCTGTGCGGAGTGTTAGAGGGACAGTCTATCCTGCACTATACGGTAAGTTTATAATATATTTATAGTTGTAATACAATGAATAATGGGTATATGTTATATTTGAGTTCCAAGATAAGAATATAGGCACAATAAAAACATAGATATTTAATGTAAAACAATTTTAAATGCACTATATATTACTAATTATTATTTCCGTGTTACTGACTTTTTTGCAAGATGTCAGTAATTCTAAAGAATTGATGTAATTGTAAATTAAATATAAAATTACCTTATTATAAAGGTATGCAGTATGAAGCTGGCATTATGAAATGTATGAGAGTCGGTCATTCACGTCTTTATGCGATCCACTGACTCAGAGATGTAAATAAATAAAACTGTACTTACTATAAAACTCAAAAAACTCAAACATTTATTTATTCAATTAGACTTCTTCGAGAAGAACTTTTGAAACATCATATTTTTAACATTTACCACCGATTCGGAAAGCAGTATATATGGAGAAGAACCGGCAAGAAACTCCATAGTTGCTCTTTTTAATCATATCAGTATTACAATTAAATTGTACAAAATATGTATCTGTATATTATCATAATATGCCAAAGAACTCTCCTATGGTCTTTACGCGACAACCCTCCATAATATATGTATTTGTTTTATACAATTTCAGTTGACGATGGTGCCATATTGGATATAATACTCGACAATTTCCGATACCCCCCGCCTACGGGATATGAGAAAATAATGGTGGAACAATCGCTCCTCTAACAAAAGGATCTCAAATGTAACGCTTAGTTGTGCGTGGACACTGGCTTGTGTGATGTTTACCTGTGCGAATGACGTAATGAAAGTCTGCGGTATTTATGCTATAAATTATTATCGATTCTATATATTTAATATCCTAACTGTATTATATAAAACAACTAACTTGTATATTCTATTATCTATAATAAACTATGATCTATTTTTTTAGTAACAAACACGATGAAATTGTAAATATATTAATTGTTCTAGATTTTGTTTGGGTACACAAAACTTCCAATGCAACATATTATATAAAGTAAATATAATATATAAGTTATAACTTCTTATAATTCCTATTTTTTGTTGTAGCTAATATAATAATAATCCACGGAAATATAGAAATAAGTTTCAAAGTTATAAAGTTTCATATAAATTATATAATATTTAACATGGCAATGATTATATTCAATAAAATGTTGTCCTTCAGTAATTAGGGCGGTTGCAGAGCTTCACTGACCGTCAGTGCGTACCATCGGTCCTGACGATACGCATCAACAATGTGTATGACTAAACAATAATATGACACTAAGGGCTGATTTTTCAATCGTTGGTTAAAACTTATTCGTCGAATAATGTATAGAACTACCATTTTAAAAACGTATTCTAATTGCCCGTATTTGTCAGTTTACGTGACATTTTAATATTATCGTGTAATACTTTATTGGACGGATAAGTTTTATCCAAGCATTGAAAAATCGGCCCTAATACGTGACAATTCGCGTGCGTATGGTCGGTCTAGCTATGAACGGTTTTATGAATTTCCATACATATGACAAGCGCGACTGACGTACGCACTGATGGTCGGTCAAGCTCTGCAACCGGCCTTACACAGTACAGACCATATCAGAATAGTTTTAAGGATGAATAAAGCACATGTATGTTAAATATACCAAATTGGAACTCCCAACTCATATCTTTTTATTTAATAATATAATTTCTCAATGCTTTTAATAATACATATAAGTACATATTTGCATATTCACATCACTTATAATAGTATATCATCACTATATTAAACTGTATAATAATAAAACCATATTAAGTTAATTTCCCGCAAAAAAATTACCGATGAAACAGATATATTACCTATTATAAAGAATAATATTGAAAATTGTATTTAGATAATTTCTTTTAATTTATAATTATTTGGAAACAGACGTCTTTCTATTCACAAATTCGTGTAAGGACTAAGGGCCCAGTTATTTAATAACGAAAAGGTACAAAAAATTTAATCAAAATACTTCACTCATTTCTGTACAATTGATTTGAAATTTGTTTGATCTTTCGGGTATGTTTTGCGTCATAATTTATTATTTCCTTATAAAAGAGAATATAATTATTTAACTCACACTCCTTCAAGTGTTAATATTAATTTTATAAGGCAGCGGCAATCGCCAAGTCTTTATATACTTACACAAATAATTAGGGTTTGTTAAAGATTGTAACTCCTCAACATGGGTTGTTTCGATTATATTATCATGTTATGTTAAAAAATATATCATTTTCAAATAATTCTAAATTATTTAGGAAATTTTACGATCGACATTCAAAGCAGATAACAATTATATTATAAGTAGAAAGGTGTGGGCTAAAGCGCTCCAGAAGCGGCCCATAGAAATGTGGCTAATTACTAATTAGCCAGATTTGGCTTTGGTAGCTTTTTCGCTCAAATTTCTTGAATCGTACCATCTTACTTTTACGTCTTTTTGTGTGTGCTTTAGTTATAATCACAGAACAGTGTTATAATCGTGTTGCTAACCAGTCTCAGCTACACTTTTTTACTTATAATATCTTTGATAGACAAAAAAGTTCTCGATTTGTAGAATATCTATTAATGGTACATCTTTGACCAATCTATTGTGTAGTGAATATTATAATATTATACTGTATTTTTTTATGAATAATTCATTTCGTCATTGAATATAATGTCAAAAATTATAGGCACTACGCGGTACATTAGAAATTGACTGATTACAAAATATGTTTTTAACGTAAAAGACAAAATTAATATGAGTTAAGAAACTACTTAGATACAGCTCCTACAGATTAAAGAAAGGAGTATTCGATTCTTTAAAAATTATTTTCAGTACATAATTTAATACTCATAAAACTAACACAGTATTGCCATAAATATAAAACTAATTGGAGAACTATAGTTTTTATGCATGTATTGTTAAGTGCCAATATAAATTGAAGTCATTTAAAGATGCGTTGTTTGTAAATGTGTACGCATTTATTTTGTGTCGGTGTGCTGAAAACTATATGTGTATAAACAGCTCCTTAATAATTACGGACAAATAATAATTAATATTTGCCAAGATGGCTGCCTAAAAATAATATTGGTCTATCTCGCCAAAATATTTTAAATTTTAATGTTTTGATTAATCGCGTATGATGTGTTCCTCATTGCATGTATTTGCTATATATGAATATAATTATATAGTATATTCATATACAAATAATTTTAAATTTTATGCAGTATGTAACATTTATTTTTGCCTAAGAATTTATTTAGTTCTATAAAATTATGTTTCGTATTGCTAATATAGTTTGTATGGAGGGTGGAATTAAGGAAAGACGCCTGCTCAAGCTTCGGAGAAAAATATGTAAAAGAATTTATTATATTGTATGTATTATTAAGTATATTGTACTTAGAACTGCTATGAAGTGTTCTTTGCGCCTTCTGGCTTAGTTTTATAGTATCTACATTAATTACTACTATCTAGAATGGTTGGTTTAATTTTTTACAACTAGAATTGTAAATTTAATTGTGTTTTAGTTACTTGATAGTTTTGACGGTGCTAAAACTTTCTTACGCAATGAAACTCTGTTTGGAAAAGCATTGAAAGTTCTCCAATCAATAAAACTTTAGGTGATGACTGTCTTCTTACTATATATGTACTTTAATTTAACAAGTTCCATCCGCACCATCTGGATGGTTGGCGCTCCACCACTGTCCGCTTCACCCGCAACTTCCTTCCGCGTACGGTGAAACTGTGGAACGATTTGCCACCTGCGGTGTTCCCGAACAACTACGACATTGGGGCCTTCAAGAAAAGAGCTTATTTGTCCATAAAAGGCCGGCAAAGCACTTGCAACACTTCTAGTGTTACAAGTGTCTATGGGCGGTGGTGACCACTTAACATCAGGTGGCCCACCTGCCCCTTTGCTTGCTCTGTCATAAAAAAAAAAAAAAAAAGTTTTTACAGTAGGTTTAACATTACAAGCATACGGATTTCCTTACATCTACCCTCAGTTATTTTATTTGCTTCAAATACTATGTACATATCTAATTTATTAAGTAAAAAAAACACATAATTTTAATAATGTTTATTTCGTTGTTAACTTGGTATGTATTAGGTCGTTACTTAATTGCTGAATAACAAAGAATTATCTAAGTACGTAATAAAGTGTTGAGAGCATTGAAGTATTTTATTTAAAAATGCATAATAGATAAGTACTGTATATTTCGTTTACTTATCATTAAAAAAATCTTTATTCATCATTTAAGAATGCATGTAGTCTTGACCTTGGAGCCAAGTAGAGGTTATTTATTCGGTATTATTATCTAATTAGAGAAGGTATGAATACACTTCACTTAGCGCATTTCATATTATGGAGAATTATTAATCTTTTATGTACCTACTAATCGGAGTCGGCTCGTGACAAAATTTTATGGGTGTTCACTTGAAATAAAACACTGAAAATACATGGTGTAAAGCAGTACAATTTATTAAAACAATTACTTATAAAGGAAATGCATACGTCTATTTTTTTGGTGTGCAAAAATATCTATAACTTTTTTGTGAAAATCAGATATCTGATTAATCAGTCGTTTTTCTATTGATATCATGCACAATGCATTTAAACGGTCCTGTGTCATGCTATTACGCGTAAAAGTTTTCACTTTATTTAAGGTGGAAAAGCAGCGCTCACTTTCGACCGAGGTCATCGGTATTGTACAAATTAATTTTAATAATTTAATACTTTCGACAAAAACTGACTCCAGGTTGAACTCTATGAAGTGTTGCAGTAAAGCTATCGCACCATCAGCGTTATGGAAATCTTCCCTGCTGTAAATAACCACTAGCTCGTTTTTAAGTCTTGAGTTTTCTAAAAAATCATATGTCTTAACCACTTTTTTGAAATCTTCTTCCGGAAAGTTTTGGTTGTAGTTCTCGAAATTGTCCGTAAAAAAAAGTTTTGACGCCAAAAGATGATCAGTGTACATACATCTGTCTTTTATTTGCATCCTAACTACGTCACATATTTCTTTACGCATTGCCGAATGACTGACATTATTCGGTCGGCGTTTTTTCGTCGGCGGAGGCGGCGGCGCTGCGTTACTTAACTCGCTTACTGTTTTTTCAAATCGGCTTACTTCGTTAGTAACTTTTGTAGAGTCAATATATCGGGTCTGTAAAAATTTAAACAGAATTTCACAATGAGGCATCAGTGTTGCGAAGAAATCAAGCCAATACAGGAAGTCGTCATTATTTAAGTATGATAGGAGCGATTGAGCTTGGTTGAATGTATTCGAATCAGTGTTTGGCGAATCCATGATGCCTTGCATGCACTCTTTCAGGGGCTCTACGTTGTCATTTATAACTATCACTGTCCGTGTATTATAATTCCATCTAGTCTGTGGGGCGGCTGGTCTCCTGCGGTTCATGATTTCTTTTAGAAATTCTGATCGTTTCGGCGAACGCGTAAAAAACGACGGAAACGCGTGCAGGTTGCAAAAAAAACTTCTTATCGTATTATTAATCGATGCCCCCCTTTCTAATATCAGATTGAGTTGGTGTGCATAACAGTGCACATAATATGCATATGGGTACATATCTCTTACGATTTTCTGCACACCATTTGAATTTCCACTCATAACTGAAGCTCCGTCGTAACATTGACCAATTAATTTATTTTTATCGATATTTAACGAATCCAGCTCATTCAGTATCTCTGCCGCTAATATGTCTGCCGTGTGCCCTTTAGGTTGCAAATATTTTATAAATCTCTCATATATTTTACCATCATGTACATATCTCACAATGAACACTAACTGTTGAATTGTAGAACAATCGGTAGTCTCATCTGCCTGAATGGCAACAAAGTTGGATTTTTTAATTTGTTGTTGTATTTCACATATGCAAACCTCGTAAATCGCGTCTAAAATATCGTTTTGAATTGATTTTGACGTACCTTTAAAGACGGATTTGTTGGTTAAATGTTGCTTCATGGCTAAATCAATATCGGTTACAAAATCTACCAACCCTCTATAGATTCCGGGATTCAGGGATTCCGAAGACTCATCATGCCCCCTTAAAGCAAATTGAAATGCACCACAAAATACGACACAATCTATTAACCTTCGTAAAATATGTCTGTTTTCATCGACACGGTCATTGAACTCGCGTATTGACTCTCGGTACGCGGAATCTAGTGCTTTACGAATGTCTTGTCGTCCGATAGACGCCAACTCCAGTTCATTCAACAAATGGTTCCGAGATTGTGAATGTTTTTTCATCTTGATTGAAAGATGAGCTAGGTCGTCAACGCCCGTTTCAGTCCAAGCACTCCCACCTCCGCCGGCCGCGCCCGCTTCAAATAAAAGACACGGGAAACAAAATAGTTTGTTGCTTTCATCACAACCACACAACCACGGTGTTTTCACATATTGTTCGGATTTAAACACACGCGTATATGTTTTCGTTTTTGTCGTACATTTTTGCGTAAGGTCAAGTTCAGGCCGTGGCGGTCCCTTAGCTTTCAATTCAAGCCGAATTTGTAACGTTTTAACACACTTTTTAATGAACGCCACATTATAATTGTCCATTTTAACACTCACAAGTAATACTGATAACTACAGGCTATTTCAACACGTATCTTATGATTTTAATTAGAAAATTCCCGAATTTGCATTCGCACGCGTGCGTTGACTTGAGTGTTTGTTTATATACTGGAGTGGCAACGTCGCGCGCAATCGCTGTCCTGTGTACGGGCGCCCCCCGGGCGGTAAAAACGAACCGGCAACGTTGCGCGCGGCGCGGCGCTCCACATCAACATGATCTTTTGTTTCACGCGCTGGCAAATTTTCTCTTTCACTCCTATTGGATTTCGTATATAGGAAATGTACTAAATCTTTTTTCATTGGAGCGCAATCGTGAGCGCTCCGCTACGCGCGTTACATAATACAGTATTATACAGGTGTCTTTACAGGTGTATAGGATGATGGAATGATGGATATATGCATTGGTATTGACTGTAGTTTTTTACGATTGATTTTAAATAGGTAGTAATAAATATTAATAATGAAATTAAGGAGTATGATTTTATTATCATTATTTATTGGGAGTTCACTGCACCAGCGCTCCTTATAGGGAGCCGCCTCTGCTACTAATTGCGTATAAATACACTGAGTATCTAATTCTGAAACCTGTCATAGAATTAAAGTCATTTATTATTATAAAAATTAATTAAGTTACTACCGGTGAACTTTATCAAACAAAAAAGTGAAAAATATTTACGTAGAGAAATAGTTTTGGGTGCAAAGTAATTAAATTTTAAATTAGTAACAAATTTAACTTTACAGTTTATAATATTTAAGCTGTTTAAGTGGATTCTTTATATTTATTGTTTTATTTAACAAAAACGAGCGTGTGTGCCGATATCGTGACGGTTTTGCCATGACGCGACTTTGAAATTTTACTCTCAATGCGACTAAAGAAGTTTCACTTCAAAAAACAACAACAATAAATAATAGGTAACATATTATACTCTGTCCATTATACTATTTGCTTTTTGACAGCTTCACGCCTATGAACACAGAACATTAAAAACAAATAGAAGTGCTATTGCTATAATGTCATAATTACTCATTGAGATAATATTACTTCGTATGGAGCAGACACCACGAACAAAATTTGTGCGCCAAGCGCGGCGGCGCGGGGCGCGCGAATGACGGCTAGACAGTCATAGATTATGCGATGTCACTGACTCACCGCTATAGAGGCGACACTTTGTTTCATTCTGTCTAAGTATTTTATTGGGTGCCACTCCTTACATGCACGTTGACTTGAAATTTTCTTTGTACTTAATATTTATTTTAGGTATAAACTGACTTTACTACGCGGGGCTTACAATATCTGGCATATAATATAGGATGATGTAAATAGTGACGTCATATGGAATAACTTAATTTTTTTCGGGTTTTAGGTTCAGTCAGGGCTATGGGAAGTTTCATTCCTTACAAATTGAGCCTTTTTTAGAAAAAAAAATAAAAGCCGTGTAATTTTGTACAAAATGTTTATTTAGTTCATCATCCTCAGAACATGTTCCCGGCTCAGAAATTGCTTGTATTGTTTTTTTTCAGTACTATTGTAGCACACCTTCGGCTAAAATAAATATAACATAATGTTAGTGATGGCTAAAATAATATTTTATTTGTTATACAAATCCGTAAAATTTTATTATTATTACTAACATCAATACAAGGAACAGCAGACTTCTTTAGAAAACGCCTTCCCGCTTTTGTGGTATATTTATCCTCATCGCGAAAATGCAATAAACAGACGCAAGTTCTATCGGATGGTAACCAGGTTTCTTCACTGCGGTTGTTTGGGACAAATTTTACCCATTTTTCCCTTTCTTCACGGCCCAGACATGGAAACCTTGAATAGAAAAAATATTAATTACTTATCTCTGAACTAGCTGGCTGGCTACGCCCGTGGCTTCGCCCGTGGTTCATATTTCGCAATAAAAAGTAGCCTATGTTCTTTCTCAGGGTCTAAAGATTGTCTGTGCCAAATTTCATCAAAATCGGTCCAGTAGTTTATGAGCCTATTAATTACAATCAAACAAACAAACAAAGTTTTCCTCTTTATAATATTAGTGCAGATAAATAAATAATAATTCAATTATAAGTTCAAGTCAGTAGCTTATACAATATCAATTAAAAACTTGATTAAAATCAATTAACAAAAAAAAAAAAAATTGGTGATTAAGTAATTGATTTTCATATTTCATGATTTCACCTTTTTTCAATTAACAACCAGTCTATGCTTTTCTAAATATGTAAAATTATTATTTTATACTATAAAAATATACGCCAGCAAATATTACTAACAACACTTATTTCATGCCCAATGTCATATCTTAAATTTTTAATCTATGACAAATGACGCAAAATGTCGCCCGCCAAAAATTTTGCTCTAACTAAGTTTTAAAAATTATTATCTAGTTACTTACTGATGAAAAGTTATTCCTTTGCACTTTTCCGTATTATTTGTATTATTTGTGCAATATCGTAACACACACGTAGGCATATTTGATGCGTTTCACTTTAAAACAAATAAAAAATGAGCGTGACGTTCGCGCCAATGAGCGAGCAAGCGACTGAGTACAGTTACGCCAGATGGCGTATGTTGAGCGGAACATAAGTGATGTAGGCGGTGTCGTCTCCATATGTGTACCTCAATGTAATTACTATAAAAACCAGTGTCGCCAAACCCACACATTTAAACCGATAGTTATACAGTACACTACAAGTAATCTATGCCTTAGATTGGACAGCTTAATTTGAGTAAAAACTGACTTAGGTTATAAATTCAGCATTTCAATATGTACCCTAACGCACCATGTTACGGTTTATTTTAGTATAACATCCCTAGGTATATTAGCTGTTTTGTTTCTCATTGCACAGAAATTCCAAATTCGAAAACATTCAGCTACTCCACAACAGAGGGCGTTAGTTTTCGATAAATATAACTTTGAACCTCAACACATAGAGATAAGGTTAAAATTTGTGTCACTCAACATTAATGACATTAACTTGATTTTTATCTGATGCTATTCCCTGAGGGATGTCAGCCTTGTTATCGATAATTCACAAATAAATATTTTTTGTGTATTTTTTTTTCTTTCTATTATATGAGTATAGTATAATGTGTCACATTTTGGAGTATGTTTATTACTAATAAGTACGTCTTTTTATATTATTATTATTAAATAAAAAACGGAATAGAATAGTATTAATCTATATTTACAAAATACAAACAGAAAATATGCATTATTTTAAATCTTGGAACTGCCGTAGGTTTGCTGTATCGATGGCCTTTGTTAGACCGCTTAGTGCTGTTCGGCATCCAGTTAACTCGTCACGTTGCATTTATCCATTTCTCTTTTAAATTAGCCTCTTTGGGAAATCTATAAATAAATTGGACAAATGAAATCTAAGGAAAAATAAAATAAAATTTAATATTTATAATGTTTGTCTTTTCTAAAGTATCGATACTGTCGATATGCGCCACAAGCATCACTAAAGCGACATTCGTTTGTTTATTGCAATAATATTCCAGAAATTCTTGTTTGCTGTTCAATCTATAATAGTTCTAATTTCTTAGGAATTAAGGTTCATTTTGACTAGATATTTGTATACAATTTTGACAAATTACAAGCGAAGTTATAACATAAAATATTATATGTACCTAAAATAAATAAAAATAAGACTTACCGATGGTATGAAATGCCTCCATTGCTGATATTATTTCGTCTGCTATCATTTTTGCACTCTAATACCGAACAACACGTCCTAATTAATGAATAAATATGGAAATGTTATATAATTTAAACATAAAGACAACCAAATTGTAAGATAGAAACCAATAAATAATAAAATATTAGTTTAGTTTAGTTTTAACATAAAATGCATAGATATGTGGTCTTATTATTACATATCTTATTAGTATGTTTACGTTGTAATTATTATTTACGTGCCTGATTCGATTTATGATAATATTTTCAATTTATAAGTGAAATGGTAACACAATCGATAATCTTTTGTACATCACTTCTGGTATCACCCGTCGAGCTGTCAAAAAGCAATTCTTATAGTGGACAAAGTATAGTATGTGAGTATTCCTGTTAACTGTATTTTCCTGTTATCCTTAAAATGAATGTGACTAACCAAATCGTTTCGTAGGTATATTTCCTAGGTACCTATACAATTATTTTTGACAGTTTTGTTTTATGAATTAGGTAAGTATCTTAATTAATTAAAGTGTTTATACGATACTTAGTTAACTTAATATTATTATCGCTTCCTTGTATTCTAAATATAACCGCGGCTGTACACACTCGTCGAGAGCCTCTCGTCGAGAGCCTCGGCCGAAAAGACTCTCGTCAAGAGCATGCCTGTACACACTCGTTCTAACATTTGAACTGAAGACTTACACGAGAATGGACGTAGAAATAGCTGCTGCTATTTGTCTTTGTGCCGTGAGCTATTATATTTTTTTAAACATTTACTATAAAAAAAAATTCTCAAGCCATGGAGAAAAAGAAGATGGTGGATGATTACTATGCACCGCAGTAGAAACAGGGAAATAAATATAAAAACTTTCTGAATAGTTAATGTATTTTATTGTATTTTTAAGGAATCAATAGAAACGCTTCATTGTTTCAGAAGTACAATGAAAAATCAATTGGCTGAGTTGGTGGCAGAACCTTCTGGCCAATCCATACTAATATTATAAATGCGAAAGTAACTCTGTCTGTCTGTCTGTTACTCAATCACGCCTTAACTACTGAACCAATTTACATGAAATTTGGTATAGAGATATTTTGATACCCGAGAAAGGACATAGGATAGGTTTTATTCCGGAAATCCTACGGGAACGGGTTTTTCTTTGAAAACGCGGGCGAAGCCGCGGGCGGAAAGCTAGTTTAAAATAAATCCATAAAAAATAAGTTCCATAAAAAAGGTTCTGTTTGATAACACTCCAAAACTGTAATTCTCGTTCATTAGACCACATAGTGAAACACGTGCGTTCATAAATAACGTCAGCTAGCAACTAACTGAACAAGTGTGTACATGCTCGCTCTCGTTTTCCTCGCGAGACTCAACGAGACCCTTTGACTCGGGCGCAAAAAACCGACCAGTAACCGAGACAACCGAGGCGAGACACGAGAGAGCGAGACAAGACGAATGCCACCATGTACATACTCGTTCTCGGCCTGTCTCGGTGTGTCTCGGCGAGTGTGTACAGCCGGCATAATATATGACTATCATTATACAATATGATACAATATTACAGACAGACATTCCTTGTTTCACGTAACCAGCATGAACTTTTGTTCATGCTGGTTACGTGAAATTAAGAGGATTAATTAGGAGGAGAAATTATTAGGATTAATTACAACCGCTGTGGTTTTCCACGGCGGTTGTTATTAATCCTATTCTATTGTTTATTACACATTGAAATCATAATACATTATAGATAAAATCATAGAGATCTTAGTTTCTGTGATCTGTGGATAAAATAGTAACTCAACTCACTCTGTTTTTAAATTGTTTTGATTTATGTTGTGAAAGAACCTGTTTGAATAATTGGCCTTAGTAATTGGCTAAAATAGGTATATCAATTAGCAATTAGCACAGATAATATTATAATACCTCAGATAATTACCTAAATATAATACTATGTTATAATCATCATCAATACATATAATAAAATTCTAGAAAAGTGGTGTCTGTACAATGAAAATATGTAAAAAAAAATTAGCAGGGGTTATTATTAAATCGATCCCAAACCCAAAACTGTAGTTAAAAAATTTTTTGTCTGTTTGTCTGTTTGTCTGTATGTTTGAACACGCTAATCTCAGAAACGGCTTATCCGATTTCGATGCGGTTTTCACTAATATATTGTGGTAATCTTCATTTAACATTTAGTGTTTATTTCATGTCAATCGGTTCATAAATAAAAAAGTTATGACCATTTAAGTACTCACGGCGAACATTTGCTAAGGCATTCTATGGTACACATACAGTGTACGATAAAACGTAAGTTATCTGTTATACGCTACAGTTATGTCCAAGTGATCATATCGAAAGTCCCCAAGGGTGGGGGGGTAAGCTGAGGTAGTAGGGGGGAGGGGTCAAATTAAAATTATACTTATTTCTAGGTAAATTTTATACATAAAATGTCCTTTAAATTATGTCGTATTTATAATATTATATTTTTAACCCTCGATGCAAAAATATGGGTGATAAGTGTTTGACCGCTGTGTGTGTGTGTGTTTGTGCCACCGTAGCTCGCTAGCAGGTAATCCGAATTAGATGATGTTTTTTTTGTTAGGCAGCATATTTTCCGACGCTGGTTCTTAAATAAACTGTATCAAAATCGGTTCATCCATTTATTGTGTAAAAGTGGGAATGAAAATAACTTAAGTTGTCGAATATACTTTAGTGATATATTAAATGAAAGTGAACGACCTATCAGTAAAAATAAGTCAAATTTTATCAAAATCGGTTCATCCATTTATTTGATATAGGTATAAAAGTGGTAGATAATAAAAAAAGTGAATTTTGACTCAAGTGACATATGAAATGAAAGGGCATGACGTGTAAAGTATAATTAGACATATTTAATCAAAATCGGTTCATCCATTTACTATACCTATATACAGGGTGTAATCGTTAAGTGTGCACAGGCGATTTTTCCGTAAGTATTACAGATAACAAAAAACTTTAAACTGATATCGAAAGTACTTAACCTAATGAGTAAAATTGCGGTAATAAATTTTTAAAAATAAATCGAGAAATATCAAAAAAATTATCTTTAAACCCTCCCATACATTAAGTATGAAATATGAATATCCCATATACATTTAATATGAAAGATTTTAGCTTTCTTTTTCTTTTTTGGTTTTCTGCTTTAATTACTTCGCAAATTTGAAGTGGCATTTTCCACGCTTTTTCCGGACATTTTCACGCATTTTCCGGATATTTTCCGGGGATTTTCCGAGCATTTTCCGGGCATTTTCCAGGCATTTTCCACGCTTTTTCCGGACATATCCACGCATTTTCCGGATATTTTCCAGACATTTCCCTGGCATTTTCCAGTTATTTTCCGGGATATTCCAGACATTTTCCGGGAATTTCCCGGGCATTTTCCGAGCATTTCACGGGGATTTTCCGGATGTTTCCCAGACATTTTCCGGACATTTCCCTGGCATTTTCCGGGGATTTTCCACGCATTTCCCAGACATTTTCCGGACATTTTTCAGGCATTTTCCGGCGATTTTCCAGGCATTTTCCGGATATTTTCCGGATATTTTCCGGACATTTTCACGCATTTTCCGGATATTTTCCAGGGATTTTCCACGGTTTTTCCGGAAATTTCCACGCATTTTTCGAGCATTTTCCAAGCATTTTCAGGCATTATCCACGCTTTTTCCGGAAATTTCCACGCATTTTCCGGATATTTTCCAGACATTTCCCTGGCATTTTCAGGCATTTTCCACGCTTTTTCCGGAAATTTCCACGCATTTTCCGGATATTTTCCAGACATTTCCCTGGCATTTTCCGGTTATTTTCCGGGATTTTCCAGACATTTTCCGGGAATTTCCCAGGCATTTTCCGAGCATTTCCCGGGGATTTTCCGGATGTTTCCCAGACATTTTCCGGACATTTCCCTGGCATTTTCCGGGGATTTTCCACGCATTTACCGGACATTTTCACGCATTTTCCGGATATCTTCCAGGCATTTTCCAGGGATTTTCCACGGTTTTTCCGGAAATTTCCACGCATTTTCCGAGCATTTCCCAGGCATTTTCCGGTTATTTTCCGGGAATTTCCCAGGCTTTTTCCGGGGATTTTCCGAGCATATCCCGGGGATTTTCCCGATGTTTTCCAGACATTTTCCGGACATTTCCCTGGCATTTTCCGGGGATTTTACAGACATTTTCCGGGGATTTTCCGAGCATTTCCCGGGGATTTTCCAGACATTTACAGGCTATGTCAGGGAAATGTCCGGAAAATGCCTGGATAATTCCCGGAAAATATCCGGAAAATGCGTGAAAATGTCCGGAAAAATGTGGAAAATGTCACTTCAAATTTGCGAAGTAATTTCTTTCTTTCTTTCTTTCTTTCTTTCAAAAAAAGAAAAAAAAAAGCTAAAATCTTTCATATTAAATGTAGGTATATGGGATATTCATATTTCATACTTAATGAATGGGAGGATTTAAAGATAATTTTTTTGATATTTCTCGATTTATTTTTAAAAATTTATTACCGCCATTTTACTCATTAGGTTAAGTACTTTCGATATCAGTTTAAAGTTTTTTGTTATCTGTAATACTTACGGAAAAATCGCCTGTGCACACTTAACGATTACACCCTGTATAGGTATAAGTGGGAATGAAAGAAACGAATGTTGTCAAATATTGTGATAGTACCTACCTAAGTGATATATCAAATGAATGTGCATAACGGGTGAATTACAATTAGTAATGTTTTATCGAAATCGGTTCATCCGTTTTTTACATATAGGGCACTTTAGGGGTGACAGTGGTTAGATAAATAAACCAAATGGAGCATCAAACGATAGGATATGACGTGTACATATAGGTACAATTAGATAATATTATTTACATCAAAATCGGTTCTGCCATTTACTAGGGATGGAAAGGGAAGGGTTGAAAGTCTGTGAAAGAAGAGGGGGACATGGGAGCGAGAGGATAGCCACACCCTGGAAATTTTGAACTCTTCTGAAAGCCACATAGGCCTGGCCCTTGGCAATTTTTTTTCTTAAATATACCACTTCTTTTGCCACTGTGGTCCATTACAATTTATGCACGGTTACGGCCCAACTTAAAAGATGTCAGATGTAGGAATGTATTATGGAGGTAGAGGTAGGTCTCGCTCACTTGAAAATATTAAATGAAAATAAGAAACCGAAGTTTAAAAATTAAAAAAAAAAACCCAACGCAACGAAGGAAAAGGAATATATATAATTTTACAAACTTCCCGACGATCTTTAAAATTAAGTACCATTATAAAAAATATATATATATATAAGATATATTATTATGATAATGATGGTATGGTATGGTATCCTTAACTTTTACCAAAATTGTAGATTATAAAATTATCTTTAAAAAACTTCACATACATTTTTTTCTAGGAGCCACTGTTTCTACGAAAAATCTATTTTTTCATTCATCGTTGATCTCAAAAATAAAAATTCCAATCACCAGAACGACAGGAAATTTTAATAATTGATTTTTAATTGTGTTTTGCACAATTTTATTAAATTGCGACTGGATGAAAATTTTGTTCGTGGTCGTCGTCGTCGTTGGTAGGGTGAACAAATCCTTAGCAAAACATCATACGCTTATGTCAATTAGTATCGATAGCGGATTCTATTCCTTTACGTTTTGACGTTTGCCTCGGCACTCAGTTGCTGCACAATATATTGTCAAAAACATCCATACAAGGAAGGAAGGTAAATAAATTTGCTCCTCTCCCTCCTGGTGCCTAAAAAATAATATGCCATAATTTAAAATAAATTTTACGTAGAAAATTAATTAGGCACTTATTTTTTTATTTTTTAGCTCAGTTTAGTAATAAATTTTACTAACTGTTCTTTTAATTATTTATGGTAGTACGTGTTTATTCAATAAAAGTTAAGTAGTAACTACTATGCAGTCACTATTCCACGCGGACGAAGTCGCGGGCACAGCTAGTACTAAATATAATTATGAATCTAGGCTCTTAATTAAGCAGTTAATTTAAAAATATCTTATACAGGTAACTGGTAAGTCTGTATGTCTCGCGCATAACTAGATATACATATGATGCATTTAAGAAAACATTTCATTTAGGTATAACAAACAGATATTTACCTAAATTATATTTATTTGTACAGCTTGTTAAGATATTGCTTACCATTCATATATTTTAAGTGCCAATTATGATAAATGCAATACATTGCTGAAATAACATGCTTGTATTTTACTAACCTTCAAAATTATGAATGTCCTTTTATTTTTACCCGTCTGCGACAGAAAAAAATGGCGCCAAAAAGTAGCTAATAGAAAAATTTGCAGTTGGGTTTTTTTGTTTTTCTAATAATGTATAGTCTGTGTGAAAAGAGAATAGGCGTGGCGTAAAATGGAACTAACGATATGATTTGTACATGGCAACCACGGCAACCCAATCCAGCCGTCTGTCAAACGTCAAACTTGATTTCGTGTCGATACAGCTTTGTTTGTTCTAACGTTTTCCAGTGAATTTTGATTAAAATCATGTCGAAAAGAGGTAAAACCATACACAGTTCAACAAGGGAATTAATATATAATATTATTCGCTTTTGCCAAAGAGAAAAAGCGGCAAAACATACCATTATTGACCTAAACGCAGTCACGAAACGTGTGGCAGCTATGACCGGTATGTAACAGTTTTTCTTAATGTTTTCTAGTCTCCTAGGTAACCTTCGATCCCTGAGATCTCGAAATGTATATAAATTAAAAGTAATTCATTAAATATGTGATGATCTAAATGAATAAATGTTTGTTTTGTTTCAATCAATGTTTTTGGTAGCCGGTATAAAGAGTTTTGATACTTTTCATTTATAATGTGTTTAGACTTATTTAAGATTATTTTTTCCAGGCTTAAATAGAGGTACAATATCTAAAATAAAAAAAGAAGGTTCTACAAATAACGGCGTGTGGTGCACACCAGGGAAAAAACGTAAAGGAAGACCAAAACTCATTCTTGATGATTTTGATAAGTGCGTCATCCGTAACAAAATTCGTGAATTTTATGCTGTGAGGAAGGAGGTACCGACTTTGAGGAAGCTACATCGTGTGTTAAAGGAAGACATAAACTATTGCGGTGGAATCAGTAGTCTCAGTGGTATTTTAAAAGAGCTGGGTTACAAATATAAAAAATGTGAGTCAAAACGAAAAATTCTCATTGAAAGACATGATATTGTGGTCTGGCGAGCTAAATATTTGCGAACAATGAAGCGCTTGAGGGAAACTGGAAAACCAGTTGTATATATAGATGAAACATATATACATACTGCACATGAAGTTAATAAGTGTTGGCAGGGTCCCGGTGAACCTGGAGTTTCAAAAGCAATTTCTCTTGGTGAACGATATATTATAGTTCATGCAGGTAGCAGGGAAGGATTTGTTGAAAATTGTTTACTTGCATATAAAACTAAAAGTATTTCAGCTGATTACCATCACGACATGAATCGAGAGAATTTTACCAAGTCGGCAAAAGAAAAGCTTTTGCCAAACCTGTCTCAACCGTCTGTCATTGTGCTAGATAATGCATCCTATCATAGTACACGCATAAATAAGCCTCCAAATAGCAGCGACAAGAAAGACACTTTGAAAAAATGGTTGGACGACAATGGAATAGAATATCCAGATAACGCACTGAAACCTGAACTTCTAAGTTTAGTAAAAAGGAACAAAAAAGAACCAGTATTTGAAATCAATCAAATATTTGAGGAACATGGTCATACTGTTTTGAGGTTACCCCCATACCACTGTGACCTTAACGCCATTGAAATGATATGGAGCCTTGTGAAAAGACAAGTAGCATCAAAGAATGTGAACGTATCAGCAAAAGAACTATTACCAATTATAAATGAATGCTTCAAAAATATTACTGCAGAACATTGGCGAAAAGAGTGTGATCATGTGATACATGTAGAACAAAAATATTGGGAACAAGACCATTTAATTGAAGATATGCAAGACATCATCATAAATGTTACAGACTCGAGCACATCCAGTTCTGAAGAAGATAATTCTGTGGATCTCTCCATTAGTTCCAAAGATAGTTGAGTCATGTCCGGCATTGAATATTTAGAATCAGACTTTAGTTATGGTTCTGATCAGGGAGCCAATGAATAAATATAAAAATAGATTTAAATAAATTTTTAGTTTTATTCCTTATACCTACTGCACAAATTTAGTTTACACTGCACATTCAATCAATTTTAATCCATTTAGAAATATATTTCATATTATTTTGTAGCTTTCTTAAACATTTTATTTATAACTTTTTAGGGTTCCGTAGCAAACAAGGAACCCTTATATTATGTAGGTAGTTTCGCCATGTCCGTCTGTCTGTCCGCGGCTTTGCTCAGTGAATTAGTACTAGAAAGCTATTATTTGTCATGGAAGCATACTAATCACGCCGACAGCGGTAAAATAAAATCTTGAAAAAAGACCCTTTACTTAAACATATTATAATCTTAATACATACAATACATCAAAACAATTATTAAGACAGTCGTTGAAAATATTATATTCTTTACACAACCTTAAAATACCAAAATGTTACAGTCACACTATAATGACATAACAGTGTTGTCAACATCATAAACACGGAAATTAATCACAGAGGCGCCCTCAAATCTTAGGACGGTTCTCTTTTCACACAGACTCTATCATGTTTTATTATTGTGTATCTAAAATAACGAAGGTTTATGTAATAGTCTATAGAGAGAAATAATCTTTATTGTATGTTAGTAGTTGGTAGCCAATGTTGGTAACTACTTAGTTACAGTAGATCGATTTTTAATAATATATTATTAATGTACATTGCTTTTTACGATGTTGTTTACAATAATTTGTCCACATTACACATGAATATTGTCCAATTGTTTACCTACGAACAACAGTAATAGAGTTTTTCTATTTTATCTATCTAATCAATATTTCAAGTGCTCCTTAAACCTTGTTAACTATTTTATGAGTATTCATTTAAAGTACATACTCACTTCAGATAAAATTAAGTAGAGTAAAGAGTTATAATAATAGTTATTACCTATTCTAAATAAGTTTTTTGCTATTCGATTCGCATTATAAAATAATTTTAAATTCTATAGCAGGGGTTCCCAACCTTTTTTTGTCTACTGCCCACTTTAAGAATAAATTATTTTTTAAGGCCCCCCTTTTTAAACATACTTAAAAAACGCTAAGTACTTATAACTGATTATTGAAACGCAACTTTATAGTAGAGTATCTTTTATTGAAAATAAAACAAACATAATCAATTCTTATATAAAAACTAATGTGAAGGTTGAATCTGATGCTGTTCAATAAGTTTGTTGATATCAGGTTCCAATTTACTCAAAAACAGCCGCAAGTCGCCACGTTCGGTAACACGCAAACGATTTCTCTTTTTAGTAAGCAGCGTTGCCACAGCACTAAATCCACGTTCACACAAATATGACGATGGGAATGCTATCAAGAATCGTTGAACAATTGACCACAATCCAGGGTACAATTGTGGGATCGGTTTTTGTAGCCAAAATTCTTGATATCCATTTTTAAACTTGATTTTTGTTTCTTCGTTTGTTGTCAATTCTATAAGTTCTTCTTCCAGCTGAGGTGACATTGCTGTGTTGACATTTGAAAACGGATCCAACACCCAGTCTGGTATTTCCAAGTTTAAAATGTCCTGGTATCGTTCGGTGAAGTCAATGTGGAGGTTTTCCAAATGTTGGCAGTAGGCAAACAAGTCGTCGTTACTGCAAAATACTGATAAATTCGGAAAATTGTGAAACTCACGTCTGCCCATATTCTTTTTGTGCAGAAGCAGTTTGGCTGCGAAAGCAGCAACGACATTTTTTGTTTTAATTAAATTTAGTTCATCGCCTTGCAGTTGGAGGTTCATGTCGTTGAACAGTTTATACAGGTCTGTCATGTAAGCTATATCATTCTTTGATGTTATGAGATTGTTGCGCAGTTCTGTATCTTTAGTTTCCAAGAACTCTATCACAGAGTCAAACAGGTTGTAAAATCGAATCAGACAATTGCCTCTTGACAGCCAACGAACTTCAGTATGAAGCAACAAACGGTTGAAATCTTCGTCATTAGTAGCACAAAGCTGATGAAATAATCTATCATTCAAAGAGCTGCTACGGATTTTATTGACTGCTTTGATGACATATTGCAGTGATTGAAATAGTCGTTCACTTAAGTTTCTAGCAACCAAATGTTGTCTATGAATAACGCAATGTATAGCAAGGACATCTGGAATTTTATTCTTTAAGTACGCTATGAAGCCTTTATGGCGCCCTGTCATAGCCGGAGCGCCATCCGTAGCAACTGATATAATATTTTTCAAAGGAATCTCTTTCTCTTCACAAAACTTTTCCAATGTATTGAATATGGTTTCGCCTTTTGTATCTGTCTCCAAATTTCTGGCAAACAATAGTTCTTCACGTATTTTCTCATCTTTAATAAACCTCCCGTAAGATAGCAACAACGCTTCATTAGTTGGTAAAGTGGACTCATCGAGCTGAATTGAGAATTGACTAGTCCTCAGATGATTGCACAATGATTCTTCAATGTTTTCAGCCATTTCATCAATTCGTCTTTGCACAGAATTATTACTCAAAGGAATTTTTCGGATAATATCTGCGGCCGGTTTATGAAGCACAGTAGTTATTACTTCCTTTATTGCTGGCAAAATTAACTCTTCTCCGATGTTGTGTGGTTTGCCTTTTTGAGCAATTAACAAAGAGATATTGTACGAAGCTCGAAGTCCGTCGTCATCTTGCTTAGCAGCCGCCGAAAATAGTTTTGATACACTTGGCTGAGTATTATGCTTCTTCTCTAGGTCTTGAAAATATGCTACATTCTTGTCTTTCTTATCTGGATGCATTTTATTCAAATGATCTTGCAGTCTTGAAGGCTTCATTGCTTCGTTCGAAAATGTTTTTAGACATAGAAGACACAAAGGCGACGACGGGTTTGTGGGATTTTCAATAAATCCGAATTTAATATATTCCGCAGAGTATTGCCGTCTCTTCTTTTTTACTTCCGACATTGTTTTGTTTTGAGAAATACGTAAGTGTTGAAATCAAGTACTGCTTATCTATTATGCGCGAAACCGCAAATGAAAATAAAATAAATTTACGTCGTTTATATAGGATTGCATAAGCAGCACGCACCAACAGGAATAAGACATCAAACGTGCATAAACTCGTTTATCTCATTCGACGCCCAATCGTACTCGACAAGCAAGAACAAGTATTATAGAACCAGCCGATTGATACAGGAATGTACAAATCGGATTATTTAACAAAAACTTGTTAAAACATGATTGCCCGCGGTCTATTATATCGAACCGATTTTGAGCTATATCTTAATTAATATTAGTTGATGTTCACAAGATGTCGACTCTCGAAGTCGAGAGCTCAGTCGGTTTCTAAGAGTCTTCCTAGCTAGGTAGATGAAATTATAAATCGACCCCAAAGCCCTACACAACGCCCCCTTTTTTTTCTGGGTCTCTTACCGCCCCCCTTTAGGCCTGCAGCGCCCACAAGGGGGCGTTATCGCCCACGTTGGGAAAGACTGTTCTATAGCAATTGAACTTCTTCTTTAATTCTACTTACTAATTTTATTAGAATCAATTATGTATTATGAAAGAGTTTAAATACGAAGAAAAATTAAATTAATTTGATCCTGCTTGTTTTTATATGATCAATTGTTGAAATTATGATTTCATAAAAAGATTTGGTTATCGTTCCAGCAGACGATGGCATTGGCATGAAAATTATCAGATAAATTAACCTCTTATCTGTTATTTTTTAAAAATAAATTTGATATATATATAATTAAATATTACTGTGAAATATTAACAATCAATACGTAACTTAAATATAAGCGGAACTGTGTGCGTGTTACATCATGTGGACAAAATTGTTTTTTGTTATATGTTATATGCTTGTGTGCTTATGTTATAGATGAGGACAGTGACACGAAAATAATTAAACTGGAACAAGGGAAAGTACGAGGATATTTGGACCCCGAGGGGGGATTATATTCATTTCACGGGATACCGTACGCCACGGCCCCTACCGGAAGAAATAGATTCAAGGCGAGTATTCTAAATCTTTGATTGTGGTCTAAGGTCAGAGTTAGGCTTGAATGAGATCATTATGCATTTATGTTGTTATTTATTTAAATTTGATATAGTACTATTATATATTACGATTCATCTCAACGTCAGGTTGAATTAAGTGTGTTATTTTGGTCCAATTTTTTTAACGTTTTCCTTTCCTTAATTTTATGTTATAATTAATATGCATGAGATTTTAAATACTTCTTAAATGCTTCTTAATAAAACAATTGCGTACTCAAATAATTTGATTATACTTTATTTCCATAGGCACCTCTCCCAGCACCAATATGGCTAGAAACGTTAGATGCTACAGACAAAGGAATAATTTGTCCTCAGATAGATTTTGACATATACCCGGATTCATTAAAACAAATAGAAAATTGTCTGATTGCAAATGTTTTCATACCTGACACTGACGAGAAAAATTTACCAGTTGTGGTCTACGTCCATGGAGGCGCATTCGTCATGGGCCATGGAAACTTAGCCACGTATAAAAACCTAGTTCGCAGTAAGAAATTAATCGCAGTTACTTTCAATTATCGTCTTGGAGCTCATGGATTTTTATGCCTTGGTACTGAAGACGTACCTGGAAACGCTGGAATGAAAGACCAAGTAGCTCTTCTGAGGTGGGTCCAGAGAAACATTGCAAGGTTCGGCGGCAATCCTGACGATGTTACAATAGCTGGCTATAGCGCAGGTTCTGCATCTGTAGACTTATTGATGGTTTCCAAAAGTGCTCAAGGTCTTTTCCATAAAGTCATACCAGAAAGTGGATCGAGTACAGCAATATTTGCCGTTCAAATAGACCCTATTGCGAATGCGAAAAAGTACGCGAAATATTTAAATTTTACAGATGTGAATAATTTTGGCGCTTTAGTGGAATTCTACCAAACTGTTCCTTATGATGTGCTCAATTCAGTTAATCGAAACGATTTTTTTAGTGGATACGATTTTGCATTACTCTTGTCTCCATGTGTCGAACGCAAAACTAGCGAAGAACCTTTCCTAACAGAGCAACCAGTAAATCTTATAAAAAGTGGAAATTATAAAAAACTACCTATGCTATATGGATTTTCAAATATGGAGGGTCTCTATCGTGTTGCTGTATTTGACCAATGGCGTAAAGAAATGTCCGAAGACTTTGCAAAGTTTTTACCAGCAGATTTACAATTTGAAAATACGGAGGAAAAAGTGGCTATAGCGAATAAGATCAAAGAGTTTTATTTTGGAAATAAGCCAATTGATGCCGATCAAATAATTCATTATATTAATTACTTTACCGACGTGATCTTTGCGTATCCAACTATGAGGGCTATAAAACTGTACTATGAAGCTGGTCACAGGAGTATATATCTGTATGAATATTCCTTTGTTCACGACAACGATCCTATTATCCCTCACGCTAACATTCGCGGCGCAGATCATTGTGCTCAAACAAATGCCGTCATGGATGGTCTGAACATAACGCACCATTCGGAACTGTCTATATCTAATGATTTTAAGGATATGAAAAAATAATGCGAGAGATTTGGACA
The DNA here is from genome assembly GCA_029959065.1 of Colias behrii. Classification (NCBI taxonomy): domain Eukaryota; kingdom Metazoa; phylum Arthropoda; class Insecta; order Lepidoptera; family Pieridae; genus Colias; species Colias behrii. The sequence goes on from JARWMC010000002.1 coordinate 10,085,423, forward strand.
AATTTCATAACTACAGGGTAAGTTAGATATATTCGATTTTATTTTTTTTGTTTAATAACAAAGTAAATTTAATTAATTTTAAGTATTACAGAAAAATGATTGGTTATTTATAGCAGGGATTAAAATATTATATAATGTAACATTAATAAAAAAAAGTTTCCGGTCAGATATCTGAATAATGATTCGTTGGTCGTTGCTTTAACTTGATATAGTTATTTAACTGGATATATTTGTAGTCAATCAACTAAACGTCCTTTGACTGAGAGCAAAGGCAAATCCATGAACAAAATTTCATCACGGCAATGTTTACGTATTAAATTTTATAGACCTCTTCATAGTCTGAAAGTGTACCTAAGCGTCTAATAACTTCTAAGATGACGAGCGTTGTGACGATTCAAAAGTACTTCTAGAAGAAGACTAACATATAAATAAATGTTCCCTTTTACAGCGAACCAGTGCCCAAAGGATCGGAATTACCAGCCTGGCCTTCAGTAGACAACGATGGGTCTCCGCACATGGTGCTCAATTTGCCCTTAGAACTAAAAGGGCCTTTACATAAAGAGCGCACTCAATTATGGGAAGAGATTTACAGCAAGTACTATCGTTATACTTCCCCGCCTTCACCACCTGTAGAACATACAGAACTTTAAACTCATAAGTGTATTATGTTAAGGAGAAATATAAATCAAACTTGGACATATAATTTTATTTCTAATAGTAAAGTAATTATTATGGTCAGACTGAGGTCATCACTGGCAATAATATTATATTAACTACATACCTTACCTTGTAACAAGCTGGTTACAAATTACGTGTTCAAAGTTTTGTTCAACTCAATCAGAAAAAAGTAATCACCATCATTGAAGTAAACAATTTTAAAACGACCATGAAGTTTTCTATCACCAAAATCCATCTAAAACTGCATTTCAAACTCAAAATCTGCATTTCAAAATCAAGAAAGCGAAGGTACACAATCATACAATATGCTAATTTTCAGCAACAAATTACAGAAAAATTGTTTTAAAGGATAGAGTTACAACTTAACAGTAAAATCAAGTAAAGTACGCCGACCCTGAAGCCGTATGAGAAAGAAATATAATATTTCATACACAATATTAACTGAAAGGTTATTACTTGTTTATTCACGTCTAGTGTCCTATAAACGCATCGGTGAGCCAATACGACTCACTTGGTATCTGATGTGTCGTGAATTCACACTTTGCTGGACACTAGAGCAGATATAATGCCCCTCTTCTATAACCTACTTATGTTACGATGGTGAGAGAATTAAATGGCAATTTTACTTTTGTATGAACATGGCAACATTTATGTACTTACAAGTTAAATTCCTTTTTCATTCTTGTAAGATGAAGTGTAGGTATGTTACTATGCAGTGAGGTAAATAGTATAATTTTTTTATGATATTTTTAGATAAAACGCGATCGCTTTGAAAACTTTATGATTTGATACACAAAAACAAATAATAGAGTCCGTTTCTCTTATAATGAGTTAATTTTATGAATACTCTCCTTTTTAATTTAGACTTTAGAGTAAATATTACATAGGTATCTTAATTATTATCTAAAGGAAATTATGAATCTACATGAATGTAAGGTCGAAGAATCAACAAAAGAGAAAAGCAGTGGAGTGAGGGATAATACTTATACAGCCGCTACATAAAAATCAATTACGCTACAATATAAACAGATATTTGTTTTCGTAAAATTTATTGGTTCAGCATTCAGTCAACATTTTACGCACTTATTGTGCCGGTCCATCCAAGCGTTCGGATCTGATCAAAGTTTGCCAGTTCGCGTAATCCCAGCGCCCTCTGAGAACGCTAAGTTTGTTCAAATAGGTTTACATCGCAGTTGAACGAATTTGTCTTACTTATTTTGAAACAAAGCCCGTACTATTGTTATTCGCGGAAATGGATCTAGGAAGTTTCTAGTTTAAAAGAAACATTGGCTTCGATCAAAAGCTTTTATAACAAAGGATTAACAAATAATTGTTGGTTCTGAATTGAAAACTGTTAAAATATAAAAGCTATCTAACTGTTAAAATATAAAATTGAAAACTGTTAAAATCTGTGGTTAAAATTCACGATATAGGTAATTACTTATTAACCTGACACACCAAGTGCGACGACAAAATACATAGGGAATATAAGAATGTGACTGTTCCTTCGTAGATTTATATCGTTCTTCTATCGAACTTGGCAGATTTATCGTTAAAAACAGCGTTCCTAATAAGCTATTTATTCAATTACTAGCTGTACCCGCGACTTCGTCCGCGTGGAATAGTGACTGCATAGTAGTTACTACTTAACTTTTATTGAATAAACACGTACTACCATAAATAATTAAAAGAACAGTTAGTAAAATTTATTACTAAACTGAGCTAAAAAATAAAAAAATAAGTGCCTAATTAATTTTCTACGTAAAATTTATTTTAAATTATGGTATATTATTTTTTAGGCACCAGGAGGGAGAGGAGCAAATTTATTTACCTTCCTTCCTTGTATGGATGTTTTTGACAATATATTGTGCAGCAACTGAGTGCCGAGGCAAACGTCAAAACGTAAAGGAATAGAATCCGCTATCGATACTAATTGACATAAGCGTGATGTTTTGCTAAGGATTTGTTCACCCTACCAACGACGACGACGACCACGAACAAAATTTTCATCCAGTCGCAATTTAATAAAATTGTGCAAAACACAATTAAAAATCAATTATTAAAATTTCCTGTCGTTCTGGTGATTGGAATTTTTATTTTTGAGATCAACGATGAATGAAAAAATAGATTTTTCGTAGAAACAGTGGCTCCTAGAAAAAAATGTATGTGAAGTTTTTTAAAGATAATTTTATAATCTACAATTTTGGTAAAAGTTAAGGATACCATACCATACCATCATTATCATAATAATATATCTTATATATATATATATATTTTTTTATAATGGTACTTAATTTTAAAGATCGTCGGGAAGTTTGTAAAATTATATATATTCCTTTTCCTTCGTTGCGTTGGGTTTTTTTTTTTAATTTTTAAACTTCGGTTTCTTATTTTCATTTAATATTTTCAAGTGAGCGAGACCTACCTCTACCTCCATAATACATTCCTACATCTGACATCTTTTAAGTTGGGCCGTAACCGTGCATAAATTGTAATGGACCACAGTGGCAAAAGAAGTGGTATATTTAAGAAAAAAAATTGCCAAGGGCCAGGCCTATGTGGCTTTGAGAAGAGTTCAAAATTTCCAGGGTGTGGCTATCCTCTCGCTCCCATGTCCCCCTCTTCTTTCACAGACTTTCAACCCTTCCCTTTCCATCCCTAGTAAATGGCAGAACCGATTTTGATGTAAATAATATTATCTAATTGTACCTATATGTACACGTCATATCCTATCGTTTGATGCTCCATTTGGTTTATTTATCTAACCACTGTCACCCCTAAAGTGCCCTATATGTAAAAAACGGATGAACCGATTTCGATAAAACATTACTAATTGTAATTCACCCGTTATGCACATTCATTTGATATATCACTTAGGTAGGTACTATCACAATATTTGACAACATTCGTTTCTTTCATTCCCACTTATACCTATACAGGGTGTAATCGTTAAGTGTGCACAGGCGATTTTTCCGTAAGTATTACAGATAACAAAAAACTTTAAACTGATATCGAAAGTACTTAACCTAATGAGTAAAATGGCGGTAATAAATTTTTAAAAATAAATCGAGAAATATCAAAAAAATTATCTTTAAACCCTCCCATTCATTAAGTATGAAATATGAATATCCCATATACCTACATTTAATATGAAAGATTTTAGCTTTTTTTTTCTTTTTTTGGTTTTCTGCTTTAATTACTTCGCAAATTTGAAGTGACATTTTCCACATTTTTCCGGACATTTTCACGCATTTTCCGGATATTTTCCGGGAATTTTCCAGGCATTTTCCGGACATTTCCCTGACATAGCCTGTAAATGTCTGGAAAATCCCCGGGAAATGCTCGGAAAATCCCCGGAAAATGTCTGGAAAATCCCCGGAAAATGCCAGGGAAATGTCCGGAAAATGTCTGGAAAACATCGGGAAAATCCCCGGGATATGCTCGGAAAATCCCCGGAAAAAGCCTGGGAAATTCCCGGAAAATAACCGGAAAATGCCTGGGAAATGCTCGGAAAATGCGTGGAAATTTCCGGAAAAACCGTGGAAAATCCCTGGAAAATGCCTGGAAGATATCCGGAAAATGCGTGAAATGTCCGGAAAATATCCGGTAAATGCGTGGAAAATCCCCGGAAAATGCCAGGGAAATGTCCGGAAAATGTCTGGGAAACATCCGGAAAATCCCCGGGAAATGCTCGGAAAATGCCTGGGAAATTCCCGGAAAATGTCTGGAAAATCCCGGAAAATAACCGGAAAATGCCAGGGAAATGTCTGGAAAATATCCGGAAAATGCGTGGAAATTTCCGGAAAAAGCGTGGAAAATGCCTGAAAATACCAGGGAAATGTCTGGAAAATATCCGGAAAATGCGTGGAAATTTCCGGAAAAAGCGTGGAAAATGCCTGAAAATGCCCGGAAAATGCTCGAAAAATGCGTGGAAATTTCCGGAAAAACCGTGGAAAATCCCTGGAAAATATCCGGAAAATGCGTGAAAATGTCCGGAAAATATCCGGTAAATGCGTGAAAATGTCCGGAAAATATCCGGAAAATGTCTGGGAAACATCCGGAAAATCCCCGGGAAATGCTCGGAAAATGCCTGGGAAATTCCCGGAAAATGTCTGTAATATCCCGGAAAATAACTGGAAAATGCCAGGGAAATGTCTGGAAAATATCCGGAAAATGCGTGGATATGTCCGGAAAAAGCGTGGAAAATGCCTGGAAAATGCCCGGAAAATGCTCGGAAAATCCCCGGAAAATATCCGGAAAATGCGTGAAAATGTCCGGAAAAAGCGTGGAAAATGCCACTTCAAATTTGCGAAGTAATTAAAGCAGAAAACCAAAAAAGAAAAAGAAAGCTAAAATCTTTCATATTAAATGTATATGGGATATTCATATTTCATACTTAATGTATGGGAGGGTTTAAAGATAATTTTTTTGATATTTCTCGATTTATTTTTAAAAATTTATTACCGCAATTTTACTCATTAGGTTAAGTACTTTCGATATCAGTTTAAAGTTTTTTGTTATCTGTAATACTTACGGAAAAATCGCCTGTGCACACTTAACGATTACACCCTGTATATAGGTATAGTAAATGGATGAACCGATTTTGATTAAATATGTCTAATTATACTTTACACGTCATGCCCTTTCATTTCATATGTCACTTGAGTCAAAATTCACTTTTTTTATTATCTACCACTTTTATACCTATATCAAATAAATGGATGAACCGATTTTGATAAAATTTGACTTATTTTTACTGATAGGTCGTTCACTTTCATTTAATATATCACTAAAGTATATTCGACAACTTTAGTTATTTTCATTCCCACTTTTACACAATAAATGGATGAACCGATTTTGATACAGTTTATTTAAGAACCAGCGTCGGAAAATATGCTGCCTAACAAAAAAACATCATCTAATTCGGATTACCTGCTAGCGAGCTACGGTGGCACAAACACACACACACACAGCGGTCAAACACTTATCACCCATATTTTTGCATCGGGGGTTAAAAATATAATATTATAAATACGACATAATTTAAAGGACATTTTATGTATAAAATTTACCTAGAAATAAGTATAATTTTAATTTGACCCCTCCCCCCTACTACCTCAGCTTACCCCCCCACCCTTGGGGACTTTCGATATGATCACTTGGACATAACTGTAGCGTATAACAGATAACTTACGTTTTATCGTACACTGTATGTGTACCATAGAATGCCTTAGCAAATGTTCGCCGTGAGTACTTAAATGGTCATAACTTTTTTATTTATGAACCGATTGACATGAAATAAACACTAAATGTTAAATGAAGATTACCACAATATAAACCGCATCGAATTCGGATAAGCCGTTTCTGAGATTAGCGTGTTCAAACATACAGACAAACTACAGTTTGTCTGTATGTTTGAACTACACTTACTACTATATATACTTAACTACAGTTTTGGGTTTGGGATCGATTTAATAATAACCCCTGCTAATTTTTTTTTACATATTTTCATTGTACAGACACCACTTTTCTAGAATTTTATTATATGTATTGATTATTGACATATTTATACCGGCATTATTTCGCAATAAAATCCAAATCTATCGGTAATGATTATTATTCTTTTCACATGAAATGAACAGTAGCGGATAGGCAACTCAATCCCATACAATAATATTGTTTTGCCCTAACTCTGTAGCGACCTATACGCAATTATCTCTAAGCTTTATATTGCAGAGATATTGAGACTTGGATGAAAAGGCTAAGCCGCTTCCACGAGACTTATCTTTTTTATTTTATAACGTGATATTAAAGTGATTGTCGATAAATTGTTTTGGCTGAGATTGCTATGTCACGCTGTTTGTTATGCAAGGAAAGATTATAATAACCAAATATGAGGTGATACCTATGTTTTGGCCATGAGATATTCTTAAATAAAGTACTTTATTTGGTTTCATATGATTATGGCTCAATTATAGTTACAAAAACTCAGTGACTACATAATTACCTATTATTATTTAAGTACTATCATATCAAAGATAGACGATGATGTAATAAAAATATATATTTTTAAATTTTGATCCCTATCTAACGTTACCAAGTACCTATGTCTGTTGAAAGTTTCATAGCCAGAATATTTCTGTAAAACTCCACCGCCATTTAAATCTATTGCAAATTTCCTGCACCGTGAGTGTCATGGAGAGTGCTTTACCGGGAGTTTTCCATGCCATTTCACGCTATAAATTTGAATTTCGCGTTAAAAACTGCAGCATAGACACTTAGTTACAACACTTGGCACATGCCGGTAGTTGGTACTCTGATGCATGAATATGAATATCACGTAAGCAAATTTATGCCTTTATATTTGGACTGGGAACAGCTGAATCCTTGTTTTGGCAACCGTATTTAGTACTTCGCTAGCTATAAATTTTGATCTATTTACCGTATTTAAAACTTGTATAAATGGGATTACTTTTGGCAAACTAGCGGGTGGAAATTGCTTATGTTCATCGATTTTTCTAGTGCTCGCCTTTTTCAGTGTGGCATCAATGGATCGCACTTTTATCACAGATTGGATACTTTTTACCTATGTCTATTTACGTGTTAACATTATACTTACAGACGCTTTTTTTAGATTATGAGGCGTAATTAGTAATTGCATAGGTACATTTATTTCATTCTTGTAATATTTAATGCTCTGTTAATTGTTATCAATAAACTCACTTCTATTCGGAATAACATATCTAACTTTTTCAGATGAATAAAGAATGAGAATCAAAATATGTCTTGATTATATAATATGAATACGAAAATAAGATAATGATATTATGTTAACCACAAGGCTATACCTACATATTAGCCGCGGCAGTCTCAGCAGTCATCTTACCGCAAAAAAGCCGCACATAAAAATAAGCCCGAACATAACAATATTTTTTAACAGGTAGAGTGATTTTATGGTATGAATTTCGTCTCTACAAATAGTAAGGAATTTACTTCCAGTTCTTTTGCTTTTGTAAGTGAAACTTCTTTAGGCGCGTTGAGAGTAAAATTTCAAGGTCGCGTCATGTCAATACTGTCACGTCATGGAGTAGGGGCGACGATTTTGGTACCTTTGAATCTTGCCAAAGAAGTTTCACTTCAATTTTTTTTTTGTTTTGGCCACAGTTAATATTATCAACATATTACAGGAAACATTATCAAGTCAGTATTTATAAGTAGATTTTACATTTCTTCAAATGCAATTAAGGAAGAAATATAAACTACGCAACAGCAAAATATTAAATAAAATTGACTGTGAAAATATAATTTTGCAAATCCAATCATTAAAAAGGTACGTCGCAAATAGGTTTTGCTGATTCAGTACTCCTGTGACCCTCTGGGGAGTGGGGCTAAGACGTTTGCAACAAAAATTATTTGCGACTTTAGCAAAATAATTCTCGGGAGTTGCCCCTCATCAAAACGCTGTTTTAACCTAAGCTTGCTTTGGCGATATAAATTCTTGTCGCTTAGCGAAAACTTCAGTGAATGGGGAATCCATGAGTCCAGCAACTTTAAAAGATAAAGCTTCTTTAATGAAGTGTATTGAATTTACTTTTGATTGGTTTTTAGTTTGATTTGGAGTTTAAACCGCTACAGGTGTTACAGTAAGATTATTCATTATTACCTACTACAAATACTATACAAATCAATAAAGTATAATGAAACATTTAATTAAATGAGTATTTTAATGTATAAATTGAATTATTTTAAAACCATAGAAGTAAAACACTGATAATGGATAATAATTGTTTTTAGCAAGAATATTGGCCGAAACTACCACTTTTTTCATAAGAGAGATCAGAGAAGTCATTTCATATAGGAGATGTCTCTTTCATACTAATTGTATTAGGTACTCGAACATAACCAAAACTATTTTAACAGACAAGACTTTTATTGCATTTAAGAACTCAAAACAACATTTTTAACACTCATAAAGAACACAAACAAATTTTTCACTGATACACTCCGGAGCTTAACCGCTCTTTTCGTGGAAAATTAAAAATACATTAACGGCTTGAAAGTTAATTTACTATTTTTAAGTACAATTCTTCTATTTCAAACATTTTACGAGGGCAAAAACAGAAGCTATAAAACTGTTATGACCTAATTAATGTATTGTAATAATATCAATTTATACATTTCGTTGAAAAGCGCAATGTCTTAAATTAATTTGATTTGTATCATATAAATTTATAATGGAATGAGGTCTCTACAACTTTTTCTGCATAATCCTTTATAGGAGCTAGAAATTATTATATTGTTAATTGTTATAGAAAATCCTACATACCAATAATTTATAATACGTCTAGACTCTAGATCACAACATATTGTATTTCTATGAAATAATAACCAGACGAGCAAAAACATCTTATCTTAATGTTGACTTCTGAATGTAAACTTTTTATACCTATCTAGTACATTAATCATATTATATATGCATATTACCAGTGTTACTTCGACCCTCGAAGCGTGTAGTAATGTGGAGATATTTGATTACTTTATTTTTCACGGCCGTTTCAATAAGCCATGGCCTTGAATCGCGTATTGTGGATACTAAGCAGGGTCCTGTGAAAGGATACAGGGATTCTGATGCTGGGATTTTTACATTCTATAGCATCCCGTACGCGAAAGCTCCTACTGGCAGGCAGAGATTTAAGGTAAATAGTTACACGATAATTAATGCGCAATATTCTAAGAGATATTTTGTGATAGGTTTGAATTAAATTAATTAGGTTATCTGTGCACTATTTTTATAGAGTTTTTTTCATGAGAAACTCGTTCTTACAGTTAAATTAGATGGAGACGTACACCACGGTGAAGTGCTCTTCTATCTATTCGAAAATGTCAATAACTTTTAAGATAGGCAATTAAATAAATTATATTATATTCGTACTTAGTGATTTAATTATAATATTCAAGTGTTAATAAGATATATTATTATAAGTTAGAAGACATATTATTAAAGTGCATTGGCGCAAATAAATTCTACATTCAAAAAACTTTTTGTCTATAAATAACCATTACGTGGATAGTATTATAGGAAGATTATAGGTATTATCACAGACTAGAAATAATATACCTACTACGTACTATTATGCAAGTCATGAAAATTTATTTGTTTGTGATTTGTAACTGTTAAGTTTAGATAATTTTTATTGATTATTTCATTTTATAACTAGAACTCACAACTTATTATTGTTTCCAGGCACCATTACCTGCGATAGCCCGGGCAGGAATATTTGAGGCAGTAGATAAAGGTATAATATGCCCTCAAGTAGATATTACCTCTATATTACCGATGCTTCAGCAACCTCTTTTAATAACAGAAGATTGTTTGATTGCTAATATATTTGTACCAGACACAACGAAGGAGAATCTTCCAGTCATTGTTTACGTTCACGGAGGAGCTTATATAATGGGTTTTGGAACTTTTTTCGCTCATAAGAATTTGGTCAAAAACAAAGAAGTAATTGTGGTCAACTTTAACTATCGTCTTGGAGTTCACGGATTTTTGTGCATGGGAACAGAAGATGTCCCTGGAAACGCTGGTATGAAAGACCAAGTAGCTTTGTTGCGTTGGGTACAGAAAAATATAAAGAATTTTGGAGGTGATCCCGAAGATGTAACGATTGCTGGCTACAGCGCTGGTTCTTCGTCCGTTGATTTACTAATGTTGTCAAAAATGACTAAAGGATTATTTACTAAAGTTATTCCGGAAAGTGGAGCTAATACGGCCGCTTGGAGTGTTCAAACAGATCCCATTGCCGTTGCTAAAGATTACGCCAGGTCCCTCAATTTTGCAAACGTTGATGACTTTTATGCTCTTGAAGAATTTTACAAAACTATTTCATATGAAATATTGTCATCAAAATTATCTTTTGACCGAACAGATTCGACATTTTTGTTCAGTCCATGTGTTGAAAGAGATACAGATGGAGAAGAATTTCTCGTTGATTCTCCCGTAAATATTCTAAAAAATGCTAACTATGTGAAGTTACCCATGCTCTATGGTTTTGCAAACATGGAAGGCTTATTACGTGAAGTTTCATTCACGGAGTGGAAAGAAAAAATGAACAATAACTTTGGTGATTTCTTGCCACCAGATCTACAATTTGAAAATGAAGAGGACAGGAATAATGTGATAAATAAAATAAAGAAATTTTATTTCGGGGATGGTCAAGTTAATGATGATAAAGTTTTGAGTTATATCGACTTTTTTTCTGACTTACTTTTTACGTACAGTACATTGAGGTCTGTGAAATTTCACGTTGAGGCCGGTAATGATAGAATATACCTGTATGAATATACTTTTGTCGACGACGATACACCTGTTATTTCTCACACGAATGTCCGTGGTGCTGCACATTGTGCGCAATCAGCGGACGTAGGTGATGGCAACTTTACTCATTCTAATGAAAATGTCATGACTAAAGAACATAGAGAAATGAAAAAATTACTTCGCGATCTGTGGTATAACTTTGCAACAACAGGGTATGTAACTCTTTTGGTTCTATCTCTTGACGCAACAGTGTAAGCAGACAGAACAACCTCTACGTTAAAAAAAAATTCTAAAAGGCTTTTTTAAATTTTTTGCACACTAATTATGTTCAGAATTTAATTCATTTGTCAAGAAAGTGCAAACTACACCATATTTTACGTTTGTAGTATGCAAAACTTGTTCATGCAACGATTTAATTGATAAAATCATTGCTCACTTAATTTGTATTTTCAGAAAGCCTGTTCCTGAAGGGTCAGACTTGCCAGATTGGCCGCCAGTCGGCAAGGATTGGTCTCCTTACATGATTCTTAACAACCCTATGAAGCTCGGAGGATCCTTGTTGAAAGAGAGAACACAGTTTTGGGAAGAGATCTATGACAAACATTACCGTCAACCATCACCTCCGCCAACACCACCGCCACCACCTCAACGGCGTACTGAGCTTTAAAAATGCTGTAAAAATTGTGATTCCTCGTGATATAATATATATCTATTATGAATATCGAGTTTCAAATAATAAAAGTAATGAATTTTGAACCCTTATAATTTACAAATATAATAATTTACAATAGTAATGTATTGTGCTCGCAATTTATAAAACAAACTTGATAAAAATATGAAAGATTTTAAAATAGATTAATCTATATATTATAAAACTCAAAGGTGACTGATATAGTGATCTATCAACGCACAGCCCAAACCACTGGACGTATCAGGCTCAAATTTGGCATGCAGGTAGATGTTAGGACGTAGGCATCCGCTAAGAAAGGATTTCCCGAAATTCTTGCGGGAACGGGTAAAAACGGGGATGCACGTACAAAGTCGTGGGCGAAAGCTAGTAGATAATATGTTTCCAATCATCGTGATTATTTAATAAACTATTAAATAATCAGGGCAAGACGTAGTACGTAAGTAGGTACTCAGTCGGATAGATACTGTTGTTTGTCTTTATTTTTCGTTATCATGATGATCAGCAAATTTAATTTTTCAAGGATTTTTTTATTAAACTATAGAATATAGACAGTATAAAATATAATATACAAAAGTGTTTGGAAAATATTATAAAATGGAATTACACCATATAAATAGTTCTTCATTAATCATATACGTTGTTAAAATAATAAGTACCTAGATTAGTAATTGTAATGAATAAAACTGTTAAAAATACCTATATCGTATATAAAATGTATCATTTTTTTATTGTATGATAGGGAAGCGCTTGACCACAATCTCGCCTGATGGTAAGCTGAGATGTAGTCTAAGATGGAGCGCGCTTCCCTAGAAGGTACCTGTTCACTCATATATTCATATAATTTTTTTTATAATATACAAGTAACTCATGTTGTGTTCGCTTGGATATTTAATTACATTTCTACCAAACAGTGTGATTAATTCTATAGAATAAACAACATTACTAAAGGGTCTCTCCGATGAACTGAATGTATTCCAACAATGAACTTCTCTAAGATAAAGTGACTTAATTAACTTTCGAAGGTTTCACAATAATTAACTTAAAGATAAGCCTTCGGCGAGAGCTTGCCTTAACTGAAGAAGATTTGAGAAGCGATTTATCTCTTGAATAGATACCTACTACAACAAAAGTCCTGGAAAGATCACGATGTTTAGAAGAAAAAAGATATTTAAATGACAAAACAATGATAACCAATACCAAAAACTTTTTTTATATTTCATAATGAGTCCTTAATTAATATCAATGATCAATAACTTGTCCACCGTAAATATAATTTTTATTTTCAAAAAACGATTTATTTAGCATAATTTACTCTACAAAAAGAGGACTGCTATTAAAAATTGTTTGGCAATCAATTGATGAAATTAATGTTTATAAAAATTTCAAATGACTATTTTGTAAACTATTAAAACGCTAGTGCAAGCTGAACATTCCACATTTCGGGATCCCATACGGCACCTGATTTATCACTTCGGTAACTAAAACAAAGGCAACCGTTGTTTCTGATGTTATCTGGAAAAATTGTATATTTTTAATGCTGGAGAGTTCTTTAAAACTATTTTGTGTGACGATTTCATGAGTTAAAGATTTTTCTTCAAATAACATTTTATCTAACTTGCGTAATTAAAATTTGTATGTTTAATTTTATTTGCATGCAAATGAAATGATAATGACTAGTTACCTACTTATAATTTTCATACAATTTATGATGAATGAATGAATTTATATGATGAATGAAATGATAATGACTAGTTACCTACTTATAATTTTCATACAATTTATGATGAAAAAACGATTTATTTAGCATAATTTACTCTACAAAAAGAGGACTGCTATTAAAAATTGTTTGGCAATCAATTGATGAAATTAATGTTTATAAAAATTTCAAATGACTATTTTGTAAACTATTAAAACGCTAGTGCAAGCTGAACATTCCACATTTCGGGATCCCATACGGCACCTGATTTATCACTTCGGTAACTAAAACAAAGGCAACCGTTGTTTCTGATGTTATCTGGAAAAATTGTATATTTTTAATGCTGGAGAGTTCTTTAAAACTATTTTGTGTGACGATTTCATGAGTTAAAGATTTTTCTTCAAATAACATTTTATCTAACTTGCGTAATTAAAATTTGTATGTTTAATTTTATTTGCATGCAAATGAAATGATAATGACTAGTTACCTACTTATAATTTTCATACAATTTATGATGTATGAAAATTGAAACGAAATATCTAAGTAGGTGTCATTTTCGTTATATTAAATATTTAACATCTTAACCTTCCGTGCACCATGTGGGGTTTAATACACCCCAGCCATACAAAAAATCTTTGTATCTTTTCCAAACATTGTGCGAAAGTCTTGAAACCTCGTGTAGCTGGAGTTGCGACCTTGCCAGACCTCTTAGCGACATTGGTTTAGTAATAGCGTCGCAGACGCGGTAAACGGACGCCGTCAAAGTGCAGCTGGGTGTCAGAAACCCCACGTAGTTCGGGACGTCCACTAAAAGGTGAGCAGTATGGTGTGATAAAATATGACTATTTTTATATAAATATTTATTTAATTTGTTTTTTTATTATTTAAAATTATCTGAAATTGTTTCTAGGGCTCATTATGGCTCATCACATCAATGAAAATGCAATAATATCCGCACTTATGGAAGAAAATGATAGCGATACGGATGAGCTGTTTTTACCTGGAAGTGAAGATTACTCGGATCACTTGAGCGAGCATTCAGTCTGAAAGTGAAAGTGAAGAGGAAGTACTTCTATCGCGGGCCTTGAGCGCGGGGACCGAATCCAGAAATTCCGTAACGAAAAACCTCACGCTCCCCACTCCGACGGGCACGGAGGTGTGGCTTGAAGGCATAGCATGCAATAGCTTTACCGCGGCAGTCCCCGAGTGCCACACGTCTTTTTTTTTTTCTTAAAGTCTAACCCATAGAACATAGTCTTATTTTAGTTGGTAAAAAGTACTATTTCTGTTACATAGCCTAAAGATATAATAAATGTTTATAATATTTGATAAATTTATTTTATTTTTAACCTCTTATAGTCAAGGGATAATAATAATATACACATTACAAATTTACAATAAATACTACTTACTTACTATAAAAACGTGGAAAGATTATTGGGTCCAGGAAACCCCACGTAGTGCAGGACGTAACTTTTATCAACGTGGTTCACGGAAGGTTAATTTTGAACCTGAAAAGTATAGGGATAACGTCCACAAAATTTTGAATAGCGCAATTATAAAACTATATTTATTCCAAACGCTTAGGGGCTTAAACGCGTAAATAATTCGAATCCTCTTTATTCATTACGGAGGCGTTTGACAATTATTGTTATAGCTAAACCCCGGCTCATATTTTATCGTCTGCAAGTATTGCTTTCATTGTTATCCACTTTTCGCTATTTATCGCTCCCGCTGGATAACCGGAAGGAAGTTGGCGCGGAAAGTTTTTTTTTTTTAATTATTAATATCTTAAAAAATTGCTCCTTAAATGCTCCATCAGAATCTGTAATTGCTCCACTTCTATAATTATTAGTTTATTTATAATTAATTTTTAAAAAAATCCAAATACTGAAAACTTGATTTCCCTATAGAATGAAAAATATTCACTTTTCATAAAAAAATTTTTTACAAAAAAATTGCTCCCGATTTGCTCTATCAATTACAAAAAAAAATTATTTAATTTTGATAATTTTTACAATAATTAACTGAAAAACTATGTTTGCATAGTTAACTACCTACTGCGCTGTGACGTCATCAATTGTCGTTGCGATGCATAAGGGCCATATTTACATGTATCAGCACTGCAGCGATATCTATAGACCTTAATGTTTATGTTTTCTTATTTATATTATTTACTAGATTTCCGCCCGCAGCTTCGCCCGCGTTTTCAAAGGAAAACCCGCATAGTTCCCGCTAACGCAAACGATAGCAACTTGACACCGAAACATGAAACAAGCGACTGAAACACAAATTGATAAATTACTTGAAGTTTTAATAATACGAATAAACGTAGGTAATATGCGAGTTTAGGGATGGGTAGGGAAATGTTTATAAACATACCTATAATAAGAATGATTTTAAATACATAATAATATCTGTTCCTTTCAACATTTGCTAGATGAAACTAAATAATTAAAATATGTCGCATGGATATAGAGTATAAATAGCAACATAAGGTAAATTTTAAATAATAATATTATTCCCAGCATTAAATGATAAAACTTATTAATGTCATTTCATGGTACTTTTATATTAAATTGTAATATGATTGTGTTTTATTTAATTATTTATTTTTATATTAGAAAGATAAGTAAAATAGAATATTAAATAAACAACGGAACCGTATTTTTAAAAGGCTAATAATATCTATGCGACATAATATTTTAATTATTTAGTTTCATCTAGCAAATGTTGAAAGGAACAGATATTATTATGTATGTATTTAAAATCATTCTTATTATAGGTATGTTTATAAACATTTCCCTACCCATCCCTAAACTCGCATATCACGTTTATTCGTAATATTAAAACTTCAAGTAATTTTTTTTAATTACTTTGACTGACCGGTTGGCGTTGGTAGTGGCCCTGCCTTCCAAGCCAGAGGTTGTGGGTTCGATTCCCACCCGGGGCAAATATTTGTGTGATGAACATAGATGTTTGCTCTGTGTCTGGGTGTTAATTATCTAAATAAGTATTTATTTAAAATTATATATGTATGTTTATCAGCCATCTGGTTTCCATAACACAAGCGAAAGCTAAGTATGGGATCAGATTGTGCCGTGTGTGAAAACTGTCCTGAAATATTTATATTTAATTAATTTGTGTTTCAGTCGCTTGTTTCATGTTTCGGTGTCAAGTTGCTATCGTTTGCGTTAGCGGGAACTATGCGGGTTTTCCTTTGAAAACGCGGCCGAAGCCGCGGGCGGAAATCTAGTAAATAATATAAATAAGAAAACATAAACATATATGTCTATAGGTCTATAGATATCGCTGCAGTGCTGATACATGTAAATATGGCCTTTATGCATCACAACGACAATTGATGACGTCACAGCGCAGTAGGTAGTTAACTATGCAAACATAGTTTTTCAGTTAATTATTGTAAAAATTATCAAAATTAAATAATTTTTTTTTGTAATTGATAGAGCAAATCGGGAGCAATTTTTTTGTAAAAAATTTTTTTATGAAAAGTGAATATTTTTCATTCTATAGGGAAATCAAGTTTTCAGTATTTGGATTTTTTTAAAAATTAATTGTAAATAAACTAATAATTATAGAAGTGGAGCAATTACAGTTTCTGATGGAGCATTTAAGGAGCAATTTTTTGAGATATTAATAATTAAAAAAAAAAACTTTCCGCGCTAACTTCCTTCCGGTCGCTGGATAGCTATCGAGTTTTACGATAAATCTTAGGGATCCTGCGTGTCGCATTACTGTATTAACCCGTCCACTCTTGTTGTGGGTATTTTCGAGATTGGTTTTTGTATTACCCTGTTTTGTTCGGATAGAGTTCTTGCTTTATTTAGTTGTATACATAGTTGTTAAGTAAAAAATCGTCGGGTAAGTAGTAGATAGTTTGTATTGACTTCTTGGTAAGTTGGAGATGATAATATTTGGACGTTTTTAGAAGTGGATAGGTCACATACTAGTAGTTACCTACTTGAAATAACTCTAATATGTATGACTGTAACAAAAGTGAAATTCACTTGGCTCATACATCTGGCGTACCAACTACCAACCACACTAAATGATACGGGACTTTTCAAAGAAACTTTATGCATGTAAATAATGCCTACTATAATAGAACATGTGTAAAGACTGTAACTGTTTTCCTGTGCTGTTTTCATAAGTAATAACAACCTGTGCTGTTTTCATAAGTAATAACAACGGAGAAAAGGACTTCTCTTATAAAATTCCCTATTTTTTCTATCAATCATTTACCTATTATTGAAAAAAAAATAGTGTAGCGACAGAGAGCACTTCGAAATTTCCACCTGTGCTCATGATTTTCGATGGATCGTTATTGAAAAGGATAAAAATGCTACGAAAAACTCTTTCGCCACATGTGACACGTTCGTATAAACAGCAATTTATGTTCCGGAAAATATGAGACCCATAAAAATGTATTAAAATCAATAAGTCCTCGCCGAAGCCTTTTAATGGTTTAAAACAAACTTTTTAATTGCATTATCGTAGGTAACTACGAGCACCTTAAATCCTATTATGATTTTACAGTGAAAGAGGAAATAAAGTTGAGTTGTTTTTCTCATGAACAAAGCACATCTTAAAAATCGGAATTCTATAAAATATGGAACTTACTTTATTTTCATATAAAGTTTTTAGTTTGATAAAAATTTGTTTTTGTAGTGATAAAGATATAGGGGGTCGAAAATGACCCTAGCCAAGTTGAGTGATTCGTGGTTATCCCTGGCAACTAGCTCACATTAGTAGACAGAATTCTATTTTTTTATGCCACTTCAACCAATTCCAACTAGGATGGGCTAGTTTCCAATAAACCCTTAATTTTAATAAACAGTGGCTGAACCGGATCGTATATTTTAGGTGGACTATGACCTGAACCCCAGGAGTGAGAACTTATATTATGGGCTATTGATAATAAATAAGACAATATTTTTTGGGTATTTTATAATAAAATACATTTACTTAACGAGGACAAGTTTCATCAACTGAATTGTTTAACCTGATAAAAATACAAGCTAAATTAGTCGTCAATGGAACTGGCTATAACAATGTTTTCGCTCCGCAAATGTTATTGTTGTCCTCGCTAAGGAAAGTGTTATAACGTGGAAGCTTTCAAGTTACGAGAATGTTCGCTGTTGTTTTTCTTTCAACAAATAACGGTTCGGTGCTTACTTCTTGTAGACTGTAGAGACAATACTGTCGTACTTTAGTGGGTGTGATAAAACCTTACTCGGGGGATGCAACTGCGTTTACCGTTTTCTGAAATGAAGTTTGTTTTATCGGGAGACTGACATGTTGACTTGAAACGTTGTTTTCGACGCCACGTGTGTATACGTTTCTTTTTGGTTTACGATTACGTTGTAATAAAATTCTTAAGCCCCTTTTAACATTGTAGCGCAAATTGTCCTAAAGTCATTTTAGCCACACGTTCTTTTTTAAATTATTTACTACAATTGAAGAAATTTTGTTATTTTTTATAATATTCTGGTCCCTTACTTACACCTTATATTACCTAGGTACATGATAAATTTTAAACCTTTCTCAAGCAACTATCTTTATGATGCAACATACCACAATTTATAGACGTTATGTAACAATTATTGATCCATTCAAAAACATTAATCAATAACATTAACTAATGAAACATATCATACTATTTGTGCTTAATTTAGAAAGCATTATTCATATTATAGCTATTTGTAAACGCTGGGTCTCACGGGAAGCCACGAGGCAATAATATATCAAGATGTACAATATTCCGATGACACGAGTTAATCTGTTACGTCCGACCATGTCAGACTATTATACGTCTATATAAATACTAATAATTTTATTTATGATATCTATAACAGAAAATGTATATATATCATTCGGTTACAATCGAAAAGAAAAAGTCGAACTCATAGATAGTCAAACTCTACACTGGCTGCAGCACGGTGTGTGATGATTTGTGTATGTTGTCTCAGTTTGGATTTGGATACTCATTAATAATTATTAAAAATTAGAAAATCTTCCAAAAAATTTTAGTCACTTATTGCTTGCTTTTCCACGATAACTTCAACTACCCAGGTACTTCGCGGCTTTGCAATAATTTCTTATGTTTTAAAGTGAAACTTTTATTACATCGTCTCAAACTTTTTGGTCTGTGTAGCGCATGTCGCGTGTATCGCGGCTGCCGAGTAGGTATACCTACTCGGCACGCGACATGCGCTACACAAAGCAGTGTTCGGAACCGTTCGAACAGTTTCACTTTTACCGTGGTTTCATAAAACCACACAACTTTTTTCTAAATTATCGTTTGAAATCAATGAAGTCAAGTTTGTACAAAGCTATCGACATCTATATTTAAGGACCATAGAGAATGGACTTTTATACGATCAAAAATTCTTATTTCTTTTTTTTTCACCCACAAGCCAATTTTAAAAAGTAGGTAGGTACTTACAGGGATAGAGATTGTTGATTATTCTTTTAGATTTCAAACATGGATTTTTCATGTTTTTTACTTTCGGATCTTATTTATTTATTCTTGATTGCTTGCTATTGAAAGTTACAATAAAACTTAACCTAGGAATACACTTATCGCTATGCAGCGATTTCTTCCAGACAACCAGACGTACGGAGAGAAATTAAATTAAAGGAAAGGAGTAGGGCAGAGCATAAATATATAATATAAGTATTAACATAATATAGGTACATATAACACAAACACAATAATATAAAATTTACATAATAAATATCTAAATATAATATATATTAAATACATATATATTTACAATCGAATAAGAGAAAAAAAAATACATCATAATAAACATAACGGAGTATATAATATTAAGTACAGCAAGAGAGGTGATAATTGCGTAACATTACTTTAAAACTATTTAAGGACTGTGCATTCTTTATTGGTCCAGGTAAAGCATTCCACATCCACAATTTGATTGCCTGAACGATCTTGTTATTGTTTCCTCGAAAACTTTCCTTTCAAAACATTTTCTTATTTGTAAGTCATGATTATGAAACACCTATGTATTTCATAATCATGACGAGAATAAACATTTAAGTGGATTACTGAAATTAAGAACCTGTGCGAAGGCAAAAAAATAAAAAGTACTTTATTATTTATTGTCCTAGTATAAACTCTAGTTTTTATAGTATTTTAAACATCGTAGAGTTAATATTTTGTTATGATATGATTTTATATTTGAATTGAGAAACTCCTCCTCTTTTTGAAGTCGGTTAATAAAAATAGGTGCAAGATATCAAACGGTCCACACATTACAACTAAAAAAATTAAATATTAATTAGGTAATCTATCTATCTTAGATATCTTGCCTCGAATTGCAAAATTATTAGTTTTCGACTAAACAATAGAATCGAGATCCAAGAGTAACCTTTCTATGAATATATTCATCACATAAAACATTTCCAGTGTACACTTTCATCATGGAAAATACGTCGTATACAAAATAAATTAGCGCCATTTAAATTAACGCCGATAGACTAGCTATTAATCAAGTGTTTATAATAAATGAACCCTAATCTGTTCTTAATTCTGCAATAAAGCGCTCACAACGAGCAGACAATGATGCGTTGACAACCCTCATAAAGAAAGGATACCGCCACAATCACGCATCAATATTCGAAACCTATACACGGAAAAATGGTCCATATTGTGTTGTAGCTAAGGGTAGATTAGAAAGACCTAATTGTTTTCTGTGCTTTGTTGCGTGTATTTAAAGTGATACGTCCGGAGCCCGTGTGCTTTTGTTAGGCAAATCACAGGCAGCGTCATTAAAATTTTTGCATCGGCGCTGCAACGTGGCATAGATTTCATAATAGACAGCTTATTTGCATTTTATTCTTACAATACAGGTTGTTGTAATAAATATCCTTTTGTGTAGTTTTTATAAGGTATTCATTCCATTAACCATTAAATTAATTTTCATTGAAGTAGGTAGGTATTATGTATTGACGACGCGGTTGGCGCAGTGGTAAAGTAACTGCCTACTGAGCCGACGGTCCCGGGTTCGATCCCCGGTCAGGGCAAATATTTGTGTGATGAACTCAATTATTTGTTCTTGGGTCTGGGTGTTATCTATATATGTATTTATAAATATTATATTTATCGTCGCCTAGTACCCACAACACAAGCCTTAATTGAGATTACTGTGGGACTAGGTCGATTTGTGTAATAATGTCCTATAATAAAAAAAAAAAAAAAAAAAATATTAATGTATGAATTTACATAACTAGACTTCATTGCATAATAATTACACTGACTTCAAGGTTTCGAAGTTAGGTACATAGTACTTACATACAGTAATCCAAAAGTAATAATGCGCATAGAAATCTTCGTCACTGTTCGGCAACTGTCATATTCCCGGAGCGTCCGAAGATGATATTTATATAGAGTGGTCAAATGCATTTTCTTCGTGCATAATTTAGTCCAATAATTATGTTTTGTGATTGTATGATTTTGTTTCGATAATTCCTTGTAAGTAAATAGCGAGGATAACCTCACGATTGCGAATATATCTTTGTTGGATTGATTTACTTTCTTACTTTTGACAGGTTTACATTTTAACCATATAAATCTAATCATTAAAATCTCAGCTCAAAAGTATTTAAAGTACTGATCATTCTTCAATATTATGACATTTACAAAAAATAATAATAATAACACATTAAAATTATCTAAAGCGCCTCTGCGTGTTGGACTTGTGTCCCCACGTAAGCCTCCCAAAGGACCGGGTATCTTCCTTCTGGTGATACCCGTGTATTATGGAGAAAAACAATAAAAATCAGGGATTATCTTTATTTCTGACATTTTAGATACATCAGAACTTTCATTATGCTCTTCTTCATTTTCACTTTTCCTACTGCCATCACCTGTGTAAATCATTTCATCGATTAATTCAATTCACCTTTAAAAACAAAACCAAGAAGGGTATGTAATAGCAGCTCTATATAATTCCACATAGAGAGAACACGTGCAGTCACCACCAATATTTAAAGACGACTGACGGATTTTTCAGTTTTTAGACTGACAGGCTACCGTCACCTACCGCCCGATTTGTTTTTGATTGTGTATGACCGTGAATTGACTTCTATTTCTTTTGAACAAGGTGTAAAATGCAAGTGCATTGTTTAGGGCTCTTACGATTCAATGATTCGAGTGTTTTCGGAAACACGACAATTAGCGAAGATTTGCATGTGCATTATTAATTTTGGAGTACTGTACCTATTTACTACATTTCAAATAAAATTACTAAATTTCAATTAAGATAATTGATATTGTTGAGGGTTGATCCCATTTTAAATAAAGGTCTCTAGTGTGAGTAAAGTTTAGCATGTAGATTGTAGACACTAAAACGACAGTTTCCCACAAATTTAAATGTAGTTATACAAAATGTCATTCTCTACGAAACTTTAATGAATATATGGCTGAATAGTTGTTGCTGCTACAATTATATCATCTATGTGGAGTGTCTTGAAAGCTCTTAAGACGATACACAAAAAAAAATCCACTGCTTGGTGGGCGGAGTCTAATAGCTCGCTATCGCGAACGCGGGTGTGCGCGAAGTCATTCTTGCAAACTCGCCGCGCTGCCGCTGGCCGACTCGGGACAAACATGTATGGAGTCGTCATACAGTTATAATATTGTTATACATATATTTAATTGTTGATTTATTGGTTTTATTTTCTTGCTTATAAACAAATAATCTTTTTTTTAACAACTACTTAGACATTATTAATAATTATTATTATTTCGTAATGTTTACTTTATTACAAAATAATACAGGTTATAAATAATCTTTGAAATAACAAAAAATATTGTTACTCTGAAAAAATGAAATGGTACTCAATAACGCGGACTACTGAATTGATTTAGATAGAATTTGATGCTGACGTAGATATTACATCATGCCCAGAAATGAAAGGTACTATTTCTAAAAGAAGTTATAAACCCTAATTCTTCTCAGTCAAAGTCAAGAGTGGAAGATATCACTAATACAGTAAAACTGATGCGAAACTTTGGATGTTAATTTGTATATTTTTTTGTTAGTTGTTACTTAATCACGTCAAGACTACATTACCAATTTTGATAAAATATAGCTAATTGCCTGGATTTACACATAGGATACTTTTTATCCGAACTGAACACTTCTGTGGGATAAAACAGGATTCACGATATAACCTAATTCCACGCGGGCAAAGCCGCGGTCGGAATGATATTTTTTTAAATAAAAAAATTGTTTAAAAAAAAACACAAAATATATTGACGCATGTATTTATTTTTTGCACTCTATTATAATTGTAATTATTCATTACAAATAATCAAAATAAAATAGCCAGAACAAAGTTAGGCCCTGGTAGGGTAGGTAGGCAGGTACAGCAATGTGAGACGAACACTGGCTTATTTATACCAATAATAATGTATTATAAATATTAAATTAAGTTTACTTTCTAACAACAAAAATACATAATATTAGCTAATGTGAAAACGAATCAACCAATCATCCCACAACAATTAAATGTGCACACAAATATTCATCCAAATCGGTTCATGTGATTAGGAGGAGTGACTGCAGCGCCATCTTCCGGGCCCAATTGTGTTTCCAGATCACCCAGGAACTCAATTTAATATACTTACACAAAATTTTTCGAAATGAAAACTCACATTACTATGTAAATATGAATATAAACCTGTTTTAGTACTAAGCAATTTCCCGCACAGTTGTAGTAAGTATAAATGAAATAAATATCAACATCAAATTCTTTATACAACATTCTTATCTACCACCTACTAAGAAATGTAATTCTTGAAATTTTTTCGTATTTTTTTTAAATATAATACTACTCCAATGAGCTCCTGTTCCATATTACGTCCACCATACTTCCACTAAGTTCACCATGATTTTTTATTTCTTTGCACTTTGTTGCTTTTTGCTAAAAATGGAATCATGCGATAAAACCAGTAGAGCGTTGATAACATACATTTTTGACTGAATAAAGGTACTTACGAAGGAGTGGGTTACCATTGTGAACAATCAGTGGGTTTATTTTCCTTCTGGATTCCGGATTTCAGAAAAGATTATCTATGCTATAAATGAAAAAATCTTACACATTCGTTATGTACTTAAAACAGGGGTACATATCAAACATCGTCTATAATACAATTATCATCAAATTTAAAATAAAACCAACTTCCTTCATTAATTTGTTCCAATTGTAAGCATTCTTTTTCCTCCAACCTTTATGTTTCTTCTTCTTATTTTCTTTATTGTCCCCATTTGTCTCATTTTGTCTTATCATGTTGTCACCCTTTGTTACGATTGCGCGAGCGACACAAGTTCCCCGTGTGACGGCCGTAGCGGGAATGACTCGTGCAGCGATCGGGGTAGGAAGGAACAGGGCGGCTCTCGCTATATTGGCTGGTCGCGCGCTAATTTCAAGTATTTCTTGTTTATTTCAAAACCATCGCATATTTCAAAATTCTAACTCGGTAGACGTATAGGTTATATATTTTATAGTTAATATCCAAAAAGTCGTAACTTTACGTTTGTTATTTTGAAGATGCCAGAGATTAAAAAAAAATAACAATGAGAACTTTGTATTTTTTTTCTATCGAGAAAATATCATGGAATCATGTTTCTAAAACGGTAGACGTATTGTGTTACTATTGAACTTTCTTGTCAAGAATTTTCATCACGACAACTTTAATAATATAAAAATTACGAAGGTTTAAAAAGGGCCGTAAATGTTAGAAAAATTAATTCATCACCTTAACCGAGGCACGTTCCTTTGTTTTAAGCAGTTTCTTCGGTTATAAGGACGTGCTGCTTTTAACCATAAACCTCTCTGTGTACAATTTAATATTTGCTCGTTTTATTTTATTTTAATGCAAAAGGGGTTAACAAAAGTGTTACCAAAAATGAATATGGAAAATTACAAATCGTGTTTGTTTAATAAAAATGTATTATATTGTAGTATGCTTCGATATAAGTCAATCAAACACACTATTTTTACACAAAAATAAATAAAACATCTTTATCATATAATGATACCAAACGATGTAGGTATTATGAACAACAACACTGATACATTGGCTCGGGGACATTATAAATTACGCTAAGTGACTTTTTACTATTATTTCTGTGTGTATATACAAAATTTGTACTGATTGTAAAATTATGATATTGCTATAATGTTATATAATAGTTTATTACTACGATAATATATAAATATAGTTATAGTATTTTAGACGTATTTTTTCTTGAATATAATAATACATCGTTTGGTTAGAATAGCGAGGTAGATCATAGCAAAGAATTTTAATACAAAAGCAGTGATAAGCGAGGTACACAATGAGTAATAGATAAGAACGCCGAGTTGGGACGGTGTTGATAGATAATAGGAAAAGGCCACCGGATATCAATTAGATAAGAGTTAATCGATCTGCACATCTCCGAAACCATGCATCCTATCGCTTCGGGAGTGAGTGCTATCGACTCAGCGTGGCCGCTTTAGTGGGAAAAGAGTCCAAACTTTTTTTATTTTTATTTTTTTTTTAGGATGGGGTACCACTGATTTGCTACTTATAGAAAGGATAAGGAGTACTTATAAAATGGCGCGTGCACACGAACAATAATTTTTCTATAAATTAAAATGCAACCGTCACGCGAGGTGCATAAACGATCACAGAGGTGCTTATTAAAGTAATTTACAAGAGCCCTTAATCAAGATAGAATGGCATGTTCAGTAAAAATAAATCTTGGCAGGAGACCGGATTTTCCAATGACTAAAATTCTTTAGGTTGTAACTATCTTGTTTATTCAATATATAAAATTCTCATTTCACAATATTTGTAATCAAATTCCTCCGAAACGGTTGATATTAAAAATTTTATACATTTTCGACTACCTCTAGGATGGTGTTCTGGCAGAGTAAATAATTTACCTACCAAAACTTTGATAGTTCGTTTGATTTGTTACAGATTTTTATGTATTATTAAATAAGTTAGCTGGTGCCTGGTGTAATAAGCGTGAACATTTTTAATTTGTACTTAGTAGTTGCAATGATTAAGCAGGTGGTTTATTGCATTTTATTTTAAGTATGAAAATATTATTACCTATACATATATAAAATTATTGTTTTATTTAGTAAACGTTCCTTTGATTCTTATCAGTAATAATTTGTAAGCTACACACATGAAAATGCCTTGCACGGTGTTCCCCTAACGTGTATTCCCTTTTATTATTTGCATACACATTAAACGTTTTTATGCACATTTTACGACGCATTGCGTGTCCCATAAACACATGAACAATGGCGGCAATCTTTTTTAAGAAAATTTTTTTACTTACCTTATTTTTTACATACGAGGCTGCTTGCTCAAATTTTACCTCATAATTTTGACGTCTTTTACCTGCGTTCTAATCCATGTTTAGCGATGAGACATAATCATTCAGATATTCCAAAAAAAATATACCTACTATTGTACGAAAACAACGTTATAATACTAATCCTACCTATCATCGTGATATTATTATGTAAGATGTAAACGTAATAAAGTAAAGTATGTAAGTAATTGCCCTACTTTTCAAACTGCGATTTTTCTTTCCATTTTATTTGGTAAAGTAAATATGTAGAAAGAAACCATCAAAATAATACTCCTAATTAGACCATGTTTTCAAAACCATCGAGCATAACCATCAAAACTTTTTGAGTAATAGACGAAAACTTCCGAATACTTTGTAGGTTGTTCATTACTTTGTAAAAGCAACGTGATAACACACAACTATCTATAGGCTGAAGTAATATGAAAAACATATTTAATTGATAACACCGTGAATAATATTATAATGTCTGGTGTAATATGAGTACATGTTCTTGAAAGCTCGTTAGCGGCAAGCGGCATGTCTTCAATACTTCACATCGGCAAGTTCACCACTGTGCGTCATGAGCCATTTTTATCACATCGCACCTACTGACTTTGAAGGTTAATAATTTCATGAAATTTCAAGATATTTCAAAAATTTTTTTTTCGGATAA
This sequence comes from Colias behrii, assembly GCA_029959065.1. NCBI lineage: Eukaryota > Metazoa > Arthropoda > Insecta > Lepidoptera > Pieridae > Colias > Colias behrii. Next base: position 10,112,882 of record JARWMC010000002.1, read on the forward strand.
TAGTATATATAGTCTTGTATATACCGCATAAATAGCTTTTAGTTTGACTCAATAGTTTAAAAGATATGAGGGAAAATGTAAACCCCTGATTTTGTGAAAAATTATTTGCCATCCCGCACTGCGTTGATACGGCATGTTTACAGTAATAGCGATGGGAAACACATCGATATCGATATAAATCAATTTTGTATATTTCAGTTTGTTTGTTAACAGATAACGAGATCGTCGATACAAAAAAAAACACATATAAAACAAGGTACTTGATCAGGAAATTGTTCAGTAACTTTTGTTTTAATTTGTTCAGTAACTTTTGTTTTAATTTGTTCAGTAACTTTTGTTTTAATGTTTTATATTATTTTCACAACTGTCATCACATTTTTGCATTTATGCTACGAAATAAAAGAAAGTAAAAAAACTAAAGCCTCTAAGGTATCATTGTCATTTAAAAATTTGATAACGACGCGTGCGGTCCTGGTACATCACTATGCGAGATTGACACGCGGCGCGCTCGCAGTACAGTGCGGCATGAGGTGCTTGTCCATGGCAAAATATTTGACATGCCGCACACAAAAGAAACGGTTTCTTTTCTATGCGTGTGTCCAATATTTTGCCATACGATTTTTAAACGAAATTGAGTCCTACTTCAAACTGTGATCACAAAAATATATTTGTCTCTTTTCTAGTCATTGATTAACATATAAAAAACCTCGCCGCACCACGGTGAAAACTGCGATTTTGGGCGCCGCACTGTGGTGTAGTCGCTGATGGCCCGATACTGGACATGCCGCAGTGAACGTGTTAATATCATGTCAAGGTTTAATTTTCAGGTGGGCATTAAAATATGTATTACCTACTGTTAAGATTACTGTGCATTAAACGATGTATGACTATTCTAATGACTATTAAATATTAATATTATTCAATATAAAAGCGAAGTCCCATGTCCCCTAGTTAAATTAATGAACAATTCTGTCTTCGATAAGACTATGGAAAATATTGAAAAAGAGTAAACGTTAAACTACTAACTCACTGGGATAATCGTGGTAAAGTTTTAGGTGCTCAGGATTGGATTGCAAAACCAGAATTCCATAGTTTATCAATATTTTCAGAACATTAATTAGTTGCAATACAATTACGGAAAACAAAATTAATTTATGATAAGCCGATTTATTTAGGATTTTGTATTTTAGATATATCTAAGACCCTTATGTATGAATTTCATTATAACTACATGATTAAAAAGATTCATAATAAAATTAAGTTATTGTACACCGATACCGATAGTTTGATATATCAAATTTTTGCAGACAATTTTTATGAGGATATAAAACCAGATCTACTTCACTATTTCGATACATCAGATTACCTGGAAAATAATATTTACGGATATCCAAAAATAAATAAAAAAAGTTAGGTTTTTTTTAAGGATGAGAATAATGGTAAAGTATTGAAGGAATTTGTAGGGTTGCGATCAAAAATGTATGCCTTAGAAATAGAAGATAAATTTATAGCAAAGGCAAAAGGGGTTAACAAAAGTGTTACCAAAAATGAATATGGAAAATTACAAATCGTGTTTGTTTAATAAAAATGTATTATATTGTAGTATGCTTCGATATAAGTCAATCAAACACACTATTTTTACACAAAAATAAATAAAACATCTTTATCATATAATGATACCAAACGATGTATTATGAACAACAACACTGATACATTGGCTCGGGGACATTATAAATCACGCTAAGTGACTTTTTACTATTATTTCTGTGTGTATATACAAAATTTGTACTGATTGTAAAATTATGATATTGCTATAATGTTATATAATAGTTTATTACTACGATAATATATAAATATAGTTATAGTATTTTAGACGTATTTTTTCTTGAATATAATAATACATCGTTTGGTTAGAATAGCGAGGTAGATCATAGCAAAGAATTTTAATACAAAAGCAGTGATAAGCGAGGTACACAATGAGTAATAGATAAGAACGCCGAGTTGGGACGGTGTTGATAGATAATAGGAAAAGGCCACCGGATATCAATTAGATAAGAGTTAATCGATCTGCACATCTCCGAAACCATGCATCCTATCGCTTCGGGAGTGAGTGCTATCGACTCAGCGTGGCCGCTTTAGTGGGAAAAGAGTCCAAACTTTTTTTATTTTGATTTTTTTTTTAGGATGGGGTACCACTGATTTGCTACTTATAGAAAGGATAAGGAGTACTTATAAAATGGCGCGTGCACACGAACAATAATTTTTCTATAAATTAAAATGCAACCGTCACGCGAGGTGCATAAACGATCACAGAGGTGCTTATTAAAGTAATTTACAAGAGCCCTTAATCAAGATAGAATGGCATGTTCAGTAAAAATAAATCTTGGCAGGAGACCGGATTTTCCAATGACTAAAATTCTTTAGGTTGTAACTATCTTGTTTATTCAATATATAAAATTCTCATTTCACAATATTTGTAATCAAATTCCTCCGAAACGGTTGATATTAAAAATTTTATACATTTTCGACTACCTCTAGGATGGTGTTCTGGCAGAGTAAATAATTTACCTACCAAAACTTTGATAGTTCGTTTGATTTGTTACAGATTTTTATGTATTATTAAATAAGTTAGCTGGTGCCTGGTGTAATAAGCGTGAACATTTTTAATTTGTACTTAGTAGTTGCAATGATTAAGCAGGTGGTTTATTGCATTTTATTTTAAGTATGAAAATATTATTACCTATACATATATAAAATTATTGTTTTCTTTAGTAAACGTTCCTTTGATTCTTATCAGTAATAATTTGTAAGCTACACACATGAAAATGCCTTGCACGGTGTTCCCCTAACGTGTATTCCCTTTTATTATTTGCATACACATTAAACGTTTTTATGCACATTTTACGACGCATTGCGTGTCCCATAAACACATGAACAATGGCGGCAATCTTTTTTAAGAAAATTTTTTTACTTACCTTATTTTTTACATACGAGGCTGCTTGCTCAAATTTTACCTCATAATTTTGACGTCTTTTACCTGCGTTCTAATCCATGTTTAGCGATGAGACATAATCATTCAGATATTCCAAAAAAAATATACCTACTATTGTACGAAAACAACGTTATAATACTAATCCTACCTATCATCGTGATATTATTATGTAAGATGTAAACGTAATAAAGTAAAGTATGTAAGTAATTGCCCTACTTTTCAAACTGCGATTTTTCTTTCCATTTTATTTGGTAAAGTAAATATGTAGAAAGAAACCATCAAAATAATACTCCTAATTAGACCATGTTTTCAAAACCATCGAGCATAACCATCAAAACTTTTTGAGTAATAGACGAAAACTTCCGAATACTTTGTAGGTTGTTCATTACTTTGTAAAAGCAACGTGATAACACACAACTATCTATAGGCTGAAGTAATATGAAAAACATATTTAATTGATAACACCGTGAATAATATTATAATGTCTGGTGTAATATGAGTACATGTTCTTGAAAGCTCGTTAGCGGCAAGCGGCATGTCTTCAATACTTCACATCGGCAAGTTCACCACTGTGCGTCATGAGCCATTTTTATCACATCGCACCTACTGACTTTGAAGGTTAATAATTTCATGAAATTTCAAGATATTTCAAAAATTTTTTTTTCGGATAATAGTATATATAGTCTTGTATATACCGCATAAATAGCTTTTAGTTTGACTCAATAGTTTAAAAGATATGAGGGAAAATGTAAACCCCTGATTTTGTGAAAAATTATTTGCCATCCCGCACTGCGTTGATACGGCATGTTTACAGTAATAGCGATGGGAAACACTGTAAAATAAAACATCGATATCGATATAAATCAATTTTGTATATTTCAGTTTGTTTGTTAACAGATAACGAGATCGTCGATACAAAAAAAAACACATATAAAACAAGGTACTTGATCAGGAAATTGTTCAGTAACTTTTGTTTTAATTTGTTCAGTAACTTTTGTTTTAATTTGTTCAGTAACTTTTGTTTTAATGTTTTATATTATTTTCACAACTGTCATCACATTTTTGCATTTATGCTACGAAATAAAAGAAAGTAAAAAAACTAAAGCCTCTAAGGTATCATTGTCATTAAAAATTTGATAACGACGCGTGCGGTCCTGGTACATCACTATGCGAGATTGACACGCGGCGCGCTCGCAGTACAGTGCGGCATGAGGTGCTTGTCCATGGCAAAATATTTGACATGCCGCACACAAAAGAAACGGTTTCTTTTCTATGCGTGTGTCCAATATTTTGCCATACGATTTTTAAACGAAATTGAGTCCTACTTCAAACTGTGATCACAAAAATATATTTGTCTCTTTTCTAGTCATTGATTAACATATAAAAAACCTCGCCGCACCACGGTGAAAACTGCGATTTTGGGCGCCGCACTGTGGTGTAGTCGCTGATGGCCCGATACTGGACATGCCGCAGTGAACGTGTTAATATCATGTCAAGGTTTAATTTTCAGGTGGGCATTAAAATATGTATTACCTACTGTTAAGATTACTGTGCATTAAACGATGTATGACTATTCTAATGACTATTAAATATTAATATTATTCAATATAAAAGCGAAGTCCCATGTCCCCTAGTTAAATTAATGAACAATTCTGTCTTCGATAAGACTATGGAAAATATTGAAAAAGAGTAAACGTTAAACTACTAACTCACTGGGATAATCGTGGTAAAGTTTTAGGTGCTCAGGATTGGATTGCAAAACCAGAATTCCATAGTTTATCAATATTTTCAGAACATTAATTAGTTGCAATACAATTACGGAAAACAAAATTAATTTATGATAAGCCGATTTATTTAGGATTTTGTATTTTAGATATATCTAAGACCCTTATGTATGAATTTCATTATAACTACATGATTAAAAAGATTCATAATAAAATTAAGTTATTGTACACCGATACCGATAGTTTGATATATCAAATTTTTGCAGACAATTTTTATGAGGATATAAAACCAGATCTACTTCACTATTTCGATACATCAGATTACCTGGAAAATAATATTTACGGATATCCAAAAATAAATAAAAAAAGTTAGGTTTTTTTTAAGGATGAGAATAATGGTAAAGTATTGAAGGAATTTGTAGGGTTGCGATCAAAAATGTATGCCTTAGAAATAGAAGATAAATTTATAGCAAAGGCAAAAGGGGTTAACAAAAGTGTTACCAAAAATGAATATGGAAAATTACAAATCGTGTTTGTTTAATAAAAATGTATTATATTGTAGTATGCTTCGATATAAGTCAATCAAACACACTATTTTTACACAAAAATAAATAAAACATCTTTATCATATAATGATACCAAACGATGTATTATGAACAACAACACTGATACATTGGCTCGGGGACATTATAAATCACGCTAAGTGACTTTTTACTATTATTTCTGTGTGTATATACAAAATTTGTACTGATTGTAAAATTATGATATTGCTATAATGTTATATAATAGTTTATTACTACGATAATATATAAATATAGTTATAGTATTTTAGACGTATTTTTTCTTGAATATAATAATACATCGTTTGGTTAGAATAGCGAGGTAGATCATAGCAAAGAATTTTAATACAAAAGCAGTGATAAGCGAGGTACACAATGAGTAATAGATAAGAACGCCGAGTTGGGACGGTGTTGATAGATAATAGGAAAAGGCCACCGGATATCAATTAGATAAGAGTTAATCGATCTGCACATCTCCGAAACCATGCATCCTATCGCTTCGGGAGTGAGTGCTATCGACTCAGCGTGGCCGCTTTAGTGGGAAAAGAGTCCAAACTTTTTTTATTATTTTTTTTTTTTAGGATGGGGTACCACTGATTTGCGGGTTCGCCAACACACAACTACTTATAGAAAGGATAAGGAGTACTTATAAAATGGCGCGTGCACACGAACAATAATTTTTCTATAAATTAAAATGCAACCGTCACGCGAGGTGCATAAACGATCACAGAGGTGCTTATTAAAGTAATTTACAAGAGCCCTTAATCAAGATAGAATGGCATGTTCAGTAAAAATAAATCTTGGCAGGAGACCGGATTTTCCAATGACTAAAATTCTTTAGGTTGTAACTATCTTGTTTATTCAATATATAAAATTCTCATTTCACAATATTTGTAATCAAATTCCTCCGAAACGGTTGATATTAAAAATTTTATACATTTTCGACTACCTCTAGGATGGTGTTCTGGCAGAGTAAATAATTTACCTACCAAAACTTTGATAGTTCGTTTGATTTGTTACAGATTTTTATGTATTATTAAATAAGTTAGCTGGTGCCTGGTGTAATAAGCGTGAACATTTTTAATTTGTACTTAGTAGTTGCAATGATTAAGCAGGTGGTTTATTGCATTTTATTTTAAGTATGAAAATATTATTACCTATACATATATAAAATTATTGTTTTCTTTAGTAAACGTTCCTTTGATTCTTATCAGTAATAATTTGTAAGCTACACACATGAAAATGCCTTGCACGGTGTTCCCCTAACGTGTATTCCCTTTTATTATTTGCATACACATTAAACGTTTTTATGCACATTTTACGACGCATTGCGTGTCCCATAAACACATGAACAATGGCGGCAATCTTTTTTAAGAAAATTTTTTTACTTACCTTATTTTTTACATACGAGGCTGCTTGCTCAAATTTTACCTCATAATTTTGACGTCTTTTACCTGCGTTCTAATCCATGTTTAGCGATGAGACATAATCATTCAGATATTCCAAAAAAAATATACCTACTATTGTACGAAAACAACGTTATAATACTAATCCTACCTATCATCGTGATATTATTATGTAAGATGTAAACGTAATAAAGTAAAGTATGTAAGTAATTGCCCTACTTTTCAAACTGCGATTTTTCTTTCCATTTTATTTGGTAAAGTAAATATGTAGAAAGAAACCATCAAAATAATACTCCTAATTAGACCATGTTTTCAAAACCATCGAGCATAACCATCAAAACTTTTTGAGTAATAGACGAAAACTTCCGAATACTTTGTAGGTTGTTCATTACTTTGTAAAAGCAACGTGATAACACACAACTATCTATAGGCTGAAGTAATATGAAAAACATATTTAATTGATAACACCGTGAATAATATTATAATGTCTGGTGTAATATGAGTACATGTTCTTGAAAGCTCGTTAGCGGCAAGCGGCATGTCTTCAATACTTCACATCGGCAAGTTCACCACTGTGCGTCATGAGCCATTTTTATCACATCGCACCTACTGACTTTGAAGGTTAATAATTTCATGAAATTTCAAGATATTTCAAAAATTTTTTTTTCGGATAATAGTATATATAGTCTTGTATATACCGCATAAATAGCTTTTAGTTTGACTCAATAGTTTAAAAGATATGAGGGAAAATGTAAACCCCTGATTTTGTGAAAAATTATTTGCCATCCCGCACTGCGTTGATACGGCATGTTTACAGTAATAGCGATGGGAAACACTGTAAAATAAAACATCGATATCGATATAAATCAATTTTGTATATTTCAGTTTGTTTGTTAACAGATAACGAGATCGTCGATACAAAAAAAAACACATATAAAACAAGGTACTTGATCAGGAAATTGTTCAGTAACTTTTGTTTTAATTTGTTCAGTAACTTTTGTTTTAATTTGTTCAGTAACTTTTGTTTTAATGTTTTATATTATTTTCACAACTGTCATCACATTTTTGCATTTATGCTACGAAATAAAAGAAAGTAAAAAAACTAAAGCCTCTAAGGTATCATTGTCATTAAAAATTTGATAACGACGCGTGCGGTCCTGGTACATCACTATGCGAGATTGACACGCGGCGCGCTCGCAGTACAGTGCGGCATGAGGTGCTTGTCCATGGCAAAATATTTGACATGCCGCACACAAAAGAAACGGTTTCTTTTCTATGCGTGTGTCCAATATTTTGCCATACGATTTTTAAACGAAATTGAGTCCTACTTCAAACTGTGATCACAAAAATATATTTGTCTCTTTTCTAGTCATTGATTAACATATAAAAAACCTCGCCGCACCACGGTGAAAACTGCGATTTTGGGCGCCGCACTGTGGTGTAGTCGCTGATGGCCCGATACTGGACATGCCGCAGTGAACGTGTTAATATCATGTCAAGGTTTAATTTTCAGGTGGGCATTAAAATATGTATTACCTACTGTTAAGATTACTGTGCATTAAACGATGTATGACTATTCTAATGACTATTAAATATTAATATTATTCAATATAAAAGCGAAGTCCCATGTCCCCTAGTTAAATTAATGAACAATTCTGTCTTCGATAAGACTATGGAAAATATTGAAAAAGAGTAAACGTTAAACTACTAACTCACTGGGATAATCGTGGTAAAGTTTTAGGTGCTCAGGATTGGATTGCAAAACCAGAATTCCATAGTTTATCAATATTTTCAGAACATTAATTAGTTGCAATACAATTACGGAAAACAAAATTAATTTATGATAAGCCGATTTATTTAGGATTTTGTATTTTAGATATATCTAAGACCCTTATGTATGAATTTCATTATAACTACATGATTAAAAAGATTCATAATAAAATTAAGTTATTGTACACCGATACCGATAGTTTGATATATCAAATTTTTGCAGACAATTTTTATGAGGATATAAAACCAGATCTACTTCACTATTTCGATACATCAGATTACCTGGAAAATAATATTTACGGATATCCAAAAATAAATAAAAAAAGTTAGGTTTTTTTTAAGGATGAGAATAATGGTAAAGTATTGAAGGAATTTGTAGGGTTGCGATCAAAAATGTATGCCTTAGAAATAGAAGATAAATTTATAGCAAAGGCAAAAGGGGTTAACAAAAGTGTTACCAAAAATGAATATGGAAAATTACAAATCGTGTTTGTTTAATAAAAATGTATTATATTGTAGTATGCTTCGATATAAGTCAATCAAACACACTATTTTTACACAAAAATAAATAAAACATCTTTATCATATAATGATACCAAACGATGTATTATGAACAACAACACTGATACATTGGCTCGGGGACATTATAAATCACGCTAAGTGACTTTTTACTATTATTTCTGTGTGTATATACAAAATTTGTACTGATTGTAAAATTATGATATTGCTATAATGTTATATAATAGTTTATTACTACGATAATATATAAATATAGTTATAGTATTTTAGACGTATTTTTTCTTGAATATAATAATACATCGTTTGGTTAGAATAGCGAGGTAGATCATAGCAAAGAATTTTAATACAAAAGCAGTGATAAGCGAGGTACACAATGAGTAATAGATAAGAACGCCGAGTTGGGACGGTGTTGATAGATAATAGGAAAAGGCCACCGGATATCAATTAGATAAGAGTTAATCGATCTGCACATCTCCGAAACCATGCATCCTATCGCTTCGGGAGTGAGTGCTATCGACTCAGCGTGGCCGCTTTAGTGGGAAAAGAGTCCAAACTTTTTTTATTATTTTTTTTTTTTAGGATGGGGTACCACTGATTTGCGGGTTCGCCAACACACAACTACTTATAGAAAGGATAAGGAGTACTTATAAAATGGCGCGTGCACACGAACAATAATTTTTCTATAAATTAAAATGCAACCGTCACGCGAGGTGCATAAACGATCACAGAGGTGCTTATTAAAGTAATTTACAAGAGCCCTTAATCAAGATAGAATGGCATGTTCAGTAAAAATAAATCTTGGCAGGAGACCGGATTTTCCAATGACTAAAATTCTTTAGGTTGTAACTATCTTGTTTATTCAATATATAAAATTCTCATTTCACAATATTTGTAATCAAATTCCTCCGAAACGGTTGATATTAAAAATTTTATACATTTTCGACTACCTCTAGGATGGTGTTCTGGCAGAGTAAATAATTTACCTACCAAAACTTTGATAGTTCGTTTGATTTGTTACAGATTTTTATGTATTATTAAATAAGTTAGCTGGTGCCTGGTGTAATAAGCGTGAACATTTTTAATTTGTACTTAGTAGTTGCAATGATTAAGCAGGTGGTTTATTGCATTTTATTTTAAGTATGAAAATATTATTACCTATACATATATAAAATTATTGTTTTCTTTAGTAAACGTTCCTTTGATTCTTATCAGTAATAATTTGTAAGCTACACACATGAAAATGCCTTGCACGGTGTTCCCCTAACGTGTATTCCCTTTTATTATTTGCATACACATTAAACGTTTTTATGCACATTTTACGACGCATTGCGTGTCCCATAAACACATGAACAATGGCGGCAATCTTTTTTAAGAAAATTTTTTTACTTACCTTATTTTTTACATACGAGGCTGCTTGCTCAAATTTTACCTCATAATTTTGACGTCTTTTACCTGCGTTCTAATCCATGTTTAGCGATGAGACATAATCATTCAGATATTCCAAAAAAAATATACCTACTATTGTACGAAAACAACGTTATAATACTAATCCTACCTATCATCGTGATATTATTATGTAAGATGTAAACGTAATAAAGTAAAGTATGTAAGTAATTGCCCTACTTTTCAAACTGCGATTTTTCTTTCCATTTTATTTGGTAAAGTAAATATGTAGAAAGAAACCATCAAAATAATACTCCTAATTAGACCATGTTTTCAAAACCATCGAGCATAACCATCAAAACTTTTTGAGTAATAGACGAAAACTTCCGAATACTTTGTAGGTTGTTCATTACTTTGTAAAAGCAACGTGATAACACACAACTATCTATAGGCTGAAGTAATATGAAAAACATATTTAATTGATAACACCGTGAATAATATTATAATGTCTGGTGTAATATGAGTACATGTTCTTGAAAGCTCGTTAGCGGCAAGCGGCATGTCTTCAATACTTCACATCGGCAAGTTCACCACTGTGCGTCATGAGCCATTTTTATCACATCGCACCTACTGACTTTGAAGGTTAATAATTTCATGAAATTTCAAGATATTTCAAAAATTTTTTTTTCGGATAATAGTATATATAGTCTTGTATATACCGCATAAATAGCTTTTAGTTTGACTCAATAGTTTAAAAGATATGAGGGAAAATGTAAACCCCTGATTTTGTGAAAAATTATTTGCCATCCCGCACTGCGTTGATACGGCATGTTTACAGTAATAGCGATGGGAAACACTGTAAAATAAAACATCGATATCGATATAAATCAATTTTGTATATTTCAGTTTGTTTGTTAACAGATAACGAGATCGTCGATACAAAAAAAAACACATATAAAACAAGGTACTTGATCAGGAAATTGTTCAGTAACTTTTGTTTTAATTTGTTCAGTAACTTTTGTTTTAATTTGTTCAGTAACTTTTGTTTTAATGTTTTATATTATTTTCACAACTGTCATCACATTTTTGCATTTATGCTACGAAATAAAAGAAAGTAAAAAAACTAAAGCCTCTAAGGTATCATTGTCATTAAAAATTTGATAACGACGCGTGCGGTCCTGGTACATCACTATGCGAGATTGACACGCGGCGCGCTCGCAGTACAGTGCGGCATGAGGTGCTTGTCCATGGCAAAATATTTGACATGCCGCACACAAAAGAAACGGTTTCTTTTCTATGCGTGTGTCCAATATTTTGCCATACGATTTTTAAACGAAATTGAGTCCTACTTCAAACTGTGATCACAAAAATATATTTGTCTCTTTTCTAGTCATTGATTAACATATAAAAAACCTCGCCGCACCACGGTGAAAACTGCGATTTTGGGCGCCGCACTGTGGTGTAGTCGCTGATGGCCCGATACTGGACATGCCGCAGTGAACGTGTTAATATCATGTCAAGGTTTAATTTTCAGGTGGGCATTAAAATATGTATTACCTACTGTTAAGATTACTGTGCATTAAACGATGTATGACTATTCTAATGACTATTAAATATTAATATTATTCAATATAAAAGCGAAGTCCCATGTCCCCTAGTTAAATTAATGAACAATTCTGTCTTCGATAAGACTATGGAAAATATTGAAAAAGAGTAAACGTTAAACTACTAACTCACTGGGATAATCGTGGTAAAGTTTTAGGTGCTCAGGATTGGATTGCAAAACCAGAATTCCATAGTTTATCAATATTTTCAGAACATTAATTAGTTGCAATACAATTACGGAAAACAAAATTAATTTATGATAAGCCGATTTATTTAGGATTTTGTATTTTAGATATATCTAAGACCCTTATGTATGAATTTCATTATAACTACATGATTAAAAAGATTCATAATAAAATTAAGTTATTGTACACCGATACCGATAGTTTGATATATCAAATTTTTGCAGACAATTTTTATGAGGATATAAAACCAGATCTACTTCACTATTTCGATACATCAGATTACCTGGAAAATAATATTTACGGATATCCAAAAATAAATAAAAAAAGTTAGGTTTTTTTTAAGGATGAGAATAATGGTAAAGTATTGAAGGAATTTGTAGGGTTGCGATCAAAAATGTATGCCTTAGAAATAGAAGATAAATTTATAGCAAAGGCAAAAGGGGTTAACAAAAGTGTTACCAAAAATGAATATGGAAAATTACAAATCGTGTTTGTTTAATAAAAATGTATTATATTGTAGTATGCTTCGATATAAGTCAATCAAACACACTATTTTTACACAAAAATAAATAAAACATCTTTATCATATAATGATACCAAACGATGTATTATGAACAACAACACTGATACATTGGCTCGGGGACATTATAAATCACGCTAAGTGACTTTTTACTATTATTTCTGTGTGTATATACAAAATTTGTACTGATTGTAAAATTATGATATTGCTATAATGTTATATAATAGTTTATTACTACGATAATATATAAATATAGTTATAGTATTTTAGACGTATTTTTTCTTGAATATAATAATACATCGTTTGGTTAGAATAGCGAGGTAGATCATAGCAAAGAATTTTAATACAAAAGCAGTGATAAGCGAGGTACACAATGAGTAATAGATAAGAACGCCGAGTTGGGACGGTGTTGATAGATAATAGGAAAAGGCCACCGGATATCAATTAGATAAGAGTTAATCGATCTGCACATCTCCGAAACCATGCATCCTATCGCTTCGGGAGTGAGTGCTATCGACTCAGCGTGGCCGCTTTAGTGGGAAAAGAGTCCAAACTTTTTTTATTTTGATTTTTTTTTTAGGATGGGGTACCACTGATTTGCTACTTATAGAAAGGATAAGGAGTACTTATAAAATGGCGCGTGCACACGAACAATAATTTTTCTATAAATTAAAATGCAACCGTCACGCGAGGTGCATAAACGATCACAGAGGTGCTTATTAAAGTAATTTACAAGAGCCCTTAATCAAGATAGAATGGCATGTTCAGTAAAAATAAATCTTGGCAGGAGACCGGATTTTCCAATGACTAAAATTCTTTAGGTTGTAACTATCTTGTTTATTCAATATATAAAATTCTCATTTCACAATATTTGTAATCAAATTCCTCCGAAACGGTTGATATTAAAAATTTTATACATTTTCGACTACCTCTAGGATGGTGTTCTGGCAGAGTAAATAATTTACCTACCAAAACTTTGATAGTTCGTTTGATTTGTTACAGATTTTTATGTATTATTAAATAAGTTAGCTGGTGCCTGGTGTAATAAGCGTGAACATTTTTAATTTGTACTTAGTAGTTGCAATGATTAAGCAGGTGGTTTATTGCATTTTATTTTAAGTATGAAAATATTATTACCTATACATATATAAAATTATTGTTTTCTTTAGTAAACGTTCCTTTGATTCTTATCAGTAATAATTTGTAAGCTACACACATGAAAATGCCTTGCACGGTGTTCCCCTAACGTGTATTCCCTTTTATTATTTGCATACACATTAAACGTTTTTATGCACATTTTACGACGCATTGCGTGTCCCATAAACACATGAACAATGGCGGCAATCTTTTTTAAGAAAATTTTTTTACTTACCTTATTTTTTACATACGAGGCTGCTTGCTCAAATTTTACCTCATAATTTTGACGTCTTTTACCTGCGTTCTAATCCATGTTTAGCGATGAGACATAATCATTCAGATATTCCAAAAAAAATATACCTACTATTGTACGAAAACAACGTTATAATACTAATCCTACCTATCATCGTGATATTATTATGTAAGATGTAAACGTAATAAAGTAAAGTATGTAAGTAATTGCCCTACTTTTCAAACTGCGATTTTTCTTTCCATTTTATTTGGTAAAGTAAATATGTAGAAAGAAACCATCAAAATAATACTCCTAATTAGACCATGTTTTCAAAACCATCGAGCATAACCATCAAAACTTTTTGAGTAATAGACGAAAACTTCCGAATACTTTGTAGGTTGTTCATTACTTTGTAAAAGCAACGTGATAACACACAACTATCTATAGGCTGAAGTAATATGAAAAACATATTTAATTGATAACACCGTGAATAATATTATAATGTCTGGTGTAATATGAGTACATGTTCTTGAAAGCTCGTTAGCGGCAAGCGGCATGTCTTCAATACTTCACATCGGCAAGTTCACCACTGTGCGTCATGAGCCATTTTTATCACATCGCACCTACTGACTTTGAAGGTTAATAATTTCATGAAATTTCAAGATATTTCAAAAATTTTTTTTTCGGATAATAGTATATATAGTCTTGTATATACCGCATAAATAGCTTTTAGTTTGACTCAATAGTTTAAAAGATATGAGGGAAAATGTAAACCCCTGATTTTGTGAAAAATTATTTGCCATCCCGCACTGCGTTGATACGGCATGTTTACAGTAATAGCGATGGGAAACACTGTAAAATAAAACATCGATATCGATATAAATCAATTTTGTATATTTCAGTTTGTTTGTTAACAGATAACGAGATCGTCGATACAAAAAAAAACACATATAAAACAAGGTACTTGATCAGGAAATTGTTCAGTAACTTTTGTTTTAATTTGTTCAGTAACTTTTGTTTTAATTTGTTCAGTAACTTTTGTTTTAATGTTTTATATTATTTTCACAACTGTCATCACATTTTTGCATTTATGCTACGAAATAAAAGAAAGTAAAAAAACTAAAGCCTCTAAGGTATCATTGTCATTAAAAATTTGATAACGACGCGTGCGGTCCTGGTACATCACTATGCGAGATTGACACGCGGCGCGCTCGCAGTACAGTGCGGCATGAGGTGCTTGTCCATGGCAAAATATTTGACATGCCGCACACAAAAGAAACGGTTTCTTTTCTATGCGTGTGTCCAATATTTTGCCATACGATTTTTAAACGAAATTGAGTCCTACTTCAAACTGTGATCACAAAAATATATTTGTCTCTTTTCTAGTCATTGATTAACATATAAAAAACCTCGCCGCACCACGGTGAAAACTGCGATTTTGGGCGCCGCACTGTGGTGTAGTCGCTGATGGCCCGATACTGGACATGCCGCAGTGAACGTGTTAATATCATGTCAAGGTTTAATTTTCAGGTGGGCATTAAAATATGTATTACCTACTGTTAAGATTACTGTGCATTAAACGATGTATGACTATTCTAATGACTATTAAATATTAATATTATTCAATATAAAAGCGAAGTCCCATGTCCCCTAGTTAAATTAATGAACAATTCTGTCTTCGATAAGACTATGGAAAATATTGAAAAAGAGTAAACGTTAAACTACTAACTCACTGGGATAATCGTGGTAAAGTTTTAGGTGCTCAGGATTGGATTGCAAAACCAGAATTCCATAGTTTATCAATATTTTCAGAACATTAATTAGTTGCAATACAATTACGGAAAACAAAATTAATTTATGATAAGCCGATTTATTTAGGATTTTGTATTTTAGATATATCTAAGACCCTTATGTATGAATTTCATTATAACTACATGATTAAAAAGATTCATAATAAAATTAAGTTATTGTACACCGATACCGATAGTTTGATATATCAAATTTTTGCAGACAATTTTTATGAGGATATAAAACCAGATCTACTTCACTATTTCGATACATCAGATTACCTGGAAAATAATATTTACGGATATCCAAAAATAAATAAAAAAAGTTAGGTTTTTTTTAAGGATGAGAATAATGGTAAAGTATTGAAGGAATTTGTAGGGTTGCGATCAAAAATGTATGCCTTAGAAATAGAAGATAAATTTATAGCAAAGGCAAAAGGGGTTAACAAAAGTGTTACCAAAAATGAATATGGAAAATTACAAATCGTGTTTGTTTAATAAAAATGTATTATATTGTAGTATGCTTCGATATAAGTCAATCAAACACACTATTTTTACACAAAAATAAATAAAACATCTTTATCATATAATGATACCAAACGATGTATTATGAACAACAACACTGATACATTGGCTCGGGGACATTATAAATTACGCTAAGTGACTTTTTACTATTATTTCTGTGTGTATATACAAAATTTGTACTGATTGTAAAATTATGATATTGCTATAATGTTATATAATAGTTTATTACTACGATAATATATAAATATAGTTATAGTATTTTAGACGTATTTTTTCTTGAATATAATAATACATCGTTTGGTTAGAATAGCGAGGTAGATCATAGCAAAGAATTTTAATACAAAAGCAGTGATAAGCGAGGTACACAATGAGTAATAGATAAGAACGCCGAGTTGGGACGGTGTTGATAGATAATAGGAAAAGGCCACCGGATATCAATTAGATAAGAGTTAATCGATCTGCACATCTCCGAAACCATGCATCCTATCGCTTCGGGAGTGAGTGCTATCGACTCAGCGTGGCCGCTTTAGTGGGAAAAGAGTCCAAACTTTTTTTTTTTTTTTTTTTTTTTTAGGATGGGGTACCACTGATTTGCGGGTTCGCCAACACGTGATTCGCGCTTGCGCCAGAACCGGCGAATCACAACTACTTCTATACTAACATTTATAGTATAAATTATATTTATTTAGGTAGCTAAGATATATTTTAGGATATATGTATTATAAATAAACAGCGATTTAATTACTTTCAAGTTTTATTTTTATTTTAAAGGAGTGTCTAAAAATTCTGCACATTTTTTGGATACATATTTCTATACTAAAGAACCATTCCTTATTATAGACATTATAAAACCCGCTAAAAATACATCAATGATTTTTAATAAAGAAATTATACATTATGCGAGTTCTTATAAACGTTTTCTAAGTAATATAAAAATATAAACTAATAAAAATAAAAGTAATTTTAAATCAGCCACTCGAAAATGTGTAAGAAATATCCTGCAGTCTACCAAATTAATATTAGTAGTGAAACTACATACACAGTTACGACTTGAAACACAATTTAAAGGATTTATTCTAGAGGATTTACTGGGTTATAAATTTATATTTTGTTAAGTTTAGTGGAGACTTAGTGGAGAAATAAAAGAGTATTTTATCTTTAAAAAAATATATATTTAGGCCGATTACTCACTTCTCATGCATCATAATGAGAATCCTGAAGTTTATAGTATTTTGTATAATTGAAAGTATAATGACTTAAATGTTGTGCCACATAAAGTATTTACTCTTCATAAAATAGCCTGATGAAAACGCAGATGAAAAGAAGTAGCTCAATAAGATATAGATAAATTAAAAGTGGTTGAAGACGCGCGACGTATGATTTTTGACTGGTGAAGCACATCTGAAAAACTAGTAAAGGTTTTTTTTTAATCAGTCATGGAGAGATTTTACCAACATTCGCTGACTCTATAGCAGGAACCATTCGAACGAGTGACCGATACGATCAGCCGTAAATTCCTAGGTTAACCACCGCTGCGCTATGACTAACTTAAGTACTACTTAAATAGAGTCATTACTAACCACAATCTAGTCCTCGATATGGGCTGTGCTGTGCTGTCGATGCTTAATGCCCATTACTGTCTTCGCTTGCATTTTGTGGTCGAGTCGTAAAACTACATTGAACCAAGTCATACAAAGATGCAACAATATACGAAAATTTAAATGGGTTTCAGGCTCGACGTCTTTGTCATTATAAGTATACCTATTCGAATATATGTCAAAACATCAAATTCGGAAAAGTAGAAAGAATAAGTTTATAAACAAATAATTGGTCAATTGAACCCCTCGATGAAGATTGACAGCTTATTATTCCAGATCCAGAATGTACCAATGATTATTACCATTATTGAGATAACTACAAAAACGAAGACAAATAGATAAAAATATACAACATCTCATTTTGCGGATATTTTCGTGGATAAACTTACCTGTTACCTACTGAAAAGCAAACCCAATAAACGGTGAATTGAATTTTGAAATTCAAATAAACGGAGTGAATTGGAAAAGCATAGAAAAAGAAAGTTCACAATCCAAACTAACAGTAACGCGGACAATGGCAATGGAGTTTGTATAATGTTTTGCCTATTTGCAACAAAGTTCTCTTTTCCCTGCATTTCTTGCCTAAACTTGCAGTTCGATTGTCTGAATCTTGATATCTAAATAACATTACTCTATGGAATAAACCGGAACTAAACACAGCTTCCCAAGTAACAAGATTATTCAGTGAAATGGTCCTCAAGGGTAATGTCTTGTTACTTGTTTGTGTTTAACTCCTCGAATACCTACTGTTCCGCATACCAATAATTGTTATGTTTATTTGCATTTGAAGATTTACTACATGCTACATTTTATTGCAAGCAATGATATTTTCAGCATAGCCACATAGCAATCAGCTAGCATAAATTATACAAAATATGTTGGTAACTAAAACGTAAAGTCATGTAAAGTTATTCAACTTAAAAATAACGGACTAATTCAAAACCTTCTACTGCCTAGCAATTGCAATTTACCAAAATATTATATAATAACTCAGGCCCCGGAATCACAGACACAATAGAAAATCTATTGTGTCGTGGACCGATCGGGCCGTTCGGGGCTCAATGGGTTAAAGATTCAATATGAAAATGAAGATAGACGATTTATTTATTCCTTCGCTTTAAATATATGAGATGGATAGTAATTTATCCGTAAATATACTGCCTACTTATATTACGAATATCCTTGCAATTTGTATTCAACAACGCAACGCAAGGTGGGCGTCCGTGGGCGATCTAGAAATACAGTATATACAGAAATATTTACACTAAATAGATATTGTATCTCCTTGAGATTGATTAATAATATCCGTTTGTTAAGGAAACAACATAACAAGTGTTGATTAGAAACTTTTAATAAATAAAACTTAGGTACAGATAATCAAACTGAATAGTCAACATTTAATGACTAAGTACAATTATTGTCACTATTAAAAGTTCAGTAGATACCTATATTCACTTCCATTAAAGTTATATTGCATTTTATGACGTTATTTTTGTAGACTTATGTAATAGGTACCCAAAATCCTCAAAAGCACTTTAAAATAAAATATCATTATAAGAGAAGACAAAAATAGAAAGCTCGAATTCAATAAACATTTCCAAATTATTCTGATTATAGTACCTATTATATTTTACGTTCCAGAGCTTTAAAATAAAACAATATCGCAAATACTGAAGCGCCTTTTGTTATTTTGCCGCAATTATTTCTGTTATCGTTTTTATCATTTTTAAGTATTTTAAAAGATTTTTCAATGGTGACCAAAATAATTATCGTACAGATAAATGAAGCTTTAAAAGCCTGCAAAATGTTATACCTCTCTCCTCCCTGCACAATATTTAAAATTATAACAATATATAAAATATTAAGATGTTGTTGTTATGTTAACGTTTGGAGAATATATTTTAACCATTTTTAAAAAAGCTTAAAAAATTAAAGCTTATTTTTTCCGTTAAAGAAGAAAAATAAAAAGATGTAAGAAGTATTTTTTTGATTTTGCGTTGAACGTATCTCAAACAATACTTCGTGATTCGTGTAGATTAAAAATGTATCAGATATCGAAGCCGAGTCGGTTTCAACAGGTATAATTGATAAGTCAAACGAAGTTTGCGAGGAGGCCGCAATGTACAATTGATTTCATTCAGGCTGAAACTGGTTTGCAATCATGGCGAAATAAGTTTGACTAATTGTATTGAGTTTAATATTATGTTTGTGTTTCACTGTTTGATTTTAAATTTTAAATGTAATGCATTTATGGTTCTAATTGTAAGATAAAATTGATGTACCTTAAAAATCTGGGCAACAGCTCTGTTTTAAATATAATTCGATTAATTTCGTTTACTACTCATGCATTTTTAGTATATATAGAAAAATACATACCTTGTATTATAAAAAAGGTTTTTTAAACATTTTAATATTATTCTACTATAGCTTTTGATAGACTCAAGAAATAAACGTTTGCTCCGTAAATAAAGACATAATTATGTACCTCATTTAAAATTACAATTTCCAAGTAGGTACCTTAAAACCTTCGATTTTGTTGTGCATACAGCATCAGTTTTATTATCTTTGTTCCACTTCAATCGAATTCAGCAGAGTCAAAAGGTCAGGTTATTGCTACAACTCTTTATACGGTATACGAAATAAGACACCGTTTTGTTAAACACTTTTTACGATCTAATGTTCTTTCCGATATAAAATAGATACTTTCTAAACAGATAATAATCGAAGTATTTTTATTGCACAGTATTTAATCCGATTGACATATAATTAAGTGTTTTTATTGCGTATCTTATTTCCGAACTTATTTATTTTCGTTTCCAAATGATTTTCTATATAGTTAATTAAATAGAAGCCATAACGGCTTTATTTGTTACAATAATTAGGTATTATCGTTTCCAAACGAAACGCAAAGAGCTTTTAAACATTTTACAGCTTAATTTTAGATTCTAAAGCTTGTTGATTCTTTACACTCATGCAAATTCATGACTTTCTGTAATTACTGTTATTACTCTAAAGTTATGTTATTACTTACATGCTGTATCTATATTACAAAATATCTAAACACAGCACTTATGCAAATTATTGGAATATTATTATCAATCGAGAGGATGTCCCACCGTGCGATTTGTCTTTATATGGCTCCATGACATTTTTACGATTATATTTGCATAAAAAACACAAGAATGTTATCTATCTAAACAATATATAATATATAAAACAGAGCAGTAAAAAATGAACTTAACGAAATAAAAATATTATAATCTGCAAACGTTTACAATTTAAATTATACCGCAGCATGTCTATATAAATTCTGTTTAAAATCAATCAATCACCATTAATCATTCGCATAACCATTATATTGACTTAAATACCTACGAAGACTTGCCAGTATGTAAAGTAGCTATTATATCTATCTTAATATATATAAATCTCGTGTCACAATGTTTGTCCTCAATGGACTCCTAAACCACTTAACCGATTATAATTAAATTCGCACACCATGTGCAGTTCGATCCAACTTGAGAGATAGGATAGGTAGTTTAAACATAATTATAGGTACCACGGGCGAAGCTGGGGCGGACCGCTAGTTAAATAATATAGGCAATTTGAATCTGCATGAATAAATATATATGTACCAATAGTTTATGACATGCAGTCCTTGTGTATGAACATCGAATGCGAAGCTCATAATATTAATATGCCATGCAATTATTTATCCATATATGAATATTAATTTTTATGACACATGCTTCTTTATATTCCAAGGACAGGACAGGCAACATATCAATGGGAACAGTGAACATAAAACCGATGTTCGGTTTGAATTAATTTGTGTGTGATAATAATGTTTGATTGGTGGTGACTCATAAACAATTACGAACCTATAACATATTGAAGGTTCTAAATTGCATTAACGCCCTTCCATCTACCCCTGTTTTAACTGAAATTGTTTAATCAGAAATCGATACTAATAAATTGACAACTACCGCTGCGAGTTACGAACATAATATAGATGTTTGAATACCCTCATAATATAATGTTTAAAATTCCTTTCTTCCAAAATGACAAAGTTCGTACACCGGATCTCCGTACAAAGGACAGGTGAGTGTGTCTAAGCATACTTGTCAACGGGATTCTGCGACCACTTGACGTTAGAAGGTAATGAGTGAAATCTTTCCTCAGCTCACTGATCTGCATTTCAAAGGTATTGTACGTATTACAATACGTGGAGACAATGGGCTTATAGCTTAATGGAATGTCTCGCAGGTATGAATAAGGAGTCTTTAGTACGGTGCATTTACGCAGTAATTAGTTTCTCTAAAATAAAGAGCAAATTTTCAACACGAATTCTGTTCGGATTTATTCTTCAGTTCGTCGTTCCTATTTGACTACCCTTACAAATTGATCACTTAAAATTTGTTAGACGTTGGAGAATTCCTTATCGCGTATAAAATTTGGCTCACAACCCGCATAAGTATACCTAATCGACAGGCAGCAGAAAGGGCGATAAGGGCACAATAGCGATTACAAGAAACACAACACAAGACAAAGAACGCGGACCTGAAAATGGGAGTTCTGAAAGCTTTCAGATGGAGCCTGAAGGTTGCGATCCTTTGTAAAACTTCAAACGCTTAAAACAGTAAGCGTCTCTCCAAGACCCATTCGTTCGAAGTCTTTATTTTAAAGTCTATTGCTTTAAACCCAAGCAATGATTTTCTTAATTAAGATCCATGTGGTAATTAGGCTTTCTAATTACCACATATTTTTTTTTCATGACTCAAATTTATTTTGTACCTTAATTTAAAAAATGTATAAAGGCTAAAATCTTAGGCTAAATACATTATGATTAAATAAAACGCCACTTACATTTCATTACAGAAACAGGAAAACCTGTCAACAGTACAAAACGCAAGAGAAAAATTGTAAAATGCACAAAAATAGCTCAAATCTCAGGAACTGACGCATAGCGTATTTCTTAAGAAAACTGTCTATTCATTATAACTAGAAATATATGTTTATTTCCGAATATAATTCTACGGAAGCCGCTGATTTGGGTAACAGGAGATGGGCCTACTATCCCGGGAGCATGCTAATGCATTATAGTCACTTACTGGAAATTCGATCGTTTTATTATGCCCGATGTGCCTCTACGGGCAGAGATGGAACGAATGTGTGATTTTAAGGTGATTTCTTTTAAATTCTGTATTCGGGTGACAGTTCACAGTTCCCATGGTGCGATGCGAATGGTTTTTAAGTTACGGAATTAAATGTTGACGTGACATTTTTTAAACGAAACGTGTCAACTTATGAGAAAGTTATAATGATAGCTGTAGGTATAGGTGTTGAAGTAGGTTAGGAGTCGTAAATCACTGTAGTCGGGTTTTGATTTTGTACTGAGATTTCCCCAGTATAGTAGTATATTATTATACTATATGGTTTCGGTCAGTAATTATGTACAACCATGTAAATAGTGTCCAAGCACATTGTCTACGTTAACTGCGATACCTACAATTATACAACTAATGAGAACATCTCTTTAATTACATTTAAGTATTTGTTAATATAAGAATTATTGAGTAAAAATTATCTATTAAAATTGAACATTAATATCTACGTTAAGTATTTGTTTAGACTCATGTGCTCCAATGACATTCACAATATTATAATCCTTACCACAACAAAATCTATACTAATATTATAAAACAGAAGAGTTTGTTTGTTTGTTTGTTTGTTTGTTTGAACGCGCTAATCTCGGGAACTACTGGTCCGATTTGAAAAATTCTTTCGGTGTTAGATAGCTCATTTATCGAGGAAGGCTATAGGCTAGAAGGCTATAGTAAAGTATAGTACCATCACGCTACGACCAACAGGAGAGGAGCCACGGGGGTGAAACCGCGCGGAGCGGCTAGTAATGAATATGACCTGTTGATATTGGCTTGACCGAAATTGGTCACGTCAAATCTCAATTTTCAAATTGCGCAGATACATGCATTGAAACAGAAGCAGCCAGTATTCTCTAGGTATAACATATACCCATTGGACCAGTGAAGAAAGTTTCAACACGATAGAATATATAAATAGAATAGTTCGATACAACAACTGAAATAACGTTACATTTTATTTCTTCTGTATTGTTGAATGTATATGCAACTAATAAATAGTCTAAAAAAATAAAAAAATCGTAAAAAGTTTCGATCACTTGGGTAGATTCGCTACAGGAAAACAACGACTTCGAATCCCGCCTCACGACCAAATTGTATATATTCTTTCTTAGTTGTAAAAACAAGATACCTTTCCTCACAAGTCACATGGGATGTACATTGTACAGTCTCACGTTTTCTAGTTTACAAGTATAAAAAAAGCGTACATTCAGTCAATGTACGACGCAAAAGTTAAGGTTATTTGGACCACAGAAGGTCGATCGTATATAAATAATAAATTCGGCGATCTTCCCTTTCCAGTTTCCTTATCTAGTCCTCTCAGGCACAGCTACACAAATTCACATCGATACGGTTGACAGCATGATGATATCCCTATTCCCTACTCGATCTACATTAAAGTTATAAAGAGCTGAAGTTTGCAAGGCATTTGCGAGATAGTGTCTAGTCGAACCAATGGTCCGGTTTTGAAAGCTCTTCTCTTCTATTATAGAAATTGCCTTTTTGTTAGGTTACTTTTTTTGTTTAGTTAGGTACCTACTTCAATCTCGCAATCACATTGTGATTTCTGTTATGAGCCAAACTTCTCTATGGATGTAAAAAACATAATGTTCAAAAGACTTTTACTAGAGTTTGGTTAAATGGCGACTGCTGCTTTCATACTTTTAGTTTGGTGACACACGTGTCATTTAAATGATTTTTTTAATTTATATTGGTATCAGAAAAGTGAATTTTATTATTAAAGAAGAATAACGTTACATAAAATTAATCTGATGAATTAAAACTGCGCTGAATTTCCTTATGATAATATTTAAAAAAAGGTTAGCAACAATGCTCGTCCTTAATGTTTATCATATATATTAATTCAATAACGACGAATTGTTCCGACAACAATGAATGCGTCTACTTGATTGTCCCAATTGTTCAATAAGAGATTGATATAACCCCTTTTTGATCGTTGAGTTGCACATACACACACATACATACATAACACACATAGACACATGTGTCTATGTGTATTCAATATTCATGTCCCAATTTCAACTGCGTCATACGATCGCAATTCAATTAACTCTTGATCGATTTATCATATTAAGTAATTGTTAAGCTCATAACTTTCTAGACATTAAATAATGACAGTCTAAGCTTTATGATAATATCACTTTATATTATGATCGCGAGTTACTGTTATTACTTATTACGCAGTTAAGCACAACTTTTGGAATATAAGTCAAAGTCAGTACATTACGCCTATTTCCAAAAATACCAATAATTTTATAACATAGATTGAGAAGCATTTGATTTCATAAAGCGGTTATTAAGACGATTGTTTTTGACGGGTTGATTTCACAAATTGTAACGCAAGATTGTCTGAATCCATGTCTATTATTTTAGATTTCTCGGCTTTGTCTACGCTCCAAAACAAAAATATCATAAAATATCTATCACAAAAAATATGAAAAAATGTATGACTCGGTCAAACCTACATGTCTATCGTTACGTTATGTCTATCGTTCGTTATCGTACCTTGTATGTACATGTCTATCGTTTCATATAATATAGGATTATAGAGCAAATAAATAAAACAATCAATATAATGACTATATTATCGATAGACCTAGCTTGAATCTGATTAAGAAGCTTCTGTGTGCAAGATCAATGATGGATGTTTAAACAGCGGTCTTTGGCGATTAGTCCATTCACTGAATAAAGCAAAATTGAGATCGAAAATATTATTCTATTGGGAAAAAAGATACGAAAATCTATCTTAGTCATGTACATTTTGATGTTTGTAACTAGGTCACATAATATCCATAATATTTCTCAAAGACAATATAAAAAGGCTACCTTCTACTTACTATTGAAGATCTCTTTTAGGTTAGTAATAGATAATACGCTTACTGGGGACTAGTAAATAGCCAGAGAAAATACTATTCATAGAAGGATAAAAAGCAACGAGGAATAAGTAACTAATCAACTAACCCTTGGAAACCATATAGTATGTAAATCCATACTAATATTATAAATGCGAAAGTAACTCTGTCTGTCTGTCTGTTACTCAATCACGCCTAAACTACTGAACCAATTTGCATGAAATTTGGTATGGAGATATTTTGATACCCGAGAAAGGACATAGGCTACCTTTTATTGCGAAATATGTACCACGGGCGAAGCCGGGGCGGACCTCTAATAATACTATAAATGCGAAAGTGTGTTTATTCGTATTAATGTGACATGGCCATGGGTAACTTTTGACAGCGGTGAAACGACTCATACTAATGCGAATTTAACATCAGGGGAATCCGCGGGCAAAGAAAAATATATGAATATTGTTTTCAATAAAAATGATGATGATGATATTGTTCATTAAATTAATAATAATTCCATTATTCCAGGGCCCTGGTGAAAGCGCCCAACGACCGGGCGAGTTTATACGTTCGCTAGCTATGCAGATACTGAGCCATTCTGCGCACGCGCGGCCTGTGGATAGAGAGCATAGCGTACGGGATGTGGGTGGGAATAGGTGGGTGGTTTACTTTAATCAGTCGTAAAAATTTCCAATTTTAGGAAGATTAGAAAAATGATTTTAACAATAGTTAGGGAAATTTCGATTGACAGAAAAATTACGATAAGTCAGGAAAAATTTCTGTAAGTCAGGAAAATTTCCATAAGTCCATAAGTCGGGAAAATTTCTATAAGCTGGAAAATTTCCATAAGAAAGGAAAATTTCTATGAACAAGGAAAATTTCTATACGTCGGGAAAATTTCTATACGTCAGGAAAATTTCTATAAGCCAGGAAAATTTCTATACATCAGGAAAATTTCTATACGCCAGGAAAATTTATATACGTCGGGAAAATTTGTATAAGTCAGGAAAAATTATATACGCCAGGAAAAATTCTATAAGCCAGGAAAATTTCTATACGTGAGGAAAATTTCTCTTTGCCGCAAATATTTCTATAAGTCAGGAAAATTTCCATAAGTCGGGAAAATTTCTATACGCCAGGAAAATTTCTATGAACAAGGAAAATTTCTATACGTCGGGAAAATTTCTATACGTCAGGAAAATTTCTATAAGCCAGGAAAATTTCTATACGTCAGGAAAATTTCTATAAGCCAGCAAAATTTCTATAAGCCAGCAAAATTTCTATAAGCCAGGAAAATTTCTATACGTCAGGAAAATTTGTATGAGTCAGGAAAAATTATATACGCCAGGAAAAATTCTATAAGCCAGGAAAATTTCTATACGTCAGGAAAATTTCTATACGCCAGGAAAATTTCTTTAAGACAGGAAAATTTCCATAAGAAAGGAAAATATCTATAAGCTGGAAAATTTCCATAAGACCGGAAAATTTCTATACGCCAGGAAAATTTCTATACGTCAGGAAAATTTCTATAAATCAGGAAAATTTCGATAAGTCAATAAAAAATAATATTATAGATAAATTATGATAAAATACGTATTTAAGGCGATAGAAACGATTCAACTATAAATTTATATTTAAACATGGTATGCATAATAAATAACCTTATATTTCGTGTTTCTCAGAAATAATTCAGAAGAGAACTTAATACAACGGTTCCGTGAGATGGGAGAGGATACGGAAGATTGCTCTTAACCGTTTTTAGGCGATTGTGAAGGTAATATTATTATTTATTTAATTAAGTATTTAATTTGATAGATAAATTAAAAATTTTTATCAGAGAGATAATGTAAAAAGCAGTTTTAATCCTACTAATATTATAAATGCGAAAGTTTGTGAGGATGTGTGTGTGTGTGTGTGTGTTTGTTACTCTTTCACGCAAATACTACTGAACCGATTACAATGAAATTTAGCACACATATAGAAGGTAATTTGGATTAACACATAGGGTAGGTTTTATCCCGGAATTCCCACGGGAACGGGAACTATGCGGGTTTTCCTTTGAAAACGCGGGCGAAGCCGCGGGCGGAAATCTAGTCATAAATAAAAGGACGTTGTTAACTGGAGCTGAAATCAATATTTATTTATTTATTTATTTATTTTACTCTTTAATACAACTAAACAGACTTACATACTAGAACATACAAAAATAAAAGCAAGGAGCAGTTTAGTGTATTTGGCGGCCTTATCACTTATCTTCCAGGCAACCAGGGCAGAAGGTAATTAGCTCAATTAAGTTGTAAAGGTAGGTCGAGAGAAAAAATAAAAAAAAAATAATAATGATAATGATGTAACTATAAACAAAATAAAAATATATGAAAATTAAAACACATAACAATTTATAAATTATATACTGTACATAAACATATACGACACTACCTACCTGATTTAAGAGTGCAATATCATTGCACTCTTAAATCAACTTGACCGCGAATTCCTCGCGAATAATGTAATTGATATCATTCCAATTAATCCAACGAGTCTGACATGTGACAGAATCACGGTAACTCTATACCTACCATACGTTTTCGTACGTATCATGTTTCCTATTAAATCATATCAAGTATAGTTTTGTAATTAATTGCCTACTTATACGATGATGGTATGGTAATGTGGGCCATTAATTGAATAGGCTATCTCGACACATACGTCTATCAATGCCGAATCAAGCGGTAACTTATTGATGTATGAAGTCAGTCTTAATGGGTAATTTGATCATGCGATTATATCCGTTTTTCAATCAACTCTTGTGGTGTGACACGATTTATTGTAATGGATCTTAAATTAAAAAATAATTAATCCATTATATCAGAATGAAATATTGATCTTAATACAATTCGTTATAAATATTTATTTCCTATATTATTTATATAAATGGAAGTAGATAAAAAATAACGAATACTTGAGAACGTTTTCAGGTACCTACCTTTTATGTGACATGGTACAAAAGTATATGAACGCAAATTCGCTGAGAAATTGACAATACAAGAATCGCAAAAACTATTTCAGACGCGCTGTTAGTTTGTGGTGTATTTGTGTTTTAAAAAAAAAACACAAAATTAATAAAAATTATTTATTTTCACAACACAACTTTTATACACACACAATATATATATTTCACTTTACGATTCACAATATAGAACTTAACGAATTCTATAATATAGAATAGGGATTCGTCCCCTGCACCCCGCGCGGTTACTGGTACTGGTGCTCCTCTCAGGCTAAGCCGGTGAAACCGTAGCTTAGGTGGTTATGCGACCATTAAGAGAGAAGCCCCTAAACTAAGAAATCAACGCTTTATATACATACAATATTGCTGACACCGCGATATAGGCCGGTGGGGTTTATAGCCCAAGTCAGCAATATTGGACAATGTAACACAATGTAACAACAATGTAACACCTCCCTCCTTTAAAACGGAACATCCTACAATAAAAGGATGTGAGTAGAAATAGTAAACAAGAAATAGTAAATAAGAGGAGGTAGGGTATTGAAATTGAAACAAAATAATCTCGAAAAATCTAAATTACTGAAATTGAAATTAAAGCAAAATTGAAATCTATACTTATAATAAATCTGTAGAGAGGCCAATTCTGTACATGAAATATATTTAAAAAAAACTATGAAGGGGTGATAAGGGATCGCTACTGATGCCAAAAATGCAATCAGTAAAATTTTTGTCTGTCTGTCTGTCTGTCTGTCTGTCTGTCTGTCTGTCTGTCTGTATATTCGTTATAGAAACAAAAACTACTCGACGGATTTTAACGAAATTTGGCACAATTATTCTTCATACTCCTGGGCAGGTTATAGTATACTTTTTATTACGCTACGATCAATATGAGCAGAGCAGTGAAGGGAAATATTGGGAAAACGGGAGAAGTTACTCCATTTTTTAAGCTTCCGTCGCGTGTGCAGCCTTAATGGTTAAAGCTACATAGAAATCATGTACGACACAAATGTTCTTAAATTATTATATAAAAAGAAATTCCTAGACAGCATATGTCTATCTTTTAAAATTGACTCACAATAACACGTGAAACTTCAATAGCTTAGCAATTCGGAGCTTTCTGATTATATTTGTCTACTCTTACGTTTACAACACTCTCACTCATCCCTAATTAAAAAAAGTTAACATTATTACCTATTCAATAAAAAAAGAATCATGTAAATCGGTGTAGAAACACCAAAGTTATACATGAAATACGCTATAAGTCATCGCGCGTGAATACAGAATCATGCCATAAGGATTATTTTTGTGTATCAGTTGCCGCGTTCGACGCGCTTCGTGGCGGGAGCTATAAAAAGGCGGCGGGTCTGCACCCGTTTCGCGTTGTCACGGCATCACGTGTGAACGGCTGAACCGATTTCGATAATTCTTTTTTTATTATATTCCTTGAAGTACGAGGATGGTTCTTATGTAGAGAAAACGTAAATATGTACCACGGGCGAAGCCGGGGCAGACCGCTAGTAGTAAATATAAAAGAAAAATAAAATTTGAATAATGATGTGGGGATGCAGAGAAGAATACGTGACACAAAAAAAAAATAATCAAAATTTAATAAAATAATACAGAACAATAGTAATTTTATGATGTAGGAACTAGCATAATAATAAAAATAAAAACAACAATGTAGAATTGAAATAGCACAACATTTATATATAAGAATTGAAATGGCATAACATTAATTTACGATGTAGAAATTAAATCATTAATGTAAGATGTAGTAATAAAATTAAACAATTGAAATAAAACATTTTACAACAATTTATGATTTAGAAATTAAAATAAGAATAACATTATTCTAGGATTTAGTAGTAAAAAATTAAAATAGTAAGTATAACATAAATTTACGATATAGAAATTTAATTAAGATAACATTAATCTAGGATTTAGTAATAAAATAAAAATAAATTGAAATAGTATAACATCGACTTACGATTTAGAAATTGAATTAGGATAATAATAATCTAGGGTTTAGTAGTAAAATAAAATAAAAAATTTGAAATAGTAATAACACATCGATATTGGGTCTAGAAATAAGATTTAGAAATTAATATAAGCTAACATTTATATAAGAAATAGGAATAAAAATTAAGGCACATAAAAATAATATGAAACTGGATGTAACAAGATTTAGAATGGCAATACAATGATATTTAATTAAATTCTAAATTTCTCCTTATAGATCTAAGAGAAGAAGAGTCATCAGATACTTCATTCATTTCAAAATGTGTTGTTCTTGATCTGTGCTCTATGGCTGTTGTCGATCTTGTATGAATACGATTGAAGATTTGTACACAACAATTAGAATTTTGTCGACTTCGAGAATTACAGAAACAGTGATAAAGTTTATATGAAATGAATGAAAATACTGTTATTGATAATAAGGTAGTTATAATGCTAAAGTAATAGCCGTAACGAATGTGATACGGTTGGTTTTCTATCTTTGTTAATTCGTCGCTATTCTGATCTAATCTGTGAGAAACATATTGTAAAGAATCAAGATTGATGTGAGACAACTTTATATGAGTAAGATGAGGGATGCTGTTATTGATTCTAGTTTTGGAACAGCAATCATCTTCTATAATATTAAAAGTAGGAGTTTGTATATGAATTTTAAGTTCAAATTCACTAGAAGGCGTGAATTGTAATAATTTATGAAATGCTTTACAATTTTTAGGCACTTTAAGAATACCGGATCCAACTATATCATAATCGTTAATAATATCATTACAATTCATTGTTAACTTAGAAATATCTGATTGTACATATATCCATCTATTATTACTAATTTTCTGCCATATATCTATACTACCAAGAATTAATTTATAGTCACAATTAGTGGGGAGTTCATGAATGTACTCTGTAAGGATAGACACTTCACACGTGGGGTTAGAAACACTGGACTCAATATTACTGAGTTTACACACATAAGATTTGCTCGTTATCACTTTACACTCACTTAGATTGTCAAACGCAAAGTAAGTTAACTTGTCCGTGGTTATTGCCAAGTATTTAGCGTTAGGTTTTATCATTGCAAAAGAGTGCGGGTTATTGATGTCATGAGGAGTTGGTAGAGCGTAGACATGAAATAGATTGTACTCTGTAAGTGTAACTAAAGGAATCTTAACAACAAAAATAAGCTTACTGTCGCTCATAAATGAGGAAATGTCGGCAATATCAAGAAGGACGTGTATATTATTTAATGCGATAGGTACTGGAAAGTTGACATTAATTTTATTTAAGCTAGATGTTAATTCTTGAAAAAGTTGAACTGGACTTAAAATCGAAGGATGAACTACATTCAATTTGCCAAAAAGAATAGCATCAAGTAAGTTTCTAAGATTGGAATTTAAAATCATAAGGGAACTTTCGAGAGCACTAAACGTCATAGCGAGATGAGAATTGACTTGGAGTTTATTTGTATTCTCAGAAACTGATTCGAATATTTTGTTTAGCTTTTCCATATTTTCATTTAAAGTTAGTTCATTGTCATTGAGTCTGTGAATAGTTTGATTAAATGTGGAAATAGTAGAAGAGACGGTATGTATTCATCAAAGTTGCCAAGTGTCCTTGAATAGTCTTAGATGATGTCATGATTCCTGGCGCGATGGCCCTGGAAGAGAATTTTCATGAGCTAGTTTAATTTCGTCAACGTGAAATCTAGTATGTTTGCGATTGATAAGAATAGTAACGTTGTTGTTGTTATGAATTTTGACGATTCTGTACGGGCCTTTCCAGATGGGAGACAGTGCTTTACGTAACCTATGATGATTTTTGATATATACCATATCCCCGACATTATAAGACACTACTCGTGAATGCTTATCATAATACTGTTTCGATCTTTCTTTACTTCTAAGAATATTTTCACGAGCTAAGTTTCGAGATATAGAAAATTTATGCTTAAGTGTTTTAATATAGTCAGGATAAGTAAAGTCAGGTGAAATGTCATAAATTGAACTTGGAATATGAGGCTTGCAACCAAATAAAAGTTCGTGAGGAGTAAAGTTAGTGGATGAATGGACAGCGGAGTTATAAGATATTAGAGCGGTAGGAAGATATTTATGCCAGTCATCTTGATTTTCACTAACATATGATTTGAGATATTCTTTGAGAGTTGCATGACTCCGTTCGAGAGCACCATTAGTTTGCGGATGATACGGAGAAGAAAAGAGATGTTTAATCTTAAAAAGGGAAACAACATTTTTATAAACTTCAGCGATAAAATGGACACCTTGATCAGACAAAATCGTCTTAGGAATACCGAAATGAGAGATAAACTGAATAAGACATTGAGATGTTTGTTCTGCCGTAGAATTCTTTATAGGATACGCCATAGAATACTTAGTTAAATCGTCTTGAAAAGTGACAATGTAGCGATAATTCTCAGGACCAGATTCTGGTAATGGACCAACGATGTCAGTCGCAATTCTCTGAAGAGGCTCATGGGAAGTAGAAATTATTTCCATGGGAGCACGATTAGTAGCACGTAACGCTTTGTTTTGTTGACATTGAGGGCAATTTCTAACATAAGACTCGATTTCGGATCTCATATTTTTCCAGTAATATAGTTCTTTCAATTTACTATACATGCGTGCAAAACCAGAATGTCCGCCTACAGGTGAGTCATGATTGTCTTTTAGGATAGTTGGGACTTCAGTAGGGGTAGGATAGATCATTTTGTTATGATAAATATTAATCTTAATTCTAGTTTGATTAAAAACGTAAATAATCATCTCATAAATTAATGGAAATCTTAGTTTGTCAAAAGGATTTGAGAAATCAGATATAGAAATTTCTTTTACATTAGGATGATATATAACTAATTGTTTGCGTAATTCTTTTAAGACTAAAAATATATCTTTATAAGATGCAGATTCAAAATGATGGACCTTTGTAAAAAGATGAAAGTAAATCTTGTTATTAACTGTTGAAATTTTGATTTTATGCAGTTCCTAGATAGTATAAAGGACTGTTTGTCATCTAATAATTCTAAGATATCATTGCAATAAGGGTTTGAGTCATCTAGATCGATTGATGTTGGATAAGCTATAACTGAACAAGTTGTCTTTAAAAGATTTTCATTATGTTCAACAACTTCGGTATCACACATTGTGGGACTAGAACGGTTTCTAATAAAGGATTCATAGGATAGGTTGGTGATAAGTCTTGTACCGTCAGTGTCGTTGATGTCGTTAATAGCGTTAATAGGAGGTCGAGATAAGGCATCAGCGTTGGAATTTACTCTACCAGGTTTGTAAATAATTTCGTAATCATATTCTTCTAACTTTAATCTCCAGCGCACCAGTTTACTGCTGGGATCTTTGCAATTAAAAAGCCAGACTAATGGGCGATGGTCGGTGACAATTTTGAATTTCCGACCGTAAAGATAGGGTCTGAAGGTTTTAACACCAAAAAGAATTCCTAACAATTCTTTCTCAGTTGTACTATAATTACCTTCGGCTTTATTAAGTGTTCTAGAGGCATACGCGATTGGGAGATCTTTACCAATATCACCTTGAGATAAGATTGAGCCTAATGCATAATTAGAAGCATCTGTGGTGAGTATAAAATCTTTAGAAAAATCAGGATATTGGAGAATGGGAGCATTAGTCAACATGGATTTAAGGGATTCAAATGCTTGAGTTTGAGATTGAGACCAATTGAATTCAACATCTTTTCGAAGTAAGGAAGTAAGTGGCTTTGTGATTTTGGAAAAGTCTTTAATAAACTTTCGATAATAGCCTACAAGGCCGAGAAAGGATTTTATATCTTTAGGATTTTTAGGAATAGGATATGAGATAACAGCTTTTACTTTATCGGGATTAGGAGATACACCTTTATCAGTAATAGTATGACCGAGATAAGCGACTTCACGACGAAGAAATTCGCACTTATCTGGTTGCAACTTTAGATTATGTTCTCTAAGTACTTCGAATATGAGTCGGAGTTTGTGGATATGGGAAGACAGATCGTGGCTATAAATTATGACGTCATCTAAATAAATAAAGCAGTGGAGACCTTGAAGACCAGAGAGGACTTGGTTCATTAACCTTTGAAATGTGGCAGGAGCATTTTTCAAACCAAATGGCATTCTTGTGTATTCAAAATGACCATTGGGAACTGAAAAGGCTGTTTTTGCAGCGTCGCTATCACTCATAC
Organism: Colias behrii; assembly: GCA_029959065.1. NCBI lineage: Eukaryota > Metazoa > Arthropoda > Insecta > Lepidoptera > Pieridae > Colias > Colias behrii. Next base: position 10,148,074 of record JARWMC010000002.1, read on the forward strand.
ATATCTGGTGGAATCCAGATGCTAAGTCCAGGGTACTGAAGTATTTGCTATGTCCTAATTGGTCAAGAATATCAGTTATATTAGGAATAGGATAGGCGTCACCGATTGTAATGTCATTGAGTTTCCTGTAATCAATTACGATGCGCCATTTCTTTTGGCCAGAAGCATCTTGCTTCTTAGGAACTACCCAGATGGGTGAAGACCAGGGAGAATTAGAAGGCCTAATGATTTTTTGATTAAGCATTTTGTTAATTTGATTATTAACTTCCTCTTTGTGGCATTCAGGGTATCTATATGTTTTTACATGAATGGGTTGAGAGCTAGTAGTTTTGATCTCATGCTTAAGAGTATTTGTACAAGTTAAAGCATCACCTTCAAGATGGAACAGATCAGAAAACTCGGTACACAGATCAAAAAGAACTCGAGTTTCTTCAGGATTAAGATGTGATGATCTTATTTGTTCGTGCACCCTATTTACTCTCTCTAAAGATGTTTCGGAAACCACATTCGTGTTTGAAATTTGGAATTGATCAAGTAAATCACATGGATTCAACTCAACTGAAATAGACTTAATTATTACGTCAGAGCTAGTAGTATTCAGGACAGACACATTAACGTGATTATTACTTTTAAGTGAAACTAGACAACCGGAGATGAAAATTCCATTCTGAATTTCGGTTTTTTCTACGAAACCAGTGGTTACTTTAGGATTTGTGACATTACACTCAATAATCATTTCGGATCGAGCCGGAACAGTGTATTCAGGTTTGGTAAAGTGGAGAGGAATTGAGAAATTATCTATCTTCAGGATATTGGTCTCATAATCGATCTTAGCATTTTTAGACTTAAGAAAATCATTGCCAATAATTCCATCAAAATTAATATCAATGGAATCAGGAATTAAATTAAAATCAGTGATAATAGAATGATCTGGGAATTTAAAATCGAATTTAATTTGACCAAGACTTTCAGTATACTCAGATTGTTTATCGATACCTTTGAATTTTATAATTTTAGGTATCAATTCAGGTTCATATTGCAAAGATGATTTTTTCAAAAGTGAAATAGCTGCACCAGAATCAACAAGAAGTACTAAAGCCTTGTCTGAGTATGAGGATTTAACATAAACATGAGGTAAGTGAATTTTACTATTATAATTAATTTCATAAATAGCTTCAAGAGATTCTGAATTAGTACTGTTCTGAGTTACTCTATTTGGAAAATTAGTAGTAGAATTGCAAGTTGTCTTAACTGATTTATTAGACCGATAACCTTTCGATATAAGAGGATTAGGAAATGTAGAATAGGTAGATTTAGTACGGGACTTTTTCGTGTTAAATGATTTAGGAGTTACATTTGACTTAGGAGATTGAATTGATATACGTGATTGAGTTGATTTACGAAATTGAGTAGATACACGAGATTGAGTCGATTTACGAGATATAGGAGATTGAGACGATTGAGTCGATATGGGAGATTGAGTCGATATAGTAGATTGAGGCGATTGAGCCGATATAGTAGATTGAGGCGATTGAGCCGATATAGTAGATTGAGACGATTGAGTCGATATAGTAGATTGAGACGATTGAGTCGATATAGTAGATTGAGGCGATTGAGCCGATATAGTAGGTTGAGACGATTGAGTCGATATAGTAGATTGAGACGATATAGTAGATTGAGACGATATAGGAGATTGAGTCGATATAGGAGATTGAGACGATTGAGCCGATATAGGAGATTGAGACGATATAGGAGATTGAGACGATATAGGAGATTGAGTCGATATAGGAGATTGAGTCGATATAGGAGATTGAGCCGATGTAGGAGATTGAGCCGATATAGTAGATTGAGCCGATATAGGAGATTGAGCCGTAAAATAAGATTTAGTATAAGATAAGTCATAAGTCACGTCGGTTTGAGTCGATGATTCCGTACGACGCGGAAACGGAATCCTTCTTAGTTTAAAAACGAGTCATTGCTATTATTACTATCTTCACAAATCTCATGAACTTTATGTTCAGAGTGATTTGGTTGAAATTGTCGCCGAGAATTGTTATACTGGCGCTTACGACATTCCGTAATATTATGGCCTGCATGCTTACAATATCTACAAATTTGAGAATTAGAAAATGGTGCAGTAGTATTTGAGCTAGTATTTGCATCATGCGAAACAGTGTGAATATTACGTCGACGATTGAGGAAACAGGACCTTTCTGAGTGACCTAGTTTCCCACAAGAACTACATTTGGGCCTCTGTTCAATAGTATTTGATGACTGAACGTAGTTGTACAATTTTTCTTCTTGCACCGCGAGATTTATAGCATCGCATAATGTCGTAGGGTTACGACATCGAACAATTGTGGATATATAGGACGGCAACCCTAACAAAAAGGTATGTAAAGCAAGGTCTTCCGTGCTAGCTATGCGCCCTTTTAATTCGTCCGGATTTTTAGTTGAATGCGCGATATCGGTTTGAAGACGAGTAAGGAATGTCTCCAGTCTTAAGCTATATTGCGAAACAGTTTCGGTTTGCTTTTGTTTGCAATTCTGAAGGTCTAACAAAAGGTGATCTCTGTGTTTAGTCTCACCGAAAGTGGCCTTTAAAAATAATTTTAAGTCCTGCCAACTATCAAAAATTTTCAGTGAACACGCTAATTCAGCTTTTCCCTCTAACTGTGATATAATAAAACGATATAGTATGTCTTTCTGCCTACTGGATGCAAGGCTTATTGCGCTCTCGCAATTCTTAATAAACGACGATAATTTTTGTCTATCGCCGTCGAAAGGTTTTATAAATTTAAGTAAGACATTAAGAGGAATATTTTCGGTTTCAGACATAACGGAACACTCAGACTTAATCTCGTTTTTGGACATCTTTTACAATGATAAAATATATTATAACGTAATAAAATAAATGGCAATAAAAAGTAACGAAACACTCACAGGAATGCGGCGATGACGACACGCAGCGACATATGACACCCTATTGTGTATTGTGTCGGTGGCGCGATGTATTCTTGTTACCGGGCTTCGTAATACACCGTATAATAGCCTTTATGACTCGATGGCGAGCTATGAGGCTTGATGATGGTTGGCTGGCTAGCTGGCTGGCTAGCTGGCTAGCTGGCTGGTTGGCTGGCTGGCTGGCTCGGTGGCTGGCTGGCTCGGTGCCTGATAGTGAATCAGACACAGTGGAGTCCTGGCAGCGACGGCAGCAGCTGGTAGCGGCGGAGGTACAGGTGCCGGGCAGTGAACCCTCGGCACAGGGAGAATCCTTCTTCAATTGGCAGCGGGCGGTACTAGTACCCTCGTGAAGGGCGTCGTAGTGGGCCCACCGTGTGAATCAGGTCGACCTTGTCAGGGATGGGCGACCAAGGGATGAAAAAATCCCCTTTACTTCTGACACCAATGTTAGTTTGTGGTGTATTTGTGTTTAAAAAAAAAACACAAAATTAATAAAAATTATTTATTTTCACAACACAACTTTTATACACACACAATATATATATTTCACTTTACGATTCACAATATAGAACTTAACGAATTCTATAATATAGAATAGGGATTCGTCCCCTGCACCCCGCGCGGTTACTGGTACTGGTGCTCCTCTCAGGCTAAGCCGGTGAAACCGTAGCTTAGGTGGTTATGCGACCATTAAGAGAGAAGCCCCTAAACTAAGAAATCAACGCTTTATATACATACAATATTGCTGACACCGCGATATAGGCCGGTGGGGTTTATAGCCCAAGTCAGCAATATTGGACAATGTAACACAATGTAACAACAATGTAACAGCGCGATTTCACGTATCCGCGTGAAGGAGAGACACCAAAAAAATGAAAGCTCCAAACTAAAACATACTTCTACTAATTAATAAGATTTCATAAGATTCCTACTTGATGATGATATAGGTACAACTAACACGCATACCCATATCGCTATTTAATAAATCTAACAAGACCATACACCGTGAGAACTTTTACTTCGTCGCTTGCATTTAAATGAATCACTGGTAGTGTCTTACAAGATGTCGTTCGATAAATAAAAAGAAACCCATTACGGTCCGTGACAGACGTATCTGCAGAGCGATTACACGTTTCGACCAGATAGGAAACTAATTTTTCGCCTCGACTGTTATCCGTAACAAGAAGGCTTTCAACTGAGGTTCTTATATAAATCATTGCTTGGGAATCCGATTAATTTCTGATAGCTTTATAGGAACGTCGGAAAAATCATTATTTAGTAGCCTACAAACGGTGATCGTTTGATCTTGGGATGGCGATATTCGATATTGTACACTCGATAAGTTGGGATATGAAAAATCATGACGGCAATAAATGTATGAAGATTTTGTACACAAGATTTCTTTGCCTTTTTGTAGCAATATAAATTGTTTGATGTTAAAACGTTTAATTCAAGCTTTAGAAATAAAAAACAAAATAAATGTCAACTCAATCTTGAAGTAATTTAAGCTATGCCCTGTTACAAATTCAGTAGCTAATTCACACAGTGTTTTTTCTGAAGTAGACCCATAAAAACAACCTGGCGCTTAATAACTTATGTTATCCATCGAAAATCTGCGGCGGCGACAACCTACCATAATAAGCCAAAAATCTGGTTGATGTTATTCAGTACCTGCTGTTTTTTGCTTAACAAAGTTCGGCTTATATTCCTTTTTTCGACATTTTAATGAATTCCTTAAAAGTAGCGACACAGAACACGTAAAAAGTCTCAAGTATGTTTATATTATCTAAGGTATTTTTTACCCCACCGCCACGTCTTGCAGCGGAAGCCTTGCTTCACCTTGATTATAAAAATGTCATAATATTAGCATTCTATACTCGGACTTTTCTACGTAAAAATTACTTTTTTAAAGTCGATTTATTTATAGTGAATTATGCATTACCATTATTGCTTAGTAAGGATATAATAACTCAAGAAATACCTCTCATAAAGATGTCATCGTAATTTGATTAGGTATATTCATACCTATAGCTGTGCCCTGTGGCTGTGCCTATAGTACTGTTCTGTGCTTACTTATTTTTATTAATCATAATCTATAAATGTATATGGAAAACAATTGCTGTTTGTTAGGCTCGCTAAAACTCAAGAACGGATGGGCCGTTTTAGCTGATTTTGAAATGTTTCGGGTCAACTAGTGTTATTATAAAATGTGCAAAGGTACAAAGGATAATTGCTAAAATAATTTCTCAAAATGACACCACAGACTACAACCTATGACATAACAGTTCCTAAATTGTGTAGTTATACATAGCAACACTCGAATAGATGGCGACCCGAAGCGATGTGTCAGTGACATCAATCGGATGCAGCGATTACCGCGGGCCGCGGGGTGCAGCGTTCCCTTCGACGGATGCCACCTAATGGCATGAATGCAAATTCGACTATTCGAGCTTCCTTCCGTGCCGGGATTTTAACCGTAATCGCTGTTTCGTAAGGTGTTTAAATGTATTCTATTCTAATATTTACTTCATGGTTGTATCTAGTGTTGTACACCTTAGTTTGTGTAATTTTTAGTCTATGGTATCATTCATAAGTCATAACTAGAAATATAGTTGCCATGCGCCCATGCTCATTATACTGGAGTTTTCTGAAGAGTTGCGAAGAGGTACATAATATGTAGTACACCATGAGTACACCCGCATTTTAATAGTTGTTTCTGTGTCAGGTCACTGCCAGGGTGCGAACCTTTTGGTGCTTTTGCCAAGTCTTGCTTAAATAAACTTTTAAACTTTTCTTGAGTACTTTTCTCAAAGTCTGCGAAAAGGGTCAAAAAGCATATCATTCAAATAAATTAATTTGTACTTCGAAAGCTAAACGAACTGCTTCGACCGTTTATTACTAGAATTAACTGATTTTCAGATAACCTGACGTAGCTAATGTACTGATTTCCAGATAACCTATTTTCATCCGGGACGTCTGAATAGCAAAAAGTTTTCTTTGCATCAGTAATTTCAGATATTGCCGCTTGATAAAATAGCTCGTTTTCAAAAGTTAGTAGCTAATTTATAAAAATCTAAAACTATTGGTTTCGATTTATTATTTATTTTTCGTGTCGAAGTCTGCCTCATGCAGTCTCGATATTGGCTAATTTCATTCTAGTGCCAATCATAAATGAAGTGATATCGAAATTCATGAAATATTATTTTTTAATCTCACTCCCGAACACCGGTACAAAATGGTTGCGCCAATTATATATTGTGATATTTCAAAAGTGGAATACCGTTGTGAAAGCGCCGTCCAGACCGTGTAAAATTATCAACGACCACTCGATAATTTTAAAAACATTTTCTTTTACGCTCCACTAAGTGTGTTTTTGAATTATGTATTTAATTATCAATATTCTAACTATTTCCATGCATAGAAGATCGAAGCCTAACGAATGAGCGTTTTTGTGCCAGTTTTGCCCTCTAATTGCGATTTTGTCATTTCCTTCATACATTTTTCTTCGGATTATTTTCAACGTTAATTGGGTGCTTAATTGGTGTAAACAACTATTTATGTGTATTATTGAGAAGTATTACTGGTTATCGACATGATTAAAAAGTTCTCGGTAAAAACCTTTCGTCGCTTTCGTATGAACTACGTAATTTTCTGCTAAACAACTTGGTTATTATCAAGTTATTTTCATTTAGTGAAAATGTCATATAACGTTAGTGTCCTAACACAACTAGTTTAGTCGAGGCCAAATTAGATAGCCTAAAGCTTTATATAATAAGCTAGAAGCAGGCTTAAAAGTTTACGTCTAAAATTGGACATGACCAGTAGTGCAAAGATTATGTTTCATTTCATAAGCCAATGATTTATTCTAATTGGGCATGACCAGTAAAGATAATTATTTATTCTCTCAATTATTCAGTAAGGAAACCAGATTGGAAATAAAGTATCAGTTTTAGGGCATTTAAAGCTGTACCTGGTATTCTTTATAAGGGAACGCCCAAAATCGTTTGGTAAGTGAGAATACCTACCGCACGACGATTATGTCCGCTTGGGTTTGTGAGCATCAAACAAAAAGTTACCAGATTTCCTAATTTGCATTTGATGTCAATTACTAAGTATTATTACATTATATTTGTTAGCCCTTTATCTGGGAGACTAGATATTTTCTGACTAACTACTAGGCTATATTGATTTGTGAACAATAAAACGCTAATACACAGATAATTTGTTGAAAGTAATGGAACTTTTTTTTAATTCGCCCGTAGGAACTATGTCTCTTGTCTGTTATCTTTCATAATTTATGTGAATGATAAGGGGAATTGATAATGAGTTTCAATCATAAAGCAATAAGAAGTTATTTTTTTGGCTGAAGCTTTTTCAGAATGATTTGTTTACTTAACATTATGGTGTTCCTTTAATAGTTGAAGTGTAGTTACATGTTACAGGAAATTTTTAAAATTTAGTCATTTTGTAATTTCCCAAAGGACCACAGGAACCGGTTGCCAGTTGCAATCACAAAACAAAAAATAATATAACACCTTGAAATTCAATCAGTAAAACAGATGTAAAATGCATCTGCCCCATATCCCACATACATACAAATGTGACTTCTTAGTATACGGGTCTTCAAATTCACTTAAAAACTCAATAACTCTATCGCATAAATTTTGTTTTTTTTTAATGGCAACTAAGCTGGCAGATATAAGATAATTATCTAAGATAATATGTACTGATATTTTTATCCAGTATGAAGCTTTACGAGCTTTTTGTTATGGAATAGTTTTCGTTATTGCTATAATATATTATTTTGGAATACACCCTTTCCCATTATGTTCTAAATAATTCTTCATAAGATTCATAGGATAGAAATAAAACGAAATATAAGTTTGCTTTATTATTTATTTATTACTGCGGTGTTCATAAACACAACAATACCAACTATATTTTGGTTCAGTCGGGAACTTAAAAAACTAAATACTAGGTTTTGGTACAAATAACTAAACGCACCAACGCGAACGGCGCACATCTGATTATTATTACATGACATTTATAAGCGTAACTGATTAAATTAAAAATACATTTAATATTAAAATAACTGCCAAAATTAATTAACCGACAGTCACTTCACTAAGAAAATAAAGCCTTGGATTACCTATTTGGGAAAATTGATATTGGCATAATTGAACTTTTACTAAGAAAAACTTTCATTATCTCAATAAATTAACTTACGAATTCAAAAACAAGAGAAATAGACACTTATTAAAATTGTATAAAATGAACAATTCAAAAATCATGAAATATCATCTGTTCTTTATCTGTATCTAAATGATGTAGTCATTTTGCATCAAATGGTTTACTGCACGCCAAACAGTATGGTTTCACAAAGGGGCGCTCTACCACTGATGCCGGAGTAGCTCTTTTGTCACATATATACAAAGCATGGGAAAATTCAAAGAATGCTTTGGGGATATTCTGCGACCTTTCTAAGGCTTTCGACTGTGTAGAACATTCCACTCTATTACGGAAACTAAATTTTATGGTATCAAAGGTTTAGCTCAGGATCTCATAGCTTCATATCTTCAGAACAGGGTACAAACCGTTGTCGTTAATGGAGAGAAATCTCGCGGTGCGCCGATTAACATAGGTGTTCCGCAGGGATCTATCTTAGGACCGTTTTTGTTCTTAGTGTATATTAATGACCTACCTTATTATTTGCAGGATATGTGTGAAATAGTACTGTTTGCAGATGACACCTCATTAATATTTAATGTGGATAGACATGATACAAATGTTGACGAAGTAAACTCTGCTCTTTTACGCATATCCAATTGGTTTGATGCTAATAACTTACTATTAAATGCAAAAAAAACAAATTGTGTAGAATTTATCCTCCCAAATGTAAAAAAAGATGAAAAGGAATATTATTTTAAACGGGGAGGTATTATACCCTGTGGAATCTACTGTTTTTCTTGGTTTGACATTAGATGAGAAGCTTCAATGGGGGGCCCATGTTACCACCGCCGCTGCTAAGCTCAGCTCAGCTGCATATGCAGTTGGAAGAATAAGGCATCTCACCGATGAAGAGACGGCTAGATTGGTTTACTTTAGCTACTTTCATAGCATTATGTCCTATGGAATTCTACTATGGGGCAGAGCTGCAGATATAGAAACTATATTTATATTACAGAAAAGAGCCATACGCTCTATATATAATTTGCGTGCTCGAGACTCACTAAGAGATCTCTTTAAGAATACTGGTATCCTTACTGTACCGTCGCAGTATATATTTAATAATATTTTATATGTACACAATAACGCTTACTTACACACAAAAGTAGGAGATAGACATTGTTATGACACAAGAAATAGAAATAAAATTGAAATGCCATTTTTCCGGCTAGCTAAAGTTAAAAATTCATTTATGGGTCAAGGTATACGCTTTTACAACAGAATTCCTCATAATATTAAAGAGTTTAGTAGTTCTAAATTTAAAACTTATATAAAAAATGTACTAGTTCAGAGAGCCTATTACAGTATTAAGGAATGTATGGACGATAAAAACCCATGGAGGGTTGTCGCGTAAAAACCACAGAACAGTTCTTTGGCATATCACTATAAATTATGATGTTACATATGTAATTTGTAAAATTAAATTGTAAAACTGACATGATTAAAAAGAGCAACTATGGAGTTTCTTGCCGATTCTTCTCCGTAGATACTGCTTTCCGAATCGGTGGTAAATGTTAAAAATATGTACCTATGACGTTTCAAAAGTGCTTCTAGAAGAAGTCTAATTGAATAAATAAATGTTTGAGTTTGAGTTTGAGTTTGATGAAAAACAGCGATTTATTTTTCGAAATATATTAACCGAAATAGTTTTTTAATATTTTTTTTTGTTTTCAATAAATCAGTTACGCTTACAATAACAGACGATTACAATTCTATCAACCTTCACGACATTAATGGCTAATTCATATATGGCTCATTCAAACATATTTACAATATACATTATACAGCTTGTTACAAACCGCTAACATGCAATCAAGAGAAACGTTACTGAACTTATCACAGGATATCAATTTTGTGTTATTTACGTGCGAATCGTTTTATTGAGATAATAATTCTTTTAATTTTGAAAAAAAAAATTAGGACCGTGTTACACGAAAAAAAAAAACAGTCGATATTTTATGAATAAAAGAAACGGTTCGGCGCGAAACAAAAAGCGCGGGAAAAGACGAACGTGTACACTTTCTTATGTTATTTTAGCAGATGTTTCACAAATGAGATGTTTTGATCATTTAGAAAATGTTTTTAATTAAATAATTATGACATGCAAATTATTCGTTTTACACGGTCCTAATTCTAATTAATTTATTGCAAGATGTGCTTTTGTTTTTCATAAAGTTGCCAGTTAGTGTTAATTATTACTTAACATTAAGAATAAAAATACATGAAATTTATTTAAAAATAACCACTTCTATACTTATTGTCGACAATATATTTGTTCCATTGATCTCATACTAAATTAACTTGACAACGCAAAGCCTTTTTTTATTATTTTAAAATTTAAATTAAATGAAGCTTCTCGAAGAATCCCTCATTCAAGTCATGTAAATGTCACGAATTTTTTTTATTATAGCTGCATTTTATCGCAAAGTATTCATTAATACTGCATATATTGTCTTATTCTTTATTCATGCATACAATATTTTTATGAGTTACGATTTTCGAACGATTATACTTCACTTAATTATTTTATTTACAAAATGTTTCACTAGATGCACTCTCGAATTAAACGATAAACATTTGGATACGTTCATTTTATAAATAAGATCGTTTCTTTGTTAAAGAATTCACAAAAATAATAATTACTCCAAAAGTTGTTCTATTGTGAAAATATGTACCTTAAATAGACGATTTACTTACACAACTTAAATAGTAAATACATTTATAATTTTACAAATTGGTAAACGATATTGAACACATAGTGAACGAGCTGTCAGAAACACATATAGATTATAGAATGCAATGCTGTAAACATACTTCAAACTTAACAATAATTAAATAATTCTGTCCCAATCAAATCTGATTCTATAGCACACAATTTTGTTCTTTGGTTACTCACTGAGAATTAATTTCTGTACAACGAATACTTAAGCGCTAGGCTCATATATTTACGCCTATCTAATATAACTATGTACAAAGCTTGAAGGAATATCGCAAAATTCCACGTTTGACCAGTGAGCTGTGAATGAAAGTGATATGGTACAATTATTTCATTGTTATTGAAAAAATCTGCCGTTTCTTCGTAATTTGATCAATTGTCGCATGAAGCGTGAAAGGTCATACAGATATGATAGGTATATAAATTCCGTCGGTATAAGAATCCGACATAACCCACGGCTCCTTACCCGGGGGCCGCGGGCATTTATGCAAGATTTCCCCACTTAAAAAAAGGTATCCAAATTCCAAACCACAAAAAATAAAAACAGCTATTTAGATATTAGAGGTTATTTAGTGAATGAAAGACGTTATTTTGTCTGTGAGAATTATTTTTTTTAACTTTATATGATTTGGTTAAAAAGCTATTTTAAGTATCCTTTAGAAAAGATTTTTCCATTACCTACCTATCGAATTAAAATATATGTACTTTATTAAACGCATTATAAAACTTCTTTTTTCGTAAAGTACTTATTTTTTATATTTCACAATAATCCGTACACAAGAAATAAAATGTTGTATGAAAAAATAAATAAAAGAACTCAGAAAATTCCTTTCTACATGTAACATAAACTTTTGTCATGTCGGGTTTCTATGTTGAAACGGTACTCCACGTCAGATGGATTGCCTCTCAGGTGCCTTTGCATACAGCCTACAGGAGGCCAATACAATGAAGTATTGCATACTATACACAGTGCTTTTTTATTACATTGTAGGTAACTTTAAACGTAACATTTATCGACTGTTTTTTGTTTTTATTTGGGATTTTTGTTTACATTTTTGTGTCACTTAATAATTCTGTGTCGAATGTTATGTGATAATGCAATAATTACGGATAAACCCAACTAGGATATACCTTATATTTTTTATTGTTTTTCCTTTGAAAAGACACTCCCAAAGTGTAATGTAAAAATATTGATTTTTAGTGTTTATTAATAAATGTGTATCAATCATGTTATTAGATAATTTCTGATAAGCCTAATTAAATTAACGATAAAAATTCGATTTTTTAATAATACGACGGGGAAAGCCGCTATGCAAAATAATCAGTATAAAGATAATATTATAGACAATAAGATATCGATTACGATTCTTAGTACCCGATAAATGTACCGATAATGTATTTTTTATTTATATTTTTTATATTTTTTGTTTTCGATTATAGGTAATTCACAGCACACTGGAAAAACAGGAGAAACTAAATAAAAAACACATTTCGTTGGGTTTTGTAGACACAGACCATACCCTGTTACCATTCGTCAACATTCATACACACAGTTTTACTATTACATAGTTATAGCTGTCACCTTAAGCTACACAACACCGATATATAGCAACCTTAGTAAAGCCTTTCCAGACGTGCAGAGTTTCATACATTTCAAACTTAATCCTTCATAGTTGAGCTAAAAATTTACAATAGCGTTGTCGTCTGAAAAGGCTCTAATTTTTATCCACTATATAATAGCAATTCTATGATTCAACAACCTTTCATTGGGACTGCACTTAAAAATAAAGCTCACTCGAAAAATTAAATGCGAAATTTAATTATTTTGATCAAAAATTAACATTATCTATCTACACTAATAGAATAAACAATGTCACAAAAGGACAGATAAAAAATTTAAAAATAAATGCCTTAAACAAATATGTACATTGCACTAAATTACGAATGTTGAGATTGCCATAATTTGAAATTAAATAATAATAAAAGCTAGCTGTCAGGTTTCATTTTCAGGTATATTTTACAGGTTATTTTTCACAACTGCCGTAGAAGTTATATATAAAAATTAAATGCTAACGAATGTATACAACTTGTTCACGATGGGTGATTATTATTTATCGAATGACTAGCGAATGCACTCGACGAATATAACTTTTAATCAATAACTTATCTATGCCACCTGTGTGACGTCACTGACATATATTTTTTGATGTCATTGCATTTGGTGAAAAATCGTGTGACTATACATTTTTAATTGTGCAATAGTTGAAAAAGGGTCATTTATGTTTAGAGAATTGATTATATTTCATAACTTTTTGTGTGAATTTGATAATTTTATTGACATTATTTTCAATTGAGACTATATTACACACGATTTTTTTACCATCACAGAACAATTTACAAATAATTTCTAATAGCTATCGATTTATCCGGGCGGAGTTTTGAACCCCACCCACACATCCTAGAAGACGCGAAATTCCCTTTTTTGTTCCTATTCCATTCCTCTATTACAAAAGCAGCGGCGGAATTATCCGCGTTCCAGAAGAACGGCGGCATTACTACCTCAATTGGAGTAACGGCGGCATTACCCCCTCTTCTGGAGCAACTGCTTATCCCCCGATCTAGAACAACGGCAGCACTACCCCCTGTTCCAGATCAACGGCGGCACTATCCCTCATTCCGGAACAACGGCGGCACTATCCCCCGTTCTAGAACAACGGCGGCATTACCCCCTCTAGTGCAAGCGGCATTACTTGCCTTTGTTCTTCTCAGTGGTAGCGTCTTCTATATTGCTGTCCCAGTCGAACTCTGTGACGCCGTTCCTTGGCGCGACTTCACCGAGGTGCCGCCATCGGAACTCGAAGTCACTGTCTCGTTTCTTTAGCGCTTCGAATCTGTGGAAAAGGAGATCCTTTAAATCGAAATTAAAGCTGTAATAGGGAAACATTTTTAAAAAAAAATTTAGCAACTATTTGTTGGTGCTTTAATTATGTATGGCTCCTGTTATAGTAGATATTATACTGAATTTAAAGGAAAATAAAAGCTCAAACATTTATAGAACAATATTTTCCAATAGTAAAGTTGACACCAACTAAATGGACTGATATTAGTATTACTAATTGTCAAGGACGCTAATGATAAAGCCATAGTACAGAAATATTGCCAAGCAAGGGCAAAGCATATGTACATTTTTTCATAAAAGACACGAAGGACATAATATCAACAGCATCTGCTTCAATTGTCAAGAGGAATATTTTCTCTTTAGAAGAAAATATACGGACGGTGCACAAAAATATTTGAATATATCCGTTATATCAAAACTAGAAAATAAAAGTTATTAAACAAAACTGGCAGCAATTGAATAACATCAATAAGTAGTAAATTCTCAAACTTATGACATAATGATTCGGGTATAAAGGAATACCAAAACATACAGTTTCTATCCAAGTGCAATTGAATTATGACCCTAGTATTTATGTGACCTAGTTTAGACAGTGTCTCCGTACCATCTCTCGCTTCTAAAACGTTTGCATACAAAACCTCAACCAAATGCAACCTAATTGTAATTCCAACAGAATGAAACTGAAAGTAGCAAATGATCGTATCAAATTTATATTAAACGCGCATTAGCGACAAAGCTCTCGACTAATTGAAGACCGCAGCAGCAGGATAAAGCGTTGGGTTCCTTGAAGCTGGCCGCTTGTGATTATATCGCCACTAAAGTGCAGTTAAACGCTCTTTTGATTAAGATAAAACTGACTTTAATCGAAATGAATGAAGCTTTTGTTGCAATTAGCTGTGTTATTGGTGGAGACTTTCTTTCTGTTAATTAAGCGCTCGTCAAAGAATCTTATAATGGGGAATGCAATTACAATTTGTGCGACTCGAAACGTGTCGTCGCATTGTACTGCTGTACATTCGAATGTCAAAGAAGTTTATGCTAGTGTGACTTACATTGCTAATGGAAAGCATATTAGAGCCTGTCATAATTAAGTCAAGTGCTTTCTCAGTAAGAAACCCGGGCAGGGAGGTAGGGTTTCCAAAGTTCCAAGAACTATACAAGATTATATGAACTGCCCTGATATTTTCCCATAGTTTCAGGATGGAAATTCTATCCAATTTTCTGTAGTTAAGTCTAATTTACATTTTCTTAGAAACTTCCTATCCGTTCTTGTACTTCCAACATAATGACTTAGAATTTGTAAAGGCTAGGTTATAGAACAAAATTATTTCTTTATTTTTTAGGCTTCCTTAACGGTATCGTACAAATTATTTTGCTGAATATATTCCGTCATAAAAATCAAAGTGTCAGAATAATTTATGAGTATGATAATGCAATAAAAATATATTTGCATCTATTAGAAGAATCTTTTACTTTGGCAAATTTGGCATAACATAGTCACATTTTCATTGCCTTGCAAAGGGAAGAAAAATAGATAATAAATGGGAACTTAAACGTTAACAGTTTAAACTAACACAAAGTTATCGTTACCCAGATAGGTATAAACCCGTTTGAATCTAAGCGTGATAACATTGAAGAGCAATTAAACGCTTAAATTAAAAGCTAACAAGAGTGTAATTATATCACAACGATAGTGATTGTTGTTCCTATAATTAAATGGTATACCTATTACTCGTTAATTATGTCTTCGAAAGTCTAGTTTACGGATTTTTAAGTAAAAATTCTTTAGGTGCGATGAGAAAAAATTGCAAGGTCGCGTCATGGCAAAACGGCGATGATTTTGTTATCTTTAAATCTTGCCAAAGAAATTTCACTTCTGACACGTGTGCTCGGCACACTCGCTTTTTTATAAAAATCACAGAAAAGTACACATGAAATTACTTGGAATACGAAAGTACCTTAGGGAAATGAAAAGCTGATGTTTCTATGGCTGATCTCTGCTTAGACTTGACGTGTCATTCATAATCATTGGATTCGAGAGAGATGAAAGGAAACGCCATATTTTGAAAGGCCTTAATCAATTTAGCAAGATATTTTCAATATTTGCTACTCCGTAATAAATTGACTTGACTTTAATAAACTGGGAATTACCGATAAAATTACAGTATCAAAACGAGTTAAAAGTATTATTCAATAAATTACTTCAACAATATTTATGACAGTGATTTTTATTTCAATGCTCCTAACGTTCTCTAAAATATCATTATTACGGTTGCCTTTGGAAATCAAACCTAAAAAGAAAGATAATATAAAGTTCACCTTTAAATCTACTTTTACAAAAGCGGATACTACCGTAGTATTACGTGGTCGTAGATAGTGATTTTAACTATCGATAAGACAAAATACTTCGAAATAGAAACATTATTTCGAACATGCTCTTTGATGCCTGCTATATTTTACTCTATTCAGTTCTGTTACAAATTAATTAAATTAATAAATTAAGCACGTATATGAAGTAATAAATAAGGTAATTTTTCATAAAGCCCACGCATTGTAAATAAGTACAAGCTACTTAGGGCAAAACAAATAATTTGTAGCGAAATTGGCTGAGGTTCGATATTTCTAAATACACAGTTCAATAACTCGTACCCTTTGCCTGGGGTTATTTTGAAAAAAAAAATCTATTTATGACTTGTTCTATAAAATTACAAACTGCCAAAATTACATCACAAAATGAAAGAAATGAGTCACTCTGAGATTCCATCTATCTATCAGCTATTTGCATTATTTGACATTGACTATTTAATTTAATTTAAAAATTGACTATTTAATTTAAAAATTTCCACATAAATCTTCTGATTCGCATGCCGTTATACGACTACATACAATTAGGACATCTCAGTCTTCTCATACTAACACAACACCTAACTATTCATGGTAGCCTGAACACTTAGTAACAAACACACACACACACACACACACACACACACACACACACACACACACACACACACACACACACACACACACACACACAAACACACACTCACACACACACACCCACCTCTTGAACATGAGCCCCTTGGCGAACTCGTACAGCTCGAGGTCGAGCGAGTTGAGCCGCTTGATGTGCGCGACCTGCGCGGGCGACAGCGCCGCGAGCGTCGCGCCCGACACGGTCGCGTTGTGCTGCGTGAACGGCACAGCGAACCGGAGGTTGAACGTCTCCTCGAACACGTATTGAGATTTCTGTTGGAAATTGAGTGTTTTTCAGCATGGCAATGAGTGAAGTATCTTCACTAGTTTCTTAACACTGGACTGGACAATATGATATTATAATACGAAATGTATATGCTAATGGTAATAAATGTATTAATTATGTGTCTTCTGAAACTAACTAAAAAAATTGGTTGTCTGTAAAGTCGGTTTACTGACGATAGTTGAACGTGACAACGTCCGATTGTGCTTCTTTGTCGCTCGTTCCGCGCTCTCGCTTGTACTTCAAGCCTTACATGGAACGCCTCAGAGCGAGGTAACGCCGCATGAGTCATGTTTCTTCGTGCGTGCAGCCGGCTCTATCGAATTATAAGACGTTGTCACGTCAAAAAAGTATATCACTTTAACCATCGATCGAAATATTATTAATTCTAAACTAACGTAGTGTCTATGTTACATCCGAACCACTAAATAGATTTGGTTTTATAATAGATCATTGGAAGACAGACTAGGCTTATGACCGAAAAATTGATGGTGGCAAAATGCATCTTTTGATATCCCAGATATAGATGGAATTTGACCAAACTACTTTTTTTATGCATTGTGTGAGTATACTATAAAAAAGAGTGCCATTTTTAGGAAGCGTAAAAGCAAATTGATGACGATATAACGACGTACTCTGTGCCATGAAATAAAAAAGGAAAGAATTACTGCCATAACACAGGAGCATTAATTACCAGTCTTTGGAAGATGCTTAAGGTTTCCCTGTACACGTGTACATTTTCCTTTAACCTTCAATAAGAATCACCAACTCTATTCCCACATTAATAATTCATAACTGAATTCTAGAGCAGGTCTGGCTAAAATTTCTCTAACAAAAATAGCATCCTCTTATGTAACAATAGCGCATGTTAATCGTTGGCATTTACAGTGTACATGAATAATTTTATGAATATGCAAAACCACTTATCAGTAATAAAATAAGTTGCTTTGAAGCGGATATTAATTTGAACATATTTGCAAACATAATAAGTTCCACTCAATGAAAATTAAACTGGCACAATTCTACTCCAGCAATGATAAATATTTTACTAAATGCTCAGAATAATGCGTGGAATATCGAATGAAGTGAACTGTTTAGTTCAAATTGTAGTAATGAATCAATTGAAAGTAGTGCATCTAACAAATTGCAGTAATAAATATGGGTAATAAACCTTTGATCATATTGTGAGCTTATTTTGTCTACTGAATGTTTATTGAAAGTTCTTAGTAATATTGATCAGTATTATCTTAACAGCTTTAGACCACCTTTAAAAAATCGTTCTTATTATCTCAAAACAGTAATTCAATTCCTCTATCACATCTTAGAAAAGCATTAAAAACAATGAGCTCTAATATTCATACTAAGAATTCATAGAGCAAAGTCGTGCTGGTGGCTAGCGACAAATGCACGTACAGATAGGAACAATGAGTTAAGTGCAAATAATGGCACTTATCTCCTGTGAGGGTCACTGGACTCGAATGGCTTTTAGACATTAGCCGACCCACTTACATAACTCGCGCACATTACCAAGGAAAACGTCGCAGAACTGTGATCGATGCGACTTTTGCACATTTTGTTTTCCAACTCGGACTTCAGGTATTTATATCCTGACTGATGTATAATGTATGAGGATAAACAGTTGCTGAGGTAAACTAAATGTGTTGTAGAGAATTTATACGGCGGTAGTTGTAAATTGCGTTAGCCTCTATCAATCTTATTTATGTGATTCTCTCGAGTAAGATTTTCATTTTTAATGATTTTTTATCATTTGGACGGTATGAATTAAATGATTATCCGTTTATTTTTATCATAAAAAATTGTATTCCTTCTCACTTTTACAGCGTGCCATTATAGCAGCCGACAAATGCCAAAACCGCCTAGATCCTCGACTACTGGTTGTTGGCCAAGTTTGACTGACAACTCCTCGCGCTTCACAAAACACTTACCTTCTGAAACTCAGTGAGTCCGAAGTACGACATCGCCGCCAAGTTTCGCTTGGCTGACGCCAGCAGCACCCTGTCTGTTTCGCTGTTGCGGTGCCGCAGCGTGCCGTTGTAGCAGCCTACGAGCGCCAAATCCGCCAACATGCGGGTTTGCCGATTGTTGGCCAAGTTCCACTGACAACCAGTGAATTCTTCGAGCGTCACCCCTCGCCATGATTCACCCGTGTAACATGAGGGCACTTCTGCCGCTGTGTTAGAAAGAAAATCAATGAATATAAGAAATAAACTAAGCTTAAAATGCGTAAGGATACTTCGTCTGCTGTTTTAGATAAAAATTTCGAATGAATGTGAGGAATTTATCGCGATAAAACTAAAATCCCTTGAAGTCTTTAATTTCTAAACTTTCATCTAGTTTACAAAACTGTAACATTTTTTGGATAATTCTCATATTGTTTTACAGAAAATTTCGTGTGTTCTATTCATTAAAATTTCGTTGAACCTAACCTAACTAGGTTCAACTTATTATGTGCGTGATTAAGAATTTAAAGGGCCAAGTTGACTGAAATAATGGTAGGAATTTTTATATATTTAAATTAATTTGGTACAATGATAAAATCTCGTGACTCTATAATTAGATATAAAGAATTCTAGTCCAAATTTTAATAATTTAATACAAATACGAAATAATAATTTATTTCGAATTAAATAATAGCTTATAATAAAATAGAACTTGTATTATACAAATTCTGGACTGCCTTATGTGCTCGTTCGAGTAACAGAACATACTATATTCATCAATAATAAACTGTCCTACATTAAGGTTGTGAAGACAAATACAGAGCACAAGCAGAACACTGAAACGCAGTTTAATACATGAGTAACTGTTGAACTGAACACTTAAAACCATCTACACACAATTAAAAACATTACAATCTAATCTCCCACCAAAATCATCCAAAAAAGGACGCGCTATGATTACCATATCTATCCAATAAAAGAATTATATCGAGCGGAGACGTTACTCAAGTCGAAAACAAACAATATCAAACGGCTTCCTGCAATAAACGCATTGTAATGAGCCCGTTCGTTGTATAAACATCGAATGAATAAGTAATATTGTGCGGCGCTTTCTCGTCGCCGTCACACTTTATTAAAAAAAAAACCTAATAATTTCATGTTCTTAAACGATTACGCGTGTTTTGCGACAAGGAATTCATGTTATATCTTGGCATACAGTTATAGCCTTCTATACTTTTAGATATGAAATTTATAAATTAAAAATGTTTTTAAACCTAGGCATTGTAGTTCAACTTAATAAGGACTAGGCCGTGTCTATAACAAACCACTATAATTAAATATTAAAGTATGACAACAAATTTAACCATCTGTATAATTCAAAATATAATTTACTGACCTACCTAGTGATATGTACAATTTGTAAAGCATAAAGCTAGATGTACAGAAATCTCAATCACGCAGGAGGTATCATCGCGCTTCAGAAACATCAGCAAATATAATGTTTGTTTTAAAATTACCAGCTTTAATTCAAACAATGAAATTTGTACAATATTGTTTAATAGATAAATATTTACCAAAAATTTAGAACACGTGTTTCGTTCCGTAATATAAACAAAACAATCATGCTATCATGACTTTATTACTTTTAATTAGGGATGTAACGATACATGATTTTGCCGATACGATACCGATACCGATATTTGTAATAAAATATCGGCGATACCGATACAGATACCGATATCGATGGCTTGGTAGAAAAATAAATAGTGATTTATGCATAAAAGTTACCAACATTTAACAGAGACTCAACTGTAAATCGTATTCTTTTAAATAACAATGCCAAATCAAAAAACAAGAAAACCATTTATTTTAGTATTATTATTTTGCAAAGTCAGTTAAACTTTAAGTTATACACATACAATCAGTTCCTAATAAAAGTTTACTATTGGTAGAGTTTTTTCAAAAAACAAAGTGCGCACGCGCGGGCGGCCTCCCGCATCGTTCATTGGGCGCGGTTTTTTGAATTGTTTGATATCGGTATCGGTTATTTTATAATCGGCGATACCGATATATCGGCTTGCCGATTATATCGGCCGATATATCGATATCGGTATCGGTATCGTTACATCCCTACTTTTAATATTGACAGGCTTGTGTAATCCTATCTTACTTAAATTACAAAGTAGCGGTCTGCCTAGGTTTCGCCCATAGTACATATACAGCCTCAAGCACTGAGGGATCACGTACATATACAAAGGTCTAAGAATTTTTGAAATCGGTATAGTAGTTCTTGAGATTAGCTCGTTCAAACAAACTCTCCATCTTAATATTATTCGTAAAGAAGTTTAGATATGTAAGTTTATGTCCTCATAAACTTACATATGTAAATGTAGGTATGAAAGGATAGAGAAAAGCTTTTACGCCGTAACAGCTAATAGTATCTGTATAAATTAGGTCTAGGGATAGATTTAGGTACAGTCTAGATTACCACAAAGACCCTTTATGGTAATCTAGATTCTAGACTGTAGGATTACCACGCTAGTTAAGCCACGGGCTCAAAACAATAAAAAGACAAAAATTAAAGACGTGTGGCACTCGGGGACTGCCGCGGTAAAGCTATTAGCATGCATAGCATGCCTTCAAGCCACACCTCCGAGCCCGTCGGAGTGGGGAGCGTGAGGTTTTTTCGTTACGGAATTTCTCGATTCGGTCCCCGCGCTCAAGGCCCGCGATAGAAGCTATGCAATAGCTTAATATACTAAAAACTACATAAATCTTACCAGTAGCGGTTCGTCCTTGACACCAGTGTCTTGAGCCCTTCCATGTCGCTCCTCGCTTTACGTGCCTGTACTCCGACAAGTACCTATGAAAACAAACAAACGTATTAACTTTATAGTTTATACTGACTATAGGCAAATTAAATTGTATTGGCATTTACTTGTGGAATCTTCAAATTGCAATACTACGTATAAAATAAGCAAAATGCATTTTTATACAAAATTATAACCAGTTTTGCAACTATTTGTTACAACATATAAATATTGCAATTGAATATTTAAAGAATTTTATAACATAAACTACAACTACTATTAATTAATATTCATTGCTCATAATTGATGAAATATGCAATATCCAATATTATATTCAAAGGTAGTTTCGAACGAAACATTTTCCCAATAATGGGACATGAAACAGAACAAATATGGATCCCTAAATAATATATTTGTGTGCTTCATAAAACCATGTTCTATTAAAGTATTAGACCCAGTCACCAGACATAAATATATTTAAATATTAAATGAATTTTAATTTGCTAAATATACCGGCTGAGTTGAGGGACTCTTCCTTTTTTTTAAGTCAATAAAATTTCGCCTTTAACAAAATACAAGTATATACTATCGTATACTGTACCTGGACACAGGTTCTCTAAGAAGTGTTATATAGAAGTATCTTCTATGTACTGCGGAACCTTCGTGCCTATCCAACTCTCCCCCTACACACGCTGTCAACTCCGTGAAGTCGGCGTGCAGGCCACACCTGGGAACAAAAGAAAAGTCATTTAGTAAATTATTTTTAAATTAACTAATAATTATTCCTAGGATGCAAATAATAAATAATTAAAAAATCTCAGAAATTTATAGAAATAATAAAACAATTTAAGAATTAATCATTGATCCAGAATACAAGACAAACAAGGTAAAGTAAAACGCCTAGAAGATGATCAAAATCAAGCACGTAAATCGCGATTGTTAGAATTTAATTGAACGCAAACTAAGACCATAAATAAGGTCTAGGAAAGATCTCAGACGGCATTAAATTAAAGCTCAATAGATATTTGAGTTTCATACAATCGAACGACTTTCAGTATTCCCTCACCGAACTGCACTTCCAAATCCCACACGATCGTATAATAAATAAATCCGACGGTGAGAGCTGAGAACACGCTTTACTTTGTCGCGTGTCCAGTCAAGCGTAAACCCCAGATAGTTTGGCACAATGCACGCTACACAATACATCTGCTATTTTACCGCTCGACCCCAATATTGTTTATACTTGATATTTGATGCGGAATACTTAAACCAAGTTATATTATTTATTGGGTAGGATTATAAAGTCCCTTTCATAAAGCCACTAAATTAATCTCATAACTGTAAATATAATGAAAGATTTAGTTTCCTTTCCCCTATACATTTGTAATGAGCAGAATGGTTTCCGAGTCTGACTCTTGCACGAGCCAATTAGCAAATTTAAAACCACATCCACCATCAATCTTTATTATCACTTGGGGGAACTCTGCTCACTGACAAATAACAGACACATCATTATTTATTTGTGCTACATCTGTACTTTGATAACGAAAATTTCGAAATTGTACAAGATTCGCTGTTAGAGCTAGCGCGCACGAGCAACTTTGTCTCCGCAACTATTTTGTCTCTCCCATCAATTGTATGGGGAGTTGCGTCGCTACGTGCGCGCACTTTCATACTAGCCCATGGGTGGAGAGACAAAATAGTTGCGGAGACAAAATAGTTGCGGAGACAAAGTTGCTCGTGCGCGCTAGGGTTCCGTAGCAAACAAGGAACCCTTCTATTATGTAGGTAGTTTCGCCATGTCCGTCTGTCTGTCCGCGGCTTTGCTCAGTGAATTAGTACTAGAAAGCTATTATTTGTCATGGAAGCATACAAATCACGCCGACAGCGGTAAAATAAAATCTTGAAAAAAGACCCTTTACTTAAACATATTATAATCTTAATACATACAATACATCAAAACAATTATTAAGACAGTCGTTGAAAATATTATATTCTTTACACAACCTTAAAATATCAAAATGTTACAGTCACACTATAATGACATAACAGTGTTGTCAACATCATAAACACGGAAATTAATCACAGAGGCGCCCTCAAATCTTAGGACGGTTCTCTTTTCACACAGACTCTACAATTATAATGTCAATTTGAAATCGCAATTTAAGATACTAATACTCCCTATTTCTCATGTCGATATTGAAGTGATAATTCTAGGATCCTAATATCCGTTCTCTGTTTCGCAGCTGCAGTAATGATTAGGAATAACATGCAATAAATTCTTTCCGCTTTCCTCTTACACATTCACTATCAATACCGCAGCATTAGAATCGAACGTTTTAGCTTCAGTAATGCAATGAATGGCATTAATTTAACGCAAATCGAGTGGAACTCTAAATCAATTTGACTAGTCGATTAATCGCTTAAACTAATTTCCTCGTTCTGCTCTGATATAGGACTAATTGAATTAAATATATCTTGGATAACTGGATTCCTATCATACTCTTTCAAGTGCATATGTGAATGCATAGAAGAATTATTATTATTTTTAGTTTCATTTAGATTAATTGAGTGGCTCTGGATGTTTTGTATTGCAATAATAACGATGGTTAAAATGTTACTAATATTAAAAACAGGTAAGTTATTTTATATTAAACGGTAATTCAATACAAATGAACTGATAATGGTAGGTTCTTAAATATATTTCTTGAACTAATGTACAAAAATGATAAGTTGTTTAATAATCGCTGTCTATCCGTATTGCTCCATAGTTTTCATATGATTAGAATCCAAGCATCAAAAGGGCCCTAAATATTTTGTTCTCACGTTCAAAATTTTTAATCAATGAAAGTCATTCATTTCATTCCTATCTTCTACTCTCGATTCACACACACAGCCCTTGTGTATCCGATGTCTTCTTAATTGGTTCGATAGATCCATTTCGTGATCAAATATCCCCTGCTTGTAATCAATGGTGCTCACTTTAAGTTCGCACAAAGCATTCTTCGTATTTAACGAGTGTTTTGGATGTAATTATTGCTATCTGTCGATCCGGAAAATGCTTTTAGTGATAGTGAGCAGGATCCGCTTTTTGGCGAACGTTTTAACGTCATAAGAGGACAAGTTGTGTGTGTTCAACGTGGCATATTAACAAGCATTCGTATAGAGATTTATTTCTGCGTTGTTAGAGTTAATAAGATTGAATATCTAATTTGATCTGTTAAGAGCAATCAAACGTTGCATATTCTTAATGCTGCAATGTAATTAATGTTACATACGTTTTGTGACTGCTCTTTAGATCTATTTTAGTGACGTGACCCAATTCGCGTCGAAGGTAAGCGAAAGATGCCATCCGCACTTTAATTATGTACCTAATTATTAATCTTGTGCACATCTCATTTAGGATTTGGAATTACAACAAATTTTAAAATATCATATACGTCGGCTTAGTCTTGGTTACCAGAGTTTGATAGCTAAAACGAGGCGGGTGTTATTAAAGCTTTGAATTTATTTGAAATATTCAACTAAATCTTTACAATTTGAAAATATCCAAATATGTTAATTAAATGGTTGAATTAAAGCGATCATTAAATTATATTGCCAATAGCCCTCAATACTGCACCTTTGTTTGCTATGTCATCTCATCATCGTCAACATCCCGATATAATTATCCAGTGTCGACAGCGCAGCCAAGACGCAATTAACTCTGTTTGACATATTAATTACTAATCACAAAATGTTGAGTCCAAATCCATAGAGGATTAGGGTGCTTTTCCACCAATAATGTGCGAGGGAAAAAGTGTCGTGCGAAAATGCGTTGCGAAGCGGTTAAATGTCTTCTATTGCTCAAAATTATAGAACTAATAAATATACCTCGCACATTTCCCTCGCTTGTTTTGTATGCGCAATAACCTAGCACCGCTGTGGCACCGCTGAGCCGTTTCCACCAGAGCTGTGCTGAGCGAGGCGATGTAAATGAAGCCATACTATTGGTTCTTTAAAAAGACATTACTCGCTACACATCCTGGCACATTATTGGTGGAAAAGCACCCTTAACCGCTAGTCAAACCGTACAATGGACACATTGGCTCAACGACGTCATAACGTTTGACGTTATTGCATAACAACACGTCTGGCCCGAATGCCCGAGTGCATCCTGGCGTCATGTGATGCTCCAGTATTTATGCCTTTGAGACGTAAATAAAGAAGCTAATGCAATGCTTTTAGAGTTCGTTTTGGGCTAATGTAGTGTAGGTAAAACTGTTTTACCGATCGATTGTATACTGGACGATAAGATGAAGTCCTAGAACAATACTTTCAAATAAATATACGTCAGAGATTTAATCCAAAATTGTAAAACTGAATATATAAATAATGTTAAACGATGAATTTTAATTAGTAAAACTCAAATGTAAATACAAATTGCGCTAAAATCATTCTTAAAAGAAAAAAACATTTTGACTTCGTTTATCTATACATATTACCTAGTTTGTTCACTCCGCTTGCATCATATAACAAATATTTATGTAAAATGTTAGGGAGTGGTATAATTTGTATAGAATATGCGTATGTTGTATTTTGTATGTAATATCAAATATGTATATTCAATGGAATCTTGGCATATCGTTAAATCGCAGTGCTTGTTATAAATTTGCAATTTTTAAACGAGATCTAAATGGAACATATAACATTATATGAATATCATTTACATAAGTATTTTATAAATATGCTACGTATAATGATTTCCTTGTTGGGTAAGCTATTCGTTTTGGATAAAGAAACGAAATAATACGGAGCTTTTTTAAAATTCTTTGAAAATTGTATACATTCTCGAAATACTTTAGTAATCCACTTAAGTTTCCAAGTTACTTAAGTTTTCAAATGCTATCAAAAAGCTTTGAATTTTTGTCAATACAACACTTTCAATTCGCGTCCGCGTTAAAATGTAGAAGTCCTTCTGGCTAACATTGAGAGACACCACACAAAAAAAAACACTTTCAATTAAGTACCTTATTCAGTTGATGAAGAATCGTTACTAGCAAGAGGAAAAAGTAGGAAACTAATTTAACATTTATAACGTACGATATTACTGTCAACTTAACGTACATTCGAGAGAAAGGACCTCGATATAAAAGTGACAGTGTCACTCATAAAAACATCATAAGATGACAGAGCAAAAACTAAGGTTCGTGGACCTAAAACAAAGAATATTTCATACTAAGACAGTCATAGTTCATAGAAATAATGTGTCGACTATTATTTATCGGTTCAGATTTTGGATTTATTGTAATCATGTTAATTAATTACCTCTATAATCACCAATAAATTCAACTAGGGATACTAAGCTCCAAACCAGCCTTAGAATTTCAAGAAATCGTTCAAGATACTGTTCCTCTAAGCCATCTTACTGTATTCAAACGCAGAAGAAACACAGAACTGCAGTTAGATTACTTTTTTCCACTTACCATATAAAAGTACGGTAGCAACAACAAGTATGTACCGTTTATCGATTGCCCCTAAACATGGTTTTACAACACAGCGAATAGCGGATTATAAATTAGATACACATAAACTCTTGAAAACTGAATAAAGTTGCAAATTTATTTCTCCTATCATTGAAAAAATGTAAATTCTCAATTTCAAATTATAGACAATTTTCTCATAAATTCTACGACGAATAAAATTAAATATTTCCAAAACAATCAATTCTGCCTATCAATTCGAATCTCTCTATAACTTTCCCCACCTTACACAAACATTATTCTATATTTTAGTACAAACAATCGCACAATCCTAACATCGCTATCGCTTCGCTTACCCCGCTAGTGCCTGCCTACGTGCGACAGGTTCACCTTCAGACTGCACGGCGTCGCGACGCGTGGGTAGATAAGATTGCTCATCACTCATTAAACACTAATCTTTTGTAACATTTTAAATATGTTATGTTATGCAATCAATATTCGATAATTAGATTCCGACAAAACCCACAAAATTTTCCCACTTAAAAAAAATGCAGTCAATACCTAAATTTCGTGAACTGACAAAAAATGTCCTCTATGATATTCTGTGTTTATAATGATATTCTAATTATGTTCATTTCTGTTTAATCAAAACTATCCACGGCATAAATTAATATCTGCAGTCTGCCTACTATAGTTAGAGCATCAATTTTAGATTAAATTAATATGTTTCTATAAATGGAACATAGTAACCTTCAAAGTGTTCAAGTTTACGTAATACTATTAATAGTTTGACTCCTCCGAGTTTTAAGGAATAACTTCACATACCCACTCTCTAAAATCTGACAGAATCAAATCAAATATCATTCAATTTTCTTTAATAACTCAGGCCCCGGAATCACAGACACAATAGAAAATCTATTGTGTCGTGGACCGATCGGGCCGTTCGGGGCTCAATGGGTTAAATATGCTTTTCAAATTTGTACGGCTGTTTCTAATAATACCTTGAGAGACAAATTGGCAGTATTGTCTGTCGAGACAGAGAAGCACCGCCTACAACCGATTGCCTTTAGATGTGCGAGAATGGCCAATTGTTTATTTTAAATCATTAATAATACTAAATGAGATAAACATAAAATGCTCAATACTACGAGAAATACTGTACAGTAAAAGAGCTAACCATTTCTATATATCACATATTAAATATTGTCTGTATAAACATCGGAAGAAAACTTACTGCATGAAAAGTATTTAATTATTTTTTAACTATACGTCGGTTGATGAAGCATTCTTCAACATAGCGAGCATGCAACACGAGCTCTCAATGTACGTACGAAACAATTTCCTAAGAAAAGCAATCTCCACTTTAAAGCCTACATTCTTACAATTCTCTGGAGTACATCAAAACAAATGTTTTCACCGTTCCACAATGAAATCCCGCGGTTGGCGAGTTGCCATACGCATACACTACATTTCGAGGGAAAGTAATACGAGTACCACGAACATATTCTATCGTTTTAATATCTCATCAGTCTTAAATTACAAATTGCGTGCGTGACTATTTACCCGCAACAATAGCTTCCCCATTATAATTCTGATCCCCTGAATGGGGGAGGTGTAATTTGAAACCCACGTGCCCATAAAATTTAATGATGTGGAAATTCATATTAATTGTGTTAAAAACTTGCGTAGTGCTTTTTAGACACATGTTAAAAAAGCACGTTGAACTATTATTATAGCGCAAACACGAAAGAGACAACCTTTATGATCCGTCTTATAGTCGAGTTGCCTATTAAAATGGCTCTACTATAGTCCTAATTGCTAACGAAAGTACTCTGCTATTGTTATGTCAATGTTACAGTAACATTATGAAAATTAGGGCACTTTCATACTCCACAAGACTACTTAATAATATACCGTTCCTTTTAAGCCTTTGACGGGCTCCATACAGTCTACTTATACCTTTGGCTCGATGCCAAAGTATCAGTACTCAATATGTAAAATATTTTATTTTTCATGTAACCAGAATGCATCTAGAATACAAAAGTCTATTAGTGAACTTTCTCGTGTTTCACTTAAACAGTAATTGGAATAGAGCTCCCCGTCTAATTCTTTAAACTTTAAAGGGATTAAAATAACTAAGCTAAAGAGTTGTACTAAGAAGACTTATAGTAAAATTCTCTCTATTCAAATAAAATAACTAGATAGTGTCTTCATGTCTGTATAAGTCTGTATAAAGAATTTCATATTCCCCGTTCTGGTACTTATCTATCTCACACTGAAGAAACATCCAAAGGAAATAAGACATATTCACATATTTATACGAATTAAAATATCAGAAAACGAGCCACTTATAAGTGTGAAAGTACACTTGTCGCTTGCACGATAAACACATTTCACTGTAAGGCAAACAAAATGCACTTTTCATTTACCGCGTGGGTATTAAGACTTCAACTTGACCTGCCTTTTCCCAGTGGTCGTGCCAGATCTAAATCTGTGCCATACTTACGTCACGGGAAGTGTCTAGTAATTAATGAGTATGCACTTTCATTTGATCGTCATTATAATTTCAAAATAAAATTTATACAAGTTCTCATATATTTTTGTGTTAGCATTTATTTCGTTACTGAATAAGTTCAAACTTATCGCCAATCATTAATTTTCAAAACCCTCTACTAAGTACTCTATAAATATTTTATAATGTCATATCATCACAATTATTTTATCCCATACAAACACACCAGTTTCGACCTTCGAGGTATAAGCTATTTTCCAGTTTGTTTATAAACAAAGTTTTTGCGAAGTTGTTACAACAATTGAGAACCTATAAAACTATTAAGTATACATACAATAGATACCTCTCACATTTAAATCATAATACTCTCTTCAAAAATAACATATCCATAGAATATAACAGCACCATTAACCAAATTACTGTTGAACAATCTTCGAATATTCATTTGTCCCGACCGACGCAACCTCATAAATTAGGCCCGAATTTACACACCATTTGAGCTGAAAATAATGTCCCGTGGAATCATAACGGCGCAAACAACTCCTTCCCCGATAGATGATAAAACGCAAGGAAAGCATTGTGTCCAACATTATTCGTGAAATAGTGTGATACGTTATAAGATACCGCGAGGCAGCTGGCACACGGCCATATCGGAAACCCAGCCATACACTTCTTTGCGGTTCTTTCGAGCAACTTGTACAATAGCGCTGAGCAAATTTTCAAGTAGTTGCCGACGGAGTTTTCAAAAGATATGGAATTGTTTATGTTAGTTCCGATCTCGTCTACGTTTCCTTTATGGACGGTATAATGCATTTGCGCGGAATGTTCCGCGGCACGGCACGTGGATGCAACTTTATTGGATTTGTCAGTGTCCCCGTATAGTGTCAATTCTTTAACCTTATTTCAAGTTAGAAAGTATATTAAAAACATAATGTAGCATCTTTATCAAATAAATGTAGGTACATTTTATCGTAGCAACTTTATACCAGACAATTTAACTTTAGTGTAACCGATTTTCCCTATAAAGTAGTCAATTAATTTAAATGCAATAATATGGTGAATATTCGATAAACGATTGCTCTTTGCAACCTACTCAACGTGGCTATAAACAAGTTGGCAGAATAAATTCCACCAACATTATACATCTATTTATTTAAATAAAATATTTTCTGGTATGTAGGCTATAAATATTTTACATTTAAATACACTTACGACCCTTCATTAGTAACGCCATGAAGGCGCTAGCCACAGAAGACTTCAGCCCTCATTAGAGCCGCGGCCTGAATCATTAAGTTGATTACTCCATTAATTATATATATTGCAACTTCATACGCCATAATATAACTAAAAGAACACACTCGTTTATATCAAAAAGCTCCATTCAAATGAACAACATCCATACATGGAAATAGCCTTTGCAATCACAAATGTAAATAACTATTACACTGAAAAAAGGCAACATGCCCAAATATTTTGGGCCTTCACGTTTCATTTTATGATGAACTGGAACAGAAATAGAAATAGAGAGATATTTTCATTAGTGAAACTACATATTGCAATGGTATTATGTTGCGAGATAGAATAAATTCAAAGTCTAAATTTACACGAGCTTTTAGGGAAATGTATACAATAGGAATGACATCTGATCAATATTCGCTCTGTAGTTCTTTCGGTAAACATTTTCCGTCCATGTAACAAATATTTAAATGCAGTTTCTATACAAACGTTTTACCGATTCCGAAGTAGATTTAGCTTATTAAATGATAAACACATCAGTCCAAAGAAATTCACATTAAGTTGATTATGTTAAAGAACACCGAAACTGATTCATGTATTTAGTAATATCTATTGATATATGTTAACTTCTCACACATATAACTGAAATGTTCGTAATATTTTATGATACAAATAATACAAAACATTTAAATCAATACAATATGTGGTGAGTTGCTGACCAACGTCCTGCTGACGACAATAAAAGGTTTCAAATGAAGCTGGAAATTTTAAATTGTGGTCGCCCATTAATTATACAAATGCACAATACTGATGTGTATGTTCGCTTATAATAATTAAATCACAATGTTTTTAAGTGATATGATTTACAAATAAAAAAAAAGACGTGTGGCACTCGGGGACTGCCGCTACAGTATTACAATATCTATACATAGTTCATTGAAAAGTTACATTTGGGGTTGCGTTTTTTAGAGGACGCAATTTTATTTTTTTGATGTGTAGGGGGGGGGGTCAGTGTGAAGCTATCACCAAGTTTGTGGGGTCGCCACCCTTGTCCCACGGCCGCCATCTTGAAAATAGCGGTTGAAATTGTTTTTAAGATATATCTCTTAAACTATTTATCTGATAATAAAACAATGTTAACATTATTCGTTGCAAATTAAATTCTCTACAACTTTGATTCAGTAACTTTTTGTCGTAGAACTATAAACAAAAAAGTTATAAGCGAAAATGTTCAGAAATTAGAGATGTTTATATTTTTCAATAAAACTTTTTTTTTATAAGTTTACGAAGAAATTATATCAGACCATTTTTGTAGATTGTTTTTCGAAGAACAACTTTTATTTACAACATTTTTTCATTAAGTAAATAGCTAAGGTTTTACAGCCCTCCGAAGTGAGTACTATTTTAAGTACTCTTTACTATACAGAATACGATATATTATGTGTGTAGTGTGTACTAATAATAATTTGTCACCAGTAATTATTTTATTTTTGTTATTATAATATTTTTAATAAAATTATTTTACAATATTATTAATAATTAATTATTGAACCTTTTCCCCACCACCCAGGAGGTAGAGTCTGGAAGTGCGTTTTTTTTTACGTCGAAAAGCAGGGCTGAAATGTTCTGCAGTGTGCTTCCATTGTTGTGGAGTCTGGGAAAAGAGCCAATAGCCAATATATTATGTATAGTTACTACTGAAAAATAGTACTCACTTCTGAGCGCTGTAAAACCTTAGCTATTGACGTAATGAAAAAATGTTGTATATAAAAGTTGTTCCTCAAAAAACAATCTAGTTAGACTAGTATCTAATCTGTGGCTATGATTACAATCACTTAAACGCCTGTGCCGTCACTAACGCACCGCCTTTTTTATTTGTCAAAGCGTTTGAATGCAGTTGGCTTGAAAAGAGTGTTCTGGACAGAAATTGCTAGTTATTGTTGTTATCAAGCAACAATACATTCGGAAGACGTCCAAGCCGCTGGCACGCCGCCACACCGGCCTACAGATCTCGTCGAGGTTCATTCACCGGTCCCAGCACGCCATTTACCAATCTAGATCGGCTAATGTCTGTTCCAAACTTTTTGCATTCGCTATCTCAGTCTTGATCTTTGGAGAAACCAATTCCCCACGCCCGCGAATACAATTTACCGCGAGGTCACATTTTACCATCATTTGATTATTATCTAGAACCTTCCACGCCATTGTAAATTTCATTTCCGCAATGTTACAGTGAAAACGGTTTTACTTTTTTCCGATATGCATGGTTTTCAGAACATCAATTTACTATCAACAAAAAATATTTTAACTCATGTTTTTTTTATGCCCAAAAACTGTTTCTAAGTTTACATTTTTATTATTCATTTTATATAATTTTCATTGTACTAAAGCATAATATATTAGTTTACCTACTTATAAATAATAAAATCAATAACCATCTAAAGTCGCACAGAAAAAAAAATCAACCTAAATAGGGCAAACGCTATATAACATTTGTCCTTATTGATGTTACATCGAAAAATAAATATAAAATTAACAGAGTGGTCGTCTTACGTGACGAGGAAATTAAATGTCCACGATAATGATCATCGAATAAGACCTGCCATTGCCTGATCGATAGATTGCCAAAAAATGTCAGCCGGTAAAAAGTTCCCACTTTTTGTATCATATTTATGAATTCCGGCCCCCAATCGCCAATGGAATTACATTTAACGTTAACACGACACGAAATGTCATTATTTTTTATGGATTTTTTCAAAATAAGTTTGCACCGTTATTCTAATTATATATGCGATAAAACTCATGCAACATGTAGGTTCGTGCCGACAGAGTGTCAAGACTACTTGAAGACTGACTACAATAATCAAGACCGACAAAGCCAGGCATACATATATTAAAACTTTCGAAAGCTTGTTAGTTTTCGAGAATCAAGACAAGACCTTTGTTAAGTTCATAGTGAATTATATACACATACATGATTACATGAACATTTCTTAAATAAACAGCTAATAATCTGTCAAAACGAATCCACCTGAATCATCAACCGAGCGTCTCGCTAGAATAATTCTTACTTATTGCCCTGGCGTACGCCGGAGCTTAGCTTATGGCTTTGTATACAAAGATTAGATGACCAATATCTTTGATAAGATCTATAAAACCTCCATAATAGACTACCGAGTCGATAGCCGTCGTATTAATATTGTCTCCAAGGCTCGCATCGCTTAGACAGGTTCTTTATTACATTCATTACTAGATATGGCCCATAATGCTCTCAATTCAATAAGCCGTGATTGTATTCACTGTCGCATAAACCGTTGGAGTTGCGACGCATCGTTCTAATCACATAGAAAGAAAAACAATGAGTAAATAAATTGGAATACGGCTTAAAATCGTAATGCCATTGCCAATAGCTGAAGAGACGATCTTACACAATATCTTCTAAAATAAAATGGTTTTTATGTAGTCTATCGGGTGAAAGACCTATTCTAATGTGCGACGGATTTAGATAAATAAATCAGTTGAATAAGCAGTCTAAAGATATTCACATCTCATAGCGTCAATATTTAGCGAACTACTTAAGATGCAGCGATGCCAAATTTATTTTTATTTGAAAAATACGTCTCTCGTTGCTGTAAATTTAGAGAACGTATTATCATGCTAACATTAAATAAATAAAATTAGATCTAGTCTAGACTTTATAATGCAATACCATTAGTATTGTTATAGAAAACTGGTCATCACTCAAGGACATACAGTGCTTTATATTCTTATCTAAGTCTTATACATTAGAAGTAGCCGGAAAAAATAGCTAAAATACAAAGTGAAGAAAGTGTAAAAGATAAGCACCTTAAGGGATTGAGAGAACACAATCCCTCGCACGGAAGCAGTGCAAGAGTGTCGAGGCTTCATCCTCAGTAAGCCTACATGAGACCGTGTGCTACCGTTTGCTTGCACTTAGATATACGAGCTCAAAATACGTTGAAATAACAAACTGTTTGTGAAAAACAATTCACTAGTTATTTATTTATCCCCATGAAACGAAATATTCATTTTGAATTTTTTTTTTTTTGGGTCCATGTAGTATGATTAGAAACAAAACATGGTGGGAAAGCATTGAAATTTTTTCTGTTACTGTTTACAGTGGCTCTAGAAAGCTTCACCCACGAATAAATCGCAATTCCAAGAAACTGTTGTAAAAGATATTATACTTATATTAACTACTAGCTGTGCCCGCGACTTCGTCCGCGTGGAATAGTGACTGCATAGTAGTTACTACTTAACTTTTATTGAATAAACACGTACTACCATAAATAATTAAAAGAACAGTTAGTAAAATTTATTACTAAACTGAGCTAAAAAATAAAAAAATAAGTGCCTAATTACTTTTCTACGTAAAATTTATTTTAAACTAGCGGTCCGCCCCGGCTTCGCCCGTGGTACATATGAAAAATAGATGTTGGCCGATTCTCAGACTTACCCGATATGCACAGAAAATTTCATGAGAATCGGTCCACCCGTTTCGGAGGAGTATGCAGACTAACATTGTGACACGAGAATTTTATATATAAGAAAGATTATGGCATATTATTTTTTAGGCACCAGGAGGGAGAGGAGCAAATTTATTTACCTTCCTTCCTTGTATGGATGTTTTTGACAATATATTGTGCAGCAACTGAGTGCCGAGGCAAACGTCAAAACGTAAAGGAATAGAATCCGCTATCGATACTAATTGACATAAGCGTATGATGTTTTGCTAAGGATTTGTTCACCCTACCAACGACGACGACGACCACGAACAAAATTTTCATCCAGTCGCAATTTAATAAAATTGTGCAAAACACAATTAAAAATCAATTATTAAAATTTCCTGTCGTTCTGGTGATTGGAATTTTTATTTTTGAGATCAACGATGAATGAAAAAATAGATTTTTCGTAGAAACAGTGGCTCCTAGAAAAAAATGTATGTGAAGTTTTTTAAAGATAATTTTATAATCTACAATTTTGGTAAAAGTTAAGGATACCATACCATACCATCATTATCATAATAATATATATTATATATATTTTTTTTTATAATGGTACTTAATTTTAAAGATCGTCGGGAAGTTTGTAAAATTATATATATTCCTTTTCCTTCGTTGCGTTGGGTTTTTTTTTTTTAATTTTTAAACTTCGGTTTCTTATTTTCATTTAATATTTTCAAGTGAGCGAGACCTACCTCTACCTCCATAATACATTCCTACATCTGACATCTTTTAAGTTGGGCCGTAACCGTGCATAAATTGTAATGGACCACAGTGGCAAAAGAAGTGGTATATTTAAGAAAAAAAATTGCCAAGGGCCAGGCCTATGTGGCTTTGAGAAGAGTTCAAAATTTCCAGGGTGTGGCTATCCTCTCGCTCCCATGTCCCCCTCTTCTTTCACAGACTTTCAACCCTTCCCTTTCCATCCCTAGTAAATGGCAGAACCGATTTTGATGTAAATAATATTATCTAATTGTACCTATATGTACACGTCATATCCTATCGTTTGATGCTCCATTTGGTTTATTTATCTAACCACTGTCACCCCTAAAGTGCCCTATATGTAAAAAACGGATGAACCGATTTCGATAAAACATAACTAATTGTAATTCACCCGTTATGCACATTCATTTGATATATCACTTAGGTAGGTACTATCACAATATTTGACAACATTCGTTTCTTTCATTCCCACTTATACCTATACAGGGTGTAATCGTTAAGTGTGCACAGGCGATTTTTCCGTAAGTATTACAGATAACAAAAAACTTTAAACTGATATCGAAAGTACTTAACCTAATGAGTAAAATGGCGGTAATAAATTTTTAAAAATAAATCGAGAAATATCAAAAAAATTATCTTTAAACCCTCCCATTCATTAAGTATGAAATATGAATATCCCATATACCTACATTTAATATGAAAGATTTTAGCTTTTTTTTTCTTTTTTTGGTTTTCTGCTTTAATTACTTCGCAAATTTGAAGTGACATTTTCCACATTTTTCCGGACATTTTCACGCATTTTCCGGATATTTTCCGGGAATTTTCCAGGCATTTTCCGGACATTTCCCTGACATAGCCTGTAAATGTCTGCAAAATCCCCGGGAAATGCTCGGAAAATCCCCGGAAAATGTCTGGAAAATCCCCGGAAAATGCCAGGGAAATGTCCGGAAAATGTCTGGAAAACATCGTGAAAATCCCCGGGATATGCTCGGAAAATCCCCGGAAAAAGCCTGGGAAATTCCCGGAAAATGCCTGGGAAATGCTCGGAAAATGCGTGGAAATTTCCGGAAAAACCGTGGAAAATCCCTGGAAAATGCCTGGAAGATATCCGGAAAATGCGTGAAAATGTCCGGAAAATATCCGGTAAATGCGTGGAAAATCCCCGGAAAATGCCAGGGAAATGTCCGGAAAATGTCTGGGAAACATCCGGAAAATCCCCGGGAAATGCTCGGAAAATGCCTGGGAAATTCCCGGAAAATGTCTAGAAAATCCCGGAAAATAACCGGAAAATGCCAGGGAAATGTCTGGAAAATATCCGGAAAGTGCGTGGAAATTTCCGGAAAAAGCGTGGAAAATGCCTGAAAATGCCAGGGAAATGTCTGGAAAATATCCGGAAAATGCGTGGAAATTTCCGGAAAAAGCGTGGAAAATGCCTGAAAATGCCCGGAAAATGCTCGAAAAATGCGTGGAAATTTCCGGAAAAACCGTGGAAAATCCCTGGAAAATATCCGGAAAATGCGTGAAAATGTCCGGAAAATATCCGGTAAATGCGTGAAAATGTCCGGAAAATATCCGGAAAATGCCTGGAAAATCGCCGGAAAATGCCTGAGAAATGTCCGGAAAATGTCTGGGAAATGCGTGGAAAATCCCCGGAAAATGCCAGGGAAATGTCCGGAAAATGTCTGGAAAACATCCGGAAAATCCCCGGGAAATGCTCGGAAAATCCCCGGAAAAAGCCTGGGAAATTCCCGGAAAATAACCGGAAAATGCCTGGGAAATGCTCGGAAAATGCGTGGAAATTTCCGGAAAAACCGTGGAAAATCCCTGGAAAATGCCTGGAAGATATCCGGAAAATGCGTGAAAATGCCTGGAAAATCCCCGGAAAATGCCTGAAAAATGTCCGGAAAATGTCTGGGAAATGCGTGGAAAATCCCCGGAAAATGCCAGGGAAATGTCCGGAAAATGTCTGGGAAACATCCGGAAAATCCCCGGGAAATGCTCGGAAAATGCCTGGGAAATTCCCGGAAAATGTCTGGAATATCCCGGAAAATAACCGGAAAATGCCAGGGAAATGTCTGGAAAATATCCGGAAAATGCGTGGATATGTCCGGAAAAAGCGTGGAAAATGCCTGGAAAATGCCCGGAAAATGCTCGGAAAATCCCCGGAAAATATCCGGAAAATGCGTGAAAATGTCCGGAAAAAGCGTGGAAAATGACCACTTCAAATTTGCGAAGTAATTAAAGCAGAAAACCAAAAAAGAAAAAGAAAGCTAAAATCTTTCATATTAAATGTATATGGGATATTCATATTTCATACTTAATGTATGGGAGGGTTTAAAGAGAATTTTTTTGATATTTCTCGATTTATTTTTAAAAATTTATTACCGACATTTTACTCATTAGGTTAAGTACTTTCGATATCAGTTTAAAGTTTTTTGTTATCTGTAATACTTACGGAAATATCGCCTGTGCACACTTAACGATTACACCCTGTATATAGGTATAGTAAATGGATGAACCGATTTTGATTAAATATGTCTAATTATACTTTACACGTCATGCCCTTTCATTTCATATGTCACTTGTGTCAAAATTCACTTTTTTATTATCTACCACTTTTATACCTATATCAAATAAATGGATGAACCGATTTTGATAAAATTTGACTTATTTTTACTGATAGGTCGTTCACTTTCATTTAATATATCACTAAAGTATATTCGACAACTTTAGTTATTTTCATTCCCACTTTTACACAATAAATGGATGAACCGATTTTGATACAGTTTATTTAAGAACCAGCGTCGGAAAATATGCTGCCTAACAAAAAAACATCATCTAATTCGGATTACCTGCTAGCGAGCTACGGTGGCACAAACACACACACACACAGCGGTCAAACACTTATCACCCATATTTTTGCATCGGGGGTTAAAAATATAATATTATAAATACGACATAATTTAAAGGACATTTTATGTATAAAATTTACCTAGAAATAAGTATAATTTTAATTTGACCCCTCCCCCCTACTACCTCAGCTTACCCCCCCACCCTTGGGGACTTTCGATATGATCACTTGGACATAACTGTAGCGTATAACAGATAACTTACGTTTTATCGTACACTGTATGTGTACCATAGAATGCCTTAGCAAATGTTCGCCGTGAGTACTTAAATGGTCATAACTTTTTTATTTATGAACCGATTGACATGAAATAAACACTAAATGTTAAATGAAGATTACCACAATATATTAGTGAAAACCGCATCGAAATCGGATAAGCCGTTTCTGAGATTAGCGTGTTCAAACATACAGACAAACAGACAAACAGACAAAAAATTTTTTAACTACAGTTTTGGGTTTGGGATCGATTTAATAATAACCCCTGCTAATTTTTTTTTACATATTTTCATTGTACAGACACCACTTTTCTAGAATTTTATTATATGTATTGATTGTTATCTTTATAATTTACTAGCTATTCGTTAATAGCGTCGTCATCGTCGCAATAGAAGAATCTTATGTTTCAAAATGCGTCCAAAATTTTTACATCACCCCGGTGTCTCCGTCGTCATTACTTTCAACACATAAAAAGCTATGTACATCGAAGCCATTAGCGCCCAGACAGAGATTTATAACTTAAAGTAAAAACATTGATTGGGTGATATAATTATCGTGTCAAAATCCGCCGTGTCCTGCGCGTCAAATTGACGGGCGACGATGACAAATGGCACTCGCTTCCGGCTGAACTAAACGGATACGAAACATGACGCAACAAAGGACGTTCCATTTTATTTTCTCCCGCACCGACGTAGAAAATAGCTCCTTATACGTGCGGTGGAGCCGCCTGAATAATATATATAGGTCATACCACCGAAACTATGAACGCCGACGATGGTCGTGTAACTTCTCCTAAAGCAGACTTAAGCGGTTGACTTACGTAGCTTTGTGTCCGTAATTCAATCGCTCCGAGCTGTTTGTTATGTACAATGTAAAGTCTCTGTATATTATTGCCATGAAACTGTTTAATGAACGTTCCACTACTGGAAATTTCAATGTTGAAATACGGTATTTACGCGGCACGACAGACTTGAGTGAACGCCAATTTAGAAACGAATAAAACCTCAGTGAAATGGATGAAACGTTCCACCTATACACCACTGAAGGCACGTATATTCATTAGGCATTTAATGATGCTACGTTACACAGAATTACGAATTTCCGTACAGTCTATTTTATAATTTGATCTCATAACACAAGCCACGAGCCGTCATAAACACTATAATTGATTGATCTTAACCAGATGATGTGAAACGTGCACGAATTCCCAAACAATTAGTGGATTCCTGAAAATAAATCTAGAACCGGCAAGCACGAGTGAATACTTGGCGGCGGGTTATTATCTTGGATTATTGCCGTCCTTTCAGAAGTTTCGCAGGGCCTCCTAATGCCGGTACCACAAAGAATTTCGACCCTTACCGTATTAACGCGACCTCAACACGAGAACGGAATTACGTCTCTTTTATTCCTTCCTTTTATAGTCTAATGAAAACCTTTATCAAAGCGATCCACACTACCGTTTTTGTTGCGTAAGTTAAATGTTTTATTCCATTTCAAAAGAGTGCGTAAAGTACTTAAAAGTTATCGAAACGACCCTCTTCATAAAGACTCTGGACGAAATCTGTAGGTACAATAAATGATTTACCATTTTTGCTGTGCACAATTTATATCTTACCGACAAAGCGTGATGAAATTAATTAAGAAATGGGATATAAAGCGAGCGCATAAACAAATCCAGTAGCACAAACGATAAGCTCAGCAGTCTAGTGAGTAAATAACTCTGCGAACAATTTATTCATTCATCACGAGTGCATCTAAAGGACATTGTATTAAGCTGTTGACCCTTTCCCGACAACTTCGCTAGCGACATCACAGTAATAAAATTAAAATTAACTTGCGCTCTGTCTCCCAACTCGCCCTTATTGTTTTACGACCTCTCAGCTATAATGGACTTAAGGGACTCTACGCGGAGATCTCTCAATGTAATAAAGAGGGATATCCTGTTAATTTCAAGGACTTTCGAAGCCGTTAAGCACGTCTATTTGTAGTTTCTGAACGATAATTGATTTTGCTTCATATTTAAGGTCGGTAATTATATAAAATTGCTGCTGAGAGGCCAAATGAAATATCAGCTTATCTCTAAAGAAATGAAATATCAGCTTATCTCTAAATATAAATGTCAGCTTATCTCTAAAGACCATTAGTTATTCAGTGCAATATAAATAAATGCCGGTTCGTCTATTCAATCCTTATTCAAACATTTCATTAATTTGCATTAAAATACAAATTGAAAGGACGTCGTTAAAATTTTGATATAATTTATATTTAATTTGATTCGGCGAGGTTTCTCAGAGAAATGCGAAGTATCACCCGGGGCTTAATAACATTATCCGGCTTATCCGGACTCGCTCGCCGCCTGTTTCACTTGTATAGGCTTTACTGTGAATATAATGTAAAACAGTAGCACAGACCTTGATTCATTTCAATGCGCCTCTATTTATTTGCAGTTTATACTTCCCGTTTTGATGCTCAAATAACTACATGGACATTCAAAGGATTAATTAATGGGATTACTACAAAATTTCGAATCTAATCTTGTTATTTCATTTAATCTGGTCCGCATGTCCCTTTTCCTCGTCTTACATACCTTAGAAATCCCTATTCACCCTATTTCTATTCTGTTTAATTGTACGTGTATTAGTGTAGTTTTCTTGTCCCCTTATTTGATTTACTACTTTCTTATTTTTATCCCCTTATTGACAATTTCATCAAATCATTTAATCGTAAGGCAGATTTCTTTTGAAATGAACATTTCATCTTAAAATAACAAATGCTGAATGCTGAATACTACTACTTAAATAACTTACAGGCGGGATTGTCTATACTACAACCATTTTTCGTGTCTTTTGATGGCGATCCCATTATCGTCGCCATTTTTCTTCCAACAGATTACTGACACGGGAGATTTTATAAATTTATTTCAACAATGTGAACAGCTTTATTCTTTATCAAAGCAATGACATTTTGTATCTGACCCTCATTTTAAAATATGGATGTTTGCCAAAATTTTATAAAAGTAGTTTCTTGTCAATTCGTTAACTTTTTCAACTACAAATGTAGTATTGATTCAAGTGATCGATTATTTTATATCAAAATAGAAAATAATTTTCCTATATATATGAAAACTTAACACACAAGTACAGACAGATACGCCTCTACACATATAACACATCAAAATCTTACTTAATCATACATTTTCAGGACATTACATCAGTCAATTCACACACAAGTTTGGTGTACGGATAGCGCCACCCCGCCACGCGCCAACGATAGTAAAAATAAGACGCATTTAAAAGTCGTTGTCCGTTCGAGTTGTGCACCGAATACCTGTCGATAGACTTGTGACGGAAATATCCACGGGTGTGATGTACCCACGTTGTACCCATGTATTTTAGGACGAGTCAGCCGTATAATCGCCACAACAAGAAGCAAGCGCCTAGCGCTATGTTCGGCCACCCGTCACGTATACAAATTACCGATTAATTATCGCAGTTAATTTATCTTGCAGCATGACGATAAGTCTTGTTAATGCCGAATTTATCGCTGCCGCTCTGGAGAACTTGTACATCATAACTTAGTGTGTATAATGTTCAATTTACATCACTCTAGGTACTGTTTATTTACTGTTTAGTTTGAGCAAATATTTAAGACAAATCTTAAATCAAATTTTATCATAGTGCATTTTTTAAACTTTATTTTATTGTTTCAAAGCTTCGATACACAAAAAGCTCACCCATACTCTATTATGAATTCTGTAGAACGTTTGTACTATCAAATTCATTATTGGATATTATGTAGGTACTTATTTCATAATGTAATTTAGGATTGGAAAGGCGTACATAGTAGCATTGTAACGACCTTCTATTTATGAAATGCGCAATGCATTTATTACAGGAATTATAGCGACAATAGCATGCATTGCGTGACTGTCTCCAACACAATAGAATTCAGTTAACATAACAAGGCCTTATTTCCCTTTTATAATCGTTTCATTAACACATTACATGATGTCGACGCATCTATGTATACGATGTAGATAGCCACGATAAGTTTTTCAAACAAAACAAAACGAGTATATAACTCTTAACAGATAATTAATCTAACAGGGAAAAGCCATTTATAATTGGCGAAAAGTTTCAAATCAAATGCTAACACCGAACGTACCGTTTCGGTTAAATTAATTCAGGCACTCTCGAAACGAATGAGAGCAAAAAGTTTAGATCTGAAAAGGTATGTGTTACAAAAAGTTCCGAATGAACGGAGTTAATTAGTAGCCGGTCGTGTGGAAGTTCTGCCCTTTGTGACGGCTTTCAGACTCAGCGCCGGGTCAAGGTCGGATCGTGTATCGATAGCAGACAAGAGAATCTCAAGTGCCTTTTTACAAATAAAATCCAATTTCAAATAATCTAAGACATTCGAAAGATTTCTATTTTTCACCGACAAATTTTTAGCTTTAAAATCTCGGAACGAATGGACGTATTATTTAGTTCTAAAATTTAAATTTTAAGCTATCCATCTTAGCTAATCTAAAAGAAAGTTCGCGCCATAATGAAAGTCGCCGGAATAAGTTTCGACGGTTGAAAGACGCATGGCTCGTAGTTTCGTAACCCGACCACTATTTTATTGCTGGTGAATTTTCAAGATAAACTTCCCAACGATAGCCAAAGATCTCACTGTAAAATTTCTAATGAATTCTGTTTATACGACACTAGTAAAACTCTTTCTGTGAATTTTATTACCTCGCGTCCCGAGTTACAAATTCCATTCCGAGTTAAAATTTTGTTTGCTCTATAACTGCTTTTTAACTTTGTATATTCCCGTTTAATATCTCGACCCCATAGCAAATCACTCGGATAAAAAACCTCTTGAGGCGTTTCGTTTCTTTTTGCAAATTTTAATTAATTTTCTGCTCGTTGAACCAGCATCGGCAACATTGTTTGCTGAAGAAAAATTCTTATTATAAAGTGAAAATAGGGTTGTCATAAACATGAAAAATGTTACCGCCTCCGTAGAAAGGTTTTATGGAAAAGTGGCTGTGCTTTTGTGATGAGTCTAATCTTGGTGCTGAATAGCTTGATTGAAATATTCCCGTCAAAGTAAGAGATGTAACCCCAGGTCCGCAGACAATGGGGTGTCCCGCCTCGGGCGTGGTTCATTATCGCTCCTCGTCGGCTGTACTCTGCCATCCCTTTGTCTGTTCGTCACGCGCCTCTCAACGATCTATTGCTGTACTAATCGCACGAAAAACGCCACTTTTTCTATCCATACCTAAGAGATTTATGACCTGTGTTTATGACCGTGCAAATCTAAAAAATGTCCGTATCTAATCTGCTGACAATTAGCTTTCATCTTTGAAATTAGTCAAACATCCAAATATACCAAAAACTAGTATCATTCCATGTAATGTACATCCCAAAATGTACATAACATAAAAATATACATAGTATGTTTATGTTCGACTATAATGAAGGTGAAATA
This sequence comes from Colias behrii, assembly GCA_029959065.1. Lineage (NCBI taxonomy): Eukaryota > Metazoa > Arthropoda > Insecta > Lepidoptera > Pieridae > Colias > Colias behrii. The sequence goes on from JARWMC010000002.1 coordinate 10,192,967, forward strand.
GAAGACAACATTGAAGGAAAAGAAAATATTATTTTTCCCAGGAATATAATTTCCCTTCCCCTCGGCGATATTATAAAGAAATATTGCCAAACAGATGTAGGGTGTTCCAACAAAAAAATATATTGAAACCATGCAACGTTCGAGTAAATGTAATAACCCAATATATTTCTAATCGTATTGAAGGAAGACATTCGATATTTTTATCAGGAATTAATAAAAAAAAACAGCATTTCAAAATTGAAATACCTTAATAAATATTATGAATCGACATTATCTCCAAGTTTACCAAAAATAAATCTGATAATCTTTAACAAATAAATCGCAAGATTTTTATCTCTTTTAAGCTAGATGGCTAAAATAAGCAATTAATTTTAGTATGACCTAAAAATTGCTCAATATTTTTATGCTATTCGTTTTTGTGTAATGAATGGTGACTGCAATCTAATTAATAAAATATACAAAAGGGCTACCCTTGCTGATGTTACGATGCTGCCCTTAAATGGATTTCTAATCAAAAATAGTTGTATATGCAAAACCAATTCAATAAAATAGGCTTGAGGCAATATAATTATTATGCAAGAAAAGGGTAAAGTTTTGAAATCGATCGCAACTCTGATTGAAAAGTTCCAATAACAATGGAAGCTTCAAATGCCCGGCGCCGGTGTAAACTTTGCATGTTAAAATAACTTTCGCAGAAAATTTTATATTTCGAAAATTCCTCATTGTATCTTGCCTTATATATACTCTCTAAAATATTCCTAACTGCATCTTAATTAATTCCTGACAACAAAACAAATTTCATTCGAACATTACCAACTCCGAATTCGGAATGCAGACTTTCAAATTTGAAACGTAGGTACGGAGATAAAACTTGTTAATTACTTTACGAAATTAGAAACAAAACTTTATACGCGATACCGATGTTCCAAAGCGTTGAAGATAAGCGTACCTATACAAAGATTTCTCGTAATACCAGATAAAGCAGAGAGCGGTTGCAGCCGAAACAGTATAAACAAACTCCACTGTTCCTTATTTTGGATCGTTTGTTGTTTTATCCGTATATAGTAGATTTATGTCCAAACAATTTGTTACCGTTCCCGTTGCTCTAAGGTCAAGGATTATCGTTAATGTCACGGTATAACTGAATTACAAATTCCGTAGCGCGAAACAGCTATTTCATTTAACGCTCAGTTGTTACAATACCTACATTTTTAACAGTTAATACAAATTGGAGGCAATAAAATTGTTTTATTTGATAGATTACAGGAGGAATTAAATGAAACAAAAACTCTTTATATTATGTTCTGTGGATTGTGCCTGCAGGTAAACGGAAACGGTCTAATAATTCCCATCTATGTTGATTTGCTATTAGACTATTGGGATACGGGACAAAGACACCAAAGGCACGTAATCCAATCCTTATCTATACTAATATTATAAAGAGGAAAGGTTTGTATGTATGTATGTATGTATGGTTTTCACGCATAAACTACTGGACCGATTTTGATGAAATTTGGCACAGATAATCTTTAGACCCTGAGAAAGAACATAGGCTAACTTTTATTGCGAAATATTTACGACGGGCGAAGCCGGGGCGGACCGCTAGTCTAATATAATATCTTCCCTTAGTTTAAAACTATGAAACAATGAAGGTGAGCACCGAACTGAGAATACCTTTAATTTACCATTTAGTTATTCCATTTTAAACAACAATAATACCTATTTCCTACATCTTATAAATTAAACTGTAATTCATAAAATAAAAGATAAGAACCTAACAGGAATCTTACTTATAATATCACCATTGCATTAAATAACTTAGACTCCTACAAAGAAAGTTCCCGTATCACATTAAACGACTTAACATTCAGACGCAAAAAGACATCCATCATACAATGTATGGTTCTACATACATACATACATGCCTACGCCATACATTATTACGCCGTATAAACGGAAGAGCGACGCGTGACGTCTCTCAAACGCACTCGAAGGTGAGACGTGACCCGAACGCCGATGCAACGTTTAGGGCTCCCTATATGCATTACACATAACACGCTGACATAATAGGAAACGACTACTGGTGGTCCCATATGGAAAATATTAAACGCTTCGCAATATGCATTCTAACAGGTCGTTGGTTGAGCTAGACGCTCGTCTGCTGAGCGTATTCTATCGACCGTTATGTAAAGTTCCATGCTTACCAATGGGGTATTACATTTACGTCAATATTTTTGAGATGATTATGCCTTTGTTTTTTTTTTTACAGTTAAAAAACATCCAATAAAAGAAAGCGGGGTGAATTTGACCAGTATACAAATGACTGAATTTTCTTGGCATAAGATGGAAGCACCTTGGAGATGCATTTGCTCAGCATTAGGGCACGATATGATAACACAGTACAATATGCTTTTTTTACTTTAAGAAAAAATAATTTGACTCACTTCTGTACTACACACTCACTAGTTCTGACAATAATAATTGTAGTTACCATACTTTTCAATCATTTGCATCGAGATATTTTACAAACCTAGGTATAACTATATCGAAGCCAGGATTTCCTGCGCTACATTGTGACAGACACACTTAGCATTACAAACAAAACGGGAGAACGGACAAGTGTCCGTCACACAAATATGTACATTGGAATTCGAACCCCGGACCTGGAGTGTAATTGGCAAAGTTCCTGCTATGGCTTTTTCTTGCAATTAAAACGTCAACTGGAAGCAAAATATTGAATAAAGGCACCATTTTAGTAATGCACATACGCTCATTATTGTTATTCGTATAAAATTAATTATAATTCTTTACCAGTTATTGAGAAATTAAAAGATAACCACAGAATAGCGTCAAAAGTTAATAAAATATTTTAATAGTTACAACAAAATTACATTCAATAAACCAGTGCCAATAAAGTACATATTCCTAATAATCACAACTACTTACTACAATCTAGAAATCATTTTCATTAATTCTGATATATTACAAAAAGCTATTGACAAACTCGTCGAAGGCAAATAAAAAAACGAAATCGATTGTTGTTCCAGGAACCTGAGTTGTAATGTTTTTAGCATTTTTATTACGCGAGATAATAAATGATTATCCATGTACTAACAACATTAGCCTAAGCTCAAACCTAAACAGGTTTTAAGCGACCGCTACGTGTGCAAGGACAGCTGTATACGTTTTATTATTATTAGCATTTTATCTTAAATTTAAACTCAGCATAACTATAATTAGAATAATTTAACGTTTTAACTTACAAACAAGAAATGTATAACAACAAATACTTCATGAAAGCTTGCGATAGTAAAACCTGTAACATTATAGAAATCAAATACTAAACTACTTTTAAAGACAATCTTAATGGTTAGAAAAATCCGAACCGACGCCTAACGTTATCTCCCACATAATAAAATCTGTATTTATAACATCAACTAAACATTTGTTAAACACTGATCCGAGATGTGATTACAGAATTACAGATAAAATTGAATATTTTTAAATACATTCGTATAGATATCCCAAATTCAGAGCCGAATCAGAGAACATACTACCAATTATATTAAGATTACAAAATTAACTTAGCATCTACATAGATATCGTGTGAACCATCTAATTGGAAACTCCCACATAGAAATATCGATAGCCATCAACATTTCACTGTCCCTTTCCCATGTTTTTATTTATATATATCGTTAAACAGTTTTCACGTTTTAAACATAGTTGTGATACCCATCAATTAGTATAAGTCGTAACAACAATTTTGATATGTTAAGAAAAACACCATAATAAAAACTTTTGTTGTGCATTTTTATAATTTTGAAATGTCCTTACTATATTTAAAAGTATAGTCTCTTCATATCTGTCTATATAAAACCTCTCAGTAGTCGGTCCTAATAAAGCAATATCATCTTTTATTTAATTCTTCTTATCTCAATTTAATTCTTCTACGAAAAAAATAGTATTATTAGACAATCCGTGAATTATCGTCTATCCATTAAGATATAACACAAATAGAGAGATAACATTAATTAACAAAAAGCGAAGATCGTTACGAATTAATTCATACTAGAAGATTTTAGCCAGACTTCGATAGCATAAATAACATAGTCCACAGCATTTTTAAGTCGAGTTTCCGTAATAAATCAATAAGGAATTTGAAAAATAAACTAAATTAACTGAACGCTCGGTGATTTATTTTCTATGTTACATAATTTACGTCTGCGTCGACGAATATAGGTATTTATTTATTTACTAGCTGAGCCCCGCGGTTTTACCCGCATTGCCCCGCTCCTGTTGGTCTTAGCGTGACGAGATATATCCTACAGCCTTCCTCGATAAATGGGCTATCTAACACCGAAATAATTTTTCAAATCGGACCAGTAGTTCCTGAGATTAGCACGTTCAAACAAATAAACAAACTCTTCAGCTTTATAATATTAAGTATAGATAAGTATAAATTTACAGATTGCTTATCGAAGTGCTTCCACATAACACAGTTGTAGCTCGTTAATGTAACAATTTGTGGTCCCATTAATAAATGAATAATGAAGTAGACTACGCAATGTAAATGCCTTTTATATCAATAGCGATTAATCGACGTAATAAGCGATTGTTACTCGTTCTATACATTTAAAAGCTCTATCCTTCAATGAGCGTAAATTACAATGTTAATATTACTTTACTCTTGATTATTATATTACTGCTTTGAATATGAAAAAAGTTAGCGAACGTTTAATTTTATTGATACAACTTACTTTCCATGCCTTAATGTTATTATTGAAAATATAAACAACAAAATTAATTTGATCAAACTGCGTGTGGTTAATTACCTTTGTAACAAGTAATTCAAAGCTCGAATAAATCCATTGTTATCTTCGAACAAAACGTATAACAGGGAGTTCATAAAATTGATTATGATCACACAAACTTAGTGGAATTAAACCGGCTACTCACGTACCTGCAGCAGGGGCAATTTTGGAATAGTACCCTTAATTGTGATGTGTATAGGCAAGCAGGGGCAATTTAGAGAACATCTGAAATTGCTCCGACCGCCGACCAACCGAGATTGTTCCAATATTGCCCCGGCAGGTACGTGAGTAGCCGGCTTTACAGTAAGCATCGTAAAATCATAGAGCTCACGGAACTTTGCTTCATTTGCGTCGTAAAATTATTTAATTATCGTTGAAAAGACGCTCGTTATATCGAAGTACATCGCATAAATCTCATAGTTTAACCTTATCTTCAAACTATTTAATTTTTATTGCTTACGACACATTCAACTTTACGATTCGAACTTGATATTTGAACTGGAATGAACCGCGCGTATCACATAAATCTATATGGGAGCGATAATAGTTCTACTGTTTAGATCGATTTAATTAATTTTCATTCATTATGTTTAGGAAAAACTGTTAACACGATTACACCGCTTTCTATATTCGATCCAATGATATTCATTCACGTAACCGTTTCCTATCCAACGATTAATGTGTTTGTTTATTTATTCAACCAAATTTGGTCTGGTTTCTGAAAACTCTGATTTATGATTAAATTTATTGAACTTTATGGAAAGTTTTAACAACAGTTTACAAATAATTTAACCCTTTTATAAAACCGTTGAATAGTTTCGTGTATTAGGCCAATATTGTTCAATCCAAGATGTATAAACACAAATTTTAAAACAATAAAGGCTTCCGTAACCAACCCTCTCATCCAAACAACAAACATAACTTTCAATATAGAACACTCGAGAAATCCTTAACAACGCTTATCTTTAAGCTTCATACAGTTTCGAATTTTCCCCTTCGCGCCACATTTACGAAAACCAACGTGTAAATAGCCCGCTATTTGTCCTTCTATTTCCTTCGGATATAGGACATTAACTGCAAATTTTGACTGCGCCTGCTTTCAATGAAAGGGTCTTAATATTAGGGGCTGTGTATTGACTTAGGGGAACTTTATATTGTTGGGGAACAACGTTTTGACACAACAAATGGGGTGGTTACGACATAAAAATTGTTTTAATATTTGCGCCATTATAAGTTTATAATTGTGAGTGCTTTAATATTCATATAGTTAACTAATAAATTGGGGTTAAACCAGCTTTAACTAAACAACATAATAATATTTTATTCTAATTTCTGGTATAATGTTGAAAATTCTGTCCCAGGGGTTCATTTCGAAAATATTTTGGATCATAAATAATATTATAATGTTTTATTACAGTACATGTAACACGAACAAATGGAATTATTTTTGGACTAATTATATTCACACATTTCGGCTAGTGATTAAGGGTGCTTTTCTACCAGAGATGTGCTAGGATGCGTAGGAAGGGATGTGTTTGTAAAGAACCAATATTATCACTTCATTTATTAACTTTTTCTATCAACTACTTTACGTTACTTCTAACTATTAACTAACAAAACACCATATAAATGAAAACACAGATTGGTGTCAATAAAGCTCAGTTTACGCGCATGTATTATGACCGGCCGACTTTTATCGCGTTGGCCTTTACCATTGACCTTAATTTAGTTATTGCACTTAATCAGATAACGCACTCACCACGTAATAAACGTTTATCGAAAGAAATCCGTAAGACGAGCTTCGGGTGTTTTATTGCGTTTCTTTATATATCGTGGGGATTGTTGATGTTAAACCCCATCGATGTCAGTAACACGAGTTCACGCCGTAAAAGTTGTGTGTGTTTTTTATATCCTTTCATCAAAAAGATTATTCAACGAAACATTCAGACTACTGGCTATAAAATCAATCTATCAAGACGCTAAAGAACATTAAGCTATATTCTCCTTCCCTATATAAAAACTACTTGATACTTCGATATATTTTTTACATCACAGATAAAGTAAAACAAACAAAACTATTATTAGATATTTTACCCAACAGCATTATACCTACAGCATACCTTTTATTTTGATTCGATTCCGCGATACATATTCAATCTGATCTCACTTGTAAAGTAGGTATACAAAATTGCGAGCGAGCGTGGGTTTCCGAGATTGTACTATATCATCAAGATTAAGTTAAGGTACAAGCACATTTTATTCAAATAACTGCATGCTTGGAACAGCTTTCTAAACTTAGCGCTTTATATTTTGTTATATATTATTTATGATATACACTTTATGATGTAGAAAATACATAGATAGATAAATTATAATGATTGAGTAATTAGAAACGTGTGAGTTTCTAAGGTTTTTGATGGATTCTATAGGAGTATATGGGGTATGGTGGCACAGTCAACCCACTCGAAGCAGATGAATAAAATCTATAAATGTCGTCGATATTTATTGATTCACTTATTATCACATACCTAATTATCAAAATGTTTAACATTGGTCATGTATTCAGGTCATGTATTCTATTTTATGTAATGTCTGTAATTTGGTGTGTACAATAAAGTTCTCATTCATTCATTCATTCATTCATATTAATGTACTGAAGTACCAATAATATGATGTTTTGAATAACGTTTTTCAATATATGGATGTGGAGGGGCGGGATATTCGAATGTCACTGTTCAATAGATAAAAGTGAAAGACGGGTGTTCCATTGTATGTTTATGGATGATTTCTATATAGAATTAAAAAGGAACGTATTGCTTACGGATATTTAAATGCTGACTTTTATCATATTATGGATATGATGTGAAAATTCAACAGTCCATAAGAACGAATCATTTCTGGGTAAAGAAACGGGACATAAGCCGCTATAATCCTATTGTGTTTTTGGCAACTTGCGTATGAAATATATTTACTCATATTCGTCCTGAAAACCCGTCGTCAAAATATTCTATTATTATTATTATAATAATTGAGATTGTATCTTGTTTTCACTTTGAAAAACATATTTTGATACAAGATCAAAGATGGCATTTGAATTGTCCTTCATTATCTATGGTACGATAATTTTAAACAAACCTTTCCACTAACATTTTAACTGAAAAATCATATCCAAACTACATACTAATACATAAATTCAGCTGAAACAGAGCAAAAAGCCAAAGCAAGCATTCTCAAAATTGATTAAAACCTGACCGACGGACACACCAACGAATTATGAAAGCCTTATGAAAACTTGTAAAACAGCGTTTAGGTGATTTAGTTAACACTTTTAACTGACGATCAAGACGTTTAAAGCAATATAAACGCGTAGGCATTTATGTTTAGCGTTTCACAGATATTGCTTGTTATGTATGCAGCTACGTGCTGTCTCTTTTTCAATCGGTCGTGAGAAAACAATGTGGTTAATGTACTTGTGTGTTCGTAGCGTAAGAGTCAAATAGATAGGTACTATGAAAAAATGTTAGGGCCAAAATGACCCACTGAATTTTTCACTTAATTATTTTTGGTTAATGTACTTGTGTATTCGTAGCGTAAGAGTCAAATAGATAAATTTGAAAGTGTTAGGACTAAAATGTCCCATTAAATATTTTACTTAAAATTATTTTTGTTTCGACGGAAACTTATTAATTAATATATTATATGCATACAAAAAATAGCTCCTTCTTTTTTTGAGTTTTAGCCTTATTTACGACAATTGATGAAGTTTACACATTCCATACCTTTAGAATTAATAATAACAAAATTGATGATTATTAATTAGTATCTAGTATGTACTATGTAGGTACAGTAAATTTAAATACATGATGTTAAAATATTTCCAATTAAAAATTGTTACTATTTATTTGTTTGTGTAGTTATGTTTCCTATTTGGATAGAGTTATAATAAAAAAAAATAATCCTGCGCCAAACACACCATCTCTTACGCCACTCATGCCAACACACATCGGAACTCAATTTTTAACTATCCTCCGCTATTTCCCTTTACCGACACTAATGGGAAACGGAAGGCGCTTCGTTACCTTCATTGTGTACACAGTGTAAGTGTACGTGTGTACGTATTTATCAAATAGCTATTACTCCTGGCGCAAACAATTCGTTAATCGATTTTTGAGGAGGCAGCGTTTGTTTTGTTCGCAGTCTGTTACGAAAAATAAGCTGTTTACAAAAGCCTTTTTTAATTAAGCTGTAATTTTATCGTATTTAAAAGAAAATATGAACATTTTGTAATAAGCAATATCTTAAAGAGAAAAGGCTTTTACTCAACTTTTTTTTTTTTCTATAATCCCGGGCCGCGTCATAACAATCGCTAAAAATCAGCTAGGGTTTACGTTGCTAATCCGTCTCCTAAGCTACGGTTTAGATTACCTAGCATTTTTATTATTCCCTTATTTTCCTTAAAAATTTTCATAAAAATTATGCTAGACTTAACAGAAAAATTGTTTATTTCTAAAAACATCTATTTGTGGTGTAAGATCTTTTTAAAAACACAGAAACAAACATCCGGTCATTATACAAAATATCGCATTTATAATATTTATTTTATTACCATAAAAATTAAATTATGCATAAAGATCGTTTTGAATCCTTTCCATCTTCAACAACTTTTAAAACAAAAACAAAACAAATACAAAAAAGCTAAAATTACTTTCCATATGCTTTTGCGAATGATTTTTAGCCACGAATCATTTATACGCTCCACCAAAAGGCTTTTGTGTTTTTATTAAAAAGTACCATTGATTTTTGCGAATGAATATTGAATTCGGTATGGAAGCAAACGCAATTTTATCTCGCTACATATGTATAATATATGTATGTATAGCAGAAGCCCCAAAATTATATTATGAAGCAATAAACGAAATGGTTTTCGACATTGCAAAGTGGAATTGAGATCCGTCACGGATGATCGATTGCTGCGAGACTACGTTCGAGTAATTAATATTTAGAGTGTACCTAATATATTAAACGGTCATTTATTACTGTTAGTACTTGTACAAAATGAATAGATTCTTTAGTTACCAACTTCATTATACATAGTGAGGAATGACTTCAATGTGTAAGCGTTGTTTTTGTTAAGGCATTTTACTGGAATTATCTTAGGGTTTTGTAGTAGTTCTTGATTATAGAGAACCAACAAAAATATTGATGATTAATAACCACACATTTCTTTTATTTTTATTAAAAAAAAATGGAATATTGCACGAATAAATATACTATAAACTCCTTGCTAGTTTCTAGACAACTAGTGCACTAAATTCGGTAGACGCCGCGGGTAATAGTTAGCTATAATATATTGCTAATATATGCTAATATGTATGTAAAGTTTCCAAACCAAGAGAAGTTTTAAAGTGCTTGCAAATTGACACGACAGAGCCAAGGAAATTTAATATACTTTACCCACCACCAGTCCTAGGAGAAGTTAAGCAAAGTTCCTAAAAACAACGGAAGGTTGTTCATTTGCAATATTTTTTTTTTCTTTTATTTATTGCAACATGTTATATGTTATTCATTCATTTTTAAAGTCAGTATATTGTAAAAGGTGTTGTAGCTTCTACAAATATGTTATCGAAATTTTCAGTCAGTTTAGTGTAAAAGGTGTATTAGCGTAAGTTGGCTGTTAAAATTACATTAAATTCAAAAATTTTTGCATAAAAACACGGAGAATAAATAAAAACAAATATCATAAAACTTAAATTTTAATGTACTTTTAATATAACATTCACCTGTCAAGTATAAAATTTAGTTTTATTACCATTTCTCAGTGAGAAAACATTTGCATACTTAATTAAGTGCGACACTTAAAAATTTACAGAGAGCAGAAAATTAATGTTTCGTTTTACAAAAAAAATACATTTAAATTTCATTAGAATATTTCAATCTATACTTAATCCTACTAATATTACAAATGCGAAAGTTTGTGAGGAATTGTGTGTGTGTGTGTGTGTGTGTGTGTGTGTGTGTGTGTGTGTGTGTGTGTGTGTGTGTGTGTGTGTTTGTAACTCTTTCACAAATACTACTGAACCGATTACAATTAAATTAAGCACACATATAGAGGGTAACTTGGATTAACACATAGGATAGGTTTTATCCCACGGGAACGGGAACTATGCGGGTTTTTCTTTGAAAACACGGGCCAAGCCGCGGGCGGAAAGCTAGTTTGTATTATATAAAGCTCAAGAGTTTGTTTGTTTGAACGCGTTAATCTCAGGAACTACTGGTCCGATTTGAAAAATTTATTCGGTGTTAGATAGCCCATTTATCGAGGAAGACTATAGGCTATATATCATCACGCTAAGACCTACAGGAGCGGAGCACTTCGAGTAAAACCACGGGGCACAGCTAGTTACATAAAAATACTCTGTACATTGAATCCTTGACCTCATGCAACTTGAAATCTGATCGAATGTGGTCGGTCACGGTTGGAAGCTGAGAAAACATTTACTTTGTTTTGGACTTTAAATAACATTTTCCAATGCTTGTGGGTAATAAATAAAAATATTATAAATAAATAGGTACAGCACGTACAGAGGTGCCCAAATATTGATGTAAAAATATGAATGACATGAAAACTATATGGACAACAAATACATTTTATGTTAAAAGACCAAAATATTAATAATAAATGAGACTAATTGAGAAAAAACTAGTTTCTATTGGCTTATAAAAGTATGTGTTCTGAATAGTAGGGGAGCCCAAGAGGGGATTTTGGGATTTACTCGAGTGCGTCAGATTTCTATAAGGGAAGGTACCTTAGCTATTCATTAGTACCTCTAGTCAATATGAGCAGTTATGGTTGGTGGGTGCGCTCAGGCGCTCAGGATCAAAATTTGAAAAATCCATAATTCCCTAAGGTTGAGCTCGAATCGTCAGATTAGCGAAATGGGGACTTCTTGTATTGTAATTAACCCTCCCATATATTAATCTGACGCGCTCGAATAATATTACTTTAATTTTTTACCCTTTCTTCATAGCGATTAAACTTCACTTAAATATTCAGATTAACGTATATTTTATTTCAGTGACGTCCTTGAGCATGTAAAATATCAATATCTAACGCGCTTGAGTATTTCCAAGCCAATTTTTTTCTTTTTTAAATTAAAAAAAAATCAAAAAACCCTTCCCCACCGCTAAAAGTGAAAACATTATAGGACCTTTTTTTCTCGCTATGGTCTAATCTACCAATTCTAATAGGTTCCCGTGACGCTCGAGTAAATCCACATTTAGCATTATGGGCTCCCCTACTAGAATAAATATTTTGACCTTTAATAATAGCAAGCCATAATGATAAAAGCGATATAATATACCTAGTATAACGATTGCATAAACTCAAGGCCAGATATTCCAACACAATGACACGAACCATTTTTAACGTTTAATAAATCGAAAACTAAATAATTAAAAAATTTTAATGAATCCTAATTCTTATACTTTTGCATCAAATTTCAATTAATAAAGCCATTAAAATTTTAAGTCAATTCCTAAATAATATATTTTTGCATAATTTGAATAACCAGCATATTAAATATGTTTAATATTATCTAATATAAGTACCATATTCACTTCTGATAGAGGAAGATCGTAAATTTATTATTAATTGCACCAGCAACTATTAGAGGTAATTTATGTGTTATAAACTAAATAAATCTATCTACTATAAAATAAAATTTATAACTAAAAATAAACGGGGTCATAAAATAAGTAAAAAAAACATTCGCTCGCAAAATATTCGACGACGAATTTATGGCGTATATGGTAATAAATATAAATTCTCCGTAAAACATAACACGATCTGCTATTAAATTGATAATTTAATAAGTTTTCTAGATGAAAATCTAATTTTAAATTTCCTCTAACAAAGTTTAATAAAAATCACATTTACTTAATATTTAGGATAGATACGCCTTAAGTTTTAAACACATGACCGCCCGTAAACGTTAATAAACTTAAAATCTCATGCATTAATTACGAAACGAACTTATTTAGTATGTAGAAGACTATTTCAAAAATTTATATCAAAAGTATAAATTTTCCTTTTATCTGTGAGCTATGAGAAACTGTCAGTATGACATACTCAGACCTTACACATTCATTTCATTTTATTATGACCCACCTGCGTCCTACTTTTGGGAAAAGCCTTCCCTTTTTTATCTTTCAGTCCATTTAATGTATTAATTAATGGGCTACTCTTGTTCAGCATCACTAATAATTAGTTTCGTTCCTGTTTGAAATTTAATCCTCAAATGGGTTTCAGACTGAAGCGTAAATATATATGCATGATTTTCTACAGAAAAATATCAACCATACAAAACTTATTACTACTACTAATATACTGCATATAAAAGTAAATGGGCAACCACTAAAATGATAATGTATACGAGCGAATCATAATGTGGTATACGCGTGCTTAAAATTCAAATATACACAGAATATGTAGCAAAAAATATAAAATATTTATGACAGACTGAATTTAAAATAGCCTTCAAGTATTTCTTCAAAGGAGATTATCCTTGAAAGCATCGTCGATACCCGCGCTATCAGGAAAGTGCATCAAGGATTGATAAGAGCCATAAGCGAACACTTCAATACTGCTCCAATGGAGTAATCTTGTATGCAAATAGCATATAATTTCCTTTACATATACCTGGCGGCCATTATGATATGCTTTATGCATTGAATACGAATAACTGATTATGTTTATCTACACGTGTGTAACAACATTATAACGTTTTACAACGTAGTAACTTATTTCATGTACTTTCGAGGTATTCTAAATGAATATTTATTAAACTTATAGAGCTCAATGAAACAAAATCAAGTTAATAGAAATGTTTGTAATGAATCACATTTGTTTTCATTCAATACAATCGCTAAATAAACATTCCACACCAGCGATACTACAGCGCATAAATTATCATTACTCACTCAATATGGTGCATGCGAAGACTAAGTAGATACAAGACTGGAAAATTGATGCTTTTCCTTGATCGCTATGAAGTCTTCATTCTTCCCTTATAACTTTGAATCCTCTATTAATCACGCCGAATGTTTCGATTAGTCTCTGGGGCTCGGAAATATATGAGTTAATCCACGACCCAGACTCCCCTATTGTCTGACCGGATTGCTATTTTTGTTCCCAATGCTATCTATATTTACCTTAGCCAATATAAGGCGGTACGAGTACAATAAAATCCATTTGATGGGTATTAATGGTCACTGTATATTGCTATAATGTAAAACAAGGAATCCTGTAAATTGCTTCGCTTATAGCCGTATTTACAACGCAAACAGTTAAATTATTGCTCTTTAATATATTATGTATTTATTGTTTAAATATAACATAGTAATGAAATAAAAGAGGTTGTAATACATCAAAGATAGCTCCATGTAAAATTTAATTAATATACTCTCCGTATAGCAGAGAAAGTTCGTGCAAAGAATAAATTACCGCGGCTGAATATTTTTCCCCCGATAAAAACATAATGATCACGATGATTGACTGCACTCATTATGGTAACTACCAGAAGCGTATGTCACCATAAAATCACAGTGAACCGTCAAAACGACAGCGCATTAAATAAACGCGTGGAAGTGAAGGTGACACATAGCTGTAATAAAATATAAAGTGGACTACATTGTCAAGGCAGTGGCGCTAGGCACAATGGGTACCGGATAAGTGCCGTCCAGCGCTTTTATGCCGAATTTCCCGAGCCGCCCGTAATCAGCATCCGCAGTCAAACAAAGACATTGTCCGTTTGAAGCAATCTGAAATATTACCTCGATTCGTGTACAGCGAAAATTACTCTCTCCACTTCACTATTAACTTTTACATTTATTTCCAGCAGTTCTGCTTGGTTAATTAGCATTTATTATTTCAACAATGTCAATAGCTCTTAATCGTAAGTCGTATACCTAAAAGTGTTCGTTTATTGCCTTATCAGAATGGAAGATAGACCCAAGTTGATCACAAATTCCAAAAGGCTAAAACTTAAAACATTTGATCAAAAGTTCTAAACAGTAGTAGGTACTGAGCGTTTACGTTCACCGGGAGATTTGATAGAAGCTAAAAGAAACTAATCTGAGATCGTGTTGATTCTCGGTGGAGATTTTATCTTGAACCTCATTACGTTCGCAGCTGACGAGACATTTCGGAGCCGATGCGATAATGTATTAACGCGGGGTCAAGACGTTTTAACGTCGATGATATGTGCTAAAGGAGATAAGTATTCGTCGAGTGGGCGAAGTGGAAACGCGACACCATTAAATCGTCCCCCGAGCCCTCATTTCACCCCATTTGTTTGTTAGAGACATTTTGAATTTCTAATTCTTTGTAAAGCTTTGAAAGTTAAAAGTGTATGCACGTTCCGAATGATTACTTTGAGTTAGAATAAACCCGAGGGAAACAGGCTGTGTTCACTGCGCGTGCACTCAACTCAAACAAATTCATACTAACTGTTGCCCTAGAAAAGCAAACATTTAACATTTTCAGGGTTGTGTTTTGACGATTCATAGATTTTCTCACGTTTGCGAAATGAAAAGCACTTGGAGCGCATTCGTTTGCCGAGGGTGGTTCAATCAGAAAAGTCATTAGTATTTCTATTTACACTTTCGCGTTTTGGAACCTATTTCTTTCTATAGAAGTAGGTATGACGTAATCCTGTAGTGTGATGACTTAAATTACGATTTACAATAAACAAAAATAGGTTATATAATAAATAAGCAAATAGAGAAAAGAAAATTAATTTAATAAGGGATTGCCTGTTCCAACCCTAACGGGCGGTCGTCCGCGCCATATGCGTCCGAAGCTCGTATCAAAACAATTAGATCACTCCCACCCGTGCCTTTTGGTATGCGTCCTACAAAGAGGCAACTTTTTTTAAACATTCTCCAATCAAGTCAAAAAGCATTTGGCTCGAGCTCACATGCAGCAGTGAAAGGTTTTCAACCCATTCAATATTAGGGTTGAAAAGAATCGTGCAGCGTTATAAGCAGGCAATAAAATAATAATGCATATGGAAATCATACGCCTAATGTGAACGGAAAATAAACAGGGCAAACACGAAATTCGTGTAAAATTCAATGGAAAATCCAACGGCGCGTTACGACTAAGTATCGAAAAGCGGCGTCGGCTCATACGTTTTTCCTTATTTACATCGATATTCAAAAGCGTTGAATGGATTCCGATTGTACTTAAATCACGGGAAGAACAATCCATTGTGGAAATCAACAGCGTAACCAATTCATTTAGCCTCGCCTCGGCTGTTGTATTGAGCCAGACAGATGGCGTGATGCGGAGACGTCCGTGCCCGGGACTGGAGAATTAATTAACCACTTATATCCTGAACGTAATAAATGCTTTTCTACTAGATTGGGGCTTTCCGTAAACTTCGCTCGCCAACTACGGATAGAGATAGCGATTGTCAGTTCCTTGCGAATTGCACTTAGCGTTTCTTTGATCGAGACCAATAACTTTAAATTAGTGCGGAATAAGGGTCGCGCAAAGTTTACTATAAAAGATTTAAACTTTTAAGGCAATCCCATTGGGTGAGGATAAATTAAAGTTACTTGTAACAGTTTTATAGAAATTTCATCAAATATTTTCTTCGCAAGATTAACGTTTTTACGTCGGTTAATTCCGATTTATATTTAACGAGTTTGAAAGCAAATGATTTCTATACAGCATAATTGATTCACGATTTTCATACAGTTTGTAAATCAATGTGACTTCACTTATAAATCAACGTTAAAAGATGCATTGAGGAGACAAGTTCACGACCAGCGCCATTCATCGAATCTGATTCATGCCATATTAGCTTGCATTCAGATAATCTATGATTCTAGCTGAATGGATGCATTCGCTAAAAGGAAAACAACGTGAGCACGACGATAAAAATAAAAGCTTATTCTATTACTTTTGAAAGCGTTGTTGAAAATGAAAACGTTCCTTAGAAACAGTATGGCAAACCGTGCAATACTACTAATATTGTAAATACGAACGTTTGTGAGCATGAATGTATGTATGTTACTATTTCACGAAAAAAACTACTAGACGGATATGAATGAAACTTTACAGTTATATAGGTCATACATTACATTTAACACTTGAGCTACAGAAATACTTGATATTGGACGAAACCGCGGGGCACAGCTAGTGGGTAGATAAATTGAGACGTCGACTATATGTGATGGTATTTGTTATCGTTCATTCCCCATGGACTAGAAATGATACGTGACTCATACGGGTCATCTTATCTATAGAGAATGTAGTCACGTCTCTATGATATATGGATACAGGCTATAACCACTATCACACTAATAATAATATATACTAATCCAAGTTACTGAATGTATCGATTCTAACCGAGCTTTCACTTTTGTATAGCGAATTAATTGGTACAAACACTTTTCAAACAAACTATGCATCTCAAATTTGGCCCCATACAAAAAATTACATCAAAGTTTTATTAGCCAAACATATAAAGCTTAATTTTCAATGCCCATTACAAATTCATAGCTTCCCATATCGGGTAGTCTCTGAGGACAGGTACTCCGCCGAGACTCTGGTCAATGTAGTGTGATAGGAAATTATCATTTCAATGTAATTAACCACGTGAAGCCCATTGAGATTTAAATTTTAACTAGTGTTGAACAGTGAATTTCTTACTTATTGAAATATTTCGTTTCAAGTAAACGATTGATTAATTGGATCATACATCAACTGCTCACAGATATTATTATCTATTAAAATTAATAAGTATCTTGGAAGCTATGTTGAATCGATTGCGATGCTAACAGTCGTTTGGACATTGTGCATGAGCTTCTTAATTATATATGCTTTTCTTAAGCATTTTTAACAAAACAGTATCAACGCTGACGGTATCGCAGGTGCTTTACCAACCTTTATAGTCGTATAATTTCTTCATACATCAGGAATTTCCCAACCAATCGGTTTTATAAACTAAAAAACTATATTCAAGTCCAGCACTCTAAATAATAACCCAAACGCAATCAAGCATTGCATTAGCGTAGCTATACGTCAACGCGTGTCTCTCCTCGGCCACTGTGGACTGCCGAGCGACAAAAAGGCGCAAAGGGCGCACAAAACCGCACGGCGCGCCGCTAGCGCTTCGTATTGTCACAGAAGAATGCCAAACAAAAACCCTTCAAGCCCGACGTGATAAATAGTTGAAATGTCTCCGCTTGTTAGTCCGGCGCCACCGTTTACATGTGGGAGGGCGAAATACGTTACTGATTTATTAACAACTGCAAAATAGGAGGTTCGGAGATAGTAAATATCGCAAGAAGTGAAATTTTTCTATTCACAAAATGATTTACAAAATTGTGTAGGTTTAACGTTTTCCTCGCGTTACATTTACATGCCAAAACCATTTAATTCTAAGGGACTCTTTAAGAAATTAGTTCCGACTGGCACGTAGGAGCAAGAAGGTAATGAATATTCGACATCTGCACTCTTCGAAACAAACCACAGTCTCATTCAATTTTCTAATTCCTCTCCGTGACTCGCAAGCGCCTTATATAAAATACTTTTAATTCCGTACAATATTTCTACACTATCCAGTAAACATCGCATAAAAACCTTTCACGTAACACGGCACAAAATTGATTGTATAACGTATACAGCCACTATTTTGCAATTTGTAAAGCCGACTACATTTGTAGATTCATATCGGGGGTAGATTGGTAGCGCACCGCTCACGCGAACCACATACTTATTTCAACAATTTCGAGAACACCCAGTGCTTCTGCCCTTCCTGAATAAATACGTTACTCATTTTCCTCATTTCTCCACCTGGCGAGGGCATTATAGCGAACAATATCATTGATTTGTGTCGTTCGCCAGAGGGTTACATTCACATCACGTATCCAATAAGAAAATAATATCGTAGTTTTAATATTTACGTATTTGCAGCAGCTAGAATGCTGCCATTAGTGCTCTATATCGATATGTTCGGTCGCAAAATAATCCGATGTATTTTTATTATAAATCTTAGTTAAAATCTGACCTTCAAATTGGATCTGCTAATAAATTTAATTTAGCCCAATATTGAGACCGTACAATCTTCATATATTTCGGTAGTGTCATTTGTAGGATAACATATCACAAAGGATAACAGAATATTGTACGTACGAGCTTTATTGTGCGTAGGTTCTACACAATAGGGAAGCGCTCCGCCCATCCGATACGTACGGAATAGAATTACTATACGAAAACGTCATTTTCACGTTCGGCACAAACAACGCTTGTAATTAATGTTTGTATAGAGCTAGACAATACGTCAGTTAGCTAGACCATTAGCTGCACAATTAGTGCAATTGTCGTTAATTTATTGTTGTGCCGCGTCAACGGCAAGCGAGGAAATGGCCGAACTAAATCATTCATCGCCTTCCCTGCCCGCCGATTCCGATTGTCATGATTCGAATACTAATCGATATTACAGGAAGCGTCCTATTTTCCCAGTGTAAAGAAATTTCCACTTTTTTACAAATGAAACTTCGCTGAGCGTGCAAATTTTCACGAATTATATATTTACGTGCCTGTGAACGTTTTTGGCGTAATAAAACTTCGTTACCAATTCAGTAAACTTGTTCAAATATATTATGTAGATTATAAAATAAATACAAAAATAAGTACATAAGTTATATATAAGATCGTTGTAATAATGAGTCTTTACTTATTACTCTACACACCAAAGACACTCAAAATAACCCAACAGCGTTTTATCTCCAAAGTAAAACATTTATTTTAATTTGTCAAATACGTGACATCTCCACCGAGCCAATTAATGGAGGAATCCGAGTAATTTCACCCAAACAACGCTTTAGCGTGCGCCATCCGTGGACCGTGACGATCCGTCAAGGGTTGAACATTACCCGTCAAGCTCTAAATCTTCACTAAACACTCGCCCACGACGAGATTTCAATCAATTACTCTAATGTTTTGAAATATCTGCCCCTTTAAAATGTTCAATGATTATAAATAAATTTTATAGCTCTCGCGATACGGCGTAACACTTTGAGCGTAAGTATCGTTGCAATTAATTTGGAACGATCCGATGCGATCGGTATAAATTCTGCTTTTGTAGAAAATTAATTGCGACCGACGTCTCCAGCTGCCGCTACAAAAACTAAACCGAGATATAAACAAAAAAAGTCTAGAAAGGCTTAATTACATTTGAATAACGAAAATAAATGCAAAGAAAAGGCTATAGTCTCGCTGCTTTTTCGTTCAGAGTTCATTACCCTTCCATTTAATATAATTTCGTTGTTTATTTAAAGTGATATTGAGTACAGTTTAATTATAATAAAGGACATTTGAATGTTTATTACTTAGTTGATTACATATCAGTATATTTTACATAATCAATTTCTTTGTAACATGTTCAAAATAAAATCAATTATACCACAGACAATAACCACGTAAATTTGGACAAACCATGTAAAAACATTTTAGAACTACAAAAAGAATGAGATCATAAAATTGTTTGAAAAACAACAAATAAATGTATCTAGGAAGAAAATAATAGATACATTTACAACAATCTATACTCGGCCGCGCCCACAGCCAACAGGCCACGACTGATAAATAATATCCTAAGCTACAAGCTACGTGCAGTATAAATATAATATCGCCACTCAATCATCACCTGTCTTCATAATGAATAAAAAACGAGTGCTGTTACCACGCGAAGGTCCGTGCCTTGCTTAATGAAAAAAACGTTTTCTTTTATTTCTATCACGACTTGCGATAACGTTCATTTTAGTCCTAGACTCATTAATGAGTTTAAAATCACAAATGTTACGAAGGTTTCGTTCGAAGTTTCTTAATTTCAGCACACGACGGAGTCTTCGCGATTAACGCATGTTAATAATTAAGTGGTAACAATAACGAGTGCTCATTTATTTTACAACTTCTTTTACGACCGCCCGTTTAAATACATTCGCGAATAGCTTGTATGTATCTGAATTTTTCTGGATATTAACGAGGCATAGCAAATAATTGGGAGAGCTTTAAAAATGTATTGAATTCGAACTCGAAATAATGATAATATTTTATCATTTTATATTTTAATCGTTTTTGCTTTTCAGTTCTTTTTATATAAGAAGAACAATCGAATATATATTTTTTATTTATAAGGCGGAATGACTCTTTTTAACGCCACTTCAGATTGAATGGGCAATGGGCATATAATTAGCGCATATATTAAATCAAGGAAAGTATTCATTTGTATTATGCACAAAACTATAACAATGGACATCAGAAAAAAGCTTCGTACGAACATTTTGACTATGCCAGATCAAAGCCAGCCTATTTAGTTCTTGTTAGTGCTCTGGTAATGATCTAGGTGTGTCATTGAATGACGCTAACTATAACTAATGACGAGCCATTTATCATTGTTGCACATAATCATTTATAGCACCGTCCATATTCCTTACTTGGTATTTGAAACACACACGAAATTCATCTTTAAATAATCGCATATTAAAGTCAAATTCCGGTGCACTATTTTGTACAGTCGGCCAAGAAAGTGGTGTACCACCCTAAGTTTGAATATCGCTTGCAGATTCATAGGTGATAAAGATTAGTTTCGCTTGCAGATCGATCTGACAACTTCTATTGCTGTCTTTATCTGATTATTGATAACGACTATTACTGTTTGTAACGTGACAGCTGTTCTTAGTTTGAACTTGATGGAACCAATGACGTCGTAAAATCAACGGCGGGGGGCTGTAGATTTTGATGACAAAATTGTATCTACAAATTCAGAATTGTAATCAACAAGTTACATAAAATTGTAAAGGCACAAGGCGAATCCACAAACCTACAATTTCTGTAAACTTGTAATTACAATATCAATAAAAAACAAGCTAAAAATAGATTTATCCTTTTATTAAATTTCTACAATCAATTTTAAAATACTTATAACAAACAAAAACATAGCATATATAGTAATATTTAGAAGATATTGAAAATTTTTAAAAATTAGAAACGGGTGTAACCGCCGTTGGCCTCTATTACCTCTAAAAGACGAGACCTCATTGAACCAACAAGCCGTGAGCAAATATCGGTTCCCCGCATTTCCTCCCAAATATAATTACAGTGACTAATAAGAGCTTGTTTGGTTCTTTCATTTTGATGCGACCATCGTTGGGCCATAAGGCCCCAAAGATTTTCTATCGGGTTGAGGTCCGGCGATCTTGAGGGCCACTGAATTACCCTTACGTCAGTGTGTGAACGAAACCAGGCTCTTACGATCCTCGCATTATGAATTGAACAATTATCTTGAACAAAATCAAATTGTGGCACTTCGTTCTCCGGGTAAACATTACGGACTGTCGGTAGCATTGCATTCTGAAGCACGTCGATATAATTTACAGCCGTCGCTCGAGGAGGTAGAGAACACAATTCTCCTACACCATCCGCACTCATCCAACCCCAAATATTTACGGATATTCGACCTGATTCTCTATTTGGGATTACATGATCATCTTTATACCGTGTTGAATTATATCGCCAAAGGTGAAGACGTCCATGCTGACTGGATTTAAACGTTTTTTCATCACAAAACACTGTATTAGACCAATCAAACTCTAAGTGCTCTCTGGCGAAGTTCAGACGAGCAAGTCTGTGAGCATCCGTCAAATATATTTTCTTGGCGTAATGCCTGTGGTGCAACCCCATGTAATGTAGATGATTCCTTATTGTTTGGGCACTCACATCGAACATCTCCGCAAAATGTTTTGTGGGCTTAAAACCATTGATTTCATATTCCCGTCTCATGAATTCTCTATCGTTATTGGAGAGTGCAGGCCGGCGACCACTTCTTCTGTGATCCAACAAACTTCCCTCCTCTCCTTCACGACGAATCCAAAAGCGGACAGAATGCCTCGATATATTCAAATTCCGGGATATCGCACTGATACTGCTTCCCTCATTAAATTGGGCAATTATTTGTGCTCTTTCGGCAATGGTCAAGTTGGCAGGCATTGAGATGATTTTATATGCAGTTGATTGAAAAATAACACGGAAAATATATCGATTTTTTGCATATATTTGACAAAATGTCAATTGTCAGTTTTCTTTTTCAAATGGAATTCGGTTGTCTATTTAAATAGTTTTTATTACTTTTGTTTGGAAACATTTCAATTGCTTTGTAGAAACTAATGTCCTTTTCATTTATACTAAAGGTTAAAATGTCATGTACTTATATGTGACATATGACGTATGAATACTAAATACATAGGTTTACGTCATGATAATGTTGTCTCTTTCAGTAATATCTTTTTATAACGAACCTTGTTGTAATTTTCGATGACCGGGAAACTAAATCAAAACTGGTACACCACTTTCTTGGCTGACCGTACACAATGTTGAATTATTTTGTTGTGCTACTAGGTGTTCTCAGTGATTAAGGGCCGATTTTTCAATCCCGAGATAAACAGTCTAATAACTACCCCTCGAATAGATTTATTCAATTATTTATCTAACTCATAACGGCTCGCCTATTTATCAATCGTGATTTATTTGATGAATAACTATCTGACCAAATATTTCCATATTGGCAGCTCTGCTCTCGGAGTGGCGAAACAAACATATTAAATTAGTCAGGTTAGAGCGGGATAGAGTCAACTCTTGCAATTTGTCAACAACCGTCATTATGACTCACGTCAGGAGTGCATTTTAAGTTTGTCTTGTATTGCTCTTGTCTTCTATGATTGTTGATTGTTGTTTTGATTCGAGTAAAGAGTTTGGTTAAATTTGTGTTTCAATTTATATATTTTACGATGGAAACGACATACTTAAAGGCAGCGTTCGGCAAATTTTCAATGGCATGGACATCAGTACTATCAAAAACATCAATTTCAATATGATTTTAATTGATAATAATTATATAGAAAGAGGTTTAATTGTTAATAATTCTACGCTCTATGTTATGACATACGAAAATATCCCAAATTTGACGCGTCAGTTGTCAACTCAAACGCCTAACCGTCGAATAGCGCGCTATCTGGCCGTTGGAGCGGCAAATAGATTTATTCCTCAAATAACGTAGTTATTCGATAGATAAGTCCTATTCGTCTATTGAAAAATTGAATATTTTGTTAACTGAAGAATAAAGTCTATCTAGCTGTTTATCTGGGCATTGAAAAATCGGCCCTAAATATGAAATCGTATTGCCATTTACTTAAAGGTTAAATATGTAATAGTATCTACCTACCTACATCAAATTCAATCTTGCGCCGTTCATTATTAATTTAGCTTCCAATGTTTTAAAAAAATCGTTTTTATCCTTCCCATAGAATGAAAATTAAACTATGAACGCTCTCAATAATATCACCAATGTTGTCGAAAAGGATTAAAACTGAATGAAGTCAAAATGAGCTCGCTTTAAAAAGTTCATCTAACTTTGCATACAATTTTCACGGTGTTAAATATATTCGCACACAGCTCTATGCGATATAAATTCCAAAGAAGATCAAGCTAGAGCCTGTTACCCATGCGCGAATATAAAAACAAAAAGTAAGGTTTTAATCCGCGCTCCATTTTAATAGGATTTTCCCTATGTCAAAGTTAACGTCGGGAAGCCTGGATTATAGCGTATAAATCATTCAATTTCATCTCACATACTGGTTTAATATAATTATTTTAAGCGTATTATTACTCTTTGATAGACAAAGCCTTGTATTTGATTTGTTGAATTACACGTTTAGGTACCTATACTAGACTAGTGTAAACAAGTTCTACTATTGTAAACAGAATTAAATGTAGTTAGAACTTGACCTAAAAGGTCGGATTACCTTATAAATGGTTTATACATTTGTATATCCTATTATTCTTGTTATTTTGTAATCTTAGATATTGAATAAAATGTATAGGTAAGTATATAAATAGGTCTTCAATTATAATGTATTGTCGTGTATTTCAAATTACAAAAAGCTTTTAATATGCCTATACGCCTTGTATTTCAAGTTTTAATTAAAACATTGGAAATATTTATTCTATGGCTTTACTATTTGAGTAAAAAAGCTTACCTCTATGATATCTCTGTACCAATTGAACGTCACCTCAAAATTAATTCATAATATAGGGATCTATGCAGTCAATGGTGTTATTGAGTAACAACCATTCTTCCATCCAAACATTCACAGAATAATTTCTAACCAAATCAAACCAAACAAAATTCCCTGCAATAAACGTCTCACTACATTTACACAGGGCATTTAGGGCACAGGAAGTTTTAGCAGCGTCAAATGCGTCGCAATGAGCCCTTCCAATAGACGTGATCGCTGGCCGCTTCCGCCTCTAAACAATCTCAAGTTATTGTACAATATATCGGCTATATCGATTGTACTATAGTCATGTATACTTCGGCAACGTGAGTCTGGCAAATATACTAATATTATAAAGCTGAAGTTGGTTGGTTGAACGGGCTAATTTCAGTGAGTTTGATTAGGAAAATGACCGTAGGTGTTTGATAGCCCATTTATCGTGGAAAGTGGACCAAAAGGAGTGAAACAATGGGGGCGCATATCTAGTATTACATATGGCAACTACAAATTTAATAGACTTACGCTTATGCTACTAGGGAATTAGGAACAATTTGACTGTTCCTATGTCTTGAAGTTGTAATTGTACCTACAATAAGGAAAATATCGTAAAATATTTAAAACATTCCTTCCACTAATTTCTCTAATAGTTTTAATTGACATTATTTTATTTCCCTAATAGTTTTAATTGACATTATTTTAAAGACATTTGAGCTGAACAACCTTGGAGGCCCATGACATAGTTTTTTTCAGACGCGAAATAATTAAGTACCCGAATTTGTAATTTTGTGTCAAAAGAGACTTTTTTTGTTTTATTCTCGTTTCCTGGAATGTTAGTAAATAGAAAAGAAGCTTTCAGTACTAAATTTTATTGAATGCTGCACTAAATAAAATGGTTCACTCGTCTGATGCAATAAAAAGTCAGTCAATCTCAATGAAAGTCGTCTTGTCTATACAGAACCTAACAACCTTAGTATATTTAATTATTCAAAAGATTTATTTACTTAAATTTAATTAATTTTTTTCAATTATTTTTCCATCTTATATTTGCATTTAAAACACTCCACTACATCCTAACATCCTCATCCTATATTCCGAGCTACCGTAACAAACAATTACCCACACTAGTTCTAAATCACCACCTTATCAAGTTACGCGTGAAGTAGCACGTATAAATAACACATATATTAATTTCTAATAAATAATACATAATCACAGATAAATGATGCAAATGCACCGCCGCACCAATGTCATAATAATTTCGCTTGGGGTTACATCATCGCGACAGGCGCTCAACACAATATCTTTATTAGTATGATAAAGGAACTAGAACTGTGTGGCGAATTAATCGGTCGCCGACCCGGCAGTGCAGCGCCGGTCAAACTAATCACTGTATTGGTAATTAATCGAATCGAAATAAATGTCGAATCATTCGGTTTTTTTCAATAGCAGTGTGACGTCACGTATTCTTTGAGGTTATCGAATTGATAGACATTTGTTCAAATGTATGAAATTTTTACTTTACATTAGATAAGTACCATCTATTAAACGTGTGGGCAAAAACCCGCCGTGGTTCTGATTCGTGTAAGTATAAATCTGTAGACCAAATACATAATTAACTGTTCCATAAAAACAACGATGATACGGTGAAAGCCCAACAAAAATAAAACTATATGTAAGCTTTTATTTAATTTATCTATAACCAATAAATCGTGACCATTCATATATGAATAATTTTTTGTCGCATATTTAGCAGAAACAATGTAAGTATGTTACCAATATTTCTGTGACATCATTCACATTATATCACTGTAAGTTCTCTAAATATTAATAAAAAAGTATTATTAATATTTATAAACAGTAAATCATAAACTAGATAGGAGCACGGTGGTCTCTGATAAGCGGTGCAATAAAATGGGCATAGTTCAACATCAGTTAGTACAAATTTTATAAAGTATGAAAAGCGTTACTTTGTATCTTCCTTATCTTGTTCTTTTTGAGCCAATGATATTATTATTATTTGTATAGTTAAAAATGTAACTTTTAATTTTAATGAGATAGCTGCTCCCGTCATTTCTGAATTCGTTAGTGTACTTACAAACTTTTCCTATTTCTTATATTTATGTAGATACGCTTAATTTTAAACAAACACTTTTTGCAAACATTTTAAGTACTGATAAAAAGAAGAGAAATTATGTTGCCGTGTTGTGTTGAAATTTTCATTGAATTTACGTATAATAGTAATTTTTTGCAGTTCACAATAGGATAGCATGGAAAAAATTTAAAACAAACATTTTTTGCAAACATTTTAAGTACTGATAAAAAGAAGAGAAATTATGTTGCCGTGTTGTGTTGAAATTTTCATTGAATTTACGTATAATAGTAATTTTTTGCAGTTCACAATAGGATAACATGGAAAAAATTTAAAACAAACATTTTTTGCAAACATTTTAAGTACTGATAAAAAGAAGAGAAATTATGTTGCCGTGTTGTGTTTAAATTTTCATTGAATTTACGTATAATAGTAAGTTTTTGCAGTTCACAATAGGATCACATGGAAAAATAAACTACGAAAAGGTAGCTATATTCTTATAAAGTTTAACAGATGAAGAAGTGCATATGTTTTTAAATAATGCGTCTAATAGTATCAACAACCTCATACCCTTTAAATTTAAAAATGTGTTCAATTTAAACGCAAGTTTTTGCAATAATTTGATTTTTCAACAAGGTCAATAATTCACCATGATTTATAAACACAAATGTAAATTACCCAAAACAGAAACAAACACATTGTAAAAACGCGTCACCATATTAATACCCTGAGAATCAATGATAAATGATAATCATGTGTTTCACATTCACAAAGAAATATAATACGAGAATAAGCTTCTAATCGTTCCTAATCCATCCTCTTAACCGTTGTCATTTCAAGGCCATACAAAAACAGACACTTCGAAAATTAAACGCTAAAACAAAAAGGATACAGGGAGCATTTCGATTTCTGATCATCGTCTAAAAATAGAAACACATAAACACCCCGTCGAAGCAGCAAAATGTGCACCCCTTGTTTAAACTATAAGTAATGGCTTCCAACGGTGGAGTGCGACGGATAATTTCACTTAATTTACGATCTGGAGATAACTGTATGTAGCCCGGACGCTACAGATTACACGCTCGATTAATCAACGGTGACATTAAAAAAGTTGCAGTGAGTACTTCTTAACACTAACTACCATGATAAAAGCATTGTCACTGAAATTAATATTTATCACGAATCGCTTCAAACATTGTTGTTATTTATAAAATAATAATACGGTTTTGAATAGAGCATGTAATCATTTTATCTTACACTATTTCACAAACCAAATCCGTTCACTTTATACTGGGCAGAGCAAGTGAAATTTATTTCTGGCTTCCAGTTTGACATAAGAACTGCAAACTCGTTAGAACTGCATGATACTGCGGCCAAGTTAGATTAAGTACGGTTTCGGTACAGGGCGACTAGATTAATGCTTTTTGATACGTCACGGCACGGCATTTACAGCGAATCGTCCCGGTAATAATGGTCAGACGTAATCTTTTCTTGACTGTAAGGGAATAGTCATTGAAGCTTGTCACGCTTTATAAAACCTAGACGAAAAATACTTGTTCGATTTCCCAATAAAATAAATTTCAATAGGAATAGGGTCTGTGATTTCAATCCGTCCCATAAATAAGTTACGATACAGTTTAAAAGACTTTTAAACTGATTACACCTAAGCAATCAGTCTAAATTTAAACAATACAACGGATTAAAGCTACGTTAAACCTGAATTTACAAAACATTATGCAACACACTAAGCTAACAAAAAATAACACATAAAAAGCTATAAGCCGATTAATTAAACCCAAGATAAGCAAAACAGTCCACTCAATCATCAATCGAGATTTTGATCTTATTCACTGACATGCAACTTCATAAGTTCCACTTTAAAAGACCATTAACCAGAGCCCAATAAGTCGCACAAACAAATTACAATAGAGCTAATCTTGCCTTAAGTAGGTAATGCTACTCAGTCATGCGTACTATCTATTAACAGGCTATTGTCTAATTTATATCATAAGACATATCTGTGACAATTGCTAGCTCCGTATTTACAAGGGATTGGTTTTGGAGAGTATGAATTGTCAAATAAGGAGTTCTGAGCCCGCCTGTAGGGCGCCAACTTGGGAGGTCCATCAATTATACACCATCCAAATTAATAGCTTACACGACCAATGCTCACGTCGTGAGAGGCTTAACGTGATCAAATAATGATACTCATCATTGGATATTGGTATGTGATGTATCAAACTGTTCACATATCACTTTTTTATTTAACAATTCACATCACGCTATGGTAATCAACGATAGTACCCTTTGGGATTGTAAATTGGCGTCGATACAAAATATTATAATAGGAACATTTATAGGCTCAACGACACTATTGTCCGAGGGATATAAAAATAAATATCTCCATGTAAACAACAGTCTTCTTGTAATTTTCGAATTCTTACAGATTGAGGAACCGAAAATTATAGCTGGCAAAACAATAGAACATTGTCAATACAATAGATATGATGTTCTTTTCAAATTGTATGAGGTATTCATTTAAAACGATGGATGTATGTAAATATTTGAACTCTGAATAAAATCATTGTGACATGAATGTGAATGGCTCGTTATGTTGACTTTAGCCGCATCCCTTCTGGCGATATAAATGATGACCCTTTGTACACTCTGTCGACAGATATATCGAACAAATAGTGTAACGCTAGGAAAGGATACATTATGAGCCTCGTAGCCGAACAAACGACTCATTGAAATAATCATCTAACACTTAAATGCATCGCATTATTTGAATACTGCTAGCGAGATAACACGGGTACGGTAATAGGAAAACATTTCTCTTTAGGTGAACAATAAAAGCAATGTCGGAATGGGGCCAAACAAACTATTATAACAAACGACATTGTGTTAAACCTTTATCAAATACTTGACATAATCAAGTCCCCTTGTATAAAGAAAATCATTAATCATATTTCGCTTCAACTTCATAATAACACAAAGTTAAGTAAATTGTCACTTTGGTTACCCGTATTTCCTAAATTACATTTTAATGGTCTCAACGGCACTTGGAACAAAGTTCATTTTAGAGTTTATGTTCATGGTACATCCATTTGCAGGAATAACAATAAGGTGTAAACGCCAAACGGCAGATTGAGACTAATCTAATCAACAGCTTACGATTCAACGCCATTGTCTAACAGCGCATTAAAATATCCGGCAGAAATAACATTAAACTTAGCTATACATACAACGTTCCGAGCAACCGGGCCGTTGCGACCGAACCGTTGTTAATTTAATGTCAAATCCTTCGTGCCCGGAAGTGCGATAAATACAAAAAGGTCCGTGATTTGTTGCCTTCCAGACAAACAAATTGAAAATTCTAGTCATCTAACGTAACCGAAATTGTTAACGATTTAGTATTCACTTCGTGTATAATGGAATGGTCGTTTAATCTCCAAGGGCGCTGAACAATAGTCTGGAGAGGTGATTTGCATGGTTAGTATACTAAGTACTCATATTCGGCACATTTGCATGCCCAAATCGAGCCGATTCGTCGACAGCTTCGAGGGCACAGTCGAGACGCTAGCTGATGTAATCGCCACCGACACTTCTATAAGCAATGATCATTCAAATTAAAATTTCGAACTCCCAAATTACGCCTTGACATGAATTTATTGCCGTTAAACATGGTTACAGTCCTCTGTAACCCCACGTAGGAGATTAATATGAGACACGTGTTGCGGTCGAAACGTATTGTGCTTCCCGAGGAGTTAACAAAAAAATTTTCAAGAAATACTGTGAGAATTGAATCGTATAGTTTTTAGTTGTGTGTCATAATTATGCTTGCATGTGAGAATTCTTGTTATTTTCAGACAAAAGATACTCACTTCCAGCCGGTGGAGTATCTCGAAAACAGCCATATTTCGTTGCTGTGCGGTCGGAAACAATGGCAGCGTTTTCGCGCTCGTTGACAGTTACACGGCCTCTGTAAAAGAAAATGCAATGAAATACTTTGGAAACGCGGTTAAAAATAACCCAGAAAAGCTGCAAGTTATTATTTTACGTGCTCACATTTTGACGTCGTAATCTCGATGCCATATATTATTTCGTTGTCGTCATACAATAGCATACAGAACGACAACCGGGGCTGCATGTGCGGTATTAATTAATTAAATCGTGGAGAACATTAAATCACAAAATCCAATCACATACACGCGATTTAAAATTCAAAACAGTTCTATTTCCCCACGGCAGCGGTTCGAGCCGCGTACGAGGGAGCAAGGAAATTACTAGTGAAATCAGTTACGAAGCGGGGAAAGGATGTCCGCCGCGGACAAAGGGACGAGATGCTGGAAAAATTAAAAAAGGAATCTCTGGAAGGAATTTTACTTAGAAATGTTCATTTAAAGGAGCGAATAAAGCTTTTGCTCGGTGACAGCCGAGACCAACTCAGGCATCAGTGAGGCAGTTTTCAATATCGAATTCTTGAAGCACTTCATTTTTAACGTCGACTGTATCTTAATTTGTGTTAAAGAAAGTCTTTCTAAATTTTTCTGATTTTATACAGAAAATATTATTCAATGAAAAGTTGTGCGACAATTACATAAATATACAGTTAATTAATACGATTACTGGCTGAATGTTTGAACTGTTGGATAATTAACGATTGACGATTTTCAATCGTATTCAAAATATTTAATGAGAATTTATTTGCTCTGGTTTAATTGTTAAGCAAATACAGAAACTAGTTTTTATTTTAATGATAAATACAATAATTGCTTCCTTGTTTACATGATTCGCGAACCAGTGATACTCTATTATCATTTAATAAAATGCTATTTAAGACTTAATCGAATTAAATAGAGAAGAAAAGAAGTCCTGCAATTTTACAATAAAACCCCATTATTGGTCTTGAGAATCACTTAAGGTCTACAGTAATCATGGCATTAAGATCTGCACTCAAGCATTATCGTAAGTCCTTATTTCCGCAGCAATTGCCACAAGATAGTCACATAAAGAAAATGTCATAATATGCCTACATAACCTATGTAAAGAGTTCATCTTACAATAGTAAGTGACGTTCAGAGGACCTAGGTTCATTCCTTTTATTGTGATTATCAAGCCGAATATATGTACTCAAAATTAGTCTTACTAAACTTTAATAACCATATTTTTCATGCAATATAATTGTCATCAAAATTAAGACAGATTGAATACAGATGTTATAACAAAATGTGTTGATATAATATGTAGACGCTGTACCATTTGTTTGCCAACATCTCAAGCATTGTAATAAAAAACAATATAAAAAATAAAAACTTAAACCCTCCATAATTAAGTACCCGTAACATATTATTGTACATACAATGCCATTTTCTTTTACGCTTTATAAAATCCGAGTCCCTACACGTAACAACAATAAAAAGCATGAACATACCAAGGGTTCGCATTAAATAGCTTCTAGAGAGCACTCACATTTGAGTATGGAGGCATAATGTCCCATAACGCGAGGAATATTCGAGGTTTCGCGTAAACTGGATGTAACAATAGATATGGGACATTGTTTTGCTAAGAAACTAAACGTGACACGGTTAAGTGCGGCTTGTGCGCATGAATATATACGAAATTAAAGGACCAATGTTCACCCCAAGATATAAAACCGTCATATTACAAGAAGATTACAACGGGTTTCGGCGTTCCGTTAATTAGTATGCTGTGTAGCGTCAGACAAACAACACTGGTTCTTACGTTTTATTCGTCTCAGGTGCAAAATGTTACAGTTGTTTTCTTTTTAACAAGGAGCTAATTTAATTAAACTAGACGGTTACATTTACAAATCGCTTACGCTAACTGTTCGTCGTCGATTTTGGGTACACGACGTTTAAAAGCAAGAAACCATTAGATACATATATAGCACTTCTTGGTAAATTCGGTTTTTAAAGGAAAAATCATTATTTGAAAGAGGAAATCGGATGTCCTTTTATAGCAACAAGTACAAAGAATATTATTGAACAAAAAAAACGTAGCATCTGCACTGCCATCCGCAGAACGAATACTCTTTGCACCCTTTCTTTCTTTGAATTGGCACTTTGAGTTGCAGTAAAAGGCATTATTTGAAAATCGATGCACAGAACAAGCACTTTTCTATACATTTAAGCGACAAAGACATTTGAGTTGTATAAAACGAGTCATTGTTACAAAAAGGACATGGCTATTGACCACAACATAGATGAATCCTAAAACATTATAATATGTAGCAAGGTTAAATCGACATGTTCATATCAACGAATTCAAGGACAGGCCGTATCTATATATAATCCTAATTAAATATCTATATTAAGCAAAAACTACAAAAGAAACATAAAAATTCAAGGCGAACATTTATCACACGCGGATGCGTTTCCATCACACATCTTATCGGGACAAACATTGCACCTGAGCTGATTGTAAATCAGTAAACAAAAATGTTACCCGTGGGTAAAATAAGATAACAATAGCGATCTTTGTATTTATAACATTACTATGCCTGTGGTATGCTTTATCTTCTACATCTATGCCATTGTTGAGACGACGTTTTATGTTTCTTTAGTTTATCTGCCAACGGAGGAATCGCGTCCTTATGTCAACATACAAACCTAATGTATTGAAAGTGGATTGATTAAGAACAATAAAAAAGGAAAAAAACAGTGTTTGTACATTAGTAGAATAAAAAATTTCGTAAGGAGAGTAATAAAATAATATTTAATACTAGCGGTCCGCCCCGGCTTCGCCTGTGGTACATGTTTACGTTTTCTCTACATAAGAACCATCCTCGTACTTCAAGGAATATAATAAAAAAAGAATTATCGAAATCGGTTCAGCCGTTCTCGAGTTATGCGCTTACCAACACATTTTGCGATTCATTTTTATATATAAGATTAGTAATCGTTTACATTATATTTAATAGAAGTTTAACCAAAACGAATAAAACATTACCACCACTGAAGTTCCACCACAGAAACCACTAGCCAATAAAGAACATTTTTCGAAAGGATGTGCACGAAAAAACTTGTAGCCAGTCGTGTCTAGGTGGGGGCATTGTTAATATTTTAGCTAGAAGAGTTTCATACGTGTCTGGCACATGAAAACATTCAAATCTTAGTGTTCCTAGGAATCGAAACAAAAGCGCCGTCGATGTACGCGGCTACGAATTTACATAGTACATCGGTATTGCAGAACTCAAGGAATATTGAGCTGTCGGTGTCTCTATCGGTGCTTTACATAAAATGTCGTAGTTGGTTTCGTGGAATTGTTAGAGTACGAGAGTACCTATAGGAATGAAACATCAAATGTCAGTTGCTCATTAAGATAAAGATCTTCTCAAGAACTTATTGAGCTTACTGAGTACCTCCTACCAATTAATACTGCTCTAATTATGAAATACACAATATCATCTGAAAATGCGCAACGTAACGCTTAGACTGTAATTACACATCTGAAATTTTGTGGACCGAGTACTCTTAGTAATTGCGAATACGCCTGTATGCTCAAGTTCGAAACTACGACCCATATTGCCGGCTGCCGAAGCTGGTTACGTTAAAATATTTACAGTACGGCGAAAACATGCCCCGTCCCGAACACGGAACTAATGCCTTAAATAAGCGAGGTGTGAAAACGCTTATAAATAGTTACGGTAAGCTTTAAATGGGTCAATTTGTTCGCGTTCATATGTATGGTAATGTAAGGAAATGGATTCGCGAGCGGTAGACTTTTCCAGACTTAAACCGGGATCACAGTCGGTTGAAACGAAAATACCAATGTGCGAAATAATTCAAGGACGATCGAAACCCTTTTTCCCCTATCTGATTTGTGGAGTTAATTTAATTGGAAATATTCTAGGTTTATGTTATCAGCTTGCGCGAAAAATCATTTCAGAGATGTATTTTATTGGACGTTAGTAAATTAATTGCTATCGCTAGTAATCTAACCTTTCCATTTATACTTTGGTTTATTTTATTCATTTAAAATGTTATATACTCTCTCTTCTTTATTGTTGTTGTTCAGTATTGAATATTTACGGTATAATAGACTCTTCTTCTCGAACTTCGAACTTCAAAACTATATTCTTAGTGAATTGTATTTAAAAGATGTTTTACCACCACCCACAACACACACATTGTATTTACTAAATACGTATGCTTAAAAAATTATATTATACAGAATTGTCTCCTGTAGCGTGATTACAATTGTAAGAAAATTCACAGAAGTCCCGTGACCCGTCCCTTCACATAATCCCGTCCGAACATACAGTATTTCTGCGACTATTTCACTGATCGATTTCTCTTTGTGGACAAATAAGTTTACTCCAAAGAGACTTTATAGTGGCGGTTGTTTTCTGGAATCTTCTCGAATTAATTTAAAAATATAAGTGTTTTAAAACATTCTCACATTGACCCGTGAACTTCAAATCTGGTATGTTTACTTTTTTCGGTAATTAAGAGATATCATTCAATTAATGTATTCGTTCCCGTAGCGAATAATTATTACGTAGTATATCGCGAAAAACATGATAATTATGATAAGAGTAAAAGATATTAGTATAATATATTTTTGTTTTATTATCTGTATCCAACAACTTACAACTGTTCGATAATGGACAGGACACTATTCATTACCTCTACCGAGAAGTTTCTTTTTATCTTTTATTGCTATTTTTAAACACATAATTAATTAGATTATGTTTATCGTTTTATTTGAGGATATTTTATTGAGTACTAAGTTACTACGCATCCAAAAACTACATACACACAACGAAACAAACAGGATCATGAGGGCAGATATTTGAATTCCATAAATGTATATTATAATATAAATAATGTGTATAGGCAGTAGGTATATTTCAGAAGACAAATAAAAAATATGCTACAAAAACATTTCCTTCAAAGACACTACAGCATACATAAATATCTGAAACAGTACCATCATTCCCCAATAAAAATATCAAACGCCCCAATCAAGAAGGTCAGCTCAAAAATTGCATGACGTTACATTTTCTTAGAAGAATGAAGCCATTTCCATTTTAGCAGTGTCATTGCACGCACGGCCTTTAATAAAAGTCAACACCTAAATTGCTCTGAGAGCTAACCAACAATATAAATAAAAATGATTTATGTCATGCCATCACGGGGTGGAAAAAAGCATGAAGTAACAACATTTGGAAAATTGCTGATAATTAACAAAATATCTAATAATATAGATTTTGCTATATGTCAAGGGATACATTTGATTTTTTATAATAATTGAAGTTAAATACTAAGGTAGATAGTATAAAACTAAAGTCGATATTGTGCGGTAGAAAAAAATATTTAATAATATATAATATAATATTTCGAATCGGATCTGGACTCGCAAAATGGTGAATCAAATTTCATATCGCAAAACTGGAAAACAACTATCTGCCAATAAAAAAATAGCACAAAACTATAAAATGATTGTATAGATGATATACCTTTGAAAAGACAGCCAGCAATGCAAACGTGAAATTAAAGATGGATTTAAATGAACTTTCGCCAGCTCTTAGTCACAACTTTATATGTAGGTCGTGCCTTTGCACATTTTTCGCGAGGATATTTCAGTTTTCACGTTTAAATTTGATAGAGTAAAATTTACCTTCTGACACCTTTGATTCTTCTTGATAGGGGTTCAGTGAGATATCATTACTAAAACACGGTTTAACCTTACCTAAAAATATTTTCCGACTTATTATATGAAAATGGTTAAATTTTTCCTCCACTTCACGACAGTAAACGTTCGCAAAAAATAATCTCGGATATTTACAACATAATTTTCAGCTAAATTCAACAGTAATTATCCAGCGAAAATAATATTCTGCTGACGCTAAGCTTGGTTGCTGTTGTTGGCTTATAATTGAAAAAGTAAAAATGTTCAACAAAAGTATTATTTCAGTATAGCGATGATCATGTGTAATCCGTTGATTTATTAGTCTATTTTAACTTGATTTCAAAAGTCAATCATTCTTACGCCACTTACTCGACCACGATTCTTTTGTTATCAGATTCTGGCATTAGTTAATCAACAGCTAAAAATACCTCAAAAAAAAACCCCAAATCATCAGCAAATTTTGTATCCACATCTAATTAGCCCAACACTTACCTAATAGGTAATTATGAGTGCGAATGAAACGCTTCAAAACCAACCGCACATTAACTAGGCGCCAGCTAGGCGTCACTCAATCACTTGAATGGCATGCTGATTAACGAATTTACGATACAATTCACACACGCGGCTACCGTCAGCATGGTAACCGATACCATGGTAATTTAAATCACGTTCTCTCACCGACAACCATACATCACTGATTATTATCTTTGCAGGCAATATTGGCGATGACAGTTCATGATTATTTATGGTTGTGACTATTGCGTAACACTGCAACGGAATACGAATAGATAAAATATATTTATCTACGGAGTACTATTTTTCAAAACAGAAGAAATATTTATCTATCATTTAACAAATATCAAAGATAAAATAACAAATCAGCAATACGGTAAAAAAGCTCATATTTAATTAAAAGCGTGCTACGTGAACTCATGTTTTGGTATAAAAATTCCTGCCTTCTTATATCCCCGTAAAATTTATTGTACGTTAAAGCACATACATTTCTAACTGAAATGCTCAATAGTTATTTTAATAGTGCTTCCTTTAAATCTGCGGACCTTTTAACACAGTGTCAGCACGTCTTAAGACTTTAATAATTGAGTCGGACCCTCATCAGAAGGGGAGCTCAATTTCTAATAGTGTTTTAATTTCAGTGGTTGAGGCTCTGTGATAATGAATCTGTCAATCAGTTAGAATATATTAATATCTTTTCATTGGTACAGAAAATGCATAGAAGTTTTTTTTTACAGAATTAAGTGTACAGAACATCTATAAGTGTACGTTATCGAGATGGCAAGACTGCTTCGTGATAATATATTTAACAGTCGATTCGTTACTGCATGTATTTATTTGAATAAATAATTTTGAACGACATTCAAAGAATTCTTTCTGGTAGACGCGGCACACGAGCAATTTAGGGCAACGAAGGTAACGTGCTGGTATTCTTTTACTTAAGCAAAGGACTATCTGCACTTTAAATCCCAAAGCATACACTAATAACTAAGAGGATGACAACACTTGGCTCTGGGCAATAAATACCGCATACAGATACCGCACCGACAAATCAAGGAGCGGCCTAAAGGTAACGTTGGAGATTAGGAACTAGCACACACTCGTAACTCAAGCCAAATCCTGTGACGTCGAGCTCATCGGTCTCCAGGGTGTGCCTGAATCAACCGACAAAACTGCAACGAGAATTTCTTCGGAATATTATGGAAGGTGTGTTCAGAACGTCAGGTATATAAAAAGGTAGGACATAGCCTTCTCCTAAGAGAATATAAGAGATAATCATATACTAATGAATGTCGAATGTTTGATTCATAGGTCGGGGGAGCCCCTAGTAAGAGGAAGACGAATTTTGATACATTGTTAACTATTATAGGATATAATTGTATCTATTATTTGATCTGTCCTTTTTTATTTTAGTTTATGGAACATTTTAGTTTATTTCATTTCATTTCAACAACCATTCATATCAAAATTAGCACTTTTATGGTAACATCAACATGACTGTCGATGTTCCTTCCAATTTTTCAAGCCGGGACGACAAAATTCTGGCTATAATAATATGAATGCATATAAGAAATGAAGAATAACTTAACCAAATAAGAAGGTGAATATTTCTAACGGGTGTACCGATTTTCAAGTTTATTTAGTCGGATTTCTACAACAAGATTTTAGTATTATAAAAGCTAATGTTTAGTTAACAAGATCGGTCTACAATATTGTTTGAGTAACAAATAAAGGCTAGTCTAGACTCGCAAAACCACTTAAGGCGATTTTTTTTAATTCATGATAATCCTTTAAGAATATGTATTAGCAAAAAAATTTATTGAACATTATATAATTCTAGTTTAGACGGTTGACCACACAATATTTAGCAATGAGCTAAGTCGGTCCAGTTTTCAACAAGCTAATTCCATTAGCACGTACAGAAATACTTGAGTATTTTAGATCACAGCGTGTAAATTTAGTAAGTAATTAGTACGATAGATATTTATGTTCAGTGCTTATGCTTTATCGAAGTGCAAGTATATTTTTTACTTTCAAGGAGACATGGATCAGATAAAATTAACTTTTTTGACTGATTAATTTTTCACAATCCCCTTAATCATACCCTAAAAGATCGAGTTATCTTAACTATTATCTCCATAGCAAACCAACTCTGAGACCACACATAAGTAACACAATTAATACGCGCTAACTACAATAATAAGGAAGTAGTCGTACTTTAATTCGTAAATGCTTTAATTCAATTGGAAAAGCGCGCTAGGAAGCAAAAAAAAAACACGTTCCAGCTATTATAATACGCAAAACCATCCAATTTTTCACATACACTATCGCGAAAAGTGTCACTCAGAAATCTGACCCCAGATTTGTCAAAAGCAAACACAATCCTTGCTACATTAGCAAACAAAGGAACAATTTGAACCAGCACAATTTATTAATCGCGATCAGCATAGATAGCTCAAGAACGTTCAGCACAGATAGGCAAATTAATGCTAATCGCGAATGTACCGTTGCCAAACTGCCGAAACGCTGAATTGTGTTCGGTCGGATGAAATTTTAATCTAAATGTTCGTGTATTGTGAACGCAGCAATATATTAGAGCGTTCGAAGTTTATTCACGAAGCGGCATTCAGAAAACACTAATAATATGCAGTTAACGTGCTGTTGATCGGACTAGTTACAGAAACACAATACATTAATATTCGTATTAGAACAAACGTTTCCCTGTGTTCTCACACGCATAACATGCGTTACATATCATATTCATTACATATTTTTCTAGTTGATTGGGTTCTAATTATGGATAGGTAGTATTTGATACGATTAAAAAAATATTGTTCGTTGGGCTCCTGCACTTACGGTTAACAATGTTTTAAGTACATTTTTCAAGTGATAGGTGTAATCAATCTAGAAGATTAATTTCGGCAAAAAAATCGCTGGCTTAGCTTGTCAAGAGAAAAGTTTAATCGACCAGTTCCTATCCAATCTAATTTTTTCCTCTTAAGGTAATACGTAGAAGTAGGTACCCACTTACTAGAAGAAAACTGCAGTTAAAAATATTTTAATAAAAAGCTCGTTAGTATTGTACCTGCGATATTTTTGTTTATTTAGGTGTTTTTGTTCGCCATTTTGCGCTCTAAGAAAATTAATGGTAGGTAGGTAATGGGTATGTCGTTAATTTGGAGCTAATGTTTGCAGCTACGGGTGTAAATTAAAACTTTCATTTTTCCTTTTAACTATGTATTTTACGAGTATAACGAGCTACAGCTCCTGTAGTACCTAGTGTTACTAGGTAGTATGTATAGCTATTAATGAGGCGTGTAATAAAAAAAAATGTTATATCACTAATTTATGGAACTGCATGATCATTATTACTTGATTTATTGAAGATAAATGTGAGTCGCAAGTTATTTTGTTACTTTTTTACTGACATTTCATAAACTTTGTGATGTAACGGACTTACCTTCAAATCGAGATCCATAACGAGGTGCCGTCCGAACGACGTGCCCCCAGTCTTCTGTATATGCAGGAAGACCATAACGTCATGGGCGTTGAGGTCAAATCTGAAGTCGTCATGTAGCACCTCGTCGTACGAGAGGCCCGGCTGCACGATCGCGTCGGGCAGCGGCCGTCCCGGCGCCTCCGCGTACGTGAGGGCGAGAGACTCCGCCACCCTCTCCCTGGGCGACACCACGCAAACCTGAAAGTCATTTGTTACTGTTATCGCTGTATCACCATTTATATGGCCGCGTAATAAAGCGCTATATCATTTTTAAACATTGCAACGA
Organism: Colias behrii; assembly: GCA_029959065.1. Taxonomy (NCBI): domain Eukaryota; kingdom Metazoa; phylum Arthropoda; class Insecta; order Lepidoptera; family Pieridae; genus Colias; species Colias behrii. The sequence continues at coordinate 10,233,949 of JARWMC010000002.1, forward strand.
AAAGGTCTGATTTATGTCCGTAGGTTTCGCGAATTCGTTTGTTTTAATGAATTTATGCCGGGCGGGTCACTTATAATGTTTATTTAGAGTAATTACTGTTACGGATTTTAACGAAATTTGGCACAATTATTCCTCATACTCTTGGACAGGTTATAGTATATTTTTTATTACGCTACGATCAATATGAGCAGAGCAGTGAAGGGAAATATTGGGAAAACGGGAGAAGTTACTCCATTTTTTAAGCTTCCGTCGCGTGTGCAGCCTTAATGGTTAAAGCTACATAGAAATTATGTACGACACAAATGTTCTTAAATTATTATTATTATATAAAAATAAATTCCTAGACAGCATATTATGTCTATCTTTTAAAATTGACTCACAATAACACGTGAAACTTCAATAGTTTAGCAATTCGGAGCTTTCTGATTATATTTGTCTACTCTTACGTTTACAACACTCTCACTCATCCCTAATTAAAAAAAGTTAACATTATTACCTATTCAATAACAAAAGAATCATGTAAATCGGTGTAGAAACACCAAAGTTATACATGAAATACGCTATAAGTCATCGCGCGTGAATACAGAATCATGCCATAAGGATTATTTTTGTGTATCAGTTGCCGCGTTCGACGCGCTTCGCGGCGGGAGCTATAAAAATTAAAAAGGCGGCGGGTCCGCACCCGTTTCGCGTTGTCACGGCATCACGTGTGAATGGCTGAGCCGATTTCGATAATTCTTTTTTTATTATATTCCTTGAAGTACGAGGATGGTTCTTATGTAGAGAAAACGTAAATATGTACCACGGGCGAAGCCAGGGCGGACCGCTAGTTTACAATAAAACATTCGTTTGAACAATTCAATCATTCACAGTTCCGTTGTGCACAATCAGCAGGTCATAATGAATCAAATCGTATTTTAGTTTTGCAATAACAATAAATAATTATGCATTGCAAAACCAAATTAACTATCTGCATAACGCACGCAGGCTGTATAATGCCTTTTTGCATCGATGGAAATAATAGTTAATTAACACTTTTATCGTCTTTGTATGGCATATTAACAATAATGGTTAGCGCGTTAGGGATAACCCTCGCCAAAGAGATTAATTTTCGCTAAGGCATTTTGTGAATCCTTTTTTTATTGGGAAACTAAGTTTTGTTAACAACTTAGCGTGCTCACGCCAAGGAATGTTACGTTAGTAACTTAGTAGAATAAACTGAACTTATCTAGAAAATATACAACAGCAAGTTGAAATTTACGACATTCTTCCTAACACGATATTTCCCCTTTACGATGCGAAGAAAATTAAAAAAGTTACGGGACGAGGTTTATTCTACCTCCATAAACAAGCACAATTTGTCTATTAAACCGTAATAAAACTTGAGCTCGAACTCGCCTTATATTCATCTTGGCAAATGTTAAAACTCGGTGGGAGGTTAAGAGGGTGACGAGATAAAATAGCGCCCCACTTGTTTGCTCGGCTAATGAAGAGGGCCGAGTGCTCTTAGACCATTAACATAGTCGCAATCAGCACCCCGGCTGATACTAATGTTGCTCACATTAACACGCCGCCGCAGTTTTTGGTAACACCCGAACAACTACTAATTGGATACGCAACGCGTGACTTTATCCCGGATTTGTTTGTTGTTAACTTGCAATTAAAGTACCACCGGGTAGGATTTCCCATATCAGTGCATATTGGAAAGAACTGATTATGGAATGTGCTACATATTAATCCGTCGTGTAATTAAAACTTCAAGTATTATATATTACTTTGTCTTATACGCAAAATAATATAATCAACAAATAAAGCATAAAAAAATCACTAATATCAAAATAAACAACCCCAATGCAAGCAATTTATGGATTGCTCCCGTATTCCTTTTGCAAGTAGCTTTACAATGAAAAAATACCGAAACAGGTATGCGAATAATATCATCCAATCGAGATAGTGCAACATTAAACCAATCCAGTGCTTTCACTAAATGCGAGCAAACAAAAGTTCGCGAGGCAGGTTCAATCAGATAAGTTTTACAGAACATCGATAACGCGTTGACCTGAAACTAATAACTGTTAAGCTGATATAATAACCGATAGCTTATCAGATAAAATTTCCGATAAACCGATGGTTGGGATAATATAGTTTGGCTGTGGCGGTACGCCATATAAATGACATTTTACCATACAAATACTATGATTGAATTCTTTTTCATAATAAATGTATTACGTATCAATTGAATAAATGTCACATTCAATTTATTCGAGGGTTGATTTTTCGATCATCAGATTAACGTTATCTTGATATTTACAAATAATAATATAATATTCGTGATTGTCTCACATATACGTGAAGGATTATATATTGTTTTTCATTTGTTCTTCATTAATACCCCTCAGTGCTGTTTATCTTTAAGACAAATCCGGGTTAGCTTTCCCCTGTCTTTTATGTTTATTTTATATATCCAATACGCTTTTCAATTAATGGTATATTACGGTTCCTACATATGTACACTGTATTTAAACTATTCTCCTTCCCTTCTTGCTTTATAAGAATTGTATTCAGAACGTCATTATCGTATCAGTTTTCAATATAGAGGAATACAAATGCTGGAAATATCCATTAGCTACGAATTTACTGATTTTCTTTCCGCATAAATCTGTGTTCAACTGTGTACACTGTGCAGCTTACACTCTTACACAACGAATATAGAAAATAATGCATTATAATACTGACGTACTGTTGGCAGTAAGCCTAATCGTTAAGAAAAAATATAATATTTTGATAATATCTTAAGTATTTACAAATAGCATACCTACAAGGCGTACCATAAACATTTGATAATGTTCTTTTAAACATTTTTTTTGTGTTTAACTATAATTTTAAACATCTTTTGTTTTCTTATGTTAAAAAAATCTGGTAGATACAGACCAAACATAACGCAGTCTATTCTGGAGAAACGCAAGTCCATAAATTATGATGACCTTGACCCAATTTTCTACCCTCATGTTAATGACGTTAAGAAGTTTGTCGCTAAAGGTCGATAGTTTCTTATCAAAACTTAACTCAGCGAAAAATCTTTATAGCACAAGGTTTTCTCAGAACATGTTCAAGTAATAGTTTTATGCATCTGGAAAAACTTTATCTTTTACAAAAGCTTTATTAAAAGTCAAGATTCAATCTTCTGCATTAGCATCAGTTATTGATAAGATGAGAAAGAATTTATCACGACATTATTTCAATGTTCATGTTGTTTAAATTGTGTAATAGACTTGATAAGATAAATAAAAATCCTTAAAATTTTTTGATATATAACATGTTTCTACGCTCGATTAAAAGACATGCCTATAAATATTTACGCTCCATTTATTTTTCAAGTCCAATGTATCACCTCATTTACTATTTAAACACAAAACGCCTAACAAACGAAAGGACCGGAAGTGTCGAAATAATAAACGAAAGCATTCCCCAAACATCCGCACTGATAATGGATAGGTAAATGTAGATAAAATAATATAAAACAAACCGCATTTTTTCTGTTCTGTTTCCGCATCAAAAATGAAATACAAGTTTGCAATAAAAGTTGCCCTTGTATTATTCGTGTTGAACCAATGCGGCTCCGGGCCAAAGCAACACATGTGCTCATAACCATTTTAAAACCTAATTACAACAGCATAAAGTTTTATTTCCATTTCTACTGCAATGGCCGGGAACAATACCTACTCTTGCTATTTATTTTCGTCCTATCACCACAATAGGCTATTACTGTCCCATCAACCAGACGTGTCCTTTATCTTAACCATCTGTACCAGAAATACGCAAGCACGCTTTGGTAAACATTTTAATATGCATTTGAGGTGTTTCAAACGCTTTGCGAGAGCTTTTTTATGAGAGCTTTAATCGTCCGTATAATTCAAGAAGTAGTTATAATTAATTTCCTAATCTGACTTAAAATTAATTTAACCCTTAGCTGGTATCGCCTTTTTTGGCAACACTACCGGTATCGTGGGTCAAATTTTACCCATACCAAACAATCTGTTGTAGAACGTTGATTTTTTATAATTTGTATAAAATTTGGTTAGTTATGAAATAAACAATTATTTTTTTACAAAATTAACTTGGTTTAATTTTAGAATATAAAAAAAATATCATGTTTTACACGCATTTGTAACTAACCTTATTTTTTGGCACTTTTTGGTAAGTGTGAACTTAAAACATAAAAAAAAATAGAAATGTAAGAAAAAATTTAACTAAACGATATTCATAGCACTTCTCATATCTTTATAATAACAAAAAAATAAATTACTTCTGAGATCAGCATAAAATAAAAAAAATGACAACCAAAACCAAAATGACTTCTACCATCAACCATCATCCTCATCTTCTTCGCTCTCATCTCTCGTATTTTCTCTTATTCTCGTATTCTCCTCTTCGTTTTCACAGTCGTCAGAACTTACTCCAAAATACTGTCTTCTGAGCAACTAACAGGTTAGGGACTGTCTCGATCGTCGTCGATGATTTCGTCGTCACAAAGTTGGGTTATATTTGGTGTCATTTCATTTTCCGATTCCAAATCATCACTTAAGTCGTTTATATCAACTCATCGATTTGTCTGTCGTTCAAAAAGCCTCCATTAAAGTACAAATAAACACTAAAACAAAAAAAGTACGTAATTACACTCAGTGAAAAAAGTTACTTATTTGGTGTCGTGGGTCAAACGTGACCCAGACAGCTACTTACCTCCACTCCTAAGATAGTTCCAGCGCTGCACTTCCACCCCCCACCGCAGCTAGCGACGCACGAAGAATACGTAGAAGCGCACAGTCGTTGCATAAATATTAAAAGGATTATAACCGAAAAGGTTCGCTTCTGGGTCAAATTTGACCCACGATACCTGCTAAGGGTTAAATGATGTACAAAAATATGGCCAAATATATAACGTAGACTAGAATTTACAATGCCACGCCTTGAGTCGCATTTTTTGTATTATTACAACAAAAATAATGTGCCAATTGCCATATTGATGTAACACCTGAAGTTCAATATCAGCTAAGGAGACCTGTATAAACTTGCCCAGAACGGTCTTTGCAAGTTTATTATCCTTGCTTGTGTCGTAAAAAACGTGTCAAGGATTTTCAGGGAGTACTTTTACAGCTGGATTCCGTCAAAACATAAATTATTGTGACATTATTTTATATTACCTATGTCTAATAATAAACTACTCACACTGTACAGTTTATGTAATGTATTTTTTAATACATTGAAGATTGGGTAAATATGTTATTGTTGTGTGTTGGGATATTAGTTAAAATGTGTTTGCGTTTCAGTCTCTTCAAAGTTCTTGTTTTTGCAGAAGAACTATATAGGTATACTAGCTTACCGCCCGCGGCTTCGCCCGCTTTGTCTAAAACCTAATAAATTATATACTAAAACCTTCCTCTTGAATCACTCGTTCTATTAAAAAAAACCACATCAAAATCCGTTGCGTAGTTTTAAAGATTTAAGCATACATAGGGACATAGGGACAGAGAAAGCGACTTTGTTTTATACTATGTAGTGATATTCAAATGTTTCAATTATCTTGTTCTTCAGAATTAAGAGCCGTTGTGTATAAATAAAAGGAATATTTCATACTAGATCCCCGTTCCCGTGGGATTTCCGGGATAAAACCTACCCTATGTGTTAATCCAAGTTACCTTCTATATGTGTGCTAAATTTCATTGTAATCGGTTCAGTAGTATTTGCGTGAAAGAGTAACAAACATCCATACATCCATACTTACAAACTTTCGCATTTATAATATTAGTAGGATTTAAAACAACAATATGTAAACATATCCATAACAATGCTGGGGGCCTTTTTTCAGCTGACACCTGGCATAGATAAAATTCCTTCTACTTTACCATTATACCATACCATGCAGCCGTTTATTTACCTTTACGTAACCATATTTTCAACTCGTACAATATTGTTATAATTGCGTGTTATATGTTAACATGATACAATATAACGTATCGCGTGGAACGCTGCGTCAACAGCATTGAGTTTTCGCTTCACGTATCCTTGCGTTTTGTTTCATTCAATCTTAAGGTCAGTAACTTATACAACTACTAGCGACCTGCCCCGGCTTCGCACGGGTGCAATGGCGGCCGGCCGGTACCGCCGCAAACGCTACGTCCCGCAATTTTTAAATCTGTAATATCTTCGAAAATATTCACTTAAATCATACGGTGTAAAAGGCCATATAGATCTATATTAAATGAACAATGTATTCAAGGTATTTAATTGGTTAAGGATTAATGCTGTATTGGTTAAAATCGCTTCGAAAATTAACCATTATTTGTCGTAAAAAGTAAATGACAAAAAAAAAGTTATTGTGGGTTATCCATAAGAGATATACATATACCATCGCGGACTTTTCTGTAGACCTTTTCAATGTGTACAATACTATGTACATTATTTTGATAAAACTCGTAGGGTTCAGCCTGCGTTTGCAATGTAAGCGGAAAAAATGTAATTATTTACGACATCACATTAGAAACCTTAAAAATAACAGTACTTCTCCACTATTTAATGGATGTTATTATACATATAAACCTTCCTCTTGAATGACTCTATCTATTAAAAAAAACCGCATCAAAATCCGTTGCGTAGTTTCAAAGATTTAAGCGTACAAAGGGACATAGGGACATAGGGACATAGGGACAGAGAAAGCGATTTTGTTTTATACTATGTAGTGATTTCATTGAGATCACTATCTCATCGAGTCTTTTGTATGATGTCTAAATTATAGTATATTTTACTATCCTTTCCAGGTCCAATTGTACGTTTTATTCCTGACACTGTTACAGAATTCGGAGCACGTTTAGGAGTCGTGCGCTTAATCAGTTATTTAACAAAAGAAATGAGGAATGCACACCGCAGTCCGCATCGAGTTGAATAGCTGAAACGTTCATATATACGGATACGGATATTTAATAAAATTAGAAAATTATTGCTCTATTGTAATCTTCTAAGTGCACTAGTCGAGACGTTGCCTGAACTCTCATCAATCTACCCATTGTTTACTGGTGACATCGTGAGGTACAACAGTTTGTAGTAATTAACATATTCTAGCCATTGGTCTACAGCGCTTCAGACACAAAGAGATTATTAGATTGAGATTTTGGACTATCTCTTACTTGAATTATGTTTAAAACTATGTATGTAGTTATAATTTATAATAAATGTAATAAAAAGCTTATAAGGTTAAACAACAAATATAAGTCATCCCCTCTGATAAAGTAAAATACTGTTCCACTTGATCATACGCAGTGGGTGGTACAAATAGAAGAAAAAATGAAGTATTCACATATTTTGCTTAGTTTTTGAATTTATGTTACCTACTGCATTATCGATTGAATTAATGCTTACGGGTAAAAACGCATCTGCTCATATATCATGCGGTTATTTGTATCAGATTACAAACGTAGATACATCGACAGCCGCTTCAATGCAATATTAGGTATACGAAGAAACAAGATCTGGCGCCGACTGTATTTACTTATCACACCCATCTTGCATTTAATGCAATTTTAAACGCATGCTGCATTCAAACATTGCTAAGCAAATGTATGAAGAATTTGAAGATATTTCAACTACGAAAAGAAAATTTTTAAAATTATTGGATCTCAATATTTTTTACCACTATTTTAAAGATCAGTTAGTGCATAAGGCACGTATAAAGAAAACATAGAACAAAATGAGGTAAGCCTAATAAATAAAACTCTCCTAATAAACAACGATACTCCGTCCCAGTTAAATTTCAATAAGAATCCGCAATTTGTTCACATTACTCGCTGAAGTAACCTCATAATAATATATCTTACTAAGTAATGTGGCGAGCATTTCATTTAACTTGGTAATGTTGGTGCATGTACGTTTAAATAATGTCATTAATTAGAACAATGTTACAACAAGATTTACAATCGGCAATGAACTAAGCAAACGCTATGCTCGCGTGTATTTAACTAATTCACTGGTCTTTATTGAAATACCTGGTGCTGACCTGCCCACGGCGTAATAGGTTACATTCAATTGAATTTGTTTTAGCGCCTACAAAATACAATCTGCGTGGAAGTAATGAGCGATCCACCGAGAACTATTTACCTAAAATATCTCATAGAAAGCGTGTTTACATTCTTTATTGGAATTTCTTAGTGCGCCTGTCGATAATTACATAGTAGCATGTTCATTTAAGCACATAATACTTGCAGTTACGATCGTTTATTTACAAAATAATCGACCTAATAGATCTAAGAGGATTATTACCTACATGGTTCAGGAAAAGGATCGGTGTAGTACCAATTTTATTTAAATATAAAAATGTGTGGCTATTAGCAGCTCCACCATAAGCAATACGGGTAAATTATCGTGATTCCAATGTACGCTAATGTTTGGGAATTTGTAGAATGAACAATTTCAAATATCTTTTAAATGGTATACCTACAGTAAAAAGTTAAGTAATATTATTTTTACGCAATACATGTCACAAGTCACACAATTTTAAAGTATTTACGACTTCGTTATAGAATTCCAAAAACTTCAACTTTACCGGTAAGGAACGAAAACTTCTCTCAAGTCGCTCATTATGTATTTACCAGAATCGTACAGCATAATATCTCTCGCAACCAAGCTAAATACATAATTGGAGTATTGCAGCAAATTACTATATTACACTCTGTTTTTAAAAAGATTGTGTAATAGAATTAATTCGGCTCTACCGAGATTTATGTTAGTAGAAAGGTCAACTGCTTTCAGAGTATATTTATATATCTAATGAGCGACATTTAAGCACACTAAGATTAGTGGGTTGCAAAGCACGACCGGAATACGATCACTGTTGCGATAACCATAGATTATTTAATTGCTCGCCAATTTAATTACACGGTATATATATTGTTAATGCGTCGGCGTAAGTATATACCAGGTGTTATCCTGCCCATTAATATGCTCGGCGCAATCCTGCTTGCGATGGGACGGGCAAAACAGCCCACTGTCTCCTTTTTTGGATATCAAACACTTGGACAATACGCGCAAACGACTCGCATAAGATGCAATTTAATTCTTTGTCTCGCATTTCGAATGTTAAGCGTGTGACCAAAATGGGGAAGTTGGAAGTGGTATTTCAAGTTGGAACATTGCTCGTCTCGAGTTACTGGCTTGCACTTTATGTGTCGCACTCCTCGACACTTACTCAATTTAACACTCTAACCGTTACGTAACTTTTTAAATTTCCTTTTGACTACGTATCGTGAGCTAGCTCGCAACCGCGTCTATTATGATACAGCGACGGGGTAATAAATGTCGGCAATTTAATTAAAACTTCAACAGCGCTAACAAACGGCGCATATTGAAAGCTCATAGCCAGTTACGACTTAGGCACATCGCTCATTTCCATAAAACATGGAGAGTGCGTGGAGAGCGTACATTTAAAACAGTGATTGCAGGCAGAGGCGTGATGTTTGTCGTTAATGGGCAGCACCTCGTTGAAACCAATATGGAAGTTGCGCGACAGGTTACCTTATACGGCCTATTCCCTAGTGGACGAGGACAACAAAACATCGCGATTTAAGATTCAATTAGGTGCTTAACGGTGTTGAAGTATATTCTCGATTCTTATTAATCGAATTTTCAAAAGGATGGTGATGTTTTTAGATTGAATATTTCAATCTAAAAACATCACCATCACCATAAAAACATCACCAACAAATAAGCACTGAACTCCATTGAATTTACATAGCGCGACGTAGAAAGAGATCAACTATGTTTATCGTACAATTTATCAGATGCATAAATGCCTTTTCAGTTTTCATAGACCGGGAGATATTGACACAAAATTTCGAGTCATTTGTAACAGGATGGCGGTTCTACAGGGTTCTTCGTACGCAATGACAAAAAGAAAAATGATGGTGTGAACGCTGGTACCGGCGGCTTAGTCGCGTGGGCGTTAGTCGAACTCGTCGGAAAATAGCGAAAGTCAAACGATTTGTAACAGTATGGCACTTATTTTTCCTGTAAGTTTGAGGATCAACGAATATAAATACAAAATTTCATAGATCTAGGTGTTGGAAATCTTCACTTATATAAATTAATACTAAATTAATTTTTCAAGTATGACAGCACTTTTTCCCCCTACTAGAAGTATGGCAAATATAATAATGGTCACATTTTCTCAAACACTCTCCAAAAATTCAAATGCAATACTGGTACAAAAAGTTTGGCGAAATAAAAATTTTTTGCAGATTTTCGGCGGTATGGCGACCATTTGGAATCGTCCGAAAAGTATGGCATGGCGATTTTCGTAAATGGCTGCACGACGATGGTTACCTGTGCAAAAGTTAGCCTGATACAAATGGTTGAATAATTGTTTTATTTAAATCAACACATTCGCGTCGGTATGGCGGGCTGTAAGTCACACCGGAAAAGTATGGCATGACACTACCGCCTACTTCTTTTTTATGGGCTATCGGTAAATTCTAAAATTTTTGTGTTACAAATCGTTTGACTTTCGCTATTTTTCCGACGAGTTCGACTAACGCCCACGCGACTAAGCCGCCGGTACCAGCGTTCACACCATCATTTTTCTTTTTGTCATTGCGTACTAAGACCCCTGTAGAACCGCCATCCTGTTACAAATGACTCGAAATTTTGTGTCAATATCTCCCGGTCTATCATGAGGAATCATGAAAGATAAAGCACCAGGTGTGAGGTAGGTGCATGATTGGTCGAGTATGTTGGGCTCAGTTGGTACTAACAAATATACAAACAATCTTTCCTCTCCATATAGTATATACTTAAGTAAAAAAAAAAAAATAATAATTTCTATAAGATTTTGTATACAACATTGTAACAAATAGGTTCTAAACAGAACTCAACACAGATGTAAATTACACATAGTTTTATATTATTCCTACTTTACATCCCCACACTGGCAGTTAGTTAAGCTTAAACAAATGAACACAACTTGCCACCCTCTTTAATTAGTGAAGTCATTGTTAGTGTTGCCATGTCTCATTAGAATGGACTAGATCTCTACATGAATTGAAAACTTGTACAAGTATATCCAGTGTGATTTACTTAGTAATAAAAAAAAGAGATTTTTTTTAATGTATTTACATATTTTTTTTTACATTCACTTGCAGCATTGCTTTATATGCATTAAACATAGGTGGTAGTTTGTAACACAAATAAAAGTTCTATTCGCTCATAATTTTAGACGTGAAAAGCAATAGATAACCTTATATCCAAGTAAACTTTAATTGTATGCAAATTTAAAAGATTAAAATTAAAAGGCTAGGGAAGACACATTAAATTATTGTTTTCAATATTTTCGTACTAGTAACCATTGTATCGTTTAAGATAAAAACCAGTATTTTCTTGGGAAAATCCAGAAGTTCAAAGTTGTTTCACTGATATGATAGTTGTTTTATTGCCGTTAAGACAAAATATTTATAATACTGCAGAATGAAATTTGTATATATATTCATATTTTTAGATGCAGAATACTTTAAATTATGTATGTAAATTTAAGCATTGAACTTAAGTTTGATTCCAGATTATTAGTGCACTAATAATGAGGTTTGGTCCCTTTCTTATAGGTAAAATCTACTAAGTAATCTTACTTAGAGATTTTACCCTTTTTTTTTTTAAGTGGGGAAATCTTGCATAGATACCCACGGCCTCCGGGGAAGGGGCCGTGGGTTATGTGGGATTCCTACCGACCAAAACCCCACTGTGTTCCGTCAAGCCGCATCAACGACGGCGCCACGGGTATGGTAGAATTCTTCCGTGACCCCATCAGCGGCTGCCCGTCGCCAGGCCAAAACAAATTGTGAGCCAACCAGCTCTAACCTCATGGGGCGGCGTGAGCGGAACACGTCTCATGCCACCACATCTCTCCGGACGATGGACTAAATCCCCGCTCCATCGCCCGGCGCCCCTCGTTAGGGAGGCTGGTTGCGGCCGCGTAAATCAGCCGCAACACGACGACGACGCCCAATAGGGCGTCGGCGCCGGATCGGGTCCGCGAGAGGGATCAGCCTCCTCTTTCCGCGAGATCACGTCCTCGGAGAACGTGATCACCGCGCGCCAGGATCTGTCGCTGCCCACCATTGCACGAACTATGGAAGGCAGAGAGAGATCCGACCCGACGACCGCGACCAAGCGAGCACGAGGCTCGGCCCACGCGGAGAGATTTTACCCTAATGAATCATCTTAAATAAAATTTGATTTGATACAGAAATACTATTTGTAAAACATGCAATGAAACATAGAAAATATAAAGTACCCATGTTTAAAATTAAAATTTACTGACATTTTACGAACTGCTATTAAGATGATATAGGCATGCAAGTTTTATTTTTGAATTATTCTGAATAAAATTATCTTACGTACATATAATGCTACCCAAAATAAATCTCTTTATAAGTTAATAATACTTTTTTTTTAATTGAAGTGATGCTTTTTGGGTATTTTTATATTTCAGAAATTACCAAAACAAAGTTTATTAAAGCATAATTTATACATTCAAAATGCATTAACATTTTAGTTATGTAGTAACTTGTTGAGATTTGAAAATAAATTTGTATTGTAATTAAGTTTAAATGTAAATTATAAAGTTCATTAATTTCTGCTTCATATACTTAATGAATTAGATTTTAGGATAACAATTTGAATGAAATAAAAAAATATATAATACTTAAAATAATACAAACAACTAATCTTAATTTTATATTTTTATAGTTAATTTAATTTAATACACTAAAAGCACATACCTGATCAGGGCAAAAATATCCAAATGCAACCATCCCAAAAAGTGAAAGTAGTAAGCAAAACAAAATCACTTTTCGAAGTTTTGATCTTGGCTCCATTTTTGTAATTTCGTACACCCCGCTCGGTAAGAAAAGCGCGAAATCACTATTTACTTGCACTGATACACTTTTTTGCATTTCGACCGAATGCATGTCTCATTTTTACAAATATATCTTTAAGCTGGTCACTCTCACTCAATTTGTTTATCGCAGTTATTGTCTGTCGAGTGTTTACGAAAAGTCTGATATCGTATCAAAATCATTTTATTATCGTCCATCGTAAATCAAACTGTGATACGAATTCGATAACATTGTTTTGTTAAATTAAAGCGAAAGACGTAGTGTCACCTCAGAGACCAAAACTAAAATGCGACTTGCGAGAGACTGTGGCCGAACAGCAAGTCGCAGGGCTCCAACTGGGAATAAACATTGCATCCATTCCAAATGCATACTTAAGGGAACCTTTTCTTTGTCACAAAAACTCATGCATTCACTTAATTATTAATTTATATATCAAAATTATTAAAACATTTGTTTAAAAATGCATTGCGAAAATACATAAACAAAAATTTACACAAACCGCTGCACTATCGTTCAGAAATACATTTACTTGACGTGTGACATTGACATTACTGACATTTTTATGTTGCCTGTAATAAATATAAGTACAGTGAAAAATACAGAATACATAGAACAAAGAATAATGTTAATTTAAATTAGATACATACTATAAATCTATCTATGTGAATAATTTGACAATTTTTAACTGTATGTATTTAAAATTTATCTTCATCTGAAATTTATTAGCAAATTTAAGGTATATAATTATGCAGCATGCACCGAAACACTAAGCTGACGTCCACCAGCTTTAAGTGCACATATATTGCATGCATTATGATTTTTATTGTGAATTATCAATTAATGATATGTTTGGTTCTAACCGAGATATATCGCAAAATTATTGACTATTCTTTTGTAAGTTTGCTGGTTGCACCTAATACCACAGATAATATAATACACTAGTCGCTTTACCTTTTGAAGGATTTTTGTTTAAAAACTAGTCGTCTAGTCGTAGGGGAGCCTCCGGTGCTATGGCTTTGGTTTCCTAGGTAAGCGGTGCCGTCATATAGACGACCTACGTGCCTACAGATTAAGATATACAGGGGGAGGGAAGAGAATATAGGTCCCAATTTCGCTAATTAAGCGTGGATGTTTCAAATTTTCCGGTGGGTGCTCTAAACGCACCACCAATAATAACTGCTTAATGCTTATACTGGCTGGAGGTACTTATTGAAGGTAAAGTACCGTCTCTTTAAGGGGGCAGAGCAGAGCAGATTTATATAAAGGACTCCCAGTAAATCCCAAATACCCTTTTGGGCTCCTCTACTACTAAGAAAATGCAAGCTTCTTAGAGTTTCAGTACTTTTAACGATTTGAATACTTATCTTACTTATCTCTGTAGAATTCTAGTACCTACGTCTGTTTCTTGCTCGTTGAATTTTTGGTATTAACACTGAAAATAAGTTTTCTATACATTGAAACATCAAGAATTATCTTGTAGCTTCACTTCAATTTTTTTGATTAAAGCCACTATAAAAAGAATTAAAAAATCAATACCTACTGAAAGATTAAAACTATCCTGTGTTATTGGGTAGTAATTACACGAAACCAGTGTCCAGCTATTTAAGTGTTTTATGTATAATTTTCGTTTGTTTAAATTGTTTTTACGAAAATGCTATTAATTATAATATTTTATTTTTTAAGCTTTTTATTTTGATACACATCTTCATAACTGGAAATATTGAGGATAATAAAAGCTGCGCACAAGAGCATTCCAAATGAATATCATTACTCCTCATCAATGAAATTACATATAAATAAAAGAATATAGAAACAGGTAATGTATTATGTTGCTCTAAAGGCATCAATAAAAAATAATTCTTAACAATGTCTATGACTGATTTTAATTCAGTATCAATGATTCACATAGTTTTATTTAAAATCAACACTGCACAATTGTATGATGCATGCAACAATTATAACATCCAATAATAATAAAAATAAGAATGGAAAAATTTACTAAAAAGTAATGAAAATTTTTGATGACAAATAAAACAAATATGTGATGAGGCTCGTATAACACAAATCATATTGATTTGAAAAACTTTAATTCATAATAAATGAAAAGGCACTTTAAAAATAAGGTGGGGGAATTAAAAAAAATAAAAGGAGAGTAAAATTAAAATATACACTCAATATCTTCTCTCGTTACACTGTTGTTTCACTTAGAAGTAAATATTTTTGTCATTTTTTATAAAATACTCAATTATTATGTACACATTTAAACAACAACAAACAGTCTTCTGTACAAATTATGTGAAAACAGTTTTGTCTAAATTTTAGTTCATTTATATTGTCAATGAACAAATTTATAGTACATTCAAGGTAATAATATGATTAAAACTGATTTCAATGTACGAGAGAATTTCGTTGATTTAAAAACCGTATATAAAATGTCCACACATGTGAATACGATTACATGTAAATATAAAAGGTATACAAGTAGCCACTGATATTTAACAGAATTTTCCATTTTTTTCAAACACTTATTATGGATTTTAACACTACACTCTGTGTACATTTTGATGTTTTTTATTACTTTAAATTTATTCTTCACCCAGTCTCTAAGAGGATCAACTCCTCTCACCACAGATTTTCCTAGTTATAAAATTACTATATTTGTTGTTTCAGTCCACAAATTTGAAAAAATGTCCACAATACCACACTCTGTGTATGATGAAAATCAACACATGACTATCAATTAATGTTCTGTTCACTAGTCATTTGTTTTAGCAATGTTCTTCCAGTAGATAATATCATTTAGCACATTTTAAATTTGTTGAATGTTTTTAGTTAATTAATCACTGTTCAAGATATATATACTATTTTTTATATTAATTGTTCAAGTTTCAACGTAACAACGCGAATCACGTCATTGGCTGTTAGGTTCCTCAACTTATGTATGTCAACAAATACATACATATGCTGCAATGCGGTACCAATATTGACTTGAGCTCTAGTTTTCTATGGAGAGAAGCCAGTCCTCATCGACATCGTAAAAATTTAGTTACGAAGTCGCCCACGTCCCCGTGAACCATCGCGATCCTGAAAAAGTAACAGTATTTTTAAAATAATTATAAAAACGGAGAGAAAAAGTCCGGAAATGTTTTATTTTAAAAATATATACCTTATGATGAGGCCTGTAGTTAGAGTCGCGGTCGCGATATCCATGATCACGGTTATCGCGACCGTCCCTGTCAT
This sequence comes from Colias behrii, assembly GCA_029959065.1. Classification (NCBI taxonomy): domain Eukaryota; kingdom Metazoa; phylum Arthropoda; class Insecta; order Lepidoptera; family Pieridae; genus Colias; species Colias behrii. The sequence goes on from JARWMC010000002.1 coordinate 10,250,121, forward strand.
CTCTATGGTCGCGTGAATCGCGCATGTCGCGTGGATCACGCGGATCACGCGGGTCCCGCGGGTCGCGTGACTCACGCCCGTCGCGGTGGTCTCGCGGCTCTCTCCCGTCCCGGTGGTCCCGACCGTCTCGCCCATCCCTGTGGTCGCGAAAATCGCGATAGTTGCGGTATCCACGGCCTGCTCCCTCGTGCTCTTCGCGATTATTGTCCTGAGGAGCCGGATGCGGAACTTTTCGCGAATCCTCCTCCTCCTGACGACGTTCGTAGTGGATGAAATCGTCAAAGATAGACGTAGAATGACAGTAACTATGCATTATACGTAACACTTGAAGACCCTTGGCGTGCGGCACCTCCTGCGTATCACGCGAGTTCGTCACTGGCTTATTTTCATTGTTCTCCAATTTTATGTGACGAAGCTGCCCATTAGGAACGTCTTTGACGTAAATCCACCTAACGCGAAACTGTCCTTTCCACTTGTCCTGAGACCACACATTAGAATTGGAGTTGTAATCTACGGCACTCGTCATACGAGCCATTCCACAAAAATGTCCACTACCATTAACAGAGAAGAACAGATAGACACAGCCGCCTTCCCTTTCGCGATCACGAAAAGCCGAGTCGAGACGTTTGTTCCCGTGTTCAGTACTGCACCAGATTTCGTATTTGATACTGCGATGAATATCGTCTTCCGAGTAGGATTTTATGACGAAGAATCGAGCCAGTGGCGCGGTAAGATCAAAGTCTTTAGGATTATAGTCATTTTTAACGCGCAGCTCGTCGAGCACCGGATGGGGAACCGGAGCTGGGGTCGGTTGGACAGGCAGAGTCGGGGCTGGGGGAGCCGGCATGGGGGGCCGCGGTTGGAGCGGCGGAGGCGCGCGCGGGGCATGCGCCCAGGCCGGCGGCGGCTGGTGCTGCGGCGGCGGCCCGCGCGGCATGGGCGCCGGGGCGGGCGCGGGCTGCGGCATCGGCAGCGGCGCCGGCACCGGCGGCGGCTGCAGCGGTGGGGGCGGCGGAGCAGTCACTACTGGCGCACTCTTCCCAGCGTCCCAAGTACTTATGTCCATATTGTGTTTGCCGGGTATTATCGGCGGCGGCGGCATGCCAGGGCCTTTCTTCTTTAGGCCGCCGCTCTGCGAGGTGGGCGCCGGCTTTGCCGGTTGGCTGGCTATAGACGCCCATGTCATCTTTTTGGGTTGCGATCCACTCGATACGTCCTTAAGTTCGGGGGCACGATCTTTGTCGTGCTTGTGGTCGCCAAGCGATAGTGCCTGGACGCCCGTTTCCACCGCTTTGATGCCATCTGGCACGTAAAGTCCATCGGCTCTATAGTAATCGTCATATTGTTTCGCACGACCTAATTGTCCCCAGGTGGAGTAATCACCGTTTCCAGGGAAATAATTAAATGTTGATGCCGGTTGTCCGAATGCGGCGGTTGAAAAAGGCGTCGTTGACGGCCCAAAAACACCTGAAATTTATTTGTAAACATTACTTGTAAAGTATATAAGGATGATTAAAACAAAGCATAATATTGTAATGAGTTTGATCGGGTGGATGGAACATTTATCTCAACAATTTTCTTTTCTTTTTTATTTAATGGTAGCTTGAACAGTGAATCTATGTAAGAGCCTATTTATTCAAATTTGGCATAGAAGTTTACAAGCAATGTTATTTAAACTTTGCCAACTGGAATAAATACTAGCTACCGTCCATTCCATATGAATCGTGAGGATTGTAACCTCCTAGAAAAGTCATTGGGTCTGTGCCATTGGTGGACCATGTTCCATCCCCAACTCCGAAGGCTTGATAAGGAACTGCTGTTGTACCGTAATAACCTGAAACAAAATTATATATAAAGTTACTTAAAGGTCCTAAGCAGATTGCAATAAAATTGTACACTTATTAAACTTAAACAAACGCAAAATAAGACAGAGTGAAAAGTTAAAAATATTTTAGATCACTTTTGGATAAAGGGCTAAGTATATACGTATTCTCTCATTAAAAATATGTACTGAGTATGTATTGTGGTATTCTAGAGTACTACAATATATTAGTGTACAAAAACATATGTACCTACCTGCTGCGCTGTACGGGTCTGTCGCTGACGAGATGGGTGGCGCGTACGACGGTTGCTGCTGGTGACGCCATGATACCTCCGCCAACTCGTCACCACCACTCTCTAACTGATGCTCTTTAGGTGCATTTGTAACTGGAATTAATCATATTTCAGTATTAAATGCATAATATGTTTTCTCAGTACAGTTGCATGTAAATGTTTCAGCTTATCATACAATATAGAATAGCCAATCATGATAAGTTTCTGATATACAAAAAAGTTGTTTTTACAACTATACAGTACTTGTAAAACACCAGCAACCTCGCAGGACAAGATAGCTAACATCATAAGTAACAACATTTGTTCTACGACTATTGGCATAACGCAATAAATTATTTTTAAATGATTTTTTAAGCTTTTATTGTACTCTCCTAACATTTTTAAGTCTATGCGCTGACTGTCACAGATAGGTCATCTTCAAAGGCGCTAGCTACCTTCCCCCTCTCGTTCGCTTCTTGTTTAAGTATTTTTTGGGATGCGCGTAGAGTTTAGACGGAAAATTAAATGAATATTTATTTTTGTATGAAAATAAAATCTAACAAATTATCAAAAGTTGTAGAACAAATGTTGTTACTTATGATGTTAGCATCTTGTCCTGTGAGGTTGCTGGTGTTTTACAAGTAACCCTGTATATGTATTAGTTAAAATTGTCAAATTTAGGTACATATCAATTATTCAATAATGACTCGGCCTACAATGCCACATTTCTATAATCAATAACATATTGCATTAAATATTAACTTATGGAATCAAACAAATTTGACATATTATAGTGCTGCCTATGGTCCGGGTGTTTTTACAAATGATCACCTTATAATTCGACAAATTAAAGACCTAATGATAATTGATAAGATGCTATAGGTAGTTCTGCCTCAGAAGTAAGTACATATTGTGCCTCATTGTATATGTAGAATATAATTAACTAAATAACACAATAGAGAGCTTACGCTTTAATATTTATTTCATTCAGATTTGAAGTCAAATGAAAGTAACTAAGTAGTTGGAATTAAAACAATGTATTTGTGCAGAGCACAATTATTGTAGTAGTGGCACATTTTTATGTAGGTTGTCCACTACATATGTTAAATCTTGCGACATCATGTAGATGGATTATAGAGTACTGCCAAAAGACCGCCATATACTGGATTGTTTACAAAAGTACTTTTTAGTTTGACAAATTACAGATAACATAAGATTATAGATGGTTGTGTCGACTTTATATGATGTCGCAAACTATAAAATATAAAGACACCACCAACACACAAAACCTATTGATATATTCCACTTTAATCAGTCATGTTCCATAGCTCTATTCTATGTTTTCCCTATACATATATCATATATTTCATCAGAATCTAGAATGAATGATTCTGTCACCAATCAATTATTCGACACTTGCAGTATTAAATTAACATTTCTTCTTAATACAATTTCTTGTGAAGAATTTGGAAAAATAGGCAACTAGCAACTTTATATAAATCCAAAACAATGTTTACTCTGAAGTGTAGGTGTACTCGCAAAGAAGTTTATCACAAGTAATTGTTGGCTAACAAAAGACACATCAGGCTAACTCTAATATATCTAATTTTTATGTAGGTATGAATCAATTCAGTCACACAGAAAGTTATGTAATTGAAGTAAGATTTAGTAATATTACTTTTTTTTATATAATATAATAATAATTATAAGCATACTTCTTAGAAGAAGATGGCCTTATGTGTGTGTGCTTTTGAACACATTTCATAAAATTCACTTAGTTAATAGTTAATACATTATGTGATAACAAGTATTTATAGCATAATAAATTGATTGTTTTCATTTCCTAGGAAAATTAACTACAAACTTGTAAATTGCAACACTATTTATTATGTAAGTTGACAACCAATGGTGTTAGTTGAATCATTATTATATTCATAAACAATCTGTGCTAATAATCTACATCTACATAGGTAATATACACTATCATCTCAATTTGTCTGTTCCTAATGAAAGTGCAAGTAACACTGTGTTCAATACGCATGAATTTCACAAACATAAAAAGGTTAATTAGCTTGAAAGAGAAAATCAAGCGAAGTGTAGCGCATTCACAAATACCGGACATAAGCCGCCCGGTACTACTCTTTCTATCGAGAAAACACCTGCAACGTCATAATGGCATCTTTACCTTGATTCCCTTGCCCTTTCATCCGCTTCACGCACCAGGACCATGAAACAAAAGAATGTTCGTGTTAATTATACTGTTTTCTCACTAATACCACCCAAATGTTACTCGCAAAATTGCTTAAATATGAAATACCTGATCTGACACGCCTGCTGACATTGGCCGCGATTTTTTTGTTTATTATGCACTTATACAAGTCTTTAATCACAATGATATAAAATAAATATCACATTAGTTCACTGCACAATGTCCTAATTGTTCAAGAACCACTTAAAATAACTAAAAAGTCAATTTCTTAAAAATGTTTGCAGAATGTCCGTAAAGTAATAGGAACGAATATGGACGTCGCAATGGCGACCCGCGACCTACACAATGTTGCCATTAGTATTATTCGCGAAATTTCTGCCTGTGTACCGCGACGTTTTAAAATTTGAATTTATTATTTTATTTTTGCTTCATTATCCATGTTTAATTCAAAATCCGTAAAAGTATCGTGAATTTATACCGCGTATTGCGAATCCATACCGATAAATTTAAACTGGGTACCATCACAAAAAAAAGTCTGTACATTGCATTTAATACGTGATTCATACGAATAGCGATAGAAGTTAGAACTTAGATCATAAGCGATAGAACGATTAACGATTTATTAACGAACATGCTTTACATGGATATAAAAATTGCACTCGCTAGTATCGGTTTTTCCTTTTTTTCGGACTTAATGAGGGTAGTCGAATGTCCAGGAGTCCGCGATGAAACTCGTGAGTTTCTTCGAGTAACGAGTATAGTAAGAGTATAGTGGTGTAAATTCACTTTATAAAATATTCCAATATTTAAAAATAGATATCTGCAGATATTGGACGTACCATTTACCAATAAAGTACTTTTTAATTCATTGGATTTTCGGACACATTTAAACGTATTTAAATCTATCAGGTACTTTGAAAAAAAATAGGTATGATATCAGGTACAAAATACATAATAATTATGCATGGTTTAAATTCTTTAGCCTTTACTATTATTTACGATTATTTTGTCGACTGAAACGTTTTTTTTACATTGGCCATCTATCAGTGAAAGTCCAGTCAAAATCAGTCCAGCCATTCCAGAACTTGACCGGAACAAACAAACAAGACAGACAAAACTTGTAAAAATTACTTTTTCGGTAATATAACATATGCATTTAGTAACAAGCGGTTATTTTAATATTACATCTCTTTTTAACAGAGGTGCAACATCACACTTGTACAACATTAAAAATTTTCACCACTCAGACCTTTTTCTCTCACTCAGTACTTTTTTATTGGTCTGAGGTTCACCATTAAAACAATAACTAAAAGAAATCATTACATATTTTATTTACAATATTCATGCTATACATTCTGGACATACAGATAAATTATTTCTTTGTAAAAAATGCTGATATTGTTTTTGTTCCGCTTGCCGCCTTTTGCCTTGCTTTTTCTTTAGCCGTTAATGGCTTTTGTTTTTTAATTTCACTGCCATTAAAGCTCAAATCGCTAGGTTTTACATCCATATCTTCATTTGGTTCAGATTTAATCTTTTTGTGTGATTCAATCAATTCACTTGCATCAGATTTTCTTTTCTTCCCAATGGTTTCAATTAGTTCTGCCTTGAAGTTAAATTGCTTCTCTAATAATTCTGCTAAATCGTCTTGCAGATATTCTGATATGATCCCATGTGCGTATTTCAGATAAAATTCTGGAAAGAACAGCTTTAGCAATTAGATACAGCACTAAGATTGTGAGTTTTGTTTTGTTCACTACAGACAGATTTTAAAATATTAAATTATGTGCTGTATTGTAAATGGTTTGGTCACAAATTTTCTACAGTATACAATTTCATAGGACAGATTATAATCCATTTTTTAATTTTGTTTAAACCTATATTTAATTGCTCTCACCTTCGTCAATAGAGTCATTTGTAAGAGTACTAGCTACAAACGTGGCAGACGTTGCACCAGATGTAACATGCAGATTTTTTTCCTTCAATACAGTAGATAATTTAAGCACTCTGCTTTTAAGCCAATTTAATGTCTTTTCTTCATTGTATTTGTAGGCTTTCATTTCACTGGAACCCTACAATTGCAATATATATGCTAAGTATTGAAATATTTTACCTTCATTTAATCCTATTGTAAAATTGTAGTAAAAATTTTATATTAAGGAAAAAAGATACTTCAACTTACAAACGAGAATAATTGTTCTGGTGGTTGATGTATAATTTTAACAGTACACCTAATTAATTACATTGGTCAGTCATAAACCAATATTTTGTACTTTTGTAGGTACTAATTTTGTGCACACTTGTTATATATAGCATTTACTAGTTGTATTTCTAATATTTTTACCTTTAGATCACCCACATTATCCAAGACATTACCTATGAAGTTTATTAATTTATCAAATCCCTTTTCTGATAATAAATCTTCTAATGGTACAGCTCTGCTGTTGCATTGGTCCCTTAGCCTAGGCAATACTGAAAAAAAAATAGTGTATAGGGGCCGTTCAAGTATTACGTAAGCACGATGGGGGGGCGGGGGGGGTCTTTGCTTTTCTTATTTTGGATGAAATGGGGGGTAGGGGAGTCCAGATGATGATTACGTCATCGGTAGTTATTTACTTTTTTACACAAATGGCAATGGTTAATTTGAATTTAATATATTATGTACCAAAATGTTTTTAATAAGTTTGTTATGTTAGTAAGATATAATATTTTTGAACTTACTCGATGTTGAATATTGTATCAGTAAAATATAATCTCTATCCTAAACCAATTTTCTTATTATTCAAATTATAATTATAACGTTATAATTATAATTAAAAAAAAACAATACATTACCTAGTTGACAAATGTTTACGTAAGCATGGGGGGAGGGAGTAAGAGCTTTGCTTACTTTTGCTGACAAGGGGGATGGGGGGATAAATAATTGTAATGAATCTGCTTACGTAATACTTGAACGGTCCCATAGCTCAATTGAAAAGGTAAAAATACACTGTTATTATCATATGAATTATATAAAGGCGAAAGTTTGTAAGTATGGATGTATGGATGTATGGATGTATGGATGTTTGTTACTCTTTCACGTAAAAACTACTGAACCGATTACAATGAAATTTAGCACACATATAGAGGGTAACTTGGATTAACACATAGGATAGGTTTTATCCCGGAAATCCCACGGGAACGGGAACTATGCGGCTTTTCCTTTGAAAATGCGGGCGAAGCCGCGGGCCGAAATCTAGTTATCATATGAATCAAAATTATGAACAAAACATGTATGAAAATATAATATAATCTCAATGATTATCTTACCTAAAAATAAAGGATTTACCGGAGTCACTAGCATTATGCTTCCATCAGACTTAACCGTCTCTTCAATAAACCAAGATCTGTATGGTTCATTGAATGTTACAATTTCGTATACTTTTTTATTTTCTTCATCCAGGCAATATCTCGTAGGGCTTCCATGTGCGGGGTGAGGGAGTGATATTATCGTAAAACTGTTGTTTTTGAATAATGAATCTGGAATTTCAAATGGTAATATTACAACAAAGTAGGCACGAGCAATAAAACAATTTAATGTTATCAAATCGTGCACCTTTTATAAACATAACCCAGGAGTTTTCTATGCGTTTAGTTATAGGACCCGTAGCGGGTGAGGAGTTCTTTTGTGACCGTCTAGTCATTATTTTATATTAATTTTTCATAAATCCATATATTGCATACAATTAAACTAATAGTATCTTCCTTTAATTAAATAAATCCTGTAGGAATATAGAAAAACAATATTGGCTTTTGTTTATAGTCAAGACTGAACGAATACGAATTTACTGTCAAAATTTCCCGCCATAAAAACTGTCACTTCCACAGAGTATAAATCTTAATTTCAGTATTCACGGTGGTTTATGGACTATGATATGCATAAGCATTAGAGCTCTTTTTTGTTCCTTTAATTTTCACGAGCGTATAATATTAAAATATACGTATTGATTTTATAATGTTGAATTTTAAGTGGCTCCGCCATAAGAAAATGTACTTTGTTTATTCTGTGGTGCAAAAGACATTGACGTTCAGACGTTCGCTGTCATTCAAACTTGAATTTTCATTTTGAAGTTTTTGACAGTTTTTGATTGTTTTGCCCTACGGTTTTGCCGCGTAAGTTCACTGTTCATTCAACATTGTAGTTTAAAAAACTAGATTTTTTGGATAATTACAACTTCAAGGATTATACATTTTCATCTCAAAAATATCAATTTGAAAATATGCAGGCATTTTTAAAGACGGGTAAAATCACCGCTTCTGATAAAGCAAGCACTTCGGGTGTAAAATCCACTAAGAAGAAACCTCCAGCACCATGGGTTGAAAAATAGTTGAGTATCTTTTCATTAAGAACAGTTTATCATACGCAATACGAATTAAATGAACCAATTATAGTAAATAAGAATTCTTATACTTTTATAGCCGCCCAAAAACTATAGACGATATTGTGGATCAAGGAGAGGTTGTGCAAGTTTTAAGGGAATGCTTATCTGGCAGTGATTTGCCTCATCTCTTGTTTTACGGACCACCCGGAACAGGAAAAACCAGTGCGATATTAGCAGCAGCTCGACAACTCTTTGGTGATATTACTCGGGACCGTGTTTTAGAATTAAATGCTTCAGATGAACGCGGTATTCAAGTTATCAGGGATAAAGTGAAATCATTCGCTCAGTTAACTGTTAGCAACACTAAACCAGAGTAAGTATGTAATTATATTTAACTAGCTGCTCCGCGCGGTTTCACCCCCGTGGCTCCACCCCTGTTGGTCGTAGCGTGATGATATATAGCCTATAACCTTCCTCGATAAATGGGCTATCTAACACCGAAAGAATTTTTCAAATCGGACCAGTAGTTCCCGAGATTAGCGCGTTCAAACAAACAAACAAACAAACAAACAAACTCTTCAGCTTTATAATATTAGTATAGATTTGTTCAAAACTTATAATAGTACACTATATTACTTAACAAAAAAATACTCTAGTTTTTTTTTAAATATAATCAACAAGTCTGAAATAAAATCAAAATTCAGTTAAGCAAGCTTATCGTGATTGTTCCATAAAGACTAGCCATTCATATAACTATCCTTTCAACAGTGGCAGACCATGTCCAGCATACAAACTTGTGATCCTCGATGAAGCAGACTCAATGACGAACGCAGCACAAGCAGCTCTCCGTAGAACAATGGAGAGAGAGACTCGCACAACCCGTTTCTGTCTCATTTGCAACTATGTGTCGAGAATTATACCTCCAATTACTAGTAGATGCTCTAAGTTCAGGTTTAAGCCGTTGGCCAGAGAAAATGTGATAAAAAGGTAAGCGACCTTATTAAATACAGCAAAATTTTATTACTAAAATTAATTCTTTATAGTAAAATGTAAAAGATATTTCAAGTGTTTGTAATTCAATACTAAGATAACACTAATTCTTGGTTTTCTCAAGGAGAAAAATAAGAATATTTTAACATAAATAATCTTAAATTTTATTTTTAATCCAAGTAGTAAGGTACCTTGTACAAATAAATAAATTCTAGATTTTTATGGTAAACTAGTTCATTGGATTTAACTGACATACATTTAATAATGAATGAAGGAAAAATAAAATATAGATGGGAATTATGAATTAGGGGCCGTTCAAGTATTACGTGAGCAGATTTCTTACCATTTTTTACCCCCCCGCCCCCCTTGTCATCAAGCAAAGCACTTACCCCCTCCCCCTATGCTTACGTAAACATTTTTAGTAATAAATGTTTTTTTTTATATTGTTATTTTTAAAATAGGAAAATTCATGAAAATATTAGGTTTAACTGATACACATAGAGTAAATATCAAAAAAATATAATCAGAAATAAAGAACATAACTAACATAAAGAATATTTTCGGAACAGTTTTTGGTATAACTTGGATTTGTCTATATGATATGACATTCTAATAAGATATTCAAATTTAAATAATTAAAACGTTAAACTTTGGCTAATTGCATCAACATAAACACAAATGATAACTTTCAATGCTTACAATACGTTTAGAATCCAAACAAAACAATACTGATAGATGCGCACTTGCAGCCGGCCGGCACGAGAGTGAATTATTAGACAAGTGAATAGCGCACGGTAATTTCCCTAATGCGCGGTAATTCCCCTAATCAGTTCTCAAAGCGAGTGCCTACGCATATGTATTATTTGCGGGAATCCCCGAAAAAACTTAAATAACTAACGATGACGTAATCATCATCTAGACCCCCCCACCCCCCATGTCATCCAAAATAAGCAAAACAGAGACCCCCCCACCCCCCCTTGGTGCTTACGTAATACTTGAACGGCCCCTTAGGGTATAATAATGGACAATTTAAAACCTTAAATAATTGCTATATGCTATTATTATTGTCTCTAATTTGTTAATTACAAATATAAAACCTATACAACTGTATTAAAAGTAAAACGCATATAACTACATTCTTAGTAATAATAAAGTTTAATTCTTAGATTCTAATCTTTCTATTTTGATTTTATACTGCAACTATCTTTTCGCCCATGGCTTTGCCCGCTTTGTCTAAAACATAATAAATTATATACTAAAACCTTCTGAATCACTCTATCTATAAAAAAAAAAACACATCAAAATCTGTTGTGTAGTTACGTTAAAGGGACATAGGGACAGAGAAAGCGACTTTGTTTTATAACTAAAAAAAAAAAACACTTGCAAATTTTTATATACATATTTATTTACTAGGACAATGCTGATACAACATTTGTCACACATACAATTATTTTAAACATATGTCTATAATATATATGTAACTAGTGGTCCGCCCCGGCTTCGCCCGTGGTACATATTTACCTCCTCCCAATACCTCCCTTAGTCCCTTACCTCCCTGCCAATTTTCAGCTAAATCGGTTCAGCCGTTCTTGAGTTATAAGTGGAGTAACTAACACGACTTTCTTTTATATATATAGATTTTATATATTTAGATTATGTCTGTTATATAGATTGCGTGAAATATGCGACTCTGAAGGTGTAGACGTGGGTGAGGGTGAGGTACTACACCAGGCGGTAGACACATGTGACGGGGACCTTCGTCGTGCGCTCACAGCATTGCAGTGCTGCCAGCGACTGCTCGGCAAGATCACTGCTGAAGGACTTATTGAGGTACTAGCGGTCCGCCCCGGCTTCGCCCGTGGTACCTACATGTTTAAACTATCCTATCTCTCAAGTTGGATCGAACTGCACATGGTGTGCGAATTTTATTATAATCGGTTAAGTGGTTTAGGAGTCCATTGAGGACAAACATTGTGACACGAGATTTATATATATTGAGGTATAGAGAAACTATAATAGCCTGCATTTTGATTTGCTTGAGTAGTACCTGGAAAGTAAAATAAAAGAAACATTAAAATTAAATGCATGCATGTTAAATTTTACACTGCCAGGAGTTTTATTCATGTAGTGTCAGTCAGTACATCTAGATAAAACTCATTTGTGCTTATTCCAATTGATTTATAAATAAAATCATTTAGATTCAAGTTGAGTTTGGATTTGTGAAGACCGAAGTCATTGTTATATCTGGAGTTTCGTAATTTTACATATGCAAGGAAAAGATATTTTCATATATTTTTTTTAAGAATAAAAAAAATCGATCACGAAGCTGAATTCGAACCTGAGTCTTTCTAGGTTTCTTTTATAGGTAATAAGTGATAATAATCCCGCCTAGTTATCGAATGCTATAAAAGTTAAAACTAAATATTAAGTGCTCTCTTTATAAAAAATTAAGTACTTATAGTAGAGCCATTTTAATAGGCAACATTTGACAGTTCAACAAAATTCAACAACGTAACCTAGTAACGACAACATAGAATAACATGATATTTCGTTTTGTTAGAACTGCACATTAGCTTAACTTTTTGACGTGACAACGTCTTAAATTAGGTTGCGGCTGGGAGTCACTTATGAAAAAGTGTAACGCTCGGTAACGTTACGATGAGTCACCGAACGAGAGAGAGGCCCGCGGTCTGCCGCGCGCGCAGCACATAAATATTCTACCGAGAGAAAGACGTTGTCACGTAAAATCTTCGCCCGTAAAACCGACTTTACAGGCAACCATTTTTTCAATTACGATTACATATTTATAATAATAATGACCAATACAAGTAATTTTAAGATTTGATTTTACTGATATACCATTCTCAACATAATAAACAAGAACTGACGTCTCTACAATTTTGTGTCAATAAACCTTTTTTCTTTTTAAATACCAGAGGCGTTACTCTAAAAATCGAAATCTGACATCTAGAATCGAATGCATTGATTACTTGTGAATAAAAATCACCATAACTTAATAAATGCGTTGTGTTTTTTTAATAATGTATTATACTTGTCTTATTTTGCTCCCTAAATTTACGAAAGAAAGTATATTACTAGGACAGGGATTCGCCGGATGAATTTTAAAATTAACATGTGTTTCAAGTTCGATTGACAAATGTTTCAAGTCCGTATCGATTAATTTACTTAAATCGATGTTTTTAAGCAGGTTACCTCTCTTCGAAGATAAAATTGATAGACGTCAAATGTTGCCTATTAAATTGGCTCGACTATAATACCTAATGTTTTAAGAAATAAGCATAGATTGCATAGTCTTCGATATTTGATGCTTGATAGAAGCATAAAAAGTCTCTTTCTAACAGAACACGAAAGGTATACAGAATAAGCTAAAACATTTAAAGAAATGCTAATAATATGTGTGTTTATTGTAAAATTTCAACATGTACTTCTTACATGCTTAGCTGCCTATGCCAATACTTACTAGATGTCATAGAAATTCGCAATTTCAACATTTTATAGGTTTCTCAATCAATTTATTTTACAAACATTTAATTTATTATTTTAGGACTAAAAACTATTTTTTTAACGATTTCCCTTAATTTTAGGTGACAGGGCTGGTTCCAGATAAATTAGTCAATGAATATCTCAGTATCAAAAACTATAGTGAATTGGAGCAATTTGTAGAAAAGTAAGTGATTTTTTTATTGTTGAATAGTCTATTATTAAAAATACTATTATTTTATTTTGTTTTAATAAAGTATCAAAAAAAAGACCTCAATCATCATTTAAAAATTAACTAGGTATAAAGAATATTTTTTTTAATTACATATAACGTTATTTCTTAGAAACACTAGCAAACCCGGCGAACTTCGTTTCGCCACCAGATGGCTTCGTTTTATGTAACATTTCATTTTTTCCCGCTTTTCTGATGAAATTTTTCCCGAATTTTCTTTGCTATAAACCTCACGGAGCTCGAGACCTTTCCAACGAATGCAAAACCGTGGAAATCGGTTTGTGCGTTCTGGAGTTATAGCGTCAGGAAGGAAAACCCGACTTATTTTTATATAGTAGATTATAACGTTATTTCTGCAAAATATTGCGATATTTTTGTTATTTATTTAAATTAAAAAAAAAAAAAAAATATCTTTCACTTCAATGAAGTAAATAAAAGAAATCTACTTAAGTTCATTGCAGTATATTTTTCTGCAATACAAACTGTTTTGCGAATCATTCAATTTTAATAATAAACATTGATATTTTATTTATTATCAACAACATTATCACATAATATCATTTTTATAAATAAGATCAAAAATTCTTGTCAAATGCCTTTACAGGTAAATTAGCTTGGAGAAATTTTTGCGTTTGTAGTAGTGTATGGTCAGCAAATAAAATAAAACAACATTTTATTTTTAGTTTTTATTTTATATATATAAGGGATTTTAAATTAAACTATATGTGTTTCTCCTCTGAAAAAGATGAGACTTTATTTTAATATTTGCACATTTAACATACGTATAACTTTTACATTAACAATGTTACTAAAATGAAAAATTTACTAACCTGAAAAAGAAACGACATTTAAAGTTTAATTCTTTAGTTTGAGAAGTCAAAGGCTTGCCTCGACCATGTTTTAACACTGGAGCCATTTTGAATTAACAATATAAAGTTACAACACTTACACACAAATTAAACACTTCAACAAATATTATAACAATACAAATAATAACAACAATCAACAAATACAAAATTTAACAATTAAACTACTAGACCGGGAGATATTGACACAAAATTTCGAGTCATTTGTAACAGGATGGCGGTTCTACAGGGGTCTTAGTACGCAATGACAAAAAGAAAAACGATGGTGTGAACGCTGGTACCGGCGGCTTAGTCGCGTGGGCGTTAGTCGAACTCGTCGGAAAAATAGCGAAGTCAAACAATTTGTAACACAAAAATTTTAGAATTTACCGATAGCCCATAAAAAAGAAGTAGGCGGTAGTGTCATGCCATACTTTTCCGGTGTGACTTACAGCCCGCCATACCGACGCGAATGTGTTGATTTAAAAAAAAACAATTCAACCATTTGTACCAGGCTAACTTTTGCACAGGTAACCATCGTCGTGCAGCCATTTACGAAAATCGCCATGCCATACTTTTCGGACGATTCCAAATGGTCGCCATACCGCCGAAAATCTGCAAAATTTTTTTTTTTCGCCGAACCATTTACAACCCTACATTTTTTTTTCAACAACTCCTGAATGATTATAATTAATAGAAGTGTGATAATGTCATACCTGTGGGAGGTGGCGAATGTGTATAAGATTTTTTTTTATTGTAAGATTTTATTCGTATTTTGAACGATTAGTAACAGTATGGCACTAATTTTTCCTGTAAGTTTGAGGTTCAACGAATATAAATACAAAATTTCAAAGATCTAGGTGGTGGAAATCTTCACTTATATAAATTAATACTAAATTAATTTTTCAAGTATGGCAGCACTTTTTCCCCCTACTAGAAGTATGGTAAATATAATAATGGTCACATTTTATCAAATACTCTCCAAAAATCCAAATGCAATACTGGTACAAAAAGTTTGGCGAAAAAAAAAAATTTGCAGTTTTTCGGCGGTATGGCGACCATTTGGAATCGTCCGAAAAGTATGGCATGGCGATTTTCGTAAATGGCTGCACGACGATGGTTACCTGTGCAAAAGTTAGCCTGGTACAAATGGTTGAATTGTTTTTTTTAAATCAACACATTCGCGTCGGTATGGCGGGCTGTAAGTCACACCGGAAAAGTATGGCATGACACTACCGCCTACTTCTTTTTTATGGGCTATCGGTAAATTCTAAAATTTTTGTGTTACAAATTGTTTGACTTCGCTATTTTTCCGACGAGTTCGACTAACGCCCACGCGACTAAGCCGCCGGTACCAGTGTTCACACCATCGTTTTTCTTTTTGTCATTGCGTACTAAGACCCCTGTAGAACCGCCATCCTGTTACAAATGACTCAAAATTTTGTGTCAATATCTCCCGGTCTATACGTAATAATTATAATTTTTGAATGAAATGTGTGCTTTATGTTCTAACGGTACCAAACGACTGCACGTGGCACCTGCGGACAGCGTAAACTGGTTTATTCTGTTTTTGTGCGTGTTTCCACTTTCCACTATCAAGTGACGATTTATTTATTTGTTTTGTTTCGTAATTATTATGGTCAAATATTAATTATGAAACAAATTATTATGGACACGATATTTTATTGTTTCACGGTAGTCGTCTTGTCGTTTGCTCTAGGACGTGAAATTGAATGATATATTTTTTTTTATAAAGTCAAAACCATATTCTTTCAAATAAAAACTTGTTTTTATTGAAAACAAAAGTGTTGCTAGGAATAAGTATAAAATTAAATAGTAATGTTAGGATATCGAAACATTTTTGTATAGGCCAGAACGATATAGTGGAAACGCGCTCTAAGATCTGAGTAATATACACACCACTACATATGCAAAAATTTCTCCAAGCTAATTTACCTGTAGGTACTATAATTATGTTAAATTTTTAAACTAATTTGAGAGTAATATACGACCATTAGCAATAAAATTACATTAACCTTGGCTATTTTTACATTATAATGTTATCTTTTGAATAAATAAAATAATAATAAAAACAAAAAGCAAAAAAAATATATATATCCTAACTATGATGAAGTCCTAAGAAAAATTCCTACATTCCAATGCTCAAATATAACTATTTCAATCATTATTTTTTGTGTACAATTATTTTAATTAAAAATACACTCAAATAATAGTATTATGTACATACTATACATATATGTAAATAAATTTGTTTTTTCTAAATATTTTATACACACATAATAATGGAAACTTTCATAATCATTTTCTTGTGCAATATTAGGAAATTCAAGGGATTTTAATTCTGATTAATCACAGATTTTGATGCAACATGCTGACTTAGTGCTAGCTCAAACAAGTTTTACCCAAAAAAGATGATAAGCTGTTCTTACGGGACAAGTCAAAAAATGCTTTTTGACTAAATATAAACATTTTTTGGTGTTAATTTACATAATTGCTTTGATATTTTGGAATTTTCCATTCTCTATAGAATGGAAAATTACCAAAGACCTGCTTTTTAAGAATATTATGTATTAATATGTGTGTTTCTGTTGTAGGTTTCTAATGGACGCCTATTCCGCATCTCAGTTGTTAGAGCAGTTGAGTGCGACAGTGGTGAACAGCGGCCATTTGACGAACAAACAGAAGTGCTCCATAAGCGAGAAGCTCGCAGTTTGCTCCCACAGGCTGCTAGATGGCGGCGCTGAAGTCATGCAACTCACAGACTTGGGCTGCACTATCATAATGGCCAATAATAACCCCTAAATCTCACCCCTTCCCAATTTTCTAAGTATAAATGCATGAGTCAAGCCATTGAAATTGTTTTGCCCGTCAGGTTCTTATTCTTTTCGTTTTCTAAGAACCGCGCTATTGTTTCGGTAATATAACGATTTGTTGCTATGCAGTTGTTTTATTTTTTGCAGTCTAACGGTATACAGAGTTATTGCTCGCGTTCCATTGTCGATTGAAATCGCATGCGGTTTTTGTTCGGGAAAAATAAATATTTATATGGCTTTTTTAGTGCTATCTGGATCAACAAACGGCAGGTGTTTGCGACGCCGTCGACATGGCCGTCAACGGTCGAGGTACTAGCGTCACGTTGAGTTTACGCGCACGTTCGTTTCACTTCCGCCGTCGGTTAAACGCACGAGCGGGCGTAGCTGTAGGAAAGAAAGAAAATAACGTTCTTTGAGAAAAGATAATATCAGGCATTCGCAGAGCTGTAGCGGTGGCTCGGCGCCCCCCACTCGCTTGGCGCGCTCGGCTGCGATTGGCCGGCGCCCGGCGCTCTGCCCTTCCCGCCTCACGCGCAGCGTCTAGATTTTTAGATTTCAAATCTCGACCGTTTATTTCGCGGTGAGCGTCCGTAGCGCGCGGTCGTGTTGCGTCACCGGATACGCGCGTTCAAATTTCAATATTGTTTAAAAAACACGGCAACGTGCTCGTTATTGTTCGGTTCGGTGCGACGTGACGTCGAGATTCGAGAACGATTAGTGCGTGCAGTGCGACGTACCTGACCCGGGATATCGCCGCGCCGGTCGAAGGTCAATTTCTTTCGATGAGTGGAGGTTTAGTGCATGTCTTTACATCATGACTAGATCCACACTCATCCATGGAAGTTGCGATGTACTACTCGGCGAGGATCGAACGCGATGGCGGGTCGGTGATTATGGCCGGCTATCATTATCGGTGCCGTACTTAATGATACGTTGAGCGCAGGTACGCAACTCGCGGAGGTAATCGGCGTCTACCTGCGCGCTTCTCGCGGCAACCGAAATGTCGTTACACGACCCGTTTTAACTATTGCTTGCCCAAAGTGAGTTTTTGTGGTGATTTTTTTCCCAAATTTAACAATGTTCATTATATTGCAGGCATTGTGTTATTTTACTTTTGTATAAAGAAGGATTTTTGAAGTTTTATAATTGATTTTGGGGGTGTATAAACTATAAAAGAGCGGAAAGGGCGCGGCTAATAGCGGCGCAAGCGCATCTGCTCCTTCTGAGAAAGGCTATTGAGGCGGGTCCCGCAGTGGTCAGTGAGCTGACGTCACGGGTTGGGGCCGACAACCTGACGCTGACGAACGTCCCCTCACCCCTCTATTGCGTACAAATTACCATACACATCCGACGGAATGCACGTTCAAAATATAATTTAAATTAATTTTAACACATAAAATATGGGTTGTTTTATCATAATTTTATCTCAATTTTATTGTGCACGTTTATGGTCGTGATAAATTATACATTCGTATTCGTTGAATTTACTTTTGTGCATTCGAATCTTTGGCAAATATATTTTCAAATATGAAAAACTTAATAACTTTTAATATTGGATTTTATTGACTCGTAAACACAAATACATTATTGTATAATATAAAATGTATTCATGCTTACAAACAGTTTACACATAACGTAATTTCATGGGATTTTCCCATTTGTAAACTTCCCGCGTCATGAGCTCACAGATACTTCGCGTCTATACAGCCTTGCTTATTGTAAATAAAGGTTAATATAAAAAGCAATGGCCGCTTAGCCTGCGTAGGTTTTTTATAATATTCTGTTTATTACTTACGACCTTAAAAATCTACTGTTAACTATTCATATATTTTAAAGGTATACAATACAAAATATCAGAGAAGGAACAATTAACGTAATTTGAAACTATTACACAATAGCTCCTTATCTATGTTAAAATCGAATAACTTTGTTTAGCAATTGTTTTTTTACATGAATTCCAATCTACTACGGCCAACTTTTGGGTAGTGACTAGTCAATAGTGCAGGTATCTAAACCAGGTAAAATTTGAGTTAAAAAAACTTGAAGGACCAATTTTGCATTGGTAGATTAAACGCTCTGAGATGCTCGATTCGTTAAAATGGTTGAAAAAATTAAACGATTCTTCGAAATTTGAATTGTTATTACCGCGAAATTTTCTACTTTAGAGAACACTTCTATTTTATGGTTATAATGTTAAGAACCGGTTTTTATGAATAAATCTATAGGCTTGCATACAATTTTCTTTCAATAAAAGAAGTAGAACTGGCTTTTTGTCATCCAGTATAATATGAGATAATTTGTATAAAATATACTTATTGTAATTTTGTTACTTTAGAAACACTAATGTAAATATTATAGGTATATAATCTTTTCAGCAGATACAACAAAACCTCTCGAGGCCTAATAATCTTCCAGACATAGACACAACGACAACCTTACCTAGGTAGGTAGGATTTTCTTAGAAATTTTCCAAAATTAAACAAGAATCCTATAACCTTATTAGCCTTATTAACCCTATTAACCTTAAACAATCTAAAATAATAAAAATATTATTTTTAAAATATTGTTCTAGTATTATTACACTTTAAACTCTTATTGCTTGCAATTATGTTTATTTCTTTCAAAAAAGTATTTACAAAATATGTATGACTAAGTGCAAAATAATAACTAGGTACCTACCTATGTATAAAAGAACGAGATTTTTGTACGGTAGTTATGAGGTTTGTAATCATAAAGTAGGTGATACATTTATATTTCCTCAATTAACTAGTGCATGGCCCCGTAAATACGTGGCTTACCAGTTACCATACAACGAGAAATCAAAGAATGAGCTTAAAACAATGGCAAATTTGAATACATAAAACTTTATGCCGTTAAAACATGAATTAAATATAGCTTGTAATGCTTAATTAGTGCACGTAATTAAAGTGTATTGAACTATAAAATATAGTTGAAGCTATAAAAATAAATCGCTTGAATGGGACGAGGAAAAGGTTTGACCTTATTAAATGTTTCCTTGTGACAGGAAATATGTAATCGCAAATCGTATAGCACTTAGTTTTTCCTCGAAACGTTATGACACGAGTAAGATTTACACAAGATACGAAGGTTATTCATAACTTATATCTGTCGCAAATACAATGGGCAAGGACAAGGCAGTCTTTATGCTAGTCTATTGGCTTTTTATAAAACAAATTCTAGCTTCCCGGAAGATCGTTGGAAGTTTTTTGACTCACTTACAAATTTTATTCACATCACAAAGCTAATTAAAAGTAAATTCCTATTTATGAAGTAATTCTTATTACTTTTATTATTTATAAGTGATTCTTTATCTTAAAGCTGTTTCTGTTACAATGCTAATATGTAACAAGTTTTATTAAATAAATGGTGCAATTATTAAGAAAAAAGCTTGAGTTATTTTTGCATTCAAAATCGACATGTAATAAACTATTAAGTATAGTTTTATGAGAGAGTTATAAACATAAAATAACTTTCTTCTGTCTAGAATTCTAGCTGAATATAAAACATTATAAATATTGCCGTGATAAAAGGTAGGTATATAATAACAATACGAAGGTGTTAGCTGCATATCCATCGGTGAAGTCATCTAACAGATGGAGCCTGTCAGCAATCGTAAAAGGTAAGTTATCGACGTCTCAGCCATCATTATCATTACGTATAAAGAAGTTTATTATTCTCAAGAAGATTATTCAATTCAACGTATTATAAGTAGATATTGTAATCGAGGTCATTTCAATATTACATATTTTTATTCCATCTTCACTTTATTCTGTAAAGCTATCTAGTGCTTTCGTCATGTGAAAAGTTTTAAAAGCACTCTACAGACAACGTTTAATATTTTAATGATCTTATTAAATTTTTTATGTAATTAATGGGAACACTTCATTCATTCCGTAATTGTAATAATTATAAAATTTTAATTTTTCTGAATCTTTCGAACAACTTATTTAATATTTATGCTTATCAAGGTACTTATCAGGTACATTCACTAATAAAGTTTCATGAAACTAAAAGGTGCATTTTAAATATATGTATCAAACATGTTACATGTTAACATAGCTGTTGATTGTAATTATGGAAAACTTGAGTAAAGAAGAAGGAAAAATCTAAGCTTGACGGATTGTAAGTAAATTCCTCACTCGCTGAAAGATGAACATCTTATTTCCTTTCGTAAGCTTAATGCATTGGAATCACGTAACAAAAAGCTGAGTCGTAATTTCTTACACGATATATTATGCACATAGTGCATATTTCTCACATCATTTCCGCAAGGTTCGTGCGAACGTAGGGTCAAGGGAACGCACAGACCTAACGTAAGTTTCTTTTGTTTAACGCTTGCACTGTGAATGCACCGCTATTCGACTTCAAAACAAAGGGGAGTCGTGAATCGTTGTTTACAGCTCGATTGTTAATGTGACTACTTTGTGTTAACTACAGGGTTTTATGACGGATTTTATTGCAAAATCTATTTGAAATGACGTATGAGCTACCTTGTATAATGTATTGTAATGGTTATAATTTCTATATAATTACCATTTTTATCGTGGTCATTTTGCTAGTCATCGTTTAGTTGAAGTTAAATAGGTACGAAAAAGCGAGACGAGAATATTCCACCACAATGCAGTAGTCGGCTTGATTGTCGCCAATTAGTTGTAATAACGGCCCTCGTTGTATCGCGATGTAATTTGTCAGTGAACAACGCTCGTATGTTATTCTACTTGTATGCTGTAAGAGCGTGTGTAACACGAAAACCATTATCTTGATAAAATCGATAAAATGTATTTTCTATAAGTGTACCTCTATCGACTGTACCCTTTCTTCTAAACTTAAAGATGAGAAAAAAAGCATTGATGGTTTACATGTTACATTATGCTGAATTTACTAGATATTATATACCTACCTATTCAGTAATTGAGAATTAACTAATTTTTCCTTTAAAAAAATAAGTAACTACTTCTACCCTACGTTTCCATTTCCGTCATGATAAATATAAATAATTAACACAAAAATAAAAGAATGCAAATCTATAGGTTGCCAAATTATTCATGAGGTCTTAGTGCATATAGATTTATGTGTGAAATACAAAAGGTCAATGCCTTTATTTATTGTATTTACACCCGGCGCCACTCGCATCCCGCTGCTTACGGGCATCCTCATGTTAACTACTTGCGAAACTGTAGTTTCTGAACGATCAATGAACTTTATTTCATTTAACGTTTGCATGTTAGATCACAAACAATGTAAGTATTGAGTAAATTAGCCATATAGATAATAATATTTTCGAACATTACAATTTACCTCCTTACAAATATCGAGCATGAAATATGTAATTTTTATATTTATTTTATAGCACTAGATGCAATTTATAAAATAGCCTACTTGGCTACTTAGGTACTTCGTTGCGTGCTGACAAATTTATTTTTTTAGTTATTTATTTTATTTAGTTATTTATGTACCTACCTAAGTAGGAAAACATTTTTAACCCTTATTTCGAACTTGTCCGTACCACCGGACAAGTACTTTAAAAAAATCCACCGCCCCGTCTATTTCTATTTTTGCAACAAAAAAACTACTAAGCTATTGGGAGGTCGATCAAATTTTAGTAGAAAAATAAATTTTGCGTGTGATAACCCAGAGTTTGACAGTTGGCGAAAAAATGTCGGCGAAACTGCGCACTAAGAAAGTCTTTCAGGTAATTTATTAAAAAATATTATTTTTTGCCTATGTTGCGTAGATTTTTTATTTGTGTTTTGTGAATTTAGTCTACTAACGTTCAAATAATACGATTTCATAGCTTTTGCTTACGTTATTCTTAATAATTATCGAGTTTTTTACTTGTCCGCCACACCGGACTTCGTCGAATCACCTGTATTTATTGTGTCTTACAGCTTGTCCGTCACGGCGGACCTTGTCGAAATATGGTATGAAAGGTAAAAGATTTGAGTTGTCGGTATTACCAAAACATTACATCTATTCTCAGTACCTATCAACTTGTTAGATACTTCTTATCTACTTAACCTTTACATACGACTTCCCGACGCCTTTGACTCCAATTATAGAGCAAGTTTTCCCGAACCAGGCGTAGGAACCCAATTTTGCAAACTTACCTTCTATATCGTCTTTACCCTCGTTGCCAACACCTGTGCATAGAAAAAGAAGACTCAGAGAACCATCAGTTGTGACAAAAAAGAGACCCAAGCAAATTCAAAAGCTTTCCCTCTCTTACAAATGGAAACAGAGTACATTTTTGTATAGAGCCCAGATAGAAGATACTGCAGTAGTTGAAGATCCTCCCGTAGTACGTTCACCTTTAGATTACTTTTTTTTCACAGTTTCTTTGTACTTTTATAAAAATAAAGGCTCTTTTACTATTATATTCTTTTACTTTATACTATGCAACTTCTTTCACGTATTCGATTAAGTCCGCTAGGACGGACAAGTCATTTTAACACTTTTTTTACTAAGATTCGATAATGTCCGGTGTGGCGGACATCGCTTTTCTCCATAAGGGTGGGGGGTAGATTTTTTTTTTCTTTTTTTGGAGGCTTAGAAAAACCATGGAAACTAGGTTATACAATAAAATTTTAATAAGTTTACTATCACCTTCTCTGTCGAAATAAGGGTTAACTATAAAGCGGTTAAATTAACAATTATTTTTGAAATATAATTAGGACACAAATATCTTGTCTCCATGTTCCTGAATGCCATTAAATTGCCTAAATAATATTATTTAAAAAAATTTTCAATAAAATGTGTAACTATTTATATTTACAGTATAAGAACCAATATACAAATATGCAATCGGTCATCCACACCACCAGTATGAATGAACGCTATCAATAAAAGCTTCATATCGGCGCGGCGTCCTTCATGATAAGAAAAATTCGTATTCGAGTTCACAAGTTTGTTTGCTCAAGGTTTGTGCTGTTGAACGTTGATAAAAATGCAATTGATTGCAATGTAAAATACCTACTATAAAAATACCTACTGTAGGTATAGTATACCTAAGCTTTTTCACGCGGCATTTCTTTCGTTGAATAAGTTTATTAAATTTGTAGTAACTAGAACCTATACCATTTCATTAAAGAGTGTAAAAAAGCAAACGCAAAACATTAATTTTGAGTCAATAAAACGCAGCACATTAAAACGAATGGTGAATTAAGATCTTTATAACAGAAACCAGTGAGAACAGTTACGACCAAGAAGTTTGGCGATGAAATCAATGAAGCCTGACTATAAGAGATTGGTTCTTGTACTTCATGTCGTAACTTAGAAAACTTACAGAATTACAACATTACTCGTAATCGCATTTAATGCAATCCATAGCGTGAAATCCATGCACACGTAATTCAAGAACTGTATGTTTCTATTGTTCACGCTTTCAATTTAATTCATGACTACCATATATTTTCATAGTAATTCTCATGTGAACTGAACATGTAAATTGTAGCACAATAACAACCCAATTCAATGACATCGATGTTGTAATAAAATTATGCAAAATCGTGACTCATGTCTCATTATATAAATGTTTCAGCAATTCGTTAGTCCGACGATATTGCAACAATTTTCCCATCAGCTTAAAATTTAGAGACTCGTGTACGACTCGGATATCATAACATGAATCACTGTAAAAGGTCATGTAGTTATTCGATTATATTAAAACCCACGTTACATATATATTTTGAAGTGATATTATCTACCTAATGCTGTTTAAGATTTTTTTTAATATAATGGAACTTCTCTGATATTTAAATTTATGTTTCCAATATCAAATCATCAAATTATACATAAAATAAAATAAATAAATAAATAAATCAGTAATGTGGGATTAGGTAGTTACTAGTTAATGATTATAAAATGAATTTTACTTCGATTTGATTAATAATATCTATGTAACTAAGTATTTTAAATGAAATGTGTAAGTATGTATGTAGAATGTAGAAAAAACATTAAAAGTAATAGCATTAATTAGATTCAAAGTAACAATTAGCAAACTTAATAGGTTTCCCAAGATTCAGGCTTATGGTTACCTTGAAAAAGAACCTGCTGATTTCAATTAATTATATAGGCAATGAGACGATAAAACTCGAGCAGTTTGAAATAATGCTACATAAAATCTTGTTACATTACCACATTTATTCTAGATAGCCTGCATAAGAAACAACGTCGGTGGTCTAATAGCTTCAATAAAATTTTTACAAGCGAATAAAAAGTGGGTAACATTGAGCATTTCATTTCGCCGTCCCCGAAGATCAACGACCACATCTATCCTGGATCCTGTTTACACGAATCTAATTTTCTCCGAAGGCGGTCTGCAATCTAGAATCATTATTTTTGCAAAGACAAATCCATTTCAGCCTGCGGTACGTGACTGCGGGGTAATGAGAGGTAATGACGGTGGAGCTGTCATTACAGCGATTGCGGTGTCAGAAAGCCTCGATAGATAGAGCCTTGTAATTCCAACGCGGTGCTATCAACTAGTGGCACCGAAATGTACAGCTTTCTTGATGATTTCATTTATAGTTACTTATACATGATTATCAAGTCGCAGTATGCGTAAATAAAAATAGTATCTAGGTAACTAGTGTATAAGCCATGCACATATTTCTAAATATCAATTTGTTACACAGATATGTATCCAGTACAGCTAAGCTTAGTATATGTATTGTCAATTATGTAGGTATATTCCTTTAATGAGGATAATTATTTCAGGATAAATTGTAAATATTTTACTAATAAAGTTAATTTTAAGCATATGTGTGTGTGTGTTATTTAATACCTTTAAAAATATATCCTGTGCCACTGATATGACTGACAATTTTAATGATTATTTCACAATATTATTTTAGGCCCTATAGACTGCGGGTTCGAATCCCGCATAGGCATTGATTTTTTTCTATTCTTTAAAAATTTCTCATTTATGAAGCAATTGAATGCTATGAAACCAAATATCAATACTATTTTTGTAACTATGTAAACTAGCAGCTTGCCGCGACTTCACTCTGGATATGAATAGCCTTTGTCGAAACAGAAATCAGATTCCTACTGCTAATAATGCCTTATGTTTGAATTTTTCAAATCAATAATTTGATATTATTTTTTTAAAAGCTTTCGTCTATATCATAAAATAATAGAAAGCAAGTTAAACTTATTATTAAATATACCTATTAAATAAATATTAAATGTTACCTTCAGGCGCGGTCCCAGGCTGAAATTTTGGGGGGGGTCACGCGGCTGTAAGAAGAAGAAAGGTATGCAACCCCCCCCCCCCATCGTACTCGTATTCAATAGAAGTTATAAGCAAAAACTTGAGAAAATTTCTGTATTTTTTTTATATTTTACAAAAAAAACCAGGCCAAGTGCGAGTTGGACTCGGGCACCGAGGGCTCCGAACAAACCTACTTTTTATTATGTTGGAACTATAATGTATGTCTTAGCAATTTTTCCTTTATCTGTGCTATCAGACATTGCTTTTTACCAAATTTAAAGACTATACAAGTACAATGTACGAGTAGGTTTTGATTCCCATGCGAATGTCAAAATTTGCGATAATTTGCAGCATAAATAGACTACAGGCCGGCATAGGAAAAAAATATGGGTCAAATGAACCACCAGGGGACATATCTAGAACGATAGAAGAGCATAAAATAATAAGATTCATCACTATGCCGTCACTTGTAAGCTGTCCAACTGAGTGCAGATGAGAATTCAAAAGTACAGGTAGACTCGGTAAATTTTGGTCATATATTTTTGTACGGCATTCTTAACCATCGATAGATCCATTAAAAATAATAAGAAACCGCTCAGTGCCGTACAAAAATGGTGGTCCACAAAGTCGGAATTTTTATTTAATTTCCGAGAGTTACCGGGGGTAAATTTGGTCATTTGACCATGTACGGCATCTGTGTCATACTATTTCTATACTGATTTTAATCCATTATTCCGCAACGCCGTACAAAAATCATGGGGACAAGGGGAAAAAAATCGAGAGTTGCAATCCCCTCTCTTTCCCCACTCCAGGGGGTCATTTGACTAAGTACGGCTTCGGTTCCAAAACATTATCTAGCACTCAAAAGTACTATTAGAAGCAATGCCGTCAAAAAATAATTGTTCTGTTAAATGTATACCAATAATCATCTTAATTTCATCGAATTCTTGATATAAAGAGCTGTAAGGTCATTTGACCCTGTACGGGAACTTATTTTTTAACATGATATTGTAAAATTCAATTGTTGTAAGTATAGTATTGCCGTTCAAAAGAAACCGTTCTAAAAAAAGTTATAGAGAAATGCAAAAACTGAAATTTTGTAAAAGTTTAAACATCGTAGATTAATGAAATATAATAGTTTTCTACACTTTATTCGTTGTTTTAAATAGTATAAACATAGATAAATTAGGAAAAAACGATGCCGTACATTTTTGTGCAGACCACATCTTTTAGGCTGATGAAAGCGACGAAAGCTACAATTTTAAGGGTGCTTTATGGCCATCTGATACAGCACGGCATTAACATATTTTTTACCCGACTACGGCAAAGCAAAAGGAGGGTTATGATTTTGACAGGTCATGTATGTATGTTCATCTATTCCCTCGTAACTTCTAAACTACTTATCAGAATTCGACAAATGATATATCATTAGAAGCGTCTGAATTGTTCACTGGATAACCAGCAACCAGCTAGCTAAAGGCATAATTTGGGGTTTCACAAAATCTAATGTGGCGCTTTCTAGCGGACAAAACATACTGAGTAAAAAAATTAAGTTAAGATAAATATGCCGTGTTTGGTATCATTTGAAAGCGCTTTACTTGTACATTTTGAATATGTATATATTACTAGCATTTGCTTGTGACTTTACCTGTATTCATGGGCTAATTGCAAATAATTCACATCTTTTCGTTCATAGCTTCTTTATTAGTTCATCAATTTAACGGAGTCCATTCCACCTGACTCCGACTTTCCAAGGTGATAATTAACCACCTCGAGCTTCTTAATATTAATGTATATTTATATTTTATTATCAAAATATAAAGCAAACATTTCGTTATAATAATTTATGGATTTTTTTCTCTTTCAGATTTTTTCCCTTTGAACCAACGAAAATGTACGGCACATGAAAAAATATTATCTATGCATAAAATACTTTAAAAATAAATTTATTTCGTGTTGTGTCAAATGACCCCCTGGAGTGGTAAAAGAGCCGAAAATTTTCAGCATTTACGACTGTATCTTCTAATTTCGTTGACATAGAAGTTTGATTTTATTACAGCTCAAAGATATTATAGACCTGAGTTTTTGGTGTGAATATCAATTTAATACCTGTAAGCGTTCATGAGTTCCTGTATGTTTAAAATTTTTAAAAATATTTTTTTATATAATCTAATTAAAAATTAATGTATTTCCCAATTATTCCTATATCTGTGTTTTAAAACAGATATAGCACCTAATTTCATGCACCAAATTTCATGACCCTGTGTACTCGGGAACTAACTGTAGGTTTTGATTTCCTTGCGAATGTCGAAATTTACGAAAAAATTCAGCATTTACGGGTGTATCTTTTGATTGCGTTGGCTTATACGTTTGATTTTTTCACAACATCAAGGGACCTTAGACAAGAGTATTCGATATAAATTTCAGCTTGATACGTCCACGCGTTCCTGAGAAAAAAGGGTGTTTTTTTTAATTTATGCTGCAATTTTTTTCGCAAATTTCGACATTCGCAAGAGAATCAGAACCTACATTATACTTCCCGTGAACAGAGATTCTTGAAATTTGGTTAAAAGCAATGTCTTTTAGCACAGATATAGGAAAAATTGCTAAAACATTTTTTGAGTTATAACATACTAAAAAGTTGGTATGTTCGGAGCCCTCGGTGCTCGCTTCCGACTCGCACTTGGCCAGTTTTATTTTAGAGAACGCGTGGATTTATCAGACTGTTATTTTTATTGAAAACTTAAATCTACCCTTGAAGCTGTGAAAAATCAAACTTATAAGCCAACGCAATCTAAAGTTTTACAGCCGTTAATGCTGCAAATTTTCGCAAATTTCGACATTCGCCAGGATTAAAATCTGGTTTAAACGGAACTTTAGGTGTGTGAGTGACTCCGATTCGCACTTGGCCAGTTTTTTATATTTTGTAGAATTAGATTTTTTTTCTATTGTATCGAGTACGATTTTGGGGGGGGTCATGTCCCCCGTGACCCCCCCCCCTGGGACCGCGCCTGGTTACCTTCTAGTACTATAAAGTATAATGGTATTGCCATGGACGTATAAAAAAAGACGGACGGAGTATCGCCTAAACATTGAGTGAAGCCTAGTAATGGCGGCGACACATCCATGTGTGTATGCCAGGTTGATTGCCAGATGCAATAAAATTACCCCACACTTTAGTATTTTTTTTTTTTCAATTTGATATACTTTTTATGAGTACTCTAACTATTAGAACCTATGCATAAATACAATTTCTATTTAGCTTTGACAAATCAACCACTGGACGCGAAACCAAAGGAAAATGTATGAAAACTTGTTCAACCAATATTGGGGGGAGGAGAGGTAATGCCTCCTTAATTATTATTTAAATAAATAAAATAAAATAAATAAAATGTCAGTTTATAACCAAACAAATAGGAAACATGCTTCATACGATTTCAGTATACATATACTTGAAATTTTCAAATTAACTGTCTTATAACAGATGTCGTAGACAGTATTAATTGGCTGTGATATTTTTTTTTTAATATGGTTGTTATATAAGGGTTAGCATAGTTTACAATATACATGTTTTTGTGAGAAGAAAATTTAAAAACAAATTTGCATTTTGTATCAAATAATTTTATCGTAATTTTAAAATTAATTAACTTTACATCAACTCCCCGACTTTTGGGAGAATGAAATTTTGAAATAATGGCAACACTATGGCAACAGCTGTCCTGATGACAATGGCGGCTGTATTTTTTTCTATAAATTTTGTCGTAATAATTTTGTCATTAAAACATAAAAGAAATAACTTGCTTCCCTGTGGAATGTGATCCTCTGTGTTTTGTTATTTAAAATTGTACTGTTGTGACACCATTTAACCACGCAAGACGGCATTTTAAATATTTTTTGTGAAACAGTGACGTTGTTAATCAGTCGGTAGTTCACGACGTAATGGCGGCCGACTAGCTTACTATGGTGAGAGTGTGTGCGTGTTCATTGTCTTTACACGATCGCTAGCTTACTACGATGGCTTCACGTTGTTTGTTCGTAAAACGGCGTCAATCTTTTTTTATACGTCCATGGGTATTGCTATAACTTTAGAGGAAACGAGATATTAGATCACTCACCTTGTTTGTTGCTTTTCCTTCCTGTGAATTTAATTTCGTTTTCACACTGAACAATATATTAATATCTAACATTTAGTTAATACCCAAATTATTTATAGAATAGAGGATATTTAGAATAACTTGTCCGGAGTTCTGTTCATACCTATCTATTTATCGGATAAATAATTATGTTTCAGAACATAAATCAATAGGCTTCTTAAAAATACACTAAAGGCTGTAATTTATACAAAGTAAAATATTTTTATACTTAATTAGTTACCTAAGCAAACGACATATTACAGCGTTTTTCTGTGTACATAGAGGTAGCCAATTGTATATAAAATTCAATTGTGATCAAGCTTATTGGAATTTGGAATACAAAACCTGGAGTCTTTGAAAAAAAAAGTTTTCTTGCAAAACAATCAATGTTAGCTATTTTTATTTTTTTAGATATAACCTAGAGGAAGAGGATGCATTCAACGACCCATAAAAGTCTAATAAACATCTACCTATACTTAGGTACATCAAACACATACCTAAGTACTTACCTAACTATTTTATAATAATAATTATAGAAGAGGACGATAATGAGTAGGTAGGTATGGAAATTTACACTGCAATATAACTGCCTCCATAAAATAATTTCTTAAATATTGCTTCATTAGTGTATAAAGCCTTCATTTGTTTGTCAATTTTGTTGTTTCGATATCTAACATTTCAGCTATTTACTCCAAACTTTATCAGAAACTAGAAACATTCGTTCAGAACATTTAATTAAATGCGACCATATCGAGACACCGTTTTAGTTGATATCGTTATTTAATAGCTGTCAATAAAACATTTATCTATTGTGTTTTTGATCAATGATTAATGGGCCTATTGATTAACGAAAGATAAATTAGTGGTGAATTAAACAGAAGGCTTTGAAACGGTTTAAGATAGATAGGAGAGCGTCGGAGCAATTTACGACAGTATAAACTATAAACCTTTACTCAAATTATTTTGGATACCTAAGGAAATTTTGTAAATGACATGATGAAGAGTTCATTATTTCATCATTTTTAAAATAACCTGTAGAGATAACGTACAATACATTTTTTAAATAATTAATTAGATCTAAGTTACACGTTAACGTAGCTGTACACATTTTATAGACAAACTAGCGGTCCGCCCCGGCTTCGCCCGTGGTACCTACATGTTTAAACTATCCTATCTCTCAAGTTGGATCGAACTGCACATGGTGTGCGAATTTTATTATAATCGGTTAAGTGGTTTAGGAGTCCATTGAGGACAAACATTGTGACACGAAGTTGCATGTTATTCAACCAAATTCACAACGGAAAAGGGCAAGAATTAGGTTAAATATCTAAGTGTAATTAACTACAATCGAAGCTAAATGAAATCTAGTGCCGTGGGATTGAACCTGAAGGACGCTAGTGGAATTAATTAATGTATCCAGTAGCTAAGTAGAACAATACGCATTAATCTTTGTCCGGTCTATCGACCATTTGTGACATAATATGACCAACAGCTGACCATTCGAGCTTAACTGACGATATAATGAGCAATGAAGTTATTATGAATATTGCGGAATTTCATTATGTTACTGAGTTGGCAACTAACTGCCTTATGTTTGCATATTCATTGCTGATTTGCTGACATTTATCGCATAAAGTTGTTTGAGAATTGTATAACTGGCTGGCTGTCCCGGCTATGCTCGGGTTGACCACATATAAATAATGTAAACTGGTAAAGTAGGTAACTTCCAAAACCGATTGTTTTCAGAGATTCGAAAATACAATTAGAAAGACATAATCATGGATACGGATACACTTATTCTATACTTATACATAAAATGCTTTATCATCTGCATCGTAACACATTTTCATTCCAATTTTATCCTTTAATCCCAGTTACGGTGAAAAGACGAATCGATCATAGAAGCAGACGTGGAGTACCTCCGACTCAAATGTGTTTCGAAATGTAAGTATATGAAGAATTGGTTCACTCAAACACCATAGAATTGAGGACCAGGTTACTATTCAAAGATCACATAATTTATAGCTCTTGGCTTTTTGTGTGGCAACTTACTTTATTGCAAAACATGCCTCGAGGTTGAAGGCCTAGTAAATATCGTATACCAACTATATCATGGTGTAAATTACAAAGGTCTGTGAAGACTACGTGCGGGCGGCCGCGGCGCCTCGCGAATGCATCAATTGCTTGCTAACATTACCGTTAGGCTATGTTATGCAATACCACAGATATAATACTATACTGTAATACTAAGTTTCTATTTTATATTGAGTAGGTATAGTATACTTGTAATATATAGAGTTTGATTATAGGCCTTAAATTGGAAGAACTTAAAGTGTCATCAATAATTAATTATTGGAAAAATGCAGTCTAATCAATAACCTTATTCTATGAACCTGAAGAAATATGTATTAGTAGAATACTGTAAAGTGCTATTAATATAATTCCTATAATGTTGACGAAGACTCGTGTAAGGTATAAACTGACCCAATAGAGAATCAATTGATCGGATTAATTGGTCAGTTCATAGAAATGCACGCTTGTCGTGTTCCGATACCGATGAGGACGATTGCATTATTTTAGATTCAAGCATGCACAATTTTCTTTACACGTATTTTATTTATGTTAGTCTAGACTCTAGTTTGTATGTGTGTACAATGTGCATATTATATTGTATCTTATGTTTAGTAGTAGCTCCAAATAATATCATTTTTATTTTTATTTTTAAACAAATTTAATGTGTATTATAAAGGTATTTGAAATTGTAACCATCGGAGTCTATCGAAGTGGTATAAAAATAAATAAGCACTATATTTAATACTTTTTGCAAAAAGAGTACAAATTAGAACAGACTTCTATGAAAATAAAAATACATTACATATTTCCCCATCTATGATACCTTTTGTGGATATTTCTCTTTCTCCTGACCTGAAATATCCAACAACAAAGCAAATACGAGTGTTTTCTCTACATTCCCACCCATCGTGACATTCGCTTCGGAACTATGCCCACGAATGCTTATTTTGTTGCATTTAATGTGTTTTTAATGGCTCAAGAAGCTCAGTGAAACAATAATGAAAAATAAAACTTTCAAGAGTTATTACATGGTCGCATGTATTGTGTACACGCTATGGAATTGTTTATTAATACTGTTTGTTTAGATAAACGTGGAGTTCTCGTGTGAGTTATTCAGAGGTGTAACATGTAGGATATGCGATATGATTAATTTCTATAAATATAAATAAAATTTCATGCCTATCTGCATGCCAAATTTCAGGCCGTCACGCTGGGCAGTTCAGTCTGCATTCAGTCTTCTTTAGGTACATTTCAAAAAAATGTTCTTAGAGCTTTCCATTAGGATATCGATTATCTTTATACTTTTATTAGTAGATTTATATAGGTACAGCTATGTTAAGATTAGGTTGACCTAAATGATGAGTCCAAAACCATGTGAAAGCGAAGGAGAGAAGTAATAATACAAAGATGATATGGGGGCAATATTTGTTTTATTAAACATAAAATAGTTTATTCACCACCTTATTCCCATTCAAGGTGTAAGATTACCTTACTTTGCTCCTATATTTAAACCAGTATGAACTGGTTTATTTTATTACAAGCGCATTATAAACAGTAGTCGAACTTAACGTTTTATCTCCGTCGTAACCATAAATTATCAGGAAGATAGATGTTGTGATAGATTATGGTTCAATATAAAACAGATTCAGGTTGGAAGCGGAAATCCTGCGTTAGATTGAACTTAGTACTTAACCGGTGCCTACAGCCTAGATCCAGGTGCGGAAACATTTAGGTACGCCGATTGATAATAACTCACAAACTAACAATTAGTTAGACGTCTATTTAAATGCTAATAAAATTTTATTGGTCCAGCTTCCTTTCAAGGTTTCAATGAGAGATTCCGCACTATCCAATCGTTTGCACCTATTTTATGTTCTCTAATAAGTGCTTGGTGAAATGCAGGCTTTCTCACAAACATACCTCATGATTTAAAACGCAGGCTTGGAAAATAATGAATCTACGATACTTCAATTGGTGCTTTAAGAAATGTAGGATTAGAAATATTGCACAGTGTGCAATGCACACCTCTATAACTATCATCACTAACTAACATCAAAATAATGTACTAAGTATTGTAGACATTGAAAAGGTCTACAGAAAAGTCCGTGATGGTATATGTCTATCTCTCATGGATAACCCACAATAACTTTTTTTTGTCATTTACTTTTTACGACAAATAATGTCTAATTTTCGAAGCGATTTTAACTAATACAGCATTAATCCTTAACCAATTAAATACCTTGAATACATTGTTAATTTAATATAGATCTAAATGGCCCTTTACACCGTATGATTTACGTGAATATTTTCGAAGATATTACAGATTTAAAAATTGCGGGACGTAGCGTTTGCGGCGGTACCGGCCGGCCGCCATTGCAACCGTGCGAAGCCGGGGCGGGTCGCTAGTTCTCACTAAACCAAAGATCGCGATCCAACCATCTTAATTTTATTTACTGTAGGTACTTAGTGATAAAAGATCAATTAGGTATTGTAAAAGCAACTAATTGTCCCAGCAAAAGAAATTGCTACTTTAGGTTTTCGTTTCATAATTAATTACCTACTTAATAACCATTACATATTATTATACTAATCAGTGCATATTATTGCCTTCAAATATAATAAAATTATTTATAATACAACACTTTAATTATGTCATTGCATACTGAATAGCTAAGCTAAGACGATACCTACCAACCTACCATGAACAGACCGACAAGAATATTTTGGTCGTTTAAGTTTTAAATGCTATATTCTATAATATTCACAGTGGGGTGTCAAGATCATCAGCTTAGCATTGTAGCAATTTTAACAATCGTAAAATTTGTAAATATGTAGCTTTAAATGCATGTAAAGTCAATTTATTTATCGCCACACTAAACACAAAGCAACAAGTGGGCGGACTGAATATTTAAACAGTAAAAATATTATGTCCAAATTTTGGAAAATGGCAATACTTGTCTATGGTCATTTTTGCTCGTCAGGAATCTAACTCTGTGGTATTTACCGTTCTAGCAGCCATTTTGATAGCTGGCAGCCGTGAAATATATTGCGTGGATGGGGTAATGCGACAATTCCATCGTTGCGTAACCGCGGGGCCGTGGGCCGGGGAACAAATTGCGAAGCACGATGCGTGTCGCCGTTGTCGGCGTATTAAAGTGCTGTTTCAATGTTTCATTCACTTCCCCGCTGGTTGTTAGGGTTGCCATAACATTTTAATCGTAAATTTTAAAGGGCATTCGCTGGATATGAAAAATTAAATTCAAAAGTGAGAGTGACATTGTAATTTGTACCGTGTTTGTACCTATTTAGCTTAGCTATTTAGGTACATCTTTTCCTTCGTTTATTTTATTAACATTTTTTACAGAAATAGCTATGTGTGTTTACAGAAATAATGTGTACACTGCTCAGTGCACGGAATGCTGCTTCACGTGGAAAATTAATATGCTTAATATTGAATTGAGAAAAAAAATTGTATAATATGATGTAATAAATAAAAGGTGACGAGTTGCACGTTGTATTATTTACATTATTTAACTAGGTATCTTGATATCGCTAATTGAATTTTCATCGTCCAATTACTTTCCCAGGCAATTGTCAATTCCTGTCATGTTAACATGACATAACGTTGCTCAAAGCAATAAAGCATTGGTAGTTCAGAGACCCATGTCCATCGACCCTAGGGGCAGTCAGCGGCCGTGAGGTATGACGCGTCACGCACAATGAGTGCCACTTGCTCGCACACCACCCACTAATGACAGCCTTCGCGGAAATCGGCAGGTTCCTATGTCACCTGTATCTATTTAAATATTACAACATTAAAATGATACATACGCTTATTCCTCACACATCAATCGCACGTGATACGATTGAACACAACCGCTGTGTTATTGAAAAACAATAATTGCGCGTTTCCAGCCATTACTATCTCTATGTTTCCAGCAGATATTACATAAGAATTTATTAGCTATTACTGTGAATAATTATATACATAGTTTAGCATTCAAGTAACTATAGTGTACTTTTAGTCAATCATCTCTTACCTATTTGAATCGATTACAACAATTTAATAATAGCATTTTCATTTATTTTTTAAACGACTTCAAAAAAAAAGGAGGAGGTTATCAATTCGGCCTGTATAATTTTTTTTAATAAATGGGGAGCATTGTACTTTTTAAAATACGTACTGTGAGGTGATAATATTACTTAAAATTTGGATTGTCAATGGGACAAGGGTGAAGGGTCTTGGCCAGTGTTGCAATAATAATCTGACAAAGTAACAAAGCGACAGCTGTACGGATTAAATGGAGCAATAAAAATACGATATACGTATGCAAATGAGGAGACGATAAACTAAAATTGTGGTAGGTACAGGTAAGGTTGTAAAAATAACACGACATGAATAGCTCATAGCTGAGATTACAAATACCTAACATAGCTTTTAAATAAATTGAAGCTATTCGAATTGACGCTATTCAAAACCCTAGTTGATGGTACTTGGTGCTTATACCACATTTGATAATTAACAAAGTACTTCTTAAAATGCTGCTGAATTCATCGATGTATATGTAGTGAAATAAAGTAATGTACAGTATTGATATTTCTAATAAAAAAAAAAAAAAAATGTATTCTCAACTTGTAGGTAAAGGAAAATGTAGTTCCCATCAGAGTTGTTCCTTCGTCAATTAAAGCGTAGTTTAGTTGTTTCATGTAAACATCACATACTCGTCCAAGTGGTTGGATAAAAGCAGTATTTAGGCCGCTAATCTATTGCGCTTAAAGTTGCGTGATGCGAGTAATTACAGTGGCTATCGGTGTCTTGTTCGTCACTGTTCTCTAATTGTAATAGCGTGTGTCGTTTCCTGCACAGCGCTTATTTATGCATTGTCCTACGTAATCAGTCCGTTGTGATCTGTATTTAATCATTTATGTACCGTTCCATCCGGACTAAGTACATGGTTAGAATGGCTTTGTTTAAAGTACTGTATCTGTTGGTATATAATAAAAAATAATTACAAAATGGTCAGATAGCAAATGTGTTTTTTGATGAAGAGACGAAAGTCTCTAACTATGATAAACTTGTCAGAGTCCTCAGCTTCACTGGCTCTAAAGGTAAAATTCGCTTATGCCTAATGCCACAAGATACAGAATAAATTGTGTGTACTTAATTAATAAATCAAAGGTAATAATATTGTGTAATTACATGTCATAACTGTCTTTGTACATATTTGCGCTGAAATTTATAGAAAAGTAACGTTTTATCTTTATATTTCAGTAACCGAAAAAGAATCAAACAATTTTTATTTTATAAAATTTTTCAATTTTCTCCCTTTCGAGAAAACTGTTTTGGTCAAATAAATCGCTCTTGCATTAATCGCAAAAAACAGCGTACAACAAAAATCAGTATATAATTCATTAGCCTGCCAAGACATGTGCCACATAAAAATATTTTACAACTCCGACCTTTACTGAGTCTAAAACATTTTTGCTTTAAAATGTTTATAGATCATAAAATCGTAATCTCTCATTCGACTGTGATAAGTTATTAATTTCTTGTACCTACCTATTGGCATAAAAAAGTCATCTGCGGATGCTCGCAGCGAGTATCTAAAGATAGGGTTGCGAGTGTGGTTGCACGGTGGTTACAAAGAATGTAGCCGGCCGGCCACTCGGCGCCACAACCCTCCCATTTCACATTTCTCGGAAGGGAATTTTCAATCATATCTCAGCGTAGCAACTGTCATCCGACCGCATTAGCGTGGAGAATCATAAGACAAGAAGCGGTCAAGCTAGAATACACGCACTAATCTATACATGTACCCCGAGGCTCGGCGTAATGTGTGCAAGCCTCTGTGACTTTATACGGCTTTGTTTTTGAGGTTTGCGGAATCAAGTCGTGTAGTACTAGATAATATAAAGTAAAGATTTTGTTAGAAAATCAGTTCACTAAGAACTAACGATGATTTACGAGTGTTACTTAAAGCTGAATTATATCTTAACTTTAGGAAATAGCCATTTTAATATTGTAATTATGATAAGTGGCGAATCGCTTTAGTAATTGGAACATTTTAGAGTCTGCGGTGTATCGCCTAAGAGAAATAATTCTGAAATTGTTTCCAAGAAATTCAAACAATGATTCCTTGAGCCCCAATTTTGTGAGCATTCAGACTTACAAGTTACAAGCCAGACGAACTAAAATTTCTTGTTATTGAGCACTTCGACGTCATACTTTTTTTCTTTAATATTTATTATTTACTAGCTGTGCCCGCGAGGCGCGACTTCGTCCGCGTGGAATAGTGACTGCATAGTAGTACGTTACTACTTAACACACAATTATTGAATAAACACGTACTACCATAAACAAACTATAAGCACTGACCGATTCTTTTAGAGTTAAGAAATCAAATAAATTAAATTAAAATATAATAACACAAAAGAACTGATAGTAAAATTTATTACAAAACTAAGCTAAAAAACTTAGGTACAAAATTTCCAGGGTGTGGCTATCCCCCTATACTCCCATATCCTTTTACTTTCACAGACTTTCAAGTTTTCTTTTTTTTTTATAACCGACAACATTCGTTTTTTTATGTGTGAATGCCCAATTTTAGACCAGACCGCATCTAAATCGGATAAGCCGTTTCTGAGATTAGCGTGCACAAACATACAGACAAACAGACAAAAAAATTTTTTAACTACAGTTTTGGGTTCGGGAACGATTTAATAATAACACCTGCTAATTTTTTTTACATATTTTCATTGTACAGACATCACTTTTCTACAATTTTATTATATGTATTGATGATGATGATGATGATTATTAACTTAAGTTTGCAGTTATACATATATATGTATTATCATAGAATATACAGGGTGTCCCACTGTTGGTATACTAAGCTCAAAGGAGGTTATAGTTTTACATAGGCTGAGTACGTTAAAAAAAAATACTTATAAAATTCCAGACGCAGTTTTTTTTTCAAATAGATGAATTCTTAAACCTCTATGTGTACACCCTTAGCAAGCAACCCGCCCAGCTTTGCTACCAGCAAATCATTTTCATAGACAAAATTCTCACATTAGCGAAGCGGTATATGCCGACTGCGCGAAGCTAGAGAAGAAAACATGGATTTTGAGGAAAAATTTAGCAAAAATTTTTTGATGTAATTTTGTTGTTTAAGTATTTTTTACGTGATCAGTGTATGCAAAACTACAAGTTCCTTCGCGCTTAGTATACCAATAGTGGGACACCCTGTATACACTAACGATATTATGTTATGTCGTGTATAATAAAAAAAAAAATTCTTGGAATTATGATTAAGTAACTATCAACAATAGACCGTGTGAACGAAAAAGTTACCTACTTAATTATGATTACTCTAACCTAATGAATAAACACATGAATAATGTGACATTTCGTATTTCAGGGATATTAAAGACCCCAATTTAACATTATAAGCGTGGAATTATTCGGTCCGATTACTTAACGTTTTCATAATGACCCATAATATTTCAATATTTAATATAAATGGATTCACAAAAAAATAATAAAAAAAATCATCTAAATCAGCTTAACTTCTCAAAAATTTTACCGTGAGACACGAACCTCCGAAATCCGAATTCGTAATCCTATAATTAAGGCACTCTTAAACAATTTCGAGAATAATATAGTCGTAAGGAATTCTTCGTCGTGCTCTTTTATAATTTAATAGGAGAGACAATAAACATTTTCGGTACAATTCCCATGGAGTCACTACGCATTGAGATCACGTAGTGAAATTCCACATAACAATATTATATCAGAGGTAGGTACGTTTATGTAGAATAACGCTTGGACCTGTTTTTTCTTTACAATCCTTAGGTTAGGATATTAACTAACTTAGGTTTAATGATTTTGTATGGAATTTTTATACTCTTCTTTAAAAATTATCAAGAGAAAACGACTTTACCATCGTAGAAAATAACTTTAAGAATATATAAAATAAATAAATTTGTAAAGAATAATAATTTAAACACAAATTGCTTAAATACATAATTGCTACTACATATATGGTAAAAGTCAAGGTCAAGCGACAGTAGCCTCTAATTGTAAAATTTATGGTGTGATATCAGATATGTGTGATATAATAATATAAATTAAATAAAACCTCGCCTATTACGTTGGTGTTTTCTCTATAAATTTACATCTTTAATGATCCATACATTAACTAAATGGTACATACTTAAAAATAAAAATTAAAACGTATCTATAATCTCAATAGTATTATAGTATATACAGCTACCTACTACTTAACTACTAATTAATCCGTAGAAACATTTCTTGCATTTTTATTTCAAAATTATTTTTGAACTCTGTTTTTTTATCATCTGCAAGTGCTCACTTAGGTACTTTTTTCTAAACAATAATGTTGTGTGATAAATATAATAAAAATATTGTATATACAGACCTATTTACTACTTGCAAATAATAAAACTCCAAAACGGGGCCTTTAAATGAAACGATGCCACGAAAATCGAGTTGTAACTTAGCAACCGATAAATCTCTTGCTACGTACTGCAGGATTGAAGTATGAAGAATGATTCCGGCGTGAAGGGCAAGGCCACTCGGGTCAACGACCCGGCTATTCAGGGACGGAACATTCCGCTCAAACTCGCTGATAACTACTCTGGTACAAACCCTTTCATGGGAATAGATAGTCATCGTTTCTGATAGTCATTGTTATGTGTATTGTGTAAGACTACTTTTCACTAGCTGTGCCCGCGGCTTTGTGAGTTTCTAAGAGAAAGACGCGGGTTTTCTCGTATACTTACCAAAATCCTGATTCTGTTGGAATAAAGAAATAAAGAGTACTCTATGAGCTACTAGCTACTTAATATTCAGTCTCATAAAAAATACAAATTAAAATCATCTTACAAATTCCATAAAAATCGCTTCAGAGGTTTCAGCGCGCAATGTCACAGTATTGTAATAGGTATCTACTGTGCTAATGTGTATAAGCCTCCTAGCACATGCTAAAATTCTACACATTTTGTATAGAATTTTAATTTTAATAACGTGCTGTGCGCAGGTTTACCTAATTGAGTTTCATTTTACAATTTAGGTACATAATCATATTATTACAATCAAATTAAATTGTCTATATATTCAATGTAGCGTAAAAAGACTATAAAACGGTTTTATTAAAACCTAAGAATATATAATTCGTAGTATGAATCTAACCTACAAGTATTTAATAGATACATATTCTCTCTCTAGTATTGGCTGTGAATAAGTTCAATTAACACTTTCCTGGCATTATATGAATATCAAACACAGACAACATAATATTCTCTGAAGCACCTACGTAATTTAAATCGAGTAAAACCTTTATACAGACTTCAATAATGCAATATATTATGTATATTGTACTTAATACGAAGGTGCTAAGTGGGCGACGTGCTGACTATAAATAATAAACCCTGCCCCGCTCGCTAGGTACTGGTGTTGTGAATAATTTACTTTTACTCATTTACATAGATTCATGATTTACGCAGGGCATGTATCCATTACTAGGGAGTTATAAGAACAGTAAAGGTGAAATGATGTTGATTTTATCTCGAAGGAAGTGTGGATGATTACTTATTATTTATTTATTTATTTATTTAACACTTTATTGTGCAATAAACCAGGTACATAAAATAACAGTTTACAATAAACAAAAGCACAAAGGGCGGCCTTATCACTATGCAGTGATTTCTGCCAGGCAACCACGGGGAGAAGGCAAAGAAGCGAGATAATAAATTGAGAAACAGAAGAAAAAAAAATGGATTGAGTAGAAGTAATTATATAATACAATAAAATGCATATACAAGATACACACAACATACTATACATTATAATAAACTAATTATATTAATACAACTAAAGACACACATACATACATATTATATATACATACAAATACATACTAAATAGTAGTAACTATATAACTAAAAATATATATAAATATACTAATACTACATAAGTATATACTAATCCGAATTAAAAGCAGTTGAGAGATAATGGTTACGAACTTGATATTTAAAAGAAGATAGGGAAGGAGCAAGTCTAATTTTTAAAGGTAAAGAGTTCCATAACTTACTTATTATTAGATAGCCCGCGCTCGCGGCTTCTTCCATTTTATATAAAATCAAATCATCCAGTCCATTTCCATAAAATCGGTCCAATAGTTCAACTTAATAGAAATTGTAATATAGTTTAGGCTTTTAGAATTATAGACCAACAGAAAAATGTATTCAACGCAAATGGCTACACTAGGTAATTAGGAAAGGTAGAAGAAGAACCTGCTGATTTTACAATTATTACCACTAACATATTTGTCATTCCTCCATATTTAAGAGAATATACTCAATCGTTACTGCATTACGTTGATTCAATGAATTCAGCAAACTTTAAAAGAATTGTAGTTAGTGGTGATCCCAACAAGAACTTTCAAGTTGCAGTGCATTTGTCCAACAAAGAAGAATTCATATGAAACACATTACTTATTTATTTTATAATGCGACTATTCAGACGACATTATTATCTGCTATTATTATAACATCTAGTTAGCACCTAGTCATATCACATAGAACACAATAAATCAATCATTTCAATGTGTGCCATAATTCACGACGCAGCAAAAACTATGGAAAATGCATCTTGATAGATTTCCAAAGTAAAAAAAATCATATAATATAAGGACGTTATGACATGATGTAATCTTTAGAATGACCAATATGTATTGCAAAAATATTACTCAAATCATCACTCAACAGGTGTGTACTGTAAAGTGTAAACTGTTCCAAGAAGAATTTATACCGCGAAGAATTTAATTAAAGTGTCAGTCGGTGTTTAGAAATAGCAACATTTTAATCATAATGTTATAAATTACCAATAACAAATATTGCAGTGTGTATTTTTATGACAGTTTTGTGGACCAATCTAAAATCTGATTTTGAAAAGATTATTTCAATATGGACAATTCACAATTCAATCAATAATAATCATATTAATTGATTGGTTTACAATATTAAAGTGGCTATAATCTAAACATATTTGACCCAATAAATCATTTACAAATTAGTAAATATTAAGCATTTTAACCGTTGTAAATATCTATTTGCCATTCATTGAATATCAGAAAATATCTCTCAGCTATGATTGCATTCATTTCTTGATTACCAGGCGCACAGAAGCGTAAAGCAAGTATGTAAGACAAGAGGTAAGACGACACAAACGCGGAAGCCCCGCTGTTCCCACACGTTGATCATTAGTACTTCCAGGGAAAGAACGGGCAACATGACGATGGGAACCCAGCCATTATTGACACTCGTTACTGCTATATAAGGCACTTCATTGCATGAATACGGTTTCGTAATTTTGTGTAAAATAATTCGCAAACGTTTGCTTACAGCGCCCCCGTTCAAGTGAAATTGTTTAGATTATCTTTAAAATTTATATTTTGGAAGGTCAAAGATAAAAACTTCTTTTCGCGAAACGTGAATATTTATTTCAAAACTCAAACTCAAACTCAAACATTTATTTATTCAATTAGACTTCTTCGAGAAGCACTTTTGAAACGTCAATACATATTTTTACATTTACCACCGATTCGGAAAGCAGTATATCTATGGAGAAGAACCGGCAAGAAACTCCATAGTTGCTCTTTTAAATCATATCAGTATTACAATTTAATTTTACAAAATATGTAACTGTATATTATCATAATATGCCAGAGAACTGTCCTGTGGTTTTTACGCGACAACCCTCCATGGGTTTTTATCTTCCATATATTCCTTAATGCTGTAATAGGCTCTCTGAACTAATACGTTTTTTACATAATTTTTAAATTTAGCACTACTAAACTCTTTGATACTATAGTCCGTTTTCTTATGGGCATGCTTGTATGGAAAGGTATACATTTTTGAGTAAAGCAATGCCATTTGGTACGAATGTTGTACTCGTCCACCTAAGCCCAAATCGCCCGGTAGCCAGTCATTACTCCCCGGAATGAGGGAGGGAGGGGGGGTTAAAGAACGGAGCGCCCGGCGCTCGGAAAAAAAATTCTGGCGGATTAATTTGGACCTTTGAGTCGAATTTGGTGTCGTTATCAGGTAACTAGATGATGCCCAATTCATTCCCC
This sequence comes from Colias behrii, assembly GCA_029959065.1. Lineage (NCBI taxonomy): Eukaryota > Metazoa > Arthropoda > Insecta > Lepidoptera > Pieridae > Colias > Colias behrii. The sequence continues at coordinate 10,294,783 of JARWMC010000002.1, forward strand.
ATACCAGGTTTTTAGGGTTCCATAGCAAAATATGTCACAATCCTTAAAATAAAAAACTTTTAGTAGTGAAAAAATCCAAACAAACCAGTATAGTTTTATATTTTTGTATCAAACTTGGTTTATAAAAAATACTGCCTGAAAGGCAATTTAATGCAGATTATAAAAACATGAACATGTAACATATATTTTTTCATTTTAAATGTAAAAAAAATTATACAAAGTACAAAAACGTTTGACAGCGCAGCGTAGGGGATGGCTAATAGACCCGAAAAACAAGCAATATTAACAAAAAAAAAACAGCCAAGTGCAAGTCTGAGTTGCTCATCGAGTGTTTCGTACTTATTTGTCCCATACCATGTTAACTGGTCTGGTAGGACCTGGATATCTGATACTCACATTTTCGTCTTTATAATATTAGTGTGATTTTTAATCATCTTTAAATTATAAATGAAGTCAGGTAACATTGTTAAAAATAAAGATATATAATAATAGAACGTTATAGTATTAATAATAATGACAACCACCTCCACAATTGCATAATTCGGTACATTTGAGCTGGCGTTTAAAACACTTCAATCTGGAACTGCAAGATTTCACGCACCGACATCTTATTAATTCAAAGCTTCTCTTTTCTTTTTATTTCAGATGGGGAAGGAATATTCAGATTTTTTTTGTAGGCCCCCAAATAATACTTAAGAAATGGTTTTCTTGTATCAGGTCCACAAAGAACACACGTTTTGCCCTTATTCCATTCTTTTACCAGATGTTACACAAACTCATATTTAATGCAAGACGCAAATAAACTGCATTTGAGGCATGGAAGGCATATCCACACAAGGGTATGAAGCACTTTACAGTGGCAAATATGCAGACAGTGAAATTGAAAAGTTTGTGATTACAATGCATGATATAGGTAAGGACGGTCAGGATATTTTAAAGATTCTCTTAACCAGAACTTATATTTTTATAAGTACATGTTTGTTTTTCAGATCATACCCCGCTGTGACAGTAAATGAGGGTCGCAAACAATTTTTAACATAAAAGGACATGCAAATAGAAAATTTGCCTCCCACAGAAGCTGCCCTTAAACAACACACCTTAAGGGCAGTTTTACAGGCTATGTATATTTGGGGGCCTACAAAAAAATCTGAATATTCCTTCCCCATCTGAAATAAAAAGAAAAGAGAAGCTTTGAATTAATAAGATGTCGGTGCGTGAAATCTTGCAGTTCCAGATTGAAGTGTTTTAAACGCCAGCTCAAATGTACCGAATTATGCAATTGTGGAGGTGGTTGTCATTATTATTAATACTATAACGTTCTATTATTATAATATATCTTTATTTTTAACAATGTTACCTGACTTCATTTATAATTTAAAGATGATTAAAAATCACACTAATATTATAAAGACGAAAATGTGAGTATCAGATATCCAGGTCCTACCAGACCAGTTAACATGGTATGGGACAAATAAGTACGAAACACTCGATGAGCAACTCAGACTCGCACTTGGCTGTTTTTTTTTTTGTTAATATTGCTTGTTTTTCGGGTCTATTAGCCGTCCCCTACGCTGCGCTGTCAAACGTTTTTGTACTTTGTATAATTTTTTTTACATTTAAAATGAAAAAATATATGTTACATGTTCATGTTTTTATAATCTGCATTAAATTGCCTTTCAGGCAGTATTTTTTATAAACCAAGTTTGATACAAAAATATAAAACTATACTGGTTTGTTTGGATTTTTTCACTACTAAAAGTTTTTTATTTTAAGGATTGTGACATATTTTGCTATGGAACCCTAAAAACCTGGTATGGGGAATGAATTGGGCATCATCTAGTTACCTGATAACGACACCAAATTCGACTCAAAGGTCCAAATTAATCCGCCAGAATTTTTTTTCCGAGCGCCGGGCGCTCTGTTCTTTAACCCCCCCTCCCTCCCTCATTCCGGGGAGTAATGACTGGCTACCGGGCGATTTGGGCTTAGGTGGACGAGTACAACATTCGTACCAAATGGCATTACTTTACTCAAAAATGTATACCTTTTCCCATAAGAAAACGGACTACTATGAGGAATTCTGTTGTAAAAAAGTATACCTTGGCCCATAAATGAGTTTTTAACTTTCGCTAACCGATAAAATGGCATTTCAATTTTATTTCTGTTCCTTGTGCCATAACAGTGTCTATCTCCTACTCTTGTGTGTAAGTCTGCGTTTTTGTGTACATATAAAATGTTATTAAATATATACTGTGATGGTACAGTGAGGATACCAGTATTCTTAAAGAGATCTCCTAGTGAGTCCCTAGCACGTAAATTATATATAGAGCGTATGGCTCTTTTCTGTAATATAAATATAGTTTCTATATCTGCAGCCCTGCCCCATAGCAGAATTCCATAGGACATAATGCTATGAAAGTAGCTAAAATAAACCAATCTAGCCGTGTCTTCATCGGTGAGATGCCTTATTCTTCGAACTGCATATGCAGCTGAACTAAGCTTAGCAGCGGTGGTGGCAACATGGGGCCCCCATTGTAGCTTCTCATCTAGTGTCAAACCAAGAAAAACAGTAGAATCCACAGGGTATAATACCTCCCCGTTTAAAATAATATCCCTTTTCACCTTTTTTACATTTGGAAGGATAAATTCTACACAATTTGTTTTTTTTGCATTTAATAATAAATTATTAGCATTGAACCAATTGGATATGCGTATTAGAGCAGAGTTTACTTCGTCAACATTTGCGTCATGTCTATCCACATTAAATATTAATGAGGTATCATCTGCAAACAGTACTATTTCACACATATCCTGCAAATAATAAGGTAGGTCATTAATATACACTAAGAACAAAAACGGTCCTAAGATAGATCCCTGCGGAACACCTATGTTAATCGACGCACCGCGAGATTTCTCTCCATTAACAACAACGGTTTGTACCCTGTTCTGAAGATATGAAGCTATGAGGTCCTGAGCTAAACCTTTAATACCATAAAAATTTAGTTTCCGTAATAGAGTGGAATGTTCTACACAGTCAAAAGCCTTAGAAAGGTCGCAGAATATCCCTAAAGCATTCTTTGAATTTTCCCATGCTTTATATATATGTGACAAAAGAGCTATTCCCGCATCAGTGGTAGAGCGCCCCTTTGTGAAACCAAACTGTTTGGCGTGCAGTAAACCATTTGATACAAAATGACTACATAATTGGTTTAAAATTAATTTCTCGAAGACTTTGCTCAAAGTTGGTAAAATAGAAATTGGCCTATAATTATTACAGTCTTCTTGGTCACCACTTTTAAATAAAGGAATAACTTTACTAAACTTTAATAAATCGGGGAATATATCACAGTCACAACATTGATTAAATATAAACGCTAAATGGTTGGCAATGTTTTCTATAATATTATTTACTAAATTTACAGACATTCCCCAGAGATCACATGTTTTTTTTAAGTTTAATGTTTTAAAAGTTTTAACAATTTCCTTTGCAGTCACATGTCGCAATTCAAATAATACATTACACTCAGCAACATGGTCCCTCAAGTAGGACTCAGCAAGCGCTGATGACGAATTTAATTTTTCGGTAATAATAGCAGGGACACTACTAAAAAAATCTTCAAAAGCAAGCGCAACATCAGCACTTTTGTCAATGACCCTACCAGCATTTACAAGTTTTATGGTACTATTTGATTGGCTTTTACCCATTTCACCATTAATAATTGCCCAAACCGTTTTAACTTTGTTATCAGAGTTGCGTATTTTATCTCTGACATTATATTATGGGAACTATATTTTCTATCACCAAAATTTATATTTGTCATCAAGTTGTATCACATAATAAATAGATCTATCACCACGAAATATTTTCGTTCTCAGATAAACAAACATTGTTCCCAGGTATGAATTATCAAATTAATGTTAATATTATATGTGTAAAATAAGAGATCGATAACCAATAAAATTATATTGCATTACATGAATATAAACTTCGTTCTTATAATAACAGTTTTGTTACTTAAATAATAACTCTGTGCTCAGAATGGTAGATCTGTCACCAAATAAATCGATTATCGATCCCTGACTGCGACTCTTTTTTATTTGATATTTTGTCACCAATACAGTAGTAACATTTTATTTCGTTCAGATATTAAATTAATAGTATTCGTTACCAATTTAATACATCAATTTATAATTTTAATGAAAAAATGATCAAAAGGGCGGAGACAAATTGGCGCGCTTTAAAAATTGATTATTTTAACTTTAATTAAGTGCTTTATCTACAATTATGCTAGCCATGCCCATAAGCCAGCTATTAAACCAGAGCTGATTATTCAGTGGTTATTATTTTTAAGAATAAATATTGATTATTTTAACTTTAATTAAGTGTTTTATCTATACTATTCTGCTAGCCATAAGCCAGCTATTTTAAACCAGCGCTGATTGTTCAGTGGTAATTATTTTAAACAATAAATATTGATTATATTGATTTTAATTGTTTTATTTACTACTCTGCAAAAATTTTTATGTAAATATAATTTATACTACCAGTGGAAATTTTGAACCTTGGGAGTCTAGTTACATAATTGGCAGAATCTTTTGGTTGAAACGATGATGACAACCCTAATTTTTTATTTGAACTTAATGCAATTTTCTAGTAACATAATATGATTTATTGGTGATCTCTTTAAATTAGTTTGCTTAAATACTTATTAGGACACACCTATTATAATACATACAAAAACATTTATTTGGTACTAGACCTTACATCTCAGGATTTTAGGTGATTTATTGTGGAACTGATTTTGCATTGTTCGGTGAATACATTTTGGTGACAGATCTACTATTTTGAGGACAAACCCTATTATTTAAGAAACACAAAAGTAATTAAATTGGTGATAGCTTAAATGATACCCTTATATTATTAGGTTTATTAGGTATAATTGGGTATTTCATAATTATGTTTCAAGTCCTAACTACATAATGCAATCTCGTAACTTCCAAACACCTAAGACATGTTATAATGAGTTAAATATAATTATAAAATATAACTTAATTTGTACAATATCAGGTAAATAATATAAAATTATTTAACCAATGTGCATTCAAGTTATTTTTATCCGCATATGTTTCGAATTCAAGCTGTGTATTAAATAATTGCTAGCAGTACCAGGAAAAGTAAAATTAATTCATTTTTTTTGAGCGACGAGCGTTGCTACTACAACTAGGTATTTAAAGTTGAATAACAATCAATAATAATCATCATCTTCATGTATAATTTAATAAACATTTCATTAATTATTAAAGCTGTCTTGTATTCTTAAACTACCTAGGTACGTCGTTCCTTTTTTGGTGTGCAGTCAATATTCTACTTATAATTATAATATACTTTTTCGATAAAAGTATAACTCCAAGTACATGTATGTTACCACTATGTACCTAGTAGCTATTCTTCTCTTTAGCTTGTGGAAAGTTAATACTACGTCTTTTTACTACCTATAGTATTATGTCTGAACTTTAGATCCATCATTATTAATTGTTATGAAATAATAATTTTTTTCAGACTTTTCATTTAAAATTTTTATGTAAATTATGGCACATAATTTTAAAAATGTGTTACTTGCCCACTTTTTGACAGTTTTTAGGTGACATCTGTATATTATTATATTTTAATACTTAATACTTTATTGGAGGGATAAGATTTAACCAAGGATTGAAAAATCAGCCCTTAATCTATTATTTGATTTTTAGTTATTAGCCCAACACTGTCAATCTATATAAACAACATCAAATACATAATATCATTTTCCTGTTATTACCTCGCAAAGAACATACAATTCATGTTTTATTGTTTAGTGACGTCATAGAAGCCCAGGCCATGAATTGTATGGGACAATAGTTGTTGTTTACGATGCAGATGCTATAGCAAGTAAGTATGTACTATTACTTGAGTAAACCGCAAATGATCGACATTTCAGTAAAGTTGATGGTACCATTGTAAGTTGTAACGTTTGTATAATAATAATAGATTAAATTTTGTTAGAACTGGATAATAACACAAAATTTCAAATATTTTTTATGTATTAGGTACCTACTTACCTATCTTCTTTTCAATTTTAATGAATGTTTTGATTAAGTCTTCAGTTAGTCACTTATTATATTATCTTCCTCATATTTATTGAATTCAATTCAGGACATTATAAAATATAAATTTCTACTCAAAAAACATAAAGTATTGAATTACAAATTACCAAAATGTATTAAATAATTATTTATGTCCCTTCTATATACGAAATACGAAATTTTAACTACTGAAATATTAAATTTTAAATTTTTTGCCGGTTTTAATTTTAACAACAAAGATAGGTACAATTACACAATTTCTTTAAAAGATAAAACGGATAAAATGACAAACAAAACTGTATTCAAAGAACGTCGGTCTTGAGATTCTTAAATAATTTCTAGAAAGTGATGCAAGGTTAAAAAAGGGTTGCTTAATCGTGGTCAGGGTAAAACATGGTAAAACTTGATCGAGGGCTGCGCAGGCATCGCGAGATGGCGCGGGCGGGGGGTCAACGATCGCGTGACTCATCGTTGGAACTTGCTACGGCGAATTCGTTAAATTATGTAACGTGTTATATTTTAATATTCCATGGGGTTTTTGAAAAAATTGTATAAAGTATGGGATTGTTATTAATATTTTAACTTATTAATTAGAAAAATGTACTCTACAGAATTTAAACAAAGTTTTAAATTTGGATAGCCGATAGGTGCGTCATTTAGGCTACATTTTATATGGGTAGATACAAATTACAACTCAACCTACGAGCGAAATAGTATAATTTTCAATAAAAATAATACAGAAATATTATTATTTATTTATAAATGGGTACCTAGTCAATTCTTAATAGTTTAGTGATAATTTTATCACTTCTGAAATTTGAAAATGTGCTTTGTGATAATTTATATTTTATGCCAACTAAATTAATATATACGTACTTACTGAAACCTATCCAATTCTGTTACAATACATATATTATGAAGAAAATGAAAAAATTGGTACATTTTTTTTAAATTATTATACTTACCACTTCATCATAACATAAAAGATAACAATATCTACCGAAAAGTGTTCGAATAGTCGCTCAAGATTCGTAGTAGAGAGGCGGCCCGGTTTCTTAGGTTACGGCCGATTTACTACGAAGATACTCTCGATATTACGTTGAGCGTCACGTAATGGTAATACAGCCACGTTCACTCGCCTCCCTCCCGCCCTTCCCTTGCTCTTCAACTTTTTAGAAGCCTGCTAACAACTTGACGAATCGCTTTGCGCCCGCGGCCGCGCCATGACGAGCCGAAATAAGGAATGGGATAGTTTCTACATCGTCTCAATTGAACATGTTACGATAAACAACATGGAGGTTTGTTTTTAAAAATTCAAAAAGAGGTTCTATGTAGGGTAGACTGGGTACAGTAGTGACAATTTTAGTTTGTCCGCCTATATTTTTTAAATTATGCTAATTATTTTGAACAAAAACTGTGTTATAATGTAGTTTATTCATTGGTTAACTACTTAATGTTAAAACTTTAGGCCTAAATCAAATAGTTAAATTATGAAAAATATTTATTTAAACAAAGGAAGATTGTCACAATTGACCACATCCCAGGGGCGGTTGTGACAGTACTGGGGGTCAATAGTGACAGTATGAAAATTATGTGAAATGATTACCCAAGAGGATAGAAATGCTCTAAATGATCACGAAATACTTTTTCATGACTTTACTTATTACTTACATTACAAGAAATATTTATTTTTTATAATATGACTCATTTAACAAAAAATACTTTCCTTACAAAAGTGATAAAATCTGGTAACAGTTTAATCTTTCACAACTTTCATATTTTCATTAGTATCTTTAGATATATTATCAGTCTCCATTAATACTGACTTTCTATAATAGTCTTCATTAAAAAAATTGTAAAAATTACAATACTTATCAAAGAAATGTCAATCACATTCATAATCACAATAAAACTTATGTTTGTAGGAACTCTACTTTACTTTGAAACAAAACTCCAAACGTAATAAAAGTGCTCATCTTCCAAATAAAAAATAAAAATATTCTCATGGTATCTTTCAAACAAAAAAAAAAACAAAAATATTCTCATAGTAAAGTAGTAGCTGTGCGAAAGTCTATCAAAATAAGTAATAATCTGCAGCACTGCGCAAAGAAGTCCTGCGTTTTACTTCATCATACGCATCTTCGTACTGCGACACGGTACACGGTACACTCTTTGAGTTTTTCTGATGCGATTTCTAGGCATCTAAAACAAAAACAACAGATTTTACTTATGTCACAACCGTACCCGGTTAAAGTGTCACAACCGTAACCAGAGACTGTTTTTATAAAAATAATATCACCACGCCAAGACAAAATAACCTACAATAAATGTAATTATTGGTATTAAACTGCTAATATGTGACTTATATCGATGAATAACACTCAATACCCTATCAGCATAGATATTACAGTAATTTGGAAATGAAAATGAACGAAAAAACTTACTTTTTGGCGGTTAAAATCAAAATGGGCTTCTGCTCACGTACTCACTGCGCGGAAAATGATGCAACCCTGTGAAACAGGTTGAGACGAGCAAGCCGCTCCTCTTTCCCCTTGCATGACCTCTGCTATTCCCTATATTTTCGAAAATATGACGACTGTCACTACCGGGACCTGGCACAACTGTACCCAGTCTACCCTACTGTACCTATATTTTTATTTTTGGCATTTTAAAAGTCCTTATTTGGAAATTTGGCATCCATTTATATCTATATATCTCCATCATAATCTAAGCCCCAAATTTAAGGCAAATTAAACGTACGATGACTGTTAAATAATACAAATTATTTATGTAGATTATAGTGTAGCCTGTAGTAGTTTTTTTAGTAGGTAACTATCTAGTATCTTTCTAAGTAGAACATAATACACTTAGTACTTACATAGAGTAAAACCGCCTGAGCAAATCTACATACCTGATACATATTATTGCCATTCACCATATATACATCCGAATGACTAATAAATAATAATTATTATTTATTATGTTACTTAATTCAAAAATCAATAAAGTTTAGAGATAACGAAACATTATTTTGTTAATATAAACTAATAGGTCTTGACCAAAATATTACACATTATATAAAACCATAGATACTATATTCATGCACTGTTCTCAATAAGCGAACATAATTATTATGAAGCTATTATTATAAGTACGTATTCATTAGAATAAGAAATCATTTATATTCGCTATGATATATGATGATTTACGTGAAAGAATGTATCTATTTGGTATACTGAGCATTTCTCGGAAGATGCCATATGCGTCATCGTCCGAAATATTGATGAATGTCATGTGCACTCTGATAGAATGAGGTTAAATGAGTTCTAATCAACTTGTACTGAAGATTTCAATTTGTTCTTCTAAAATACATACAACGTGATGTTTAATCTTTTTGACTTTTATTACATCGTGATTCTTTTGTCAAGTTCAATTTTGTGTTAAATTATGTCCTATTTAAAAGAAGACTAGCGTCACTCAGTCACTGTATCTTAAAGTAAACCAATAAAATTGAGCCTAAATTAAAGTAAACCAATTTTAAGCGTTGTTATACCAGAGAAATAACTTTACTTCCACTGAAAAAGCTGTAGGCAAAACTAGTGTAGGCTGTAGTATAAAAGAATAGGTACTCGTTAAAAAAATTATTAAGTAATAGTTTCAACTTTCAAGCATACAATTGTCAATATTTTCAAACTTCTCATTTCTTTATTATTAAGGGCTTGGTCTAGTAGTGCAAACAAATGCATCCTGTCATCCTATATGTAAATAATACAAATGTACTAAGGGAAAGTTGCTCCACTTAATTTTTAAAAATTAAATCATTCGTATGCATAATTTAATATTCGTAATAAGTACCAAAAATGACAATTTGAAACAATTTTCGTGAAAATTACACCGGGTGATTTTTTTTATCAGTACACAAAATTTGCGAATACGTTCTATTGATATCTTCGACTTCATGTTTATATAACTGATCAACTTTTACAAAGAAATTTGGACGAAATATAAAAAATATAAGCTTTCCATACAAAATGCATAACTCTATACATTTTTTTCGACCTAAGTTTCTTAGTGAAAGTTGTTCAGTTTCACTAATAAAACGGATAAACACATTTTGTATATAATAAAAGAAAATGTAATGTTTGTGTAAAAAATTATAAAATAGAAAAATACGCAAATGAAAACAAAAGATATTTATTTCTGACTAGCTTCCGCCCGCGACTCCGTCCGCGCGGATGTCGGTCTTCGGGTGGATGGTTTATTTCTCCATTTTGAACTGGGAAGACGGTTCTCACTAAATTAGTATTAGACGATCACTCTCGCTCGCCACATTGGACACGTCCGCTCGCATCAAAATTCATAAATTATATGCATCGCGCGGAACGCCGTCCTTATATAGGAGTCGAGGAGGCGTGGTGTCGTGCGGACCGCGTGTGCCGCGTGTGCCGCGCGCGGAATCCACTGCGGGTAACGCAACGTGTGTTCGCGGTTCTACAGAACAACGTCTATGGATAAAACTGAAAAATTAAGATTTATTTTTTTTTCTTCGTATTTGTCAGACTCCGCCGGAACTCTCATATCCTTAACCTATTGTACTGCATCCTTTTCTCTCCTAACACGCCTTCCTACCTAAAAAATAATTTCCAATTCTTGAGCTCCTCCACCCGTTCCCCACGATCCTTTAATAAACTCCTGTTGTATGTTCAGCTGTTCATAGATCTAATTTCTATGATAGCTCCTTTACGGTTCGTGCTATCAAGCTGTGGAACAATCTGCCTGACAGTATCGGAAGAGCAGAAACACTGAATGAGTTCAAAAAGCAAGTATATAATTACTATTTATCTTTATGAAATGTATGTTTGTGTGTATATGTATATTATATTATTATGTAGTATACTCATCTATTTAATTATATATTATATTTCTATGTATATATATAATTTATTATAAATAGTGTTGTGCACCATCGACCTCAATATATGACGTAATTCTCATGATCCTTGACCTAAGGTTGCCTGGAAGAGATCGCTGTATTAGCGATAAGGCCGCCTTTTTGTACGTTTTTCTATTGTCTGTGTTTTTTGTTATTATTTTTTGTTTCTGGTGCAAATAAAGTATTTATTCAATTCAATTCAATTCAATTCAATTCAATTTCCAGGATAAAAAGTATTCCATTTTATGCCCAGGATAATAAGGTATAATTATACGAAGTTTCATCGAAATCGAACCATTAGTTTTCACGTGATGCCTTCACATACAGACAGACAGACAGACAAAAATTTTTTTAATCACATATTTGTGTTTGGTATCGATCCAGTAACACTGCTATTTATTTTTTAAATATTTTCAAAGTACAGAATTGACCCTTCTACAGATTTATTATATTATGTATAATATATAGATTTATATTGATAAACCTAATAAATCTTTTGCTAGCATTCTGATGCTTTATCGGTTGCACTGGATTTTTCTCTTTTTTTTTTCAATCGCTTGAATGATATAGGATGGGTCCTTGATGGGCATCGAATGCTGAAGTCTCGAATCAATCAATTCTGACAGTAGGCAATTTATGTAAAATCTTGATAATGGTCCATCATTTTATTTTGCCTAAACGTTACATACTTTTTTGAAGTGAAAACTTCTTTAGCGGCGTTGGGTATAAAATCTTAAACTCGCGTCAGGACACGTGGCCTGATCGAAAAAGCGTAAGACGGATTTTTTTTTTAGTCCTTATATTCCATGCGTAAGACGGATACGGGATACCATTCCAAAATATCAAACATGCTGAACGTTAATAATCAAGTTTTCACTTCTGCCGGCACTCCCGGAGTGCAACCCGTCTTTTTTATATATTCTATTTTTAACGAATGATTCACTCCAGTCCAAACAGCAAATAAGCAGACTTCTGCTTCTGCAACGTTTAGTTGTCCCTGAATTTGGAAAAAATAGTCATGATTCTTATCTATGACAAAAGTGTTATTTTTTTTTCATTGTACATATTTCAAATATTATTTTTTTTATTTTTAACCGCATCTTCCGCATTCATGTCTTTTGCCGGAATTAGACATTTAACTTCTACTAGTCCCATTTTCCCTTCTTGATATGGGAGTGTATAAAGTAATTTTTTAGATATTTCTCGTTATACTTTTAAAAAGTTATTATTGTCATTTTGCTCATTAGGTAAAGTAATTTCGATATCAGTTTTAAGTTTTTTGATACCTGCAATAATAACGTCATAATCGCCTGCACATACTTATCGATTACACCCTGTATACAATCCACCATCCACATTCATAATGTTTTCCTGTCCTCCTCTCCTTTACGCTGTTCACCGATACATTTTAAATGAGTAAATCTGCAACCACTGAAGGATGTTTCATTGTGATCAGCAAATTTTCACCACTGTTGTCAATTATTTGTTTTTCATTTTTAATTCAGATGCAGATTGGTGATGTACCCTAACAATACGTCGAAAAGGGAAAGCATCAACGAATTATCGTTTTCGTCCTCTTTTTTTATTCTGTGCGTCTCTGTTACTTGTTTGTTTAGTTCTCAACACCCATTGACTTTTCTATGTTATTGTGATCTTCCATTACATCTGAGTTTTGATGATGTGATGATAATCCATTCGTTTTAATATTGGTACTTAGAGTTGGTGGACTAAACTAGAAATGGTGGACTAAATTTGTCAGCGCGTCTGTAAGATCAGAATATAAAACCAACATCCTGTATTTAAGTTACAAAATTAATAATCAAACAACATGCCGCTACGTTCAAAATGACTAGAAGAAAAAATTAAAACACCTCGACATATTTGGAATTTTGGAGTAAACAAATCATTTTCCCCGTATGTCCCAAGTTCAAGTTCTCAATACAAGTTTATATTATATTTCGTATTTCTCAAACGAAAAATAAACATTTTTGGAACTTCAAAAAAAAATTATATTATAAGAAAATTTATGAGCTTACTTTAGTTTTAAAGAAACATACATCCCTTTACTGACACCCCGTAAAATAAAGAAATTGTTGCTAATCACCTTTGTAATCTATTTGGTTTCATTAACTTTATGTTCGAAGATAATTTTTTTTCTAGTAGTTACACGCATATTTTTTTCGTTTATTTTCCATATCGAAATCAAATGTTTAAAAATATGAATATTTGCACAAAATTAAGATAAAAATAATCAATTAACAAAAATATTAAATTTAATGAAGTAGAGCAACTTTCACTTCGGTATGAAGGAAAATCGAGCGTAGAGCACACGTCAGAACGCTCCGGCCCAAGGAGCGCGACTAAAGAAATTCGCTAGGATTTTTCCTAATTATTTTAAATATTTTTTTAATATTTAAAGAATTATCAAAATTCAAAAAAAAATATTTAAAGGATTAATACTCATTGGTCTTCAACCAACTCGAATAAATTAATGGAAAAAATAACTTTTAGCAGTATTTATCAATAGTTTTTTGTAAGGCAAAAAATGGGAAATTTAATGAATTAATAACGTTCTAATTAGGAAAATCATAAGTTTTTCGGCAATTGTATTCAGCAGATTTTAATTACGACTATATAAGGATAATAATGCGCTGATCAGATTGTATAAATTGTAATCGGTTGCAACGTAGTGAGTGCACAAACTTAGCTCGAAATGTCTTTGGGGGAAAGAGACTTATCTTGAAGGCCTGATTAAGGTAACATAAAGTAACTTTATAAATGTGAAAAAATTCACGCGCATGGCGTATATAACACTAATTGATAAACAAGAAAAAAAAATTCAGTTTATCATTTCAATAGCTGGGAAAAAATTGTCAAATAACTTGTTGAAAACGCAATTTCGCTAGACTGCAGCCTTAAGTCACATCTAGACACAAACAACATTCGACTCATGTATCGGAAGAAAACAATAATTGTTTATATTCTAATTCAAAATAACAGGATGTTTGTTCGTGTCCCATTACTAAGTATGTACTATGTATGAATATTCGCTATAGCAGTGTATCATTATACGTTGTAAACGAATAAAAAAACGATAGTAATGAGACGAAATAAAATAAAATACATTTACGATTTCATTTTGACGTCGCGTCCGCGTCGTGGTCAAGCGAAGCGCTTCCACAGAAGCTTGCAGGACTGCATTTGACCACATATTGTAGTTGTTACCAATGAATCATATTTTGCAGTAAGGGCTTAGAAAACAGAATAATGACACTGTTATTGCTAATAATCTAAAAATCTACCTCATTTTATGAAATTACTTTATTAGGTACTTCATTTAAACTTATCCGAAATGTTTTCGAATTATGTCTAGTGATAACTTGGACTTCATGTAGGTATTTAAAAAAAATAGTAAAAACGTTTTACTGAGCTACTTAGTTGCGTTTCTACTATTTTTTTCAAATCTTGCATGTTCCACCGTTTTTATTTAGACATCACTTTAATTGATATTGTCAAATGTTGAATCAAACTTTCCTTTAATCAACGGTCCTTCACTAATTTCGCACAGAGCCATAAATAAAAAAGTTATAACGTCCAGCATGTCACATGTTGGGTTTTACCATAAAGGCTTTTTTACTTGCTATTAAAAATGACCGTTAAAAGTTCGTGTACATGTCAGAGCGTAATAAATTGAATAATTTCTATAAATTTAATGTATTTTTTGTTATATGTTAGTAGAATGCATAATTGTTCATTTAAATAAATTATATTTGAAACGTTGCATTAACATTCATAATTTATAACTGCCTGTTCGTCTATAAGTAAGTATATTTAAAAACTTGTAGTTTTATTTTAAAAATATAATCGTATAACTACTAGTTATGTAAATATTGTTTACTAGCTTCCGCCCACGACTTTGTACGTGCATCCCCGTTTTTCCCCGTTCCCGCAAGAATTTCGGGAAATCCTTTCTTAGCGGATGCCTACGTCCTAACATCTACCTACATGCCAAATTTCAGCCCGATACGTCCAGTAGTTTGGGCTGTGCGTAGATAGATCACTATATCAGTCACCTTTGAGTTTTATATATTAAATTATTATTTTTATATTTTAATATGGTTACTTATTTAAGTTTCATGTTATTTATAATCTACATTACTATAAATTCACGAATTATGTTATATTTATAATAACTTAATAAGTAAATGTTACAAATTTTCTTCTACGGCAGGTCTACCGTCTAAATGTAAGCTTACAGACTTACTTATTACTATTATTTGCTTTTTATTATTATCAAGTATTTATTTTATATTTCATAATTCATTTATCATAACTATACAGTCATAGCTTCATAATTTTATTATATAGATTTTAAATTTGTAAGTATATATACCTACTATGTATGACTAGAGTCGTTGAAATCTTTTGTTGAGGTTAACTATTTGCTCGCATTGATTTTCTTAAGAAAATTTAATCAATATCTAATATATAAAATTCCCGTGTCACGATGTTAGTAAGTCATTATTTATTTATAAAGTACATTATTATTTTTAACGAGATTATTATCCCTCTCCCTGAACCCTAGTTTCATCATTGTAATGTAAAAGATACGTAAAATATTTTTATGTAAGTACATATAGATAGATATATTATGTAAAATTCCCTTACTTTTTAGGATGATCGATTACTTGATCTTTATAGATGGATTTGTGTAATTATGAACTACATTATATGTACTACTAGCTTCCGCCCACGACTTTGTACGTGCATCCCCGTTTTTCCCCGTTCCCGCAAGAATTTCGGGAAATCCTTTCTTAGCGGATGCCTACGTCCTAACATCTACCTGCATGCCAAATTTCAGCCCGATACGTCCAGTGGTTTGGGCTGTGCGTTGATAGATCACTATATCAGTCACCTTTGAGTTTTATATATGTATAGATTATATTATTACTACATGAAGTATGTAATTATGTCATTATTTTGATAGAACATACAAACATTTTCAATATGCTTATTTAAAATTCAAGAAACGTAATAACATCGAACGACTGTAAGGTTCAAGACTCAAGAAGTTTTTATAGTTTTGCAAACAGTGGCTTAGTACCTATGAGGAAAAACTTTGCAATAGATTCAGAATTGATATTTTTTATTGCACTGCCAAGTGACAATGATTAAAAAGTGTAATCATGTAAAAAAGTGTGTCGTGGTGATGTGTCTTGTATGTAATGTAATACATTATACATATAATGTAAATCATAAACCAACTACTTACTATACTTTAGATAATTAGATATAGGAATTTAGTGGTATAAAGTAAAAGTATGACTATTAAACTAAGCGGTCTATTAAATATCAAGTTACATGATTTATCAAGAGCGAATTAATAAAATGACTCACATCACAATTTAACTGACATATTCTGGGCAGGGAAAACATTAAAAACTATAATGGTCGTTATGGTAAGCCCAAGTAATTACAGGGGTCAATAAAATAAACCGTGGGGCCGTATGCTGTGGGCCCGGTCGATATCGCTAAAGAAATTCACACGATTCCGTATGTACATAGGTCGTCATTGTCTCACATTCGAATGTGTACATCGCGATACCCGATATATAAACAACACCAGTTTTATTTGTGTAGCCTGCACGTTATGATCATTTTAACGAATTAATGTTTTAGGAACCTGGTACTCTTTGGGTTTTTAGTTTATGTACGCCGCCTTTGAGGATAAGATCTTATTTTATTATGTACAGTTTTTGTACAATAAACTAAGTGTAAATAAACAAAAAGAATCACCTAAAATTCTTTTAGTTAAGACTTTAGGTGATTCTTTTTGTTTTTGCATAACTAAACATTGGTTAATGTTTTTAAATACATATTAATTATTCATTAAATAACATTAAACATTCACATGACTAAAAGCAATTTGATACAATGTATATGATAAACTTAAAATATGTATAAGTTTGTGAACAAGCTTCCTGCAAATTAATAATTTATGTTTATAAAATTATCATTATACATACTGTTTTCGACAGAGCGCGAAAAAAACGCGGGAAAAGATCCGGGTACCAGGGCAGGCACCGGCTACGTGCTCTAACGGTCTCATTATTATTCAAATTATGACATAAAAACATTATTAGGTACATAATGCAAATATAAAGCGTTGATATTTTTGTCCCATTTACCAACCACAAAACGATGACGAGGATGGTAAAAATCTTCATTCACGATTCCGAGAGGAATTTAAAGTTATCCGCATTTTTTATAATTTAAAAATGATTAGTTCCGGGTCTTTTCGATTAGATTTTGGTTGTTACAACGTTGGACGGATGGGCAGGCAGGCGTGACTTGACGGATTCTGCCCGGCCGGCTAGCTCTTTTGTCGTGTTAGCTAGTGTTGCATTTTATATCGATACTATTGATTTAAAAAATTAAATATACCTAAACGTTAAATAGTCAAAGTGATAGTATTTATAAACACCAACGCACATGAAATTCTTTCAAAAACATGAAGGTTCTGCATTTTCGAAAAGATTTAAACAACACCTTTACCTTGAACTTAATATTCTAGCCGTTGGAGGTTTTGAATATTCCTATTTTATATAATATGTAGTTACTTAGATATTATTTATGAGGACTTCTGTATACGTAATGTAACACTCTAACGTGACTGTTTAAATGGTTCTATAATTTTCACATTGACATTAGTCAATGAACCTAACACAATGCTCGATAAAAAGTGCGTTCGAAACTATGGCAAAGCAACGTAAGGCGGCTAGTGCCCTACGCCGGTTACTACAGAACCGGTTCAACGTGCGTGGCCCTCAGGCACCGTGCACCGCTTAGATAATCATCATAAACCTTAAAATTACACACAATAACAACTCCTATCACAAACCTATAAACTCCAAATTCCTGTAAGCAAATAACCTACTTAACAACTCCTTAGATAATTGTACCACGTTCCACGTGCAGATAGCATCGTTCGTCTTCGTCTATTTTGCCTCGCTTCGAAGTTCGAACCATCCAGGATCGACCTCGATCCATCCTTACGACTCCATTAAAGCTAATAAATGTGGACGTACATTGCTCTCTGTCAAGGTTCACGAATAAATGGTCATGTCTTTGTAAGAATAGCGTAGAAACAAATACATAAATTGGTTTACGAGTTCTACTCAGTCGTTTTACAATCTCACGGGCACGAGAGCTTGTCGTTTATGTGTTTTAACACTGATTGGATGACAACTGGCGGTCACTTACAAGGTCATTTTCAGTAGATAATTTTAGTTAGTATCTACTCATACAAGTACCTACTTACTAACCTATTTTAATTAGGTATTGATTGCGATGAACCAACGTTTTTGCAATTTTTGTAATAAACCTAGCGAGTAACCGATTTTATTTTATGTTGTCAACGTTTTACGCGAAAACAATAAATAAAATGTACCTAAGTATCTAATTGTATGATATCTATTAAATGTAAGTAATTTGGATCCGTAAAAATAACGAAAGTTTGTTGGTTTGGCCAGAGATTTGGCCTTCCTACGCGCTTCAATGGAAAAACTGGTTGATGTCATTTTTAACTCACTCCTAAGTTCTATTATCCAGAGAGTGTCAAAGACGCTAGATAAATAATGGTGTTTTTTATTCTATCTTCAAATGCCATACTCATATAACATAGAGTTATTACACCTTACTGGGTATGGACAATTCCGATATAATAATTATTTATGCTCATAAAACAAAACTGGACTTACGAGCTTTGTTAGTGTACAAGTATAACTGCATTTGTAGAATTTCTGTATGACGTTATTTTTATAAGAAGTTATTTTTATAAGAACTAATACATTTATTGAATAGCCAAAGAACATAAAATTTCCGTGTAAGATATATGATAAAAATATTTTTCTTATGAAATAACCTCTATGTATGTAATATACACAGGTACATAATATGTTTATTCGAATTTAGATTGAGTTTGAGCCTTATGTATGATGTACTAAACAGGAACTTTGGGATTACCTACACATTTGATTTCAGTTTCCTATTGCTACTTACATTAATTACATCTCTCAATATCTCTCAGACGTGAGTGTATCTCGACGGTTTCCTTTTTTACGCCGCGCTTGCACGTCAGGTATAATTATTTAGCTTTAGTTAGTACAATTAATGTAAACTGATGAATCAAATAAATAAATTTAGTTCTGTATTAATATCCAAGTGCGTTAGGTTTTGAACCAAACCATATTGTCAACACATTACATCAATTAAGACATCGATGTTTACAAATTCCGACGTAATAATAAACTATGAGTTGATTTATGTACACTATTGCATCATTACCGCCATAAAAAGCCACTAGTAAATTAATACGTTTCAATCAGAGTTGAGGCAGCGTGCTGACGTTTTTATTTAACCAAAAGGTTTTAAATCAAGTGAGCGCGTGGGCCCGCATCCCGGCACGTGGCGGTCTACGATCTGCGGGCTCATTTCACTAGCTTATCAACCCTTAAACTATGTAATTAGGCCGAGTACCCTCATCATTCTATATTCTCACACGTCCAGATTCCACTTATTTTAATTTAAAATGCGATTTCCCACATTTTTTTGCTATAATTAGTCACGCGTTCCGTAAAAGGCACGCTGATAAAAATTGTGTGTGTGGATCTTGGTTTTGCGACTTATGCTGCATCTGCTGTGAGTTTGATAAGTTGAAGCGTTGATATCTATAAATAGCACGTTGAAGGCTTCTTTAATATACCTACTATCGGAATTTTACTTTTGATATTGTCTGATTATAATATGTACCTTCCTTAGAAGTCGTTCGCCATTTTATGAGGCATACAAACAGTTAATAATATTATGGGCCACTTTCACTGACTAATAAAGTTACTGCTAGCCTATTTATAACATTTCTGTCGTATATTGTCATGTTTTCAAAAAAGCTATACAGAAGATATTATCTAGAAGTAGTGATACTTATAATATAACTCGAATGATGTCAGAAAGTCCATAACCAACTGATAGTGCATTTTCGTCAATAATAATCTTAGTCCTAAATTAAATTTTAATGGCCCAGTAACTATTTTGCGTTGTTGCAAAGTAAAAGTTGCAGTAATATCTATCTCAAGCTAATCACAGTTTATAATTAAACGTTTGTTGAATTGAAATAATAAGTATCAATCAATCGTTTTATATAATGTTTCTGTGGTCATTGAACTGACATTTTCTCCTTCATTGCATTTGCTTCGCTTCATCAATACTTTAATTTACGTAGCCCAGATAATGTTTTAAACTTTTGTCTTGTTGGATAGTGTTAAATAGTTATTATGATCATGAGATGTTATTAATTATCAATAAGCTTTATAACAAACATCTAATGAACTTAACTGTAACCAAAAACATAAAGTATTGTCAGTACTTACATAATGGTTTCGAATGGAGCTTTGTGATTGTCAAACAATTTACCCTTTCCATTATTTGGGAAACACAACGCTTCCCGCGCTCTGTCTAGGCGGGAAATGTCAAATTACGAACGCGTACAGAAACGCGCGGCCGACCAGAACATGGCGAATTATGAGCGCTCTCGAAAGCCGGTCTCGTAATTATTGTGGACAAGGCACTTTTTGCTTCTGACAAATAGAAGGAGCGTGGAATGACTCCGAAGATTTGTGCCGCTACTAATGACACTTGTGGAGGAGCAAGCTCTAATATTAACTACTTCTTTTGTGAGAGAAGTAGACTTTGCTGTGTTCGTGCTTGCCTCGCTTCGGCCATCGACCTCCCCTTTATTTGTTACATTACTTGAGCGTTAATACGAATCGAATGGACGCCAGTGATGGGCTCAAATTTCCTTGGCCAGTCCAACAGCTTGCTGGCAACACGCGAGCGCTTTAAATGGATATAAAATTATTTATGGTTGGATTTAAATATGGAAACAAAATGTTAAACTGTCTAAATTGGCTTTATGTTACAAACTATCTATGTTCTAGAGTCTAGACGAATATTGGAATGCAATTGGAGGATTAGATTTATCGACGTCCGGATTTCAAGCTCTATTAAAAACGGTAGTAAACACGGTTAGAAATGTACGGTTCTGAAAATCTATGGTCGTATCTAGTTTTTCAGGTTTAACATAACAATGCAGACAAAGGCAAAATTTAGCTAAGAAAAAATTAAACTCATTCTTATATTCGGCTTTAGTGATTATCAAATTGTTACCTAATAGATATATTGATTTATCGATGGGTATTATTCCATGTATAGCATATTAGTATGTTATTTTACGTTTATTAGTAAAATGCTTAACTCAATTAATGTAGGTTAAATTGCAACAGTCACGTTCACTTTCAACAAAAGATAAAAGTAAACAAAAACTAATTAGGTACCTACCTACTTAAAAAATTACCATTATGCGGGTGATCCACTGGCGAGCCGACGAGCCGACGGTTTAGATCGTTGACTCGTTGGCTCGTCGACTCGCGTTGGTGATCCATTAGCGTACCAAACAGTTTACTCTCATCGTTGGCGAAGTCATGGCGTGTTACTTGGGGGTACTTTTAAATCAGGAGAAAGAACAAAAAAAGAAGAAAAGACGCAGATATTGAATGGTGTTTTTAATATCAGATATTGTACCGTTGGGATCATGTTTTAGGTAGATCTCTAAAAGTTTAGGCCCTGCGCAGACGACAGACTATCCGTGACGCACTTTTTAGTCTGTGAAAATAGAACCTATGAAATTATATGCAGTAACGCACACGACGCGCAAAAAGTCCGGCGCACAAAAAATCCGTGTAATTCGGGCAGACCGCACCGCGCCGCTCCGCACAAAAGTGTGTGAAAAGAATTGAACGTTTGCTTCAACGCGCGCTAACGCAGACGGCGCACACTTTACACGATTTCCATAGCGTCTACGTCCCTACAGCTCTGCCGACAAAATGATCGAAGATGTGCGTCGTGTGCGTTGAGTCTGTGAAAAATCCGCGACCGACTTTTTGCGCGCCATGCAGACTTTTTGTGCGCCGCAGACTCGATCGCACAAAAAGTGTGCCGTCTGCGCAGGGCCTTATTGTACGCGGAAGGTTTTAGCAATTTATTTTTATAGTCTCTGCTGATGTACTTCCATAGACAATCATGTTCCTAAAAACATTTTATAAATTCCGACACAAACTCGCGACGAAACGAGCGTAAATCCATTTTTGTAGCTAGACGCAGCGCGTGCGGTCTACACGTAAGTCGCAAAAAGACTGTAGGCTCGCCGGCTCGCCTGATCCACTGGTGGTTTTCTGGACCGCGGACTTAGAATTTCAAGCATGCACAACGAGCCAGCGAGCAAATTCGCCGTTCTTTAAGTCCGCAGACTTTTAAGTGCTCCATTGGCGGTTTAGACCTTTGGCTCGCGAGTTCGTTAGCGTACCAGCAGTTTTGCTCGCCAGTGGATCACCCGCTTTACAAAACTGCTGTTAAAAACATTAAACTTTTCCTACACGAGTTTATTTAATTAAAGATGAAGTGATTTAATAAGCTATAAGCTATGCGCTTTTTATTACTTCAACTTTACACCAGAAAGTTATTTTCACTTTATAAAGTGAGAATTAATTAAGTAGGTATCATGAAATTAAATAGGTTAGAGTTAGACATTATCTACCTTATTATTAAAAACGAATGATAGAGTTGAACGAAGAATTTAATAATTAAGTAATATTATAGGTACCTACAAAAATAATTTAAAAATTTATATTTTTTTAATGGTTTGAAAGTGAATATAAATGTTAAAAAAATATGCATATACTTACATATTTTTATTAGTACCTATGTACAAACGTCGTAGATTCTATTGTACATTTTTCATTTAAACTCTACCTGCTTCTCTATTTATTTTCATACATTATATTGTCTCCATCTTCCGGCGAAAATACCGTACTTCATGCTGTTTTTCAAAAGTGCTATTTAAAAAGATATTTTGTGTACATCTTTCTTAATTTATATGTACAAACTCAACGATGTACACATAATATCAAGATGCTTAATCACATTTACGGAGGGCGGGTAAATCCAATAATGTTAAATCGAACGAAGTGGATATGGGTTTCTTCAGTCTATATGATTGTTATATATCTAAACCACACTTGTAATCAGACGATATTCTGAAAACTTCATTGAATTGTTCGAAATCACTCTACATTTGTAATTAAGCTTTTTCATTTAGATATTTTTACAGTACTCCAAAATTAATAATGCGCATGCAGATCTTCGCTAATTATCGTATTCCCAGAAACACCCGAATCACCCCGAATCATTGAATCGTAAGTGCCCTTAACAATGCACTTGCATCTTGCACCTTGTTCTTAAGAAATAGGAGTCAATTCAGTGAGATTCATACACAATCGAAAACAATTCGGGCGATAGGTGTCGGTAGCCTGTCAGTCAAAAAATTCAAAAATCCGTCAGTCGTCTTTATATATTGGTGGTGACCGCACGTATTATCTCTGTATGGAATTATATAGAGCTGCTGTTACATACCCTTCTTAGTTTTGTTTCAAAGTTGAATTTTCGGGTAAAATGATTATTTACACAGGAAGCAGATAGCAGTGGGGAAAGTGAAAATTAATAAGAGCATAATGAAAGTTCTGATCATTCTACGATATCAGAAATAGAGATAATCCCTGATTCTGTAAATCCTTTGGACTGAGATTTTAATGATTAGATTTCACAATTTAAATTTAAACCAGTGTTTGAAAATCATTTTTTTAAATATAAACTTTGTCTTATTTTAACCTTCCATACATCCATCATTACGCCAGCTTCAGTAAGACACTTTAATAGTTCTAAGTATAGAATTTTCCAAGTAAATATTGATTTACACGATAATCGTGTGGCTTATCCTCGCTATTAACTTATATTGAATTATCGAAACAAATTTCGTTACTTATCTCTTTTACCATAAAATCACAATAAAACTCATAATTCTAATAAACTATGCATGAATAAAATACATTTAACCACTCTATATACATATCGTCTTCGGAGGCTTGGGGAATATGACAGTTGCCGAACAGTGACGAATTTTTCTATGCGCATTATCAGTTTGGGAGTACTGTAATTTATTCGAGCATAAAATATGAATAATAATGATTTCACTGATATTTCACAATATCCACGCTAAACGTCCACGACCACCGGAATCGTGTATCAAGTTGCGACGAAATTCGGTGAATTTTTAATATAATATTAATAAAATTAGCTCAGGTGTCCAAAAGCCATTTGTTGGAAGTTTATCCCTTACACCCAAAAAATAAAAAATAACAGTAAATGAATAGAAAAAAAAGAAAAAGTTTTATGAAATTGTCATGTCACATAGAGGGTAGGTAAACCTAAAAAATGCTAAGGTAGACACACTATCATATTATTATATCTATTACTTTGATTACTACAGAAAAATGGAGATATTGTATATATGTAATATGATATAGGTTATAGGTTACAGTCTATGAAAACAATTATTATTCAAATTGTTTATCTCCAATATTCAAATAACATAGCTTTGGACTTTAGATGTTATACTATATTTAATGCCAAGTAAAGATCACTTGTGTTGAAAAGGATGTGATAAAATTTGAACCTTAAAGGGTAAAACGAGAACGCAGATTATTTTCAAAGTTGACACGTAATTACTGAATGCTACTTGTTGCTATGGGCAGTTTGGGGCAATATTTTGACTTGTTTATATTGATAATTCTATATTTTGAATATATATTGATAAAACACGTATGTATGAGTATTAATTGAGTTACATTATAGATTACATTTATGTACAACTAGCTTTCGCAGACGATTTGTACAATCTTTACTCACTTTTTAACTCTATCCAATAATAAATGATATGGTCTTTATTATATCAAGGCAGAACATCATAATACGTCAGATATATATTTAAAGTAGTAGACCCTGTGGTAGACCCTGTAGAATATATTTTATCATAATGAAGAATGAGCGTATAGTATATTTATTTCCTACCGCATTTAAAGCGTACCACAAATATTTACCTGGCTAGCGAGCCATTAGGAAATTCTCTAAATGTCATTTAAAGCCCTATCTAAGACCTTTACACAAAGACAATCTATTATGTACTTAAGAGATATGGAACGGTATTGTTTGTGTGCTATAGATTTAAGGCAAGAAGCTTATATCTAATACACTGGAGATTGCACTATGAACGTTTACTTGTCACGGGAAGGTATGACCTTGAATGACGCCTGGTTGTTCCTTCATCCCTTTCACACCAACTTGCCAAGTTAGGTGTGAAAGGGATGAAGGAACAACCAGGCGTCATTCAAGGTCATACCTTCCCGTGACAAGTAAACGTTCATAGTGCAATCTCCAGTGTATTAGATATAAGCTTCTTGATTTAAGGTCAATTTCGCATCGAATATAATCTGTGCTAATATTACCAGAAGATAAATTGCCTACAAACCAAAGAGGTTCTGCTATTATTTACAAAATAAATATGTATACAGGTCAGGCGCGGTCCCAGGCTGAAATTTTGGGGGGGGGTCACGCGGCTGGAAAGGTATGCAACCCCCCCCCCCCCCCATCGTATTCAATAGAAGTTATAAGCAAAAACTTGAGAAAATTTCTGTATTTTTTTATATTTTACAAAAAAAAAAACAGGCCAAGTGCGAGTTGGACTCGGGCACCGAGGGCTCCGAACAAACCTACTTTTTATTATGTTGTAACTTTAAAATATACGCCTTTGCAAATTTTGCTTTATCTGTGCTATCAGACATTGCTTTTTACCAAATTTAAAGACTGTATCAACAAGTACAATGTACGAGTAGGTTTTGATTCCCATGCGAATGTCAAAATTTGCGATAATTTGCAGCATAAACGGCTGTATTTTTTAATTGCGTTGGCTTATAAATTTGATTTTTCACAGCTTAAAGAGGCCGTAGATTTAAGTATTCGATATAAATTTCAGTTTGATAGCTCCACTCATTCCTGAGAAAAAGGGTCTTGACAGACAGAAAAACTTTAAAATTATAAAAAAATATTTTTTATATGATGTAAGTAATTATAATATACATTGTTATTTTGGCAATTGTTCCTATATCTGTGTTAGGTATAAGATGTTGCTTCGTACCAAATTTCAAGATTCTGAGATCACGGGAAGTACCCTGTAGGTTTTGAGTTTTGATTCCCTTGTGAATTTCGAAATTTCCGAAAATTTTCAGCATTTACGACTGTATCTTCTAATTGCGTTGACATAGAGCCTGTAAGCGCTCATGAGTAAAAGGGTTGTAAGTTTAAAATTTTTAAAAATATTTTTTTATACAAATTTTGTATAATCTAATTAAAAATTCATGTATTTCCCAATTATTCCTATATATGTGCTTTAAGACAGATATAGCACCTAATTTCATGCACCAAATTTCATGACCCTGTGTACTCGGGAACTAACTGTAGGTTTTGACTTCCTTGCGAAGTTGCGAATGTCAAAATTTGCGAAAAAATTCAGCATTTACGGGTGTATCTTTTGATTGCGTTGGCTTATACGTTTGATTTTTTCACAACATCAAGGGACCTTAGACAAGAGTATTCAGTATAAATTTCAGCTTGATACGTTCACGCGTTCCTGAGAAAAAGTTTGTTTTTTAAATTTATGCTGCAAATATTGTCGCAAATTTCGACATTCGCAAGAGAATCAGAACCTACATTATACTTCCTTGAAATTTGGTTAAAATCAATGTCTTTTAGCACAGATATAGGAAAAATTGCTATAACATACATTTTAGAGCTTATAACATACTAAAAAGTTGGTTTGTTCGGAGCCAACTTGAACTTGGCCAGTTTTATTTTAGAGAACGCGTGGATTTATCAGACTGTTATTTTTATTGAAAACTTAAATCTAGCCTTGAAGCTGTGAAAAAATCAAACTTATAAGCCAACGCAATCTAAAGTTTTACAGCCATGCTGCAAATTTTCGCAAATTTCGACATTCGCAGGGATTTAAATCAGGTTTAAACGGAACTTCCCCCCAACGGTCCAGGCCTTGTCGCGGCGGAGGGGCTCAGTAGCTCAGAGTTATGGCCCTCTGAGTGAAGCGAAATTGGACCAGCGAGGGGCTGAACGGCTGGTTTAGAGTCGGGGAGATTCGACCGGCCCGACGGCTAGGGCTAGGTGTGGCCCAGCGGCCGCTATGTGCGGCGTGGGATGGCGGCCAGAGGTCGTGGCTTGGCGGACCCCGTGTCCACTAGGCAAAGGTGGCGCTGAACGGCAGTTGGGGTGGAAAGCCTTTACTGACCCGACGGCAGAGGTCCTGTTTGTGGGCCAGAGAGGAGCCGGCTTTTATGCGGCGGTGGATGGCGGCCAGAGGTCGCGGCGCGCCGGGCTCGCTGGTTTAGCAAGCCACGCCGTGCAGCGGAGGGCGGGATCCCGACACGTCATTGTGATGACGCGCGGAGACTCCTGCAGAGAGGTGTGGGGCGGCGGCCGCTGTAAAACCGCGGCCGTCTGCCAACTCGTAATCCGGTCCGTGGGGCCGGACCGAGGGCCGCCACCTCTGGTGAGGTGGGGGCTGCGAGGTAATCTCTATAAAAGTGCGCCGGGGGGTCCCCCGACGTGTATTTCACACATCGGAGGACCTTCCGGCGTGCACCCTCCGGCCGGACGGTGATGGGGTCGGGGTTCGGGGGAACGCGGATGATGGAGCGGGGAAAGATCCATTGTCTGCGCGTTGGTGGCGTAAGCCTTCGTTCCTGCAGCCACCAGCGAGGGGGGTTCTAGTGGTGGGCCTGGAAACGGGTATCTGCTGGGCGGGACACGCGGTAGAGTCGTAACCGTTCCCGCAGTTCCGTCCAAAGCAGCGCGATGGAACAGAGTGGGGTTTTAGTCGGTAGAAATCCGACATAACCACGGCTTCATCCCCGGGAGCCGGGGGTATCTAAGAAGATTTCCCCACTATAAAAAAAAAAAAAAAAAAAAAAGGTTTAAACGGAACTTGAGGTGTGTGAGTGACTCCGATTCGCACTTGGCCATTTTTTTTTTATATTTTGTACAGTATTAGAATTTTTTTCTATTGTACCGAGTACGATTTTGGGGGGGGTCATGTCCCCCATGACCCCCCCCCCTGGGACCGCGCCTGATACAGGTCCAAACTCTTTCCAAACTGGTGGTGGTACTGGATATTTGGATCCAGTTTGAACCTGTATAAATCAGGATGTATTATGTTATAGTGTAGCTTATCTGTCAGGTAATATGACAAATAGTATGAAAATCAATGAAAATGTTCGTCAAGAAGTTTAAAAAGCCTACAGGTAAATTAGCTTGGAGAAATTTTTGCATATGTAGTGGTGTGTATATTACTCAGATCTTAGAGCGCGTTTCCACTATATCGTTCTGGCCTATACAAAAATGTTTCGATATCCTAACATTACTATTTAATTTTATACTTATTCCTAGCAACACTTTTGTTTTCAATAAAAACAAGTTTTTATTTGAAAGAAAATGGTTTTGACTTTATAAAAAAAAATATATCATTCAATTTCACATCCTTGAGCAAACGACAAGGCGACTACCGTGAAACAATAAAATATCGTGTCCATAATAATTTGTTTCATAATTAATATTTGACCATAATAATTACGAAACAAAACAAATAAATAAATCGTCACTTGATAGTGGAAAGTGGACTGTGGAAACACGCACAAAACCAGAATAAACCAGTTTACGCTGTCCGCAGGTGCCACGTGCAGTCGTTTGGTACCGTTAGAACATAAAGCACACATTTCATTCAAAAATTATAATTATTACGTATAGACCGGGAGATATTGACACAAAATTTCGAGTCATTTGTAACAGGATGGCGGTTCTACAGGGGTCTTAGTACGCAATGACAAAAAGAAAAACGATGGTGTGAACACTGGTACCGGCGGCTTAGTCGCGTGGGCGTTAGTCGAACTCGTCGGAAAAATAGCGAAAGTCAAACGATTTGTAACACAAAAATTTTAGAATTTACCGATAGCCCATAAAAAAGAAGTAAAGTATGGCAATAAAGTATGGCATGACACTACGGCGGTAGTGATCCAAATGCAATACTGGTACAAAAAGTTTGGCGAAAAAAAAAATTTGCAGATTTTCGGCGGTATGGCGACCATTTGGAATCGTCCGAAAAGTATGGCATGGCGATTTTCGTAAATGGCTGCACGACGATGGTTACCTGTACAAAAGTTAGCCTGGTACAAATGGTTGAATTGTTTTTTTTAAATCAACACATTCGCGTCGGTATGGCGGGCTGTAAGTCACACCGGAAAAGTATGGCATGACACTACCGCCTACTTCTTTTTTATGGGCTATCGGTAAATTCTAAAATTTTTGTGTTACAAATTGTTTGACTTCGCTATTTTTCCGACGAGTTCGACTAACGCCCACGCGACTAAGCCGCCGGTACCAGCGTTCACACCATCGTTTTTCTTTTTGTCATTGCGTACTAAGACCCCTGTAGAACCGCCATCCTGTTACAAATGACTCGAAATTTTGTGTCAATATCTCCTAGTAGTTTAATTGTTAAATTTTGTATTTGTTGATTGTTGTTATTGTTTGTATTGTTATAATATTTGTTGAAGTGTTTAATTTGTGTGTAAGTGTTGTAACTTTATACTGTTAATTCAAAATGGCTCCAGTGTTAAAACATGGTCGAGGCAAGCCTTTGACTTCTCAAACTAAAGAATTAAACTTTAAATGTCGTTTCTTTTTCAGGTTAGTAAATTTTTCATTTTAGTAACATTGTTAATGTAATTAAGTTATACGTATGTTAAATGTGCAAATATTAAAATAAAGTCTCATCTTTTTCAGAGGAGAAACACATATAGTTTAATTTAAAATCCCTTATATATATAAAATAAAAACTAAAAATAAAATGTTGTTTTATTTTATTTGCTGACCATACACTACTACAAACGCAAAAATTTCTCCAAGCTAATTTACCTGTATCTGAGATTATCAAGTAGTGTAGTGTTGACTGGCGTTTACTTTTTAAGAGATCTTCGCATCGTAGTATGTATTCAAAAACCTTTACAAAATATAATGTACCTGATACATAACAAATATTTAAAAGTGTATGTAGCTATAATGTAAAAATATTGAAATTTATATTAACATTTCAATCAATAATGAAGAAATTTATGCAATAAAAAAGTTTCATATCGTGTAAAAAATTTCACCTCTACCGTAAACATTAAAAGTTTCACTGTAACAGGATATTATGTAGGTAGTATGCGGGTACGTTACTGTGACCTAGAACATCAAAAATATAATTATCTTTATAACAGATTTTTGTAATGTTCATAACGTAATTAAAATATTATAAAGGCGCCGCTAGCAATACCCGTTCTCTCAAGACCGGAACCTTTTTTATATATATATATTATTTTTATCTGCATAGTAACAAGAAACTTTGCCATATTCATTATAAGTATTCTATTCGTAACGTACCTACAATATTTCATAATATTTGATTACGTCAGTTGATGTATGAACTACGAATGTATCGGTAAATAATATTAAATACGTATGTACTATACATTTTCTTTTATTTGAATACGGTTATTAGTTACCTACAATTTGAATTAATAAGTCCTAAAATTACACAAGCTTGTATGGTGGTGGGTGTAGCTACTTACATTATAAGCGTTGAACATCTTGTTTTTAACTTAGTTTTTAACTTAAAATATACTTGGAGCTTATAATAATACATGTCCGATGTTTTCCGTTTATTCTCTAGGGCTCTAGGTCTTTCTAAAGACTTGAGATTCTATACTCTATTAGTTCCGGGTCCGCAAAATCTTTATCTTTTTTATATCTTCCTAATATTGCAATTTCTTCTTGAATCAAGTATTCCCGGAATCACAGACACAATAGAAAATCTATTGTGTCGTGGCTAGGGCATGCACCCGGGTTTACCCGGTTCCGAAAAACCCGGGTAAACCCGGGTTTTTTGATGATCTTGAGAACCGGGTCTAAATAGTATGAAACCCGGTTCTCCCGGTTCCGACCAAAATATTTAAATATAAAGTATTATTTATATTTTGCTGCATTATTTAACAAATTTATTCTATCTGGCAACGTCAGACTCACGTGCATCGCGAATTTTCGTGCCACGCCTCAAGCGTGGCTCTGATTGGTTGTCTAACCTTAGATACTATAAGTTTCCTACGGGTGTATTACCAAAAAAAAAAAAATTAGGCTTCGAAAATGACAAAAATTAGGCTACTGAAATATTTTTATTAGATTTGTCGTGAATTTGAAAAACTGTTGATTTTACTGTTTCATATAATGATCCAGTCATGTTTTTGTTTTTGGTATCAAGCTGAAATTTATATCGAATACTCAAGTCAAGGCATAAGGTGATTGGGTATGCTGATGACCTCGCATTGTTAGGTGAAACCCGCGATGAAGTGAGCGAAGCCGCGAGTATCTTGAAAGAAGAAGCAGAAAAGGTTGGACTAAAAATCAATGCCAACAAAACGGGATATCTCCACATGAAGCGGTATAGAGATACACGAGCTCAACGCCAAGACCGGCTGGAGATACGACGTACAAAGGAGTTGCTAGTTTTAGATATCTGGGTTGCACTATAACTGACTCACATTCCAGGGAGGAAGAAATTAATATCCGTATCCAAAATACCCTGAAATGTGGTGCAGCCTTGCATAAGGTGCTCGCGTCCAGGCTTCTGAGCAAAAACACCAAATTGCATATATACAAAACGGTCATAAGACCAATACTTATGTATGGGTGTGAAGCCTGGGCCCTGACCCAGAATGAAGAACGCAAGCTTTTAGTCACCGAAAGAAGGCTTCTTCGCAAGATCTTTGGTCCCACCAGACAAGAGGATGGAAGCTGGAGTCCGAACAAATGCCGAACTAGAAAAACTAATGGCCGAGCCAAATATACTTGGAGAAATAAAAGCACAACGGCTCCGTTGGCTCGGTCATGTAGAACGAATGGGTGAGGAACGAGGACTGAAGAGGGCATACTTGGGGCGACCCCTGGGCCGACCGCCGGTTGGACGACCTAAGTATCGCTGGCGCGATCCAGTAGAGGTGGACCTGCGCGTGCTACGAGCCAATAATAATTGGCAAGAGACCGCTCAGGACCGGGGAAGATGGAGAGTTCTCGTCTCAAAGGCCAAGACCCACTTTGGGGTTTCAGCGCCAGAGGAGTTAGTAAGTAAGTACTCAAGTCTTCGGTCCCTTGATGATGTGAAAAAGTCAAACTCACAAGCCAACGCATCAAAAGATACAGCCGTAAATGCTGAAAATTTTCGCTAATTTCGACATTCGCATGGGACTCAAAACCTACAAGGTACTTCTCATGAACACAGAGCCTTTAAATTTTGTAAAAGTAACGTCTTATAACACAGATAAAGGAAAAATTGCTAGAAACATAAATTTTAAAGTTAAAACATTATAAAAAATAGGTTTGTTCGGAGCCCTCGGAACGCAAGTCCGACTTGCACTTGGCCGGTTTTTTGCTTTTCAGTTTGCAGTTAATGAATAAGGTTTAAGTTTATATGTGATATAACGATAACAAGGTACTTTTATAAGACTGATAAATAAAGAGAAGTATTGAAATTTTATTTCTTTATTAATTTAATAAAATAAGACACAAGCCGCGTAAAATAAAAGGCCCATCAGGTACTTTTACAGTTACTTTTGTTTAATTTCGTATTTTTTCCGAGGTATTATAAAAGAACCGGGTAACCCGGTTCTACACTTCTACCCGGTTCTGAGCTCGATTTGGAACCGGGTTTCAAAAACATGGAACCGGACTCGGTTCTGCATGCCCTAGTCGTGGCCCGATCGGGCCGCTCGGTGGTCAAGGGGTTAATAGGTGATAAATTTGAATTTGTCACTGAAAATATGATTTTATTTGTAATAATATCTAGATTGTAAGACATAAGTACTGCATACAAGACCTGGGGCAAACTTTAATATAATTTTTTATTAGCTGATTTCCGGTAAAACTAGTTTTGCCTAGGTCAAACTTGTTCCAATAGAACATACTAAAGTATACGTAATATGGTTTCTGAACTTTTATCTCTTTTTCAAACATGATGAAAGTTTCGAAATTATAAGATTCTCATGCCGTTCAAACAGCATCTACGCAATAAATCATAAGTTCGCAGAACTTGTAGTGTCTTAGCATAGAAAATAACACTTTGTACACAATATTTAATTACCTCTAGATACAAAAGCCGGAAGGCAGGAGGCGTTGCGTCGTCATCGCGAGCGTAACGGTTTTACTCGACGCAGACTAATAGAAATCATTACAACCATTGAAACAGTCATTTTCTATTATAACTTGTTGGCTCTGTAATCATTTTAATTTGGTTATATTATTCTTTTTATTTTTTACTACCCTGCAGCGGTGTGCCCAGGTGTGCCCATAGAGTAACTTATATAGGGTGGGTGTGCCTCTGGGTTCAACACACAAATCACGACATATCTTTATATATAAAAATGAATCGCAAAATGTGTTGGTAAGCGCATAACTCGAGAACGGCTGAACCGATTTCGATAATTCTTTTTTTATTATATTCCTTGAAGTACGAGGATGTTTTTTATGTAGAGAAAACGTAAATATGTACCACGGGCGAAGCCGGGGCGGACCACTAGTTATTTATAAATTACTTATATGCCATGTCTCTGAAGAGGTATTTAAAACAACAACAATGAATAAAAATAACATGAAATCTGATTAAGTGATTAAAAACATCCATTAAAAATATTTTTTTATAATAGTCTGTAAGTTTTTTTTAAATGCGTACGTACCAGGGTACAATTTCAAACTCTGTTGGATGAATCTCGCTTGTCTTATCCTGAAAAAATTAACCTCGTCAAAAGTTGAATTGGCTTTTTCTCGTCTATAGTGAAATTTAAGTAAGTACCTAAGTACTTTGTAGTTAATGAATACAACCCAGCCTAATGATAATAGTAATATGTATTAAAATATTATTTCATGATAAGTGTGATACATTTACAACACCTATTGAACATTGAGCCTCACTTATCAAGTATTGTTTAATGTATTATAAAGAAATACTAAGATTACGAAGACAGCTTAATTGTATGTTCAGATCTAGATTATATCTGGCACAATAATTGCAGTTGGGCAGTAGTTAGGTACTATAAACTTTGCCTACCAAGGAAAAGAGTATGATCGTGTTTTATTCAGAAATATAGGTAGGAAAGTCTGTTTTATTATATTTTCTATTTTTTATTGAATTTGGTCTGGTGAACTCGTGTTAATCGTTTAACTCATTTAATATAATCTAGGTAGTCTGAAACCATCTGAAACTTTGGAGTACCTACTATATGTCTATTTTGTTCAAATTGACTCGGAAAAGATTAAAGACAAAGACACAGATTGAAAGACAATGTAGAGCAAAAGCAATGATAAGTAATTAACACATCATGAAATTTGTATACAATATTACTACAGGCGATGGCCCGTTCTCTACTGAGCAGGTAAAGGTTTCTAGTTTCTACAGGCAACTGAGTTGGAAAAGCGAATTATTCCGAATGCCAGCGTTACGGTATTTATTTATATTTCTGCTAAACTTCACGTAAGTAAAACAGATTGTAAGGGAGATAAGAGGTCTCCATTACAATCTCAGTATCCGAGCGTGCGGTCGGCTAGGAGAAAGCACAATAGCCCTGTTAGATATACTAGATACAAGTCGCGAACTTTAACCTTTGCACTTGTACCGTAATCTGTATTTCCTTCAGGGGTTCGCTCTGAAATTGTTTATGGCTCAAATTTTCACCATAACGTAGTTACCTATCAATCATAGTGAGAGGCCTTATTTCATAGAATTGCCTGTTTCCCATGTTTGAATATTATTATATGTTGTGGGTTTGCGTTGACGTGTAGGTATATATAACGTATAATTCCTCATTCAGTATATTTGTATGTGCACTGACTAGATACGAATAAACGGTCAGATAGAGCTCTACCTACAGACCTACTATAATATTATTATACATAACCCTTAGCTGGTATCGGGGGTCAAAAATCACCCCAGTGCAACGAAATTTTGGTCATAACTTTTTAGTGTTATAACTTATACTCTTGTTCATCTAGCTAATCTCATAACATCTCGGGCGTGATACGGACGACATACAAGTGTTACTTTTCTGTTACAAGGAGCCGAGGTACATACACTGCTGGGGTCAAAAATCACCCCCGATACCATTTGTGTAAGTTTGTCTGAATTTATTCTAAAATTATTTTCTTTATTTTTTGAGTTATTAACGATCATTATGGAGAGTTTTTTGACTGACGATCAAATAGCTGAATTATTAGATGACGAAAAAGAAGAAAATGAACCGGAAGCCTTCAACAGACCAGCTGCTTCTGTAAGTGATGTTGAACAAATAAGTGATTGTGAGGAAGCAGAGATAGCTACTTGATCTGAAGAGAGTGTATTAGAAGCTGACTCCTCAACTTCAAGTTCTGATAGTAGCAGCGAAGGAGATGATGATGAAGAAGAAGCAGCTAGTCATACCTCTGGCGAACAGCGATCATATGTTCTAAATGTTAGAAATTTTACTAAGAATTTTGTTACTGGTACATATAAGTTGTCATTTTTTTTGTTTTCTATGTTTTTTGATAAAAGTTTATTTTTTTATTATTCAGACTATATAAGAAAACTAAAGTTAGAATATTTTTTATGTGAATTTTTAGTTTTTGTAGAATTTATGGATCTCAAAGTGAACATCACTAAAATTAAACCAAAAATAAGATATAATTTGATTTGAAAAATTAGTATGGTTAATTACTTTATAGAGCACTATATTGTCGTTAAGTGCTTACTTTAAGAGTTACTTAATTAATAAAAGAGTATTAAAAAGTAAAAAACCTGTTTTTATAACAATTTTTTTTTTAATTTTCTCATGGGGTTTTTTTTTACCCCCGATACCAGTTAAGTTGGCCAAGTTTAGCGATACCAGCTAAGGGATAATATTATCTGTAGCTCTGCCATTGTATCTAACCGTTCGCTCTACAACATGATTTTATGTCTTTTTCGCTTATTTATTACCTACAGGTATGAGGTTTGTATCAACATACAAAAATATTTTTAAAACCATTCTACGACACCATCAAACATTTTTGGAAGATAATTGTATCTATAACTAGCGGTCCGCCCCGGCTTCGCCCGTGGTACATATTTACGTTTTCTCTACATAAAAACCATCCTCGTACTTCAAGGAATATAATAAAAAAAGAATTATCGAAATCGTTTCAGCCGTTGTCGAGTTATGCGCTTACCAACACATTTTGCGATTCATTTTTATATATAAAGAGATATCCTATGTAAAAGCTGACTTTGCGATGGAAACTGTCGAGTCTGTTTACATACCTTACAATACCGTTCCCGCATTTATTAAGAAGTAAATCTGGGATGATGGACAATCCTCAGCATTGTTGTCTGTAGACAAGGACCGTTAATACCGCCTCGGGGAAGACCGCGCGGCCATAAATAAGTAAAAACGTGAAGGAAATAGTAAGCGGCTAAGCATAAGGTCCTGCCAGTTGGTGTAGGTTTCTCAGGTTATACCTACTAAGACTTTGAATTGACTGGTTTTAAAATTAAACAAAGAACATCACAATCGATTTTTTGTTTTCAGTTGTATGTACCACGTACGAGTATATATTATGCGCGTATGCATAACAATTAACAATACATACATATAAGTATTTAATTATTAGATAATGTCTAAAGAACATAACAGACAAAGATGAAACAACTGGTTTGGGATGTTCAAAATTGTATATCATTTTAAAAGTTATCTCAGATAAGTAATTTTGCGAAACTTCATCTCCTTATAAGGCAAATAGAGTAGATCGCAGGCCAGGTTAGCTACAGTACTATAAAGAAATAAACATAAAACTAATTTCCCCTTGCTTGCTCTAATGTTTAAACATGAAACCTCAATCTTGATAAACAATTATTGCTTTCTGGAAGTAACAAAGGAACGGGTATTATAGGGGGAGGCGTGGCATTCTTTGTTAGAAGTCAAAAGGTACAATAGTCTTGAGAAATAGAAAAGAAAAAATAATAATTTAATAGTTTGTGCCGTTACAAAACAAAGTTGAATACGATTACGGAGATTGTGTGAAAAATGTTTGAACCAATTTCTTTCAGAACAACTAGGTAAAGTACCTATTAGTTTTCGATTAACTCTTATTATTCCAACAATTTATGATATAATTCTTAAATATCTATTGGTACTTATAGGGTATTTACTACCTACATTTATTTGTATCGATAAAAGAGTTAATCACTATAAGAATCGTATAGAACCCATCAAGCCTATTAGAAATAAAAATTCCATCGCAATTTAAAGCAGATTTATCAACACGAGATACCAGGCGTGATGTTAAGTAAAAACTGAAGGATAATATTTAAAGGCGCTAGGTACTGGGATTTCCATTAGAAAATGCTTATAACAGAGGATGAACATCTTATGTTTCTTGGAAAACTTCTCCATTATATAGGGTAATTGCGCCGGTTTGCCGTCCAGTTTCGGTTTTCGTCCATTTGACTGACCTGCTACAATCACGTGCGTAAAACTTGAATACAAACCTACCTTCCCGCGCAAGTTTGCACTTTTTACGTTCCATAATATGTAAGCAACAGTACTATCAACATGAAAATTTGATTTGACAAGAAGAGAGTTCAAAAAATTAACGTAAAAGTGGCCGCTTCCCATCCGTGCCTTGCAGATGTCATCGCGCGAGAGAAAAATTTGCCGGCGAGAAAAGTTCATGGTAAGTTAAATCACTGTTTTAGCTAGTTTACGTAATGTTTTTGGTACGTATGTTTAGTTATAAGCCTATTAAACGCAATTAGAAGTGTTTATTATACTTTTTTTATAATACTCTTCGAAAAATTAAGTGGACGGATACTAGGTTACCAAATTCTCAAAATATTTGGTTTTCGTCCAAGTGGACGAAAACTCAAACAGCTACGTGAATATTTGTTAGGTTCTTTTTACTCTATCGGACCTTTAAAATACTGAATAGTTTCTCCAGAAGTGATCTTTATTGCTATTAGTTTAGATTTTTTGGTTTCCGTCCACTGCTTTGTCAGTGCTGCCAAAATAAAAAAATATTTAAAGAAGTGGACGAAAACTAAATTTAGCTTTAAACGTTTTAGTTTTCGTCCATGAATGAGTATTGGAGTGGACAAAAATTAAAAATAGCTATTCTTTTGCATTAGGTACTTTTCGTCTTTTTTACGTATTGAAAAGTTTTCTATTCAGTATCTTCCTTATAAATAATTGGTGAGGGCCAGAGTGCTGTAGGTACCTAATATTGTCATTCATTCAGTCATGTATGATGTATCATTCTCCTTATGTGAAGTAGAGTCAATTATTCGTAGCATAAATGGGGGTAGGTCAGACATAATACACTGTATTTTTCTTGATTATCATTCACTTGAGTATCATCTTTTATTCTAGGTCTGTTTTGCCAATGCAATATTTTTTTATTCTACTTACTCAACGTATCCTAAGAAAGATCTTATTGTTTTTAGATGGCCTCGAAGGAGTCTAAGAAAGCTAGAAAAAAAAACGCTACGTACACTGAAGAATCTTTAATAAAGGCATCAGTAAGACAATAATGCATAGTTCAGTAAGGTATACTATAGTTTATTTTAGTAGCTAAAACGTATTATTATGGCTGTGTTTAATATAGTACGTTTCATTTGATAAACAAAGTATTAGAATGAATATTTCTGTTTTTTGATGTAATTTCTCAGTCCTTTAATTATTACTTTATTAATTTACATTGTAAGTAACGCATTCCTTTCTTTATTACGAATGATTAAACAGTCATCACTAACGCATATAAAGACTGCCAAGTGCTACATAGATCTCAGTGTTGACTAGTTATATTGATTATTATTAGTAAAACTAAACCTGTAAGGTAGTTAGAAATTGTGATGTTGATTAAATAAAAGTATATATTTACCTGTAATTGGTTTTTAACTTAATAGTTGACCTACCCTCCTTTTTCTACACGGTGGTCGAAAACTAGCTTACACTAGGACGAAAACCAGTTTTTTTGGACGAAAACTAGCATATACCCTACTTTTGCAGAAAATAATTTAAATAAAAAGATACGTCAAAATGATTTATTTTCACTTAATATTATCTTAAAGAAGACTATATAAGGACTAAATAAAAATATTATATGTTTAAGGAAGGGTGCTCCAAAATATTTATTTCGCATCACAAAGTTGGCAACTCCCATAACTGGACGAAAACCAGCGCAATGACCCTAATGTGTTTTTGCGCGGCAGGAAGTTGTCAAGTTCTTGGAAAACTAGTAAATTAGTAATAGCCAACATAAGAATTCATATAATTAATTATTATGCTTTAGGTAATATTTAATGTTAAAGTTATATGAATTAAATGCGCCTTTCAAAGGCACAATGATTAAACATTTTTTACTTAGTACCGGTACCACATACCCCCATTAGGTACAAACCCATGAACTTTCTTAGATCTCCAGGATTTCATAACATCAACGTCAAAGCAATCACTAAACAAAAGCCTAAATCCTAAAATATTACAATGCTATTAATCACAACGTGGCCTTCAAATTTCAACAATAGGTACAAAGCGGTTTCTATGCCGCCAAACTACCTCAAGCAATAAGGGCAGACGTTTTTAATACCACTGTAAACGAAGATCTCGAATAAAAACTGCTTCTTCATAAATAACGCTACACAGTGATCCACGTCTCATTTTGCCTGCGTTATTCAGATAATAAATAACTTTCTGGGGCCTCTGGTACAAAAAACACAATAACAATGACGAGGTGAACGACTGAGGGTTATTACGCCAACCGCATCATTACAATCCCCGAACGCACCGCTGCCGACGAAACCTATCGTTTTATATTTTACTATTACATTTCAAATTTACTTGTATTTACATAGATTACTTTTTCCGTCGATATTAATTTGGGTAGTTCGTTGCACTTTCTTGCAGTGGCGTGATGCTAAGTCAAAATAGAAAGGCGCAATACTTTATTAAGTAACGTTTTACGGTTTATGAATTCAAATAAATACAAATTAAAATGTAACCTTTGATAGAGTAGTAAGAATAGATTGTTTAATGTGTTACATTATAACATTGTGAGTGATTTTTAAAGATTGTTTCTTAAATTATGTAAATGAAGCTACCACGGTATAATAACTACCTCCCTACTACCACAATTCTGAAATAAAACTAGTTTTATCTATAAATATTTTGAAATAATTATTCGAATCGAATTTTTGAATGAATACATTTTTACTTTTCGTCCTTTTGTACCATTTTAACAATAATTATTATAGGGAACCACTTCAGACAAAAATATTTTAAAATGATAATTATCGAATGAACTTATAAACGTGTTAAGTATGTAAGTGAGCAGAATTAATATTGTATAATTTCAAGCTACTGCAGCTTGATGCAAAACATTTAAAAATATATACAGGTAGTTGCGAACGCCTTTTTTCTGCAAATTAGTTTTTTACCACTACATGCATAATATTATGTTACTGACTCATATGCCATGTCATGTAGGTACTTAAGCTGATAAAGTGATTATTTATTTAAAAATAACCACTACATGACCAAAAATGTTATTTGACTGGTCTATATCTTTATGTTGTTTTAAAAGCTGCACCTATTACTGTGTAATTTAAGCCTTCTTCAGTAGCTTAACCATAATCATAAGATCGTTATTAATTTAATTTTCTAAGTTTAAAAGCGATAACACTTTTTTATTATATGTACACAAATGTCGAATGAGGTCAACAATTACGACACCGTAAATACTTCTAAAATTTAATTAAGATTGAAAGATATTAAGTATGTATGAATTATCATCTTCTCAGACTTTATCACCAATCACTAGCACTATAAAAGGGTCGTAAAAGTAAACACCGCCAGGTCTAAATTAAGCAAACATTAACTAGGTCAATAATGAAAACATGATTAATTTTAATTTTTAAGATCAAATGAATTACAGAACGCAGATAGTTAATAGTTTAGTTAGCTAAACAGTGTTTGTGTTATAATGTAAGTATCTATTCTGTACATGCAAAATGCCACAACATAAATTACATTGCAACTCAAAACCTCTTAACGAATTTTGATGTTCGATGGATCAGCTTGGGATAAGATAATAATTAAAAAAAAAAAATTCTAAATTTATATTTAAAAAGGCTATCCTTGCCTACCCAGCGGAGGACGGAAGGCCTCTATCAAAAATTCCGCAGATCGAGATCATAATGAAATCAACATGTGAAAGAATCAAAATTTCGGCGACGTGTGGTATTCAAACGGATGCGTGGCCGATGATGATAATGAAGAAAAAAATTGCAAAAATTTTCAGGTTATATTTAGTTAAGTCAGATTTTTTTTATATAATTGATTGTAACTAGGTACATTTTCTTTAGCGCCTTATTGTTAGCACAAAGCCGAAAAAAATAAAATTATGAAAACGTGAGGAATAAAAAAAACAAGTTTTAATACGATAATTTAATTGACAATAAATATGCTCTTATCTACATATATCAAATTGACAAAATTACGTTTTTAAATGAATTAATGCACTGTGCACATCATTTATTAAAATTGCCAATACACTAAATAAGAAATTTAACTGGTACATTTCAATACGTTTGGTTTAAAAAAATAAAGACTTAACATAATAAAAATTAAAAAGAATGTATAAGGGTTATTAAAAAATTGATCTATTACAATTTACAATAACTTTGACTACACATAGGCCGATTTATATATGAAACAGCAAAAAACACAAGAAAACTTCCGGACCCTTTAGGCTAAATGCAGTAAAATTCCAGAAAAACCTTTTTAAAACCTCGTAAATTTACACAAAAAATCCTTTAACCATCCAATCATAGGACGAGTACAATAAAAAATATTAAAAAATGTTTATTTTTAATCCCTGCAATTTGCAGAAACATATACACATCATTACTTTTTTTTGTTCTCGGTGATGCTCAGTCCTATTGTCTAACGCCAATAAATTATATGATATGGAGCTATGCTCTTTATTATTTAATTATGCTTGTATTATAAACTAATTAGAATGCTCATACAAAGATTCCACAAAAGACAGCGTTTCAGAGAGCGCGCGTAAATCTTAGGAATCTATTAATATTTTATAAGTTTAATTATTACATTTAATATAGCTATTAAAAACTAGAAAAGACAGGCACCCAAACATTTGTTTAAACCGCTATTTTTTAATACAAAAAAAATTATAAGATCTACATCATCATAATTTTTAGGGTAACTACATTACGGTATGAACGCGTGATTTTTTTTTCTAAACTTATTAAGGTAAATCAAAGAATGCATTATTATTGTATTATAGTCCTCAGCCTAAGCCGAATCAATTTAATAAAAAGTCTGTCATCGATATCATAGCGATTTATAAGCCATAGATGTCCTTTACGCCCCTACATTTATTAAATTATTATCTATCAGATTTCTATTGTACAATTTTTTCATTAGTAAAATAACTTTGTAAAACAGTCTACCTACATTACATACAAGATTGTTTTAAGACATATCTATAAACTTTTTTCTTCTTTGCCTAAGCCACGGCCACATAGATACAGTAGCCTCACCTCTACCTAATTTATTTTATTCGCATATTAAATAAAATTATAGATACACAGTTTTTGTTAGTTAGTTATTAAGTTCATTGTGCAACGGTTATACCAGCTATTTGTAAATAATTTCCAAAAATCGAAGTTGTTTTCAGATCCCCATTTGCACAAGCCACGTTACAGCAACACACATATTTTTTAATTATACAGAAAATACAAAAAGATTCATAAAATACATATAGTTATATGCGCTTATCTTATCTAAATATATTTGATATTAATATACTCTATATTAGTTATTAGCTTACATTTTACCCTTTGAACAATTAGGCCAAAGTTTCAGTTCACATTTAAAAGCCCCGGCCAAGCCAGCCAAGCCATAGTTCCAAAATATTTTAGGTTAAGTATGAAAACCTTTCAAAATCTTTTATCAACTATGTATTAACTACAATTATGTATTTAATATTTGACAACTGCAATTAAATTGTTGTTTAACATTTAAATGCTTATTCATAACATTAATTATACAAATACAAAATAGGTGTCCACTTTTGGCAGTTTAGTTTTGATTTTTAATTAACGTTTTTCTGAGAGCTCTTAAATTGTTATACATTTAAAGTTTTCAAAATACACAGTTTATTCTTATTCACTAATGT
This sequence comes from Colias behrii, assembly GCA_029959065.1. Classification (NCBI taxonomy): domain Eukaryota; kingdom Metazoa; phylum Arthropoda; class Insecta; order Lepidoptera; family Pieridae; genus Colias; species Colias behrii. The sequence goes on from JARWMC010000002.1 coordinate 10,338,194, forward strand.
ACTTTTTATATTTTAAGTACTAGAAAGACTACATAAGATAAACTTAATATACAAAAAAATTATACTTAAAAAAATAAAAAAAAAATACATCATATTCATATATTATATTTTACATAAACAAGCTTCTAAACGACTAGATACTCTCATGTTTTAAAAATAAATATAAATAAAATGTCATGAATTCTATTATGAATGTGAAAATATTTTTTTCTATGAATAAATTAAATGAAATGACAAATTAAGGGAATAAAATATAAATGTAGAGAACATTCAGTGTCAATGGGAATGTCTAGTTTCCTCTTTTCTTTAGTACTGAACTAGCTTACCGCCCGCGGCTTCGCCCGCTTTGTCTAAAACCTAATAAATTATATACTAAAACCTTCCTCTTGAATCACTCGTTCTATTAAAAAAACCGCATCAAAATCCGTTGCGTAGTTTTAAAGATTTAAGCATACACAGGGACATTGGGACAGAGAAAGCGACTTTGTTTTATACTATGTAGTGATGGTGAGATCGTACAAATTTTTCCAGATATATATTTTCAGCTATGTTTGTATATGTAAAATACATAAACGTAATGTTAAGCTAATTAAAATCTAAAAAAATTGATTCATTAAATATTCAGAAAAATCAATTCATAAGACTACCTTCTGTTAGAACAAACCGTATTAAATGAGCCTTTTGCGTAGGTCATAAAATAATTTTTTGCCTTGATAAATTTATATTGTATATTAAAAAAAAATCCTCAAAAAACCTCTTTGACTCTTGTAAATCTACAATATTTTACATATAGTATGCATATTGCATACAAAAGAAAAATACACAGAATATTAAAATTTTCGGACTTTTTCTACGACACTATTGGAATGGGACTACATTATTTGTAAGAAAATGGCGAGCGATTTTCAAACAAATAAATAAATTCGAGACAGAATATTTTTTTTCTAAACTAAAGATAAAATAAAATATATAACTAAAATTCCCACTTCAAAGTTCGAATTTAGCTGATAAAATATAGCATAAGATTATGAAGCTTACCAATAATCATATTCCATTAAGAGGCAATATCTACTGAGCCATTCCATAAAATTAAATTGAATCAATTTTTTTTTCTATTTTTCGCTCATAATATACTGCGAGCTTGTATCTAAATTGTTTTTTTTCCTATTTATCGCTCCTATTATAGTACTGTGCGGCCAGATCAAGTAACTCCCTTCTCAACTGTTGCGCCTGCGATCGCAAATGTTGTTCCCTTGTTCGAATCACCTTGTATTGTTCTTCGCGTTCCTCCGTGTGTTGGGGTACTAGCCAGCGGAGATATAGTTCTGTAATGGATGGTAAAATATAATAAAATAATTAATCCATACTAATATTATAAATGCGAAAGTAACTCTGTCTGTCTGTCTGTTACTCAATCACGCCTTAACTAATGAACCAATTTGCATGAAATTTGGTATAGAGATATTTTGATACCCGAGAAAGGACATAGGATAGGTTTTATCCCGGAAATCCCGCGGGAACGGGAACTATGCGGGTTTTTCTTTGACTGCGCGGGCGATGCCGCGGGTGGAAAGCTAGTAAGTAATATATTTTACTCTCTGTTCGCCCGCGTGGTCTAAGCAGATTTTCATGGAGAGGTGTTTCGCTGCGGTAAAAACTAGCCTATAAAGTATAATATGTAAGGAAGAATGTGGAAAATTCAGAAGTAATCATTGAATATAATAAAAATATATAGATGTAGTGCACAGCTTCTACTAACTAAGGGACTATTTTGTCTCATTTGGAGTCGTTAAACAGATGGCGATGTATGTACATGTGTGAGCATGTGCTTGTGCGTGTGCGAGCGAGAGCATGTGCGTGTGTGTTTGTGCGAACGTATGCGAGCGTGCGTATGTTTGTCATCCGGTTCAAATAACACACAGAAAACACAATTTCAGATTACCTTCCCATATAACGAAGCTCATTGGTGCAACAGATGGCCATATAACATTAGGCGTGGGATCATACAATGGATTAATATATGTAGTCAATTCATCTGGCTGGTTGATCCACGACCATAGACTGGTTGTATGCTCATAGACACCTCGCGTTTCGCGCTCTTGGTCACTGTCGCAGAGGAATGTTCCTGTAAAATATTTAATAATGTTTAGTAAATAATAATTGTGAAAGGAAAAAATAAAGTTATATTGTCAAAAAAAATTGTTTCATTTACTTCCTTGATCGAATGTCCGACTGTCTTTTAAAACGCATTTATTGTAATAAAAACTATATGAATAACGGATTTTTATGCTACAATGTTACAGTCATTGCTATAAACATCATTAATTGACTAAAATAAATTTGATTTTATTTGGATTTCCTTTAAGAGAAACATTAACAAGCTGGCTAGATTGTGTCATGTATGTAATCTTCTGTATAATATCTTCTAATCTTTTATCTTCGCGCTCTATTGGCGCTAGTATACTCACTCACCGAACTGGCTTGCATACGCGTGCTCGAATAGCGTGATAAGGAACGACTGCCGGTATTCAAAGCTGCACAGGAACTGCTCCAGGAACTGTCGCACACAGTCGAGGAACAGCGGGAAGGTTGGTGCTCCGCTTGCAACCACGCGCTCTATTGGCGCTAGTATACTCACTCACCGAACTGGCTTGCATACGCGTGTTCGAATAGCGTGATGAGGAATGACTGGCGGTACTCGAAGCTGCACGGGAACTGCTCCAGGAACTGGCGCACGCAGTCGAGGAACAGCGGGAAGGTTGGTGCTCCGCTTGCAACCACGCGCTCTATTGGCGCTAGTACACACACTCACCGAACTGGTTTGCATACACGTGCTCAAACAGCGTGATAAGGAACGACTGCCGGTACTCGAAGCTGCACGGGAACTGCTCCAGGAACTGTCGCACACAGTCGAGGAACAGCGGGAAGGTTGGTGCTCCGCTTGCAACCACGCGCTCTATTGGCGCTAGTATACTCACTCACCGAACTGGCTTGCATACGCGTGTTCGAATAGCGTGATGAGGAATGACTGGCGGTACTCGAAGCTGCACGGGAACTGCTCCAGGAACTGGCGCACGCAGTCGAGGAACAGCGGGAAGGTTGGAGCTCCGCTTGCAACCACGCGCTCTATTGGCGCTAGTATACTTACTCACCGAACTGGCTTGCATACGCGTGCTCAAACAGCGTGATAAGGAACGACTGCACTCGAAGCTGCACGGGAACTGCTCGAGGAACTGTCGCACACAGTCGAGGAACAGCGGGAAGGTTGGTGCTCCGCTTGCAACCACGCGCTTTATTGGCGCTAGTATACTCACTCACCGAACTGGCTTGCATACGCGTGTTCGAATAGCGTGATGAGGAATGACTGGCGGTACTCGAAGCTGCACGGGAACTGCTCCAGGAACTGTCGCACGCAGTCGAGGAACAGCGGGAAGGTTGGTGCTCCGCTTGCAACCACGCGCTTTATTGGCGCTAGTATACTCACTCACCGAACTGGCTTGCATACGCGTGTTCGAATAGCGTGATGAGGAATGACTGGCGGTACTCGAAGCTGCACGGGAACTGCTCCAGGAACTGTCGCACGCAGTCGAGGAACAGCGGGAAGGTGGGAGCTGCGCGGGCTGCGGTGGCGTGCGGGCCGCAACGCAGCCGAGTGCTGAACGGGTGTCCGGCGCCTAACCACTCGCGCTCTATTAGCGCTTGCAAACTACAAACAAAATGAAAAATAAAAATTTTGCACTATACAGGGTGTAATCGTTAAGTGTGCACATGCAATTATTCCGTAACTATTGCAGATATCAAAAAACTTTATACTGATATCGACAGCCCTTTACCTAATGAGTAAAATGACTACAATTACTTTTTAATAATAAAATGGGAAATATCCAAAAATTTTACACCAAACACTCCGATATCAGTATAAAGTTTTTTGATATCTGCAATAGTTACGGAATAATCGCCTGTGCACACTTAACGATTACACCCTGTATACATGCAATTTAATAAATGCACAATAATGATAATAAATTGTAAATTTGATTAAAAATAAAATCCTATTTCGCTTTGACTAACTTTTTTATTACAGTAAGTACTTTGAACTTTTACCAAAGTAAAAATAGCCACTATCACTCTCTAGCATATTTATCCCCAGACACGAAAATATGCATCTTTATATGTAAGGCTAACTTTTATTTTCCACGGCCGAAACAATAAGGATAGTAGGTAGTAGTAGGATTTACACTCACCCTCTGATAGTGCGACAATCGGGACTCAATATAATTTGCACCAGAGAGCAGACAAGCAATGTTGCATCTTCTCCACGCGTGCCATGTATTAAAACCGGTTCTCCTTTCTGCGATTTCAATATAACATCTACTTAAAACCAAGTTGGATTGACTCTCGCATGATTTATAACCCAAGGAAATATCTTACCAATTTATATGACATTTGGATTTGCAAGTGCAGTACACTTCGTAAGTTAAAAAAAGAGTGACATTTTTATAATAACAACACATTTAAAGTTTTCATAAGCATGACTCTACTATTGATATGCACATATTCAACCTTCATTAATCCAAAACTGATAGTAGGATAATATTCTATAGGATATTATGTATGGTCGCAGCCAGGACAATTTAAGTGTACCATAAAAAAAACCTAACCTAAAACTAGGGACCATACATTCATCAAATTAATCCATTGCTTCAAAGACTTATTTATATTCCATACTTACATGATGTATATGTTGTGCTATAATACAAGCAGTGTGAAGCGAGTTTCGCACTGATTCTGGCCACCCACATGATTCCAGTCTTGATATCCACTTATCTGATGATATTTCTTTGTCTAGACATGCTGGAAAAGAAATTTAACATAAATTATTTTGTTCATATAGATTTTCACATTTGGATTAAGATACATAAAACTGCAATACATTCGCACATGGATAGCGGGCGACCGTAGACAGAAAGCTAATCTATACTAATATAATATTATAAAGCTGAAGAGTTTTTTTCTTAGAACGCACTAATCTTCAGGAAATACTGGCCGGTTTGAACAATTATTTTATTGTTAGATAGCCCTTTTATAACAAATGCAAAGTAAATAGCAGGAAGATGTGATTGGAATAATTATATGTACCGTACTGTAGCTAGACCAACACAATTTCAGGACAATGGACATAAATCCATGTTAAAATAAAATATTTATCCTAGAAGATAAAGTATTTTTTTACCTTCAACTAACTTGGAAAAGCTCTCCAATAACTGTTGTTGATTATCAACATCATCCATTGATCTATTGTATATTCTCCACTGTGAGTAATTTGCTGCACTCTCTGTACCACCCCCTGTAGGCATAATTGTCTATTATTTTAACACTTTTCTTCTGGTAGCATTTGAGGGTAGTGAGCGTTCAAGTATTATGTAATGCAATTTTAGACGATTTTTAATCCCCCTTCCCCCCAAATTGTGTGATGTAATACTTGAACGTCCCCATACACATGATTTTTTATTAATTCACCAAATTTAGAAATACACATTTTCTTTAAAGAAACTATTTACAGTACTCCAAAATTAATAATGCGCATGCAAATCTTCGCTAATTGTCGTATTTCCGAAAACACTCGAATCATTGAATCGTAAGAGCCCTAAACAATGCACTTGCATTTTACACCTTGTTCAAAAGAAATAGAAGTCAATTCACGGACAAACACAATCAAAAACAAATTGGGCGGTAGGTGACGGTAGCCTGTCAGTCAAAAAACTCAAAAATCCGCCAGTCGTCTTTAAATATTGGTGGTGACTGCACGTGTTCTCTCTGTGTGGAATTATATAGAGCTGCTATTACATACCCTTCTTGGTTTTGTTTTTAAAGGTGAATTGAATTAATCGATGAAATGATTTACACAGGTGATGGCAGTAGGGAAAGTGAAAATGAAGAAGAGCATAAATGTATCTAAAATGTCAGAAATAAAGATAATCCCTGATTTTGATTGTTTTTATTTTTATTTTTTTGTAATTGTCATAATAGAAGAATGATCAGTACTGTAAATACTTTTGAACTGAGAAATGATTAGATTTATATGGTTTAAATGTAAACCTGTGTTTGAAAACCATATTTTATACAATATAAATTTTGTGTTATTTTAACCTTCTTTTCTTCCATCATTACACCAGCTTCAGTAAGGCACTCTAAAAGTACTATACAATTTTCCAAGTAAATCAATCCAACAAAGATATATTTGCAATCGTGGGGTTATCCTCGCTATTTACTTACAAGGAATTATCGAAACAAAATCGTTACTTACAAATAAATATTAATCTCTTTTAGCACAAAACACATAATTTGACTAAATTATGCATGAAGAAAATGCATTTAACCACTCTATATACATATCGTCTTCGGACGCTCCGGGAATATGACAGTTGCCGAACAGTGACGAAGATTTCTATGTGCATTATTACTTTTGGAGTACTGTACTTGTTTATAATTAATAAATGTTTATAAATACCTTTATTTTGCTGCTGTGATATTGAATTAGAGCTCCTTAAGTCATAAATGATGCCTTTCATACCAACATTGACAACTGAATTGAGAATATGTTCATCAGGTTTGCACCTCCTATGCTTAGGCCCGTACATTGGTTGACCTGCTCGTAATAAAACTGCCTGGAATAAAATAATAATCATGTCACATATCAATGCAACTTATTAATTTATTGAAATAAATAAATTCATAGAAAAGTAGTTTCTAAATAATTTTTATATCTGACTTTTTAAATACATAGTTTTGGAAAGTCAGGATTATTATGAGTCAAAAAAGTAAGAATCTTAAGATGTAATTTACCTACTTCTTTATTTTATATCACTCTGTAGTCAAACAAGGTGATTTTTACACAAGTATGTTATTATACAAGGTTAGTTTTATACAAGTATGTTATTATCATAGTAAAAATAATAAAAGATACATACCCCATTATTATGCCTATAAGAGAGTACAGGGAACCGACCACCCTGTCTGAAACTTGCTGCAGCTAATAATGTTTCGTCATCTATAACCTTTGGCACCACCACTGCTTTTGGATAACTGGGCGTGACTGTATAATGTTGGTTCACACGGGAGATGCGCCATTCTTCTGTTGCTAACACTTTCGTGAATTCGCCTTCAATACTGAAACATAATAATAAAGTGTTCTTACTTGTGGTTTAGATTTTTAAATGAAACCTGTAATTTACTTGTTTCAATTTCATTTACGATCAAATGTTTATTATAAAAACTATGACCAGTATCATACGACATAGGTTTTGTAACACTGATGATTATCAGTGTTACAAAACCTTTATAATGCAGTTCCGTCAAGAAGTAACAACACAAAGTATATATTAAATTCTCACTTGGTTCAGAAGTTAATACAAGGGTTGTAAATAAGAGGTATGATCTGTGATTGGTTTTAGAGATAAAAATAAAAAGAGAAAATGATTAGTTAATCAGAATCTAATATTGGGAGTTAAAAATGGTAATCTCACCGAACTTTTGTACTTTGTGGTAAATGTTAAATATATGTAATGATGATTCAAAAGTGCTTCTATAATAAATAAATGTTTGAGTTTTGTGATCACTAAAAGGGGGAGTGAGCATACAGGAAGGAATATTATCAGTGTGTAATGTACAATAAAATATCAGATAAGCAAGGATGTTATAATGTATCAATTACTCATTATTTCATATTGATCTGTTGTGTATGTTATTTACTTATATCTAACAGCTTATATGTTATTCACAATTTAAGTAAATATGGTTAATATTAATTACCTATATAGTGTGTATCCATTTTCCATGATAGGATGCATATGTCTATAGAAGAATGGATAGAATAAGCTTGGGTCTTGCAGATTTGATAGATTCTCTAAGGTCTGGGCAACAAGGTTCAGTTCTGTTGTGCTACTTATATCTAATTGAAATATTCTAAGATCCTTGCATTTCAAATACAATGAGCCTCCTTGAATTATACCCCCACTTAATTTGTTTTCCTTTTTCTCTATACAGTCTATATTCTTGTGAAGAAGCTGTGAACAAGATTTAGTTTGTCATATTCAAAAATCACAAATTTATGTAGGTACGGTTAAATTTTTTTATTAAACAGGAGAGTTAACAATAGCTAAGTAGATATTATTGAGTTGTGTGAAGTAACTAACTTTTGAAAACTGGAAATAAATAAATTAATTACCCATAGTTCTCGAACGCCTTCTTTTCTTGAACTTAAAATAAGATGATGGCCTGTGATACATACAGTTCCGTCTACATTGTCATGATGAGGATATTTTAAAATGACACCATCTAATTTATTTATTAGTATAAGCTCAATAAATTCCATCTGAATTTCTTGTTTTGAATAAAATTTAAAAAACGACTAATATTTGCATTATTTATCGCTAATTGCCAACTTGAAGTGTGAAGGTGAACTCTATGGGTGAACTGTCAAAACTCAAAACTCAAATGCATATTTTAGTGACAACCGACAACGGTATTTGAATAAAAATTACGGAGTTTTTGTGCATTCCATATAAAAATAATTATGAAACCCGTATTGGACGTATTAAATTAGGCTACACTCCATAATCCTCAAAAATACATACAATTTGAATATAATTCCGCATTTATACATTCGTGAATGCAATAACATTAAAATTATACTATAGGTACCTATAGGTCAATTTTGTTTAAAATTTTAATTCTTTTAAAATAGATGCAATACTAAAAATTAATTAATATTTAGCTTTCGTCTAAATAAAAATTATTTAAACGACAAAAAGTTAAGTTCAACATTTTAAATTTCTGAACGTGTTTGAAATATCTGAATGAGATGGCAATACACATCTTTATTGAATAGAAAAGGATGATATTCTGAAAAAACAGAGACAAATATACATTTTCCTCGGAGCAATTATTTTCGAGCAGGAACTATTCAATTTTGCTCTTGGCTCCATCTATGTACACTTCGCTTCGGAGCAAAATCTACAACGTATGTAAGAACGACAGAGATAGCAATTAGCATAGAGACAGAGTCGACAAATCGCAAACGACAGTTTGAGACGGCGATGAGTAAATTTTTTCAATTGTTTTATTAAATTTTGCCTCTTCTTTCACAAAACATTATAAATGGACAAACGAAACATCTATACAACATATTAAATAGTGTGTCCAACGGATCAACGAGACAAAGTGACAGAATAAATAAAACGTGCGGTGAGGTTCTGTATGTATTTGTGATTGTGTTGAAAGTAGGTAGGCTGGCTGGCTGAATGGTTTAGCTTGGGCAATGACCGGTCCTAATATTAAGATATTTATAATCGCAATATTTAGTAGCATTCCATTCAGAATCTTTATATTTTTCCTCCAATAAAGTATCTTATAAAGAGTGTATTTTAGCATCTTAATTTATTGTAAATTATTTATTCAGGAGATGGAGGATAACACAGATGTTAATAGGGAGACTGATGTGTCGTCGACGACAGCAGATGTCCCAGAGACTGGGGAAGCTGCAGGAACAAAGGGTAATGTTGAGATGGTAATAGTTGTAGAGAAAATGGAGGTAGACTCTAGTAATGAGGAGGCAGAGAGCCCGCCGATTACTGCAGCAGATATGGAAGACAAAGTCCATACTGTTTCAAAAGATATGCCTCAGAAAGATGGTTCACCATTAAAGTCCAAGGAATCACCTAAAAAGAAATTTTCTCCAGAAAAGGGTACCATATCACCAATAAAATTTATTCATTCTCCAAGAGTTGTTATCACACCTTCCAACATAGAAGAAATTAAGCAACCTAAAACTACTTTAGTAGCTAAAGATAATAATTTAGAAAGTTCAGATCATACTGTTGATTCTTCTCACAAGGCCTTATCTTTAAGTCAAGAAAGTGAGAAAGATGATGATGAAGGTAAATCATTAGATTGTTCGGAAAATGCTATATCATCAGGAGAGCAGGAATCAACTTTGAGACAAAGTCCACAAACAATAGTTTCTTCACCTAAAAGGAAAACACCTTTACTTAAAGGTGTGCCAGAAACCACACAGAAAGATACTTTGTATAAAGTGTTACCAGAAACTACACAAAAGCTATCCTCTGTTGATTCTGTATCTGAAACAATGCAGTCTACTGATAAACCTGTAATGGAAAAAGCTCAATCTGAACCAGTAGAGCAATTGGAAAATGGGGACAGCCAGAAGTTGGATGAATCTTGTAAAACATCAATAGATAGTCATTGTGATAAGTCAAATGATTCCCAACTTGATACTTGCTCTGATGTAAGTGAAAAAGAGCACAATAAAAGTATAAGCCGAGAGCTTAAGTCTCTCATTAAGTCTGCCAAAGAATCTAAGATAATTAGTGAATGTACACAATTGACAAGCAAAACAAGAAAGTCCAGAACATGTTTAGACAGTTCAAGTCCAAGTTTGAATACTTCTCTCGACGCAGAGAAGATAGGTGGTATTCGGCGTAATAGTAATTTATCTTCTAAGAGCAACTGCAGTGAGAAGTCAGAAAAGGCTGCAAAGCGTTCTATGAGATCACAAAACCCAGAGTTTGTGCATAAAGTCAAACAGTTCCTTAACTCCGTCACTGGAAAGGGTCCTCGTGAGTCTGATGATGACCAGGATTCGGAAGCAAAGAAAGAGAGTGAAATGTCACCTAAGAAGAAAAAGTTGGCAGAAGCACCACATTCACCACTTGTAAGTATAATTAGAATTTATGTATAATATAAACTAACATAATGTCATCTTTTTAAAAATACTATAACATTTTTGAGATATTAATTATTATACAATGTAAGAAAAAAAAAATGTAATTTTAAGTATTAATAAATGTGGTCTACTTAATTATTATCAAGTTTGAAGATAACATAATTTTAATAGCCTAATCTCAGTGATAGGATAGAAGTATGCTTCTTAGTTCTTACTAACTGTTCAAACCTGATTGATTAAGTAACAAAAAACTACAAATTTAATATAACTTTTCCTATAGAAAAAACACTCTCATATAGATACTATTATTTATTTACTTCTAAAAACACAATGCAAATAACGCTAAAAACTATGTACCAATTTTTTTCTTATACTTCTCTAGACAGGAGAGAAAAAGCTAAGAGCTGACCCATATTGTTGGCGATGTAATTGGGCTGTGGAACAAGTAAATACTGAGAAAGGTCATCCACCTATGCAATGCACGGTCTGTCCACGGAGTTATCACTACAAATGTCTATCTAGTACTGAGAGAAGTAAAATAGATACCGAACGGAGTTGGGTCTGTCCTGAATGCTTGAGTATATTGCATGCTGAAAGTTCAGATACTAGGTGAGTTATGTGTTTATAACTAGCTTTTCGCCGGCGGATTCGCCCGCTTTATCTAAAATTTAATAAATTACATACTAAAACCTTCCTCTTAAATCACTCAATCTATTTAAAACTGCATCATAATCCGTTGTGTAGTTTAAAGGTTTTAGCATACACACATACAGAGATTTGCTTTATACTAGTGATACATAAATTGCTATTATGATACTACCACAGTTCAATAATGTCTAAATTGTGTAGATTTCTACAGTTTCTCCAACTTATTACACCATTAATGATGTAAAAATATATATTAAAGTTAATTTATAACTTGGTATCATTATATTGGAAAGAGAATATACTTGACAAATAATTTATAGAACCAATTGTAAGAATAATAATATTAATGTTTTTAAATGTAGCATCAATGCTGTTCATACTAGAAAATTAATAACAATCCAATATATTGTTTTCAGATCTTTATCCATGAAGAAAATCTCTCTGGGGCTTCTTTGTGAGTTACTGCACCACGCATTAGTGAGAATGATGGATCTCAATGGGGTAAATTTTTTATTTTATTACTATACTAGCTTTCCACCCGCGGCTTCGCCCGCGCAGTCAAAGAAAAACCCGCATAGTTCCCGTTCCCGCGGGATTTACGGGATAAAACCTATCCTATGTCCTTTCTCGGGTAACAAAATATCTCTATACCAAATTTCATGCAAATTGGTTCAGTAGTTAAGGCGTGATTGAGTAACAGACAGACAGACAGAGCTACTTTCGCATTTATAATATTAGTATGGATTTTTACAGTATATTTTAACCTAAAAATTTCTTTGCCTTCAATCTTAAAATATTGCATCCATCTAGATCTAATAATAATGGTGTTAAATAATAATTAAGTTTTAAAGTAGGTACTTATAAAGATTAAAGTATCTTAGTCACATAACCTTAAACATAGTTGACTCTAGATCCGTCGATATTTTTAACAAATTTAAAAGATCCCTAATTCATTCATCCTAAAACAAAATGAAAACGAAATGCTTTCCTCCCGCGTCTTTGCCTGCGTTGTCATAAACATTACAATTATAAACTTAATATTCCTATTCAACCACGCTAGTTATTGGTGAAAACAAATGAAAATCGGTAGTTTATTAGTTTATAGCGCAAAGGCCGACAAACAGACGCCCCAAATGACTTTGTTTATAATATGTTGTAATAATATATAAGATGACATAAGTTATCAAGATTCATTGTTTCAATTTAAATATCAATTTCTTCATTACTCCTTTTTCATATTTAAACATGTTTACCCAGTAAGTAATAAAATTGTTGGTAAGTATTAGAAAGTTGTTACATATAAGTTTATGCTACTTTCAAAAAACATTTATTTAACTGTAATATTCTTCTCAATTTAGTATGAGATCTATTTTATGTGTTCTCGAGTCATATTTTGATATGAAAAATATACAATTTATTCTTAGAATAATTTTGATAATATTCGCCTTTTTTGCATAAAAATAATATGATTATATTACGATATTTAAATTGTTACCGTGTAGCAGTTGCGATATTTTTTTTTTAATGAAATTACACATTGCTAAATTGCAATGCGATTTATAACAATTTTTCATTTCAATAATTATGTATATACAAATAAATACCAATAAAAGTTAGCATAATCGTATTGAAATGAATGACTACCTACAATCGAAATCAGAATCGACAAGAATTTGTTACACGCTACCGCGAAAACAAAGATACAATATTTTGATACTTTCGCCAGCTCCACATTAATTCATTGACGCGTATGTGTGTCGTATGCTGCGTTGCCGGATTGTTAAAGTGACCTTGTTATACTATCTGCGCCGTGGGGCGACGCCGCGCGCTCCGTCTCTCTCGCACGTTAAATAATCAATACGGACGCGTCACTATACCCCTCTCGCTCGTGCTAATAATAAAACGATCACGCGGAATGCCTTGTGTTTGTACATTTGCTTCGTTTTTTTTTAATTCGTGCGCTATATTTTCTTAGAGCGTACGTGCAAATTTTTCGAACATCGAAATTGTATAAACAAAACATGGCGATTGCGCATTATTATTATATTTTTTTTTCATCACATTATACAGTATCTACATATTTACACGATTTAACACTATCCATGAATGTAGAAATTCAGTAAACAAATCGATTAAGATAGAAAGTAAACAATATCGTACGTGCTGTTTGTAATGTAATTCGATAATTATACATTTAATCATATTGCATTACATCAAAACAATCCACTAAATATGTGAAATGGTAATTATATATCAGTTAAATATTTCTTAACTATAAGAACTTCCAATACACCAATCTTCAGTTTCTTGATTTGTGATCATAACCTACCTAGTTGTTTTTATATACTTATGCAAATATTTTGACCTAATTGGCTATAATACATACTATTTTTTATACTTCTTCTTTCTCCTCTAGCTTTTAGAAGACTGTCTATTTTCACGTAATAACTACTGGACTTATTTTGATGAACTGTTTTTTTTATGTTAATCATCGCTAAACTATATTAGTCCTGCGTAGCATATATACATAGATTATAATTTATTTTGAAAAATTTAATTCGAATTTAAATCTACGGACATGCGAACGGAGGCGCGGGCATCACAAAGATTTGTATTGAGTTGGGTATTTGCAATGGGCGGATGCAAATAATGAATGCATTATAAGGGGGAAATTTATACTGTTGTAGCTCGAAGACGTAAAGAGTATTCATCATTTTTACGATATAGTATTAAGGAAATACACATCTTAGTCGACAAAGAAACTTTTTCGCCATCTCGTTTTTTGTTATATTAATAATTATTTTTCCTTATGATTACAGGTGGAACCCTTCATGCAGCCCGTGGATCGGACTGAGTTCCCAGACTACGATAAATATGTCGTCCATCCAATGGACCTATCGCTTATGAAACAAAACATTACCAATGGTCTATACGGAAGCACGGAAGCCTTCATGGCTGACGCGCAATGGATACTGCACAACAGTATTATATTCAACACATGTAAGTTTCAAATATTTTGTACTACGATAGGAGTGTGGATTACACACAATACAGGAAAATTTATTTAAAGTGATTTTTTTATTGGTATAATTTTTTTTTAATTTTAATTTGTTTCCGTTTAATTTATATTTCGTTTATTTATATATTTATCCTTTTATTGGTTTACCATCTCACATGAGAATGTAGGTTTGAACGTTTCAGTGCAGTCGAAGTTGACGGGCGCGGCGCGTGCGCTCGTGCGCTTGTGTCGCGCGGAAATGGGCGAGATTGAGGCGTGCCCGGAGTGTTACGCGGCCGCGCATGCGAGGAAACCCACGTGGTTTACCGATGTGTGCTCCACGCCGCATGTGCTGCTGTGGGCTAAGCTTAAAGGTGAGGTTTTTGGGAAGGTAGGAGGGTACGGTACGGATGAGGCGAATTTGTATGGAGGGTTTATTGTATTAGGGTGTTTTGTACGAAGAGGTATAGGGGCGGGGATAATTTGTATGGTGGTTTTTAAGGGCAGTGTTGTCCACAATATGACAACATCGCCCATGCCATACAAATACACTATACAAACAAATAGGCGTTGTTGTGCGTTAAAATGAAAAAATAAATAAATATAATGCTTACAGTAGGATATATGTTGTTGGGTACAATATTTAATTCAGCACAAGAACATTATTTCCTATCCTTTTCTTAATCAGGCTTCACCTGAATACAGAAATAATTTCATGATATTGAATACGTAATATTCTTTACTATTATATAGTCAAATATTATATCGATAAAATAAAATATAAACGCAAGAAATTGGTTCTATAATTAAATCTTATTCTGTAGAAAAGCATTTCCTAATGCTAATGCTTTTCTAACTTCTAATATAAATTATTATTTCCTATTTTAGGTTTTCCCTACTGGCCAGCGAAAGGCATGTCCGTAAATAACGCTGGTTTAGTCGATGTAAGATTCTTCGGCGCACACGACCGCGCCTGGGTTCCCGCTAAAGATTGTTACTTGTACTCTGAGAAGGATCCTAATAATTTCCGAACGAAAAGACAAGATATATTGGACAGTATGCAGGTATGATTAATATAATTTTTTTATTCCAAAATAAAAATTTCATAAATCTGCAAATAATTTATGTTTCGGTATAATTAATAATAATTCGGTAATTTTAATTTTGTTGTAAAAATATATTGTTTATATTATAGGAAGCAGAACAACACATACGTAGTATATCAAGAAAATACGGCAAATTCATATACCCACCGTTCAAGACTCCATTTGAGCCAAGCAAACTTCCTGAGCAATTGAAAATGATGGTAAATACATACATTACTCCACATTTATTCAAACAAAATTAATATAATAAGTATAATATAAATTTTTGTTATAGATACCAACATATGAAGGTGAACTGAAGGTTCCTCTTAAAGATAAAATTACAACAGCATCGCCTAAAATAAAGGAAAAACGCCGGTCGAACTCCAAAAGTTCAAAGAGTTCTGTTATTGATGGGTGAGGCTTTTTATTCCTGCTATTTGTCTTAAGAAATTAATAAAGATATTATCTTTCATTATTTCCAACTTTTTACATTATTGAATATTCGTCACAAAGTATAAACGTTTTGATTAAAATAATGTACTGTTTCCTTCCATTACCCAGTAAAATCTTTACAATTGCAGTTTACAATATTTTTCGTTTCAGTGAAACAAGTGAAAGTGAAGAAGCACAAACACGAAAAATGGCTGATGGCGCGGAAATTGCGAAAGATGAAGATTTCAAGCTACAGATGTAAGTTTTATGTATTATTATTGAAAATTTAAACATAACAATAAGCAACAAATCTGTTAGTTAGGTATAAATGAAATTGCTAAAATAATTTCATTGGTTTTTACAGAGAATCAGATAAATCTATGGAAACAGATGAAAATGAAGTAAAAAATTCAACGAGAAAACGTCGCAGATCCGATCTAGAAGAGGCAGTCATTACAATAATTGATAGCAGTTCAACAGACAGACAAATAGATAGTGGTACAAGTACTCCTAAACGAAGTAAGGTAAATGGTGAAACTAATGCTCAGACTAAAGATGTAGTTACTGAAATAACTACAGATAAAGAAAAACCTGAAGAAAATGGTAAAGATAAAAAGGCTGAAGACCCTGTTGAGGACAAGACAGAGAAAACAAGTACAGAAACAGTGCAAGATTGTGAAGTGTTACCTAGTAGTACCACAGAAAAGCCAATAAAGGAAAAATCCCCCATTACTAGTACACCTATTGCTAATTCTACCCCTAAAAGTCTAAAGGATAAGTCAGAAAAGCATTCGCCTAAGCCAAGAGCATCCCGTGTTGAAAAGTCCAGTTCTAGTGACAAAGAGAAGCGAGAAGAAAGGATAAAACATAAAATAAGAATATCTAGAAATAAATCGCTCAATAATAGTAAAACGGAATTGAATACCAGTAAGGTATCAAATAAAGATGCTAACAACAGCAAACAAAAGGATAAAAAGGATAAGAATTCAGAGACGCCAAAAGATAAAAATACTTCGAAAGAAGATATGCCAAAAGATAAAAATACTTCTAAACAAGATACGCCAAAATCTACAAAAGATCGCTTGCAGTTCGACGATGATACTTCTCTAGCTGTAATTGCTCGAGATTCGCCAAAAAATACGAACGGGACAGGCATGCCAACAATCACTAGTGTTAGAAGTCTATCAACTAATCAGCAAGATGCATTCGCAAATAACTCGAATGCTAAAACTATTGAAGTGACAATCGAACCGAACTCTACGGCTAGCATTTTCATACCGACTAGTACAGATAATGTTCGCAATATGAAAGAAGCAGCCACTAAACTACAGAAGCTAAGGGAGGCTTCAGACGTGCCGGTTGGTCGCGTTGGCGTCAGAGCGTTTGCTCGTATGAAGTCACCTGAAGCATCACCACCGAAACCTACTAATAGCATGGAAATTGAAATCAAAACGGAACCACTGGACGTTGACGACGCGGACAGACAAAACGAAAAAATGGATCTCATGGAAGCGTGCAACTTGAGGCCGGTCAATCCTCCCGTGAATAGATTACGTGAAGTGCGAATAAATAAAGTGATTGTGTCGCCGTTGGCAAGGAAAACGGCACCAAAACCGCCCGAGGTTCGCGTAAAGGCTAAGAAAACGTTCCCGCAACCGAAAAAGCCGGATGAAGGGCGATCGGAGTTGAATTCTAAGAACTCTATGGTTTATATTCCAATACAGCCGGCGACGGCGCAGGCTCCGGTGCGGCCCACGAGGCCTGTTGCTGTTAATGGGCCTAATGCACCGGCTCGATCTCAAGCTCCAGTCTCTAGTGTTGGTAAGTGTTGTGTTCTAACTTCCTATGTTTGATAATTATGTAATATTTTTAGCAATCTACTTAGAATCTTGGCGAGTTTGTTTTCGTAATCTATTATTGTATTCTAAAACTTTAATTCCAGCCAACAGTTCGATAAATACAGTATCTTCACCCGTCATCTCTTCCACGATCGGCTCTATGGTTAGCCTCACAAGCAGTACATCGACGACCACAGTTATATCCAGTTCGAATACGCCGAAAATGGCACAATTGCCCACAATACAGTCGCTCGGCACGATACCGGGGATTGGTCAAACTAATGTGCACACAGTGCCTTTGATTACGTCTCTGAATGGGCAATGGACATTTAGCTTGCAGCCAATGATGTCTGTTGGTGGAGTAGATGTGAGTACAATAATAATAAATGTTTTCATTACCCTGAAACTGCTATAACACAAAAGTTGATAAAGATGAAAATTTCTGTGTTAAATCATTAAATCGTATTTATTTATTTCGCACAACTTCGTTCGCGATGTATGTTAACTTTTTACAATATTTTATATTATTATAATACTATTTGACAAAACATAAATAGATTTCTGTCAACAAACATATTGTTTCTTTCAGAACGCGTCAAATTCTCCAATCGTAAACGGTATAGGAGACAGGAATACTGCGGGGACTCTGGTGGCCGTACCCACTCCGGCGAGTGTGGCTTCAATATTACCACAAATTAACTCCGCTAACAATAGGACGGATGATGCTGTTACTGAAGTAAGTTGGATGCTATTATGTGTTATTTTTGATTCAACTACTAAGTACAGTACTGGACGATTTCAGATGTTAATCATATTATAAATAATTGATGAGTTCTAAGTTCTTATAATTCATGACGTGAGAAAACCAACAATCATTAGCATTTTTTGTAGCCTTTGTCGCAATAATTTTTATCGCGTTGATACAATAAATCCACATTCTGCATTTTATTACGAAAATATCGAAGTATCAACGCAAAAGTGATCCTTAGATACGTACGAGAAAACGATCCACTGCATATCAACATTAATTTTATTTATTTATAGTTACCACGACTACAACAAAGGCCGCTACTGAACCCGTTCGATTCAGCAACACCAATAGGAAGTGTACCACCTCCGTCCACAGCTGGGCCTTTAACTGCCAAACTCAACCAGAATGCTGTTAAGGTGGGCTTTTTGTATTAATTACAAAATGTTTTGTCATATTTCTTATTAACTTTTTATTGAAAACTTTGTAAAATGTTCCAGCATTAGACGAAATCTTTTTAGTTGTATGTTTTGCAATTATTATCACATTTTTCATATTTCGAACTTAAATTAATGTGTATGTTTTCATATATTAAGAATCGTACACAATAAATTGTTTATGACTTGCTTGTTATCTTAATATCACGTTCGTATAATATATTAGAAATAAATTTTATTAACGTTCCAGCTGACGGATTTCTTCCGGACGCTTCTAGAAGATTCCCTGGACAAGATCAACGAGCCGGCGGCCGTTGTGACGTCACTCAAGCTGCAGCTAGAGCAACTGCAGTGGAAACATAAACAAGAGATCGAGGAATTGAAACATAACTATGGTATTTACTTTTTAATAACGTGTTTGGTATTTTGTTGAAATTTCTTATTGTTGCTATCATTACAGAAGGAAGTTTGAGAACAAAACTTTTTGAGCTTTTCATGTCGATTAAGATACTTACCAAACCATACTCTTAATCTTAATTAATATTATATGTATGCTTCTTGGTCTATTTGATACAGTCCTTTTTAATTTTGTTGTTTAGTAAAATGATAATAGTAGTTTTTATATAATAGTAGTACCATTGCATATGCACAAATTATAATTACATCGTAAACGATATTTTTATAAATAATTTCAGAGCTATCGCTAGTAGAAATGCGGGCGTCGTTCGACAAGGAGAAAGCTCGTGTCGTGAGCGAGGCGCGGCGAAGCGCTCAGGTTGAACTCGAGGCGGCTGTTAAAGCGGCTAAGACGAAACAATGGTGAGTTATTGTCTTTTTCTTTACTATGATGTATGTTTTAGGGCTGATTTTTCAATCCTTGGATAAAACTTATTCGTCAAATAATGTATAAAACTACCATTTTAAAAACGTATTCTAATTGTCCGTATTTGACAGTTTACGTGACATTTTAATATTATCGTGTAATACTTTATTGGACAGATAAGTTTTAACCAAGCATTGAAAAATCGGCCCTTAATAATGTAAATCCTTTAAATAGCACGAAAGCAAATTTTCCCTCATTGTGCAGTATTTCAAATTTGACTTAGATATTGCAATGTTTCTGTTACATAGTTTGAATTTGAAATTGAGTAGAGCTGGGTAACATTTAATGAAATATATGTGTTGCGAGATTATGTTTAAAATTAATAAACAATTTATCTTATGAAAACATTAAAAAAAAACATGTTTCTTGATCATACCCGAAAAATTTACTAAATCTACTCAACTTGCTATAATTTGATATTTAAAGAGTATAATATGATTCAATCAAAGTCGTCAATTACAGCTATTATTCCAAGTAACTCACATACTGCATTCTAAAAATATATTTATCTATATAGGTGCGCGAACTGCATGCAAGAGTCGCAGTACTACTGCTGTTGGAACACGTCGTACTGCGACTACGGGTGTCAGCGCGCGCACTGGCCGCACCACGCCGCGCTCTGCACGCAGCCCAGGAACCAGGTAATGTATCACACACATAGAGTCGCAGTACTACTGCTGTTGGAACACGTCGTACTGCGACTACGGGTGTCAGCGCGCGCACTGGCCGCACCACGCCGCGCTCTGCACGCAGCCCAGGAACCAGGTAATGTATCACACACATAGAGTCGCAGTACTACTGCTGTTGGAACACGTCGTACTGCGACTACGGGTGTCAGCGCGCGCACTGGCCGCACCACGCCGCGCTCTGCACGCAGCCCAGGAACCAGGTAATGTATCACACACATAGAGTCGCAGTACTACTGCTGTTGGAACACGTCGTACTGCGACTACGGGTGTCAGCGCGCGCACTGGCCGCACCACGCCGCGCTCTGCACGCAGCCCAGGAACCAGGTAATGTATCACACACATAGAGTCGCAGTACTACTGCTGTTGGAACACGTCGTACTGCGACTACGGGTGTCAGCGCGCGCACTGGCCGCACCACGCCGCGCTCTGCACGCAGCCCAGGAACCAGGTAATGTATCACACACATAGAGTCGCAGTACTACTGCTGTTGGAACACGTCGTACTGCGACTACGGGTGTCAGCGCGCGCACTGGCCGCACCACGCCGCGCTCTGCACGCAGCCCAGGAACCAGGTAATGTATCACACACATAGAGTCGCAGTACTACTGCTGTTGGAACACGTCGTACTGCGACTACGGGTGTCAGCGCGCGCACTGGCCGCACCACGCCGCGCTCTGCACGCAGCCCAGGAACCAGGTAATGTATCACACACATAGAGTCGCAGTACTACTGCTGTTGGAACACGTCGTACTGCGACTACGGGTGTCAGCGCGCGCACTGGCCGCACCACGCCGCGCTCTGCACGCAGCCCAGGAACCAGGTAATGTATCACACACATAGAGTCGCAGTACTACTGCTGTTGGAACACGTCGTACTGCGACTACGGGTGTCAGCGCGCGCACTGGCCGCACCACGCCGCGCTCTGCACGCAGCCCAGGAACCAGGTAATGTATCACACACATAGAGTCGCAGTACTACTGCTGTTGGAACACGTCGTACTGCGACTACGGGTGTCAGCGCGCGCACTGGCCGCACCACGCCGCGCTCTGCACGCAGCCCAGGAACCAGGTAATGTATCACACACATAGAGTCGCAGTACTACTGCTGTTGGAACACGTCGTACTGCGACTACGGGTGTCAGCGCGCGCACTGGCCGCACCACGCCGCGCTCTGCACGCAGCCCAGGAACCAGGTAATGTATCACACACATAGAGTCGCAGTACTACTGCTGTTGGAACACGTCGTACTGCGACTACGGGTGTCAGCGCGCGCACTGGCCGCACCACGCCGCGCTCTGCACGCAGCCCAGGAACCAGGTAATGTATCACACACATAGAGTCGCAGTACTACTGCTGTTGGAACACGTCGTACTGCGACTACGGGTGTCAGCGCGCGCACTGGCCGCACCACGCCGCGCTCTGCACGCAGCCCAGGAACCAGGTAATGTATCACACACATAGAGTCGCAGTACTACTGCTGTTGGAACACGTCGTACTGCGACTACGGGTGTCAGCGCGCGCACTGGCCGCACCACGCCGCGCTCTGCACGCAGCCCAGGAACCAGGTAATGTATCACACACATAGAGTCGCAGTACTACTGCTGTTGGAACACGTCGTACTGCGACTACGGGTGTCAGCGCGCGCACTGGCCGCACCACGCCGCGCTCTGCACGCAGCCCAGGAACCAGGTAATGTATCACACACATAGAGTCGCAGTACTACTGCTGTTGGAACACGTCGTACTGCGACTACGGGTGTCAGCGCGCGCACTGGCCGCACCACGCCGCGCTCTGCACGCAGCCCAGGAACCAGGTAATGTATCACACACATAGAGTCGCAGTACTACTGCTGTTGGAACACGTCGTACTGCGACTACGGGTGTCAGCGCGCGCACTGGCCGCACCACGCCGCGCTCTGCACGCAGCCCAGGAACCAGGTAATGTATCACACACATAGAGTCGCAGTACTACTGCTGTTGGAACACGTCGTACTGCGACTACGGGTGTCAGCGCGCGCACTGGCCGCACCACGCCGCGCTCTGCACGCAGCCCAGGAACCAGGTAATGTATCACACACATAGAGTCGCAGTACTACTGCTGTTGGAACACGTCGTACTGCGACTACGGGTGTCAGCGCGCGCACTGGCCGCACCACGCCGCGCTCTGCACGCAGCCCAGGAACCAGGTAATGTATCACACACATAGAGTCGCAGTACTACTGCTGTTGGAACACGTCGTACTGCGACTACGGGTGTCAGCGCGCGCACTGGCCGCACCACGCCGCGCTCTGCACGCAGCCCAGGAACCAGGTAATGTATCACACACATAGAGTCGCAGTACTACTGCTGTTGGAACACGTCGTACTGCGACTACGGGTGTCAGCGCGCGCACTGGCCGCACCACGCCGCGCTCTGCACGCAGCCCAGGAACCAGGTAATGTATCACACACATAGAGTCGCAGTACTACTGCTGTTGGAACACGTCGTACTGCGACTACGGGTGTCAGCGCGCGCACTGGCCGCACCACGCCGCGCTCTGCACGCAGCCCAGGAACCAGGTAATGTATCACACACATAGAGTCGCAGTACTACTGCTGTTGGAACACGTCGTACTGCGACTACGGGTGTCAGCGCGCGCACTGGCCGCACCACGCCGCGCTCTGCACGCAGCCCAGGAACCAGGTAATGTATCACACACATAGAGTCGCAGTACTACTGCTGTTGGAACACGTCGTACTGCGACTACGGGTGTCAGCGCGCGCACTGGCCGCACCACGCCGCGCTCTGCACGCAGCCCAGGAACCAGGTAATGTATCACACACATAGAGTCGCAGTACTACTGCTGTTGGAACACGTCGTACTGCGACTACGGGTGTCAGCGCGCGCACTGGCCGCACCACGCCGCGCTCTGCACGCAGCCCAGGAACCAGGTAATGTATCACACACATAGAGTCGCAGTACTACTGCTGTTGGAACACGTCGTACTGCGACTACGGGTGTCAGCGCGCGCACTGGCCGCACCACGCCGCGCTCTGCACGCAGCCCAGGAACCAGGTAATGTATCACACACATAGAGTCGCAGTACTACTGCTGTTGGAACACGTCGTACTGCGACTACGGGTGTCAGCGCGCGCACTGGCCGCACCACGCCGCGCTCTGCACGCAGCCCAGGAACCAGGTAATGTATCACACACATAGAGTCGCAGTACTACTGCTGTTGGAACACGTCGTACTGCGACTACGGGTGTCAGCGCGCGCACTGGCCGCACCACGCCGCGCTCTGCACGCAGCCCAGGAACCAGGTAATGTATCACACACATAGAGTCGCAGTACTACTGCTGTTGGAACACGTCGTACTGCGACTACGGGTGTCAGCGCGCGCACTGGCCGCACCACGCCGCGCTCTGCACGCAGCCCAGGAACCAGGTAATGTATCACACACATAGAGTCGCAGTACTACTGCTGTTGGAACACGTCGTACTGCGACTACGGGTGTCAGCGCGCGCACTGGCCGCACCACGCCGCGCTCTGCACGCAGCCCAGGAACCAGGTAATGTATCACACACATAGAGTCGCAGTACTACTGCTGTTGGAACACGTCGTACTGCGACTACGGGTGTCAGCGCGCGCACTGGCCGCACCACGCCGCGCTCTGCACGCAGCCCAGGAACCAGGTAATGTATCACACACATAGAGTCGCAGTACTACTGCTGTTGGAACACGTCGTACTGCGACTACGGGTGTCAGCGCGCGCACTGGCCGCACCACGCCGCGCTCTGCACGCAGCCCAGGAACCAGGTAATGTATCACACACATAGAGTCGCAGTACTACTGCTGTTGGAACACGTCGTACTGCGACTACGGGTGTCAGCGCGCGCACTGGCCGCACCACGCCGCGCTCTGCACGCAGCCCAGGAACCAGGTAATGTATCACACACATAGAGTCGCAGTACTACTGCTGTTGGAACACGTCGTACTGCGACTACGGGTGTCAGCGCGCGCACTGGCCGCACCACGCCGCGCTCTGCACGCAGCCCAGGAACCAGGTAATGTATCACACACATAGAGTCGCAGTACTACTGCTGTTGGAACACGTCGTACTGCGACTACGGGTGTCAGCGCGCGCACTGGCCGCACCACGCCGCGCTCTGCACGCAGCCCAGGAACCAGGTAATGTATCACACACATAGAGTCGCAGTACTACTGCTGTTGGAACACGTCGTACTGCGACTACGGGTGTCAGCGCGCGCACTGGCCGCACCACGCCGCGCTCTGCACGCAGCCCAGGAACCAGGTAATGTATCACACACATAGAGTCGCAGTACTACTGCTGTTGGAACACGTCGTACTGCGACTACGGGTGTCAGCGCGCGCACTGGCCGCACCACGCCGCGCTCTGCACGCAGCCCAGGAACCAGGTAATGTATCACACACATAGAGTCGCAGTACTACTGCTGTTGGAACACGTCGTACTGCGACTACGGGTGTCAGCGCGCGCACTGGCCGCACCACGCCGCGCTCTGCACGCAGCCCAGGAACCAGGTAATGTATCACACACATAGAGTCGCAGTACTACTGCTGTTGGAACACGTCGTACTGCGACTACGGGTGTCAGCGCGCGCACTGGCCGCACCACGCCGCGCTCTGCACGCAGCCCAGGAACCAGGTAATGTATCACACACATAGAGTCGCAGTACTACTGCTGTTGGAACACGTCGTACTGCGACTACGGGTGTCAGCGCGCGCACTGGCCGCACCACGCCGCGCTCTGCACGCAGCCCAGGAACCAGGTAATGTATCACACACATAGAGTCGCAGTACTACTGCTGTTGGAACACGTCGTACTGCGACTACGGGTGTCAGCGCGCGCACTGGCCGCACCACGCCGCGCTCTGCACGCAGCCCAGGAACCAGGTAATGTATCACACACATAGAGTCGCAGTACTACTGCTGTTGGAACACGTCGTACTGCGACTACGGGTGTCAGCGCGCGCACTGGCCGCACCACGCCGCGCTCTGCACGCAGCCCAGGAACCAGGTAATGTATCACACACATAGAGTCGCAGTACTACTGCTGTTGGAACACGTCGTACTGCGACTACGGGTGTCAGCGCGCGCACTGGCCGCACCACGCCGCGCTCTGCACGCAGCCCAGGAACCAGGTAATGTATCACACACATAGAGTCGCAGTACTACTGCTGTTGGAACACGTCGTACTGCGACTACGGGTGTCAGCGCGCGCACTGGCCGCACCACGCCGCGCTCTGCACGCAGCCCAGGAACCAGGTAATGTATCACACACATAGAGTCGCAGTACTACTGCTGTTGGAACACGTCGTACTGCGACTACGGGTGTCAGCGCGCGCACTGGCCGCACCACGCCGCGCTCTGCACGCAGCCCAGGAACCAGGTAATGTATCACACACATAGAGTCGCAGTACTACTGCTGTTGGAACACGTCGTACTGCGACTACGGGTGTCAGCGCGCGCACTGGCCGCACCACGCCGCGCTCTGCACGCAGCCCAGGAACCAGGTAATGTATCACACACATAGAGTCGCAGTACTACTGCTGTTGGAACACGTCGTACTGCGACTACGGGTGTCAGCGCGCGCACTGGCCGCACCACGCCGCGCTCTGCACGCAGCCCAGGAACCAGGTAATGTATCACACACATAGAGTCGCAGTACTACTGCTGTTGGAACACGTCGTACTGCGACTACGGGTGTCAGCGCGCGCACTGGCCGCACCACGCCGCGCTCTGCACGCAGCCCAGGAACCAGGTAATGTATCACACACATAGAGTCGCAGTACTACTGCTGTTGGAACACGTCGTACTGCGACTACGGGTGTCAGCGCGCGCACTGGCCGCACCACGCCGCGCTCTGCACGCAGCCCAGGAACCAGGTAATGTATCACACACATAGAGTCGCAGTACTACTGCTGTTGGAACACGTCGTACTGCGACTACGGGTGTCAGCGCGCGCACTGGCCGCACCACGCCGCGCTCTGCACGCAGCCCAGGAACCAGGTAATGTATCACACACATAGAGTCGCAGTACTACTGCTGTTGGAACACGTCGTACTGCGACTACGGGTGTCAGCGCGCGCACTGGCCGCACCACGCCGCGCTCTGCACGCAGCCCAGGAACCAGGTAATGTATCACACACATAGAGTCGCAGTACTACTGCTGTTGGAACACGTCGTACTGCGACTACGGGTGTCAGCGCGCGCACTGGCCGCACCACGCCGCGCTCTGCACGCAGCCCAGGAACCAGGTAATGTATCACACACATAGAGTCGCAGTACTACTGCTGTTGGAACACGTCGTACTGCGACTACGGGTGTCAGCGCGCGCACTGGCCGCACCACGCCGCGCTCTGCACGCAGCCCAGGAACCAGGTAATGTATCACACACATAGAGTCGCAGTACTACTGCTGTTGGAACACGTCGTACTGCGACTACGGGTGTCAGCGCGCGCACTGGCCGCACCACGCCGCGCTCTGCACGCAGCCCAGGAACCAGGTAATGTATCACACACATAGAGTCGCAGTACTACTGCTGTTGGAACACGTCGTACTGCGACTACGGGTGTCAGCGCGCGCACTGGCCGCACCACGCCGCGCTCTGCACGCAGCCCAGGAACCAGGTAATGTATCACACACATAGAGTCGCAGTACTACTGCTGTTGGAACACGTCGTACTGCGACTACGGGTGTCAGCGCGCGCACTGGCCGCACCACGCCGCGCTCTGCACGCAGCCCAGGAACCAGGTAATGTATCACACACATAGAGTCGCAGTACTACTGCTGTTGGAACACGTCGTACTGCGACTACGGGTGTCAGCGCGCGCACTGGCCGCACCACGCCGCGCTCTGCACGCAGCCCAGGAACCAGGTAATGTATCACACACATAGAGTCGCAGTACTACTGCTGTTGGAACACGTCGTACTGCGACTACGGGTGTCAGCGCGCGCACTGGCCGCACCACGCCGCGCTCTGCACGCAGCCCAGGAACCAGGTAATGTATCACACACATAGAGTCGCAGTACTACTGCTGTTGGAACACGTCGTACTGCGACTACGGGTGTCAGCGCGCGCACTGGCCGCACCACGCCGCGCTCTGCACGCAGCCCAGGAACCAGGTAATGTATCACACACATAGAGTCGCAGTACTACTGCTGTTGGAACACGTCGTACTGCGACTACGGGTGTCAGCGCGCGCACTGGCCGCACCACGCCGCGCTCTGCACGCAGCCCAGGAACCAGGTAATGTATCACACACATAGAGTCGCAGTACTACTGCTGTTGGAACACGTCGTACTGCGACTACGGGTGTCAGCGCGCGCACTGGCCGCACCACGCCGCGCTCTGCACGCAGCCCAGGAACCAGGTAATGTATCACACACATAGAGTCGCAGTACTACTGCTGTTGGAACACGTCGTACTGCGACTACGGGTGTCAGCGCGCGCACTGGCCGCACCACGCCGCGCTCTGCACGCAGCCCAGGAACCAGGTAATGTATCACACACATAGAGTCGCAGTACTACTGCTGTTGGAACACGTCGTACTGCGACTACGGGTGTCAGCGCGCGCACTGGCCGCACCACGCCGCGCTCTGCACGCAGCCCAGGAACCAGGTAATGTATCACACACATAGAGTCGCAGTACTACTGCTGTTGGAACACGTCGTACTGCGACTACGGGTGTCAGCGCGCGCACTGGCCGCACCACGCCGCGCTCTGCACGCAGCCCAGGAACCAGGTAATGTATCACACACATAGAGTCGCAGTACTACTGCTGTTGGAACACGTCGTACTGCGACTACGGGTGTCAGCGCGCGCACTGGCCGCACCACGCCGCGCTCTGCACGCAGCCCAGGAACCAGGTAATGTATCACACACATAGAGTCGCAGTACTACTGCTGTTGGAACACGTCGTACTGCGACTACGGGTGTCAGCGCGCGCACTGGCCGCACCACGCCGCGCTCTGCACGCAGCCCAGGAACCAGGTAATGTATCACACACATAGAGTCGCAGTACTACTGCTGTTGGAACACGTCGTACTGCGACTACGGGTGTCAGCGCGCGCACTGGCCGCACCACGCCGCGCTCTGCACGCAGCCCAGGAACCAGGTAATGTATCACTATGTGGTATAGAACAAAGTATATATGTATAAATATTGTATACTAGCGGTCCGCCCCGGCTTCGCCCGTCTCATGAAAAATAGATGTTGGCCGATTCTCAGACTTACCCGATATGCACAGAAAATTTCATGAGAATCGGTCCAGCCGTTTTGGAGGAGTATGGTAACTAACATTGTGACACGGGAATTTTATATATAAGATTAACACCTTTAAATTAGACACCCATGACGTAATGATGTCAAATTTTCGTCGGCGCCATCTTGCATTTTAGTTTTGAACTCATATTGGGTAATGGCTACCCCAAAAACCATAATACATACTACCTAATAAACAGATTTGATTTGATTTGACAAAGTCGCTTTCTCTGTCCCTATGTCCCAATGTATCTTTAAAAATACGCAACGGATTTTAATGCGGTTTTCCTTAATAGATAAAGTGATCCAAGAGGAAGGTTTTAGTATATAATTTATGAGGTTTTAGAGAAAGCGGGAGAAGCCAAGGGCGGAATGCTAGTATTATACACATACTAGCTGTGCCCCGCGGTTTTATCCGCATTGCTTCGCTCCTTTTGGTCTTAGCGTGATGATATATAACCTTCAGCCTTGCTCGATAAATGGGCTATCTAACACCGAAATAATTTTTCAAATCGTACCAGATGTTCCTGAGATTATCGCGTTCAAACAAATAAACAAACTCTTCAGCTTTATATTAGTATAGAATTTTATTGAAGAGAAACTTCTTTAGACACATTGTAAGTAAAATATACTCAAACTCAATATCAAGGTTGCGTTATAGCAATTCCGTCACATCATGGAGTAAGGCGACGATTTTTGTATCTTTGAATCTTGCCAAAGAAGTTTCACTTCTGACACGTGTGCTCGGCACACACGTTCAGCAAATATCTATCATGCTTTTATTCCAAAAACCGGACTGTCGTTTCTTAAAAATACTCTGCGACCGAGAGAAACATTAGGTTAGGTATATTTTATTTTAGAACTACATAGAGATATGATCTCGGCTCTATCAAATAACAACTTACTGACGGACGTTTCTGAAAAGTAAATTCTGGGCCAAATACAAAATAGCTTTCATAATTAAGCGGTCTTAAATATGCGAAAAAAATATGCTTGTATGTATCACAAATTCTGAGTTTTTCGCAAAGTACAATAAATATATCTATGATGTAATGTTTAATCCATTACTTTATTCATAGGATAAAAGTGGAAGTGACAGCAACTCAAAAGACATCCCCAAGAGACTCCAACCTGCTCCTGATCTACCAGTAAGTATAATATAAAATTGTTTTATTTACTCAATCAATCACCAAGCAATGTTTGCAACAGATTAATAAATATCCATAGAATACATATATAAACTCACGTAGAAGCGGTGTATGCGAACAAACTAACAGTTAAAGTCGTTCCGCGTTAGAGGTAATCATTAGCCGAAAAGAATAGGCAACGTAACCGACTAAACGCAACCAAGCTAAATAAGCTGACTTCAAACGGAACGTGTTTTACGCGCACGCCGCTTCTACCTCAGTTTATATATATGTTAGCGCGTTTAATTTAACGATAAAATTATATTTTAAAAGTAAATCAATTGATTAACTTAATTATTTTAATAATAATCAATTGGATAAAAGTATTAACAATAATTTAATTATCAAGTAATAATAATATTTCATGTCATAATATTCAAAATAACGATCAAAACTTATAATTTTTTTGATTACTTGATAATTAAATGATTGTTAATACTTTTATCCAATTGATTATAACTTAAAATAATTAAGTTAATCAATTGATTTACTTTTAAAATATAATTTTATCGTTAAATTAAACGCGCTAACATATATATTATATTCAAATTCAAATCATTTATTGCATACCAATACATTTTTACATACATATTAGCAACCTAAGTAACAAAAAGATAACCAACCAAAAGACGATTCATATCCATGTTCCATAAAACGATTAATACGCCCCTTTTCCCGCCACTGGCATTGCAGAAGAACGCGCCGATACCATCGCTAACTGTTGGCGGGAAAGTCGCAACTCGCGTGTTCGCCGACCAGATGCACCAGAAGACCTCTCTCATAGGTACACGAAGTTAGTTGAAGCGCACTGCTTTCTTTTTAATTTTTTGACACATTATAAAACATAGACAATCACGTAAATTAAAAAAAAAAGTGTATTTTGGTACTGAAACTGTTGGAAGGTTTTTTATTACAATTAAAATCACATCAATTAGAATAAAAAAGTCAATGTTGTTGTTTCAAAGCTTTTTTTATATTGTATTTCAATATTAAAAAAGCTTTGAAACAAATTTTTGATGAAATCCATTGTCTGTTTATTTTTATTCATTGAATGTGTGTGTTTTTTCATTGTTGTCATAAATCATCACCCATTAACTATCTATATAAAATTGTAGTGCGTTGTTTTTTTCAATTGAATTATTTTTATATATATTAACAAAGAACACGTTCATTTCAATTTTTTTATGTTTTACAGTGAGCGTGATGGAAGATAGTAGCGGCAATCAAACTATGAAGTGCGTGGGCACTTACAAGGCCCCGAATCCGCCGCTTATTATTAATAAGCAAGTGAGTATAAATTATATTAAGAGAATTTTAATAGTAATAGCATTAAATGTACATATAAATATTAAATAAAATTGACAGTAAAAAATATAAATTAATACTGAGGCGAGATGATTAATAACACGCGCCTTTCGCCAGTACCGGTAGATACGGAATAGACGGTGCTTATTTTTTTTACATTTCTGTGTCAACATATTATATGGAAGTCGATTGACAATACTTTTGCAAATTAAACAAACTGTATACTATAGACATAAATTCAATTTCAGTTGATGAACAACGAAGAAACAGGCGCAAAGAAGGTAACCACGTCCGGAGGTTACTTGATAGTGGGTAGCGGTAATACAGTGAACACCCCTCGGCGTCCGCACGCGATCCAATACGTGCATACATAGGACTGGGCTACACCAGCCTGCAACACACAGTATGTGCAGTTGCAGGTTGTGAACAGTGACAATGTGCTGTACTATGTGGTTGACGATTAAAGAAAAAGTGGGGGGAAAAGTGCTAACTAATGTGTAACAAATTGTGGTTGAATTGTAAGTGTTAACCGTGTTGTGGAATGTGGCGCTGTGAAATATATGTGGTTAATGGGCTCTCTTTTTCGTTGGGCGAGTAGCGGCAATATCGATAGTGTAGACGGCCTACATGTCTATGTTCGGCCGACATTGTAGATGTTTATTCGTAATCGCCGTAATGGCGTCAAACATCCACAATCATTTGTTGGGCCAACACTCTCGATTGTTAAGAGGGCTCATTAAATGTGCAAGTTTGGCAAATGCAATATATGCTACATAATGTGGAAAGGATAAATGAAAATATGTAATGTAATCCTTTAAGTAAATATTTTTTTGTGACAAAGTAAACTAAAAAGTGGATATAGAAAGTTCTACATTGACATAGAGATAGGTTGAAAATGTAAGACAGTCATAAATATAATCTAAGAACTTAAGATGATGTATAAAAATATACAACTACAATATGATATTCTTGCTACTATATTTTAAGGGATGTTATTGCTCAAAAATATCAGTTCAACGAAAAAAACGAATTCAATCTATTACTCAAGCAATCATTGTTATGAAAGAAAAAAAAATTAATAACTCCACACAAATCAGAACGAACACTGCAGTTATCATGCGCATATACTTCTTCTACATATAAAACTACTACATATTATTCTAAGAACACAAGTTTGTTTTACCTAAATCAAAATTGGAAGAATATTGTTCAAATCGTGATATTTAGAAAGATTACTGATAAAAAATTATGATTAAATTTATTACCTTCAAATATATTTTTGTGATTAATTATCGGTTCTATACAAATAACAGTAAAAAAATTAGGCATTCTTTGTATTTTTGTACATATTTTCATTCAAAAACATACTGTTATCATCTAGATATTATAGAATTTTTGTTTAATTGGCTAGTGCTATAAAATCCACATGTAAAAATGATAGCAAAATATTTCATGCATCTAAAATTAGCAAGTGCACACTGCACCTTGAGACTTTCTCTAACATTTGTTGATAATTGCTCCAAGACTGGTAATTATAAGTTCACTGCATTGTATTGGCAAAAGTATAAGAATAATGCAAGCTAGTTATTGGCATGTAAATATTTGAGCAATTTTTTCGGTAACATAACTAAAATGTTATCAGTGAATATGACTTCACTAGATATAATATAATGGTTCAT
The DNA here is from genome assembly GCA_029959065.1 of Colias behrii. NCBI lineage: Eukaryota > Metazoa > Arthropoda > Insecta > Lepidoptera > Pieridae > Colias > Colias behrii. The sequence continues at coordinate 10,371,152 of JARWMC010000002.1, forward strand.
ATATAAATTTTGTACAAATTTGATATAAAGTGCTGTTTAACGAGTTTTATGTTATATGTTCCACTTATTAGGTGGTTTCCTATTACTGAAGTGTGATAGTGAAGAAGTGTTATAAGTTTTAAATAAGTGGTCATAATGTTGAATACTATGATAATAAATAGATAATTGTCTAGAATTAGTTCTCAGTAGAGATATTTTATTGTAAGATGTAAATATAAATATTTTTAAAGATAGTCATGCGTCACTATGTTAAGATATTAACAAGAATTTTAGTATAAGGAATCGGTAAACTGATGAACATACAGTTTTTGAATTAATGGAAAATGCATATTTTTCGCAATATTATTAATAAATGTACACATGGTACAATTTTTATTTAATGCATGTGGATTACATTTTCACATACCATATTTCTCTCTGGCATATGATTGATGCTTGTGCAATATGTTTTAATTTTCAATAAACATATTGTCTGAAGTAAAATTTTCTTTTATTTGGTATGAATAATTTTTTACTCATCAACCTAATATTGTACAGCTATGTAGCTGTGAGATTTCTCTTGCAGGAAAAAGCTATTTCTGTAATTATTGTGCAAATTTTTAAAACTATACCCATACTATATTTTTCACACATAATATATTTTTCTGTGGACTGTCTAATAAAATAAAGAACAAATGAAACTATTTTATGGAAAAAATTATTTATTTTATAATCACAGCAATGCATTAATTATATCAGTCTACTACATATTAGACCGGACTCTCAGTGGAGTTTCGTTTGCAAAAATCGCGGACCTAAATCTGACTTCTGATATATATTGTATAGATCCCAGACATCCTATAGACAGATGTTGCCAACCAGTTTTGTGGTCCCCCTGCCCGCACCCCGGTAATTAAATATGGCATACAAAGAAAAAAATAAAAATTTCCAAAACATGCCGTGTGGGATATCAAATGAAAGAGCTTATTGAGTAGATCACGAATATATAGCATACTATATACATTTCTTACACTTTCTCTAAGATTTTTTAGAAAATTTACGAAAATGGTCCATTTTTGAGTTAACTTTAAACCACTATAGATTGAAAACTCATGAATATATTTTTTAAATTATTATTTTAAATAATTAACAATAGTCCATTGTTTACGATTCAATATTTCGTACAGTGAAATAGTTGCATGGGGGAGTGGGGGGAGCATTCAAAGATGGCGAGTATATTTTCAAGTTCATATAGTATATAGTTATTTTCATCAAATCCACCACATAGCTCACTTATATTATATTACGAACTATTGAATCATAAACAATGGACTATTGTTAATTATTAAAAATAATAATTTAAAAAATATATTCATGAGTTTTCAATCTATAGTGGTTTAAAGTTAACTCAAAAATGGACCATTTTCGTAAATTTTCTAAAAAATCTTAGAGAAAGTGTAAGAAATGTATATAGTATGCTATATATTCGTGATCTACTCAATAAGCTCTTTCATTTGATACCCCACACGGCATGTTTTGGAAATTTTTATTTTTTTCTTTGTATGCCATATTTAATTACCGGGGTGCGGGCAGGGGGACCACAAAACTGGTTGGCAACATCTGTCTATAGGATGTCTGGGACCTATACAATATATATCAGAAGTCAGATTTAGGTCCGCTAATTTTGCAAACGAACATCTCCTTGGAGCCTGCTCTATATTTATAATTTCTGCCCAGCAGATCATAATAATCATTGAAAATCATTCAAGTGAAAAATACATTTTTATAATGTGAAAATGATCATATAAATTTATAAAGAATAGAAAATAATCAGTTCAAAACAGTGAGATAGGAAAGTAAGAATTTCATGAAGTAAAGACATTTTGAGTTTGATTAGAAGGTATTATTTTTAATACTGAACATAGTTGTAACAAATGAGAAATCAAAGATTAACAAAGTTTGCATATAATTAACATCTTAAATCCTAAACAATTAAGCATATTAACACAATTTTTAACTAACATACATATTGGCCCCAGCTTTCGCCAACTGGTCAGCCATTTCATTGCCGTAGACTCCTCTGTGAGCTTCAACATAATTCCACCTGATTTGGAGTTTGTTCTGAAGATTGTCCAATTCCTTGAAGTCCTTCTCATTTTTAACTGGTTCACCTGATTGCAGTTTCCATCCTTTCCTTTTCCAACCTAGAAGTAAATAAATATTAAATTTAACTATGTACTTGATTTTTTTAATTAAATAATAATTATTGATTTTATAATAAATACTCAAATTACAGTTGTTATTTATCATCTTAACAGTGACAGGAAAGAAATAGAAAACAGTAAAATTGTAAAGTTTTTATAGAATATTGGATTACCACAATACCTTTAATCATTGTTTATGTTCATCATATCTACAAAATTAAGTACATAGAAGTGCTTTACAAACCTGGGAGCCATTTGGTAACTGAGTTGATGAGAAACTGTGAATCAGTATTGATAGCCAGCTTTTGAACTCCATTATCTATGGCCTGTTTAATTGCTTTCGTAGCTGCCTGTATTTCCCCACAGTTATTTGTGGCCCTTCCAGATACTGGCTCACTGACATTAAGAGGGTGGCCATCTGCCCAATACACTCCTATACCTGCCTTTGCCCCCTTGCGACCATTTGCGGAACAAGCTCCATCAGTGTACACCTGCACAAATCCCTGATCATCTACTTTAAAATCACCCCCCTGTTCCTGTTCTATCAATATTGACGTCTTTCCCTTTGTACCCTTCTTATAAATCTTATCAACACCTTTTGCAAAACCTTTCAGTCTCGCTTCAATATCATCAAGCTGTTTAACAATCATAGTATTCAAATCGTCATCAGAACTATCGCTACTGGTACTGGTAGTCCGTGCTTTAGACTTTGACTTTTTCCTAGGGACATCGTCGTTAGCTTTAGCACTGTTCGACGTTGTGGAGTAATTTCTTTTAAGGTTATTATTGGTTGTAGGTAAACTAGAACGACTGTTCTGTGGTTTCTGTTTTGTTGATCCGCTTCCGCCGCTATTAATGGTTATGAAATCTTGTGCTTCAATAACTGTATTAAATTTTTTGTATCTTGCACCAGGAAAACCCTTCACTTGCGCTTCACAATCACCCCAGTTCATATAAATCCCCGAGGTCCGTCCTTTTGCCACGGCATAGAAAGGCATTTTTGTATTATTTGATAAACTGTTGTTTAAACTACTACTACATCTCATAAAAATCCTTTGAGCACCAAATACCCTCTTTAGCATTGAATTCAAATGAAATATATAATATTTTTATTGTTTTGAATTTTGAATTTCGCCAATTGCAAGCCGACAGCTGAAACGATATGACAGTCACTACTCACTGTCAGTGTCAAACTGTCAATGTCATTTTTTTTTTAAGGGAATATTTTGGGTCCTGTCTCTCCCATATATTTGGCGAAGTCCCTTTTTATTGGGTGGAGCCATTAATAATTAAGATAAGAAGAATATTAAAATTTGAATTATTGGTCAATGATGCAATAGTATTATAAATATTATCTGTGCTATGCATATGAACTGTGCATATGAATTTATATTGAAAACTCTACGTTAAGGTCTACTCACAAGCGCGTTGGCGAAAACTTGGCGAAAACGCTGACCATCAGAATATGTCTGTGGAATATGTGATACTTCAAAATTCAAATTCAATCTTTGAATTTTGTATTGCCATTTGGACGGAAAGTCTAGATACCAATAATAAAATTATTATTTTTGTAATATTAAAATAACCGCCTTTTACAAACTGCGTATGGATGTATACACGGTACATATACCGAAATAGTACATTTTAAAATTTTTGTCGCTGTCTCTTTATTCCGGCTAATCCCTGGAACGGCTGGACCAATTTTTACGGAATTCACTGACAGATAGCTGATGTTAGGAGTAACTAAGGCTATTTTTTAATAGTAATTACGAAATCCTAATACATACTAATAGGATAACTACTGATACTAATCCCACAGGAACATTAGGATTAAAACTTAAAAGGAAAAGCTCATTTACGCGGGTAAAACCGCGCGACGCAGCTAGTTTTGTAGATAAAATTCTACCTACTCATTCTTTATTTTTAAAAGTAATTGCAGTTTGGCGCGAAAGGATGCGGGTTCGAGTCCCGCCTCGTGATCGAATTTTTTCTATTCTTTAAATTTATATTTATAAAGCATTTGAATGCCATAAAACCAAAAAAATATAAATTCAACAAAAAAGGTCGTGTTCCATCGTTACAATATTGTATTCACTGAAAAGTGCTTCATATTGGTTGAAATGGTTGTTAATCATCTCAATAGATGGCGCGCGGTGTGTCCCTTCAGACACATAAAACTGAAAGAATAGAATAAATTCGATTGCTCTGGCGGGTCACGAGTGGCTGAGTTGGTCAGGCATCCGCCCCGGAATGGCGCGAAAGGATGCGGGTTCGAGTCCCGCCTCGTGATCGAATTTTTTCTATTCTTTATAAATTTATAATTGCAGTTTCTTTGAGTAAAATTTTACATCTTCAGATTTAATTAGTGTTCTTTTAATCCAGGTGGCATTACAAGATTCAAATATATTCCATTCTGTATAAGGGTTGCCAACTTTTTTTACAAGAAATAAAGTATATTCAGGTCTATGAAGATTATTAAACAGTATTTTAGTAAAACAAACAGTATTTATTGTAGTGTGCGCCCTCTGACTAAATAAAAAAAAATTGTGAGCGTCTAAATGTAACACATAATAATGTGTCTGCACTTTGATGCTGAAAACAGTATTTTGTATACTTTTTTTTTGTTAAACAGTAAAAAGTATAATTTAGTGAAAAACAGTAGAATACTGTTTAAAACAGTATAGTTGGCAACCCTATTCTGTATATAAAGTCTATGTTTTACTTGCTATAGACTTTTCTTATCAAATAAAAAAGATTCTTTTAAAACGGTCGAGTTGTTTTTGACATCGTAACAATCAATCGAAAATATTATTTGTTACCTTGCTTGTTACTTATACATGGATGTAATTGGCATAATTTATTAATCATAGATTAGTGCTGTGGCATTAGCTACTATGCTTCTATTAATTAGTATTCTGTGGCTGGAGTGGAGTAACTGCCGTGTCACGCGACTGGTATAGCCACAGACATACTGCATACATTAAGATAGACTACGCGAGTGTATGTCCTTCCCGTGTCCAAACTAAGTATAAAACACTTACTTGACGCTGGCCTACACTTAGAGCGTTTTCACATTATCCGATCCGATATCGGATATCGGACGCCGATAGCCGATATCCGATATCGGATACAATTTGCCCTTTCACATTGTCCGATAAAATCGTTCCGATATCATCATGAGTGTTGCCAGAAATTTTTAGAGAAAACTAAACTAAATTGCCAGTTGATAAAAAAAGGTATAATTATAAAAAATTCAAATGATAGATCATAGTTGTACATTACATTAAAAATAACTACGTTAAAAAAAAAACAACTTCAAAAAAAGAAAAGTAAAATGTAAAAAAGATTTGATATCATTAATTACTGCTTATTATTTAGATGTGCTATTTACTAAATAGTTTTGATATCGGTCATTTGTATAGTATAATATGTTAACACATTATAAATTTAAAAAAAGACGGGTTGCACTCCGGGAGTGCCGGCAGAAGTGAAAACTTGATTATTAACGTTCAGCATGTTTGATATTTTGGAATGGTATCCGTCTTACGCATGGAATATAAGGGCTAAAAAAAAAAAAAAAACATCCGTCTTACGCTTTTTCGATCAGGCCCAAGATCAGGCCACGTGTTCTGACACTGTCCTGACGCGAGTTTAAGATTTTATACCCAACGCCGCTAAAGAAGTTTTCACTTCAATAAATTTATATCAATACCTACTACAACCTAGTATTAGTTAATAGTTTTAGTAATACATATTAGTAAATACCTTTCAAAATCTATTAAATGTATTTTTAGCAAGACGTACCTAGTCATTTATTCATTTTTTCACTATATACATTTATAAAAGTTCATGTAGTATCTATCTATGAAAAATTTATTAAGTGATACAATCTTTGTTCACATTTTCTTTTCTTTTTCTTATTACACTATAATATCCTAAAATAATATTGTCAACCCGTTCAAATATATTTGTAATATGATTGTTGTAATTTCCTGTAAGTAAAGATACATAAATTATTTTATTGTCATAAGCAATTATTTTAGAATTAAGAGTTTTCAAACTTTGTATTCTTTGTTGTAAATTCAAAATAAAAATAAAATCGGTGTGAAATCTCCTCCTTTTTTTGAAGTCGGTTAAAAACAAAGCACTCAATGACAACAATACAATAACAGCACAACCAACATCCGAGTAGGAGGAGGAGCGAGGCAGAATGAGTTAAAATAAAGATGATAGACACTAATGTTTTCGAAGATAGATATTTGAATTTAAGAACGCAATATATTTTTCTTTACTTCAGTTCAGCCAATTGCCGTATATTTTAATACGGTAATTAAAATAGCTGCCGTATAAATCGTATTTTTAATGCCTATAAATACTTAAATGTGTGTTTTCTTAATAAAAAAAGGTTTCTTTTAATAGAAAGGGTTTTAGCAAAGAATTTTTTTAAGGATTTAGAGCGCCCTATAAGACTGAAAATACACAAACTAGAGCTTTTTTGCTGTTGGTATACTGCCTTTTTGAAAATTGAGTTGGCAACACTGAACATTATCGTCCGATAGCCGCTGGCATATCGGTGTCGGCTCCGATATCCGATAACGGACCGGACAATGTGAAAGACAGGTACATATTTCATACATTTTACTTCCCTCCGATATCGGATATCGGCTATCGGCGTCCGATATCCGATATCGGATCGGATAATGTGAAAACGCTCTTAGTCCGCGCTTGCAGTTCGCCAAGGAAAGACGTGAAACTGAATAGAGTAAAATGCCGAATTGCGCAGTTATAAACTGTAGAAACTCCACAGCTGTGAGTGGCCGAGTTATCGGAGATGTTTCCTTCCACCGGTAATTAATTTTCTAATCAGAATATGCACTATTTATTTTAAAATCAAATAAAGAATATCTGTGGAAAACGATCGTGACAAACATGGATACCAAATCATACGGAATGATTCGGAATACATTGCGGCTTTTACTTGGCACGGTAAAGATCGCGTCGTATGATAATAAGCAATGAATAGCGTCTTCTCATTTTTCTGTCCAATTTTGTGGTTAGTCTATGATATATAAAAAAGCTTTAGATACGTTACCCGCTCTCTATTTTGGCAAGAAAAAACTCAGCTAAGTGCCCGAGTTTCGTACGCGCTCGCGGCTCGACCCATCGACGAAAATTAACAACGGTGTAACTCAGATTCTATATTCATCTCTTTCTAATAACAGATAAGGCGTATGTTGACATCCATGTTGTTTCCCTTTCTCGGAGCGATCGGACGGAGTATAGGGCCATATAGACTATAGTGCGTTAGTAAGTAGGTATGTATTAATTACGCTGTTTTTTAGTGCAATGATGTTGGCGTATGCCGCGTCTACTAGTATAATAGAGTCATTGTGGTTAGTGATGTTCATTCGATGCAACAGTTCTCGATTCTAATCGATTTTATAATCGAACAGAAAAATGATAATTTGAAGGAGCAATTTTTCAGAAAAAAGGCATAGATTATTTTGTCATTTAATATGACTTGACCTAGCACTTTTAAGTATTTTAATACAAACGTACTAAAAGTAAATATTATGACATGGACGCCATTAGTTAAAGTGTCATCTTGGGAGTTTTTTAAGAAAACTCCTTATTGCTTAGACTATGTTTGTTTTTTCAGTTTTCCAAGTAACCCGAACATAAAAGAAAAATGGATCGAGGCAACGGGACATAAAGATTGGTTTCCAACAAAATATAGCACAATTTGCTCTAAACATTTTAGTGAAGCCAGCTTTGTTGAAGGAAAAAAGCTTCGACTATTGACAAAAACAGCCTATCCGACAATTGATATACTGAAAACGATATATACTAGAATCGCCGCGCGAGTGTCGTCCCTAATCGATTTAGCGTAAAATGAAATTCCCATCACTAAAAAGCGCTCGTGACGTCATAACGCGTCAAGGTCAGTACAAAAAATATGACACGCTTGGTTTTCATACAGATCGCGGTACTTGCGTGGTCTATCTTAATGTATGTCTGTGGGTATAGCTTTTCAAAAGCGAGCGAAGCTTTTGATTCGGTGTAGCAAAAGCTGCTTTTGCTACACGGTACCTACACCGGATCCGATTTGTTGCATTCAAATTTCGTTACTTAAATAAAACAACTCGATTACAGTTATGTACTTTATTAGGATACTTAACTGAATTATCATATAAGTTCTGTCATTCCATATTCCATAATACATAATAATGTTAACACATAAAACTACATCACTTCTAGTGTTTCGTAAAAAATCTGAGATTTTTGTTTAACTTATTATCGATAACTTGAATTTAACGTGAACAAAAGTTACATTTCATAATTATTGCAACTTTTAAGACCAACATTAAGTATTAATTAATGGGTTATTTAAGTAAACTATAATATTTTACATTACATCATACAGTTCAATTCATATTAGTATTATGCTCAAAAAATTAATTTCATCTTATTTTAAAAATTGTCCGTACACAAACTACGACGTAAAACGCGGGAATCTTTCAAAATAATATTAAATCATGCGTATTCTCAGAGCAATTAACTCTATTTGCTCCGAGTGCGTATTACACAACCTACAAAAAAATAATATTATCTAGGTTTTGTCAATACAAAAATTAAGATGTCTATCATACAAAATCAAATCATTTATGTATCTCAATTCTGACAAAAACTTATAGGTAATGACACTAAACACAACAAACAACACTTGTGAATTGTGATTGATTATTTTGAAAATGACGACAATACAGTATTCATAGTATACCTTAATAAAAACCTGAAAATGCAACATAGGTATTTAATAAGAGCAGATTTCAAATAGAAATGTCTCGAATACCTATTTTATTTTATCATAACGTTAATCATGGCACTATTATTGACAATCGCTTGGGGTTAATTAATGGAAGATATAGTGTATAATATAGCTAGTACCAATTTTAATTATAACCGATTAAATAACACACACGCAACTACAAACTAAAAGTCAACGGCCTTTTAACATGTAGGTACTAACACATTGTCATCGGCCCAACTCCATTTAAAAAATATACAATCCCAGATTAAACATATAAGTATAATCTGAGTATACAACCATACAACTAGATAATCCTCGAACGCATTTTACTAAGTCAAAACGTTTAGGTCCTTATATAAAAACATACCTTATAAATAAAATTAATTTAAGAATAATACACAACATATTAATAAAATTCATTAAATTGTGAACAATCGTTTTGGTTAACACTTGGTAAGTTGTAATCAGTATTGAGAACAATAGTAATTACTTCACAAGAGTGATGAAGAAGTTAATAAATAGCACTGCAAAAATAACATTATGCCGGCTGTATCCTTTTAATTATTATTATAAGCATGGAATGTACTTAACATAATAATAATCCCCTTCTTATAAATATTTGGTAATTAGTGTTTAATTTTGCAGGTAAATTTAGAGATCAAAAACTCTGCATACAGTTACGTATTATATTGTATTATTGATTATTTTATCCTTATATAGAAAAAAATATTTCTACATACACAATTGTATGTAGAATGTTTGTCGTATTGTAAACGTCGTATGTAAATTTATCTATTAATCATTATTTTATTATACAGGGTGTCTCAAAAGAAAGTTTATATTTTGTGGATGAATAAAAAAAAAAGTAAGCGGTGTATTGAAAAAATGTTTATTAATTATTAAAGTGCATAATATGGGAATTTATTTCTTAAAAATAATATCGTCCAAATGCAGTCCATTGCGTTCACGGCACTCATTTAATCGAACAGTAAAATTACAGTATTTATGACAGCTCGGCAGGTAGACACAGTGATGGCTGCCATTTCGTGCTGGATATTTTCTTTTAAATGCTCTAGAGAAGTTGGTTTGTTGGCATACACTTTAGATTTAAGATACCCCCACAAGAAATTATCGAGAATAGAAATTAGCGAGGAATTATTGGCCCTTACTTTTTCGAAGACGAAAGAGGGCGTGCAGTTACAGTAAATTCAGAGCGATGGTAGACGAGTTTTTAGTGCCTGCACTGCAAAACTTTCCTGGCTATAACCAGAGAACATGGTTGCAGCAAGACGGAGCTACATCACACACATCCAATATGTCTTTACCTCGAATTCATGAAATTTTTCCGGGAAAATTGATCTCTAGGAGAGGTGATATAAATTGGCCTCCACGCAGCCCTGATTTAACTCCCATGGACTTTTTCTTGTGGGGGTATCTTAAATCTAAAGTGTATGCCAAAAAACCAACTTCTCTAGTGCATTTAAAAGAAAATATCCGACACGAAATGGCAGCCATCACTGTGTCTACCTGCCGAGCTGTCATAAATAATTTTAGTGTTCGATTAAATGAGTGCCGTGAACGCAATGGACTGCATTTGGACGATATTATTTTTAATAAATAAATTCCCATATTATGCACTTTAATAATTAATAAACATTTTTTCAATACACCGCTTACTTTTTTTTTTATTCATCCACAAAATATAAACTTTCTTTTGAGACACCCTGTATAATGTCTATCTAATAGATATTATGTTTCTCAATTTGGAAAATACGCATATCGCCTTGGGTACATAAAACCTACTGGTAAAAAAATATTAATAATCATTATTTTTGCAGTACCAACTGATAACATTGTCGTTCTGAATGACTAGTCAGTAGTCACTAATATTTTTCAGTTGATCAATGTTCGATCTCAATTTAATCAATCATGACAAAAATTCAATAACAACATAGGTACATCCGTGTACCGTAATATTTTCCTATATATATGCCCCTGAGGGTAAACAATTAACAATCTTAATAATAACGAAAATACAACATGAAAGTTAAATTTCACGCAAACAGGAGTCAAATAACCTCCTCCTATTCTTTGAAGTCGGTCAATAAAGTGAAAATTCACTGGACAAACTTAATTATTACAAACATCAGAAAAATTATTATTAGCTAACAAATTTTATTGTTCATGGATTACACCACAATCAAAGCTTTGGATTTACAATTAGAAGCCTAGAAGATCACTGATATGAATTTACCTTCCGTCATTTTACAAAGAATTTACATTGGCAGCCTTAGTTGGCAGCATTAATGTAAATTATGCAGCATTAATTTACCTGTATTTAACTGTTTCAGATCGGTGAATAGGTTTTTTTTAATCATTAAAAAATAGGCGAATTTGGTTGTGTATGCATTTTAATAGAAAGGTAAAAATAACTTTCTGCTGTTTTTTTTAAACATAAACATAATTCTGATATAAGTACCTATGCACATTTAAATCATAGGTAAGTATAATAATTGAGGGTTCCAAAAACTTGGCTATAACGGTTAGCCTGTTTTTATTCCAACGGTGCGTTTCCATTGTAAACGCGTGTTTTTTATTGGTAGTTCGATAATTAGATCGATGAGCACCCTGTAGACTAGAGAAAAAAATGTAAAATCTACCTAGCATTATCTACAAGCGTATTTACAGCTGCCTCATCTGTCCTAAGCGAAAAGGTCAAAGTCATTCAATTGCTGAAGGTGAAAAGGGAAAACGTCACGCGTACATTATGATCCTCATTATATTGTTACTGGTAAAAATTCGTACTTGATTATTTTACTCTTAAAATTAAACAACGAGTAGGTTGACAAACAAAGTAGTACCTAGTTAAACAACAACCTATTCTATCCGTCGAAAAATAATAAGTTGAGTCTTACAAATAAAAAGGCTTAACTGGATGAATATTTGCTACCAGGCTTAATTTTCTACTAATTAGTTAATGTTCTCGCGGCAAAATTAGTTTAAATATAAAAATATTTTCACTTAATCTATTTTACTTATCTGTGCGTGTTTATTCACGGTGTTCGTCTCGATGCTCAAAGCCATTGATGGTGAAAGCTATGCTAATGATATTCAAAATATCTCTATATTGTGGATGGAGCGTGATATGAATAATTATTAAAGACGGAATATAGAGGCCAACGTTAGGTAATTAATTTTGATTGAATTTTGTTTTTTATCATAAATTTTAACGAGTTTTGTTTTGTAAAATGAGTCTAGTAACTAATCTGTGAACTATTATGCAAAAGCGTGGTTCCCTTCTTAGATATTTCATTCTTCTCCGACGACATTTAAATACATATAACACACATTTCAACACGTATACCGGTAACGGTTAACATAATACTTCCGATACGTTATTCCTATCGGTTCAAGCGATGTTAAAACACACCGTTTCTATTGCAATACACCTAAACTAATCGATTTCTACCGCTACAATTGTCCGAACGTGTCATTTCTACAAGGCACGTATCGTGGATACGTTGAAAAAATATTTATTTGTCTATGGTATGTCGATATTTAACTGTTCTACGGTCTTTGGTTCACTAACACGAATCAGTCATTGTATAACACACCTTGAAAGCAAGGTCTATATGGAGCACTCGTCACTATCACGCGCGTAGTCATCATCTTCTTCGTCAACGTTTCGAGCGCTCTTTTTAACTTTACCGGATACAATTCCAGTATTAACTTTACTGAATACACTGCTACGATTCAGTCTGGAGTTTTCTCTTTGTGGGCTTAAACGTTCTGCGACGGCTCTTTCGTAATTATCCGAGATTTTACTGACGCCGTTCACAGGACTGGTTGGCGATTTTACAGTTTTGTTCGGGGATAGAACCTTCTTTTCGCCAGTTTTATCCAGAACTCCGCTCGTCGCTGCCGTGTACGAAGGTGGATCCTTCGCTCTTGCTCCTCCAGGATTGAGTAATTGTGAATATAAAAAACTATTATTCCCGACGTTAAATCGATTTTCCATCTTGCCGTTCATCATCATTAAACTAACTGGTTTTTCTGGTGGGATTGGTTTCTCTCCTTTTCGTTCTTGCACGTTATTTTTGTTCGCCCATCTGTCCGTACTGCCCAACGCATATATGGTGCTGAGGTTCACGAAACCAGCTGGTTGGTTCGGTGTTCGTGAGATAGTGGGAACATTTCCTGGGAAATCTTTGGTACGAACATTGGATATACTGTCGCTAAAAGTGGAATCTTCCACGCTGGAGTCCTCAATGACGTCGGTGTTAGTGACGTCATCAATATTTGGTGATAAGCAATCGTCGTCTGTTTCATCGTATGAGCTGAAATTTATAAGATAAAATATTAAAAAAGTCCTTTATAAATGGTTGACACATCTTCATATGTACTGAATGCAACGAAACTGCGAGGAATACTTGTTAGTCGCTTCATGCTTTATGCCAATGAGTTTATATACAAACAAAAAGCATAAACTGAATTGGGCGGATATGTACAGGGACATATTATGTGAGTATGTTTTCATCAGTAAGGCAGACAATATTTCAAGCAAATTCGTTCAAAGACGTGACGATCACAATATTGTTGTACATAGTTTTTGCAAGTCGCTTTTGTGATGTTATAATGCAGTGCGATTATCGTTACATACAAAGGAAAATAAAAGCAACTTTTCTGTATTTGTAAATATATTATTCTGAAACTGACGAATAAAAATCATCGATATAGGAACACAAATCAAACTACTTAACATAATTACTTGAGAAAAAATGAACACACAGTACTTTGAAAACTTATCTAAATTAAATAATAGAACGAAGTTTAAAATACTACCAAATCATTGTAATAACGTAAGTAACATAAAGATACACTAGCAATAATTAAAAATAATTATTATACGGTACTAAACTCAACAAGATATACTTTCTACTAAATAAATAAAAAATGTCACCATAGTTCCAAACAAAAAACAAACACATGAGATATGAAAAAACATTTGTATTCTTGTATAGACGATCTAAGTAGCTTTTATTATTTATATATTGTATTTTATATTTGAATGCAAACTGACACAGTATTATACACTGCACTTCAAGAACACAGGCTTACCCTATCATAGCCAGTTCTGTCTCCCTCCCTGATGAAAGAAATTGTAATAAATAGATCAATATAGATGATAATCGAAATAAACCATACAATACTTTATAAATATAAGATATTATGATCATTATATAAATAACGATGGTACAAAATAAAAATATATATCTGAGGAATAAATGAAACATAGCATACATAATATGAAAGTCCAAATATAAAGTGAAGTTTAAATAAATAATTTTGGATTTAGTATTTCGATTACAACGGAATTAAATGCGTTCTATTCATTATGAATACGATATTAATAATAAATGAATCATGTTTTAAATCTGTAAATAGTCGTTAATATCGCGAAAAAGATTTTGCATTCAGAACATATTTTTGAACTATTTAAGACATTTTGCGATGTGAGGCGGTCTAACACAGGTGCTGTAGGAATCAAATGCTCAATGCTTTTTGGAACTTCTATGACCTAGTGCGTGAATACTAAACACATTTACTTTACCGAATCGAAATTATTATTTGTACAATCTATCGCCATTCAACCTTGAAGTTCTGCAGAATTCATAGAAACGATTAATAGAATCCCTTTTTTCGGATTCTTTGATTATGTTATATAGCCTAGGGAAAAGAAATATAAATTATGAAATATTTATCAAAGTGGTAAAAAATTGTGATAGAGAAGTGTATGGAAATTAGGTCCTTTTCCAAAACAAATAAGGTTTATAATTGTAAATGATCTTACATTTGGTCTTGCGCGTCGCTGCCTCCTTCTTCAGCGACCAACAGTTCGTATTCTTCAGCCGCGAATCGATCCCATTCCGACATCTGTAATTATTTAAATTAATTATGTATTCAAAGAAATATCGAATTAAGGACCACGTAATAAATATTACAAATGCGAAAGTACGTTTTTTGTCTTGCTTACCTACTTGCTTTTTCATTATTTTAAGAAAATATTTTGCTATATTCCTGTTATTTATGTACATTGTTTGTAATTAAAAAACTTCTTTGAAAAAAGAGCGTGTGTGCCGAGTACACGTGTCAGAAGTGAAACTTTTTGGCAAGATTCAAAGATACCAAAATCGTTGCCTTACTTCATGACGTGACGATATTGCCATGAAGCAACCTTGAAATTTTACTCTCAACGCGCATAAAGAACTTCGCTTCAAAAACCTTTTTAATTAGTTTTTTAACCGACCTCGCAATCGGAGTCCCGCTGCGTTGCGAAGGGGTCGCGCTGCTCGTGGTCGAGGTACTTCTCCAGGTTGAAGAACGTGTCGAAGAATATCGGCGTCAACTTGCATTTTTTCAAGTCGGTTAACGTGATTTTGCCGTGCTCCGCTGGATGCACCATGTCTAACATCTGAAATGTGAAATTATAGTCAATTATAACTGCAGTTTAGTATATTTATTTAAAAAAAAAATATAAGTTAAGCTGTTTAAAGGTTTAAAATATATAGAGTAGTGTAATTTGTAATTGTATTGTACAATTTATTGTACATATAAGTATGTTTGCATTGTTATATTTATATTTTATTCAATTATTAGATAATATTACTATACCTGACAAAGGCAATCGTTGAATGGTAACGTTTCGATTCCAATCGCTTCCATCCTCTGCATTTGTTCCTCATAGAAGTACTCCAGCTCGTACATCGATATGTAGCCGTCGCCATCCAAATCCATACACCTGGAAATAAAGACGTGTTGCACTCGGGGACTGCCGCGGTAAAGCTATTGCATAGCATGCCTTCAAGCCACACCTCCGTGCCCGTCGGAGTGGGGAGCGTGAGGTTTTTTCGTTACGGAATTTCAATGCCCGCGATAGAAGCTATGCAATAGCTTAATAACATTCAGTAATTAAAACTTCTTTCTTTAAATAATGAATTTGCCACAAAATTCAAGTAACCAATGCAAGAGTCTAAGCGTGAAAATTCCCAAAAATACTATGTGATAAAACCTGTCTCTAAGAAGTAAATAAATATTTAAAAAAAGCTTTGTTAGTCATTGTGTATTAAGATATTGAAGGTGCTTTACCTTGTATTCAATAAAAGGAAATTTAGGCAATCTAACTATTATAGTGAAATAGCGAAAGCTGGATTAAAATTTTGATTCACAAATGGGTTATTTCACAATAAAATGTACGTAATTTTATTACGTGCTTTAACTCGTTAACTCACACCAACTACTATTGCCTGCAAAGCAAAATTAAGAGAGAAATTCAATTATTCTTAGTGTTGCCGAAAGTTCAAGGCAAAACCAACGGCCAATATGAGTTCAAAGTAATTGCTATAGGTACGGTCACGCGAATCGACCATAATATATCTCAAGTACTTCAATACATGCAATGCTCACAATTTCACTTATATATATTCTTGAGAATATATTTGGAGATGAATATGAGATGAAGCTTTTAGGAGCTCTCCAGTTTAAATTGTCGTAATTATAGCAAGAGTGTGTGTGCTATTTTGGTACGATCAGAGTAGGGTCGCGGGTTATTTTTAAAAGGGAATACGTAAACATGGAATATAGAAAACAAACAATATTTCATTATATCTAGAGAGCATTTACGCAAGATACATTTTTATTTTTCATATCATTATATCTCGTTAACTAATAGATTTAGAAGTAGCTACTTAAATATTTAAGTATCTACATATTTTCAATAGCTATTTTTGTTTGTGTAGATGAGTTGGTTTCTACGTGAACTTAAAAAAAATCGACGCATTTAATAAAAAAACAGAATTAAAATCGGTCTGGTCGGTTCTGGTTGCCGCGCGTCACGCAGCCCGATAGCACTCGCTCTATCACGCGGCTTGAGAGCGCAGTAATGTTCAATAAGAACAATCACACCAACCTGAACCAATATTCGATAGCGGTGGGATGGCTCTTGTCCTCCTCCGCGAGCAGGAACCACACGAACTCGGTGTACGACATGCGCGGCTCGCCGCCCGCCGTCACGCGGTTCTGGTTGCCGCGCGTCACGCAGCCCGATAGCACTCGCTCTATCATACGGCTAGAGAGCGCTGGAACATTTATATGGTTAGTAAAACGATATATTAGAAAAGTAAAAGAAGAGAGGAACAGCCCAAGAGACTGTCTTGCCAGGCCTATTCTCGTCTAAATAATGCAGGCAATCGTAATATGAGACTAGGTATCGGATATTCTGTGGTGCACAATACTGCTAACCACATAAAGGAAATAAATTGATTGAGCATGAATAACATCCCTGAAAGTAGATCTTTAAATATTTTTATTTTACTCGTTTTTATACTAATTAATTGCACGCCTCATAAGCGAAGCGTTGAGGTGGGTACTACTGTCACTTCGCGCAAAACATCTGATTTTTCAAACTTAAAATGTCTTTATGTATCATACATTGCACTTGTAAGATAATACATACACACACATATTAAGAAAAAACACTATTTTTAACATTCATGATATTTTTGATGTCATTTTTGTTATTTAAACTAGTTAAAGAACAGTTTAAAAAAGTTCTGTCTTGGACGTCCGTGTGTCTGTATGTGCGGAGGATTTTCTTGTTAACACGATAGCGACCGAAATACTTTACTAATCGAGTCTTTTTTTTTCTCTTACGCTTGAGTATGCTCAGGAATAGAACCCTTTCATTTTTCAGGGTCTGATTCGATGTGGTTTAATTGTTATTATTTAATACTGTGGTTTAATTGTTTATTTAAACAAAAATAATAATTAATAAATAATTATTAAAAAAAAATTATGAGGCGTGCACTTTTGGATTTTCCAAATTTTTTTATTATCCATTTTATGAAATTATAAAACTGGTGAAAGTTCACGCTATAAATAAGGGTTATTTAATTGATAAGACTTCTTACCATGGTCATTGTGCCTCGCAAGGTCGTGTCTATCAATGAATAAATCGTGATCCTTATCTAATTCCCAGAATTTGCAGTAAATTACGTAGAAATGTTCATAACTGAAAGAAAATTATTAGTATACGTAAACGAAATTGCTTTAAATAAAATATATACAATTAAATGGAGAAATAATCGTCACTGATATTTCAAATGATTTCTTTGATAGCAAAATAATTTACCGAGAAAAAATGATCAAAGAGCATTTTATTAAAAGTCTGCAACAATTTCAAGAAATAAATTACCTATTCTATTGAACGTTAACAGTATTGAAATAATTGAAAGCTAATTGTTCATAAATATTGCCGCGTATAGAATTGTAAAGTCCAAACGTACTTTACGTATAATTACCTAAAGTATTGCGTCACTTGATTGATGTCCTCCTCATCTTCAAGAAGCTGGCTAACTTGCAAAAAGTTCGATCTCCTCAACTCCGGAATGGATATCCGACCTGACCACGAGCGGTTCACACAATAGAATATCCTAGCAATCACCTGAAAAAATAAATTATAACTTTATTATTATTATTTACTTGCTGACAAATTTCGCCTATTCTAAAAACAAAGATTTTCTCATTTTTGCAACATTCTTCATTGCTCAACAATGTTTAATACTGCGCTCGTAAAATGAACTAACTATCCAACACAAAGAATTTTTGAATTCGAACCACGTTCCTGAGATAAGCCCGTTTAAACAAATAAAAAATGTTAAAAAAAACTTACTTTATAATATTAGTATAATTAGTATAGATTCTCTTAGTTCAGGTTTTATGGGTATAGATGATTAGATCGGTTATAAACGTACCTATACTTAAATTATTTTCGTTGTTAATATTATACAACGCGTGTTTGATTTTCGATATCTTTGTGGTTTACTTCTGGGTTTGTTTAATTTTCCTTAATTTATTTACCTTTTGACGTACATAAATAACTTACGACATCATGTATTTAAAACAAACATTTTCATTACAACTTTGTTTAGTTTTAAAGCAGATCGGAAATCATACACATAAAATATGAATAGGCATTATTTGTTTAAGTCGTCGAAAATTATTAGGGTTAATAGAGAGCAAAGCATTCATTGAACTGGTTTAAATATCATTAACCAGTTAAATACAATTATCATAATGTTTAGGGTTCGTTTTGAACACGTTTCATTTACTTTTAAAGGTAATTTGCGGACATGAGAAAACATACATTTTACTTTGAAGTCTTTTTAAATGATGAAAGTTTAGTACGAAGGTAGGTAGTATTATTTTTATTGCCTTTGTTTATAATGCAGAACATAGACAATAAAGACATAAAGTCAAGACACAATTGGGATAAACCACTGGCTCATGGGACACCGTATTTTGTTAGTTAAGGGTCAGGGCATCACGGGTAAACTGCTGGACCGATTTCAATAATTATTTTTTTGTTATGTTCGTTGTAGTAAGGAAAAGGGTCTTATGAAAGACCTGAAAATATGTGTGCCTAAAGTAAATTAAACTGAATAGACATTAAAAACTTCACGCGCTTGACAGTCCGTGCGAAGATGGACTGCAGCTAGAAAGTAATCATTTATAACTATTCTTCAACAAACTATATACTATTTTCACTAGACTTCTTAAAAACTTACAGTATGGACATATCTCGAGTGGAATTCCGTAGCCTCCTTCAAGAAGGACAGTCCAGGGTGCGTATCAACGACATCCTGGACCAAAGGCACGAAGTCCTCCGGCGCTAATGTGTTACTCTTCCCTCTCGTTAATATGTACACAAATCTGGAAGCTTGGTCGTGGCATTGTGTTGACACTCTGAAAATTAATAATGAACATTTTATTAGAAAATAATTTGGTTTTTATTTTGAAAATCGGTCTAATTAACAGTTGGCAGCGAAATCAGTGAACAATGAACATAGGTAGGTACTTAAATAAGAAAAAAATAATCAATGGAATAGTATAATTGAGTATTAAAAATATATACCGGCCGAATTGAGAGCCTCCTCCTTTTTTTTTGAAGTCTGTTTAAAAGAAGCTCCTTCGGGGTCGAATGAAATACTATTTATTTTTGTTATATAATTTATTTTAGAACTTGTATTTCTGTGGATATTTTTAGATACGTTTTACGAGAAATAGAAATCCTCTTCAGAGATCAAACGGTCTTTTATATTATTTAAGGCGACGTTGCTAACTATTTTTGAACACTTCACAGCAAGCTGTTCGCTACAAATAGTACAAAATAAAGAAAAAAATATTTATAAGATATTTTATGTTTTTCGAGTTTTCATCAATTTATGTAGGTTAACTGTGACACTTTCATTTTCAGACGTTCAACAATTTTTGCTTGAATGAGCTGCCTACGTCTGAAGTCAAAATATATAAGCTTTAAAATTTCTTAGAACAGGAAAGTGATAAACGAGCTTTTGCACTTTGCATGTTGAGAGCAACGTGTTAGGTCATTTATTTATTTACTTTAATACATTTCTTGTATTATCAATTCTGGTTTTCAGAGACGACATATATATGTATATCCGTATACAATTTCGAATAAAAAATAATTGAAAAAAACTGTTTTACTGAAAAATTTGTTCACGACATGATAAAATATACAGTGAACTTCCTTTACTCCTTCTTTAAGAGTCAGTTTAATTGTACACAATACAGCAGTACCTAGATATTGCCCACAGGTATTGCCTGTCTGTACCTTTTTTATTAATTTCAAAAATTGTAACCAATATATTATGTGTGCATAACTTTTATTAAAGCTAATTTCGAAAAATATTTTCTATGTGAGTTCTTTGACTATTAATAAATTACATAGTAAAAGTCAAGTTCGGTTCGATTTATTTACGATTCATTTGCGGTGTTCATGTAAGAAAGTGCTTTATAGTAAAGTATGGTTTGCGTTTTAGATATTATTAAATCTATAAATAAGTTAAGATACATGTACCTTCTCTGTAAAAATAGCTCGTCTAAACAAGATTGATGGATACTGTATTTTATTTTACAGCGTAACATCCCACATGAAACAAATTGAAGTCGGTATCGATATTCATTCGATTTTGATATTCTGGTTCGTTGCAAGTGAGGTAGAGCTGACAAAAATTCAGTTAAGGCTTACTTAGGTCTTTATGTTTATTTATTGGAAAGGAGATGTCCAAAAAATGACCCAGAATCGACAGGAATGAAATGTATACCAATGGATTGGTGATTAAATATAATATAATGTAGCAAAAGCAGTAATCCTGAAATCGTTATAGTATAGGAGCTAGGAGCAAAATAAAATAAGTAAAAAATTCGTTTAAAAAATCAAAAAATTTTTTAGAAATGTTGTATCACTTGTGTTATACATGATAATTATCATCAACACATTTTAAAAGCAACAGCAACATAATAACATCAAGTTCAATCACAACATAACTGACTAAAGATTCCGTTATTAGTGGTTTTTATTTTGGTTCAAGATACTACAATTGCTATAGTACTGTGTGTATTATTGGTGCCTAATTCTGTGGCTAAGGATTGGAAATAAAAAATAATAATAGGTACATATAGTATAGGTGTTAAAAGACAATAGAACTGAATAAAAAATCGTTTAAAAATTATTATGATGTGGATGAGATTATCGTTATTATTATAATTTTAATTTTTAATTGATTAATTGCTTTTGCTGGTACATTCATGTGTAACACAATTTGTTGTAGATTCGAATGTAGTTGTTATTATAGATAGGTAGATTATAATATCATTAAAACTTAATAAAATTAGACCTAATTATAAAAATAAATGAATAACAACGATATTCTAATACACAACATAACGAGTTTTTATTATTTTCAAACGATTTTTCACTTTGTTTTTTGGCTCTTAGCTCCTATACTATACAGATTTTTTTTTCAATCTTTAGCCATAGAATTACCAATAATACATAATATAGTACTATAACAATCGTAGTATCTATAAAATAAAATAACAAAACTACAAAATCGAGAGTTTTTGTTAAGTTGTGCTTTAACGTTTTTGTTTCGTTTCTTGTAAAATAAGTATGATATTTATTATGTGTAACACAAGTGATAAAACATTATAACATCGCCATATTAAGCCACAACATAACGGAAACTTATGTATATTATGTTTTTTTAGGAATTTCTTAGTTATTTTATTTTGCTCCTAGCTCCTATACTATAACGATTTCAGAGTTGCCCCCTTGGTAATATTATATTATACTTCAATGCGAATCCATTGGTACACGTTTCATTCCTGTCGATTCTGGGTTTTTGGTTCATACATTTTTGGACATGTCCTTTGTATTGATTGCAAATTAGTATAAGTCAAATTTTAAAAGCGATCTCTTTATTTAATAGAAGTTTAAAAGCAATAAAAAACTCTCATTCCTTAAAACCTCGAATGTCAAATCGACCATTTAAGCAGATGTGAGCAGCATCTGCCCCATAATGTAAAACGAGACACGGGACTTTATTTTCTAAATAAATGTCAATGGAAATTTTATAAACACCAAGTCTATAATAATCTTGAGTTGAATATTCTGGAAATTAACCATGCATACGAAAGAGACAAATTTATTCCGAGATAGCCATCATAGCACCTGATGAATAATAGTTTTCCAGATGTCTTTTATGAAATCTTGGAGTTGCAAGTTGAAATGAATTTCAGAACTGTTATAAATGAAAATTCAAGTATTCAAAGCTTGGCTATTTTCTTATATATAGGCACGAAGCGGGGATAGAGCCTACTTTCTTAAAAGGCTTTCAGCTGATTAAATAATTACATAACATGCTGTATAAGGTCGTTCTTTTAAGGTTATATGTACAATCTCTAGCAAATATAGTCTTGATTTGACTGGATTGTTGCTTTTATTATTTGCTTATATTTGAGTTTTGGCAATTTGCTTTAAAATTCTGAAAAGTTGAATAAGTTTAATTTGACGTTAGTAAGAAATCCAACCTAAGTATCCAACCCATTTAAACAAATGAAAATCTTGCTATCTATGTCGTGGCCATATCGTACATTTGCTCATTTCATGAAATGATTGGCTATTTCACGAAATGGTCGCATTTCGTGAAATGGACAATTTAGTTTGGCCACATCATGTATGATAAGAAATCGTTTCACGATATGGCCAACTAAACGCGCGGTTTTTTCATGAAATGATAAAAATGATTTGATCATATCGTAAAATAGTTACATTAATCATTGGTAGAGGCGCTGCAAGCTCTGTGTTTATGTGATAAGATGGCGGCCGCTGGCGAAAATTTAATTATCGCAGTTAAAAACTTTATAATTGAAGAAAGTCATAGCAAAGAATTTACGACGAAGAGGTTCGAGTACTATGGAAAATGTGGATATCTTATATGTATTGAAGAAAAAATGCGTCTTAAATAAAATAATTTAAGACGCATTTTTTCTTTTAGGATATATATAATATTTATAACTATATCCTACTATATTATTATAATTGTTTGTTTTTTAAAAAGCGATCCGCTTCTGGCACTCGCCGGCCGCTGCCGCGGCACGCGCGCTTTGCTCGCTCGGCTCGTGCGTTGTTTATCAAAGTCTAACCTAACCTAACCTAACCTAACTGTTTTCTATTGCAAAAACGATTCGCTTCTGGCATTCGCCGGCCGCTGCTGCGGCACTAACTTAAATGACATTAAACAAGTTTTTAGAATATTCTGAATTTTTTTAATATTTTATGGACTCTTTATATTTTATACGATCTGGCCAAATGTGGATGACCAAATCGTGAAACGTTGAAGATTTAACGATCTGATCAAACTATGTTGGCCATTTCATGAAATGCGACCATTTCGTGAAATGATCGATCATATCATGAAATGAGCAAATCTACGATATGGCCACGACATCTATATGATTTTTAAATGCGACTTTTAAATTCTATTTAACGAATATGATTTAATTATATTCAATTTTTATCAAATATAATCTGTATTTAAAATATGTAGTTTTGCAAAGCACATTCCTACATCTTCCCACACTTTTGAATTTACAACAAATCTTCGAACTTTTCACGAAAATTATTTCATTCACAATCACATATATTTGTTTGCTATTTGTTATTTATATTAATGCTTGCATAACTTTTTGTAATTTTGAAAATTACGAAACATGCACTATGTGAAAACTCCCAGCATTATATGCAATATTGTTAAAATCTAATATTATTGTGATGATGATTGCAATATAATAATGACCCAATGCCTTTCCTAAACTTTCCACTCGTAATCACAGGTAATATAATACTATACCAGTACTCGTAATTGTTTAATGAAACGAATTCAATGTGTACTTACTCTCTCCAAAAGTCTATAAACTTGTGTCCGTCAACCGGCGCGTGGAGGTTTTGCTGTGTCGCTAGGAACATAGGCATTTTCCAGTACAGAGGACATTCGCATGCCTTTACTATGTGCTTGAAACTTTCACGAGGAACCTGAAATTAAATATTAAAAATTAATGTTTATTACAGATTTACCATCTAGGGTTACTATGTCAGTATTGCTTCATGAATTTTGAATAAATATTCTGATGTCGGTAAAAAAATTGGCACCAGTTTTACTTCATGACATAGAGTCCGTATGGTATGTAGAAGTATAATTTTTCTTTTAATACCTACTTTTTATTACATGTTTATTTTTAATTGATTCTTTGTTAGGAAAGTACCTAACATTAATAAATCTCTGTATGATATAGGTTATATATATCATAATAACGTCTAATTTATTCGCAGTCAGGTTTTCAACAAATGCTAAGACTGATTTATTTTCCATCTTATTTGTATAACTTAAAGCGAATTAATTACGGTTATTAAAATGCTACTTTTAATGTGTCGACTTCACACAAATGCAGTGCTGTTAATCCGCTACGCGAGTTCATCGATTTCGATTAAAATAGTGCAAGGCAATATCAACATTACTGCGTTAATTTAAAAGCTAGACTCGTGTACAGATATTTGCTTTCTATTTGACGTGGTCACTCATACACGTGTCCCGTGGGTGGCCTATTCGACTTCCGCCATTATTGAATATAGGGCGCGCTGACACATGTCGTCAGCGAAGCGTAAATAACGACTTGAATGTAATGAACCTTATCGCGAAAATCGTCAACTTATTTTGCATAAAATGCAAATATAGAGAACAAGATTTATAACATGGTTATGTTTTTTAATTGACGTATTTGTTTAGAATTATCAACTGTGAAACGTGGTGAAACTGTAAAAGCTTATTATACTATCAGCAAAGTATTCTTCAGTTGGTAAACTTCTAATAAAGTACCTATCATTAAAAACATGTTCATACGCTTCGTCGTTTTTGTGAACGTCGCGTTGCGGTCGGTCGAAAATAAATTCAATTTTCCTCATAATAAGTTTGCTCAAATATTGATTAAGTAAAACAATATAACATACTCGTACTACAATATTGCCCACTACACCTACACCGCGAGTCAACCTCCCACAACCCACTACTACGCATTTAGTATTTACTAGGACGTGTATGTGTGATTGCGATTTGCGATTGCAACTTTTTCGCGCCGCCCTTTCTGATTGTCTGTGCTAAATCTTCACCCCAAGCCTGTTCGGGGTTATCGACCTGCGGAAGTAGGTCACGTCGGTGTAACTAACCTATTTATAGAGGACTATATCTTTGACAGACCGATACACTTGTGCAACGATGGAAAGTGGTTCAAGTGCTTTTATGACACTAGTCTGTATAAGATTAAAACAAAAATCGCCGAGCATAGGCTCGGCGATTTTTGTTTTAACAGAATATGATGCAATTTGTATGTGTAAGGTTTCGTTACAAAACTTTATGTTTTCATGGTCTTGTTCCTTAATATATAAATGGTATCAATAGTACCAAAGTAAAACATTCATTATCATTTGGATTCAGAGTACAACATATCATTAATTAACCTAATAATGGAAAATAAAGACGAATCCTTAAAACTTATCCATATGAAAGATATTTAATATAAGCACAGATGATGCAGCTATACTAGTAAATAATATTCGGATCATTTATGAGTTATTTGAGTAGTCAAATCTAATTATGATAGATAGGTAATTTTACATAATTTAATATTGATTAATGTTCCCTGTTAACTAGGTACTTATAATTCAATTTCCATAAGGGAATCATTGTAAGTGAGCAATTAGTTACTTATGCGCAGATCAAAGCTTCAACACAATAATTACATCAATGTAATGTTGGTATTGATATTGTAACAAAATAGAAACCGGAGTGAGTCGTAATATCCATAAGCTGTTAAGCCCTAACGTAAAAGGAAAGCTTTGATGGGTTTTTAAACCGCTTTCGATCGATGTAGCGTAAGAGATTATTTCTTTGTACAATTAAGAATTCTTATTATGTAACTAATTAATATGGATTTGCTTAACGATGTTGCTTTACTTGGATGTTTTTTCATCTAATCAATCTAATTTATAGCTCATTAAATCAGAGACTCATTATCAAGTTAGTCTTCCCGATTGGAGAGTAAAGAAACATGGCTTTTCTAATTAAAAAAATATAATTAATAGGAAATAATGAATTTGGAGCACAAAATTTGAAGCAACAATACGATATAGTATTTACCTAGTTACCTTAACTTTCTTTTTTAACATTATGCAAATTTTAACTTAATTTTTATAATTCTGATGTATAGATAGAGTAGAGTATGTGTGATTGGTTGTGTATGAAATCGAATTTAATTCTTAAAATAAATAAAAAGCACTTAC
Source organism: Colias behrii (assembly GCA_029959065.1). Classification (NCBI taxonomy): domain Eukaryota; kingdom Metazoa; phylum Arthropoda; class Insecta; order Lepidoptera; family Pieridae; genus Colias; species Colias behrii. Next base: position 10,397,901 of record JARWMC010000002.1, read on the forward strand.
TAAAAGTATGCAATATCTTTTAAAGCTTTAAGAGCAATAAGTGAGAAAGTAAACAGAAAAACACAAGTCATGTCGACACTTTGGTGGTTGTTTTGTGCCTTCGACCTAAATATTATGGCGAATCGAAATGGGGTCGTTGTAATAGCAAGCCTTTTAATGGCAGACCCACAAACAATTATGTTATTTCTTTTTTAACATTATGCAAATTTTAACTTAATTTTTATAATTCTGATGTATAGATAGAGTAGAGTATGTGTGATTGGTTGTGTATGAAATCGAATTTAATTCTTAAAATAAATAAAAAGCACTTACTAAAAGTATGCAATATCTTTTAAAGCTTTAAGAGCAATAAGTGAGAAAGTAAACAGAAAAACACAAGTCATGTCGACACTTTGGTGGTTGTTTTGTGCCTTCGACCTAAATATTATGGCGAATCGAAATGGGGTCGTTGTAATAGCAAGCCTTTTAATGGCAGACCCACAAAAAATTATGTTATTGACGATGTTGTAAAAAATTTTCGGATTTTATAGTTCAATTACATTATTTCTTCAAACAAATAAAGTTTTTTCTTTTAGAAGTTTTACAAGAAATTTCAGGCAGAAATAGGAAGTAGGTTTGTATTGAATTGAAAAAAAAATATTTTGCTTAATACACCGATATTTGTTCTAGTTTCAACTAACTTTTAACTGTAAACTGAAAACAAAGGTTTTTTTTTTAAATTCAATAGAAAGAATATCATGAACATTACCTATTTGAAAATATGACACAAACAAATACTTACCTCCTTATATTTTGTTGTTAACTTAAATATGAACTTATCTTAAATCTACATCAATTATTGGAATTGAATTTAAAGGTATTATATAATTTTATTATTATTCGGTCTTACTTCGGTAAACTTTGCAACGTTACCTACTTTGTTTTTTATGTCTCCCAACTCTAGTAAAAGTTTAAAGCGCCTGAGGATAGCATTTGCTAACTCTTGTATGTACATTTCTTTAACGACGTCTACGTCGTAAAATTGATTAAATATATTATGAGTTTTTATCCAATCAAATTATAGGCAAAATTTCTAATGCTCTTTAAATGCTTTTAACGGTACATACTTTGTTAAAGGATAAAAAAGCAATTTCTTTTGTCTATAATTATTACGTTATATATATGATATGTACGTGGCTAAGATATAATTCCGAAAATCGATTGGGAATTGAAATACCTACATATTATCCGACTTATATCTTCAAACTTGGCCGAAGCATAATCTTATATATAAAATTCTCGTGTCACAATGTTAGTCTGCATACTCCTCCGAAACGGGTGGACCGATTCTCATGAAATTTTCTGTGCATATCGGGTAAGTCTGAGAATCGGCCAACATCTATTTTTCATATGTACCACGGGCGAAGCCGGGGCGGACCGCTAGTAAATATATAATAATATAGCGCTTTGTTACCTACTGTTATGTTTGAAGTCTATTTCGTTGTTTATAATAAATTAATGAATTGTATTACGTACTAGATTTCCGCCCGCGGCTTCGCCCGCGTTTGCAAAGGAAAACCCGCATAGTTCCCGTTCCCGTGGGATTTCCGGGATAAAAACTATCCTATGTGTTAATCCAAGTTACCCTCTATATGTGTGCTAAATTTCATTGTAATCGGTTCAGTAGTTTCTACGTGAAAGAGTAACAAACATCCATACATCCATACATCCATACATCCTTACAAACTTTCGCCTTTATAATATATATTAGATTACCGCTGCCAAAATATATCAGCGATGTTTAGTACAAAATCGTAAACTTGGGCAATTTAAATCGATCTCAAAGGTAGTGCCAAGAATTTGGTGTTAAATTCTGAAAATTTATTGTTCTTTTTTCATATCACTATATTCAACAAGAGTTCTGAAAATATTGTAATCGATTATAGAGGGATTCAATCTGTTATATTTTAACAAAATTTTGTTGGTTGTATATTTGTACCATTTTGAAATATTTCTTGTGAATTATATTTTCAAACTCATACATAAAACAAGCGTTTTATTAATTACGTTCTCTATCTCCTATTATTATATCCTAGTACCGTCCACTTATTTTCCTTCATAAGCCACAATGCATAAACTGTGAACGTGCTCTCATCGCAAAATTGCCTTCATAAAGCGACCGAGCATTTCAAGAAAATGCCTAGGCACAAGGTTAATCATCCAAAATATATAGGATCGGATTATTTTTTTATGCTTACCGTTAGAGAGATAGGATCTTTTTCAAGCTTCTTAGGCTTTCAGTTATTTTATTTGCAGCTTTTTACGATACTCTTGTGTTGTCTGGCTGTAATATAACGTATATGTGCTAAGACCTTTTTTCATATAAAGACGACGGTTATAAAATGGCGGCAATAGGGATTAATTGAATTATAATATTGAATAGAAAGAGTAAATTATGTACTGGTATAATATACATAATTAAATTGTATATTTTACAAATAAAAATGAAAAATTGATAACTGTATTTTAAAGTGTTTTCTCAGGTTTAAACTGAAGTTCAACTCCACATTTTAACCTCAATGAAGTGTCTGAAACTAGTATTCATTAAAAGAAATGATTCTGTTTACCGACCTAAATGTATTTTAAAACTTCAAGTAAACTTTGTTTGATAAAATAAGGATTAAACAGAAAATTTTCTAAATACATATTATCTATATATATAAAAGAAAGTCGTGTATGTTCCAACACTTATAACTCGAGTTCTACTGAACCAATTTTCATGGTTTAAGATTCGTTGGATTTGTCTCCGTCCAGAATAGCAGAATCTATATATATAAAAGAAAGTCGTGTATGTTCCAACACTTATAACTCGAGTTCTACTGAACCAATTTTCATGGTTTAAGATTCGTTGGATTTGTCTCCGTCCAGAATAGCAGAATAAATCATAAAAACAACAAAAACTAGACGAATAAATATTTTCCCAAAATTTTGATTTTCGTACTGTACCTATGTCAATCATTAGTTGTCAATCCTGTCAAATACGGAAAATAATGTTTGACATTCATGCGTTCAAAAATGTATTATGTGTAAAATCACAGAAAAAGGGTGAATAAAATAATATTGTTTGTACTTATTTTAAAATCAATTATTAAAAAGTGCAATAAAAGCAGATACATAAAAAATCCTCAAATGTTTGTGTTAACGCGTATGTTTTCAGAAATTAATAAGGTATTTTTGGTAGGGAAACTAACCAAGAAGGTTAGGTCGATTAATAATTATTAAAAAAATTCTATAAAAATGTAAAAATTCTGACAATTATTTGTTGCGATTTCGTCGACTAAGTCAACAATATTGCTATAAACAAGCTTAATTGCGTTTTGAAGATTACATCCATTTATGCGATGCAATTAGCACAGAAGAAGATGCATAAAATGCATGCATGCATAAAAGTCTATTGATTATTTTACCGGCGACATACACAGGTAGCCCAAGTGAATATGCACAAGATGCAATGACATAATAATATGTTCGTCATTATGGTAGGCCAGATTTATTCATTACGTTTATATGTAATCCGAAATGGATAGAAATTATTCAACTGCTGCTTCCCGGACAAATATCAAGTGATCGGCACAACATCACCACACGTGTTTTCAAGCAAAAAATCCGATCACTGATGAGTTACATTAATGGAACACATCTTTGGGATTATTCAATGATGGATGTATTCAATCGAATGACAACAATCTGGCTTGCAGCATGCACACATTTTAATTTGGTTAGTCGAAAGGATTCGGGCAGATAAAATATATGAGTGTGCGGGGATTGCTAATCCTGAAACCGATCTAGACCGACATAACGTTGTTATCACGAATATGATTCATGGATCGTGTGACACCATCAACCACCAAACACCATGCATGGTTGACAGTGAGTGTACCAAAAGGTATCCACGAAAATTGATGGCAGAGACCATCACAGGCAACGATGGTTACCCACTGTATCAGCGTCGATCGCCCAATGATAATGGTAAAATTTTTATCACAACTAAAGTGAAACGAAACGATGGCGTGGTCGATAACAGTTAAAGAATGAAAAGAGTTAATCCATGCTGCACAACTTATTAAAATTCAACCATTTTTCTCTGAGACGTGTTTGAAGTAATAAAATAAACTACTATTACATATCAATCCATATAAATATTTATTTTGTATCATTGTATTACGTTCATCAAAGCCTAAATTAGTTCAGCTAAAAGGTAACACAACATTCATTGACAGGGCGGTACAAAGTTCGCCGGGACAGCTAGTATAACATAATATTTATAAGTCTAAATCAGTCTTTCCCAACGTGGGCGATAACGCCCCCTTGTGGGCGCTGCAGGCCTAAAGGGGGGCGGTAAGAGACCCAGAAAAAAAAGGGGGCGTTGTGTAGGGCTTTGGGGTCGATTTATAATTTCATCTACCTAGCTAGGAAGATTTTTAGACGCCGACTGAGCTCTCGACTTCGAGAGTCGACATCTTGTGAACATCAACTAATATTAATTATTAAGATATAGCTCAAACTCGGTTCGATATAATAGACCGCGGACAATCATGTTTTAACAAGTTTTTGTTAAATAATCCGATTTGTACATTCCTGTATCAATCGGCTGGTTCTATAATACTTGTTCTTGCTTGTCGAGTACGATTGGGCGTCGAATGAGATAAACGAGTTTAAGCACGTTTGTCTTATTCCTGTTGGTGCGTGCTGCTTATGCAATCCTATATAAACGACGTAAATTTATTTTATTTTCATTTGCGGTTTCGCGCATAATAGATAAGCAGTACTTGATTTCAACACTTACGTATTTCTCAAAACAAAACAATGTCGGAAGTAAAAAAGAAGAGACGGCAATACTCTGCGGAATATATTAAATTCGGATTTATTGAAAATCCCACAAACCCGTCGTCGCCTTTGTGTCTTCTATGTCTAAAAACATTTTCGAACGAAGCAATGAAGCCTTCAAGACTGCAAGATAATTTGAATAAAATGCATCCAGATAAGAAAGACAAGAATGTAGCATATTTTCAAGACCTAGAGAAGAAGCATAATACTCAGCCAAGTGTATCAAAACTATTTTCGGCGGCTGCTCAGCAAGATGACGACGGACTTCGAGCTTCGTACAATATCTCTTTGTTAATTGCTCAAAAAAGGCAAACCACACAACATCGGAGAAGAGTTAATATTGCCAGCTATAAAGGAAGTAATAACTGCTGTGCTTCATAAACCGGCCGCAGATATTATCCGAAAAATTCCTTTGAGTAATAATTCTGTGCAAAGACGAATTGATGAAATGGCTGAAAACATTGAAGAATCATTGTGCAATCATCTGAGGACTAGTCAATTCTCAATTCAGCTCGATGAGTCCACTTTACCAACTAATGAAGCGTTGTTGCTATCTTACGGGAGGTTTATTAAAGATGAGAAAATATGTGAAGAACTATTGTTTGCCAGAAATTTGGAGACAGATACAAAAGGCGAAACCAAATTCAATACATTGGAAAAGTTTTGTGAAGAGAAAAAGATTCCTTTGAAAAATATTATATCAGTTGCTACGGATGGCGCTCCGGCTATGACAGGGCGCCATAAAGGCTTCATAGCGTACTTAAAGAATAAAATTCCAGATGTCCTTGCTATACATTGCGTTATTCATAGACAACATTTGGTTGCTAGAAACTTAAGTGAACGACTATTTCAATCACTGCAATATGTCATCAAAGCAGTCAATAAAATCCGTAGCAGCTCTTTGAATGATAGATTATTTCATCAACTTTGTGCTACTAATGACGAAGATTTCAACCGTTTGTTGCTTCATACTGAAGTTCGTTGGCTGTCAAGAGGCAATTGTCTGATGCGATTTTACAACCTGTTTGACTCTGTGATAGAGTTCTTGGAAACTAAAGATACAGAACTGCGCAACAAGCTCATAACATCAAAGAATGATATAGCTTACATGACAGACCTGTATAAATTGTTCAACGACATGAACCTCCAACTGCAAGGCGATGAACTAAATTTAATTAAAACAAAAAATGTCGTTGCTGCTTTCGCAGCCAAACTGCTTCTGCACAAAAAGAATATGGGCAGACGTGAGTTTCACAATTTTCCGAATTTATCGGTATTCTGCAGTAACGACGATTTGTTTGCCTACTGCCAACATTTGGAAAACCTCCACATTGACTTCACCGAACGATACCAGGACATTTTAAACTTGGAAATACCAGACTGGGTGTTGGATCCGTTTTCAAATGTCAACACAGCAATGTCACCTCAGCTGGAAGAAGAACTTATATAATTGACAACAAACGAAGAAACAAAAATCAAGTTCAAAAATGGATATCAAGAATTTTGGCTACAAAAACCGATCCCGCAATTGTACCCTGGATTGTGGTCAATTGTTCAACGATTCTTGATAGCATTCCCATCGTCATATTTGTGTGAACGTGGATTTAGTGCTGTGGCAACGCTGCTTATTAAAAAGAGAAATCGTTTGCGTGTTACCGAACGTGGCGACATGCGGCTGTTTTTGAGTAAATTGGAACCTGATATCAACAAACTTATTGAACAGCATCAGATTCAACCTTCACATTAGTTTTTATATAAGAATTGATTATGTTTGTTTTATTTTCAATAAAAGATACTCTGTCCGAATACTATAAAATTGCGTTTCAATAATCAGTTATAAGTACTTAGCGGTTTTTAAGTATGTTTAAAAAGGGGGGCGTTAAAAAATAATTTATTCTTAAAGTGGGCAGTAGACAAAAAAAGGTTGGGAACCCCTGGTCTAAATAAATAAAAAGAATGATTGTAAAGAAATAGAAGATTGAGAAGGAATAGTCATGTAAATGAAGGTCACTGACATTTTTTGTAAAGAAAATTTCGTTACCGTTGTGTTTAAGTACCAGTGTACTCTCAGTGAAGAGTACTTTTGGTACTTAGACGTATGAACACACAGACTAACAAGACGGTACCTCGGTTAGTATGATTTGGAGCCGAGCCAAGCTGCCCTGATGCTTTACTTAACTATATCAATATTGGAATTGAAGTCGATTTAATCTCATTTAATTCCATTATGGATCTGTATCATTTACATTTTGTAACAAGGGATCTATTTTTGAATAATGAAACAATGAAAACATTCGCGATTCAAACACTGATTTTAATTAATCAATATAACATGTAAAGTTATATCAATTATTGTTGATTAATTTCAGTTTTTATTCCAGCCTTAAAAAGATGCAAAAACGTTTATGTTATAAATATAAAATAATTAAAATTAAGTCTAGATGTAATTTATACGTATAATTAATTAGTGTAAGATAAATATTCATTATCTACACGTTATTTACGACGGGTTTCATTTTTATTTTAAACGCTAATTTGTTTTCTGTTTAATGGTGCATAAAAACATTTGTAGGGGTCACCAATGTAGGGGCTTGTTATGTGCGGGTGTAATAAAAGATGAATAACTACGCAAAGGTTATATTTCGTTAACTACATATATTTATCCGTATGTAATTAATATTCAACCTATGCGACCAACCCGCGTCCCGACAAGCCCGTGACTGTCTATGCCTTAGCGCACAAACTGTTTATATACGAGTTACCGTGTGAACCTGTGGTGTGAACTTTCTTAGTAGGTACTACACTTGAAATTCGATAACTCGTAAATTGGCTTGTCGTCGCTACATCATTCCCCCCTTAAAATAAAAAGGGTATACAAGTCAAAAAACTTACAATAAAACTAAACAATAAACAAATGGGTGTATATAAAGTGTCGCTATATAAGGTTACAAAAGGTTTACAATATAAAGTATAAAAAAATGTTCACAATATAAATCAATCAATACGTATCACTATCATCATTCAAATAATATGCAGGTTTTAGACGGTCTACAGATATTCTAACTTTCCTGCCAGTCATTTGAATGTAAAATACCTTTTCCTCTCGACTCAACACACGATAAGGACCGTCGTATGTTGGTTGTAAAGGCTTACGTACTGCGTCGTTTCTTACAAAAACATAATCGCACTTTTCTAAATCGGGGTGAATAAATATGTTCCGTCTTTCATTCTGCCTAATAGCTACTGACTGATATTTCCTAATAGAGTCTCGTAATTTACTTACATACTCAAGACTGCTATCTATTTCAAAACTCGACTTTTTATCGTAATAATCACCTGGTAATCGTAAAGTTGTTCGGTACGTAATTTCTGCTGCGCTTATGCCGGTATCACTTCTTACTGCTGTTCTAAGTCCTAGCAACACAGTTGGTAATTCCGTAACCCAAGATGATGATATATTGCATAAACGAGCCGTTAATGCCGCTTTAAGCGACCTATGCCAACGCTCTACCGCCCCGTTACTCTGTGGGTGGTAAGGTGTCGTACCCAACTTATTAATACCTAATAACTTCATTAGTGTAGCAAATAATTGACTTTCGAATTGGCGTCCTTGATCGCTTGTTAGCTTTTTCGGACAACCAAAACGAGAGATCCATCCTTCATATATTACACGCGAAATCGTTTCAGCAGTTATATCTTTCGTAGGAAAACATCCTGGCCATCGCGTCCCCCTATCACTATGGTTAGGCAATACGTCCTAAAACCTTCGGGTGAAGTGGGTAAAGGTCCAATTAAATCAACATGAATATGTTCAAACCTATCGCACTGCAGAAACGATCCTAAACCTGACACTGTATGTCGATTAACCTTCGATCGTTGACATTCAATGCATGTTTTAGCCCATTGGCCAACGTGACGATTCATATTTGGCCAATAAAAACGATTTTGAATCAATTTACGTGTAGTCCTTATTTCGGGATGACATAAATTATGTACACATCAAAAGCAATACGTCGAATTTAATCAGTCAAATAGGGTCTAATTTTATCATTATCTAAAATATTACAATTAATAAATGTACCGCTTTCAGGTAACATTATTTTCTTTGACCTATTATTAGCGTCTTTCGAATTAGATAATTGTAACATATAAGAATCTTGTTGTTGTTCCTTAGCAAGTTCCGCGTAATCTATTACAGTGGGACAACTTATTGTTGCGACTCGTGATGACGAATCTGCAACGACATTATCTTGCCCACGCGACGTTGTGAACTCGTAATGAATATCAAGTGTCGTGTACGTCTGGGTAACTCTTTCTCGCTATTTACTTTAGAAAACGCGTAAATTAACGGTTTGTGATCCGTGTACCTACACCGTTAACTGTCGTCCTTCGACCATATTCCGAAAATGACGAATAGCTAAGTAAATTGCTAATAACTCCCTATCGTACGTACTATACTTGCGTTCAATCTTAGATGGATTCTTAGAAAAATAACCTACATGAGTATCCGATGCGTACGTCATAAGTGCGAGCGATGCATCGGCCCTAGGGTGCTAAAAAATCTGCACCTTATAAACCAAAACAAAGGTTGTGTTACCTCGGCGATAAAAAATAATGACTAAATGGTCATTATTTTTTTACGGTCGCCGTAAACTAAGATCTAAAGTCATTAACTTAGTACCAAATGTCTTAATTACACTACCGTTTGCCGCGTATGGTTTATAATCACTACACAGTACACTCACTCGCGGATCGGTTATTTTTCGACACTGGTAAATTTAAAAAATTTTTTAGTCGGCTCTCCTGCTGCTTCTGCCACGCACAAGGTTGAATGTACTTGCTGGCGTTATGCTTAAAGCAGTAATGAAAAAACATAACCAATTTGGTTTTCTCTGTTTTGAGCTTCCTGCACGATTGTGACTTTGCGATGCGGAACGATGCGTGCTATTTCCATACCTTCGACTGCTAAACGATTTGCCTCTCGAGCCTGCACATTCCAGCTGGTTTATCTGCTGCTTTAGTTGTGCTAACTGCTCGAGGTTTAACGGTACCGACGAAACTGCTCTAACTGGAACTGCCGGATTCATTTTTAATTGTTAACAAACGATATCTATGCAATTCACTTTATGTTCACTAATCGTCGGGAGTCACCAATGTAGGGGTCACCAATGTAGGGGCTTGTTATGTGCGGGTGTAATAAAAGATGAATAACTACGCAAAGGTTATATTTCGTTAACTACATATATTTATCCGTATGTAATTAATATTCAACCTATGCGACCAACCCGCGTCCCGACAAGCCCGTGACTGTCTATGCCTTAGCGCACAAACTGTTTATATACGAGTTACCGTGTGAACCTGTGGTGTGAACTTTCTTAGTAGGTACTACACTTGAAATTCGATAACTCGTAAATTGGCTTGTCGTCGCTACACATTCATTTATGATGCTATTTTTACACATTAATGGTCTGTAGAAATAGCCACAGAAAAATGCAAAGCGCCCCATAAAACTGTCTCGCGGTATTGTGAAATTTTCATATTCCCCATGTAATATGAACAAACGTGTTTTATTCATAAAGATTTTCAATGCGTCTGTAGTCTGTAGAATAGACTGAATATAATATTGAAACCACAATACTTTTTATAACAGTAACGTATGATAAGAATAATAAATTAAGTATATAAATTCTGCTATTGTCTGGAATCTAGACTAGACGAATAATTCGCCTTAAAAATAATGTTCTAATTTGTTACGCAGTCCCTGTGAATTGCATAATTTTACAATTTACTGTTATCTATTATTATAAAGATAGCCTTGATATAACTTTTCTTCTTCTTAAAAATTGTTTTATTCATGTCCGAATTGTAAGTAAAGTTAGTCTATGTAAGAGGTTTACTATATCATGTCGCAACATTAATCATTAAATACAATAATTACGTGGTTTCAATAAGACGTTGCATAATCTACGGGAATAAATAATAATCTAGTTGAGAATTTAGTATTGAATTAATCGATAAAATATGTTTGGTAAATGCTTATGCTTTTTTAAAAACTTACCCTACCTTTTATTATATTTTACCCTAGATTTATTATATTTTAATTGTAAAATGATAAAAATGTAGAGACTCAAGCCTCAAGAACGTATTTAAGTACCTATGTATTTACACATAAACATATCGAGATATTGGAATATCTGCACAGGATTCGTACGTAAATTATTTCTCAACGTATGACCTTTATAAATTCCTTAAAAGCCTGTAAAACGCGACCTCACTTTTAGATCGCAGTTTGATATTTAATATTTAAAATCTAATCTAGGCTCAAAGATTTAGTTTAAAGCAGTTTGTCTATAGCGCGGGTAGGTACCTACCTGAATATTTCACACTTGTTACGTGAACCTAAAATCATAGGTTCTTGAGTATTTCCTATTTCGAAATTGATATTTTGTTCTTGACTACTATTTATTATGAACTTCAATTGTAACTTGTTTTAAATTGATCCTAAACTAATAATTAATAAATGATGTCGGTATTATACGTATGAGACGATTAAATGAGTTTAAAAAACTTAAGTTTATTTTTTTTTTGGTTTAATATCCGTATTAATTGTACTTTATGAACAAAGACTAATTTTTAATTAAATTTGCAATTGCCTAGTGAAAGAACACGTTTATGATCATTTATTTTAATAAATTGATCCTGTTATAAAAACTTAATAACATATCAATAGCTCGACAGCTAAATCCAATTAAGTTATATAATGAAAGGTGATAGTAAATTCTAATGCTATCCAAGATTAGTACAAGCCCTGCTTACATAACTAGTAGAGCACTAAGTTTTAAAAAGTTTAATTTAATATTTCCTTTCAAGTTTACACATAAAAACAAGAACAATGGAAGTTTCTTTCATGAGTATAAAATGCAGGAAAACTGTCACCGTGATTATAATATTGTTAGACGTAACTTTTGATTTAATATTTTTGTTGGGTAGCTGTGTAGACACTAGACAGTAGAATTGCAGTACATTCTTATTACATTCAAACTAATATTTAAACCGGCCTCGCGTGTTATTTCTTACAATATATTTAAAAGACGCAAGTTTTTTTGTTAAATAATTAATATTACAAAAACTAAAGCATTATTATATATTTATTATTTTTTTAATTATCTTACACATTTCTTTAATTTTCTTATTTTCGTTTGTTTTATGCGAATATTTAAATCTCAGAATGAAATACTTAAAACACCCTCGAGTTAATTATTGGTTTAAAAAGTAGCTACCTATCACCTTATTTGTAAAAATCCTGGCCTTCGAGTGAATATTGTTACACACAATACTAAACATATTACACGGGCGTGCCTCATTTAAATGATTTGTTATATTCAAATAGTATTATGTAACTGCTTTATCTGTCAATCAGAGAATTAACAATGTTACGTATACAATGACTATTCAGTACAAGTCTGTAAATCTTATTTTTATGTAACGTTAGGTTTAGTTATACCATGTTCAGAACATTTTGCAAGTCTTCGCAATAATTATTCTTGAATGTATTGCCAAATTGTATAGAGCAATAGCACATATTGTTATAATTTAGGGGCTTCTCTAACAGATGCTAGTTTTAATCGATGATTTGTTTGGTACATGCGTGCCTTTTACGTTATATTTTATTTATTTATTTATTTATATACTCTTTATTGCACACACAAAGTTTGACAAAATCAGGATAATATACTAAGCAATTGGCGGCTTTATTGCTTAACAGCAATTTCTTCCAAGCAACCAAAAAACAGAAAAGCAGAAAGTTAATACAATTACAAAATTGGGAAGATAGTGTACACAGAAACAAAAAAAAAGAAAGAAAACAACACATCTTAGCGTAATAGGTTAAAAAGAGAAATTAATTTTATTGCTTTTAGTCCATAATCTGCAGACATACGAAATTTCAGCCACATCGATTGGGCGGGAAAAGACGACCCCGGGTCGTAACGATATGAAATTTAAGTTGTTCCAAAAGAGTGGAATTTGAGACACAAAATACCGTCAGGAATGGCATGGTTGTCGATCGCCATATACGTGTTTTGGACGATATTTTTGCTTGTCGAATTGATTTATTGTCCCTAAAAGTCATACCTACATCATGTCGTGCCTTACGGTGGTCAAAAAGATCTCAATCCAAATTACAAACGCGTATTTTATGCTGTGAATATATTTCAATAAATCACCATAAGTTGAACATTTATTTAGTCTCAGGACATTTAATGGACACATTTTCGTAATAGCAGTTTGCTTTTGTTTTTGTGTTTGATATTTATCATGATATTCATAATGATCTCTATTTATAGCGTATGTAAAGAAAACATTATATTCAATCTGAAGATAGAAGCTAAATAAAAGTTTAAAAACGTTTCTTCTTAATCCTCAGCATCCACCAACGATATTTTATGAATGCTTCCTTCAAACAACGATTTAAAGTTTTAGATTTCTCAACTTTCGCACTTTAAACTGCCTTCAAAATGGATCGTTTAATTACTATTATTTTGGTGTTGTTGTTTTTCCTATACTAATATTATAAAGCTGAAGAGTTTGTTTGTTTGAACGCGCTAATCTCAGGAACTACTGGTCCGATTTGAAAAATTCTTTCGGTGTTAGATAGCCCATTTACCGAGGAAGGCTATAGGCTATTTATCACCACGCTAAGACTAACAGGAGCGGAGCAATGCGAGTGAAACCGCGGAGCACAGCTAGTTAATAATAATATTAATTCTTACCTGACTATTTGGAAATGTAGCGAAGGCGGACTGGACCTTGTGCAGCGCATGGTCCTGCTGATGGGCCGGCGGGGGCCGTCCCTTGGGGAAGTAGAAGCGGGGTATGACCCTGGACGGTCCTGCCGCGCGGACCGACCGCTGGAGGGTCGTGTGTGGTGGCGCTGATGACGGCTTTGAAGGTGTTGATGCTGTGTAGTTCTGCAAACAAATTAAATAGGTTATTTACTACATAGTAAACTACTTACTACAACCTGCCGTCTGTCCCTATGTATGATAAGATTTTGAAAACTACGCATCGGATTTTGATGCAGTTAATAGATAGAGTGATTTTGAGTGATTGATAGTAGTGACATAGAATATGATGTATAATAGAGTACCTACCTAAATTTAGTATCAGTATGTACTCATGTAGAGCCGGGGCAGATCGAACAACGAATGAGTAAGAATTATATATTTCAAATAAAAATATTTGGGTATACATCACACTTTTTTGTATGAAAAATGCTGATCAAAACGATAAATCAATCTAAATTATAAACATATGAAAATAAGTATCTACTAAGTACTTAAAACAATTTCTACAAAGACTTTTCCGACCATTTTCTGCTTGAATGAACGCATTCGTTTAAACTGAATCGCAGACATACCCCATCACTAAACAGACTGGATGTGAATGCTAAATGCTAATGTTAATTACATGCTATTTATTAAAGGCAAGAAGTTTTTAGATAAAACAACAAAACCGCTCTTTTGAATAATGAAAACAATTCTTCGGATGTTGGATTGTATGCAGATCGACTAGTCTTCAATTATTTTAAACTAAATTTACCTGTTTTGTTTTGTTCTTCGTAAATTAGTGACTTTATGATCTACAGCGTCGTTTTGTACTCTCACCACTAAAGTGAGCTATAAAATTTGGATTGCAGACTAAAGTAAACTTTATAAATCGTTTAGCGACCTTATGAGCTAAAATCCACACAAAAAGGTCACTTGTGTTAATTTGGACAATAATATTGTTGACCTTCGTGGTAAAATAATAAAAGTTATTCAGGATTAAACTCATAGTGGAAATGTAATTTACGTGTATTAGGGATTCATTTATTTAAAGCAAGTTTTTATTTTTAGCATACCATAGACATGGGGGCTTGTTTTTAAAATAAATAAAAAAACACGTGTATCTATTACCTATTACCATAACCATTTTAATTCATATAAAATCTTCAATTCACACAGTTCAGAATCCATTTAATGATGATAAAAAAATGAAAAATATACATTTTATGATGAAACTCTCGTATTCAATAAAGATTTAAAACATCAGTATATGTAGGTAGGCTTCGCATGATTAGTCGCGCATTTTAGACGAAACATTTAAGAAAACCGAATTGCATACGAAGATTCTGGTAGAAATGTATTTATGAATCACAATCGTAAGTACAATAATACAGCAATGTTTTGCGAAGAGTATTTTGAATAAAGCTGATATAAATAATCGTGTAGGCGTGGATTCAGACGAGTGGGAATTGGGAGCAGCTCAGTTAATTGTTCAGAATCATGTTTCATGATATAGGTAAGGTCGAAATCTAACATTAATAGAAACGTCCTCTGTTCTAATGGAAGGATTATTTGACTATTGGACTATTGGATATAATTATAAAAATTGAAAAAAGTTTTATTTTATGAAATACGTTAAGATTTATTGTTTCTATGTTTTATTATTTCATCCTCAGAATTCACTTCGTTGATTAACTCTTATAATTTTTCATTCAAAATAAAATACTAAGTTTCCATGTCATTAAACGTTCTTTTTATTTTCCCTATTGTCCGTCTTTACAAATATTATTTTATTAACTTTCGAATTGCACTCATTTTGTACTCGCACTCTATGATACATTTAATATTTGTAGGAATTAACGAATTATATTTGTGTGTTACTAAACGGCTCCCACGCAATACAAACACACGCTTTAGAAAGGATCACGATATGTTTGGATAATAGTCATATTTCAATCGTTGTTTCAGCACCGCATTAATACACGCAATCGAATCATAGCATACAACACTTTTATGAAATAAGCCTTCTAAAGAAAATGGGTTTCAGGAGTTTCTCCTTAATCTATACTGTACTTTCCGCCGTAGTTAAAGAAAAATCTGCATAGTTACCGTTACCGTGGGATTTCCGGGATAAAACGTAACCTATGTGTTAGTCTGCGTCTTGTAGCTACCTACATACCAAACATTGTAATCGGTTCAGTAGTATTTGCGTGAAAATGGTATCAAATATACATACACATACACAGACATCCATCCTCACAAACTTACGCATTTATAATATTAGTAGAATTGCAAACTCAACATAAACTTTAATCCCCTTTAAAATATTATATTGTGAGCATTTGAATAATTCCAATGACATAACTATGCTACTGTGTCCATTTACATAATCCACTGATATTGCCTTTTTATCGCCGCCGGTCGTTAGACCACGTCTATCAAGCAATATTATTAACGCATATTCGTTCCGCTCTCCTTGGCCTAAAAATTAACAACACCCTATACTCATATTTATAGATGTAATTCAAAAGTAAAAGAGTAAGCCAAGCTAAGTATTAATTATAATCATTCAATACTTGTACTATAAAATTTTATAATAAGGATGAGTTTAGTGAAATTTATAACAATCAAGCTTGTAATTTCGCGCCAGAGCTTTATTTATGTTATGATGATGATACCTACTATAACTTCTGTTTTTTTTCAATCTCTGCTAACTTGTATGTAATGTAAGTTTTGGTAGATAAATTTAACTACGATTTAAAATCATCAATCATCGTTCATCATACGTTCGTATTTACGTACGAGTAAAAATAACTCGGTCAAGATTACTTTTAAAAAAATAATTTATTTAAATAAATTACAATTTTTACTTAATCTATGACCTTAACTATAGAGAGCTGGTGTGAGAATGACGAGTTTACTTGTGAATTGCTTATATATCCGAGATATCCTCCTGCCTGGTGGTCCGGTGGTGGTCCGATACCGTATAACCATTAAATTAATATTCCTTTGTTTTATCAATTACGCATTGTCCACTAAATGGGCGTATTGTTCAAGTTGATACGTTCCTTCTTGGATGTCCACGGTGTTATCATAATAAGTTCACTGGAATTCGCATAATGATCTTGTAACTTAGGTATTTGCCTTTTATTATTTATTTTAAAATTAAGTGTGGCCTTTTGCTTTGCTTTACTGTCCCCCTCCAAATTCGAAGTACAGGTTTTCGAACGAAACCTGGATCTGAGAATTTTAACATAGATTAGGCACATTATTATTACAATAGTTATAAATGTTATCCAGCTATATTGAACAATATCGTGAGTTTCAAAATTAAATGCGGGAATCCTCTTCAATTCATTTAACTTAGATGAAATCTTCTTTCTATCATACTTGCTAAGTTCTATTTCAGTTACAGTCTCCATTGGTTGTAAATCCACTTTACCAATAATTATTTTGTCCGTTGATTCCCTCGTGTGAAATAAAGTTTTTCCTGAAACATTCAACTCACAATTTTCTCCATATAATATATTAGTCCACAAAGTTTCTTTATGATTATTACACTTGATTCCAACTTCAGTTGTCTTATTAAAATACATATAAATGGCTTTTGGGGATATCTCAAAAATTTCCTCTTTAGGACACTTTATTGCTACCATTTGACATTTTTCGCTATTCATTGTATTTAATATTTCAGATTCACAAGTATCTTTCGTCAAAATATTTCCTTTACAAATTAATTCATTTATTTCAATACAATCTTCAGCTTCATACATTTCTTCTTCATTGTAAGCTAAAGTAACCGTTCGCATAATAGGATAGGAACAGGATAGGTTATGTTGGATAATAGGTACAATTTTTCTTGTCCTAAATACACTATTCTTAACTAATGGTATTTCAATTACAAAATATACTATTCCATTAATAATTTGACAATCTACAGTAATAAACTTTTCTAAATCATTAACATTTCTAGATATAACAATTTCTTTTGGAATACTATTAATTGTATCTTCTAACAATTGAGATTGCAAAATACTATAATGATACATTTTATGTTCAGCAAACGTAATAGCTGTTGTTAATCTTTCACTTACATCTTGTAAAGTTTGAGCTTGTAATAACAAAGATATAGCAACCTTTTGTTGCGCTTTACTAGTTAACATAGATAACAATTGATTATTAATCTCTTCCTGAATTAAAGTAATATTTGCAATCTGCTTATTATATTCCTCTAAAGTTTCATCAGTTATCGATATTTGTTTATTATAAGCAATTCTTACAGTTTCTAAATCTCTTTGAATTAAATCTAAATCATTTTGATCTAAATTACCAGTTATCGACTTAATAACACTTCCTAAACCATTAATTAATCCTCTTTTAATCCTATTCTTACTTTGAATATTTAAATGTTTACATATCTCTCTAACATGTTCTAATATAATATTAATTCTCTGATATATATGATTAACATCATCTATCTTAGAATTTCTATAAGCATGGTTTACAGATTGTTGTATACTCTCTAAATTTAATACAATTGGTTTTATTTCTAACTTATGAATAATATACCACTTTCCTTCTAAAATTCGAGCAGGCTTCAACTCAACTATTATTACATTTTCTGAAGGTTCTAACTGCTTGAACTTGTATCCGAAACTGACGTAGATTCTGAAACAATTAGTTCCTCTACATGATATATTTTGCCATTGCTTATTTTATATTTGTTATGAGGTTCCACGCTTAATATTTTGTATGGACCTAAAAATCTTGACTTCGTCTTATGTCTGTCCGCCATAGAGTTTTTCAAATAAACTGTATCACCTATCTTAAATATTTTCGGGGGTTTAATTCTCTCATTCAATCTTTTATTCCTATCATGCTTTTGCTTCTTTAACAATTTATGAACATTTTGATTTAACTCTTTCGCAAAATCTCTATGCTGGGCAGTATATCTCTGTATAGCTACTTTTAAATTATCAAAACTACGCAACTTAGGCTTTCTACCAAAATGCACTTCAAATGGCGTCATATTTATCGCACTATGCATTGTATTATTATAAGAATGTACAATAAAATTAATCTTTTGATTTTGGTCTAAATCTGATTCACGTTGTAAACGAAACAACTCTTGTATAGTACTATGTAAACGCTCAACATCCGAATTTGATTTATGATGTTGCGGTGACGTAGTATGGTTAATAATATTATAAGTTTTAAAAAGTTCCGTGACAATCTCACTACAAAACGATTGTTCACCATCATGCACTATCTTATTAGGTGCCCCTATAAATGCAAATATTTCATATAATACATCATATACTCTACTTTTATCTACTGGCTTAATAATCGCATATTTTGAAAACTTATCTATAATTGTAAGGTACCACTGTCTTTCTAAAGACATAAAATCTATATGCCATACTGACATTGGTTCATGTGGAGTTTCTGTCTCCGAATACAATGTATTATTAGGATGCCTATTATATTTTTCCTTTCTACACAATTCGCAATTTAATATATACTTCTTAATATTTTTCCGCATATTCTCCCAATAATATTTTTCACGCAATTGTTTATACACAATTTCTATACCTGCATGTCTATTATTTAGTAAGTGACATTCTTTAATTAAATTTAATTGTTCTTCTTTATTATCTATTTCTATTAACGATTTAATGTATCTAGTTGGCTTAAACTTACTATGATCAAAATACTTTCTATAAACTTCAGATATTTTATAATATAATTCGTCGTTTGGTATTATAAAAGCATATTTTTCTTTACTTAAATACTCTAACATATATTTTTTAATAACTTCTTCCTCATTATTAGGTGGAATATAAAAATACCACATACCTTTTTCAAACTTCGCGTTCTCGTATGGAGCACTTTCAAACACAACACGTCTGAGACGTTTAGGTGGGTAACTATCAATGATTGGAATACCTGTATCGCTGTCTTGTTGACAAGAGTGTATTGTATTACTCAACGATCTATTGTCTGAGCAACAGGAATTCGATTCAGTGCTTATCGCTGTATCATTATTACGCGGTGTACTGTCTAACGATAATTCTTCGCCACAATGCGCTGCTAAGGAATCTACACTTGTGTGGTTTATTTGAATTCTACTTAATGCATCAGCTACGTAATTTTCTTTACCCTTGACGTGCTCAATTTTATAATCGTAATCTTGCAATTTAAGTTTCCATCTCGTTAATCTTTGATTTGGCTCTTTTAGTTTAGATAACCATATTAATGCTTTATGATCTGTTCTTAAGATAAATCTCCTACCATAAATATAGGGTCTGAATTGATTAACAGCCCATATAATACCTAACAATTCTTTTTCCGTAGTGTTATACTTTCTTTCTGTTTCGCTTAAAATTCTCGACGCATACGCTATCGGATGATTTTCTTGACTTAATACTGCACCTAGAGCTATGTCCGATGCATCCGTTGTTAAAACAAACGTTTTATTAAAATCAGGGAATGCTAAAATTGGAGCATTCATTAATAAATGTTTACACGACTCGAATGCTTCTTTAAACTTATTATTATTAATGTCAATAATCGCGTTCTTCTTAGTCGTATCCGTTAAAGGCTTAACTATCTTACTTAAATTAGGAATAAACTTTCTATAATAACCTATTAATCCTAAAAAACTTCTAACTTGTTTTAATGTTTTTGGAATCGGAAATTTCTTAATTGCCTCTATCTTTGACTGATTTGGCTTTAGTCCGTCTTTGTTAAGAACATGACCTAGAAATTCGATTTCCTCTTCCATAAATACGCATTTATTTTTATTTAATTTTAGATTAACTCTACGTAACGCTTCAAAAACTTGCTGCAACCTATTTATGTGATCTTGCTTAGTTTTTGAATATATAATTATGTCATCTAAATAAACTAAACAAATATTTCTACTTATTTCCGTTTTTAAAATATTGTTCATCATTCTTTGAAATGTCGCGGGAGCGTTCTTTAAACCAAAAGGCATCCGTAAAAATTCATAATGCCCATTAGGCGTACTAAATGCCGTTTTCTCGATGGAATCTGTATCCATTAAAATTTGGTGATATCCCGAAGTTAAATCTAAGGTAGAGAAATATTTATTTCCTTGTAACTTGGAAAATAACTCCTCAATATTTGGCAATGGAAATTTATCGGATTTTGTTATTTCATTTAACCTCCTATAGTCAATAACCATTCTCCATTTCTTAACGCCTGACTGATCTATTTTCTTAGGCACTATGTGCACTGGAGATGACCATGGCGACTCGGAAGGTTGAATTATTTTCTCGTTTAATAATTTAATTATTTGTTTATTAACTTCCTCTTGTTGTATTTGCGGCAAACGAAAAGGACGTTGGTAAATCGGTTCATTAGTAATTAAATTAATTTTATGCTTAATAGATGTAGTTGCGCTATTCGTTACATCCTCCGTAAATAAATCTCTATACGTTTCGCACAAATTATTAATGTCTGAATAATTTTCATTTGTCATGTGATGAATTAAAATTTCACTATTTGGTAAAATTAATTTTCGTTCTTTTAAATCTATTTTAGCATTAACTTGCTCTATCATATCTGTTCCCATTAAAATATCATATTGATCGCTAAAATTAAACACATAGAACTTCATTGTTCCTTCACCCGTATCGAAGTACTTATACCAAAACGGAGTTTCTATTAAACCTACATGGGTCGACGTACCGTGAGATGTACGCACCGAAAATTTCTCAGGCTTATAATAGCTTTTAAAATATTTTGAAGCCTTTTCAGTCATAAACGACCTTTGACTACCCGTATCTATTAAGATTTTTAATTTTGGCTCATCCGTTTCGAAATATGGCAAATAAGACTTAACAAAATTAAATTCTATGGCCCTTTCTTTTGAGAGGCCTTTTTGTAAAAATTTGCTTCATCTATATTATTAGTATGGAAAACTTCCTCTGCGACTAACCCTTTACCTAGATTTGTTTGACCTGGGCGTAACTGAGGCGCTGTCCGCATGGACACGTCTTCCGTTTCATTTACATTTCTATTAACCGGGCGATATTGATTACGCTTGAAATAACTATTCTGAGGCTTATTGAACACATTATTTGGATTTGGCTTCCATGGATATTTTTGATGGAAATTATTATTACTTTGGTTATGATTATGATTATAATTGTTATTATTATAATTTATCCTTGGATTTTGTGGATAATTAGGATAACTATGCTTTTGATTTACAAAATTGGGTTTATGTTGCGAGTACCCCTGCTGAACAATTCGCGGCGGTGGTAAAATGCTCGAAAACTTTTGCTTAATATTGTCGAACCTACCCTCTGCTTCTAATTGTAAAATTCGGGCGGCCGTTTCCTCAAAACCACAGTTTGACACGTAAATTTGGTCATGGTACGGTAAGCTGTTTCTTAATGCATTTTGCGCGGTATTAATATACGGCTCCATCACTTCATCGACTAACGTTTTCTCACTATATTTATCTAACAACTTACTTCTAATAAAAAATAATTTCTGTTTTAACTCAAAAATTAAATCCTTATAGCTACCTTTTCTTTTAACATTCGACAATTCAATTAATAAGGTATTGAACTCCCTATTATCTCCACATTCTTTTTTTAATGTTAATTCTATATTTTTCCACTTAAAGTCATGATCTACCATGGAGATAGTCATGGCAGCTTTCGATTCTAATTTGCTTAATAACAACATTACATTAGGTGGTGTGTCTCCACCTGCGATCTGTAACCAATGTTTGGCACAGTTTATAAAATTATAAAGATTAAATGCGTCACCATCATATGTGGGAACGAACGATAACAAGGTTTTTGGATCCATATTGTCTATGACAGTTGGATTATTACTGCAATTTGAATAACTCAAATCACTAAGACTGCTCTCACTTTCAGAAGGAGAGTGATTCTCTCCAGTATCCCTATAGCTATATACAAAAGTCGGGGGTTTCAAGTGGAAAGGAATGGTGAAAGGATTATGCTACGGTACTTACAGCACAAATCCGATGATGGCCTCCTTTTTCATTTCTTCCCTCGAACTTTTCACTGATTTTACTAATTTGTTTGTGAGTTGCCTAACTTCAATCTTGAAAGATTTTCGTGAACTTTTTCGTAATTTACGATGTATTTACTTTAAATTCACTCGTTAGGCCCCACGTTGGGCGCCAGTAAAAATAACTCGGTCAAGATTACTTTTAAAAAAATAATTTATTTAAATAAATTACAATTTTTACTTAATCTATGACCTTAACTATAGAGAGCTGGTGTGAGAATGACGAGTTTACTTGTGAATTGCTTATATATCCGAGATATCCTCCTGCCTGGTGGTCCGGTGGTGGTCCGATACCGTATAACCATTAAATTAATATTCCTTTGTTTTATCAATTACGCATTGTCCACTAAATGGGCGTATTGTTCAAGTTGATACGTTCCTTCTTGGATGTCCACGGTGTTATCATAATAAGTTCACTGGAATTCGCATAATGATCTTGTAACTTAGGTATTTGCCTTTTATTATTTATTTTAAAATTAAGTGTGGCCTTTTGCTTTGCTTTACTTACGTACGGACTGCTGGGACACGACCCTCCTATGAGGATAAATTATTTATACTGCAATAATTAAGGATAATACTACTAAAAACGTATCTACTACTCAAATGGTCAAAGATTACTGTCGTATCCATTTCGGTCACATGACTTTTGTGAACCATTGATTAATACCGCAATTAAAACCTTGTTCTCAGCTTACACTGATGTTGGAAATTTGAAATCGATCCGCAGACGTAGGTGTAAATATCGTGCTCATTACAATGATTGTGTTTTATACACGGAGTAAAACCATAGATAGATACATACTATAATTGTAGTTATGCCTTTTAAGGGGATAACCACTTAGAGCTGCGAGTAAAAACGATCCGTATTTAAAAAGTATGTTTTAAGAATGTGGAAATATTATTTACGGTTCATTTTAGGTAAGGATCTTAATTGTTTAAAAGTTACATTATCACAATTTATGAAGGCAATTGTTACATATGGTACCTGAGATTCTGCAATAGAAAGAAATTAATTCAAATAATAAAGGACAAAATATTATAAATATGTATATACTATATTGCAAATAACAAATGCATTATTATAGAAATAGAGATATTTAAATAAAATGCGATTATTTGTATCCTTATACTACCTATAGCTGCATATTATATAAATTATTATATCCACCTCATTTTATAATGAAATCAGTCGTTAAATGAAAACACCAACAGAGGATCAATGTGATTGACACATAAATGAACTTGAAATACCAAACAGTTTATTTATTTAATTGCAATGTTTCATTGGAAAATACACGGGTTTAATAGTCAAACGATTTGGGAAATCACAATCATTTGGAAACTTCATTCAAATAAATCGGAGTCGTTCAGGACACATATCTATTGAAATCGGTTTAAATGAAGTAAATCCATTCAAACACTTTCAATGCTATTCCGTATTCTATTAACACAACCTAGCCTTAATTCTTTGTTAAGCATTACTTTGTGGAAATATAGAATCTAAGAAGACATAAGAAGGCAATAAGTGGATATAAAGCCAAGACTGTGAATGTAATGGGCGTGATAGTATTAAGTCCTTCTTAGTGTTTAATACGTGACAATAACCTGGGAAGGATCTACACAATACAATGTTAGAAAGTAGTATTAGCTTAAGATAAAAATATGTGGAACATGGTAAAGTTTTATTAAAAAGGAACAAAAAATAATGAAAAATTATTTTTTATCCTGAAAGGTGATAAAATTTCAAATATCTTTAATAGCTTAGGTCAGACTTAACGAACATAAATATAATTTATTAGGCGTTAAGACTAACCAGAAATTACACTGACTATCAAAACTGCTATGCAAATTTGTTACTTGGACACTTCGAGGTTTAAAGTGATTAATGGAAGACATTTTCATCTGTTATTTGGTAAGATTTCATTCAGATTTTATAAGAACAAGGATTTATTAAATTCTAGGTAAAATTACTAAGTAAGTTCCTAATCGTATTATGGAATAAGTATGGTGTTTAAAAGGATTTGAAACCTTTGCTTCTTAGGTTGCAGTAGTTACTCCAACAATATATTATGCGGTTTACGACCTAAGAAGATTATCTACTCATTGGGCATTAGAAACACTTTTAATTAATGCAATTATAAAAACCAAAACTTTACCTACTCCATACATTGTGCTAAACATATCGTTATTGCCTAAGATATAATAATTGAAACTGAGAGAGTTGGTAAAAACAAAACATTTATAATAAAATTGATTATTTTTCCGACCCAAATATCGACCAATAGAATTGCACCATTCGACGTCACGTGGTACAACCTACATGGTATTATACTGATAATTTTTTGAAAATTTTCTCTGGTCGTTGACGTCAAACTGACAGGTTGAATTCAATTGTGAAATTATTGGCCGACATTTGGGACGGAAAAATAATCACTTATAATACCACAAGAGCTTCAAAATTATCGGGTATTTTCCGATAGGTTCGTTGCAAACAAATGAAGGAGTCAAGTTTTTAGTCAAGGTTAAAAAATCACGAGCGCGAAGCGCGAGTGATTTTTCCTGAAAAACTTGACGACTTTATTTGTTTGCAGGGAACCTTGAGGGAAATGCCAGATAATTTTGAAGCTCGTGTGGTATTCGGGAGATTATTTTTCCGTCCCAAATGTCGGCCAATAATTTCACAATTGAATTGAACCTGTCAGTTTGACGTCAACGACCAGAGAAAATTTTCAAAAAAATATCAGTATAATACCATGTAGGTTGTACCACGTGACGTCGAATGGTGCAATTCTATTGGTCGATATTTGGGTCGGAAAAATAATCCCCCGAATACCACACGAGCTTCAAAATTATCTGGCATTTCCCTCAAGGTTCCCTGCAAACAAATAAAGTCGTCAAGTTTTTCAGGAAAAATCACCTTTTTAACCTTGACTAAAAACTTGACTCCTTCATTTGTTTGCAACGAACCTATCGGAAAATACCCGATAATTTTGAAGCTCTTGTGGTATTATAAGTGAAAAACAGAATTCCTAATCCATTTCCTATCTTCAAATGTAGTTTAAAACATCAAATAACAACAGAAGGCAGAAGAAAGATTACTCGTAAAATAAAAATGTACGGCGTTAAATAATAAATTCGTAATTCGGGTACAAATTTAGCAACACCGTAACCTAATTTGCTTCAAACATTGCCCAAGTTTACGATTATAAATAGGTTAAGTTGTGAAGATAATGAAACTTGTATTTTTCGAGATAAGAAGCGCGAAGTAATCTCGTCGAGATACTTCGTCGTTAAGAAATCTTTGTTGTTTTAATTTAGGCTTAACCTAAGAAGGAAACTTAGCAATATCTACGAAGTGCTGAGCGCTTGCTCACGCTGTTCGGCACAAAATATACCGACCTAAATGAAGTGTCCTTGAAGTGTTCAGGAATTTTCATCAAATAATGTATACTAATTATTAGCAGTATGTACCCAAATATATCGTGTGTCTAAGGAATTTATGCAATGTTGGAATGCGGAAATATAATCAAATTGAAATTTCACAAAATTTTTGCCTTAAATACTTATAGATTAATTAATGTTTGATAAAGAAAAATATGTCGGAAATACTAGTAGTAATGCGATTTTGTCTATTATCAGTTCTCTTGGTCAGTTATCTAATCTATTAAAAATCTAAAAACATCGAAAGCACGTGGACCGAAACTGACTATTAACAGTTTCTTCGAATTGCAACTTTTCTATGATGGAACTGTGTCCAAACTTTAATTATTCGGTATCGTAGTGTACAATAATTCGCGATATTCTCGAGTCTATAATTATCAGCCTTAGCGGCGCGGGGCGGCGACCAAGCTTTATAAATAGCGCGCGTACGCTTCTCCTCCACGCCAAATTGGGAATCGGCATTGCCCGACATGCTTTGATGGATTTAACGTGTAAACGTGATCGGAACTTGATGGGATATAGCCACATTTGGAGACTTACGCCTACCGTTTACTGCGTGGCTATAAATTTTTCCTAAACGATGTAAATACGAGGCTCTGAGTATTATCATAAAAATATAATTATGATAATAGAAATTCGTTATTGTTAAACATTTGTTAACATTTCATCCATATCGATTGTTCATGTTCTTCTTTTAAATAAAAAAAGGTCGACCAAATTATATCATAGAGCTAAAAATGCATACAACTGACACTCACTCTATACTAAGCCAAACACAAGTTTCAAATATTAAAGTGTACCGACCAAACTTCTAAGGATAATAATTAATGATGCTAAGTTTATAAATTGTGGTTGCTTTGATGAAGTTAGTTGGTCGAGAAAGACTCTGTCTGGCTTAAACTTAATTATTTTTACAAATTGTCAAAGTCTAAAGTAATAAAATTACGATAACGTAATTGTACCTACACTGGAAAATCAATTTTCGCTCCGTAATTTAGTTTTCTTTTTACGACGATTTTCTTCAGATAAAATTCAACTAAGCATCCTTTGTTTATATTATTTGGTGTTGGGTAGGCCTGATATTTTAAATATTTCGTAAATCGGTAATTCGTAGGTAGGTATGTAAAAGAATTACATATTTTTTCGTTTCCAATATTTTCTGAATAAATAAAGCTAATTTTCCGATGAACGTGGTTTTCGGGTGGAATACTTAGGATGGTTAATCAAAATTAAAGTTGCATGATAAAATATTAATTGTAAGTAAAATAACATTTACAGCCTACCTCTTTATTAGCGTATAATGTCGAAGGTTGTTGTATTTTTTTTATATTAAGTCTTTTAAATTGAAAAGGGTCAACAAGTTACGGGGAATTTTCAACGTAATAAGCCCGGAGACCTTTAATTAATTTAATTTGTAAAAAGTGTCACATTGAAGTCGCTTTACGATCTTCCGTCTTTATTTACACTTAGGGACACTGCCGTGTTCGATTGGCCGTCTCTCTCTGAACGCTGTTATACGTTTGTTTTGGTTTCAGCCTTGGTTTCAGCAGTTTCAGACCAGCTGAGTCTGACGCGTTTCCATGGAAACCATTGATCGCCCGCCATTTTGAATGCAGCCGTCTGCGATACGTCTAGTGACTGTATTTAATAATAAATAGAATGCGTTTTGTGTAGGTACATAGTACTTAACCTCATGGCATCATCATATTAATTTAAATGTCATTCAAGCCTTTTTACCAAGACAAGACGTTAATTCATTAATTCAGTCTGGTTATTTTTATTTTTTCCATACACTATCAATAAGACTGAAAGGAAAATTTTCAGGTGGCCAAGAAGTTTAAATGTGTTATGTACCTGTATGCCTGAAAATTATAAGCACATGTGAAAATGCATCAAATGCGTTGAACGGTGTCTCTTCAGTTATTCATATATTTTGTATTTTTGAGTTGTTTTTGATTCATAGATTATGAATAATAATAGTAATTGAATTTCATATATAACATAGCAATCTACGACGGTTTATGTTATAATGAAGACACAATAGAGCTAACAGAAAATAAAACATACAAACAAGATACTAACATTTATATCCTTTTAGGTAACAATGTTTAAGCCCACATTAATAAATCTGTAGCCGTGTCTACAGAGTACAATATATTGTCAATATAAAAGACGCAGCTTCGGAAGCCATGCCTCGTCCTGATGTGTCCTGTCTCTTCTGTGAGTGCCAAGGATAATAAATCAATAAACGGCGCCAGAAGCGGTATTTGATCTCAATTTAGAACAAATTTGTAACCGTCGTTCGAAGTATCAAGTTAAATTTATCAAGCGCATTTTTACGCATTGGTCTGGCTGTTCTGAATTGTAAAAATATAATGTATTTTATGTCAAAATGATTTAAGCGCTCCTTAAATTGAAACAAAACAACTGCGTACTGAGAACTTAAACGAGGTGACGATAATGTATTTTGTAAAAGCAAACCTTTTAATGGCCATAAAACAATTTAAACAAATAAACATAAAATTAATCTTGTAGCATTATTATTATTTCAATTACACCATTCACAAATTAAGTAAAATGAAATAAGTTTAATAGCAATTTCTTTACCCCTGTGTTTATAAAATATATTATTTAGCATCCATTAACAGTTTTCCAAGAAAACCTGGCAAACACTTATAAAATGTCTCGTTCTACTTTATACATCTAACAGAAAATTATTTCCCCGTCAAATCTCTACTTTCATGGAGGCTGCGTACGCACGTGGAGCATGTACATATAATCAATTTTGATTGCAAAACCATTTCATACGGAAGGGTTACGTTAAAAGGAAGTTTCATTAAACGAGGAAAGTCGAACAATTTGTATGATTGATGATGATGTGGACTCTATAGAATGTTCTCGTTAATAATCGTGTTAATAGAAAAGCTATTTATGGTGTTTGGTTAACTTATAGGTATATGGTTATAACTAGATTATATGAAAGTTTCGCTTGGTAATTAACATATTAATTTGATGAAAATATTTTTAATTGATGTACACGATCGTTTTATGGGAAATCAAAATAAACATACTTTGGAAAATAGAAACTGGTTATGAAAGTATGTGAAGGTATGTATGTATCTACCTAGTATATATCCCTAGGTAGCATTTATCACGCCCCTAAATATGGCATTACAATGTAACAATTGACTAAAAATTAAAATATATTCATGAAATTTAGATATTAAAGACTTATAAATTTATAAAGAATAGAAAAAATTCGATCACGAGGCGGGACTCGAACCCGCATCCTTTCGCGCCATTCCGGGGCGGATGCCTGACCAACTCAGCCACTCGTGACCCGCCAGAGCAATCGAATTTATTCTATTCCTTCAGTTTTATGTGTCTGAAGGGACACACCGCGCGCCATCTATTGATCGAATTTTGATCGCCTCGTGATCGAATTTTTTCTATTCTTTATAAATTTATATTTATAAAGCATTTGAATGCCATAAAACCAAAAATATAAATATTAAAGACTTTTTAATCAAACACTAGAAAATACTTCATGAAATTTACTAAAAAGAAAATCATTTAAAATATTTTACAACACATCGCTTCGCCGATACGCGAAGCCACTGGTTTAGTAAAATTTATGCTGAATACAGAACGATTTTTTGATGTGAGGTAAAAGGGCTTTGTATTGAATTTAATGCTACCGTACCTCTCTGATTCCCGAAACAAACGCCCGTGGAATAAAAATAAATCGTGAATGAGTATTTAAAATTAATTTTAAACATGCACATGCTAATATTACCTACGTTAATTATTAATACCCATTCAATCTTTTCATAAGCTAATTATATTTCAAGATTTATATACTTTCGTGTTTCTTAGAATCAAATGCAGCAGATTTCTTTAGTAATTCTAACCACAATTGCGGATAAAAGAATGAAAAGTTAGTGTGGGATTAATGACGTTGAATTGAAGAAAGGAGTCGGGAGTCGGACGTGATGCTATTGTTGTGCGATCTGTTTCCTGAACTAAGTGCTAGTCTTTCACACTCCGTATCCGTACTTATATTATAAATGCGAAAGTAACTCTGTCTGTCTGTCTGTTACTCAATCACGCCTAAACTACTGAACCAATTTGCATGAAATTTGGTATGGAGATATTTTGATACCCGAGAAAGGACATAGGCTACCTTTTATTGCGAAATATGTACCACGGGCGAAGCCGGGGCGGACCTCTAGTTCTAAATATATGCTTACGACATTTGATATTGTTGTTGAACTCAAATGTTCTTGTGATTAATTAGAATATGTAGTGACGTATTAATGTCGTGAATGCTTTAGATAAATTGATAAAAAACCAAATTGTGTTCATTTTTTTCTTTATATACAATTCTATAGGTAATATTAAAATCTATATAATTGTTAAACTATTTTCCGTTTTTACATAAATATGCTAGTATTGAAGGAAGTACATATTGTATAGTATACAATATGAGGTTAGTAATATTTTAAAAGTGTAGGTATTACGTAGTAAGTGTAGGTGTAGGTTACATACAAAATTGCATACAATTCAATAGGCGTAACAAATCTCAGACAGTATTATCTTTTCCAAGAAAAAATAAAACCCCATTTAGTGTAACCCTTTTAGATGAAGATAGAGGGCAATTCATTTTATGCTATTTATACTTTTTGAAGTTCTTTTTTCATTGAACGAGAGCGACGATAGCCAGCGTGTTTCGAATATTTCAAAGGTGCCAAATATAGCACAGTAACGAACCAAACTGATTTCGTTGCTTTGCTCTGTTTGTTGCTCTAACTAAGCACGCTATAATAAACTCTAATTAGTATGAACAACGTTCGATTGACGTGTAAATAATGAAGACTGAAATATGCATGAGATATTCTGAAATTATTGTTTTATCTGTATTCAAAATTCGAAATTGTTATGCAAATCACGTAAGGATATGAGGAAAAACGAAAATAATATGAGGAAAGTTAATAATACTATAATTTGAATAGTTTAATATGAGGAAAGTTTTTTTTTTTCGTTTGTCCGTTATGATTCAACTCAAAAAGTAAATCGATTTTAGATATTCTTGTACCTACCTACCATTAGAAAGTATCCTAACCAGTAGTAATCCTAACTGAGTAGCGTAGGCGATTTTTACCACAGTTGAAACAAGCGAAGCTGAGACACAGTTACTACAGTTTTCTCTTCTATTTTTATGTCCCGTAGAGTATTTCGCTTTTCAGTTTGTTGCTTTCAATGCTTTAAGAAGTTTGTAAGGTTACACTTTTCACCGTGACAAATAACAAAACATGTTTTAACATGTTTCAAAAGATTAGATAGGAGAAACTGGAATGACAGCATGTTCTCTATTACACATGAACTACCATACAAGATATTCTATATTTTGATTTGATAACATATAATATGTTACTTTGAATGCTTAAGTTCTTAGGCTTACAAAACTTTAATGCCCAATAAATATGTAATCACAAAATGAAGATGAATATTGACTCTACTTGTTTATTTTCTCAATAAACTGATACAATTACAGGAAAATGCAAATGTCCGCTTAGTTCCATACCATGATATGCATCTTATCCAAGACTGCGAAGTAACGAAGTATTTAGAACAATAAGCAATTGTTATGATCAGCCGCCAGTCACAACCAACAATGCGTCATAACACGCCTTTATTTATTGATAGTGTTGCTTTTTCTTCTCCCTGGCTTTTTGTTTGATTTATTTCTTGAGAATATTTTACGCTATTAACAGTTAGGCGAGGCAACATTATGTTAGAAGCTTGTGCATCCTCATCATATAATCGTTTGTGTGTAAGTTTGTGAAGATAAATTGGGTCTTTATGTAACATGCATAGTAAATAATTTCTTGTTAGGAAAACTGTTCTTGTAATTATTTTATATGTGATAGTTGGTAATGAGCAAACTTAAATACACTGCGGCAGTAACTAGATCTTTGTTTATCACCAAGGTACGTATACATATAGTAAATTTCTAAGAATCGATGTTAGATTTCTAGTGAACAAGTTAACAAATATAGCTTACTAGCTTTCCACCCGCGGCTTCGCCCGCGCAGTCAAAGAAAAACCCGCATAGTTCCCGTTCCCGAGGGATTTTCGGGATAAAACCTATCCTATGTCCCGGGGTAAAAAGTAGCCTATGTCCTTTCTCGGGTATCAAAATATCTCTATACCAAATTTCATGCAAATTGGTTCAGTAGTTTAGGCGTGATTGAGTAACAGACAGACAGACAGAGTTACTTTCGCATTTATAATATTATAGTATGGATCTAATAATTTTAGATATTATGTCATTCGTCTATTTCCGGTGCTCTATTTTTATCAGCTTCGTACGATACCCTTAAAGTTAACTATTTTTTTCTAAATATATTTAATATACAAACAAACAAAAAAATCTAATCTTTCCTCTATATAATACTAGCGGTCCGCCCCGGCTTCGCCCGTGGTACATATTTACGTTTTCTCTACATAAGAACCATCCTCGTACTTCAAGGAATATAATAAAAAAAGAATTATCGAAATCGGTTCAGCCGTTCTCAAGTTATGCGCTTACCAACACATTTTGGGATTCATTTTTATATTATAGATTAGTGTTGATTGTATGAAAGCCTATTGAAAATATACCATAGATTATCCACATCAATCTATATTACCTCAACAAATTATCGCGCGGTGACCGTGTAGGTGAAAGTGAACAATGTTGAACAAATGTTGAAATAATGCACTTTAATTTGTCACCTAATCAAATACAACAGGAACTTGAATCATTCGTGCAGTGGCATTTGTATTTAGCGTTTATATTCGCACGCAAACTTGTATAAGAATTGTTTCCTTTAACAGAACTATTTGCATTGCAATGGTAGCAGGCGAAATGAAGTATTTAAGGTAACAAGGGCATATAATATAAATAATGTAGATTCATAGACAATATGTATCGTTCCATATATTTTTCCCAACACAATTTACCTCTTGGAAGTCAATAAACCATAAATACATCGATCTTGTCTAACTATGTTATTATAAAATACCAACTCACCGCATTTCTCAACTCTTTACAAATAATTACATCTTCGGTATCTGACATATGTTCTACCTATCCAGTATCCATATCCGTGTATAATCACATAATCTTTCACATTTCATTTAACTGTTTCACAACGTAGCACAAAATATTATAATTTCATCAAAATAGTTTCCACGTCAAAAATGTTTCCACTATTTCACTGGCACTTTTGGATATAAAATTAAAAACGGCACGTACACATTAGAATGTTGTTACTCAATTATGTAGTCTTTATTAATACGTACATTTCACAATAGTAGATAACAACCGCTCACGACCGATAAGGAGCAGGTAGAGTGAGGTGCGGGGACAACAACCTTTACATTTTAATATATGAAAATTCAGGCGCGTGCATTTAACTAGAATACATGTTGAACTAAAATGTTAAAACAATTTAAGAAAATTCACTCGTGGTTAGCACTTATTGTTTTATTCATGTAGTCTGCTAATTTAATTTTGTGGTTTTAATACTCCTACGAGTTTACTCGGTATATTGAAAATAAAATATAAGAAGAAATATAAGAAAATATCATTATATTTTTAATAGAGTTCTGCACTATTTATTTCAGTTAATTTTACTGAAAAATATAAATACTATATTTCTTTTGCATTAAACGAAAGCTTAATATTTTATAAAACTTATATTGCTGGCAACATCGTCATAGCGAAACAGTTTTCGTGGACGATTAAAACTTAACTTGGCCTTAATTCTTCTGAATATAACGACGGACACGACAATAGCTGAAATGAAGCCTTAAAATCTTTTGTCAAATATTGTACGAGATTCAAGAAAATGGCGAAATAAAAATACTATTTTAGTAGACTAGAATAAACAGTAGAAATAATAGGCAGAATATTTACATACGGAGATATATATGTTTTGATTGTTACTGATTGGCAGTCATAATATTTGGCGTAATATATATATCAATATATATTACGACGTTCAAAGAACAATACCTAAAAGAAAAAATATGACAACGCCCTGAATAACATTTGTTTAGATCTCTTCAATTATTATAAAACTTGTGATATTTGATTCAATAAAATAAATGGGAAAAAATACATACAAGTAACCTTTTCTTGTAACATTCACGGTGCAAAAGCACATAGCCGAAAAGGGCTTCAGAGGTGAACAAGTTCATTCTTCATTATGCAGTGCCTGTTTGTTAAGTGCTAGAGGTAAGAGATGCTTAATATTTTCGACGTTACCGTATAATACTAGGTAAAACGTAAACAGACGTTTGTTACTAAATCAGCTTTGTATAAACGTTATTGAACATACTGGAATTACCTAAACACGAATATTTATTTATAATGAAATTAACTTTTTTTTATTAATTTTCAGCTTACATGAGATAAACCAATATAAGGAGTAGAAGATTGCGTTTTCCTATTATACGTACAATCGAGTTACTGATTTCTTTTAAGAGCAGTAAAATATATTTCACTAACTATATATCAGAGGACATTTAAACATTGTTTATATATTATTCAAACATCGACATAGAATCCAAACTGACATGTTTACAAACTTTTGTATTCATAACAAAAGAAGGAATATCTCCGATATTATTTTTATTGGTATCCAAAGTTAATATTGTAAATGTTTGAATGTAACATACGGTATCTAATCGGTATTTTTTTACTATCCAAATTTTACGTAGATTTTCTTTACCCGCTCTATATAAAGCCATTTCATTGTGCGACACGCATAAAATATTTATCATACTGATGCTTGCGTATTTAATATTCCTACTTGTACTTTTATGGTAAGCCCACGTCTTGCAGTATACGGAATGAGGATATTCTTGCTATATGTCAGACATTTTAATCATTTCAATCAAAAACAAGTCTTGGAACACAAAAACGAAGTCAAATCGAAACAAATTCGAAAGTGATTAGCAGTGACATTCATTAAATGGAAACAAGACGTGAATTTTAAATAATTGAATGTATAGATGAATTAATTACATATGTAGAATTTTAATGGAGTTGTATCTACAGATAATTTAAAACTTAATTTACAGTGACTTATGGATCCTAACTGCTTATTTGGAACAATGTAGAGCTCTTTTATTGAGAAGAGTTTCGTATTAATTATTAATGTGATTTATGCGACTTTTGAATTATTAATTATGTTAAACTACTGTAGTAATTGGGGGGTGAGCTAGTATTTGAGATTGGGTGGGGTCTTGTAAGTGTCGAGCTTACTGACGCCTATAAAAAGCCCAAAAACTCGCTGCCTAACTCTAGATGGTGGAGTTCTTAGAAAAGGCAGGTACTAGCCAGTCCGATGTGTCCACGTCCTCGTCGTGCCCCCTGGGACCTTCTGCGGCCGTGTCACTGACACGCTCACCATCCAAGTTCTGATCGCAGATGCTAAGGACCACGGGCGAAAGGCGAGTAGTCGGCGCCTCAAAACCGACTCAATCTCGACAGGGAAGATACCCGAAATAAAACGGAGCTAGGTCTTGAGCTCGAAGGTGGCAGCCCCGCCAAGGACCTAGGGTGCAGGGGGTTAATCACCCACTCGCCCGAAACCTTTTTATGATTATGAAAGGAAAAGTAAATATTTCGGACCGGAATTATACCAAACGACCTGGCTTCGCTAAACGGATTAATGAATTTTCACTATGCACATGGAATTTAAGAACATTGTACCGACCCGCAGGCCTCCAGCTATTGTGTCAACAACTTATCCAGCACAGAGCCGATATAACAGCTGTCCAAGAACTCAGGTGGGTGGGAGATGGTGTTATGGAGAAACCAGACTTTACCACATATTATAGCTGCCACAAAAAAAATCATATCTTTGGTACAGGCTTTGTTGTGAGCAAAAGGCTAAAACACCTTGTTATTGATTTCCAACCTATCAATGAACGCGTGTGTAAGATCCGGTTAAGAGGTCGATTCCAAAACTACACGATCATTAATGTTCATGCTCCAACAGAAGATACCGACATAGAAGATAAAGAGCGGTGGTATTTTGACTTGGAAAACATATGCATAAACTCTCCCAAAGGTGACGTAAAGATTATAATCGGAGATCTTAATGCAAAAGTCGGTCGTGAAAAACTTTATCGTCCTACCATAGGTGCACACAGCCTCCACGAGACTTCAAATGATAACGGCACACGACTAGTAGCATTAGCAACATCGTTGAATATGACTATCGGCAGCACATGTTTTCCACATAAATCTATCCACAAGGTGACGTGGGTTTCTCCAGACAGAATCACACACAATCAAATTGATCATATTCTCGTAGATAACAGGCATTACTCTAATCTCCTTGATGTCAGAAGTCATAGGGGCGCCAACATAGATTCAGATCACCATCTGGTTGTATGTAAAATCAGGGCTCGAATATCACGAGCTAAATATACCAAAACTGTGAAAGAGTCCAAATTTGATACCACGAAACTATTGAGAGACGAAGAGGTGCAATTCAAGTATACTGATGCTGTCTGTCGGGAACTCGCAAATATACCAAGCGAAGATGAGAATAGCGAAAAAAACGCAAATAAGACCTGGGAAGTACTAAGTAAAGCTCTGCTAACGGCTGCGGGTGAAGTTCTGGGTAGTGAGATACGATGCAGGAACAATTGGTTTGACGATGAATGCCAAAAGGTTACTAACGAAAAGAATGAAGCATACCTATCGTTACAGCAGGCCTACACTCGCAGACGAGAGGCAGAGTATAAAGAGCGACGAAGGAAAGAAAAACATCTGCACAAGAGAAAGAAGAAAGGCTATGAGGTTAACCAACTTGAAGAGATTGCTAAAAGCTACTCAAGAAAGGACTCGAGAAACTTTTACATGCGGACTAACAGAGGCAGAAAAGACTTCAAGCCTAGAACCTCCGCTTGTAAAAGTAAAGATGGTGAGCTACTAAATAGTAAGAACGATATTATTAAAAGATGGACTGAGTACTTCCAAGAACTGCTAAATAGTACAGAAACTGCTGAAACACCTTCTGCTATGCACAATCATTCAAACACTCCGGATATCCCGCTGCCTACAATAGACGAAGTTAAATTGGCTATGAGGAAACTTAAAAACCATAAGTCACCAGGAATCGATAACATCTCTGCAGAATTGCTAAAATATGCTGGAACACACTTTGAAGAGAAATTTCACGAGCTGATAGTCGAGGTGTGGAATTCTGAAACGATGCCCGATGAGTGGAACACCGCTGTAATATGTCCTCTGCACAAGAAAGGTGACATATTTGATTGCCAGAATTATCGCGGTATATCTCTTTTAAACACGGCATATAAAATCTTCGCCAATGTCCTTTTTAATAGAATTTCCCCATACGCAGAAGACAAACTAGGTGATTATCAGTGCGGTTTCCGCCCTAACAGGTCGACCACTGATCAGATTTTCTCCTTGCGACTGATTCTAGAAAAAACACTTGAGTTCAATGTGATAACACACCATATTTTCGTGGATTTCAAGGCTGCATACGATAATGTCCATCGTAATTTCCTGTACCAAGCGATGACCGAGATCGGCATTCCACCAAAATTGGTGTCACTAACAGCAATGACGTTAAAAAAATCACAAAGCGTCGTTCGTGTCCAGACCAATATCTCGGAACCTTTTAGGACAATGGAGGGTCTTAGGCAGGGTGATGCGCTCTCCTGTCTTCTTTTTAACATAGCCCTAGATAAATGCATTCGAGATTCCAAAATCGAGACAGCAGGCACTATATTATTCAAATCCACACAAATACTGGGATACGCGGATGATATAGACCTGATTGGAAGGACGCTACCGGCAGTGGAGAATGCATATCTTGCTCTAGAACGAACCGCCCAAAATGCCGGTCTACAAGTCAACATTTCCAAAACAAAATACCTGAAAGCTACTAGGACCCCGAGCGAAACTCGGCAGGATATTGTCATCGGCGACAAGACATTCGCGGCTGTACATGACTTTGTGTACCTGGGATCATTAATAACAAACCAGAACGAAATATCTGCAGAAATATGCAAACGAATCATGGCTGCGAACAAGTGCTACTTCGGCCTTCTGAGATATTTTCGATCGAAACTGCTATCCCGAAACATAAAGGTACTGCTATACAAGACCCTACTAAGACCGGTACTAACATATGGGTCCGAAAGCTGGGTCTTGAGCAAAAAAGATGAGGATTGCCTGCTGGTCTTCGAACGAAAAATCCTCAGACGAATATTCGGTGCTGTGCTGGAAAATGGACGTTGGAGAACAAGGTATAATCATGAGCTTTATGGAATGTACGAGGAGCCGAATGTCTTAAAGACCATAAAACTCGGCCGTTTACGATGGGTCGGACACGTTGCACGTATGGACGACAACAGGGCTCCTCTGCGTCTGCTCGATGGAAAACCAGATGGACGTAGAAATCGAGGAAGACCAAAGCTCCGTTGGTTAGATGGTGTGGAACAGGACTTGGAAGCGATCGGTGTAAAGAATTGGAGATCCCGGGCAAGGGATCGCGGGGTCTGGATGAAAGTACTGGACCAGGCCAGGGCCCACTCGCGGCTGTAGAGCCTCAGATAGGATAGGATAGGACTGTAGTAATTAGGTATGTTCCACTTACGCCATCTTTTTTTTAATTTAGCGGATTTTTTGCTTTTTGCAGACACGAAATGTCAAAATTAATATCTTTCCAAAAGACGAACAATTTACATATGTTAAATTTAGTACCAGTATTGAAATAAATACAAGATCTCTTTGTATAACACGGCCAGATAAGGTAGTACTTCGTGGAGACATCAATCAGGCCGCTGGCGATAGCACGCGGACGTAGACTATCTTGGTTCAGAAAAGGCATATCTTTGTCGGTTTTCCTAAAATAGTATTGAGGCAGTTCTGCTAGTAATTAAACAGCAATTTTCATCGTATTCGGATAATGTTATTATTATTATTATTTTTTTTAACACTTTATTGATTGACGTCATATTGGAAACAACTTGGAAACAAAGACATGTTATTTACAAATGTGAAATTTTCTTATATTTGAGCTTGATGACATGACACACCAAGCCTGACTTGATCATCGTGAAAGGTTATGATAAAAACTGATTTTATTTGATTATTTTCCTTAATAATTGAGAATAAAAATGATATGTTCCTGATAACATATTTATGTTAATTTTAGCAATACAAAATATACAATATTTGTATCTCTTATTAGTGTGTTCGACATGTGAATTCAATTTTGACTCCGTCATACTTATATAAATAGTCATAGGCAATAAATTTATATATTCCTGTCCCATCAATTATCGGCAATTACATCACAACACCATGTATTACGCCTAGATTACTCAGTATTGAAGTCATCAAGCAAGGAAAAGAGTCGCTTTATGCGAGCGGTGTCGTTAAATGGGACTGCTTCCTTCCGGTCATATATCCGCCGATATAATGACATTGATGACGGCTACAAACTTCCCCTGTTGACAACAGATTGCCAGTGTACGAGCATTGAGCACCCTGTATAAAAAATACGTAATCGCATAACATGACGTCGTAAAATGAGCTAATTCGGTAGACGTTTGGTTAGTGTTGCTGCGTGGAGACGAACTAATGTCAAATGCATTTTTTGTGATGAAGGAAATATCTGATTTATTTTGGTAATGATTTGCTAAATGTAGAAATTGCATTACACATCTACACTAATATTATAAAGCTGAAGAGTTTGTTTGTTTGTTAGAACGCGCTAATATCAGGAACTACTGGTCCGTTTTCAAAATTCTTTTGGTGTAAGACAGCCCATTTATCGAGGAAGGCTAAAAGCTATTTATCATTACGCTAAGACCAACACAGGAGCGGAGCCACGCGGATGAAACCGCGAAGCGCAGCTAGTGATAAATATTTTGATGCAATGATAATTATCTCTGCTTATTCGTTTAAAAAAGCAATATTGGAAAGATTTAAGATACTTATATTGAAATATTCGATAAAAAAGCACTTGCATCACTAATCTGTGTTACGTTACAATTTTAAGTTATTTGTGGATATTCCTTCTTAAATCCAATTACTTTTTATCAGTTTTACCCGCGATAACACATGTCAAGATTAATTATCTTATAAAACGTTGTACACATACACCAACTCGATTACATAAAACTATTTAATCTTTTATCAGAATAGAAAGAACAACATTTTTTTCTAAAATTATTTCGATATACATATTGCTTCCGTGTAAAGGAGGAAGATTTACTAATATTTCACATTTGCATATTATTGCATCTGGATTTTTTTTCTTTTTACAATCCAATTTCAATACCGATGATGAACGTCAAGTTATTTTTAGAAAACAAAATGACCAAATATAACAATTTAGAACAAAATCTACCCACGATGATAAAAGCTAACATAACTTCTTTTAATCTTGGCTTCTTTAGGATATAATACCCCATTACATTATTTTCGTCAAATCCATTTCGAATATATTACTTAATTCTCTACCAATAAATATGTCAAAATATGTACTTTATTAATATTTTACAACAATAACTTAAAATTCTACCTCCCACAAATTTAAGCCACTTAACTTACTTACACGTTAAGAAGTAGGACGATGTTTTACCTGAAATAAAAAAGAAATTAATAAGCAAAATGATATTTCAAAAACATTCACAAAATTATATCAAACTATTTCCGATGCAACATTCAGAACATTATTTCATAAAACGTAAGAAAGTTTACGCAAGCACTTAGTAATAGTATTTTTTGATAAGCGAATTTATCGCAATGGTGACAAAAGTATAGATTGATAATATTTTTGTCATTGTTACTTATATAAGTAAATGGCAACATGCATAACGATTGTTCGAAATGGGTTGTTCATATAAATGGACAACTTTAATTTCAATTGTAATTTTATCATTGAAGGTAATTTTTTTACTTCCCTTAAGGCATAATTATTTTTGCAGTTTATTTGTGAATATTCACTAATGATATTATTTAACATTTACAGGGCACAGTTTTATGCCAAAATTTAGGCGGAGGACAAAAATGCCAGGTCGAAAATGCGAATAAAGAGCAGAAAATTAGCAACAATGTGTCGTCTAAAGCTCAATTAATGAACACGTTGTTCGGTGTAGCCGCAGCAAATGGAGTGTCCCCTGATTTATTGCCCGTAATCCAACCGTCGCTACCGAACGACAAGCCACAGTATCAGTGTGTAAAGGATGTTCCGAGGTCATTAAATCTTATACAACTTCCACAGAACACATATCAGGGACCCAAAGAATCCGTTATTGTAACTGGAAATTCAGTCAACTCTGTAAGCCAACCTTCACAACCGGTTTTTGTATCATCTCCACCTGTAATGTCTTCGAGTCAATCTTATATCCCATCAATGTATTCTTATATACCTTCACCCCAAGTGAATGTATACTCAGGACCACAGACAATAAGATTGGAAAACACTCCCTGCAGTTATCCAAATACAGCTAGTATTCAGACAATACCTGCAACTTGGCAATCTCAAGCATACATGTCTGAAATACCGAGAGAAACGCCAGGGTGTCCACAAATGATCTCAACGATTCCTACATTACAAGAAGAGGACGATTCAGCAAGTATTGAAGAAATAACACCCGCATCTCGAGTTGTTTCATGTGTAGAAATACCAAATGAGTGCAAGTCTTCATTACCCGTGAATTTACAAATAAATCTGCCATCTCAAAATATACCCGCACCGAAAATAACGGTTGTATCAGCTGCACCGGCCTCCCCACCAACCGTACCTACATCTCCATACGGTCAATCATCTTATCCATTTCCTCCTTACTTCCCACCACCAATCATCGTGGACAAATCAGATTCATTGAACAGTTGGTTGCCCATGATATTGATAGCATTATTTGCTAACGATCGAGGTAATTGCGGAGGTGGTTGCGGCTGCACTTGCTGTTGTCCTTGCAGCAACTCAAACAGTGCTATACCTATTCCATACCCAATACCTATGCCGGTTAACAACCCTATTATAAACACATCAAGAGGTTCAAAAGCTAAATTTCATAAAAGTAAAATGCAAACATCTGTTTGTAATAAAGACAATGATGATGAAGATGACGACGACGAAAATGACAGTAAAGAAGATCATAATAATTAATTGTTGACTATTTAATCTACCTAATTTAAATTCTAAATTATTTTGATTAATTAAAAACAGAAGATAATATTTGTGTTTTATATTATTGATATTTTATTTGTAGACTGAAGAATGAAGATGTTTAAATGGACAAAATGAGTGTAATAAAAAACCTATTCGTCGTTATATAAAATCTATGATTATTTAAATTTGTCTCTCCTCTTAAAACCCGTAATAAAGCCATAGATTCTGATTTTATTAAAACAAACAACTGATCACGAGCGATTAAACGAAACCTAAATAAACTTCCAGCTAAGCCAAATGCATAAGTAGATCGATAACAGCCACATCGGTTACGATAATAATGTTTATTTTAGAAGCACGTGCGATTGCTTTGCATGTGTGATGTAACTGATAAGATTAGATTGGAGATCAGACTGCCGGTGACGCAACGGTATAACAATAAAACCTGGCTGCCCCAATATCACAATATTAATAGCACACAGTAATTCAAATAAACTTTGAAGATTACACAATTTCGCAAAAGTAGGAATGAAAATTCTTATCTTACATTGTTGCGTTGTCGTTCTCACACTGATATGCATACAGGTAGAGCATGCAATTTGATATTCAATGTTATTTGTGATTCAGTTTCAATAAACAATATTATATTCTTAACTATCTAACTTGTTGTAAAAGTAGTTGTCATTATAAGTACGATTATCTGTTGTAAATTTTAATAAATAATTACGTCATAAAATTTCCTTCTCATAATAGATTTAAAAAATGTGTCAACCAAAATTAGTTAATTTTGAGGAAATGATTATAATCATAGTATTACCACTGCTAATGAGCATAGAACTTTCTAATTAGCATTTCATTACAATAACCTATTTTTGATTACAGGAAGAAGTATCATGTCAAGTAATGTACCCATCGTATGGCGGGATGCCAAATAGTGACGACGGGGATGACGACCTCGGCCTCTTACTGACCGTTTTACTTTTCGCTGCGAAACAAAGAAGTAATGGTTTTGACAGATACGGATATGGTGGATGCGGCTGTTGTAACAATTGCTGTAGAAGCACCCAAAAGACCATCCCGATACCGTATCCAATTCCGATACCAACTAATAATCCTATAATATACAAGTCACAGTCCAGCGAAAATGATAGTGATACAGACGACTGTAATGATGGTACACCTCAAGGTAGTCAGAAATCAAGTCAACATGAAAGTTCTGAAGAAGAAGAAACTACGAGTACTACCAGCGTAAAATACAAACCGGTGTTAGTTTCAGAATCAGCTGAAATCTCTATGGATTAACGTAAATGTAAAACACAATATTTTTTACTATTTTGATAGCTTTTGTAAATTTGAAAACATAAATAAATATAAATTATTAAAAACGAATGCACATATTTTATTCCATTTCAAATCCATCTTATGTTATCTATGTTTTTAGGAATAATAATTAAAATGTAAAGAAAACAACACTACCATATAAAATTAATTCATATGCTTACATGTATAATGATGTCTAAGGATAATAAAAAAATCATAAAGCGATAGCATGATATACTTAACCTCTCACCTCTGTAGAGTGCTTCATAATTCAAGATACCTATAGAAATAAGAAGTTTCCA
This sequence comes from Colias behrii, assembly GCA_029959065.1. Taxonomy (NCBI): domain Eukaryota; kingdom Metazoa; phylum Arthropoda; class Insecta; order Lepidoptera; family Pieridae; genus Colias; species Colias behrii. Next base: position 10,441,953 of record JARWMC010000002.1, read on the forward strand.
CTCCAAATGTATAAAAGATACCTTAGGTGCATGATGATTTTAATATGCAACCATATATTGTGTTATGTTTAAATTGTTATTCATTCAATAATAATTGTAATTACAGAAAACATACAATAAAAATATTTCAATAAAAATATTATGTATTATTTATACGTTATATAGAATCAGTAGTAAGTTTATGTGTACTAATTGACTTCATTAATAACTATTTTTTTGAGTACCTAAAATAATGTAAAATGTATTGAGTACTACCGTGAAACTAAAATGGATCATATGCCTCTATTTTTCCATAGGATTTTTTTTAATTAAAGATTTTTAAAAGCTCTAGGCCTTCTAGACTATTTTATTTTATCAACTCTACAAAAAGAGTAGGTATCGAGCATAATTACTGCAAGAATTATATACCCCGAAGTGATGTAAAGGATCCGAATCACAAATGAAAAAATCAGAACACTTTTAGGATCACATTGTTGTCCGTCTGTCCGTCTGTGTGTCTTTCAAGACCAAAGGAAAATTCATTTGAGGAAAATTCCTCAAACAGATAAATTTATATCAAACACTCGGGTCTACCTTGAAGATGTGAGATAAACAAAACTTCTAAGTAATCGCAATCAAGCTAGAGCCGTTTATGGTAAAAAAAATTTCGACATCCGCAAAGGAATATAAGAATCTTGAAATTTGGTAGGAAGCAACGTCTTATAAGGAAGGTGAAAAGCATAAATTTAAATTTACAACATAATATGTATATAATAAAAAAAACAAGCTTGTACGGGACCCTGGGTGAAATAATCCGACTCGCACTTGGCCGATGTTTTATAGTTTATACCTACGAGAGAATGGAGAATGTTTTGTTTAGAGAATTTAAGAACAAATTAAAATTTTTGAATTCACCAGCAATAAAGAACTATAAAATGATTACCAAAGTTTTGCTTGTTAAAAGGACAGGCTGGGAGTTTTCTGAGTAGTGAATTCATTAGTTGAGCAATTTACAAAATCTCTGACTATAGCCTGCATATGTATACCTAATTAGTTTACGTTATTGTGATTACTCTAATATGTAAAATATTTAGTTCACACATTTTTGTTACGTTTTAAAATAGGTTCTAATTATGCATAAGGAACACGTTTTACATTTTCTTTAAATGCATCTCCAACATTATGCAACTACAAAAAGATAAAACAATATATAAACGTGATAAAACGAGAAAATAATCAGATGTAGTAATTGATAAGCTACTTGCAACAACAGATAACTGTGTGAAGATTACATAACATATTAATACAAAATATATAATCATATGTACTTATTGAAACATGCGCATTTTATACCTTTTTACAATGGCTTCCGCCATATTGTTCACGGCTCTCTTAATATATCTTCACACTTATGTAATGATTAATCTTATTTTATTTATATTTATTTCTGTTGTGTTGTGTATGGAAGTTTATAATATATTTTTTCTTTTTTGCAGACTTGCTTTGGGCAGCAAAGCAATTTTTTTAATCAAAATAATTTTGGTAAAAAGCCACTTGGAACACCAGCCCCGCAAAGCAGTCCAAGTACATCATTTCTGAAGAACTTTACTGGACATGGAAATATCGGGAACACGGCTAATTTTCAAGGAAGCCAGCAATTACCAGGAAACAACCAGCAGTCGAACAATCCTCTAAATGCTAGAAATACCCCACCCGAACAACCTTTTAATTTACAACAATCAATGGCAATGCAGAAAATGAATATGCAGTCGTTAACAAACTTGCAACAACAACCTAACAACTTGCCTAAAAACTTACCTGGTGCTACACCGTACAACACGCCCGTTCCTGCGAACATGCCTTCTTTAAGTTTATCAGAACCAGTACAAAATTACAATATGCTTTCGGCTTCAGCAAATAATCCATTACAAGGGCAACAAATGTCCTATCAATTGCCCTCTCAAACTAGCACGCCTACGCAATATTCTCTACAAACACCTCAAGCTATTCCATCTTATTCCGTGAACTCAAATTATGGAATTCCTTCAACTCCGGGTTGTTCCACACCCGTCACAATTCCATTAGGTGTCATGGAAGCTTCACAAATGTATAGTCCTGCCCCAAGTTTCAATCCCTATTCATTTTCTCAGCCATCTGTTTCAAACTATTACCCAAGTTTCGATCCTAGTCAAAGTATTATGATAGGACAAAATGATATTATTTTAAATACACAGGATCCTCTGTCTTCGGCGTATCTTCCAGTTCTTCAAACAAGCTCACCGCAATACAGAGTAGTTCAGAGTTATCCAGTGAATACAATAGTCACCTCCGATCTCAGTCAGAACTCAAAATCATCAACTCTGAAAACAATACTTCCTCTATTAATTAATTTATTGAAGGAAAGGAACTCTTGCCCATGCCATCCCGGCTGTGACTGTGAGTGTAAGAAAAAACGAGCTAAGAAACCTCAAATTTCAAGCAATTATTCCAAACAAAAGAAATACCCGCTTAGTGAAGATGGTCCAGCTATCGAAATATATTCTGATGAAATGGAGACAACTAGGAATGTAAGAGAACCGAAATTAGCTGGAAAATTGAAAAATAAAATTCCTGACGTGAGTACAGAAGCTCAGGATGACGAATCCTTGGAGTATCATGAAGAAGATGATAACGACGACGAGTCAAAGTAAATGTTGTTAGATTAGCTAATTTTATTTATTAAATAAATTATTTTGTTTTTCATAAAAAGTATTTTATTTTGCTCCTTGTACCTATTTAATTATGTTTAATCTTTCTTATAGCAATGCCATTGAAATATTTAATAATTAATTTAACAATTTGGGGAGAATTTAAAACGACGTCTATACGTCATGCTTGGTAGTATGCATGTATTAAATATCTTCTTCTTCCCTTCAATTGGAATATCTGAGTTTTTTTCATTATGGCTCTTAGAGCCCAAGTCTAACCCCTTATATTTACAAGAAATATCTTGAGCACGTACTGTATAGATATCTTCGTCTGACGGAATTACTAACATGAGTCATAAAATACGGTTCGCTTTGTTTATTTTACACTCAAATCTATGTTCAATTTATTATGCTAGACTCAACAAAAGCACTCACACAAAGACACAATGTGAAAAGATAAAAATTATGTATAAATTCGCGTTGCTTGCATCATTTATATAATATTCTCTTCATAATATTTACACGATGGGTTCAGCTGTTTGGTTTCTTTCGTTCATCACCATTGTTATTTTGAATGTAAGTGTTTGTTTTATTCATACTTTCGCATGGGAATAATTACTTAATCATCACCATTTAAACTATTATTAGTTAGATATATTATTTAGGTATAATTTTGAAGTAGAATATGTTAATCGCAGTATTTTTCAAAACATCGTTTTTATTTTCAATTTTGCATTTGTAGGTCACTGCGAGCTCGTTTAGATCGAGCATCCAATCACAGAGAAAAATTTTGTTATTCCATGCCGTTGGATAATAGACGTGGTTGGCTCTAACAGATAGAATCGTACCTACTCGCTCACAAATTTCGAACACTTGCATAATATTTTATACATAGAATTTAAAAACTACTGGTCTAAGATCCGAATATAGGTCGACCTTCACCGGCGTGATAATACAAAGAGACCAATTTTATAATAAATGTAGTCGATTAAAAAAATCTATTAAAGATGGGTTTGCTGGAAAAATCCTGGACAGGACATTTTAATTAATTTTTAAAAAATATTTTTTTTAATTAATTGCAGTACTTATCAAAATAATAAAAAAAAATTATAATAGACTTGAAATATGAAACCTACAGAATGTGCAGTCATAGGGTTTTCTAATATTTACCTTGACAAACTGCTAGGTTGGCAGACCGTATAAACAGGCATGTCCGTACCGTTTTTTTTACTTTCACTTGATGGGATGATAGAAAAAAAAATATATATCAGCATGAGCGCTGTTTTATAACAAAATTGTTTATTGTCTCAACACTTAAAAAAAAAGATTTTTTAATAATTAACTAAAAATATCCTGTCCAGGATTTTTTCAGCAAACCCATCTTTAATAGATTTTTTAATCGACTACATCTATACTAATATTATAAAGCTGAAGAGTTTGTTTGTTTGTTTGTTTGTTTGTTTGTTTGTTTGTTTGAACGCACTAATCTCGGGAACTACTGGTCCGATTTGAAAAATTCTTTCGGTGTTAGATAGCCCATTTATCGAGGAAGGTTATAGGCTATATTTCATCACGCTACGGGCAACAGGAGTGGAGCCACGGGGGTGAAACCGCGCGGAGCAGCTAGTTTATTATAAAATTGGTCTCTTTCTATTATCACGCCGGTGAAGGTCGACCTATGTTCGGATCTTCTACTATACAGGGTATAGGGTTTTTCTCTTACTAGCGATTCTTCTTGGGTGAATCAAATTTTCAAATGTAATTCAACATTTTATATTGAAATCTGAATAACCACAGGAAAGCATTGGAAAAACATGACTGTTGTCAAATGTTTTTCCTCTTTTACAGTACGAAATGACCTCAACAGTTCTCCTCGCGTAGGATGAAACTTTAAAACAATGGAAACCTTATTTATTTGTATGTAAAGGGCTAAGGCAATATAATATATAGTTTAAATATGTATTGTTTTAATAATAGACTTAAAGATCTTATAGAATAATTAATTATTGAAAGATACATTATTATTCACTGCTGTTTCACTCTTATTGGTCGGAGCGTGATGTTATGCATTCCTCGATAAATCATAAATGGACTATGCAACACAAAAATATTGTTTCACTTCTGATTTCTGAGATTAGCTCGTTCAACCAAACAATCTGTTCACCTTTATTATATTACAATATATTGAATATTAATCCTACTTGTAACTCAAAGGTAACAGATGTCAATGCCTGCAGTTGTGGTGGCTGTGCAAATGCGCCTGCGCCTCTGCCTACAATAGTTCCCATACCGTACGCTTACAATTACAACCAAGGGAACAATGTGAGGGAAATCTTACCGCTCCTGATGTACATTATCGCAAAGAGGGATTGAAAACTAAAAGTTTGTAAAAAGTATGAGTCACAAAAATAAGGATAATCATTAACTAAATTATTTAAAAATAATAATTTACATTCTACTTGGAATTAAAACCTCATTGTTTAGATTTTAGACGTAATAAAAGTGTGTGAGCTGTAACATACTTCTGTATAATAATAAAGTTTTTGCGGAATCTTACGTGTTTTATTTATATGCATGAAATTAAAATTATTTTTAAATTATATTACCTTGTTTCATCATATTTTAAAGAACAATAATTATGTTAGTAGTGTGAAAATTGCAAGAATTTAATATTTATTTACGCAATTATTATTGGATATTGTAACGTACTAAGAAATGTGGACATCAGATTACTTAATTCGATAATACATAATAATATTATGATATAAAACGTAAAGGGCAATCGAATTAATAGTACAAATATACAAACATGTCGCCTTTATGGTGGTTTTGCTGTACATTTGCCCTTTTGGCCAATCTCGATGTGAGTTATTAGTTTTATTTAATTACAAACATATTCTGTCTCTATATTTAGAAATATCGCTATTACTATCGTCAATTATTGCTAAGATATATTCTAAAGGTAGCAGTAGATATCTTGTAAATATTCGGGAGGATCTTTTTTCAAGAATTGTTAAAAATTCAATTCAGTTCGAGTCAGTTCTCCGCCGAATTCGTAGTTCAATCACTGAAAATAACATTTTTATTATCACGCTATGTTTGCTAGTGTACCTACATTGCTATGTTCGTCAATAATTTAACGGAAGAGCGGAATTTATGCTCAGTCAAATTGGGACATCAAAATCACTGAGTTTATAACGTAATAGAAAATTATGGCAAACTTGACGATATAATTCCTGAACAATAATGAACGAGTAAAAACAGAGCCCTGATGAATATATTATAATGGTATTTCCATTTCTTCTGGGTACCAAAATAAGGAAAACAAGACATAGACATAACAGACATAATACTTCAGTTTTCTTTCTGTTTGTAAAACTTATATGTAAAGTTAGATACGATACTTACTTATTAAAACTAATATCCAATATACCATTTGAATCAACAGATTATTTAAAATGTTATCTTACCCGTATGAGTAACGTTTTACTAACCTTTATCAACTTATTATACGTTAAAAATCTACTCCATAAAAAACACAATACATAGCATTGTTCTTCCTTGCCACAATATTGACTGCAACATATACAAGAATTGTCCTATCCAACCGCACTATTGACTGCTTATAAAACTTATATTGGAATATAAAATTTCAGGTGTTCGTAGCATCCCAATGCCCAGGATGGTACGACAATTCCGCAGCTGGTTACCCAGGCTACCCACCTTACCCTATAGTGGTCAAATCAAAAGAGAAGAACTCATGGAAGCATATCCTCCCCATCATTCTGCTGATGATGACTGATGGTGGATTCGGAAACTCTTCCCCAGGGAACTTCAATCCAGGACCCTGTTGTTGCAATGGCTGCTGCTGCTGCAGTAATGACAGCCCAATTCCCATACCTTTTCCCATTCCAATCGGCATAAATAACCCTATTGTTTGTTAATAAACTTATTTTGTCATTACGCTTTGTTTCATTTTAAACACTGATTATTGAAGTATGGCTAAATTAAAAAGGAAAAATTTACACTATTCACAAAGTTTATTCAATGATTTGATATTAATGAGAATTTGATATCTTATGTAAAAAAGTAAATCCGCCAAAACATTAAAAACTACCTAACATTATGCATACTAGCCGGAACTTGGCAAAGTTTTTATAACAAGCAGAAGTTTTACCTTGAATGTAATGTATTCAGCAGTCCACAATATATTAAATTTCATAGGTAAACAATAGTATTTGCTTTAAAATTTACGAACATGACGTGTTATTGTTAAAACATGGCAGAGCCATCTAATTAAATATGAAATAATAATTTAATAAATTTTAGAGACATATTTAATGTGAATACGTGTTTATCCATACATTTTAACATTTCGCAATGGTCGTCAATTAAGTACATGCTTTGTTTTGAAATCATTACTATAAAAAAGAATGCAATACCTAAACTTGGTCAATGATATTTCAAAATGGGGTCACTAAGGATAATTATTTTCGTAGCGGCTATTTCAGTGGAGGTAAAGTATAATATAAAAAAAAAATTCAAAGTGATATCGACGATACAATAATGAACAAAATTGTTTTAGGTCTACAATGTAGCCGCTCAGTGTGGTCGCGTGGAGTATCTTTCGCAACCGTCATCTGCTGTAGCTACAGCCACACCAATGATCCAGCCAATAAGCCAATTCATTATACCGGCGATAATTAAACCACTGTTATCCTTTGAAAGTTCTTCTGAGCGAGCACCAGCTTCGCACGACTACAATCAGCAACCAAACTATCCACCATATCCTCCGATGAATTATATGCCACCAATTATCTACGAAGATGACGACGACGACGATTGGCACCATCTGCTCTACTTCTTACTCTTTGCAATGAGAAATAGAGGAAATTCAGGTGGTTATGGCTCGTACCCTGCACCGATGCCTTATACTTTCTACCCTGTTCCTACAGGTTTTGGATATAATGACAACAGATGCAGTTGTGACGACAGTAATTCAGGAAGTACTATTAATTACATACCATACCCTGTGCCTGTTCAGGCCTCGTGTGGAATTATGGACTCTACTCAAAGTTATGGAGACGATATCACTATCATGCAATCACCAGCGATACAAGCTCTGAATGGAAGGGACAATGAAGTCACCTTACATATCATAACCGATTAATAAATACGCAATTGGAATCCTTGTAATATTCTTGAAATAAAATTTGATTCATTGCATACCTTACGAGTTTTAATTTTTAACGTGAAATAAATATAAGAGCAACAGCTAATAATGAAATATTTTATTTATGGATGATTGAACCATTTTTTAATCTCTAGATTTAATTAATTACTTTTCACGAGTAGATGTTATTCCAAATCAGAGGTCGAAAGGGTTCTAAATATGAAATCATTAATTTTGATTTTACCTAATAACATATTTTTTTCATATTTTACTAGTTGTACAAATAAAACCTTTCTGGGGAAATTACAGAGTTTAGCAAACATTAAAATAGGTATAGTTACCTATTTAAAAAAATTGTGTATATGACCTTCAAACTTAAAAAAATACAACCATATTACACGCATAACGTTTTCTCACGGTTCTATTACGTTCTATAATATACAAATATTGACAATGGTCAATGGTGTCTGTCCTCTACGTTATCAAACATACTGAGAACTCTTGAAAATTGTGCAACTATTTCAAAACTTCAAAATCATCACAATAGCAAAACTATACTGGAGATAGACAACGTAGATACAAATGTTTACTAGTTTTACATATTATATAAATGGGTGTTCATATTTTTGAATCATTTCAATAGGCTTACTGAGTACGTAGCAATGATTGGAAAAATTCTTCTAGGACTCCTCTTGTGGAAGGTAAATATATTTTAATTAAGAAAATAGATATGACTATACAATAACTAATACAAGTTTAGTTTTGTTTCACGGTTGCTGGAAAGTGCTACCAAGGATGCAGTCCAGGCAACGGGTATGAACTACCAGGGTACGAATATAGCATGGCCAATCCATACATGGAATCCTCGGCTTATAACCCAGCTACATCAGTCCCGAATAACCAGCCAATAGTCATCGTCATAAAAGATGACGACAAATTCGACTTACGTGATTGGCTGGAGATTCTGCTAGCTCGTGGTGACAACGATGCTCCCACATACATCCCTTACCCAGTCCCTGTACCATGCTGCTCATGTGGTATGGCTAACTGTTGCCGCTACTAAGACTGCAATGCAGCTTGCAGATCTAATAACGCTGTATCAATCAAAACAGTTCCCAAGAGATGATTGCTCGTATCGATTGTACAAAATATGAATAAATACATTTCGAATTGCATTGTTTTGTGCGTTTTATTTATTAATTTCACCTATTAAAATCATTGAGCTTTTGTGATTGGTAATGCTATGTGCACAAAAATCTGAGACAAGGTATTTTTGTATGATGGAAATTATCAATGAAATAATTTTCAATCGAAATGTTATATTGCAAGGAGAATCCTGTTAAATAGATGTAATATCGATTTCCTCGAAAATGTTATTAGCAAGGTTTGAAGGGGTTTTGGGGACTACAAATTGATTTAGAGAGGTTGTCTAACGAAAATTACATTTAGTTTCAACATACATATATACACTCAAGCAATCTTGTTTAGAATAAATTAAATACAGTATAAAAATCTAAATAAAAATACTAAGATAAACTCATGAAATTATTGTATTGTCATCGATCAAAATCGAGTCAAAAGGGGTCGGACAGACGGTTACACACAAACATATAAGTGAAATCTGGGTGTAGCTCATAAAAGCGTAATAGTCTCTTTTTCTCACTAATTAATCATCAAAAACAGATTCATATTTATTGTTAACTTTCTTACTAAGTCAGTTATTAATAATAAGATTAACTCCATGTCTAATATGTATCTAATTAACAATAATCACTCTAAGATTCGTAACTAACTTGTACAAAAGTTTGAATTGAGAAATTTGTTCATAATTAACTCTACAGCTGTTTCGCTAAATATTTAATCTTGTAAATATCAAATACACGAAGTAATGAATTAGGTTATATCTTTTGTTAGAAGAGATTATGCCACAGAATATGCAAATAAATGCCGGAAAGATATATATTTGTTTTTAATTTAGTGTTGAAGTTTTGTGAAAACAAAGCAATATTAGGTTGAATGTATATTTTGATCTTGGTAGCTATTTGTAGAGCTTATTTTACAGGTTTAGTCAATATTGTATATTATTATAATTAATAAGAAAATAGTTAAAATATTGTAGATTGTCATTTTGTTATCCGGTTACGGCTCTAAAAATATAGATAAAAATTAATATATTTCCGTTAAAATGAATGATCTAGAAACGTTAATGTCTGCGGCTTGGTCTGCGGCTTTTTATAGGTTTCCTCGTCTGATGTCCATTAAATATTAGGTAATCATAATTGAAAAAAATATTTCATATAGACATATTAAATGAGCTGCAATAACTAAGGAAATCAAAACTCAACAAGCATATTCGAAGAAAAATAAATATATCTAGCTACTGGAATAAAAAAATAAAATTGTTTACTTACTAGGTTAAGTATGAGGTTAAGTAGTTATTATTATTAAAACATATTTTCAATTGAAATAAAACTCTATGTAACTTAGAATATGTTGCTATACTTTATCATTACCGTGAAGTACAATTTATTTTTATTGTAATATAATTCTAACTATTTTGATTCTATCTACGTGCTCTTGTTGACACATATACCTATTTACGAAATCCGATGCATTGCTAAATATTATAGGACAAGGACAACAGTATATAAAAGGAAACAATTTCTTTGAATTTCATAAAAATCGAAATGGCTTCTATGAAAGTTACAATCCTCTTTGCTTTATTACTCATCGTCAAGGTAGGTTCCAATTTAACAATTATTGTTTGTAAAATTGTAGTATATAAAACAATGAACATTATTTGTAGATTAATGAGTAAGCAGTCTAATATGCATAACAACATGTATACTTAATTTGGTTTTTATTTCAGACCGTCTTGGGCAACTGCGGCCCATACGGACATGGACCCTATGGACATCCCGCTATATACAGAGACAATGACGACAACGATCTAGATATTCTGCTGCCGATTCTATTGATGGCTCTGCTCGGAAATGGTGGCGGTTTCGGAGGAATGGCCCAGCCTCCAGCCCCAATCCCCATCCCAATTCCTTACGCTGGTGGCTTTAACAACTGCGGTTGTGGCGGCTGCGGATGCCAGCGATGCTAATTTTTTTTTTTATTTTTGACGTGACAACGTCTTATAATTCGATAGAGCCGGCTGCACGCACGAAAAAACATGACTCATGCGGCGTTACCTCGCTCTGAGGCGTTCCATGTAAAGCTTGAAGTGCAAGCGAGAGCGCGGAACGAGCGACAAAGATGCACAATCGGACGTTGTCACGTTCAACTATCGTCAGTAAACCGACTTTACAGACAACCAATTTTTATCATAAATTTTCAGCGTATATTTGCCAGTGACATAGGTTTCAACCTATTGAACCTCATTTAAAAAAAAAGCCCGCCCTAAATCTGTTCGGATTTGTTTATGCTACAACAAATCACGTTCGTCTCGAATTTAAGCTTCAGCGAAAATCTAAATAATCGATTACCAATCTCTATGAGATTGCTTCGACCGGATTTAGAAATATATTAGATGGCACATTTCAGCGAAATAGCTTTTTAACTTTTTTATTGGAATCTTATATTTTTGTCACTATTACGTATGGTTGAAAAAATTGGATTGGCATATTGATGACACAAATGCAAATATATTTTAATAGTTTGGTAAATATTTTTAACAAATCATGGAAAGTATTGAATTTAATATACCTACCAAAACTAACGAAAATACTATAGATAGAAAGTGTAAATTGTAATCCAATAGGAATCGTATTTTTATATGCCTGTTTTCGAATGCTTGTATATAAAAAGCCATAATAAATATCTTATTTTTATTGGACTAATTTAATTTCAACCCGAACCTATTATCATTTATAATTTACATGTTAAACTTTTAATCGTATTGAAACCATCAAAACATAACATACATTTAATAATTAGGTTATAATGTGAAATGCATTACTTATTTCCGATAACATACGTCTTATAGTCATTTCGCCCCAAGTTGCAACAAAATAATGTAATTTATTCTGTAAGTTATTATGTATAGCTATAAAAGAATATATTTCTGTGAATATGTTGTTATTAATTACTAAGATATAGGTCACTGTATATCTTTATTGAAACAAAAAACAATTGTTCTATTTTCAATTATTTACATTTGTGAAATGATTTTCTTGTTACTATTACACACATCAAGATGCTATTGATATGGCTTATCGTCGTGATTGTTACGAAAGTAAGTTTCCTATTAAATTTCGTTACATTGTAGTGTGTGTCCTAGCTATTCATAGTTTATTTTCTATTGTTTTCACAGGAATATGTCAGTGGTGTTACAACCAACGTTTGGAAAGAAAGTGCTAACGTGCAAACAAGTCTCAAGCAAAAAACGAACATTCACCGCACACCGTGCCGCAAATATTTGAAATCATCAACGAAAGAAGGGTCAACTTTATCGCCTTTTGAAACACGAATTTCTGAAACTATTTTCCCAGAAACTATATATCCTATTTCCATATTAGATTCTACACAGCCTTACTACTTTTTATCAGAATTTCGAGATAGCATTACGGGCCCGTTCGAGAATGATGTAAAACAATCTTATAACTGCCTTTCATCGAAATCAAACGAGTGCCAACAAGATACTTGTAGTTACTTTGTAGATAATTGCATGAAAAATACTCGATACAATTCTAAAAATACAAAAAGCAAAAATATGAATCCGATTATTGGAAAACATAATTCAAAAGAAATTCAAGAGTGTGAAGAAAAAAGCTCCAAAAATTGTTCATCTTTGTTATATGAAAAATTAAACAAGTATCCGGTATCTTCTCTTCCGCTTACAATTAACGTTAATATTGAAGTTCTTAAAAATGATATGGCGGCCAGGAACGACGTTTCGAATGATATTTCTGATTTTGTTGATGAAAATCGTAGCGATGATGATATCTCAGGGGACGCAACACATGAAGTAACAGATTCAATGTCTTACAATTTCCCTTTAATCGAGGAAACAATAAATATAGGAGAAATGCCACAATACGATGAACAGATTGTACCACCACCACTCTATAACTATGCAGAATTTGAAAATACTGCAACCTCATATATTATATCCGAAGATGAAAGTGAAAAGATATATTGTAATAACGCTATATGCATCAACTCTGTTAATTTAAACGATGCAATACTTGAAAATGATGACTGTATAAAAGTATCATCTGAATCAGCGTTACTAAACTATAACATTATTGATTTATCTACAGAAAGTGCAGTTACATCATGTCCTGATTACTAACTTATATAATCATAATTTAAAAAAAATATTATTAAATTATTTAATAAAGTGTGTTACCAAATAATCGATGTTTTAATTTATGCGTGCAATAGTAACATATCTATTGGAACAAATTTATAACAATCAAATTATTACAATACATTGTACACACTGATTACATAAAAAGTAATAATAGTTCTATATTTCACTGATAAGCATTTAATTTAGGTAACGCATCAATTTCCTAGGAAAATAATTTGAAATGTGTGTTATAAATAATTGTGATAAAGAGTATTGTTTACACTTCAGCATGGCTGTTCGTGAAAGAGTGGCTTTATTTATTTTTATAGCCATGTATTTATTGGTAAGTTTTTTATATTTTTATGATTTATAGCTGCAATGATTTTCGGAATTATTGTTACCTACAACTAACTAACTAACATTTAACTTACACATAACTTTATCTATTGCAGATAAATAGTGCTAATTGCTTGCCGAGAAATTTATCACGGGCCCAAAAATTAGAAAACAAATTAAAGAAATCCATAAATATTAACTCAACAGAACCAGGGACAAGATCGAAGCTGAGAACAAATTTAAAGAACGTAAATACTCCAGCGAGGACAATGAATAATGCAAAACATGAAAATCTATGCGAAAAATTCAATTTTCCTGAAATCGAGTACCCTACCGCTTCCGAACCCAATATGCCTTTTCATTTTCGAGAAAGTGCTAAAAATTTCCCTCAAAAATATAATTCTCCTAAAGTTAAAAGTAACAAATCCCCATACCCTATTTCACATGCAACAAAAAGTAATAAAAATAGGAAGGCAGGTAAAACGCAAAATTACCCACTACGTCAGGGGCCTGAAAATAAAACAATGGTTGAATTTTCATCAGCTCCCAGTTACAGAGATATAGGTGTATTTCCTGAAGTTGAATATCCACAGAAACCAAACGATATTTGGCAACCAAATTATTGGAATTGCCCTCCAAAAGTTGTAAAATCAACAGTAGAAAGTACTCAAAATAAAATAAACACTGATTATAAAGCAGCTCATAGAGCCAGTTCACAATCATCTTATACAACACGAAAGGGTAAGAATTCAAAAAATATTAACAAAGCATCCAAAAAAGTATCAAACCAGGCAAATAGTTTAAAACATCAACCTGATACAACGAACTATGATTTTGGACAAAAGGAATTACAATTTTATGATAGAATAAAACCTGAAATTAAAATTAACTCTGAAAATGTCTATACGGCTACACCAATGCCACAATGTGCACAAAAGGAAGATCTAATTAAAACCGCATTGTATGCAAAAATATACGCCAATATTGCGAACAAAGCTATTGCATCAATCAAAAATATATTAAAGTCTGATAAATCGAATACGACGACCGATTATTATGGTTTACCTAATATGAAGGAAAGCGATATACTAGAAGATATATTACGTTATTCACATTCCAATTCGGACGACTACGATTTTTATTCGTTGTTCCATAACAATTACTATGCAATGACACAACGAACACCACATGAGCTTTCTTGCGAAGTAGCAGATAATATAACCCAATCGTGGATAAATTGTTTTAGTCCATTAACCGAGAAACCAGAAATAATTGCTGATTTTCAGCAGACTCTATCAACAAAAAGTTCAAGTGATTCATGCAATATAAACCATTACTCACAATCTATTATATTAGATACAACAAGTTCATCACACTTGACAGACGTTATCAATACAAAGCCAGACGCCACAACATTATCACCACGTGCGTTTATTTACGATGACAGAAAGATATATGATAAAAATAATGCGTCGATCCTCGGGCAGAGTAACGAATGTGATGTCAGAACGCTAGATAAAGTTGTTGTAGTATCATGTAATAATGATACAGATTCTAATAAAACACACAATGATAGAAGCGATAA
This sequence comes from Colias behrii, assembly GCA_029959065.1. NCBI lineage: Eukaryota > Metazoa > Arthropoda > Insecta > Lepidoptera > Pieridae > Colias > Colias behrii. Next base: position 10,457,012 of record JARWMC010000002.1, read on the forward strand.
GAATACCATCAACGATGAGCATGTAACTTTTAAATTAGATGATGAGTTTACGACTGATGTATACCCAGAAATAAAAGAAAACGGTGCGTTTGTGTTGAGTACGGCTGCCCCATTTAAAATGTCTTTAGACGATCCATCTTGGGCTAATTCTGAGATTATCGATCCGTATAAATCTGTATCTTACCCCGATGAACTTGAAGAATATTACATAGCAGTTGGATGAACGGTTGTCTATTGCAATAAGTTTTACAATATTATTTAGATGTCTATGTTCCAGTGGTTAAGTCATAATTACTAAGCTCCTTGTTTGCTTAAATATTATGTTATGTATAATTATTTATGAATAAAAGCTAATTTTTGTTGAATTTCTTTTTTCTTTCAATACCGTATGTGTCGTCGAAGTGTCTAGAACAATTAAAGGTATTATATATATAGTAATATAAATGTATTAAGTAGGCATTAACCCAAACATACCACGTTTGCTCTAAATTATTAACGAGTAGGTATTCTCCACATGAACTGCAGCTGAATGGCTTCCTATAATCTAGACTTAGACTCTTTGTTTTCGCTGCTAAGAACCTTAACGGGCACAATGTTCTTATTACAGTTTTACTTGAAACAAAACTATTACTTTTTATTTAATTATTGCTTTTCTTACTATGCAAATAATCTCGTAATCTTGTTTTATGTTTTTCGTATAAGACAAAAACAATTTTTTTTACAAAATCTTTAAAAACATTCTCATTTTCCTTATTATAAAATATTTAGGAAACAAATATTGGGTATAGTTAAATTAAAGCGATGTCAAGTTATTTATTATGATACATTATACCTAAAATGTAAACAACAAAATGTTTTATTTAATAAAAGCAAAATCTAGGTCATTGTCAACTCGACCTGACATTGAGAAAGTGCACAAATTTAACCGCTTAGACCACTCATGAATTTCTTGAGAGTTTAACACGACGTTTTAATTTTTCTGCTATCTTAGAAAAATTGTAAGTGCAAAATAATTTACAAAAACCCTAGAAATAACTTAAAAAATAACAATCAGCGGAAGCTCTCACAAAAACATTATAATACAGAGTTAATTAACTTAGACATGAATAATGACAGGTATCGAAAAATTAAAAAAAAAACAACACAAAAACGCGGCAAGGAAACCGGTTGGAATGACACTATGCGACCTTGGTGTTACATCATTGCGCCGGCGCGAGCGCACACTGTGCGACTGATTTACCTTTATCATTAGGAAAATAACTAAACATACAGAAAATCGCTTCACGTACAAGTCAAATTAAATTTGTATGCTGGCAATTAGTCGCCTAAAATACTAGACACCTAGAATTTAAAATCAACATCTATGTAGAGATAGAATAACTAAGTTCGTGAATATTTAACTGTAACGTTGTCAAGCTGTCAACTGTTCGAACCGAATTTTAAATTTAACGACAAGCGCAAACTTTTACTGGGTATTATTGGTATTATTTTAGTTTCTACTTTCAATGTCGCATTATCCATATGGATTAACATGTAACTTTGTTGAAATTGTTTATTAGTTTTGTTTTGGACGAGTTGTTTATAAATGTGTAGCCGCAATATAATATGCTTGGTGTGCGTGCAACGAAAAGAGATAATCTATATCCAGTAATATATAAAGCGATACAAAATATCTCTTTTCGTTTAGATAATTTAAATATTGATGAAAATCATTGTATCCTATTGAACGAGAGCTTATCAGTAGATATGTGTAGAGTCTGGAAATACCTAAGTATTTTTGAAAAGAAAAATTATTTTAAAATACAAAAGTACATATTAGCAATCTGTTGCATAAAAATAAAACACAAGAATCTTGTAAATATTACACAGGAATACCAGGAAATACAACATCCTGTCGTTCGTATCTGGTATAATGTATCCTTCAGATATTGAAATACTATGAAAATATATTGTGCTCTTTAATCTTGTGTTGGATCATGTGTCAGTGAAGTATTAGAAGTATAATAATGGGCACCGCTATTTCCACAATACATATTATCCTACAGACAAAAAAACACATTTCCTGCCTCTACTAATACTATTCCCGTTAAACCTATTTTCATAGTTCCTGGCTGCAGTTCCGTTTTTCTACTCATGTGGTTATATGGATAAATTATGGTCTGGAATAGAAAGTGAAGTCAAACTTATATTAATTAGGAAAATGAGAGAAATTATCAATCAATAATTCATTCACCATTCTAAATATTCTCCAATACAATTTATCTTAATCTTAAATAGCTATTTTAAAATACATTTTGATTACGTCCCCATTCTTAGCTTGACAATACTGGCAAATGTACATAATTATATTGGCACTGGTCGCAATGCAACATCCATCACCAGATAAAAACATAAATGTGACGCCAGCCATTGTTTTGAGATCGAATGACAAACGTAAAGATTGATAGTCATTGTTAACTTTATCTCATTGTTAGGTAATGCACGGAATGGGCTTGCCGTAATTATGTGATCTGAGCATGTCTATAATGTATTAGGGCTACCGAAGCGTGACTAAGGTCAGTTATAGCGAATGTCGGATGTTGTGTCATTAATTTTTTATTAAATGTTGGTTTCGATGGACAGTTTTAACATTTGGGTTCGGTACTGCTTATTTTTTATTATTTAGCTATATATATAAAATAAATAATAAATAAATAATCAAATATTATAAATGCGAAAGTAACTCTGTCTGTCTGTCTGTTACTCAATCACGCCTTAACTACTTAACAAATTTGCATGAAATTTGGTATAGAGATATTTTGATACCCGAGAAAGGACATGGGCTACTTTTTATCCCGGGAAATAGGATAGGTTTTATCCCGGAAATCCCACGGGAACGGGAACTATACGGGTTTTTCTTTGACTGCGCGAGCGAAGCTGCGGGTGGAAAGCTAGTATATATATAAAAACATTGATATCTTGCAGAAATAGACGGTCTTCTGAATTAAAAACAGATTCATTTTATACTTAATTTATAGAAATCTCCATAGGCATAATTACGTGCATTAATTAGACTTCTCTTTAATAAAAGCGCTGGATATCTGAACAAAATTAAATATGGTTATGTATATGGAGAACATATTATATAATTCTATTTATAAAAATGTTTATTATGTGCTCACTTTAAAAACTGATGACTAGTTGAGCTCAAACTTTTACACTATGTGACACGGCATGTTTCTGAAAATGTGAGCATAAAGGATTGGTTTTAAATATTTGCCCTCAATTCTCATCCATGCAACTATAATGTCCCACGGTGTATAGCGTGGCAGCAGCTAGATGATAATGAAAGTTGATATACATGTTCATTAGGTACATATTTTGTTTCTGCTCTCGCGGACATAAATAAAACAAGAGCAACTGATTATATAAACGTAACCACGTATTTGGGTATAAATTGTGTGTATAATTTAATCAGTCATCTATTAGTACTAAGATTAGTACAATACATGTAAAAATCTACTCATATTAGGTGTCTTACTTACTCTTAAGCTTCCTCGCGTCCTCGCCTCATGGTTGAGCAAATTCGTTCACCTTTGGCCATTTCATAAATTGAAAGTGAAATTTTTTCTACTACTATGCAAAAGAGCTGCATATAAAATGTCATCAATTAGTGAAACTCCACTAACATGCGGTAGTGGTATCTCTGCCAAAAATATGAAAGTTCGGATGCAAATATGATCAAGATGATTATGAAGATTGGCAAGCGGCCCGCTTGGCGCTAATCCGTCGTACCTACTACTACCTAAATCTTAATATTGCATTTAGTTTGTGATTCTATTGTCATAGATAAACTGAGATTTCAACTATAACGAAATTATAACACGATACCGCTATACTTCTTTCCTCATTTAATTTATCCGCATGCTGCTTTTATAGACAGGAGGTAAATAAAAAAAATTATTACAATTCTAATAAAAACTGCTATGCAATCTAGAGAGTACTATCAATACTTCCAGCTTTGTTTTAGCACAGTACATCTATACACGGAAAATAATGAGTGAAATAAGCTTTATGATTAGACCTCTACTATGAACTTGAAAGCTAATTATTTTTTTATATAAAATAGTTGCAAAAATGTTTGTATTTTTATTATGCATACTATGTTAGCATCATTGAAAAGATGGGTTGTAAAAACGTAACGAGCAATAATTAATAGGAAATACATTGTATTACTTGTAACTGAGAACCCTAATGCAATTATTTTGAACTTGCCTGTTCTATAATAAATCAATTTCTATTACAATGTCCATCAGATACTCAAATGCTTCAGTGAAATGTCCCCCATTACTCACAATTATCCTATTAGGGAAGTAAATACATACGGCTTTTATTTATGTAGGGTTGGCACTTGAAGGTTATAGAGATACATCATCCTTTTCTTAAATATTAATAAGCTCGTTATTTTGCTACTTACATGTCAAATCCTCTGTTCAAACTCAAAAAATTTAAAACACAACATCACAGAAGTGTGATAAATTGTTTTGGATAAATTACGTCTTGGTACATTTCAATGGAAGTAATACAATTTATGTATAGCACCTACTCATTTTCTTTATCCAATCATTTTTTTTTCGTGAAAATCTAGAAAATTTATTTGAACATGCAAAGACTTGTAAGCTCTATATTTTAAAGTGAAACTTTTATTACATCGTCTCAAACTTTTTGGTCTGTGTAGCGCATGTCGCGTGTATCGCGGCTGCCGAGTAGGTATACCTACTCGGCAGCCGACCGACACGCGACATGCGCTACACAAAGCAGTGTTCGGAACCGTTCGAACAGTTTCACTTTTACCGTGGTTTCATAAAACCACACAACATTTTTTATTTGATGTGAAAGTAAATGAAGCGACAGCCCTAGTCAGTCGATAATCAAACGGAGCGTACAAAATAAATCTTCATTAAGACAACATGTGGCTAGTGCGCGCTTACTCTTTATAAAAGCTTTGCCATCGTGTATATTTCATCGCTTTACAACTGTTTCTTATTTGCCTACAACTAAACAACATAGTTAAACACTTCCTTGATTTTTAATGAGATCGAATGTATGTAAAGTTTTTTAGATGCATATTATGAATGAGATAATTAATGACATTTTTAAATTGTGTCACTTATAAATTATAGGGCTTTAATTATCCATAATTATTGGTTAAAACTTGTTTTTTATGTAATTCCAGTGAGAATTTTATCACATCTACATAATAGCTAATTAAAAAAGGTTTTATAAAAATCAAGTTTATACCAGTAAGTGATAATTACATAAATCTAAAAGAGAAAGTTAGTAGGCATTTTATATGTTCTTCCCATGTATTTAAATGATTAAAACGTTACGACTTCTTTATGATTTACTAGATTTCCGCCCGCGGCTTCGCCCGCGTTTGCAAAGGAAAACCCGCATAGTTCCCGTTCCCGTGGGATTTCCGGGATAAAAACTATCCTATGTGTTAATCCAAGTTACCCTCTATATGTGTGCTAAATTTCATTGTAATCGGTTCAGTAGTTTTTACGTGAAAGAGTAACAAACATCCATACATCCATACAAACTTTCGCCTTTATAATATATATTAGACTATTTCGTTCGCAATTATGTAACATCGTAACATATTACAATTCTTTGAATTAATTTGTGCTTAATAACTCGGAAATGATGTTTGCATTTTTTTAAGCCGTGTAAAATGAATTTTAGTTTACATAATATGCAGTAGTAAATGAGACTTTAATTTCTTTTATAAAATATTCATCATATTGTTTACGTTTAGTCAAATTTGCATAATAGGTAGTGGTAGTAACTAATTTTTAATTACTTTCTAACATCTCTATAAAATATTTTTCGGATATTTAGAGGAATGGCAGAATCATTCATTAAATATAACCTAACAAGTATCAAGAAGAATATAGCACGTCATTATAAAATAACCTTAAATGTAAAACTAGATTAAAACTAGGCAGCCTAAGATCCGTAATTTCAAAAGATGCTTAAGCAGCGAGAAATAAAATGCGAGAAAAGAAAAATCCATTTTACACTTATAGTTTAAATGGCATACTTTACGAATAAAAAGATGACTTTTCTCTTGAACTTACAAACGTAATCTGCTTTTTTATATAGAATAGCGAACTTTAACGCGCCTGTAAAATTAATTAATGACTGACTTTTTGTCTTTTGCAAAGTTCACGGAACGACTTGTAGAATCGGTCATACTTAGTAATTTGATTGAAAAACTTTTGAGACCAAGTATATTAAAAGTAATGTTGTAATGGGCATTTACATTAATTTCATTAATATCTTGACTTTTTTCCAAATACCTAGTTGTAAACAGACATACATAGTTTTTAAAGCCTATTTAATGAACGAATATTTGCTCTCATCGTTACTTTCGTATTCTGACATTTAATCTGAGTTACATCAGTCAAGACGTGTCCGTCAAAGTTCGTCATAAATGGGGTCTGGGTACTTACAGCGCACATCAAGTGTCTTTAACGTTCAATATAAAACAGAAATGTACAGTGAAATTTAATTAAATTCTTTGCTGAGTATTATTAAGCCTTGTGTTGGCATTAGTGTTCTGATCGCTGTAAGAAATACCTATGCTTATTATACATACATATATCCCTTTAGTTTAGTAGAGGAATTACTGCTTATATAACATGATTTTAATCAATTTTTAACTTTATACCTGTCTTTAAATAATTATTTGGTAAATTTGAAGTAGATTAACATTTTTTATTTCTTCATTAATGTGAACTTAATAGACCAAATTTATATTTTCCGATTCAATACGTGAGTGGTATGAACTTTATTTCCATGCACTAAAAATATTTTTAATTGAACTTTGAATCACATTGAAACGAACTTAATAATATTAATCGCACGTAATACCGTAACAATGAAACGTGTTTAGTGTCTATGACCATAAATAATAGACATCCATAACCTACGCATAGACAATTGACCCTTATAACACAAGACGTCTTCAAAGATCAGCATTTAGTGGGCAAGTATGCGAGGTGAGAGGCGCGGGGGCGGGCGTAGGCGCAAGGCTACTTGCACAATGCACCGATAGAGTTTTAGCTGGAGTGGAAACGTTGTTTTTATGAACTAATTAATTTAATATAAAAAAATCCTAAAATGTTAAATACAGTGAAGTTATATAGTATCTAGTAGTAGATGCATCGATCGTTAATAAAGGCGTCACGTATCTGTTCTAGATCTTTATCTGTAGATGCTACGTAAATAAAATAGCCTTACGTTTAAGTATATAAGTAGATACTAAACTAATTGAAATATGTATTTATTAGGTAGGCAGTATATTCATATTTCTAGGTAATACACAGACTAATCCTACAATAAACTAGGTAATTAGTCATGTCTCTCTTTAGTACTGCTATAATACTTGAGGAACTGACAATAATTATCGTTTATTTTGTTTCCAGAAATACAGAAATAGCGAATAATAAACGTCTCTGTGACGCCTTTCTAACCATATTCGCTAATACTGGCAACCCGTCTTATTTACACTAACTAAATGCTAATCTCTGAACTCCATATATACAACGCCCTACGCCATTTAAAGTCGTATTTAGCAATTCCTACGTGTGTCACAATAAACCACTATAAATCAATTTAAGAACAAAGTCAAAGCGCACGCCTTAACACGGAGATTTAGACTTAAATTAATGTTTAAAGTTTCGAGTTTTACCCCAAAAACTTAATTATGCAAATCAATTTTTTTGGACAAAAACTTGATGTAACACGAGCATAATTCGATTGTAATATTGGGGCATTTCTATTGCACATAATATTATGTGCAATAGATGTTATGCGAATTATACATATGTATATTATTCATATTTCAGAAGTTTTACCGGCTGATACAGGATACTGTGAACCTTTATGTAAAAACGTACCTATAGGTATTATTTGAAATGATGACGGAACATTGGTTACTTGCAAAAAACATTTGGTAACTTGCACTTGCTAAAAACATTTGGTGTTACAGGATTATGCTTCTAGCATTGAATTTACTTTTGTGTAGATAAATCATAAATGTAACATTGGAGTTAGTTAAAAAAAACATTGGGGAAAAACATTTCAAGAAAAAGTGAGTACTTTTTGGTCGGCTAACCCACGCTAACTTTAGTGTCGTAGTTTCATAAAAAGGGTATGTTTTCTATACACAATGAAAAATCTCATACCATACCTATTATAATAATATCTACATATAAAAGATCTAAATTCTAATGATGTATAGGTACTTTTCGTCTCGACGAACTCTCTTTGAACTAGAGTAAGTAAATATTGTAAAATTCTTCTTTCAATTTGTAAATGGATGTGAAGACTATATAATTTCATATTTCTCAGTAACAAGCTGAGATCATTGAACCCGATAAAGTTGTTTACATTCTTCTATATGGCGAAGTCAGTCTACAATGTTGTGTGACACTATGCAATTTAAGTAATGCAATCCTAAGTAGACTATCCTTTTGCAAATAAATACTTTTAGCATAAAAAAATTGTTTAATTATTCAATCTTAAGGCCTGAATCGGGTAGAATTCCCTTTTAATACCGAAAATTAACTCTAGTTATAACCGTTTTTCTTCTTAGATTCTTAATGTACATATCTAAAAAAATGTATATTAAAGTTTCGAATATGATAAAGGGCATGGTTGTTTTAATTTGTTTATTTTACAATCAGGTTTTTTGGAAAAAAATCATAAACTGAGGTCGATTTTTGGACTTTAAACCAAAACGCTAAGTCAATATAACGTCAATTATTGTGTGTTTTTACAGTGTGTAATAATATAAATTATAACTGCGTCTCATCGTTCTAAAGAAGCATGCTTCACAAATTAACACGCGTGAATGAGTACTCAGAAGATCATTGAAGCTCAGAATAAATAAAAGTTCTATAAGATATTATATTGTAAAAGAATTATGTCGCACCCTTTAAGCGCGTCACACACGGTGAAGATACTATAATATTTTATCTTAAGATACTGTAATATTTTATATCACAGTATCTTAAGGTATCACACACGATTAAGATACGCTAGCGATACTTAATTGTCATAAGCGTACGATATTTCGTATATTAGACATATTATATATATTCGTATTTTAGACATCGTCAAGCAGCTCAAGAGCTGCAGAGCTTATACACGTTGAATTTTGCTTGCACTAACTTTTTTTCTCTCGATAGTGTACCCGTGTAAACCTTATATTCTTAAGCTTTTTAAAACTTTATTAGATAAGTATTTCTCATCCCAATTATTGATGTGACTTTGTTTTGTTACATGTCGGAGATCAAACTGTTTTAGTGTCAGCTTTTCACTTAAAAGTCTTTTTATGGTAAAAGACATAACCACACTCATATTAAGGCTGCAGTCTAGCAAAATTGCGTTTTCAACAAGTTATTTGACAATTTTTTCCCGGCTATTGAAATGATAAACTGATTTTTTTTTTCTTGTTTATCAATAAGTGTTATATACGCAATGCGCGTGAATTTTTTCACATTTATAAAGTTACTTTATGTTACCTTAATCAGGCCTTCAAGATAAGTCTCTTTCCCCCAAAGACATTTCGAGCTAACTTTGTGCACTCACTACGTTGCAACCGATTACAATTTATACAATTTGATCAGCGCATTATTATCCTTATATAGTCGTAATTAAAATCTGCTGAATACAATTGCCGAAAAAATTATGATTTTCCTAATTAGAACGTTATAAATTCATTAAATTTCCCATTTTTTGCCTTACAAAAAGCTATTGATAAATACTGCTAAAAATTATTTTTTCCATTAATTTATTCGAGTTGGTTGAAGACCAATGAGTATTAATCCTTTAATTTTTTTTTTTTTTTTGAATTTTGATAATTCTTTAAATATTAAACAAATATTTAAAATAATTAGGAAAAATCCTAGCGAATTTGTTTAGTCGCGCTCCTTGAGCCGGAGCGTTCTGACGTGTGCTCTACGCTCGATTTTCCTTCATACCGAAGTGAAAGTTGCTCTACTTCATTAAATTTAATATTTTTGTTAATTGATTATTTTTATCTTAGTTTTGTGCAAAAATTCGTATTTTTAAACATTTGATTTCGATATGGAAAATAAACGAAAAAAATATGCGTGTAACTACTAGAAAAAAAATTATCTTCGAACATAAAGTTAATGAAACCAAATAGATTACAAAGGTGATTGACAACAATTTCGTTAATTTACGGGGTGTCAGTAAAGGGATGTATATTTCTTTAAAACTAAAGTAAGCTCATAAATTTTCTTATAATATAATTTTTTTTGAAGTTCCAAAAATGTTTATTTTTCGTTTGAGAAATACGAAATATAATATAAACTTGTATTGAGAACTTGAACTTGGGACATACGGGGAAAATGATTTGTTTACTCCAAAATTCCAAATATGTCGAGGTGTTTTAATTTTTTCTTCTAGTCATTTTGAACGTAGCGGCATGTTGTTTGATTATTAATTTTGTAACTTAAATACAGGATGTTGGTTTTATATTCTGATCTTACAGACGCGCTGACAAATTTAGTCCACCATTTCTAGTTTAGTCCACCAACTCTAAGTACCAATATTAAAACGAATGGATTATCATCACATCATCAAAACTCAGATGTAATGGAAGATCACAATAACATAGAAAATTCAATGGGTGTTGAGAACTAAACAAACACAAGTAACAGAGACGCGAAGAATAAAAAAAGAGGACGAAAACGATAATTCGTTGATGCTTTCCTTTGTCGACGTATTGTTAGGGTACATCACCAATCTGCAAAAAACAAAACTGATGATTCCCAATTGTTAATCAGCAATTGGGAATCATCAGTTGAAAATAAAAAACAAATAATCGACAACAGTGGTGAAAATTTGCTGATCACAATGAAACATCCTTCAGTGGTAGCAGATTTACTCATTTAAAATGTATCGGTGAACAGCGTAAAGGAGAGGAGGACAGGAAAACATTATGAATGTGGATGGTGGATTGTATACAGGGTGTAATCGATAATTATGTGCAGGCGATTATGACGTTATTATTGCAGGTATCAAAAAACTTAAAACTGATGTCGAAATTACTTTACCTAATGAGCAAAATGACAATAATAACTTTTTAAAAGTATAACGAGAAATATCTAAAAAATTTACTTTATACACTCCCATATCAAGAAGGGAAAATGGGACTAGTAGAAGTTAAATGTCTTATTCCGGCAAAAGACATGAATGCGGAAGATGCGGTTAAAAATAAAAAATTTAATATTTGAAATACAATCCGAAAAAATAACACTTTTGTCATAGATAAGAATAATGACTATTTTTTCCAAATTCAGGGACAACTAAACGTTGCAGAAGCAGAAGTCTGCTTACTTGCTGTTTGGACTGGAGTGAATCATGATCGTCTAATATTAATTTAGTGAGAAACGTCTTCCCAGTTCAAAATGGAGAAATAAACCATCCACGCGAAGACCGACATCCGCGCGGACGGAGTCGCGGGCGGAAGCTAGTCAGAAATAAATATCTTTTGTTTTCATTTGCGCATTTTTCTATTTTATAATTTTTTATACAAACATAACATTTTTTTTTATTAAATACAAAATTTGTTTATCCGTTTTATTAGTGAAACTGAACAACTTTCACTAAGAAACTTAGGTCGAAAAAAATGTATAGAGTTATGCATTTTGTATGGAAAGCTTATTTTTTTTATATTTCGTCCAAATTTCTTTGTAAAAGTTGATCAGTTATATAAACATGAAGTTGAAGATATCAATAGAACGTATTCGCAAATTTTGTGTACTGATAAAAAGAATCACCCGGTGTAATTTTCACGAAAATTGTTACAAATTGTCATTTTAGGTACTTATTACGAATATTAAATTATGCATACGAATGATTTAATTTTTAAAAATTAAGTGGAGCAACTTTCCCTTAGTACATTTGTATTATTTACATATAGGATGACAGGATGCATTTGTTTGCACTACTAGACCAAGCCCTTAACAAGATAATAATAAATATTTAGTAATATTAAACTGATATACCTATTGGTTCATGAATATTCTCCTGATTTTAATTTACAAATGTTTAATATGTTTTACGAGTAAACAGGAGATACCGTGTACCTAATTAAAACTATTATTGCAATATGTATACTGTATAGTGTATACCCTTTACAATGAAGCTTACTAATTAAAAATAATACAAAGACCAAGTGAGCTGAGAACAAATTGTTGGTTTACAACGTCTGAAACACTGTATGTAAAACAATTTATAAATAATACCTTCGAAACAATAGCCAATTGTTTGTTAAGGTGATTGCTACGATCTGTTCCCAGCCAATGTCCCGCTAGATGGCGCTGAATTCTACATTTCTAGTTTATTTGAGTTTTTGCGTAATTGGAAAAGATTAAGGTCGTAGGAATAGTCATGGCGGTTACTGAATATTATATTTTATTGAAATATGTCATATCATTGCCTTAAAATCCACCCAATTCGGTAAAAAAATGCATTATAACATCTGTCATTGCATACAGGGTCGTTTACACACACAGACGTATACAAAAATGATAAAGATTTAAGTCTAGATGGCGTGAATGTAAAACAAGTAGGATTGTTATAAAAATAAAAGTTATATTTGTTGGCGTAAACTATTTTGTTGTAATTTTGGGAAATAAATAATGTCAAAATTGATTACAATAAAACGCAGTTTTATTTTATTACATTACACTATTGTTTTTTTTATCAAAACATGTATTTGAAGTAGCATATACCTATGATATAATATTATGCTAAGAATAATTATTCATACAACAACAAATCTAAAACACTATTTACTATGGAAAAAAACCAGGAAGGTGAAAAAGATATTTACGATTTCGACGCACTCGACTTTTAGTAAAATATAGTAGGTAAAAATTAAACAATGGTAATGTAAATTCTAAACAAACTACTACCAAAATACAATTAGAACAAAAATCATTTGACTTGTTTATTTCACCCAGAGGCCAGAGGCGGCTCGTGACAAAATTGTATAGGTGTTCACTTGAAATAAAACAACGAAAATACAATAGCGTAGCAGGATAATTTATTACAAAAAAAAATGAGCACCACATTTTATAAATGTCTATAACACTAAAAATTACAAAGTACAGGCTATTTCAAAACGAATTCAATGACTAGGTATCAATAATTAGTAAATCACCGAATTTGCATTCGCGAGCGTAGGTATCCATAGTGTTTGTCACTGACGGTCACTGACCTCTATAACTTATAGTTATAGAGGTCAGTGGTGTTTGTTGTGTAAACATGTATGTATTTGAGTAGTTAGTAGCATATTATATTCTGAATTTCTGATCCATGCCTATTCACTCAAAACTAATAACACTAATGATTTGTAACAGTAAATTATTTCAATAGGTAGGTATTTGAACATTTCCCAACAAGACGTAAGAATAATTATTCGTAGGTATACAAGATACAATAACAAATCTAATACACTATTTATTATTTTATTATTTACTAGCGGTCCGCCCCGGCTTCGCCCGTGGTACATGTTTACGTTTTCTCTCCATAAGAAGTAATAGCTAGAGAGCTAGCGCAAAGCTACCTGTATGTATTTGACCAGACCTGGATTTTTGTGTGTTGATTCCCCTATACCTACTATACATGAGATGAGGAGTCACTAAGCCCAGAGTGGTGGACGGGGCGCGCGCTTAGGTAAGACAGGTGGAAATTTTTGGCGAACTTTGAAACCATTTGACCACGTCTGCCATTTTGATATTTGAAAATAGATTATTATTACTATCGGAAAATAACAATGGCAGACCATTATCACGCGGATAACATTCTGGCAGACACTTATGAAAGTGCTGAAAAAAATACAATTTGAAAGTATTTGACCAGATCTGCCATTCATATATTTTATTTATTAGGGTCTTAAAAACTTATTTTCGAAACGGCAGACATTTTCATTGCGTACAGACTTCAGCAGACAAAAAAAACTTTACAGACTTCAGCAGTCAACAAGACTTAGCTTCTACATGGTCAGATGTATATATGTATTACGTTCCCTGACCTTACATCAATGATTTACTTTATTAATGTTTTTATGGTCATTTACATTTAATTTTGAAAACTATGGAATAAAATTTATAAATTTGATGATACAAAACTAAATATACATTTGTAAAGAATCTCAAATATAAAGTTGTGTTGCAAATAACAAATCATCATTTAAATATTTAGTTTATTTCTTTATTTAAGAAACAATTAACAATTACAAAACAACATAAAAAAAACACGCATGCATTTATTGAAATGTTCATTCATCATCACTATCGTATGGCGTTGTGTGACTCGTCTTCATAATCCATTGAATCGGATTCTGTAAAAGTAAAACGTAAATTATATAATAAAAGAAATGAGTCATTATAAACTTACCTAGTAAGGCAATGCCTTTGATGTCGCACGATGCCGCCGCGCCGCCAGTGTAGGTACTTCTGCTGCTACATGAAAATATGCTAGGGTTGCAACAAATGGGAAATAAAACAATTGTGATTATTACTATTATGATGTAATCATTTATTCATATTATGTACATTCAAAACAATTGCTATTATTAAATCTGATGTAATTATTTTTTCATAAATATATAATTATTATTAATTACATAATATATTGCACTGTGAAATATTTACGTATCACTTTATTTTTGATGTTCTTAATTGTCTTTTATAAAATTTAAGTGACGCATTCGCATTGGGATCAACAATCCGATAAGAAAAGAATGGAGACAACATATACATAGCTTTGATTTCAATTCTACAGATACAAAATATACAATCTATCTAAAATGATACAACGGATGTTTCCTGCGTTTTCTCGTCAAAATACCGAAACAACGTAATTATTGTATAGTAGTTGGGCGTGAAAGTAAAAAAACAAATGAAAAGTGTTTTCCATATGATTATTTATTAAATTTACGCGATTAAGAATAATTTCAACGATACAATTTAGTAACCGAGAATTCAGAGGATTAAAGAAAATACCTGCCTGATCATTTTATCAAACTCTAAAAGAATTATGGTTATTTCGCATCACTCGGTTTATTAGTTTGGTAATAATTATTAAAGGTAGTTACAACCCTAGCCATTGAGTCGAACGGTAGGCAACACAATATCGACTTTGTGCGGGTACATATGGTACATTTCTTCTTGCTGTGAAGCGTAATTATTATTATTAAGATTTTTTAGGCTATTTTGAATCAGCTGTTCTAATTTAATTCTAGAAATTTATTAAAACGTGATTTTTTTAAAAGTATATTATGAGTTTATAAATACCTCAACCAATAGTTATTGTGTCCTATCCTCATTTCTTTATATCTTGGTAGTTAACTAAAGTGTTAAATTTACATAACCTCAACAACAACATTTACACTGCCACTGCACTAAAACTAAACTAACTAGCTCTCTAGCTATAAGAACCATCCTCGTACTTCAAGGGATATAATAAAAAAAGAATTATCGAAATCGGTTCAGCCGTTCTCGAGTTATGCGCTTACCAACACATTTTGCGATTCATTTTTATATTAGACTAGCGGTCCGCCCCGGCTTCGCCCGTGGTACATGTTTACGTTTTCTCTACATAAGAACCATCCTCGTACTTCAAGGAATATAATAAAAAAAGAATTATCGAAATCGGTTCAGCCGTTCTCGAGTTATGCGCTTACCAACACATTTTGCGATTCATTTATATATATATACTAGCGGTCCGCCCCGGCTTCGCCCGTGGTACATAATATTTACGTTTTCTCTACATAAAAACCATCCTCGTACTTCAAGGAATATAATAAAAAAAGAATGATCGAAATCGGTTCAGCCGTTCTCGAGTTATGCGCTTACCAACACATTTTGCGATTCATTTTTATATATAAGAAGATAAGATTATGTGAAAATAACCAGGAAGGTGAAAAACATATTTACGAAAACATAGTAACATATGGCTGTCGCTACAATAATTATATTTCAATTTTATCTTTTTATACCTAGTAGAACTGGCCGACGAATAAAAAAAATCGTATTAGAATAAATACAATAAATTACGGAACAAAAAAAGGATTGTAACTGAATTAGGTATGTTTGTTTCTGGGCGCACCGTTTTCGACGACGCGACGCGTGACGTAAGCGTATAGGTATAGGTACCTACTTTGCTAAAACAAACTAATAAAATTGTGTGTCTGTCTGAAAATTCGGAAAAGCATATTTTGCAAGTTTGTAATTACTTTGATAGTTTACCGATTTATAATAATTGTAATTGTAATTGTATAATATATAATTTGCAATGTGGTGAAATTTCATAAAAATCACGGGCCAATTTTTTGTTTTGAATCCCACCGAAAATATAATTGCGTTATTAGAATAATTAATTACTATACCTACCCACGATCAATTATTACAATATAGTCTCAAATGCATACTAGAGAAATATTGCAATTTGATTCAATTAAAATGCATAGCATACAAAAATAAATTCACAACACAAGAAATTCCGCGCGCAAATCATAGCGCGTGTCAATGAAATCAAGAATGTTTTATATCAAGCCGACGCGGACGACGACGCGACGCCGAATAAAAGTACCTACGACGGACGACCACGCTTCGAGTTGCCAAACAACATGAGTAATAAATTGTTTACAAAAAAAACAAGTTTTCCATTTTTCTGTATGAGTAGACAGAACTTCAAAACGCCACCTGCTACGGTTTATATTATGAACGATGGTTATAAAAATAAAAGTTATATTTGTTGGTGTAAACTATTTTATTGATCAATAATTTTGGAATTTAAAACTGTCAACATTGATTACAA
Source organism: Colias behrii (assembly GCA_029959065.1). Lineage (NCBI taxonomy): Eukaryota > Metazoa > Arthropoda > Insecta > Lepidoptera > Pieridae > Colias > Colias behrii. The sequence continues at coordinate 10,473,920 of JARWMC010000002.1, forward strand.
TAAAACGCAGTTTTATTTTATTACACTATTGTTTTTTTATCAAAACATGTATTTGAAGTACCATATAATATTATGCTGATCCAAGCATTTTCACTCAAAACTAATATCACTAATGATTTGTAAAAGTAAATTATTTCAATATACATTTCATAACCAACAAGTAAGAATAATTATTATTATTCCTACCTACAACAACAAACCTAAAACACTATTTACTATGGGAAAATAACCAGGAAGGTGAAAAACATTATATTATTATTTACGATTTCGACGCACTCGACTTTTAGTAAAATATAGTAGGTAAACATAATATTATGGTTTTGATTTTTGCTACTAGTATAAGAAAACTGCGTGTTCAAACTACTTGTTTGTCTGTCTGAAAATTCGGAAGTACTTTGGTAGTTTACCGACTTATAATAATATTGTATATATCGTTGTTTAAAAAATATTCAAACACAATAAAATATGATATACTGATTTATCACTGGTTTCAGTGATGAACTGATGAGTCAATTATAGCCACTATACTTTCGTCATACGTGTGTATGATTGATGTGATTTGCAACGTGGTGATATTTCAGAAAAATCACGGGTCAAATTGTCCCACCGAAAATATAACTGCGTTATAAGAATAACTATACCTACGATAAATTATACATAATACAATATAGTCTCAAATGCATACTAGTGAAATATTTTATTTGAATCAATAAAATAAAAAAAAAATAAAAAATAATAATAATACAAAAATAAATTCACAACACAAGAAAATCCGCGCGCAAATCATAGCGCGTGACAATGAAATCAAGAACTTTCGAGCCGACGCGACGCGGACGACGAAGGAGCCTAACAAAAGTACCTACAATCATAGGCGGCTCGTGACAAAATTGTATGGCCGTGTTCACTTGAAATAAAACAACGAAAATAGGTACCTACAATAGCGTTAGCAGTACAAAAAAAATGAGCACCACGTTATAAATGTCTATTTATACACTAAAAATTATAGAGTATTTCAAAACGAATTCAATTATTATTTAGCAATAATTAGAAAATCCCCGAATTTGCATTCGTGATCGTATTCATAGTGTTTGTCTACACTAATATTATAAAGAGGAAAACTTTGTTTGTTTGTTTGATTGTAATGAATAGGCTCATAAACTACTGGACATTTTACCAATGTTTGCAAGTTTGTGATTACTTTGATAGTTTACCGATTTATAATAATTGTATACTTATATCATTGTTTAAAAATATTCAAACACAATATGATATAGGTACTGATTTATCACTGGTTTCAGTGATGAACTGATGAGTCAATGTTAGCCACAATACTAATCACTTTCGTCATACATGTGTATGAACTATGATTGATGTGATTTGCAATGTGGTGAAATTTCATAAAAATCACGGGCCAATTTTTTGTTTTGAATCCCACCGAAAATACATATATTACTAATTGCGTTATTAGAATAATTAATTACTATACCCACGATCAATTATTACAATTTACAATATAGTCTCAAATGCATACTAGAGAAACATTGCAATTTGAATCAATTAAAATGCATAGCATACAAAAATAAATTCACAACACAAGAAATTCCGCGCGCAAATCATAGCGCGTGTCAATGAAATCAAGAATGTAATTTTATATCAAGCCGATGACGACGCCGAACTAAAGTACCTACAGTACCATTTACCTTCAGTGTACAATACAGTTTACAGACCTACGACGGACGAACAATAATGAGTAATAAATAAAAAAAAACATAGTTTCTAAGGTCATTAGTTTTATTTTATTTTATTGTTATTTTCTTTGAACGATTGGAAATGAAATTACTCAATTTTTACACAGAACTTTGATTTATTAGAATTATGCTCATTATGCATAAGATAACGAACGCGAATGCACGACATCTAGCGCGTCAATGTCTAAACATCGCCTTTCGTTTAGACATTGACGCGCTAGATCTGTAATAAGTATATAGTCTATGCGCTAGATGTCGTGCTTTATGTCGTGTTTCGCTTGGCAAAAGTCACGCACACTACTGTAGAAGTGTCAAATTTTTCCGGTATTTTACTGTTGTTTTTCTAAGTAAATATTGTAAATTATTGATTAAAAAGGTCGAACGCGCACACATTTCATTATAGAGAAGTGATAAAATGATTAGTTTTAAAGAAATAGTGTCTGTGTTAAGTGTTTAGAGGTAATCAAAAATGTATGGAGGGACGGTCGGAACATCAACCTTAACATTGACATTCAAGTATTTTTTATGATTTCTCAGCTACATCGTCTGTACGTCATTCGCCAATTTAATTACAATGGAATTATTTAAAAACTTACTATCAAGGACTAAGTATCAAAACTATTTCTAAATGAAATACGAAACTAATTAATTCTTTCTTTTCTTTCAGAACTAAAACAGAAGATTAAAAAGAAACATTATGAAACTGTGCTTACTTTTTTGTTCAATTATTATTTATGAATAATAAACAGTCTACGAGAATGAAAACACACATGAAATTATCATTAGGTGTATATATAATATAAGTTTAACAAGGCTTTACTTTAAATTCAGCTCTAAAGAAAGCAACTCGTAACAGCATTTTTCTTACAACGTGTTTGCCGCTGTAAGCCGCCAAACTTTATAGTCACTGTCAGGCTTTCAATAAAAGTGACTTGTTATTTTGTTCCGTTACGTATTATAACTATGTAGGTATATAGTATTATTTGAGCCAATTTTAAGCGCGGATTGCATAAAAAGAATTGTGTAAATTATAGTCATAACTGCAGGCGATAACACAATAGTATAACTACGTTACTCAGATTAAATCATTAGTAAATTCTTATTTTATCTGTGAAATTGCGCAATGCGTTGCAATGCAGCAGCGGTGAGCTGTGAGCTCTAACCTTTCATTTAGTAATTCCTCTTTAGATGGATGTAGCGACTAATAAACTAAACTTTATGACACGAATAAACCGTGTTGCTGATTTTTTTTCCACTTTAAAGTAAACCGATACCAAATATTTACACAAAATATAATAATTCAAAGTAGGATTTTAAATGGTAGATTACTTATACTTTTAACAATTATTATGTTCAACTCATATTCTTTACTCTATAATACTTTATCGTATAGGAGCTACCAACGTTGACAAGAGAGAATTTTAGTATAGTTGGTTCTTTGATATACTGTTTCTCTTCCTATTTCGGTTAGAGTCCGGGCTGTCTGGCTGGCCGCAGTGGTTGCGTTTATTAGTGCGCATCTTATCTGCACAGGAAAATATCCGTAATTTAAAGTCATTTATTAACGCGTAATTTTTAATCTTTTGCCTTTAGATAGATCCATCAGACATAAATTTTTTATTGCAAGACGTTTTTTTCGTTGTTAAATAGGTGCCAGACGCAATTATTTATTTCAAAATCATTAAAATGTCGTCGAAATAAGTGAAATTCCATCAACATGAGTCTCCGTGAAGGATATACTATGTATAATATTCATTTTACTATTTACAATTTTTTTGCAACAATCTACCATGGTGCCTCCTTTTCCCAACGAACCTCAAATAGGACGTTAATGTAAACTTGATAAAAACCAAATATCATCATATTCATATTAATACCCAAAAGTGTAATAAATATGAAACCATCTTTTAAAAATATTAGTTTACTAATTATTCAATATAAGTATTAAAAAGGATAATATAATATAAGTAATAAAGTTATTACTTACCTTTTAAGCGGACTCATGTTGATGTAATTTCACTTATTTCGATGACATTTTAATTATTTTGAAATAAAAAATTGCGTATGGCACCTATTTAACAACGAAAAAAACGTCTTGCAATAAAAAAAATTATGTCTGATGGATCTATCTAAAGGCAAAAGATTAAAAATTACGCGTTAATAAATGACTTTAAATTACGGATATTTTCCTGTGCGCAACCAACCACTACCGCCAGCCAGACAGCCCGGACTCTAACCGAAATAGCAAGAGAAACAGTATATCAAAAACCCAACTATACTAAAATGACTTTTTTTAAAACGTTAATAGCTCCCGTACCATTATGCTGGCATCAACTTCTGGGCGTGTATCTCTTTACGATCAATATAATCATAGACACATCAACTCATTTTCCTTCCTCATAAAAAGGACATTGACGAAAATACGTAACAGTTTATTAGTATTAGTATTAAAGTTTATTATAACTTTCAGATATAAATGGTCCTTGGTACCACGCTTTTCAGATTAATGAAATAACCCTAACATTTTAATTATACCAATCTCGACCTCCATATCTTTGATATACGGCTGACTATGCTACGTCTGGATTTTGCATACAATTGGTAGGGTCTGAAAGGGTTAGACGATTTACAGTTTCACTAGGGCTGTAGAAAGAGTCGCGAATGTGGGGACTTTAGAAGTCTCATATACAAAGTAAGTGCGTAAGGCTCAAGTGTCGCGACGTTTTACGATACCATCGAGTTGTATGTTTCGAGACACTTGGTTTTATCGTCGGCTGGATTTATTTAAGGACTCTACACACAATTGCCCCAATTTTAGCGTTGTTAATGATAGTGCCAGTGGATTACGTTGTAACTTTATTTATTGTTTTATCTAAGCTGGGACAAAAAGGTTTTATTTTCTTAGATTCTTTCTACAGTTTCTTACAAAAGTATAGAACCTTATTAATTAGAAATATACTGACAAAGGTCAAGTACACAACGAGTTTAATTAAGTTTAATTATACTTGTTTGTTACTTCTTAACAAAAAGAGCACAATAAACATGAATCCATGAGATTTCCGTACTCATCTGAGCTTCCGTAACATTACATAAGTAAATAAGCTAAACCTCGGTTAATCTGTATAATCGTGTGTAATCTACATAATGTAAAGTAATTGTGAGTATGAGAGTGTAACGAGGAAATGAGTTCAGTCGCTTGAATGAGCGCCGCGTGGGTTTCACGGTCAGCTGACCCCCTGCACTGCCCACGGATATTGATGCAATCGTTGTGACATGAATTCATATTGCTGACTGCTGTACCAGACACCAATGGTAAGATTTGACAACTCGTATAAAAGAGCGCGAAATTCGTTCGAATTTTAAATTGATTTGCCACAGACAATAGAGCGAGAAGTTAGATACTGATACACAATTTGAATTTGAAAATTAATGATGGAAAGAAATCTTTATTAATGACTTTAAATATTAAGGTCGTATATTTTTTAGAAATAATTTATGTGCATTTACGTAAATATTTATTTTTAATTATTGACTTTAAGCTCTATATAATTAAGTACAGCTAGCGTGAGGTTTCTTCACACATTAAAAAGTTACCTAAGTGTCTATGTAAATACAAATATGGAGAAAAAGAAATTCATAGAGTCCATAATATTATTTTGTTGCGAAAAAAACTACAGTGATATATTTTATACTAAAGTAAAGCTAACTGCTTTCGAAACTTTCGTACAGAATCGTCTCACAAGATTTATTGTTGATTGTATTATAGGGGTTCGATGTTTACTTTGCGAGATAATAGTAAGTAATAGAAATTTACAATCCTCGCGTCGGCTATATCTTGTTTTTATATCAATCCTCTTCAATATATTCGGACTTACTAACCTTGAAACTTTTTAGATCGCTACAACCACTATTATTGTAAAATAATGAAGTAATTGTAACAAAAGAAATATAAACGAATCACGTGAAGCAAGAGGAAGTAAATACAGCATAATTTTTCATTATTTCAAACTATAACAACTTAGTCCTTTGTGAACGATTGGTCGCTCACTGTTGCGTGTTTTACGTAATGAGTGTGGCTGAAGTATATTTAATTACACGCGCCAAACTTTATAATAATTGTGTTTTAAACATTCAGCGAAATTATTATTCTGTAGCCGTCTACTTTATATTCAATTCTGGTAAGCATATTTCTAGTTAAGTAAAATGTTATTTCTATTAAAAAGAAACCTTATAAGTTATACTTAAATCTTGACTTGTAGATAGTAAATGTCTTCTTTCTCAAAGGTATGATAAATAAGTATTACCTCTTTTCAACACAGCTTGACTCGCATTAAAATTTAATATTTAATATTCAGGTGAAATGTGGTTTATGTGTTGTCTCCGCTCATGTTCTGCGGATTTAAGGTAAAAGATCAACTCATTGTCACCTCCATAAAAACTTCTAGATAACATTTAACATCAATTTGTAAGTAAATAAACGAAAAATTCACAATGAAATTTCATAAAACGCTACAATTCGAGTCAGTCGTTAGTTATTTAAGCTTACGACTTCAAAGCCGCAGCCAAATTCACATAAATCCACAACAAAATAAAAAGGTTTGTAGTCCAGTGCGGCCTTTTCATTTCGAATGTAGGCGTTTAACCTGTACATTTTGTAGGTACACAACATAAAATCATTCACGATGACACAGTTTCACACGGACGCATAAGGAAAGTGCATATTAACATGACTGCATGCATGAATGGATTTTCTTACACCTACTTAATGTAAAATCGAGTATTATTTATAATGTCTTTAGTCTTATTGGACACTTTATTAATAGACTCATTAAATTCTGTCGAGTCTATCACTATATAAATCACGTCTAATAATTTTGTACTATGCTATTTTGCTACATCTTTTTTATATATAAAAATGAATCGCAAAATGTGTTGGTAAGCGCATAACTCGAGAACGGCTGAACCGATTTCGATAATTCTTTTTTTATTATATTCCTTGAAGTGCGAGGATGGTTTTTATGTAGAGAAAACGTAAATATGTACCACGGGCGAAGCCGGGGCGGACCGCTAGTATACAAATAAAAATGAAACCCGTTTCGCGTTGTCACGGCATCACGTGTGAACGGCTGAACCGATTTGGATAATTCTTTTTTTATTATATTCCTTGAAGTACGAGTGTTAAAGTTGCATAAGTAAATATGATTTAGTACTAAGTTTAACACTAGATGGCGCCACGCGCTCATTGAATCTCGCTATTGAAATTGTTTCCGCAAATTGTATAAGTGTTTTGTTGTTTTTAATAAAGTTATCTTCGTGCATTTAAACGTGTGTTTTATTTACATTAATCAATTAATTAATACTGGTAGAAAGAACATGGTCCTTCGAGCCGGATTTGAACCAGCGACCTATGGATCTACAGTCCACATCACATCGCCCATTCAGCAAAACGGGAGTGGATTATGCCGGTCCAATAGCCATAAGAGCTACAAAGGGAAGAGGTCATCATGCAACAAAGGGTTACATTTGTGTATTCGTTTGCATGTCAACAAAGGCGGTACACTTAGAAGTGGTCAGTGACATGACGGCAGAGGCTTTCATAGCAGCCTTTAAAAGACTAGTTGCTAGGCAAGGGCATGTCACAGAAATGTGGAGCGACAATGGCACAACATTTGTGGGTGCAGCTCGACAACTCACTGAGTTATTCAATATCGAGAGCTCGATAGTTGCCACCGAAATCGCCGACTGGTTAGCATCAAATGGAACGGATTGGCATTTCATTCCGCCTCATTCACCAAATTTCGGAGGGTTGTGGGAGGCGGCTGTAAAGTCAATTAAATTCCATTTGGCCAGAATTGTGGGAAATGCCACACTGACATTCGAAGAGATGACCACCACTCTCGCTCAAATTGAGGCATGCCTCAATTCAAGGCCTATTTCGCAGCTCACAAGTGACCCACAAGATCCCTGTCCGCTGACGCCAGGTCACTTTTTAGTAGGTGAGCCTCTTGTGTTGGTTCCGGACGACAATTATGAGAAGGCAAATGTCACTAATTTGAAGCGATGGCATCTCACACAGAGAATGACACAAACCTTCTGGCGCAGATGGACTGAGGAATACCTCACCCAACTGCAACAACGCTACAAATGGAGATGTCGTATTCCGGAACCGAATGTGGGAGATTTAGTTCTAATAAAGGAAGACGGATTACCTCCCGCTCGATGGCTGTATGGAGTGATCGTAGAGAAGCATCCTGGACAGGATGGGGTTACACGCGTTTGCAGCCTCAAATGTAAGGGCCATATTATCAAACGTCCTCTGTCCAAACTAATATTTATTCCAAAGTCAGAGTGATTATTCAATTGTTGTTTTCACCTTTCATGTTCATGATTTGGCTTAATTACAAAGTGATGCTATGGCAATGTCTAAAAATAATTTTAAGTTTCTTCATAGATACAGGGTTTAATGTATTACAACATTCTCTTGTTACGGGTATTTGATTGTCAATCTACATTTAGTTTGTTTATGGACTAGGTCCATGGGGGGCGGTATGTTAAAGTTGCATAAGTAAATATGATTTAGTACTAAGTTTAACACTAGATGGCGCCACGCGCTCATTGAATCTCGCTATTGAAATTGTTTCCGCAAATTGTATAAGTGTTTTGTTGTTTTTAATAAAGTTATCTTCGTGCATTTAAACGTGTGTTTTATTTACATTAATCAATTAATTAATACTGGTAGAAAGAACAACGAGGATGGTTCTTATGTAGAGAAAACGTCAATATGTACCACGGGCGAAGCCGGGGCGGACCGCTAGTTATTATTATAATTGTTCTAGAACTATGCGAAAAACTAGAATAAATTAAGTTGATGGAATTTATTCAAAAATAAAATGGCAAATAATAATTATGAGTTTGCTCTTCATTAATCAAATAAATCTCAACAGTGACCTTTACATTGACCCACTGATTTGAATATCAGATATTATAATGGCAACCATGGACGTATAAAAAAAGACGGACACCGTTTTACGAACAAACAACGTGAAGCCACCGTAGTAAGCTAGCGATCGTGTAAAGACAATGAACACGCACACACTCTCACCATAGTAAGCTAGTCGGCCGCCATTACGTCGTGAACTACAGGTAAATTATCTTGGAGAAATTTTTGCGTTTGTAGTAGTGTATGGTCAGCAAATAAAAAAAAACAACATTTTATTTTTAGTTTTTATTATATATATATATATATATATATATATATATATATATATATATATATATATATATATATATATACAGGGTGTCCCAAGAAGTATGGATGAACTGAAGCCAAGAGATAGAGGACCTAGAGGGCTATCCGAATCACCCCCATGTATGTTATGCGATTTTTCGTAGTTTCGGAGTAGGAAAGATAGGCCAATTCAGTATGGTAACATTTACTATCGTAAGATCTTTGAATGGAATAAAAAAAAGAATTAAATGCCAAGAAAGATAAAATCACCCAGTAAGTTCACAACTTCAAGGGCCCGTAAAAAAATAAAATTACATAAAAAAGTTTTCCGTTTGGCTTTTAAAAACTTGCACTATCTATCAGGTAGCTACCCTAAAAATTTAATTTTATTATTCAGAAGGCTTCAATCGAAAAATTGAAATCTAAATGTGGTAAGTGCAAAAATGTAATTAACATGATGATTAATAAAACAAATTAAAACCAATAACAAGGTGTTTAATTACCAGAAAATTTTAAAATAACACCGCTGTTGGTCAATTCAAGTGCGACATCACCGTAAAAAGTTGTCTTTTAAATGTCTGAATGCCCTTTTATCATTTTTAATGGTTTCTTCTGCTATTATGAATTTCCGGGTTATTTCGTCCAAATTGTGGCATTCTCTCAAGTAGCCGAGGTCTTTGTAGTATCCCCATTGAAATAAATGAATGGGGTTTAGGTCGAGGGACCCTGGAGGCTAGGCTTTAAGGCAGGCGTCACCGGCGCATGCGCAGGCTGCAACGACCAATCCATCTTTCAGGGTATCTTTGCCCTTTAGCCTGGCCTACACGGTCCACAGACATAAATCCCATTGATTTTTTTCCGTGGGGATACTACAAAAACGAGAGAAAGCCACAATTTGGACGAAATAACCCCGAAATTCATAGTAACAAAAGAAACCATTAAAAATGATAAAAGGGCATTCAGACATTAAAAAGACAACTTTTTACACTTGCATTGAACAACAGCGAGGTTATTTTAAAAATTTCTGGCAATAAAACACCTTGTTATTGGTTTTAATTTGTTTTTATTAATCATCATGTTAATTAAATTTTTACACTTACCACATTTAGATTTCAATTTTTCTATTGAAGCCTTCTGAATAATAAAATAAAATTTTTAGAGTAGCTACCTGATGGATAGAGCAAGTTTTTAAAAGCCAAACGGAAAACTTTTTTATGTGATTTTATTTTTTTACGGGCCCTTGAAGTTGTGAAAATACTGGGTAATTTTATCTTTCTTGGCATTTAACTCTTTTGTTTATTCCATTCAAAGATCTTACGATAGTAAATGTTACCATACTGAATTGGCCTATCTTTCAGCTTAGCACACTAAAAAAATCAAGCATCTACCGCAATAATTGACGTCACCATGAGTAAAAATCTCATCGTACTCGGCGATAAGTGAAAAATTGAAAAAAGAGTCATAACTCCGAAACTACGAAAAATCGCATAACATACATGGGGGTGATTCGGATAGCCCTCTAGGTCCTCTACCTCCTGGCTTCAGTTCATCCATACTTCTTGGGACACCCTGTATATATATATATATATATATATATATATATATATATATATATTTGGGATTTTAAATTAAACTATATGTGTTTCTCCTCTGAAAAAGATGAGACTTTATTTTAATATTTGCACATTTAACATACGTATAACTTTTACATTAACAATGTTACTAAAATGAAAAATTTACTAACCTGAAAAAGAAACGACATTTAAAGTTTAATTTACTAACTTTAGTACACAATTTAAACAGTTCCAAGATTCTCTTTTTAATTTTAATTCAAAACTCAAAAATCAAACATTTATTTATTCAATTAGACTTCTTCTAGAAGCACTTTTGAAACGTCATTAGGTACATATTTTTAACATTTACCACCGATTCGGAAAGCAGTATCTACGGAGAAGAACCGGCAAGAAACTCCATAGTTGCTCTTTTTAATCATGTCAGTTTTAATTTTACAAAACATATATGTAACATCATATTATATTATAGTAATATGCCAAAGAACTGTCCTGTGGTTTTTACGCGACAACCCTCCATGGGTTTTTATCGTCCATATATTCCTTAATACTGTAATAGGCTCTCTGAACTAATTTTTTATATAAGTTTTAAATTTAGAACTACTAAACTCTTTAATATTATGAGGAATTCTGTTGTAAAAAGCGTATACCTTGGCCCATAAATGAATTTTTAACTTTAGCTCGCCGGAAAAATGGCATTTCATTTTATTCTAATAATTCATCAACCCCAGGCATATCACAATCATCCCCATCCTCGCTTTCATCAGATGAATTATTTAAATTAATTATAATTCGTTCTGATATTGCGTCTAAAGCTGCGTCTCTACCCTGATATTTGCTTTCCTCCTCAATAGCATGCAGACAAACTTTTCTCCATTCCTCTACAGTTATGGCGTTCATTTTTTCTTCAGCTAATGACATTATAACATTCATATTCATTGCGACATTCTTTTTTGCGACATATGTTTTCACTATCCCCCATATATTTTCTATAGGATTAAACTCCGGATGGTATGGTGGTAAACGCAGCACAGTATGACCGTGCTGTCGTAATAGTTCGTCTATCTTGTACTCTATAAATCTCGCCTTGTTTTGCAGAATCAGTTCATATAATTGAGGCTTAAGCAACGTGGATGAATGCTCAATGTTTCTAAATGTCAGCCAGTCAATCATTTGCTGTTTTCTAGAATTACTATTCGGTGCAGGATTTTGTATTGAGTTATGATATGGTGCGTTGTCAACAACAACAACACTATTTGGTTGTAAGTTGGGTATTAATTGAGTTTGAATCCACCTTGAATAGTTGTCATAATTCATATTGTCGTGGTAATCTCCACTTTTTTGGTTGGCTTTAAACATAAGCAATGCATTTGGTATAAAGCCATCCATTCCACCAGCATGAACAATGATTAAGCGGTTGCCTTTCGATATATGTTGCTTGAAACCTGAAGTGCTTCCATCTGACCAAGATTTTGAGAGGGTATGTGATGTATTTATATAAGTTTCGTCGGTGTAAACAATTGGTCGGCGTTGTTCACGATATTCAGCAATTTTCATCAAATAATTAATTCGCAAGTATCTAATTTCGTGTTTTTCCATAAGAAGTTTCCGGTTATCTTCTGTTTGCTTCCAATTAAAACCTAATGACATGACGTGTTTTCGTAACGTGCTGACACAACCTTTATAATCGATATCTTCTTTCAATTTTGCGTGCAAAGTTTTCAAAGTGGGAACTTCTTTATTTGTGATGTGGAAGTCATGAATTGTTCTTCTGATAACTTGCTGATCAAAGTTATCGATTACTATTGTAGGTTTACGATTCGGTTTCTTTTTAGGAGATTTAAATGTTACTTCCTGATCTGAAGGACAACATTTGCTTTCTGATACTACCTTTCTGACGGATGCTATTGAAATTCCTGTTGATTTAGCAACTAATTGAGTGGGGGTCATAATACTGCTCGGGTTGTTATTACACTCATTTTCGAAATATTTGTACAAACAGTACAAAACTTCTTTAGTTTGAGAAGTCAAAGGCTTGCCTCGACCATGTTTTGACACTGGAGCCATTTTGAATTAACATGTAGAGAACTGTAGAGGGGTTGTAAACTCAAAGACGATTCGGATTGTAATGATTTTATTTGCACACAGTTCCCGTATTTATACAAAAAATCGACCAAAAACAAAACCAATCAGAATTATAATTTTGAAATTGAAATTTAGAATGCGCTCTGATTAAGAAAAAGAATGCGCCGGCTTGTACACAATATGATAATATACAGGGTGGAAGGTTAAGATGGGGCATGAAGGGCAGGTACCTTAACCGTTGTAGCTACATGAAAACGTTCTTAGGAGACTATCCTTAAATTCTTGAGAAATTTTAATCTGCATTCACAGATTTTTGAAAAAATGTACGGTCAGCAAGGAAATCGGCAGTTTTCAAAAAAAATTTTTTTGATGCCAATCGATCCAGTTTCTCATGGGGATCAAAACACTCTAAAAGACCAACTGAGGTATGAGTACTAGAAAAGTCAGAAATCGCGAAAAACTATTTCCACACATTCACTAAGAAAATAAGTGATTCAACAAAAGATGCGCTAATAGAAAACTCCAAAGAGATTTTCAGGCTTCAATATTTTTTGTTTCTGATTATTAAAACACATACTGATAATAAGAAGAAACATTAATTTAATTAAACGGTTGTCAAAGAAAATAAAAAATAACAAAATAATAACAAAAAACAACATTTAAAGTGGTGATAATTCCAGAATTTCTGAAATAATTTACATAAAACTGTGTAATAATTTACAAAAATATGAGATGCTCGAAGTGGTCACCGTTTTGACGTAAACATAGGTTTGTTCGTTTTACTACTGAGCGCGTAGCAGCCGACAACTTATTTGGGTGAATTCCGTAAAGTATTGCAGAAAGTGAATCTTTTAGTTCTTGAGCATTGTTGTATGATCTTTTATAAATTTCATTCTTTACATAACCCCAGATGAAAAAATCTAGAGGTGTCAAGTCGGGGCTACGGGGCGGCCACTCTATGGGACCATGTGTGCCAATCCATTATGCCCCAAATTGTTCATTTAGGTATGAGCGCGTTTGATGACTGTTGTGAGGTGGAGCACCATCTTGCTGAAAATAAATTTTTCGCAATTCTGACAGTGGTAAATCGTCTAATACATCCTCAAGATTTTTCAAAATGGTGTTGTTGTAGATTTCGGAGTTCAGGGTGCTTTCGTAAATCTGTACCAATACCACTTGATTGGACCTTACACCACACCAACAATTAAATGAGAATCGGATTTGGTTATGTGTTTCCCGGAATCTCAGGGGATTTTCAGTGGACCAGTAATGATGGTTTCTTCGGTTGTACATACCGTTATTTGAGAAATTGGATTCATCCGTCCATAAAATGTTATTCATAAAATCATTATCTCTACTAAATTTGCCCCGTAACCATCTGCAAAATGCAACTCTGCGTGCATAGTCCCCAGATTGCAATGCTTGGACTAATCGCCCATGGCGGTAGCATTTGTAGCCGTATTTCTTCCATGTTTTTAAAACTATCCAGTGTGAACAACCAACTTCGACGGCAACTTGTCTTGAAGAAATTTCGGGATATGCTTCCACAAGTGCTAAAATTGCTATCACCGTATTCTCATTCAATACGCGTGAACGACGCGGACGTGTCAAGCTTTTCTTAAATGAGCCACTTTCTGCTAGATTTTTTACAAGATTCGCAATTACCTTTCGCGTCGGTACATGTCGCATTGGGTATTTATTCCTGTACCATTCCAATGCAACTGTTGGGTTTTTATTATTTAAAAAGTAAGCCTCTAACAGATCTAAACGTTCCAAATTATTTAAGGACATTTTTAGTGAAGACAGAGTGACTTTTGGTAACTTTTGTTTTCTATGTGTTATTGTTTACATAAGCCATAAAAATGTGACGTGTTCGTTCGATATTCAAATTTAAATAATTTTTCATCTCGTGCACGAGCTGCCAGCCACCGCCCGTTCACGCCCCGCGTCGCTGGCATGTTATGCTGCTGTGCCTTTGTCTTTTTACTTGTTCATGAATGAAAATAGTTTTTCGCGATTTCTGACTTTTCTAGTACTCATACCTCAGTTGGTCTTTTAGAGTGTTTTGATCCCCATGAGAAACTGGATCGATTGGCATCAAAAATTTTTTTTTTAATACTGCCGATTTCCTTGCTGACCGTACATTTTTTCAAAAATCTGTGAATGCAGATTAAAATTTCTCAAGAATTTAAGGATAGTCTCCTAAGAACGTTTTCATGTAGCTACAACGGTTAAGGTACCTGCCCTTCATGCCCCATCTTAACCTTCCACCCTGTATATATACTCTATGCATGTCTCCCATAAACAATATAAAGTTACAACACTTACACACAAATTAAACCCTTCAACAAATATTATAACAATAATAACAAATAATAACAACAATCAACAAATACAAAATTTAACAATTAAACTACGTAATAATTATAATTTTTGAATTAAATGTGTGCTTTATGTTCTAACGGTACCAAACGACTGCACGTGGCACCTGCGGACAGCGTAAACTGGTTTATTCTGGTTTTGTGCGTGTTTCCACTTTCCACTATCAAGTGACGATTTATTTATTTGTTTTGTTTCGTAATTATTATGGTCAAATATTAATTATGAAACAAATTATTATGGACACGATATTTTATTGTTTCACGGTAGTCGCCTTGTCGTTTGCTCAAGTACGTGAAATTGAATGATATATTTTTTTTTATAAAGTCAAAACCATTTTCTTTCAAATAAAAACTTGTTTTTATTGAAAACAAAAGTGTTGCTAGGAATAAGTATAAAATTAAATAGTAATGTTAGGATATCGAAACATTTTTGTATAGGCCAGAACGATATAGTGGAAACGCGCTCTAAGATCTGAGTAATATACACACCACTACATATGCAAAAATTTCTCCAAGCTAATTTACCTGTACCGACTGATTAACAGCGTCACTGTTTCACAAAAAATATTTAAAATGCCGTCTTGCGTGGTTAAATGGTGTCGCAACAGTACAATTTTAAATAACAAAACACAGAGGATTACTTTCCACAGGGAAGCAAGTTATTTCTTTTATGTTTTAACGACAAAATTATTACGACAAAATTTATAGAAAAATATACCGCCATTGTCATCAGGACAGCTGTTGCCATAGTGTTGCTATTATTTCAAAATTTCATTCTCCCAAAAGTCGGGGAGTTGATGTAAAGTCAATTAATTTTAAAATTACGATAAAATAATTTGATACAAAATGCAAATTTGTTTTTGCATTTTCTTCTCACAAAAACATGTATACTGTGCTAACCCTTATATAACAACCATATTTAAAAAAAATATCACAGACAATTAATACTGTCTACGACATCTGTTATAAGACAGTTAATTTGAAAATTTCAAGTAGATATATGTATACTGAAATCGTATGAAGCATGTTTCCTATTTGTTTGGTTATAAACTGACATTTTATTTGTTTTATTTTATTTATTTTAATAATAATTAAGGAGACATTACCTCTCTTCCCCCCAATATTGGTTGAACAAGTATTCATACATTTTCCTTTGGTTTCACGTCCAGTGGTTGATTTGTCAAAGCTAAATAGAAATTGTATTTATGCATAGGTTCTAATAGTTAGAGTACACATAAAAAGTATATCAAATTGAAAAATAAAAATACTAGTGTGGGGTAATTTTATTGCATCTGGCAATCAACCTGGCACACACTGGCACACCTGGATGTGTCGCCGCCATTACTAGGCTTCACTCAATGTTTAGGCGATACTCCGTCCGTCTTTTTTTATACGTCCATGGTCAAGACGTTTTTCTGGAAATGCAGTGCACACACAGTACGAAATTCTCAACAAACATGATGTCTAATTTTATGTCTAATTTTATGTATCGTACTTTCTTTCTTTTTCTATTTTGTGTTTTCTTCTTGTGTGTGTACCTTTTTCTAGAAATAAATGTTTTTTCTTTCTTTCTTCTTCTTCAATTACAATTTATTTTCTAAATAGCCTTGTTCTTCATGAATTCGTCATAGCGCCTTTACACAGTTGCTTGTGTAATTCTCCGAACAAGTGAAGTACACATAATATAATATGACGAATGCATGTTTAAACAGATGATTGTTTTATCCTTAAATACAAATATAATTTTGCGAGTACGCTACATTTGAATTTAGCAACTACATAATTGTTAAACTTATAATTCTTCACATATTCACTCATTTTATTTTATAATTATCTACATAATTATGACTGTAATGTAAGTAGCATTCTTGATATTTGCCACTTAGAATTTTATATAATTTGCAAAATTATACGCAGAAAACGTTATGGAAAATAAATATTAAAAAATTGCAATGAAAAAAGTAAACACTCAAAATCATAAAGCGCGCGAAATTACAGTTGGCGCCTTTTTATTAATCAGACTTGCCCTGAAACAATATGTTATTTACAGCACGTTCAGCCTAAACAGAAGCAATATGGGACTAATATTTTACACTTTTTAAAATATGGATTTTAATATCTGCTGCAGGCGGAAACAATTTTTCAGTGCAAGACTATCTTTTGAGACTTTTGTTATTGCATTTTCAAATAATTTGGAAAATCCAAAAGTGCACGCCTCATAATTTTTTTTTAATAATTATTTATTAATTATTATTTTTGTTTATTTAATAACAATTAAACCACATCGAATCAGACCCTGAAAAATGAAAGGGTTCTATTCCTGAGCATACTCAAGCGTAAGAGAAAAAAAAAGACTCGATTAGTAAAGTATTTCGGTCGCTATCGTGTTAACAAGAAAATCCTCCGCACATACAGACACACGGACGTCCAAGACAGAACTTTTTTAAACTGTTTTTTAACTAGTTTAAATAACAAAAATGACATCAAAAATATCATGAATGTTAAAAATAGTGTTTTTTCTTAATATGTGTGTGTATGTATTATCTTACAAGTGCAATGTATGATACATAAAGACATTTTAAGTTTGAAAAATCAGATGTTTTGCGCGAAGTGACAGTAGTACCCACCTCAACGCTTCGCTTATGAGGCGTGCAAAATTGGTACCTAATTACCATTAAGTCGACGTAATTGAAACAATTTATAAGTTTAAGTTTTGAATAGAAATTATTTTTTAAGACAGTAGACGATGTATTTAGATAGTTCTACGTGTTAGTATTTCAAACAAGTCTAATCTAGGACGATTCATTCCCAAGTGAAAACATAAACCCCCACTCGTCCAAGAGGCGAAGGTTCTTCAACGATGAATGAATTCATTGTGAAATGCATATGTGACAAGACGATTAAATTGTACGAACAGAGTCAAAATAAAATTACTAACATTTAATTATATTAGTGCATTAATAGCGCAAAATAATAAATCAAATCACATAGTAATAATATCAAAATACTGATATCATAACTGATACAAACGAATAAAAGCCACAATCCGATCAAGCCCAATTTATTCGAACACATTATTATCCTACTTAATTGGACGGCGAGTAAATATCGATATTGGAGTCGTGATTTAAATCCGATATTAATTTATGTCATACAGAAGTCAAGGAGAACGTTCAATATAATATTTGCGTTAACACCGTCACAATAAAACCACTTGGTGTCCCCTTTTGAGGGGTCTTTAACCTGTAATGACAGCAGGCTTATGGTTAGATCTATTTTTTCTTCTTCACTTTTTCATTATTATTTTCCACCTAATAGTGGACTTAATATTCTATTTTGGAATATTAAGTATATTTATGTAAGGATATTTATGTTTGGTTTATACTAAAAAGAGAGTATCAATAAAAAAATCATTGAACACAAAGCTATTGTCCACACTAGAATTATAGCTGTTTATAGGTAGTTATGCTTCTTCTTATCCGGATACCGCATACATGACGATTTGCCTGAGGTTTGTTGATAAACGGAATTTAATTATACATCCAATGTATCAATTATCAAGATATTCCATTACCTAAGTAGGTATGAAGCATATGAAGCTATATTTATCCTTAGTGAACTAAAAACTACCGATGATATACTATCATGGTCATAATTATTGTAAGGAAACAAAATTTTATTCGTGCATACAGTATACCTGGTCTACAAAAGTAATGTAGCGCAACTTAACAACGCTCCTTAATAAATATTATTAATTTTGACACGGTCTTATAATTGAGAGCCGTGAGATGGAAAATTTCAAGTTAGAAGGAAATTCCAACTAAAATATTTAGCGTTTCGTTAGCAGCACTATAATTGAGTTGAATGGATCGCTAATAGGGCTGGAAATATCTATTGAAAATATCCCCTGGGCATATAAATATTAAACTAGGTACAAGCTCTATTATATGTACGTTTAAAGTAATTCCGTAAATAAAATATTGATAGCTTACTGGAATAATTAAGCATCTAGCCTACGGATAGTTAACTGGTATATGTAGATGAATACAAACAATTAATGATTGTCAAATACAAAATAGGCTTTCCATTCAAATACAGCCTGCTATAATTAACGATGTAAATAATTACCAAATGTAAATGAATAAATTGTGGTTGTTATATAGGGACTAATTAATTGAATACATATCCAAGTGCGAGGTATTAACAACCCAATTCTAATTGAAATTATTTATTTATGCGCCAAATCTCTGTTCCCTTATGATGACGTCATGGCCTTGACTCCTCATCACTCGAGTAAATGAAACTTAATTTTTTGAGGCAACAACCCTGATTAACAGGCGCTGATCGTAGATTCTAGGTAATTTATTCGGCTTGCAAAATAACGTAATTAAATTGGAGCTCAAGCTAATGATCCTTAATCTCTGTTTGCCAAGCTAAGAGCTGGTTCCTTGACACCTTCAGACGTCATTTAAATATAAATACTAGCGAACTGAACGTGATTAATAAAAATACCATAAAAAATGAAATGAAAATAAAATTATAGGATCTTCCAATTTGAAATATAAGGTTTTTACTATAAAGTTGAAAGCAATAATTACACCTCAAGGGTTGCAGGCAACAATGAATTTTTGCACAAAACCAAGTGAAAAAACAGCTTAATTAAATTGTATATTAAAAAAGTGTCAATTTTTATTCTTCGGTTTCTAAATTAATTATTTCTAAAATCCACCTTCAATTATTTTAAGTATTTTTATAATTAGGTTTGCAACCTCCAAATTCTGCTGTCTTGTATAATTACTCACGTCATGAGTCTGCTTGCAAGGAAAATGAATTGTTTTTGAAATATTGAATGATGGAAACTGGCCATAATATATTCAGTACACACTGCGTCATTTACTTCTAAAATAAGTTTATGGTAACGTTACCAACACTCTAATACACATTATTACGCACCTAATTACTCCATGACGATATCAAAGATATCTCATTGCGTGTGCAATGACAATCAAGCAAAATTCTCATCATAGCATAGACATTTGTCTGCTCTGTGATGTGAAAGTGAAAGTGCTTACACAAAACAACTATCTTGCCGAATTTAAATGGCCAATGTCCGCCATAGACGCTGCGTCGTGATCACAATCAAGAACTAAGTGTCAAATGAATAATTACACGCACGTTGTAATTGCTCATTTATTTATATAATGAGCATTAAAGTAAGCTTAATTGGAGGATAAATTTTAATTAAATCACTCATAGACTTCATTTTAATCTAAATAACTTTATTATGACAAATATTCTGTGCCATTTACTCGTAAATCAAAATACTCAAATAAATAAAAACCTTTCAATATTTAAAATGACAACAGATTTTATAATAATTGTTAAAATGTACCTAAGCTTATTTATGGGAACTATATTTTCTATCACCAAAATTTATATTTGTCATCAAGTTGTATCACCTAATAAATAGATCTATCACCACGAAATATTTTCGTTCTCAGATAAACAAAAATTGTTCCCAGGTATGAATTATCAAATTAATGTTAATATATGTGTAAAATAAGAGATCGATAACCAATAAAATTATATTGCATTACATGAATATAAACTTCGTTCTTTTAATAACAGTTTTGTTACTTAAATAATAGCTCTGTGCTCAGAATGGTAGATCTGTCACCAAATAAATCGATTATCGATCCCTGACTGCGACTCCTTTTTATTTGATATTTTGTCACCAATACAGTAGTAACATTTTATTTCGTTCAGATATTAAATTAATAGTATTCGTTACCAATTTAATACATCAATTAATAATTTTAATGAAAAAATGATCAAAGGGGCGGAGACAAATTGGCGCGCTTTAAAAATTGATTACTTTAACTTTAATTAAGTGTTTTATCTACAATTATGCTAGCCATAAGCCAGCTATTAAATCAGAGCTGATTATTCAGTAGTTATTATTTTTAAGAATAAATATTGATTATTTTAACTTTAATTAAGTGTGATATCTACTATTCTGCTAGCCATAAGCCAGCTATTTTAAACCAGCGCTGATTGTTCAGTGGTAATTATTTTAAACAATAAATATTGATTATTTTGACTTTAATAATTGTTTTATTTACTACTCTGCTAAAATTTTTTTTAAATATAATTTATACTACCAGTGGCAATTTAGAACCTTGGGAGTCTAGTTAAGTAGCAGAATCTTTTGGTTGAAACGATGATGACAACCCTTATTTTTTATATTTTGAACTTAATGCAATTTTCTAGTAACATAATATGATTTATTGGTGATCTCTTTAAATTAGTTTGCTTAAATACTTATTAGGACACACCTATTATAATACATACAAAAACATTTATTTGGTACTAGACCTTATATCTCAGGATTTTAGGTGATTTTTTGTGGAACTGATTTTGCATTGTTTGGTGACTACATTTTGGTGACAGATCTACTATTTTGAGGACAAACCCTATTATTTAAGAAACACAAAACTAATTAAATTGGTGATAGCTTAAATGATACCCCTTATTTATTATTAAACGGGTTCAAACCACAAAAATATTTAACATTAACTACGAAACACAAATATGACTAGAATTTAGATGGACTGGACACTGTCGCTTTTCCCGCTTTTTTTATTCAATAGACAGGTTTATTTCTATAGTGCGTGCCATGAGATAAATTCCTCACTTAGCTTTAACAACTCACAAGTTAGCGATACAGCAAAACTTTCTACTCTCTCTACAGTATACACTTAAGATTATTATCAATAAGTCAACTTGCCATATAATTGTGAGAAACATCTAATTTTTAGATAAGTTTTAACATACACCCGATAAAAGCTTGCAATAAAACTAAAAGTGAATGGAGAGTTCCGAGTATTTAAAAACATGATTTTTATCAACCGTAAGCATTTGTGAATAATTATTACAATTATTTCTTTTTATACGACTGTGCGGCACTGGCATATCAAATAAGTCGTAAATTATAAAGCATACAAACTTTTATTTGCTAAATAAAATTAATAGCCATATACGAATTAATCTCATCTCTAGCTTTTCCACTTTATTAGCTAAATTATTCACAATAGATAAGATCGCGTCATAAATCGAGAGAGGATTGAGGAATAACTGTTAACTATTAATGGTTTCCTAGGATCGCGTGCCGGCGTGACCTTGGGTCTTGGAACTTAGAATCAAGTTTTACACGTACCCCGAGTACGAGTTTCGCCTTATCGCCTACCGCAAGGTGAACCTGCATACATTATGCCACGCTTACACCCACAAACAATGAATCGAAGTCTTGCTCCACTCATTATATTATTAAAGATCCGCATGCGCTTACCGAGTTAAAAATTCATTACAAATCTTCTGGATCGCGTAGTTGTAGAATAACGTCATCGCAAATTGATGGTAACGCAAATCATGATTAAAGTACGTAATAATATGTGCGTCATTAAACGTCAATTGTTATTATCTTTCATATCAACTGAGATTAATAATCTTTTATAAATTAATATTTTGTTAATATGTAGGGGAGGGGTTATTCAACCCGTTTTCAGCAATATTTATGCAAAATTGAACAAAGCGTATGAACTCTACCAAAAGCGCTCTATAATATTATAATGCACTTCACAATGTTTCTGTACCTCTACCATGAGTTGACATAGTTAAATCGTCTGACGTAACTACAATAGTAAACGTGAATAGTTCACGAGATTATTTTCCGTGAATGACGTATCTATCATCGAATAGTTATAAACTATGACATATGTCAAAATTAGAACTCATGGTGCAAAAATTGTATGGTTACTACAGTGTAGTACAGTGTAGTACGAGTGTAGTATAGTTTACTATACGTTATCTACTGTAGTATACTATAATGCACCTCATGGTAGGCTTTTTAGTTCCGCTACGGCACACTAGGGGCGCTGTACGAAATTTCATACAAACCGCTTACTACAATCGCTAGCGAGTATCGTGTGCGTAAACTCATGGTAGACCTACTGTTCTCGTTATCCGCAAATTGGCACAGACTAAATATTTGTATAAAATTAGAACAGTTCGCATGAACCTAGCTCACTCCCATTTGACATGTTAAGGAGTTATATTACTTCTATAGAATATAAAATATGGAAAGATAAATAACAGAGTAAATGAATCTACAAAACAAGGATATTTTAACAATTTTAAATGTAATACTAGCGGTCCGCCCCGGCTTCGCCCGTGGTACATATGAAAAATAGATGTTGGCTGATTCTCAGACTTACCCGATATGCACAGAAAATTTCATGAGAATCGGTCCACCCGTTTCGGAGGAGTATGCAGACTAACATTGTGACACGAGAATTTTATATATAAGAGATTATATTCTTAAATATATAGAGAATATTAATAAAACAGACGGCTAACTTTATTTATATGAAAATTACCATTTTTCCTGTATGCCATATTAAAAGAATAATAATACGCACTTAATATATTTACATGTATCCAGTAACAATAATACAATTGCAAATCTTTAGCGAAATATTTCAATCACGTTGCTCTTTCACAATAAATGTTCCACATTTCTTTTTGATCACAAGAAATCTGGTCCAAATGCGTGATATTACGATATTTCACGGTACCACATGAAACAATCTTGTTGTTACGAAAGTGTCCCAATGAAGAATAATCGTAACAATTGCGTTTAATTGCCTTTAAACGTTTCCGTACCACTTACCTAATGTTTCCTACTGACCAAGTAATTTCGTTCTTCCTGGCTAGGGACCATCATAGAATAATCATTATGTATTGCTAAATCTTCCAATTTAGATTCTATTTATATGAGACACATACCAAATTGGCTCGCTTTTGGTAAATATTATAGAGTTCTCGCAATTAATTCTTTCGAGACTGTTGTTAAAACTTACGAAAAAAAATTGAAAGTTAATTGAATAAAATAGGCATCAAAAAATTCTTACTTAATATTATGTAAAAAATTATATATCTGCCCTAAAAGAGGCGTAGCTATAATTATTTGAATGACCCTGTATATTACGCGACCTAGTTGAAATTCTCGGATTTGATGAGTACCTACTGCATGATTTCGTTCACTCGTATGCAGTCATCTCAAGTCGGCCGTTCGGCGCTGGGCGTTAGCCAAGTCAGTTCTCGTCGTTCTGTGTTTAAATTTGGAACACTTTTTTTTTCATAGCATAGATATTATACGTCCGAGGTGAACAATCTTTTAGAGCGTCGATTTAATAGATAATATAGGCGTCGAAATCAAAATGCATGTACTTATTAATGCATTTTTAATTCAGATTTATAAGGAAAGCTGTTTGCTTATTGGAGTCGTACTGTCGACTTGCTTATATTTTATATATTGTATTTTGGCCGTGTGTAATTAATTACTGTTGAATTAATTCAATGTTTACAAACGTTGTAGACAATAAAAACATATATAGTGCACGGCTTACATGGAAATAAGCAGATATTTTCATTTGAAAGTCCGATACAATGCGTGGCGTTGCTCCGTGACGAGAATGATTTCGATCACATCCTGTTCATTGCTGCTTGTGATTCCACGCGTGTGCTTTACTACTGTTATGTTTTACCTACACGAAAATGTGGGGCACTGGCCTTTGGATTATCTAGTTAGGGACCTAATCTTCGCTATTGTGACCAAAATTTGAGGGAAAATGTTGCTAGACAACGCCCGGTCACACATAATGTCAAAGATATCAAAATAAATATGTAACATGTGATCACATGTGATGTCTTATAAATTATCGTGTTACAATTTACGTAATAGACATGTTCGTGTCAAATTCAATACTGTGCGGTCGGTAAGTGTTAAACAATTGACGATGGCCAATTAGCCGCGTAATTGATGTAGGAACACGTAAAATAACAAGCAATTTGTGTCAACTGGCGATCCAATCCAAAGATTATCACACGCCTATCACGCAGTAACAATTTTCACAGACGCAATCTAAATTATCTTTACACAATCAAATTCTCACGACTGCTTTCGTTGACCTTTTTTACGTTAAAATTGTCATATTACAAATTTATCCGCTTTTTTAATTTGTGTTCAATGAAAGAGCAATATTAATGTGAAACTGTACAATTTATTAATTATAGTAAAAATATAATTTTTCTAATAAATAAGCAAGTATGAAATTGTGAAATAAGCTAGAGTTCGGCATATTAACTTTAATTTTTATTTTATATTACAGTAAGTTAAATGGCTGCTAGCTAATGCTAGTAAATAATGACTCCTAGTTTTAAGTATAGGTTCTTAAAACTAGGAGTCATTATGAAACTGGATGCAATCTAAGAACATTATATAGCCCCTCGGAGTCTTGGACAATGTAGAACCCGTATGGCATTAGAACGAATAACAATCTTGTTTTGTTACAGTCTGAGACCTCTGTTTTAATCAACTCTCGGAGAAACCGCAACCATTTTACGCAAGGAAAATAAAGTCAAGTTTAACTTGAGGTTTCGTAATGAAATAATGATTCATTGAGTTTCATTGACACCGTAATCAGAAAATAAAAAGTTACTCAGGATTTACTCATTGAACTATTTATATGGGTTAATAGTGAATCTTGTTTTCTCTTAATGTCAATCTAATATATTATTCATCATAGTCCTCAAAGATATGGTTAGTATCGTAGAAAAAGCTATTATAATTCGGGTTCAACGACTAAGTAACTGGCAAAATGACAAAAATGTGATGTACTGCGCCAGCTACAGTACTAATGAGACGCCTGATCATTTTTTAATTAATTGAACACGGCATATTCATTCATTGTACTTATTCGCTGCCATACATGGACATCATGAAACCTTTTTAGCTTTAAAAATGTAGATGGCAATATGGCAAAACCATTCGTGGAGTTTATCTCCCGACAGTGTTGTTTTTATAAACATTTCGATAAGACTCGAAACATCTTTCAATTGTTTGGAATTATTTGTGCCGTCAATAACAAAAATAGCTCATATTCACCCTTGAAAGCCTTGTTTGTCGCTTCTGGCGCAAAAACGAAACCTTATTTAATGATTGTTACGACGAAACGTATAGAATATAAAGAAAATATTATTAAAGAAGAACACATAAACAGATATCATAACGAATTCATAAACACGCATTTTAATAGCTGATGTCACCTTTGGTAGCACGGATGATGCTGTATTCATCGCCTCTACAGAAATAACAAGATGTATAAATAGTTTAACATCTATACTATGTATTTATTTACATTCGCACATTACCATTCGTAGGTATTTGTCCATACACACGAGATTGATGACGACAGATCAAACAACGGCTCACGAATAATTTACTTTGCGCAAGGTTAGATATTTACTTAGCTAAAAATATTACTGAATTTTTCTAAACCAACTAACTAACCTGTGCTCTATTGATGACGTCGTGAGGTCCTCGCCATGTGGTAGCGGCAGGAGATTTTCTTTTGGCTAGTTCTAAAGTAGCTTCACTGGGACAACGTTCGAACATAAGTACGCGTTCTGCTACGGATCCTCTGGTGAGGAATGGTCTGACAGGTGTTTGTCCTGTCGCAGATGCAGTCTCTGCTGCACCTGCACTAGAAGCCCTTCTAGCCCGGGCTTCAAATTTTGACCTCGCTTCGGTTACATGTGAACCAAGAGAAGCCCGTCTCTCACCACTAGCCCCCGCTGATGGTTTCCGTGCACCAGTATCGAGACGATCCTGGTACCGACTTTTAGCATAATCTACTAAAGATATTGGTGGAACTACATCAGGACGCTCTGATGGGCGTTCTGCAACAACTCCACCCGTTCTTAAGGCCCTAAGGAGACGTTCCTCTTCACGTGCTACTTCAAGCCGCATTGCTGCAGAATCTCCTCGCCTCACGTTAGCCACAGTCCCTGTGCCATTGCGTTCAGGTACCAAGTCTGGAGGAAGATTCATTTCCATAGTTTCTCCCGCAGTTTCTAAATGTTCGCGTCTCAGTTCCGGTCTCTGTTCTCGCCGAATATCGGGCCTCTGCTCTCTTATTTCTGGGCGGTCTCTGCGGAATTCGGGTCGTTGTTTTATTTCAGGCTTCGGTTCTGGTTTCGGCTTTGTACGCAAACTGTCTGCCAGTTTTAGGCCGGGCGTGGGCCTACATGACAAAATTTCAGTAGGAGCAAGGCCGCGCGCTTTCCATGTTTGATAAATCGCTTCCGCATGATCCGATATCTGTTTTGCAATCGCTGCAATGTCTTCTTCACCGGTGTCTATCTCGCGGCGAGCTGTGGCGGCCATGGCTGGGCCGCCCGCGTCTTTCCGCGAGCTTCGCACAGTCAACTCTAATAATATCCGGGGATATCCATGAACTCACAAAGCACTATAACACTGAACACGGGAATGTGGGCACACAATTCACTCAGAGCTGAAAGAGACACTCGGAACAGCTGTTAAGATTGGGCGCGCGTGGGGGAGTAAACAAAGGCGATCGCGTTGACGAAAGTATGAATGTAGCGTCGGCGGCGACAGACTACAAACCGGCGGCGGCTCGTGGCGCGGACTGCGGCGCGAGCCGGGAGGCCGGAGGACGCGCGCCGGCCCCGCGCCGCTCCCTCCCGACGCGGCCGCTCCCGGCACATGTCCTCCTTGCTCACTCGCTTAGCACCTGATAAAATTACAATTACTCTACTACGAGTCTAGACTCTAGACATATCGATACTTTCCACGCGGTTTATCATACCACCCACGGTATAGATTTCATTGAAGTTAATTCGATACTTAATGATGAATTTATAATAACAATAATCTAATTTTAAAAACAATTTAGTGGCAGATGAATTTGAAATTTAACCCATGTTAATACATGTTAAAGCTTGGCACAATAAAAAAGGATTGAATTAATATCAAAAGTTGCTTGGAATTTTAACGCCATAAAGGTACACCAGAGTATAAAATACGCTATTCCATATTTTGTAGTAGTTAAACGTAATAACGTTTAAATACACATTTTTCCTCTATCCTAGAGATAGCACGCTAGCCTTGTAAAATATAAAATAGAGCCGATTTATAAAAGCTCTACTTCGAGTATTCCATTGATTAAATGGTAAATTTTTTATTACTAATTACCTATTTGTGTTTAATAAAATTAACTTTTAATATTTGTTTAAGTACTTATAGATAACTAACGATTGTCCTATTTCAAGTAACTCTTTTTTCTTAAAAATATACAAACGGATTTAAAATCCAAGTGTTGTACCTAAATACTACAAAGATTATTTACTTTTATTTTAATAAAATGAACGAACTTGTAAATATTTGAGGGGCTTTGTCCCTAAATTTTATAATCTATATATATAAAACTCAAAGGTGACTGATATAGTGATCTATCAACGCACAGCCCAAACCACTGGACGTATCGGGCTGAAATTTGGCATGCAGGTAGATGTTAGGACGTAGGCATCCGCTAAGAAAGGATTTCCCGAAATTCTTGCGGGAACGGGGAAAAACGGGGATGCACGTACAAAGTCGTGGTAGGAAGCTAGTTATTAAATAAAAAGCAATGTAACGTGAATTAGTCAATACCGTAACAAATATTTTAAAATTTATTCACTGTCACTTGTCAGACCTTGCCACGGAAAGGCCCCTAAAGTTTTGGAAATTAGGTCAAAATCAGCGGTACGAAATTGCGCAAATTGTCCTATAAAATTCGGGAGATTTGATGCTGTATGTTTTGTAAGACTCATTGAATATTCTGTTTCCTTGGGGTCACTTTACAGCATTACATATTTAACATGTGCATGCAACACGACAATATGTAATCTCTTTTGATGAAGGTTCTCAATTCATTACACTGAAAAGTAAGCGCAACCTAACAATAGATCCAATCCATTAAATCCATATTAGTGTTTTCATTAACATATTTTATAACTTTCATTCGCCAATGCTGACATAGAACAACAAAGTTGATCTACGGTCGATCCCATATAGATTCGAAATCCTATTTTAGCTAAGTTATTATTTTTTTAATTGTTATTTCAGCTGAGAAAGCACTGTACTGATACATGCTCTATTTATTACGTACAAACTACATAATATTACATACTAGCTTTCCACCCGCAGCTTCGCCCGCGCAGTCAAAGAAAAACCCGCATAGTTCCCGTCCCCGTGGGATTTCCGGGATAAAACCTATCCTATTTCCAGGGATAAAAAGTAGCCTATGTCCTTTCTCGGGTATCAAAATATCTCTATACCAAATTTCATGCAAATTGGTTCAGTAGTTAAGGTGTGATTGAGTAACAGACAGACAGACAGAGTTACTTTCGCATTTATAATATTAGTATGGATTAAATAACAAAAAACGCAGTAAATTGTTGCCTTTCAAAGCTGATTAAAAACATAGAGCTTTTTGTAAGCTCTAACCATCGGCATCTTACAAAAACTAAAAGGAAGTGAATCTCGCATCTGTTTGCAACAAAATGCGTCGTGAGCGCGCGCCGCGCCACGAATAGATCATGTCGTGTGTTTATTTACACGTTCCTATGTTTTTTAATCGTTTCATAAAACGCATTAGTGCGGTACATAAATATAGCGGCATTCCTTAGAATATGCATACGTTTAGTTTAACTTTTAACTCTATGTGTGTCTACGATGTATTTGATGAAATTGATTATAATGAAATTGATATTACAATACTTATGTTCGAACTACTATCTGGGATAGTACTTCGCATGAAATGATTTATTTTATTTTTCTTTGCTTGCGAATGTAGAGCAATACAAACGCTTGGGTAAATAAAGTCGAGTTGGAAAGGATGTGCGATGACAATTAGGTATATTTTATAAGATTTTCTGGAAATATGAAATTTTGATATAACTACTACTAATACTTAAGTGCATAAAGGTAAATTTAATTATTATTTATAGATGCGTAGTTATAGTTTACCCGATAATAGAGCAAATAAGCCTTTTTTTCAGTCACCATTTTACTTTTTTTTACGCGTAGGTAAAAAATTGTTCAACAACGTAGGTTACAATTCTCCAGAATTGTTTATTAATTTTTATAACATGAACATATTTTTTACCTCTATCCAAGAAAGAATAAACTTTTCCTTTAAAATATTTGAACGCATTTTGCAGCGGTTACCGAGCTTTGCGCTTAGCAAGCAAGAAGCGAACCATTTCAAATCGGAAAGGTAAGTTTTACTCATCGCTTGTATCTTTCTTATATGTACCTACTTACCCTTTTCTAAAGCATAATATTACAAATATACTTATTAAATTGCTTTCCAATCCTATCGATGCTATGGAGTGTTTGCGTAGATATCAAGTCTAGCGTAAGTAATGCTAGGAAGTTGTTTACGGCTATAAAAGGCAAGATAATCTTTAATCTATGCCGCACAACTCAAAGAAACATTGGTTACCATATAAGAGCGACCCACCCATAATTTGCCTTACAAATACCTACCGCGAAGCACCGTAGAAATCGAAAGACATATTGCAAGACTAAAACGGGGAGAAAAGTGAAAACATGAATACGAATGAACCAAACTATACTTTGACGATCACCGTGACAAATGCTTCTATGTTCCGGAGACGTTTGGTGATAAGCATTGTTCCAAAGTTCAAACGTACAAGAGGATTCTATTGTTTAACACGTTCACTGCGGCATGTCCAGTATCGGGCCATCAGCGACTACACCACAGTGCGGCGCCCAAAATCGCAGTTTTCACCGTGGTGCGGTGGTTTTTTATATGTTAATCAATGACTAGAAAAGAGACAAATATATTTTTGTGATCACAGTTTGAAGTAGGACTCAATTTCGTTTAAAAATCGTATGGCAAAATATTGGACACAACGCATAGAAAAGAAACCGTTTCTTTTGTGTGCGGCATGTCAAATATTTTGCCATGAACAAGCACCTCATGCCGCACTGTACTGCGAGCGCGCCGCGTGTCAGTCTCGCATAGTGATGCACCAGGACCGCACGCACTTTTCTTTTGAGTTTTTTTAAATGACAATATACCTTAGAGGCTTTAGTTCTTTTACTTTCTTTTATTTCGTAGCATAAATGCAAAAATGTGATGACAGTTGTGAAAATAATATAAAACATTAAAACAAAAGTTACTGAACAAATTAAAACAAAAGTTACTGAACAATTTCCTGATAGTACTCTATCAAGTACCTTGTTTTATATGTGTTTTTTTTTTGTACCGATGATCTCGTTATCTGTTAACAAACAGACTGAAATATACAAAATTGATTTATATCGATATCGATGTTTTATTTTACAGTGTTTCCCATCGCTATTACTGTAAACATGCCGTATCAACGCAGTGCGGGATGGCAAATAATTTTTCACAAAATCAGGGGTTTACATTTTCCCTCATATCTTTTAAACTATTGGGTCAAACTAAAAGCTATTTATGCGGTATATACTAGACTATATATACTATTATCTGAAAAAAAAAATTTGAAATATCTTGAAATTTCATGAAATTATTAACCTTCAAAGTCAGAAGGTGCGATGTGATAAAAATGGCTCATGACGCACAGTGGTGAACTTGCCGATGTGAAGTATGGAAGACATGCCGCAACAACGGTAAGTTCGGCATTTTAGGTGCCGCAGTGACCGTGTTAAAAATGTAGATTTAAATGTGGGAAAAATATTTTGGTAAGGAATATGAATACAAAGAATTTTTTTGCTGCTTAAATAATTGTGGAATTATTTTAATGGTAATGCGTTATTAATGTCAGCTCAATTGCACGCCTCATAAGCGAAGCGTTGAGGTGGGTACTACTGTCACTTCGCGCAAAACATCTGATTTTTCAAACTTAAAATGTCTTCACTTGTAAGATAATACATACACACACATATTAAGAAAAAACACTATTTTTAACATTCATGATATTTTTGATGTCATTTTTGTTATTTAAACTAGTTAAAAAACAGTTTAAAAAAGTTCTGTCTTGGACGTCCGTGTGTCTGTATGTGCGGAGGATTTTCTTGTTAACACGATAGCGACCGAAATACTTTACTAATCGAGTCTTTTTTTTCTCTTATGCTTGAGTATGCTCAGGAATAGAACCCTTTCATTTTTCAGGGTCTGATTCGATGTGGTTTAATTGTTATTAAATAAACAAAAATAATAATTAATAAATAATTATTAAAAAAAAATTATGAGGCGTGCACTTTTGGATTTTCCAAATTATTTTCATCTTATCTTATATTATACTTAATCTCTGGAACATTAACCATTGAAAAGTAATGTATTTCATATCAAATTTACTATTTCTACATAAGCTCTAAAATATATATTCAAGCATAATTCAAGCGTAGAGTGAACAGGTACCTTCTAGGGAAGCGCGTTCCATCTTAGACCACATCTCAGCTTAACATCAGGCGAGATTGTGGTCAAGCGCTTCCCTATCGACAATAAAAAAAAAATTATAACATAGCTGCATATAGTTACAAAAATATTGATAAATATTTTTATTAAATGTCCATTACAACTAAAGTAGTGCAATAAATAGCCTAAAAATGGTCTATAATAATATATTAATATATTAAGAAATGAAATCAGTAGTTATCTACTGATTTAAAAAAAAATAATGATTTTTTTAAAAAGAGGTAATGAAGCTATAGTTGAAATTTAAATTAGAGATAGGAGCTCTGAAAAAAAGTAACAAATAATCAGTAAATAGGCCGAGTAACAGTTAACACTATAAAAATAAGTTATCTTAGCCAGAAAAATTCACATCATAATCAGTAGAGCTGTTCCATGGATTAAATCAAATTTGTTTTAATGTGCAAAGATACAGATTAAGTTTTATTTATTTGTAATTACCTATGATTTGTAATCATGAAATCTAATACCAACAACCTTATGACATCGTGTTCAACTATATTTTATGAAAGTACCGACGTATAAGTACTAAAAATTGTTGCACAGCATGACCGGGAAGGCATTTGAAGTTATCAAATATTGCTACGTTTATCGAAATCTTAGTCAAAATGTCAAGAGGCAATTCGTGCAGTTACAGGCTACCCTCTCGAGGTGTGGCGACCGTTGACCTGTTACAAAGGAGTGCCACGGAATCACCACACAGGTGGGGTTGCACCCTAATATGCGTTTTTTTTTATTTAAGTATATTTGTATCAAGTGTTGAAATTAGTGATTACTCATGTTATTTGGATACGTATCCTAATGATATAAAAATACTTTTCCTGAAATCTACCTTTTTGGCTACATTTTTACTCCAACTACGCTTTAAAATTTAAATAGATAGAGATAGGCGCAATATACGAAGTACATCGAAGTTAGAATACTAATAAAATAAATTGGATGTGGCGAATTTATTTTCCGTAAATTATTTACATTGAATCATTGTGAAAAATAACAAGTTGTTTAAATAACAGAATATTTAAACTCCTTAGAGCGAATACAGGCAAATATTTATTTTCACGCAAATTCTCGACAATTGATTATATATGTTTTATCCTTGTTTTACCTTATATTCGTCGCTTAAGTTTTTATTCCAGGCTTATTTATTATTATAATAATAAATTTTAAATAAAATAAGTATTATTTTAACATAAAATATTTATGGTAAAGGTGAACGTGCTTTTAAATTTGACAAGTTCACAAAACTACAATGTCAACGTCAAAATATCAGTTTGACATTTGTACATTTTTATTTTAGCGGTAGTTTTAAACTGCGTCGCCTTTAAATTAAAATTATTTTATTTTCTGTTACCTCCTATCATGTAAAGTTTCTAGCACGTTGAATATTTATGACGAGTTCTCACCTTTCAATGATTTTGATAAAAATTGTGTGTATTATACGTCGATGTGAAAATGGTCTAATCGTCCATCCAAAGTTCTGATGTTCCAATTATTTATATATGCTATGGATGCAGCTAAAATACCAGACGATACACGAGATTGGAATGCCTTAGATATATTTATTTTCTCTAATGGCCAGCATTGTATTCCACCGAGGAAGTACCATTTGCAATCAGATGAGCTAAAAAACTGGGATTCGACATTGAGATGTTTGGCTCATTCGCAATATGGATCATTGTGAGTCCTCCTATAATATAAACTGTTCATCGATTCTCCAATATCAATTCAAAATATAAGATTGTTTTGGGTCACCTTTTAAAATATACACTGAAAAACATAAATTAATATGTAATAATAAGCAGTCAAAAAAACGTAAAATATTTAGTTACTAGCTGTGCTCCGCGGTTTTATCCGCAGTGCTCCGCTCCTATTGGTCTTAGCGAGATGATATATAGCCTTCCTCGAAAAATGGGCTATCTAACATTGAAATAATTTTTCAAATCGGACCAGTAGTTTCCGAGATTAGCGCGTTCAAACAAACAAACTCTTCACCTTTATAATATTATAGTAAAAGATATAATATTTTTAGACATTCCTTGATAGAACTATACTCGGTCGAAGGTAAGAAAGTGGACGGACCTCTAGAGTTAAGTAACGATGCTGCATATGTAGCTGTCACTCCACCCGATCCTTTTATCCAAGCAGGCTATGACAAATACCTTTTAAAAGCATCAAGGTATAACTTTATTTTTGTTTTTCTTTTAATTGAACCACACTTGTTGTCTGTGCGTTAAAAAATCGAAGTTATTATTTATGCTGATTACTTATATTCTTAGAAATTCTTATGAACTATAAAATACAAATATTGTTAAATCTACGTCCACTATACATAATGTTACATATTTTTCTAAGAGTTAGAAATTTATCTAATTGTATTTAATCTATGGAAACTTCATAGATCTTGGGAGAAACGACAAGAGAAAAGATTAGGTACACTAAACCCTGCTGTCCAAGGTACATTACAAAAAGTATTAATGTAGAAATTATATTCTCTTAAAATTTTCTTCTACCTTATATTTACTTGTTAGATTTTTTTCAGATGATAATAATGTTGGTTTTTCATCCAATAAAGTAAAAAAATCATCAAAAGACAGCCCTATTTTGAATGTAAGAGTTATTTTAAAACATATTTTGATATTTTTATAGAAATTGGTTGAATGATGTAGATAGTGAACATTTTCCAAATGTTATAACATGCATATACTTTTTGCTTTGATTGATATTGAACAGGATGAAAAAGAAAAATTTAAAAGTAAATCGAACATACCGATCAGGAATTCTAAACGACCAAACTCTCTATCCAAGAGTCCGTTGGAAAAAAGGAAAGTCTTAAACCCAAGAAGTACAGTTTTACGAAAAATTAATAACTCACGATTATCGTCTAATACTACTCAGTCTTCTCAAGGAAAACCTACATCTGCTGGAAAAAATACACATCCAATAAGTAAGGATACGCTTAACTACGTGTCACTTAAAAATAAACCAATGACGAGTACTATTCTTGAAATAGAAACATCAGAATCAAAAAACGATGATGAAACACATACAAATGAAGTCAATACACCAAATCCTAAACAAAGTGTAAGTAATTTGTATAGAGAGAAAAGCAAAAGTGATATTGCTTTGCAGAGTATAATTGCAGAAAACGACATTGATAAAGAAGCTGATATACAGCGTAATGTATATCGAAATTTAGAGAGCGATCCTATATCATTATTTGTAGATGCTGATAAAGGTTTCACAGCTATTACAAATAATGAACCAAATACTCCAACGGCATTACCATTAAAAAGTTACGAAAATGTCAAGGATCCTAATAAAAATAATATAAACATACAATCTATTAAACAGGAGGAAATTACCAAAGAAATCAAAAAACATAATGATACAGAAACTCAAAAAAGTATTATTTCAATTGCGGATACATTAAAACATAGACACAATAATGAATGTACTATTAATTTTAACTTGAACATAGAGGTCAAAGATTTTAGTGCCCATTCTATGTATAATAGCGATACATTTACTAAAATAATTCGCTTAAATTCTGATAAAACTGCCAAACAATCACAAACCAATTTACAAGTTGATTTAGACAAAGATATTATAACAACGAACAATTATATTAATCAACTGAATACAATTAATCCACTTGATGGACGCAGTTGTTTTGGATGTCAAAATAAAGTTGTAATAATAAGATGTTCGTGTAACGAAAAGACTAGTCATAATTCCCTGGCACAAAATAACGCCAATCCAAAAGAAAGTGCTGTTGTGTTATCAAAAGACGAAAACATTTCCGAAAGGTAACCATTAATCTTTAATTTGGCCTATCTCAGTTCTTAGAGCATAAAATTTATAGAGGTATCCTAATTTTTATATGTAGATTTGAAGATGTCAAAAATATACAAGATCAAGACGAGGAAGTAAACAAAAGTGTTACAATAAAACCAGAAAGAATGATAAACCGTGAAGACACAACCAGTAAAATACAAAGTGTAAAAGAATATAATGTTTCAAGGTCAACTTGTATTCCCGAAATTTCTGAAACACTTTCGAAATCCTCCAAAAACCAAGAGGATGTGCAAAACTGCGATAAATTAACGATAAGTAGTTGTGATTCGCCGGTTCTGGCGCAACCGGCGAATCACGTGTTGGCGAACCCGCAAATCAGTGGTACCCCATCCTAAAAAAAAAAAAAAAAAAAAAAAAAAAAAAAAGTTTGGACTCTTTTCCCACTAAAGCGGCCACGCTGAGTCGATAGCACTCACTCCCGAAGCGATAGGATGCACGGTTTCGGAGATGTGCAGATCGATTAACTCTTATCTAATTGATATCCGGTGGGTCATTAGCGTCCCATGGTTCACCTTTTCCTATTAGCTAATTACACCGTCCGGCGTTCTTATCTATTACTCATTGTGCACCTCGCTTATCACTGCTTTTGTATTAAACTTCTTTGTTATGACCTACCTCACTATTCTAACCAAACGATGTATTATTATATTCAAGAAAAAATACGTCTAAAATCCTATAACTATATTTATATATTATCGTACTATATTATCATAATTGTTGCTTTTTTAAAAAGCGATTCGCTTCTGGCACTCGCCGGCCGCTGCCGCGGCACGCTCGCTTTGCTCGCTCGGCTCGTGCGTTGTTTATCAAAGTCTAACCTAACCTAACCTAATTGTTGCTTTTTTAAAAAGCGATTCGCTTCTGGCGTTGTTTATCAAAATCTAACCTAACCTAACCTAACCCAATTATTTTTCCGGGTAATCTGATGTATCGAACTTTGTTACGAGCTACCTCGCTATTCTGAATCATCAATAAAACACATTCATTTTACTGCCATTTTTATTTCCAAAATGTTGTTGCTTATTATCTACTGGTTTGTGTATTTGGCGACCATTTGTCCATTTTGCTATATAAAAATAATTATTGATGAACATTTGAATTGTAGCCTTATCTACTTATAAAATAGGAGCGAAACATCTCATCCACTAAAATATCGTTGTACAGTGTGTTCCCTGTAAATATGCTCGTAAAACTATGCATTGAATATCCCTGAAACTTATATAGCAAATACATTAAGCAATATTCTCCACAAACTGAAGTCCAATCATTCTGAATCCTATCAACATTCCAGTCCCATCTCTTACAATTCCTTTTCAAAAACTGGAGATGATATCGCTCAGGTGTTCGTCCATATGAATCAAAATATTGACCGATGCCATTCGTATCGATATGTACAGCTACCCAGTGTGAACCCGGTTTATCATCCGCATCCAAATTGCATATTATATACGTTGGTACATGGGTATACATAGGCAGTCTATTAGCAGCATAAACATTATTTTCTAGACTGGGATGAATCTTTTTCATATGTTTTTGTAATTCTAGTGTATCCATGATATTATTTATTAGCAGATTATTACAGTACCAATCTATTCAATGGTTGTCATAGGAATGTTCAATTATAGTGTTTTGTATAAGATTAAATAGGAAGTTTGTAATGAAATAAAAAATAGTAAATTGCATACAATTTGTTTTATTTAATTTTATAATGTTTCCTTTAGTTACATATACACAAAATGCATTAAGCATAACACATAAATCTAAAATATAACACACATTATAACCTTAACTACTATAGTCTACAGTAACATTTCTATTTTTATCTATTTCAATAATATTATCAAACTCAGCATAAACAATACAGTTAATTGTTTGTGTTAGTGAGGATTCAAATCGTACTTCTAATCTTACACTACCATGCTTTATGAGATTCCAATGAGCTGATGAGTTAGCTGATAAATCAGGAGTTAAATCAAATGCTAAAAGACAGTAGCCTTTGGCATACTGTTCACGAGAGATTGCATTTCCTTCATTAAGAAAGTGAATACCAGTCCCCGAGAATAGAGTATGATATGCCGATGTGAATATATTATTATTAAAAGATGGTTGCAAAGCTTTTGAAGGTATTTGTTGACCATCAATATATAAGCTGAAAGAGTTAATACCATAGTTTTCAAAGTTAAATGGATTTTTAGTAAGTGAACCATTAAATGCGGAATTGTTCACAAATCCAATAATACATCTTTTGGGTACCTGTCCCAAGAATATATTATCAAGAGTTTTTCCTTGAACACCTGATGGAATTGTTAAAACTTTAACTTCAGCACGAGTAATAGGATATTTAGCAGTTGTAGAAGCTAAAACTTTCTGATGTGCGAGTAATACACTTGGATTAATTCGTGCTCTTCGAACAATAAGAGTTGCATCCGTAATGCAAACTTTAAACTTTTCATCATTTGACCCAGCAATTAAATTAAAACTCTCTCTTGACCGAACTAATTTTACACTCATTTCAACACCATTAATTAAAAATTTATCTTGATTGAAAATGTCACCATGAAGATGACCAATCATTTCTATTTCCCGGCTTTCATTAACTAATTCCTGTCTTTTAGCAAATCCTGTGTTTTTACCATCTGTGGAATCCATTTTGCCTGCTGTATCATCATACCAAAGACTACAAGTAAGATGAGATTGTTTAGCAGCAGGAGCATAGTTTAAAAGGGTTTCCATGTATGCTCGATAGGCATAGGTATTATTAGGTGGTGATACAAGTTTTTGGTTTAAATAAACATCGAGTTGACTAAAAAGTGAATGCAACCAATTATTTACAGGTGCTACTACTGTAGCTGATAACAAGTTTGTTGAATCTTGATTTAATACTTTTGCCTTTATGTGGAGTAATGTATGAGACAAATCTATGTAGTCATCGCCTGTTCCAGGAACTTGAAACTCGATAGGTCCATCATCAGCAAGAGATGAAATTGGTTTATAGTGAATCCACAATCCATTTTCAATGCTTGTTTGTGTGGACGGTAATGCAAACAAATCTAATTCTGACTTAACGCACTCACAAGAATGATTATGAAGGAAAGACATACTTAATTTGAAAATATATCTTTGATGTTTTTTGGTTTTAGACCAAGTTTTTTCGTAGCTTTCACTTTAGCTGTTAGTGGTGGAATGAACGAGGCCAATCGTTTTCTTTTAGTTATATACCCAGATCCTGTCATGTTTAATCGATCAATTTTGTTATCAGCCTTTCGTTTTAAGTTCGTACTAACTTGCTTTAGACGATCTTTTATTGAGGCTTCCATAGGACGGGCTTGAATCATATCCGATAAAAGTCCTACTCCAGCGTTTAATGCCTCCTTACCAACCACTCGAGCACCACTTGAAAGTAAAGGTAAAACTGATCTAAATAATCCTCCTAAGAAGCTCCCAATACCATGACCGCGTTGGTATGGTGAACCCTTATAAATTACTCCAACTCCTGATCCAGCTTGATGTGAATAATAATTTTCATATGGACATTTATGATGATCATGAGGAGAATACATTATTATAATTTGCGGAAATGTAGTTTAATACACACGGTCCCAAACTGGAATGGTATTTTTTGTCCTGCGCTCGATCTTATATCCATTTCCAGCGTATCGAACTCTCTTCGCATAACGGGTAAGTAGTGAGGTGGAGAGAAAACGTGCATTTTATACGCACCATAAATGTATTTTGAAGGATCTAATGAAATGACTCTTAATAGCGGAGTCATAACATCACCCACAATCTGAGGATCAATAATGTCGCAATATAGAAATAGTTGAGATGGTAACCCTAAATGTAAATTAGCAGGACACTTCCCAAAATTTCTGTCTAGGAGATTTGTATTTGGTTCATAACCTAGTTGTAAACTTAATTTGGGTGATAATGTTACGGATGTTATATTTTTATCCAAAACAGAAACAGACACAAATTTTGTTATTTCATCATAACGAAATTTCAAGTTCTCTCCGATACCATTTAATGCTCTCAAAATATGTTCAACGTTATCGTAGTTGGTAGCGGGAATATGTTTTTTGTAGTACACTGTTGATGGTTTATCTTCATTAGGAATTAACATGGTTTTTGTGATGTATACAACATTTTCATGATCTTGAACAGTAAACATTGTGCATGGATATTGAAACTCGACAACTCCAACCAACCATTCACCTTCTAATTTCATAGCTTTTGGTAATTTTGTTGAAAAATTTGTGGTCTTGTTATCAGGAAAGTATTCCATTGAACTATTGCTGAGCAAAGTTAAATAAAAACTTTCTTTATTCATATTTCTTTTAAACTAGAAGCTAAAATCCAACTGTTAAATTTATCTGGATAACCTTTCCACTTCACTAATACTTCTTTTCTGGTGCCCGAATAACGAGTACCAATTATTTTATCTATTTTATATTGTGAGGTGGGGTTGTAAGTGACCTTCTGTAATTCTCTTTCATAAAAAGTACCAACTATTGGTTCATTTTGTAAATCTGTAATTGTATAAACAACCCATGGAGATCTATCAATTATTGAAGATATAATAAATATTTCATCACTCCAATTTGATTCATATCCTTTTTGGAAAACATGTTTATATTTAGTTATTCGAACATAATCACCCACGTTGAAATTTGGTTTTGAATTTTCTAAAGAAAGTTTGTTTGACCCTCTATCATAAAGATTAGTCCAAACTGTCATAATATTGTTGGAACTTACATCACATGGGCACATCTTAATACTCGAGTGAATGCTGTGATTATAAGAGTATATTAAATCTTGTAAAACATCTATATATCTATAAGTATTATTATGAGTGAAATAACGCCACATTTTCATTTTTAGAGTTCTTTGAAATCGTTCAACAATACTAGCCTTAATATCAGGATTGTTAGTGGTATAGTAATTTATCTTTTTGGATTTAAAGTATTTTTGTACATCTTTTGAAACAAATTCTGTACCTTTATCAGATTGTATGTGAGTAGGGGTTGAATTACTTTCAGTAAATATACTTTCAAAACATTCTTTAGTTGTTTCTGAGTTTTTCTTTTTCATTGGTCTTGCAAAAGCATATTTACTAAATACATCAATAACACAAAGTATGTAGTTGAAACCATCATTATATTGAGAATAAGTTCGCATATCACTTAAATCGGCTTGCCACAGCTCATTAATATTTGATAGAATGTACCTATTACGCGGGAATATTTTCCGAATGGGTTTATGTAATGTATATGTTTCTTGTGATTGTAACCATTCCTTCACTTGCTTTTTATCCATTTTACCCTTCATAGCTTTTGATAATTTATCAATACTACCAAAACCAGCGGGGTTAGATGGATCATAATAAATCCTGTTAATTTCTTCTAGTACGGGGTCCATTTTTCCCAATCGATCTTTTTACGTATTTTAGTTATATATCTTTTATCTCCACTGCTCGGTGTAGAAAATTCTTGAACTTCAATCTCAGAGGTTTTGTTCAGATCTTTCGCTTGAAGTTGGTTAATAAACTCACATCTCTTTGGATTTCCAATATAAGTAAGTGGTACTTTAATATCTTTCAATGCTTTAGCAAATCTATCCCACCCTATCGGATCACTTTTTTTTAAGGGTCTAAGTGAATCATTTATTAAATCAACAATATTACTTCCTGGAATTTTTTCATTATCAATTATGACTGTGCCTTCATTATCCCAACGTATTTTACTTTTACTTGTTCCAATTAAGTTTAATAATGACTCACCTTTTTTATTATAAGTTTTTGGTATTAAACTGAGTATTTGTGTTGGTGAATACAGTGGATTTGCCTCACTTTCTATACTTTTAATGGAACCTTTCTCCTCCAACAAAGATTCAGCATCAACTGAACTTTTTAGATCTCTATCTTTATTTTTAAAACCAATTTTAGACTCATTTGAATATTCATTAGATGTATCAGAATAAATTGGTAATCTGAGTGGTTGACGATCCTCTTCGGTAAAGTGAAGGTATCTTTGTAGTGTTTGTAAATATAACATCCACTTCTTTCGGTCTTCCGTCTTACTATTCATAATATTTTGCATTTCAATATCTAATCGAGACAAATTACTTGTATCCTTATTTTCTTGTTTTAATTTTTCAATCAATCCAGGTTCAATAAGTATCATTTTCTTAGCATTTTCCATGTTAACTGGCTAGTCCACTTACTAATCCACTCAATATTGCACCTAATATTATTGGTAAGAAAGTCCCTCCTTTTTGTATAATAATATTTTTTCTTAGTTTATGTTTACACTTACGCACCAGTTTACGGAGTATATTTTTGTGTTTATTCAATTTTTGTTTATCTTGATCTTTAAGTGGTATCTTTCCTTGTAAAACGTTATGAATACATTCACAAATACAATTTATTTCTTTTTCATCACAGGTTTTAAGTAATGCTCTTTGATGTTTTGGTTTAAGCGTATGCAAAGCATTTAGCAAATGTTTATGCGTTGTGACTCGACGATGCATCATTTAGAAATGATTTGAATTGTTTGATTCTTGGTGTATTTAAACTCTTTCGTGGGGACGTAGACTGTACAGTGACCATTAAATGGGAATACATTTGTCTTGATACGACAAAAATCATTTGTATTCTGTTTTAAATCTACCATTAAATATCCATGTGCTTCTAAAGTTGCATCCCTGTAGGCGTCTTCAATGAATTTTGTGTTATCTGGTGACACTTGTCGTGCTAAATATCTTATTTGAGTTTTATCTCGAGGGTTTTTAAAATAAATTATATAACTTGAGTTTAAAGAAATGTCTCTTTGACCTTTACCTTGATGAAATAAATTTTGTGTTAAATAAAATACACTAAGGTTCCGGTGATGACTGCCTTTTGTAAATATATCCACAATTCTTCCATCAGACTCTCTCATTAGATCATCAATAATAATAAGGTGTGGGTTTTCACCATCAAACATATTAAGATTTGGAATTCCTTGATGATAGTTAACATTTGGTAAATTATATAAAGGTTGCATTTCATCAAAGCACCATGTGATATGATTAAAATCACAATTACATATTTCCTTAACTGATTTTATGAAATTTGTTACAAAATTTGACTTCCCACATCCACTTGGTCCGGCCACAATAGCAGTAAACGGATGGATAAAGTGAAACATTTCACACGTCTAGAGTTTAAAGGGATGAAATAAAAAATGAAAATGTTGGTGTAAAAATTTAATATATATATTATATTGCTAAAAATAAATGATCTGTTTACTATTTCTAACACAATTAGTACTTATCAGAATTTCACAATCACCTCAACATCAAATTTAAGTACACAAATAAAAACTACAATTATTTTACATTATTTACAATCAAACAATACTAAACTATTATAAAACTATTAATAAACTATTATATAACATTATAGCAATATCATAATTTTTTTTACAATCAGTACAAATTTTGTATACACACACAGAAATAATAGTAAAAAGTCACTT
Source organism: Colias behrii (assembly GCA_029959065.1). NCBI lineage: Eukaryota > Metazoa > Arthropoda > Insecta > Lepidoptera > Pieridae > Colias > Colias behrii. Next base: position 10,517,692 of record JARWMC010000002.1, read on the forward strand.
ATTTGTATATACACACAGAAATAATAGTAAAAAGTCACTTAGCGTAATTTATAATGTCCCCAAGCCAATGTATCAATGTTGTTGTTCATAATACATCGTTTGGTATCATTATATGATAAAGATGTTTTATTTATTTTTTGTGTAAAAATAGTGTGTTTGATTGACTTAAATCGAAGCATACTACAATATAATACATTTTTATTAAACAAACACGATTTGTAATTTTCCATATTCATTTTTTTGGTAACACTTTTGTTAACCCCTTTTGCCTTTGCTATAAATTTATCTTCTATTTCTAAGGCATACATTTTTGATCGCAACCCTACAAATTCCTTCAATACTTTACCATTATTCTCATCTTTAAAAAAACCTAACTTTTTTTTATTTATTTTTGGATATCCGTAAATATTATTTTCCGGGTAATCTGATGTATCGAAATAGTGAGGTAGATCTGGTTTTATATCCTCATAAAAATTGTCTGTAAAAATTTGATATATCAAACTATCGGTATCGGTGTACAATAACTTAATTTTATTATGAAACTTTTTAATCATGTAGTTGTAATGAAATTCATACATAAGGGTCTTAGATATATCTAAAATACAAAATCCTAAATAAATCGGCTTATCATAAATTAATTTTGTTTTACGTAATTGTATTGCAACTAAATGTTCTGAAAATATTGATAAACTATGGAACTCTGGTTTTGCAATCCAATCCTGAGCACCTAAAACTTTACCACGATTATCCCAGTGAGTTAGTAGTTTAACGTTTACTCTTTTTTCAATATTTTCCATAGTCTTACCGAAGACAGAATTATTCATTAATTTAAAAAAGTCTTTTTCGAAGTTTGATGTAGCTAACGTTCTCAAAGTAGTATTTAAGTCTATGTATTTCTTTAACCAAGAACTCTGTTTAAATTTTAAAATTCTATGTACTTTAATTAATTTCATTCCCATTTCAATGCATTGTTTTAAATTCCTGTAGTGAATGATGTATTTATTTTTATTATTTAAATTAGGAACTAATTTAGTTTCATTAGTATTACCCACACATATGTTTTCAGGACATAACGGAAAGTCAGAATGCAAATTATGAAGTTCATCAGGATATTCCAAATCAACTTCTAAAACATAACCGAAATCAGAGTTATCCGGCACATTATAATCTGTATTAGAATCTATCCATTCGAAACCGCCAACAGGAAGAGATTGAGACATTGCCCAACCATATAAATTATTCGCATCAAAATATGTTAGATATGAATTAGGTTTTTCACTATCATAATCCTCCATGAATTTATTATTTGCTCTAGCAAAACGATTGCTACACTGAGATACACCCCCTCTAATACCAGCTTTAAAAAAAGCAATTTTGTCATAGTCCGTTAACAATTCTAATTCTATTTTGGTAAATTTTAACATTGCATCCCAACTTAAACCTGGGGCAGTATAGTAATGAGCAGGATCTAATCCATAAGTTTTAATACAAAGCTTTCTAAAGTTTTCGAATACATCAGTCAAAAGTAAAACATCAGTTTTTAAATATAAATCGGAATAATCGGACATACTACTACACTTAAAATGTTGCCAAATATCTTTTGCATGATTATAATCATCATTTGAAATATTTGTATCTGTGAGTGAACTATAAAAATGGTGTTGATCAGGAAGTGATGGATGTTTCAAGCAATCACTATTACACATAAATTCATAAGGATAAATACCTTTCCGTCTTAAAAGTGAAAAATCTTCATTATTAGGATAGTTCCTTTTTAGTTCTGTAAACTGATCATCATTAAGATTTTTAGCTAGTTGATCTAAACTACACGATAAAAATTTCAATGAATCTACAAATCTTAAACTTACTGATTGATTATTATTTATTGTTAACTGTTTTGAAAATGATATGTATCGTTCTTTATTTTGCGGAATAACTTCAACTTTGCCATCATAGAGGTTTAATGCATGGACAATGAAATGAGCATCGTAGTGACTGAGGTTATGTAAAAATATTGGAATATGACGAGGGGTTCTGTACTTAGTACTACACACTTGATGTGCAACACCTCTAAAACTACCAGTGTACCAATCAAAATCGTTAAAAGGATCTCCATTTAACTCAGTTTCACAAATATGACACATGTTTGAATTTGAAATTTTAATTTTATCTTCATCTGATAATGGAACGGGACATTTTTGGAAACTATTTTTTTTAACTATTGTTTTCACATCTTCGCAAAGGCGATTCATAAACACTTGTGCACAGTTTGGCCCACTATACGTCTCATATTTTGATAATCTGTTATCATATGAACATTTAATGTAATAACCAAAACTATACACTTCATGTTTTTGAATATTAATTGTACTAGGCTTGGATGGATCGTTACTACATGATTCTATCGGGTTCAAAAATGCCTCAAAGTCTGCATAAACCACAAAGGGCATTTCCAACTTTTTCGCGAATTTATCAAATTTTAATTTATTATTTGAGGTTGCTTTACCAAACCAATTCAATTTGGAATCCTCGCCGTTTGGTAATTCCGTACAAATGTGAGCGCAATCATATTGTTGATGGTTATTAAGTCTTTCCTCTGATGGGAAATGAAGTAAACATGAATCACATATATAAACTGCATGATGATGACTTGATATTTGTGAACTAACTAATCGCGATAAGTTTTTAATATAACAGTAATGATTGTTAGTACCATTCGATATATATAGTAGGTTAATATGATTAGGTGTACGACATTTTGTTAAATATAAAGGACCTACAACAGAATTACACTTTTTTTCTTTATTATATTCTAGGCCAAAAACATTAATACTAATATTGTTTAATTTCTCTACTTTTGATATATCTGCAATTTTAACCGGAAAAGAAATACCAGTAAATTTTAGTTTATTTCCATGAATTGCGTAAGATGCTACCCGATCTACACTTTTACATACAGGATATAAACCAGAGAGTAATGCCCATTTAAAACACATATTATCATTATTTTTAACATTGATTACAGCTTTTTTTGATTTAATATCTTGAGGAAGGTCGATATATGAACTACCACGTAGGGGGTTGAATTTGTTAACATTCATATCTATGTATTTAATTTGATTAAGACTCCAACCACTATCTTTTTTTTCAAATTGACAAATTTTACCAACTACAGTGTCTATTAAAAAGCAACAATTAGGTTAGGTTAGGTTAGACTTTGATAAACAACGCACGAGCCGAGCGAGCAAAGCGAGCGTGCCGCGGCAGCGGCCGGCGAGTGCCAGAAGCGAATCGCTTTTTAAAAAAGCAACAATTATGATAATATAGTACGATAATATATAAATATAGTTATAGGATTTTAGACGTATTTTTTCTTGAATATAATAATACATCGTTTGGTTAGAATAGTGAGGTAGGTCATAACAAAGAAGTTTAATACAAAAGCAGTGATAAGCGAGGTGCACAATGAGTAATAGATAAGAACGCCGGACGGTGTAATTAGCTAATAGGAAAAGGTGAACCATGGGACGCTAATGACCCACCGGATATCAATTAGATAAGAGTTAATCGATCTGCACATCTCCGAAACCGTGCATCCTATCGCTTCGGGAGTGAGTGCTATCGACTCAGCGTGGCCGCTTTAGTGGGAAAAGAGTCCAAACTTTTTTTTTTTTTTTTTTTTTTTTTTTTTTTAGGATGGGGTACCACTGATTTGCGGGTTCGCCAACACGTGATTCGCCATCACAACTACTACGATACCAAGTAGTACACAAACGGAATGGTGTAATATTCTGGTATGTTTTTGAAAACTTTTTTTTGCTCTTGCATTGTGAGTTTGATACGTCGGATCACAAAATATTATTTTGTAGTTCAACAAATTTTGATTTCAATTTCATTAATTTTTAATCTATAAAGTTTTAGTTACAAAAATATGGAATCAAAAGCCTTCAAGGATTTATTTCTTGTTGATTACAGGTAGAAGCGAGGTGTAATGAAGAAGGAAACTATTCTTTCCATTTACCATCAATAGAAAAATTAAAGGAATTTAATTTATAACATTTATTTGGCTATCTTTATCGCATCGTGGACCTTGGTGGTTATTAGCAACGAAAATTTAACCTGAAATCTGAATATTATGACTAAAAATCATAATCAAATGCATAATCCATCAATAAAAAATGTTAAGAAGTTTGTATACTTAATGCTTATTAAGATACGGTACTAATCAATTAAAAGCAGAGATAGGAATAATGAAAAAAAAAATACTATTCTTATACTTTATTCAATAACAATACTACAGAATACACTATCATAAAATAAAAATACTCCGCTAAAAGAACACCTCCACTGTTACCATAAATCTGTAATTGATCTTGATAATCCTTTAATTTCCTTGCCAATATGTTAAGTGGTTTTTGTCCAATGTACTTAAGCTGTGCCTCCGATAAATGTTGCAAATTTTTAGGTAACATTTCAAGCATGACCTGTAATATTTTTAATGAGTATAAATCTCTACGTATACACTTTATTAGACCATTAGCTTTTCCCGCAACCTTGTGAGCGTGACCTAACCCAGCCATAAATCTGACATCAAATAGAAAAGGATCAACTTTGCCGGCCATTTTAATCCCTAAAAGTAGAATTATCAAAAACCCTAAATACATAAATAAATGTACATATCTAAATTCATCTTCTCAATAACTCAACGTAATGCAAACTTACTTTAGAAGTGATGCCAGACATAGCTTTAGGGTTGATAGAACTGAGATGATGCCCTGAAACCTCTGCTAATAAAAGTCCCAGGCGAGCTACATCGTTAGCACTCCAGCTATACGACTTTCCTAACACCTAAAAAGTAGTACCTATATAAATATTATAGTTAACTCAGTTTTTTGTTTCATACTTTATTGCGTCTATAAAACCAAAGGGCGTTAAAGTTTTAGGAAATCATTATTTTTTGTTAAATATTTCAAATATTGATATTGACGGTCAAATATACTACTGAGTTCTCAAAAAGTAATCGAGATACATAATTGAAATCGTAGTAGTTATAATTTACTAGAAAACCTTTAAAAAAGGCCTCATCCTATAAATAAGAGAAAATAAGCTCTACATTTTTTTTATTACAATTATTTCTCAACTAACTTGTGTTCTCATCATCAGAGCGAGATAGAATCGTCTTTGTAACGGATCGCAGGCATGAATATGATAAAATACCTGAAATTGTTTGAAATGTGTAAGTCTAATAAATAGGCGATGGATAATAACATTTAAAAAAATCTACCATACAAGTTTACAATGATCTCAACATGGACATTATAACACGAACATGGACTAAAATGTGAATACATGTTCGTCAATCGTGATACCTTTTTATCCGATTGCAAAAACGATATTCCTAATTTTTTAAATCTTAAAGCTAACCTTTTTTTTTTTTTAACGTTGGGAAATGCTTTTACGCATCCCCCTCTACAGTTTTGCTGTATGAGGGGGTATGTGGGACTCGCAGGAAGCCATACCCACTAAAACCCAACGGTGGCCACCGTTCAACTTCGGCGGCAGGGGTTAACAGCTAGGCCTTATACCCCCACGCTAACCTACGACGAGTAGTTAGCTGCTCTTAAAAGTGCGTTCTTAATTAGATACTTTTGCATCATTATTTCAAGTCGGGGGAGGAGAAAATTCTACATAGAAATTGTATAAAAGTATCATATAGACATACAAACACGTATACCTGGTGTGAAAGCTGTAAGAATGTATTTTCAGGCACCCTTCTCATGAATGTCATAGGCACGCCGCATAGTAAATTGTTCATTAAGTTTAAATATCTAGGCTCCGACCACTTCGGATTTAAGGTTATATATCTACTAGCCACCAACCCGACCTAGAAGAATTTTCATATATCGTAGCGTTAGCAAATTTTGGAAGATTCAATATCTATATAGTCGTACTAGCGGTCCGCCCCGGCTTCGCCCGTGGTACCTACATGTTTAAACTATCCTATCTCTCAAGTTGGATCGAACTGCACATGGTGTGCGAATTTTATTATAATCGGTTAAGTGGTTTAGGAGTCCATTGAGGACAAACATTGTGACACGAGATTTATATAAATATATTAAGATATCTACGAATTAATTCCTTTTTGACATTACGCGTAAACTCTACAGTTTTTGAAGGGCCATGTCTCCATCATTGCCATCCATTGCCAATATGATGAAAAAAAATTAAGAAAGTTGCGCGAATAATTTAAAAAATTAAGAAAACTTAACGACCTTATAAACTTTTCTAACGTTACCAAACATCTATCGGGTCAGATTGTTAGATAATAAAAACTGGATAAATATGTTGACTTAATGATTCAAAGCTGCTAATTTATTACGTCGTACTTTGAATAACTAAGAGTGTGACGTCAAACGATAGATAATTTAAAAAAAAAAAACAGCTTCAATGTACTCAATATTAAATGTCTGCACTGCCTGCGATCTAACTTCTACATACCATAAGCTTTTTATAAATATAATCAAGCTATACCTATATCTAGAACAGCTGTGAATCTTCTTCATATATGTACCTAGAGTTATTTAGTTCTTGATGATTTCGCCAATATCTGACATAACTTATCAAAGGACACACATCTGACACAAATCTGACATAACTTATCAAAGGAGAGTTGGTTTGTTATATTGTAAAATAAACAATCCAAATAATTTGATTATCACGTTCATATAGTGTTAAACTTTTGGAGCCATTGCCGATAGCACACTTTTGCAATAGTTGGTGACTGTCAACCTCCGAACTTTTGCGTAATTCCAAACTGTGCTCTCATCAACTTGGCCTTATAGCCTAGAATCTGTGCTCTGTGTTATCAAATACAGGATAAAAATGCGTTTATATGCCTTTTTCCTGTTCGTTTATTTATTTAACCATACAGAGACGAACTTAATTCGTAGCATTTTATCAAAAAAGTAGCTCTATATTTAATTAAAACGTTTTTCTTTACTTATCTAAGACTTAAAGACAACCTAATCGTTTGTACAAAATATTATTCTAAGTCGAATGTAGGTATGATGTTTCGAAATCCGTTTAAGTATACATAACTTGCCTCATATTTCCTACTAACTTATATAATAATCATTGCCAATACAGTTTAGTGTGTTCGGATAATGTGTATTTTAATCTAAAAGGAACGAAAGGTCATTGCTAGAAGTAACAAACATTCTTAGTTGATAATATCAGTCTCGGATCCTCATTTCAATATTATACCTGATGTCTATCCAAGTGCGAGTGAGTTCCAATGTAAGAGAGGATTCGCACGTCACTCAAATTCAGCTTCGACATTTCTTTTCCGTTAACATATCTGAACAATGGACGATACTTAGCCAGGGTCTCGTACGAAATCACACTTGTCTCTTGATCTCCTTTGACAACATTCCACATGGCTGCGAGTTTCTCGCGAGCTATTTTCATCATGGATATCGTTCGAGCCTGCAAAAACATTTAATGGTATGACCTATAAGACACTGCGGTAGGTAGTTCTAAGACATGTACTGTTACATACATACATAGGTAGGTTATATACCTACTCGTCGCAATTCAAAATATGAATTAATTAACATGTTGCCTAACACCTTATATATGTCGCAGGCAAATTGTATAATCTCGCCTTTTACAAGCGCGCGGCATTTTGTAATATGCTGTGTATTTACTTTTTTCAAACGTCCACAAGAAGACGGTTGCGAACCGATGGAGCCCTCGCTTCGCGGGGTTCCTATTTCTGTGTAGTTTTAAAAACAAGAACCTAACCTAACCCACCCCCTTATCCAAACCAAAAATTTCTGATTACGAATTCTCGACATATAACAAAATGCCTAGCGTTTGTAAAGTGACAGACGCCGTTTGTAAACAGAGGAAATTGTACAATTTGCCTGCGACATATATACATTTTAAGGTGATAATATGTACAACAAGGTCTTATATCTTCGTGAACGTGTAAACATATTTCACTTACAGATTGAAGTACATAATCAGAAGGCAAACGGGATATATCATCTAAATCTCCATACAACAGTATTGCGAATGCATTCACCGCTGTTTGCATATAATCTTTTGTTATTTTCAGGCTACAATACCCACGATGTATGAACTCTGCCATTGGTATGTGTACTCCACTCTTATTCTGGTACAATTCACTCCTGAATAATAAAAAAGAAATACATGCGGCTATATTCTGGCTCCAAGGCCAGGAATTTCTGAAAAGTTCTGTTAAAGTGACAAATTTATCATAGCCACCACTACTACCATTTTCATTGTATTTTGTATTAATTATAGTCATGACCTCCTGTTTTATGGTAAACGTAAAGGCATAACAGAAGAGAGTTCAGAAACAGTTATCAGATAAAATATAATTTTAAGCCTGTAAGCGGAGACGTAAAAGTCTACCTTACATCATATTCTCTACTATTAGTAAAGCTTGATAAACCTGAAAATTTTCCCATCAGGCTGATGCAAAAGCTTTGCTGTTTTGTTCTCCTTCTTATCTAAAGTGAGTCGTTTTCTTTCTTCCATACCTATAAAATAAAATCATAAATTCTAGGCTTTGATGCAATAGATACTAAACGTCTTAAAACGTGACTCAGAATCCATAAACTGCGATTGTAGGAAATCAACTTCCTTTTATTACAATCTCTAATTGGTGTAATATTCACAACTATAGCGAAAGATCTATTTTTATACAAAAAAAAATATTTTTTATTTACAAAAATTGGATTCTAAATCAGAAAACAAGTAGTGTGCATTAAAAGGTTCAACACTTGCCATCATACGATCCGTTTCCAAAGATAACTTCTTCAATATTTCTTTGTAATGCAATATATGGATCTAAAAAGAAAGCTTCAATTAAATTATCGATCCTAGAAATACTTCTATAAAAAAATCATACAGTAATTAAATATTTGGTGAAAAATTAACAATAGGTACAGCCTGACAATTTTAACTCCATAAAAATACCAAAAAAAATTTTTACATACCAATGTCATAAATAACATTTTGTTTTGTTGTACGTATCGGTGTGGTTTTAAACTTCGGATGATTTGAAGGCTTTATCTTAAGAGGACGTCGCCATTTTTTTGCGAGAGCGAGTTTTTGGCCTCCTTCATATTTCAAACAGGTAAACTCTGAAAATATTTTATTGTATAGTACACTTACACCCATCGTAGAAATTACATTTAGAAATATTTTCATTGAATCCAAGCTATATGAGATAAAAGCCAAATCTCATAGTAACACATATCAAGTATAATGTGGTATATAAGGGTATAATGCTAAGAAACCTAAAAATATAGTGAATATGCAAGAAGAAGAGCGACTTAAACATCGCTAGAGCTTATTAAATATTGGTATAATATTTCGGACATTATACTGCTTACTTATACACAAGTAGGCATCTTACGTTTTGCCTCATCATCACTGAGTTTTGAAATTGTAAAATGATTATTCGTATAGGCCGTGTTGGCGGCAAAATACAAGCACATTAACAACAAATTGATGTAGACCATAACAGGTTGTATCTTGCTTATTTACATAAAATCGTTGATGAATCTTAATCGATATGGCCGAGATAATTATTAATCTCTATCTACCATAGACAGTTCAAAATTGGGTTCAATTTCGTTTGCGTAATGAATATTCTGCACTGAATTAATAAGAAAATGTTACAAATGGTGATATATTATTTCGTCAATCTTGATATTTACAACTTCTACACGTTTTGGAAATAAAGCTGATATTGAGTTGGAATTTTTATTTTCTCCATAACATTCGTCGATAATAACAAAGTAGGTATGATTAACACGTTCAGTACGGCATCGGGTCGAAAACACCTGAAGTGAACTATTCGCGCGGGCCGGAGAGAGATTTCTATTGCTATCGCATGGGCCGGGGTAGTTTACTTTAGGATTTTTTGTAGTGAGAGTGTGACAGATATACTGACTGGTATTCTGCCACTAAATAGTACCCATAAAAGGAAAAATATTGTATCGGATCTTAAAGACCTGATACGGCCTGCAAAGAAATTTTGTCCTTGCAGGACGGATATCGGATCTAAAAGACCCGATGCCTGATAACCCGATAGCCGGCCCTTGGTGACAGGTCAGTTAATTAGTGATGTGCATAATAATTAGACGTTGCGATATTGTATTGATATCTATTATTATATATCTAACAAAATTTTACGATTATGACGCGGCAATGGATGCCGTGGTTGAGATTTTTGATAGTTTGAAAAAACATTTTTTTCAAAGAGAAAAACAAATTTTGGAAAATAGATTTTACATTTTTATAGTGATTCCAAGAACTTTTTGATTCACCCTCGTATTGTCATAACTGTTATAATGAAGCGCATACTGTTTTTGAGGTAAAAATAAATTGATTTTTTTTAATTATATAGTCGATTCATTTGACATCACTAGCAATCATATTCACTAGTGCCGGGATCAGGTGTATAAGATCCTATAATTTTACTACTAATTTAACCTCCTTTAATGATATTTTTTTCAAAAACGGGTCTAATGTTGTTATGCAGTGATTCAATAACAATACATTTCAAGAAAGAATATTCAAAAAAGTCTTCAACTGGATGACACATTTGATTTTAATGTCAAAAGGTGTAACAGGTCCTTTCCACCTGATGCCGGCCGTAAATGAAGTTCACCAACAGGTCTTGTAAGCCCTATGCCGGCCCAACGATAAGTAGCCAAAATCGGGCCCCGTCTTGAACGTGTTAAGAAGCACCCGCAGCATGGTTAGTGACCGAAAACATATCTTACTAAACGAAGTTCGAATAATTCACAAAGGATAAAATCCTTATCACATCCTTACTACATTATGAGACCCTCAATATGTCACTGCTATGCACAGCGACTCTTTCAATTTTATACCACTAACTACGTGACCATGGTGTTCACTGATCTCACAATTGATCTCGACTCAAACAAATAGATTAAAGAAGTAAGAAATAAATTACGTTTTGCTTAATCTATATCCTCAAAAAAATAAATTGATGTGCATAAATTAGTTAGATAAGTCTAATTTTTAGCTCAAGCTCTAGATATGTTATCCAACAAGTAGTTATCCAACACAGGTATCCAACATAGATCATGCAATATACCTTTACCTACATAAATTATTATTTATGAACGTATTCTGCTCATAATGATGTCAAACTTCAATGTTGTAATATGTCGACAATAATCAAAATAATGACAGTTCTCTAAATTTTTATAAACTTCTTATTATATTCTTATTTATTAGTTAAATTCTAAATGGCTTCAACATCTTCAAGTGATGGTAATGATGACGAAAGTTTATGTGGAGAATTCAACAACAATGCCACTCCTTGGGCCATGCATCCTTTGGTTTATTACACGCAAATGGTACGTTTAAAAATATTGAAACTCTCATTAAAACTAATAAACAATTAGAAATTAAATTAAAGTAGTGCTTACTCAAAGGAATACTTCTTCACTTGAATAAATTATAGTCTGGTCAAATATTGAAAAATTATATATTTGAGCAAGTCATCAGTTGCTTTTTGAATGATCCTGTTAACAGGATTGGCTCAGGCTTAAATACTTCAATTAATTACGTTATAGAATCTTGATTTAAATAAAGTAAATCTTAATAATTTATTTTTGTCTTCAGCCTATATAACTTAATAAATAAATAAAGCCTTAAATATATATCCTAAAACAGCGAAGGAGTGTAAATTACAACTCATTAAATGGTTAAAATATAAAAATTACGAGGAAATAGAGGAATTATTAAAATTAAATAAAATATTTTTTAAATAAAGCAACATATATAATATATACACATTACACACACACACACACACACACACACACACACACACACACACACATGCACACGCACACGCACACACACTCACACACACACACACACACACACACACACACATACACACCTGTTCTGTTCCTTATAATATATCTGAATAGTTTTTACAGGTAAATTAGCTTGGAGAAATTTTTGCATATGTAGTGGTGTGTATATTACTCAGATCTTAGAGCGCGTTTCCACTATATCGTTCTGGCCTATACAAAAATGTTTCGATATCCTAACATTACTATTTAATTTTATACTTATTCCTAGCAACACTTTTGTTTTCAATAAAAACAAGTTTTTATTTGAAAGAAAATGGTTTTGACTTTATAAAAAAAAATATATCATTCAATTTTACGTCCTTGAGCAAACGACAAGGCGACTACCGTGAAACAATAAAATATCGTGTCCATAATAATTTGTTTCATAATTAATATTTGACCATAATAATTACGAAACAAAACAAATAAATAAATCGTCACTTGATAGTGGAAAGTGGAAACACGCACAAAACCAGAATAAACCAGTTTACGCTGTCCGCAGGTGCCACGTGCAGTCGTTTGGTAGCGTTAGAACATAAAGCACATTTCATTCAAAAATTATAATTATTATGTACGTAGTTTAATTGATAAATTTTGTATTTGTTGATTGTTGTTATTATTTGTTATTATTGTTATAATATTTGTTGAAGTGAATTACATGTCCCGCAGCCGGAGGCCCCAAATGAAAACTCAGATGTACTTAAAAACTACATTTAATAGCTAAAATGAGACTTTTACACCCATGTCTGCACGATGCAGACCGGAGTTAAAGAATGAATTTATACAGTTTAATAATTATAAAGACGTAAGCTTGGATGCTAACTAAGGGAAATCGCATCGACATTCTATTCCCGTGCGAACGGCGTATTCAGCAGTTTTGTATGAAGGCAGGGCCATAACTAGTGTTTAATTTGTGTGTAAGTGTTGTAACTTTATATTGTTAATTCAATATGGCTCCAGTGTTAAAACATGGTCGAGGCAAGCCTTTGACTTCTCAAACTAAAGAATTAAACTTTAAATGTCGTTTCTTTTTCAGGTTAGTAAATTTTTCATTTTAGTAACATTGTTAATGTAAAAGTTATATGTATGTTAAATGTGCAAATATTAAAATAAAGTCTCATCTTTTTCAGAGGAGAAACACATATAGTTTAATTTAAAATCCCTTATATATACAGGGTTACTTGTAAAACACCGGCAACCTCGCAGGACAAGATAGCTAACATCATAAGTAACAACATTTCGACTTTTGATAATTTGTTAGATTTTATTTTCATACAAAAATAAATATTCATTTAATTTTCCGTCTGAATATTATAAACTCTACGCCTCCCAAAAATTACGTAAACAAAAAGCGAACAAGAGGGGGAAGGGGGCGTCGCGTCGTCCATCCGATAATTAATAGAACATAGACTTACAAATGTAAGGAGAGTACAATAAAAGTTTAAAAAATCATTTAAAAATAATTTATTGCGTTATGCCAAAAGTCGTAGAACAAATGTTGTTACTTATGATGTTAGCTATCTTGTCCTGCGAGGTTGCTGGTGTTTTACAAGTAACCCTGTATAAAATAAAAACTAAAAATAAAATGTTGTTTTATTTTATTTGCTGACCATACACTACTACAAACGCAAAAATTTCTCCAAGCTAATTTACCTGTACCTACATATTTATCTTTATATCACTTTTTACTTTATTAAAGAAAATGTTATTCGTGTAACAATAAATGGTAATGTACTCTAGGAAGAGCGAGATGTTCTAACACAAGCTATTAATGCTTAAAAGGATGTCTCAATGACTGATATAATTGTAAACATATTTGTTACTGAATAAATATTTTTGATTTTGATTTTGATTTGATTTTGATTCAGCCGTACCATCGAAACACGAGAAGCAGGGAAAGAAAAAAACGTAATCCTAATTGCTTTGTAAAAGCTTTTAGATGGTACACTCAGGTAAAGAAACACGTTTATTCTTAGCTCACATAATATGAGTGGAATTTTTGGAGATACATTACGTAAATTAAAAAAGTCTTAGCCGAATTCTAATAATATCGTAGATCTAAAAATAAGAAATAATTTTGTTTCGAATTTTATTATCCTTAGAACTTGACTTATTTTATTAATATTTATAAACGTCCCCGGCTTAAAATGTATCGTCAAGCTGAACGATTTTTATGAACTATATGAAATATTTTTATACGTGCCTACTATGACTATGAGGGATAAGTTTTTTCTTATCTCTCTGAGTATATCTTATTATTAGAATAGAATCTTCGATTCGTACCAATTTTAAGGTTTCATGGGTACTGTTTTTCTATAAGTTTTATTCTTTTGACTTCTTAATTTTATTAATTATTCCCCTGCACATTTAAGGAGCGTAATCCGTGTCAAAAAACAAACTCGACAACAACAAATACACCAGATATCGGAGGATTCGCGACGTGGCTTGATGACAAATATACAGAATTTCTGCAAGAAAGTCGAGTCGCCCGCATGAAATATACCCTCCAGCAAACTTCAACGGTGGAAATGGACAAAGTTTCTAATAAGTATGTTGTTGATTTTTCGGACATTGTGAAAGCTTTCCTCAAAAATCATGAATATTATAGTTTATCTTATTAAAAAAATGAATGCTTTTTAAATGCTGTTCCGTTATTGTATTAAATTTGATTGGTGATGATGATGTCCCAAGCCCCAATTTGATTATTAAATACATAAAATAAAATTATTTTCATGATGACAATCACTTCACTTCATACAGTGTCGTAGACGTACTCTTATTTTACTTATCTAGTGGCTAAATATTATATATGAATGAAAAAAAGCCTCAATTTGTTTTAGTTTTAATGCCTCCGACTCTTGTTCAGCAAAGAAGTTTCAGACAATAAAAAGGTAGGCTTTTTTATCAAATTTCTTGTTATGGGTTCGTATCAAATTTCTAATTATACAGAGTTTTTTAGTCCGCGGAAAAGACATCGTAAGCTTACAAACAGCAAAGACAATGGAGATATTCTCTTGAGGTAAGGTGACATTTAAAAATAAACGTAATTTGAAACCAAGAAGCTTATATCTTATACACTGGAGATTTCGGTATGAACATTTGACGTGTAACAAGAAAATTGTTGTGTTTTATCACTTTCACACCTAACTTGGTATTGCCACTGTTAATACGAAGTTTTCCCAAGGCTACTATGTATGCTGTAATATTCTGTGCAAAAGGTTAGTTTTTGTACATGAGTTTGTTGATAAATTGCCAACAACGTCATTCAGAAGCATTGTTGGATGAGACAATTATTATTTATGCTAAATAAAATAAGTATCTGAACCAATTATTAAAAAGCGATACTCCCTGATTATGGGTAGTTACCATAATAAAATTGTAGCAACTCTCACTTTGACAATATGGCATAAGTGTCAAAAAAATTGCGTCGCTTCGAATATTTAAGTTAATATTGTTGCGTATTTAATAAATATTTTCCGAATATAAATAATGTATTGCATTGTGAAAAATTGCAGAAGTTTTTGGACACCAAATTCTGGCTTAAAATTTCACAGGCAAGTGTATATTTACGCTATTTACAATATTCCTCAATACTCATGCATTTACCTGTTTAGAATCATTTTCATGGCAAAAATCGTCAATTTTATCATCATTTTAGTAATCAATCATGCTAAATATCTTCTATCTATCTTCTTTTCCTAATAATTTCATCATTTTTCAATAAACCAATTTAACAAGTAAGGTAACCATGATGACGAGTTTTTACGGATAGCGAAGAGAAAATATTGTAATAGTTAACAAAATTATGATGAACATTTAGAACACCATTTCAAAGATTTTTATACTAGTAATGAAACAACGCACGACATCGATATTGCACTCACATGTGGTTTTATGTTTGTTCTTCTTTAACATAGAAATTAATAGTTCTTTTAACTTACCAAATTTTTTTTGTTTTACTTATTTCAGCTTTCCAAAAATGAAATAAAAAGAAATAAATGGCTGTCCATAGTGCCTATCAAGGGTAAAATTTATCAACATGCCAGAATATGCAGTTTGCATTTTAAGCCTGAGGATTACGGTCCAGAAAAAAAATACCTTTTGAAAAGTGCTATACCTTTTTATTTACCACATTCTTGTTACTGCGTCTCAACTGTGGATAAAGTAATTTTAATTATATTATAATTAACCACCATGAAACCATTAGTAACCGTAAGTACAGCTCCTGAAAGACATACGGATTTCTGAGAACTGTAATATAGTTACCACACATCAACACTAGCGATGCAACTCTCCCTTTGGAATATTGAAAAGTTTTAGACTGAAGCTTGAGTAACCAAAACGATGTTTTAATGTATGTAGCACTCATTTTAATTAAAAAATCGTAGTATGAGATCAAAAGTTATCAAGCGTTATTTAAAACTATCATTCTCTATCAATTAAAATGGTATGTACCTATAAAGATGATAATTATTCATGTAAGTTGACCAGTAATATTATAATATAAATACTGTTAAAAATATATGTCGTTATTATTTATGGACCATGATTTTTAGTTTTTTTTATTTCGAAAAATCCTGAATATACAAACCAGTGTGGTCACCCACAGAAAGAGACAAAAAACAACACTGACGTCATTCAAGGTTATATTTTCTTGTGACAAGTTAATGGTCATAGTGCAATCTCCAGTGTATTAGATATAAGCTTCTTGTTTGAAACTTTTATTATTCCCAAGTTATGTATAATAATGTTTTATTTAACATTTTCAGATCTAACAAAAGCTTTGAATTTATTCTGCGGCCCAAAAATCTGTCCCGCGCTGCTTCCGAAACGTGTCCAAGGTTCCTTTTATTTTTTTATCCTATTATTTTACTTTATACTCATTATATAATTTTTCTAATGTGTATTTTTTATAGACAAGGGTCATGTTGCACGAATTCTACAGAAGCAACAACGGACAAAAAAAGAAAAACAAAATCTCAAAGTTTAACTAGCATTTTGGTTGAAAAAGAAGTTTATTCAATTCCATATGATGTCATGCATACTGATAAAGTGGTAAGTAAATAAATTTATTATTGACAAATATAGGATTGTGGTCGATCATGTTTATTATTACTTATTCATGACGCTTGCTGTCGTCATAAAAATATCGAGATGAATATCGTAATGGCTAAAACGCATTTTTAGAATATTACAGATTTTATATTATTTCTATACGTTAAAAATTTAAATGTAGGTATTGGCGAAGAATCAAGCACAACAAAACGCAAATTAGCATTCGTATGTATACCGTCGATAGAGTGAAACCTGGTACCTCTAACATTGAAAAGTATTCAGATAGGTATTTATTTAATACATATAGCATGTTTAATTAACTATGTTTTTGCAGTTCTGTAATGAAAACTGTTCAGTCAACCAGAAGAATAAACAAAAATGTAATGTATCGTGCCAATGTTCTGAAATAGTTGAAAAAGTCGATAGATCTATTCAATATCAATCAAATGCAAGACGTCAAAACTTTCAAGTTTTATGTGCTTGCATCAAAGAACCTGAGTCACCAACACAAACTCAGGTACTATTTGCTAATTTATAAATAGAATTGAGATTTGCCTGTATGTATTTTGTACATTTTATTTCGTTCTCTAGCACTTATTTTTAATCTCAATATGCGACATGGTAGTGGTTGGACATCATATGTTACAGTAATAAATTAATTAAACATTCAGTTCGAAAATTTTATCAAAATCATGAGTCCTCTTTTATTAATAAAATCAAACACGGTTATTATATTCCAAGCCGTTTGTTTAAACTGCAATATTCTATTTATTCTTGTCTATTGATACTACGAATTTTATTTAAACGAGAATCACTTACAAAATTATTTGTATTTGTAATAATAACCTCTTAACCTTTATATTCTTCAGGTCAATACTGTAGAACAAAAATTATCAGTGTGTACATGTGCGAATGGAACACGAAAAGAACCTTCTACGTATTCAGAAAAATACTACGCAAGAAGTAAACCTACATCGAAATGTGCCAATGATGGAACCCAAACATCTGATTATCCCATAAACTTTGTATGTAACACATTAATGAATTCAAATGCCTCTCAATTAACATATCTTTCTTGTTAATTATTATTAACGTGTCTTCATAATACAGACTTTATTTATATATGATTCATTTACAGGTTACTGCTCTTCAGAATCCACTGTTTATGAAAATAATATGCTCAGGAAAATAAAAAAATACACGTACCTAGTATTTTTGAATCACATTTTAAATTAATTGTTTTGTAATTTAACGTACTTACATGTTTATGTACTTGTCTTTTTATGTAGTGTTTTATTCACATAATTTAAGAATGTCAAATGAAAATACGTATAATATACAAAAATACTTTAATAACAACTGCTTAGTCTTTTATTTACAATATCTTAATAGCTAACTTATTAGTTAGGTACTCCGTAAGAAGTAGCTGGTTTGTTTTGTGGTAAAAATGCAAAACTACTTCCAGAGCTGCTCGATTGATTTACTGATGCCACTCCATAATCAGATGAGGGGGCTGAGGGGCCTGATGGCGATGAAATCAGCTGCGATGATGAACTCTGACTAGATATCGATGAAGTTGGTAAACGAGAGTTTTGTACAAAGGATGAGATTTCTATGCTAGGCTGAGCATTTCCTAGACTCACTCCTGATACCAAAGACAAATAACCCTTGTCTCTCGCCGTTGAATGTTCGTTATCCCTAATGATATTCTGAACTTGGCTAACTACATGTTCGTCAAGAGCTTCTCTGTGTGTTTGTTGCTGCTGTGGGCTGTTATACTGAGTTAGGTCAGCTTGATAGCTGTTTACTGGTCCATTGTTTTGGGATACTTGAGCGTCGTTGTATTGGTCCAAATCCGCTTGGTAGCTTGACAAAGCAGATTGACTAGACTGTGACTGGAAGGGAATAATGGGCGCTGGAGCAGATGGTTGTTGATAAGAGTAACCGGATTGCTGTTGCTGCAGCTGAGGTTGAGAGATAATTGGAAGAGGTTGAGGCAAAGGACGAATTGGCTGTGGTGATGGCTGGTAGCTGTAGGATGGGAGTGGTTGAGGTTGTTGGTATGAATGTTGTGGATAAGAGATTGGTTGTTGGTAGCTTGGGAGAGGCTGTGGGTAAGAGATTTGTGGCTGTTGTACGATTGGGAGTGGTTGTGGTTGGTGGTAAACTTGCTCAGGTGGGTTATAGATTTGCGGTAATTGTGGGACTCCGTACGATGTTTGGGGTTGTGGTCGAGGTTGTGAGATGAAAATGGGTTGAGGAGCAGGTTGGGGTAATACTTGAGGTTGTTGCACAAACACTGGTCTTGGGGCGGGTTGCTGTTGAACGAAAGCCGGTCCTATGTTTGGCTGCTGATAATTGTAACCATTGTTTGATTGCGCCTGTTGAATGAATTGCGGGGCTGGCTGGGGTTGTGGCCTTACGAAGACAGGTGCTGGTTGAGGCGCCGGTAAATTAAAAGATAGCGCTTGGGGCCCCGGTTGTGGGAGGTGGTAAGGTGCTTCGGCAGCAATGGCCGCGACCACTGACAATATTATTACCTGAAAAAAAATATATGATGTATTTGATATGACTTGCACTGCAATATTATAAGCCTTAACTTATAAATACAACAAAATGTCTAATATAAAAATTATACACAGCTTTATTCATGTATAATTTATGATAATTATGCAGATTTTTATTAATTTTACTTAATCGAAAATAAAACTATCACTGACTACAATTCACTAACACTCGACTTTACACATTAGGCCGCGAATCCAGTTTTGAGTTTGTTTACGACGAAAGTTGCTTCAACCTAAAGCTGTGTACACAATTTCACTTGACTACTCACCACTCTCATAGCTGATGGTGCTGGGGTCAGTGTGCAAGGAAAAAACAATCTGCTCTGTTATATAGCCACCACCACGCACCTTCGGAGACCGCTACGTTACTATGATTGCAAAAATTGCGTTGGGCGAGTCATCTTTCGTTTTTCGATGTTAGAACTACGAGCCGCCGTATTATTCTTTTCACTTAGATGCTGTTACTTTATTTGTAAATTATATTTCTGAAATATTTTACAAATCAATCCATAGCAGGTATCTGTAAATGTACACGTGTACCTAGTCAAAATGATTTTATAATTTTTTGACACAGTTATTGAAGAAAATATTTTTAGTCAATGAAAACAAATTCCGCGTAGAACGTCTACACGAAATTATGTAATACACATAATAGGTATGTTAAAATAAATCTTCTTAAGGTGTTTATACATTATGTACTAGCTGTCCTCCCCTGGCTTTGGCCGCGTTGTCTAAAACTTAACAAATTATATAGTTAATCCTTCCTCTTGAACCTCTCTATCTATTAAACAACACATCAAAATCCGTTGCGCAGTTTTGGAGATAATTATTTGATTCCTTATCAATTAATTATCTTGTTAGAGACCACGTTTTATATTATATCTATGTAGTAATGATACCTTGATTTCTTGACAAACTATTTACTGAAGTACAAAATAAGTTATTGTATATTATTCTAACCAACTCTGAATACTATCTAGACTAATTTATTAAAGAATCCTGAAATCCTTCATTGATCACAATATTTACGATGAAAAAAAATTTAATTGCATTACATCAAATTATATTCAGAAGAGTACATAATACTGGAAAGGTGTGATAATACAATGTAAACATTACATGTTTGCACGCTCTTAAAACCCACGCTGCTAAATCCGATAAAAGAAGAATTCATATTTCAAATCAACGCATAAGTGATGGTGTTTTAAGAGATTTCATTAATTACGAATTGATTATTTTGTACATTCAGCATATAGATGATAAAGGTTTATAATTGATATTATATAAGAGGAGTATATCCAGAGTGCTGGATTATAGCATGAACCGTCACACGATGCCTGTGTGCTTGCTGCAGGATCAATTAATATAAGCTGATGATGAAGATAATTCGTTTTGGTACAGTAATGAAACAAGATATATAGATAGAAAATATATTTGCTCTACATTCTATCTCGTATTACAATACATACCTACAACTATAAAACACATGCATAGAAAAGCAAGATCATAAAAGCCCTTATTGACTTAATAATACTTCGTATTGTAGACACGCTAAACGATTGCTAGACCAGCAGGCCAACTTGACCGCTCAACCTAAATGCAGGCCCACTCTATAGTGCGTAATTTAAACAGTAAATGAGCCAAATACTCCGCGGAGTAGCCAAAGTTCCTCAATTAGGTGTGAGAACTTCAAAATATATTTAAAGTAAACAACTCTACAAATTAAGAACCTCTGTAATTTTTGACAACGGCGTTTTTAATGCCTGTAGGCTGTAACATTATCAAGTAGGTAGACACTCATCTGAAAATGGTAAATATTGGCTTAGATTTTATTTCAAAATTACATATATATATACTTAATTTGAATAGTAATAGAGTCGACAAGTTCATTAGTGTGTGTAAATATTAAACCAAAATTCTCACTATTAAGATGACCTTATTGGTTCATAAAGTACTTAGTCATAATTTTGTAATATGATGATAACTAAAGCAGTCAAAAGATTTGCTCAACACATGGTGATATCAATTAAACGAAGGTGAACACTTCATGCGCGACATTTGCTTTTCACCATGAACTGTTAAGTGTACAAAAGAAGACAGTATCAAGTTATCTGCTCATAATAAAACAAACTGAAAATGTATTGACCTTGAAAGCAACTCAGTTTATTTGATCAATGAGTTTGCCAATCCTCTAGTAATTACGAAAGCGTATACGGTTGCTACCGTACCGTTTTACGTTTTCGTAAAAAATCTTAAGTTTAGCGTAGCCCAGTTGGATTAGGATAAATAATGAGGTAACAGTGAAAATGAATAGACGTAGTGCGGCCACAATTTGCACCTTTGACAGCGCACAGCATTGTTGAATAAGTGTCGCAACACAAATATTCTTAGATAATAATTTACCGCGTTTGACCTTTTAAATTTCTCTGACCGTTTAGACGTATGCAGATTGAACGTTCCACATGGCAGTTTTGAAAGAAAACACGAATGTATAACTAATTTATTATACTAATAATACTAGACGTTTTAGCTTGTTCGTGTGAAAACACTGATTTGTCAATCCTTATATAAAATAATTTATTATAAGCAAAACATAAAGATTTGATAAATTCGTATTATGCAAATGACGAACGCGAGTCATCATCGACCTAGTTAATGGTGTTTAGTGACATAACCTCATTGTACGTCCAATTAATATGAAAAGATGACATTTAATCGTATGCAATGCAAATGCAATGATAATCAATTACTTATTTTCTAAGAGGATAATTTCGAACAACCGGTACAATGGGGCCTTTTGCGTTTTTCAAGTCGTGCTCGCGTTGCTTTCTCTTGGCAACGATTCGTTGATGAGTGCGCTTCATTTCTAATATTTCCTTCATTTCTTCTTTGTCTTCGTCCTGAAATTTTGAATATAAATTATCGAATAACTTATTTCACCATATTATACGTGAACATGTTATTCGATACTATATGGATCTATCGAGAGTAAATGTAAATAATTCTGAACCTTTAACCCATTGTTGTAATAAGTTAAAATTTATAAAAGTACATAATATGAAGAGACAGAGGGTAAATCCAAAATCTAAGCCAAGATCATACTTCACTATTTTAATATATGCATTCTATGGTCGTAATATTTTTTTTTTTTTGCATTGAACATGAAGTCTCACAAATAAGCCAATCACATCCTTTACCTTCTGATTGATCCTCAACACCAAAGCCCGTTTCCCATTGGCCATCGGCTGGCTGTACGTCATCAGCTGCTTCAACCTCTGCGCGGGCGGCACCCCCCGCTCCACCACGAGGACTATCCGAGCCCACTGTCGCTGCCACTCGTTACGGGTCTCTGCGATCTTCTGGTACGTGTTACCCATCATGGCGATCAGCATGTTGACTAGTAGAACTGCCACTAGTATCATGTAGATTACGAATAGAAGCTGGAATGTAAACGAGAGTATTTCAAAGTAGTTTTGAATCTGATTATGTATAATAAAATATAAAATTAGAGCAAAATTATCTTAATAAATAAGTACTAGCGACAATTTCTTTAAAAAACTAGCTGAATAATTATAATTCTAAGTAGATATACCGTCATAAAACATATTAACAACATTCAAAATGCATCAGAAACGCGTAATATTCTCCGGTCGCATTTAACTCAAAACTTAATTTTAAGGGTACGAATTTCTAAAAAAACTTTCCAGCATAAGTAAATCACGCACGGCGAAATTTAGCAATGTCGTATTTCTTCGGCGATGCTTGCGTAGCAACTACTGGCGTACCTAAACACCATAGGTACACCATTAGCTCATCAAGGCTTTCGACTTTGCATTATGCGTAAATTCTGTGCCATTAAAATTTAATAAACCATCAGTTGTCTCATATACAAAACGTTTGAAATTCCTCTTTCTCCGGTATGATGTAAATTCTCACATGTATATTATGGTATAATTTGTTGTAGCACCTTTGACTTTTACGCCCCGTGAATGACATTCTAATGATAACTGTTGAGAGCTGTTCAATAGGCTTGTGATCCCTTGTTTAAGACTTTCTTTAGCAACATAACGATACCTATTGACTTACAATGCAAGACAATTAAAGAGTATTGCGCAATGTGCAGTGCTATGTTTTGTGTTGTATAAATGAGGAGGAATTACAAATTGGGAGACAGGCTATTGCATTTTGGAAATAGAACATAATTTATGTAGAATAGTAATAGTAGGATGAAAAAGCAAAAATAAAATTTAATGAACAAGAGGACATTGAAATATCTATCTTGAAATTTATTCCTCATGGTACTATAATGTCGATCTTATAATTGCTGGTCTTCTGTACGGCTGTGTTTCAATATTAATTCATAATATAATACTTACATAAGTAATCGTATGATAATATATTCTTATCTATAGTTAAAAGCTCTAACATAGGTTTTACTCATTACAGATACTTATATAATGTATGGTACAAGAGCCACTTAGGCAAGACGAATAATCAACACATAGCGCAACACAAATTCAATTTTAAATGAGCTTAATTGTTCATACACAGCACGTTAACGTGTCTAATTAGGTAATACAGGCCTAATGTATAGGAATTACTTTTAATTAATTATATTGTTCGTTAAACAATACTTTGTTTTACTGATATGTGACGAAATCTGCAACGTTCGCGAATTCTATGCAAGAATGTTTTGCGGACATTTGCTTGTTGATGTGTATCCTAATTACCTAGTTTTAATATAGTTAATACATAATAGTGTATTTATCTTGAAATACAGAATCTAAAGAAATAATTTTGCATATAAGTAGATATTTTATGGAAATTTAATGATAATGTAATAAAAATCACGTTATGAAAACAGATCCCCCGATGTTTTTGATAGATAAAATGTAAACGCACTGTGTACACTGTAAACACATCTTCTGACCCAAATATGTAAATTACGTAAGATCTTTCAATCATCAATCAACTGGTTCATGCTGAACTATTTAAAACTATTATAACAGAAGCGTACTAAAATCTATTTATTTTCAACAAAAATTACATCCTCAAAATCAAAAGTAAGGTATATGACATAAAGATCTTGGTACATAACATGTAGATTGTGGGTACGATACCTATAGCATAACATAAAGCTTATGTTGCACAAAGAACTTCTTCCATGTACCGGAATTACCAAGAACTAAAAAATGCAAGGTCATGTAATCCGCTTTCGACCAAGTGGATTATGGCATTAACCTTCAAAAAGCCTGTTTTCATGCTTCGAGCCTGTGATTGTAAATGATGATGATGATGATGGTGAAGGTGATGGTTATGATGATAATAGTGATATTGGTAATGTTAATGTTGATAATTTTTCAATCCTTGTCTTATCCCTTAGAAGCAAGCAACACATTGTCAGAGTCCTATTCTGCAAATGTTGAAATGTTCATGGGTGGTTTTGTTCCCTTAGCGTCAGGCGAACTATCAGCTTCATTTACCCATTCTAATATAAAAATTGTGATAAAACTAACCTTAGCCTCAACCTCATGGGCAGTTCTATCAAACGCCGCGAAGTAATCAGAGAAGGACGTGAGAGACATAAGGAACATGGCCATGATGCTCTCCATTGGTGAAGGCATGGGGTTCGATACCGAGTCGTCCACTCCCTCTGGTGTGTTAGGGTTGTCAAATGATAGAAAAATGATATAGTAGGCTGGAATATAGACAAAAATTGTAAAAAAATTGTGAAATCAGAATAAAACAATTCAAATATTTATCATGGGTATCCCGTTCAGTTATATTTTATATAATGGCACATATTGACGTTTATTAATGAAGGGAATTGAGGATGATGTAGAAAATAAAATGGTACGAATAACATTTTGATATACCTTACCTTGGGAGAATCCCATAACAAACACTAGGTAAATGCAAACGAAACGCAACAAGTCTCCCATCACCATCCTGTATATCATCACCACGAATGGTCCGACTGTTTTGAACCCTCTGAAATACATACATGTTTTTGTACTTCCCATTATACATATCGTAATTGTTTCAATTTTCCAAAATACATTCAGTTTCAGGATTTTATAGACAGAGAATTTTTTAGAACCCATTTACCAGGATTATGAGATACACGTTTAATTAATACTCCAAAACTCTATTTGAAAATAAAAAGTAGAAATACGTAGGTACTAGAACAAAAAATTACCCGATCTCTCAAACACATCAAAATTATTTGAAGCTCAATTATTAACATTTCCGCTATCAGAGTGAGAGAATGACATTACAGAAATAATCTACGAAGTGTCTAGTCGTCCGCTAAACGGATGAATAAAATAAATTAGTCGTCCGATTACCGGATGAATAAAATAATTTAATCGTCCGATTATTCGGATTACTAGATAGCCTTTTAACACTAAAGCTAGTTGGGTTGGACTAAAGCAAAGGGGGCGCAGGACTTAGAAAATTTTTGATGGAGTTGGTGTCATTATAACACCTATTTATTATTGTTTTATCGTAAAGATTACGCTAATATAAGCATGTTTTATAGGAACAACTTTTCTCTAAAATCAAAAATGGCCGAGATATTCGCCCGCAATTCGTTAGGTTAGGTTTAGGTTAGGTTAGCCTTTAGGTTAGGTTAGGTTAGGTTTCTTAAAAAAAAACTACACAGAAATAGGAGCCCCGCGAAGCGGGGCTCCGTCGACGCGCAAAAAAAAATCAAGTTTAGGTTAGGTTAGCCGTTAGGTTAGGTTAGGTTAGGTTTCTTAACAACTTAACTGTCCCCATACAATACAAAATAACACTAGCCCACGTCCATCAGTTTTTTTTTTCTATTAGGGTAAAAAACATTCACATTGTCTTAATAAATTATATTTTATAAAAATAGTTATTGTTTTTATTTATTTTATTCAATTTATATTTAAGCCTCATATATGAGCATGAGCGTGGGATAAAAGATTTTTTTTTCCAAGTTCAATGAGTCATATGTGTACACATCAAGTATAGACAATAAAACTTGATTGATGACCCGACGAACCGAATTTGATGAACCCGACGTTATAATAGACTATAATGAAGCAAAAGGTATAGATATTTCGGACCAACTAGCATCCTATCACTCTCCTTTACGCAAAAGCCTAACTTGGTACAAAAAAATCGCTGTTGATATTTTATTTCAAGTTGCTGTAATAAATGCTAGGTGCATTTACAATGATTTGGCATCAGGATGTCCTAAATTGTCTGTTTTGCAAGTACAAGAACATTTAGTTAGACATTTTCTAGGGCCAGCAGCGAGAACTACAGAAAATAACGTGCCTCAAAGACTTTCGCTTTCTCTGACTCCCAGATCTCCAGTTTCTAGTTCATCTCCTGGCCATAGTCTTCAAGAAATTCCGCGTAATACTACAAACAATAAGTTAGTTCGAAAGAGATGTACCGGTTGCTATGAAAAATAAAAAATTCAAGGGCAGTTGGCTCGAAAAGCTAAACAAGTGCACACAGAGTGCAAAACATGTAAAAAAGCATTTTGTTTATATTGCTACAACGAAAAAAATAATATTATGTGTTGATTGGTTCTCCTAATAATACTTACAAACATATTTTTCATAATAAAACGTTTTCCTTTTCACTGTATTTTTTGTTTTATTTCGAACAAATAGGATACCTACCTACCTTAGTACCTACCACAGATAATGTATAAAACTTTTGCGAAAATTTATTTCAATTTCTTGAAGGTTAGGGTTTTCGCCACACGTTCACGTAATTATATTTAGAATATCACTCCACGTTCATAACAAAAATATACCCCAAAGATTCTTGAAAAAAGAGTCACCTATGACTCACGAACGTATTCCAAAAGTTCACCATGAGTCATATGTGACTCATTGGACAGTTAAGTTGTTAAAAAAAACCACACAGAAATAGGAGCCCCGCGAAGCGGGGCTCCGTCGACGCGCAAAAAAAAACAAGTTTAGGTTAGGTTAGCCGTTAGGTTAGGTTAGGTTAGGTTTCTTAAAAAAAAACTACACAGAAATAGGAGCCCCGCAAAGCGGGGCTCCGTCGACGCGCAAAAAAAAAATCAAGTTTAGGTTAGGTTAGCCGTTAGGTTAAGTTAGGTTTCTTAAAAAAAAAACTACACAGAAATAGGAGCCCCGCGAAGCGGGGCTCCGTCGACGCGCAAAAAAAATATCAAATACTTACGTGTGCCCTCCTCCCCCCTCTCCTCCCCCCACAAAAAACCTATAATACGTGCGGCAGTTCTCTAAAGAAACCCCGATAACCTAACTATATAGATAAATAGATGTTATCGGACGATTAAATTATTTTATTCATCCGGTAATCGGACGACTAATTTATTTTATTCATCCGTTTAGCGGACGACTAGCGCTGTCCAATAATCTATAATTATAAGTAAGAAGTTAGTAATACTAACCGACAAAAGAACAAGAAGTACGGAGCTGTAGTGAGCATGATAATAACAGCAAGGTGGTCTTCCGCCTCGTCCGCGCACCACAGCCGCAGGGTTGGCAACACCACCATCAAAATACACGAGAATAGGAACATCACTCTGTATCATGGTTTATTTTTGTTTTTAAACTCATACTGGGATAATGTTGTGTCCCGTAATATAGTCTGCATTAAGACAGCCTGCATAATGTAGGCTAGTTAGTGGCTCTGAAGTGGCTAAGAAGCGAAAAGATTAAACTATTCATAATAAGGTTTATAATGGAAATAAAGTTTTTGTCCTTTTATCCTGATCAACTCGACAAATACTGGAGCGAACTATTCATAAATAATAAGATACGATTTCTTTTTTTTATCTATTAATTCCGCCCTTCTATCTTATTTTTTTTTATGGAAGATGTGTATGCACTTTACCTTGATGGTACAGTACTGAGGTTCTCAAAAAACATCTTCAGACCAAGAAACCTGGCTTCGCGCAAAGCAGCCCCAATGTAAATTAAAGCTCCAAACCATAATAACAATTCTGTACAGATTCTAACCTGAAAATTACCATTATCCTTAAGTCAAGCTTTAAACTAAAATTGACACGATTTAATAAGAAACTGATGTTCAATAATTTATTGATTTAGATTATCTAGAGAGGAAATTATCAGAATTTTAATTCATAGAGTCAGTAGTTCAAATAATAAAATGCAGTGTCTTTCAGGTTAAACTTGTATCCATAATTTTAAACGGTTCAAAAACATTCATACATTTGAATGAATATTGACTGGCAACGGTTCAAGAATAGCAAAACTTCCAAGATTGTTTGATATAAAACCTTACCTTCGCTTGCCAAGTATCAAAGTTCATCAACCTACAATCTTCAGTGAGATCTTCCCACCATCCCTCCATGTCTGTCTCTCTGGGAGGTTCTGTAGCTACATAATTAATATCTATACTAATAATATAAGGCTGAAGAGTTAAATTGTTTGTTTGTAAAATCGCTCATTTATCGAGGAAGGCTATAGGGCTATATATTATCAAGCCTTAACCAATAGGAGCAGAGCAATGCGAGTAAAACCGTGGGCTTTATAGTTTATAGATATAAATGTATCAAAAGCTGTTAGCAACTATTTATTTAAAGCTATTATAAGATTTAATTAAACCGTGTATTATTTCTAAAATACTTACGCTTGTCTTTCTCTTTCGGGTGACTTTTAAAATGCCCACAACGGTTGCTATTCGGTTTTGTTCTATTGAAGACTTCTACATTACGGTCTATTGCACTATGAGCTATCGAACAATTATCTAAAAAACATGATTAATGATTAGCAACACACGGTGCTTTACATCCTTAAATTTATTTTTATTTTATTTCGATATTTAAGGTTAAAACTCAAACTGAAGATTACTCAGACTCTTTCTTTCTAACGCATTTAAAACGCTATACTTAATTATTACAAGCAGGTTCTACCAAAAAAGCATCCATAGAATACTCACCAACATCCATAGCTAATTCTATTTCGTTAGCAACAGTCGCTACTGTAGTGTTAATTACAGTGGTATTAGTAGTAACTTTATCAGGTGGTCCTGGTCTCAAAGTAAAACAAACGAGAGATACAAGGAAATAGCAAGCGAAGAGTATGAACTGGCGGTAGAAACGAAACTTCACGAAGGTGTTCCATTTGGTCTTTAGAAGATCAATAAGCATTCCCTCAAGAAGTTCCAGATGCTCATCTTTTTCCTAATAAAAAAACAATAATGATTAGTTCGAAAACAAACTAAAACTAGAACTAACAAAGAAATAATAAAATAAAAAGCCATTAAGTATTCTACCAGATTTCAATAATTTAAAAATAGGTCCGAATTTTCCGCTGCCGGAAAAATAACGCAGACAAAACCATTTAATAAAATTAATTGAACTTTTGTCCTTACCCCAAACACAACCAAATTCAATGCTGAATCCTTACTAATTAGTCCCGTTTCAGTATCAATAGTGTCGACTTGCCCCAAAGGGTAAGCAGCACAAGTCGTAGCTCCAATTTGCCAATAGATTTCTCTTTCTATATTCAGGATGTGAAAGAACAGTTCAGTCCTGGCCAGCTTTGATGCCAGCGTTAAAGGTGTAAGGTTACGAACATTCCTGATATTTAGCGAAGCACCTACTTCGTATGCCATGTCAAATGTATTCTGCAGAAGAAGATTGATTTACCAAAGGCAAAGAAAAATCACTATAAATAACTCAAGAACTGCAAATCAAATTATTATATTTTAATTTAAAAAAATTGTCTTACTCTGAAGTAAAGAATTACCTTAATTATTTATTGAGGAATTTTTAGGAAGAAGAGAATATAAACAAAGAAAAAAGATACGATTATGGACCCAATAACTTACCACTTTGTCATAAATAACCAACATATGCAAGACAGTATTTCCATTTGTATCTTGCTTATCTGGATCTGCTCCTCGGGCCAAGATAAGTCTATAGCTTTCTTCCTGAGCGAGACAAGCTGCAAAACTTAATGGGTACTCCCCCCAATATACGTAACTGGAAGAAAGATGCGGGATGTATTTGTAACAATCGTATTACAGCCTTTATCGGATATTAATAGCCGATAACATAAGTAGTATTAATAGTATTTTTAAGATAATATTTACCTTAGTGGCGGCAATCAGTGTTTAGAACCTTTCTTTGACGAATTCACGGGACCTAATTGTTGATGAATACTAATAAAGTCAATAGATTCACTCACCCTTCATAATTCGTATCTGGTTGAACATTAACCCATTCATGATCAAACGAATCCGACCGGGACGCCTTCTGATCCTCAGGGCACATGAAATTACCAAAACAACGTTCATGGTAATCTGCTCCTGCGTCCAGAAGGAACTTCACCATTGTCGGATCCTCGTTCACTATCGTCATGTGAAGCACGCTTTCGCCTGGGTGAAAAATACTTTAAGAGTAATCAAACATATTTTAAATCTAGTTTTTAATTTAGTTATAGATTAAAAAAAATATATAAGAGCAGTTGGTAATTCTTACTCTTGTTTATCAACCACGTTGATAATTTTCCAAAGACACATCTAATGTAAACAAAAATATGACCTACCTAAACCGCTTATATTTTTGATCATAAAACCATCACTAAATTAAACATTTTACGCTTACATATTAGCAAATAAGGAGAAATTAATTATTGATGTCGAAAGCCTTTATAACTATTAATAATAAATCAACGTCAATATTTTACGTCGCGTATCGCACTCTATCATATTAAACTCAACCTTATTACCCTACGTTAATATTAAAAGAGTTTTCCAATATTTTTTGCATGAAACTTACATATTAACGTGTGTGCTAGGTATCATCTATCATAATTCCTGTATCAAACAAATTTAGTAGTGCTATAAATATAATATTTCATATGATCGCTCTACTCAACTTTGTATCAAGTTTTAACAGAAATGAATAAATAATTATTATCAATCTCGTTCTTTGTAAACAAAATGATATCTAAATAATATACCATAATATTCATCACTCATATAGATGTCGTTGATCATCTTTGGATAGAAGCGAAGCAGCCTTTTAGCTAAATCAGCCAACAGCGACGTAGCGTTCAGCAAACAAAGGTGCAGAATTGTCTCACCCACTGCACCGCGCTCCTAGTGTCATAAGTGTGTATTATCATAAACTGAACTAACTTTTGATATTTATTTGAAACTTCCACTTTCAACTTCTACTCGCAATTTGCTCACGCAAATCTCTTAAAGATTCTATCATCAAATATCATCTTTATTTGACCAGCTTTAATAATTATATCGTGCCAATATAAAGTTTAGTCGATGAAAGATTACCTCGGATGGAATGATTTAAACAAAAAAAGCACTTGAGAGAACACAGCCAGAAAAAATTGTAAATAAATTTAATAAAATATAATTGATATTTTAACCTTTAAATCCCAGCATAGTTCTCTATAACCAGTAGGATTTGCATCGTACTCCTCTTGTGTCACTACAGGCCAATCTTTCTCTATATCAAATTCTTCGTCAGGGTTCTCCATATGCCTTAGTGGAGGTAACTAGAAATTACATTAGAATTCATAATATAACTGTTTCAAGAAGGCTATTGTTAGATATATTACGATTACTTTCATGATAACAGTACTTTAAGGAAATTAAAAAGCCTGAATGATTGAATCCTTATTGAATCTTATCAACGCATCTACTTTTGTATTAGGAAATACGTCGATATAAAATTGAAGGTATTAAACAATCATGATTTCAGAGGCAATGGGTATACAATATACATAGCTTATTAGGTACTTTACCAATTTATGCCTTGGTCTTTCCTTGTTCCTAAGTAGTACGAGATGAGATATAGGTATGTACCTGCCTTTACCCTTATTATACAAAAATGGCTCTACTTTTGTTTTTATTGCGTGATCAATCTCCGCGTACTGTTTATTTTGTACTGCACGTTTCATCATATCCACTAGGAGTCCGCCACCTAATAAAAATTAACAAAGATATTATCATGTATATGCACCTTATTATCCGAATTTCTACGTGAAAAATTTTCTATTCGTGAATGAGTTTAACTCCTATAAACTTTGTTTTTGCGTAAAAAATATGTATAATTTTTTATGGACTATAGATTTTGAATATAAATATCTACGTATTTGATGGAATTAATTATTCAAAACTATCCTAGCTCAAACAAAGGACAAAGACAGTTTCAAATATTTATTCATTTGAATCCCAATTGAACCCTTACAAAGTACACTCATAAATATTGCGTCTGTATCAGTTTTCTCAGTCTAATAGTGAAAACATTTTCCCTAATAGAAACATTAATACCATCCTATACAAAACAAATAGGAAGTGCCAGTTTGTTATAACTATTTAACTTAGTTTATAAATAAGGTTGTTTGTTCCTATAGAAAGTGGTTCCACGGGATATTGTCACTTTTAAAATTACCTAATCAGTAAAACTTACCTTTCAGATCAATCAGTTTATACAACTTCTGTTCTGACGTCCCAGCTTGCTTCTTTACACCACTAGTTACATTACTCTCTGTATTTCCCATACTTACTCAATAAAATAGAATCCCACTTATATATTTCGAAGAAATAATATAATCTATATCTCTATTAAATATTGATTTAACAGTTGGGTTGTTACGTGCCGAGACTGTGTTACATCGATTGCTATTGGGAACAAAACGAGAGAGAAATAAAACAAAAAAAAGCGTTTAAATTATTTTATTCATACACTTTTCATGCAGATATTTGCTTTGATAAAATTGCAAACATATTTGCAACAATAAACATTATAGATTAAAGAACATTTTCGTTGAAAATCGGGAAGTTACAGATATGAATTTTATAATCATTAGCAAGTAGTATGTACACAGTATCGATAGTTTTGTTATTTTCATGACATATTTAATTAAAGAAAGCAAAATAAATAATAATGGTCACAAATAGTAATAGAGAATATCCTAAAAAAAGCGAATGTAGTAAATTTCCGATGAGAAACAAATCGAGCGTAACACGGACTTGTTCAGTTTTTGAGGGTAATAAATTTTCCTAAAAGCTTCGTATAATAAAATCTAGAATCTATCTTCCCAAACTCTTCTTAACGAGGTAAATAAATTTAATGGACATCGCAGGCAATAAGCAGTGATAGTAATAAACTTTATAGTCCAAGCGACCGTCAAAAACGTTAGGCATCCAGTAGGTCTACCATGAGTTTACGCACACGATACTCGCTAGCGATTGTAGTAAGCGGTTTGTATGAAATTTCGTACAGCGCCCCTAGTGTGCCGTAGCGGAACTAAAAAGCCTACCATGAGGTGCATTATAGTATACTACAGTAGATAACGTATAGTAAACTATACTACACTCGCTGTAGTAACCATACAATTTTTGCACCATGAGTTCTAATTTTGACATATGTCATAGTTTATAACTATTCGATGATAGATACGTCATTCACGGAAAATAATCTCGTGAACTATTCACGTTTACTATTGTAGTTACGTCAGACGATTTAACTATGTCAACTCATGGTAGAGGTACAGAACAATATACATATGTAGATACACACAGAATACGTTAGTTTTTATTGATTTCTGGTTACGGGATAAACAATAAAACAACGGCTGGACACACTAGTAGTGTGTCCATCTATTTCAAGAGCGTTTCACATACGAAATGTACACTTTAGCTCGATTTTCTCTATATAACTTCTCCATATCACATGTCTATGAATGAAAAACGTAAAGAAATTACTATTACCTAAACTGACAGCTTAGCCTACATAAATATTATCTATAGATAGGTTTATCTTAAACACACGATAATTCTCTGTTTTCGTAGATAATCTTGTTAGTACACTTCCATAACCGCGTGTAGAATGCAATACCTTCTATATCTTTTCAAAAATCACGTTTGCGGTAACAATGAGTAATGTAACTGTTAACTCTGAAATGTTGTTATTATATTGTAATTGTAAAGTTCAGTGAAAAAATGATAAGAGTACGTGTAAATACACACACATATTTTGAGACCCGTTTCCGTACCCGCTTCTAAAATGTCGAAACGAAAGTACAAAAAGCGGTAAGTTTAAAGTCACCTCCATTATATTTAACATATGAAAAACAACAATACTAATAATCATTTAATTCAATTTAATATTAGCCTAGTAACTGAGTGTAAACAAATATGTGTCACTATAATCTTATATATAAAATTCTCGTGTCACAATGTTAGTCTGCATACTCCTCCGAAACGGGTGGACCGATTCTCATGAAATTTTCTGTGCATATCGGGTAAGTCTGAGAATCGGCCAACATCTATTTTTCATATGTACCACGGGCGAAGCCGGGGCGGACCGCTAGTATTATATATATAGAGTTTACTGTTTTATATTTTATTTAGGGGCTCTTTATTACATATTTACATATTATATAATATAGAGCGATTTTTTTTTTAATTTCACTATGGATAAGTAATAATATTTGAAGCCAGGTTTGCCTTGTTAAACATTCAGTAAGTAACTTTCAATAAATTAATTTAATATCTAATTTAATAATTTTCCTAGTCGCAGGAAAGTCGCATCTTTCCACAAAGCTTACTAATCGAATTTGAATAAGAGCCATGACCTAATTGTTTATAAGACGCGTGTTTTTAAAAGTTGAAACTTATACGCTTTATTAAAATATGATTAAAACGGTTAATAGTTGTAAAAAAATATATTAATGATAATAAATGTACACTGACTTTACAGGACAGTGCTCCTAACTCTTAGGTCGTTAGTATCCGTTTTACTTTTTACGCATTGGACTTATTGTAACAACACATTTCTTATCTTCTCTATTTTCAATAAAATAATGTGAAATCGTTTTGGAAATCTTTGTCTATCAGTGGACGATCCATGGCTTATATCCCGGCAGCGTCCATATAATATTCTTTGTTTATATTATAAACAAAGAATATTACATTATTAACAAAATATAATTATTGTACCTAATATATCACAATATACATAATATTCAAACTAAGGGATTGCAATTAAAATAAAACACGAATTGATTTAAAAAAATATAATTTCAATTGAGCCTTAATTCTATATTTAAACATCAATGAATAAGTACAAAACTTAATTTGAGCTTGCCTTTATTTTACGTGTTATATTATATTGAAATAATATATGTAATAATTAAATAAACTTTAAGAAAAAACAGGTAACTAAACATGTTATTATAAAGTTTTTTCTTTGCTTTCTACTAATTATACTACAAAGTTTGTGTCTCTTTTTTAATACATTTCATTTAAATATTATCAATCTATAATAAATTAGTAACTTAAACATATTTAATTACACATAACACAGCTAAAATTCGTTTCAATTTTAAAATATTTTTCTAGGAAAATAAAAAACTTAAATACTCTATAGCTAATAAAAAAATGTGTGCGTGTACTAGTGTACACACGTAAGAAGTGAAACTTCTTTATGACCTTATTTTCAAAAAATAATTTACTATATGCAACTTTACAGAAATACGTCGAATCACGCGTGGTAGGGATAAGAAAAAGATGGCGCGTAACGGAAAAATGTCACGCGTAACGAAAAAATGTTACACTACATTTTTTTCCAACCCCGATAAAGAAGTTTCACTTCAATAACAACATTCAAAACGTGAGCAACCATTCTATGAGCAAATTAAAAAGTTAAAATAACATCCAGCATGACATGAAGATGACATGTGATGACATCAATGACATCATTGTAGACCAGCAATTTGAATTTCGAAAAGAACGAAACCACACACACACACAACAGCCAAATGTTTTTCTCGAATTTGTTTTTTTTTTCGTTGTATGCAGCCAGTGCGCTTCTTGTGAGCTAATAAAATTCAAATAACGAACAATATTTGCGCACACAAAACTATTCTTTAATGCTTATACCCTAGAGTTTATTTTCAATAAACCAATTTTTATGAATCTTCTCTTCGACGTAGCTCGTAGAAGTAACATCGAGCAGTGGCTCCGCATACGAGTTGGTGACGGTGACGTTGTACAAACGCACAGACCTGTCTAAAAATTACTCAAGTGTTGTTTTTGACGTGACAACGTCTTAAATTAGGTTGCGACTGGGAGTCACTTATGAAAAAGTGTAACGCTCGGTAACGTTACGATGAGTCACCGAACGAGAGAGAGGCCCGCGGTCTGCCGCGCGCGCAGCACATAAATATTCTACCGAGAAAAAGACGTTGTCACGTAAAATCTTCGCCCGTAAAACCGACTTTACAGGCAACCATTTTTTTTTTTAATTCTATGCAGTCAGCTCGCTCTTTGTCAATTAATAAAAAAATTATATAAAAATAAATTGCGCACACAGAACTAGTCTTTATTGTTTAGGTCATAGAGTTTATTTTTTATTTAACCAATATTTATGAATCTTCTAAACCAGCTCTTCGGCGTAGTAGTGACATCGAGTAGCGGGTCACCATACGAGTTGGTGACGTTGTACAAACGTACTGATCTGTCTATTCTGAAGCCGAAGCGCAAATCGCGGAGTAGGTCCGCTCGTGGGTGCTGACGTTGCCACTCTGTAGCTATAGATAATAAAACAAACATACAAATAAAATATTTTATTTATTAATATAACTAACTTTATTTTTTATTAAGTGGAATATAAGAGGATAGAGTAAATAATTACCAAATTCGAATACCAAACAAAATCATGGTAAGTATACCTACTTAAATTTTTGTCAAAAATTACCTACCATGTTAGAACACCATACTCTAAAAAGTCATAAAAAGAGCATGTGTACCGAGCACACGTATCAGAAGTGAAACGTCTTTGGCAAGATTCAAAGAAACCAAAATCGTCGCCTTACTCCATGACTTAACGGTATTGTCATGACGCGACCTTGAAATTTTACTCTCAACGCGCCTAAAGAATTTTCACTTCAAAAATATTCATATTAAAAATAAATAATTTGGAAAATATAAATTTATAAAGAATAGAAAAAATTCGATCACGAGGCGGGACTCGAACCCGCATCCTTCGCGCCATTCCGGGGCGGATGCCTCACCAACTCAGCCACTCGTGACCCGCCCGAGTGATCGAATTTATTCTATTCTTTCAGTTTTATGTGTCTGAAGGGACACACCGCGCGCCATCTATTGAGATGATTAACAACCATTTCAACCAATATGAAGCACTTTTCAGTGAATACAATATTGTAACGATGGAACACGACCTTTTTTTTTTTGTTGAATTTATATTTTTGGGTTTATGGCATTCAAATGCTTTATAAATATAAATTTATAAAGAATAGAAAAAATTCGATCACGAGGCGGGACTCGAACCCGCATCCTTCGCGCCATTCCGGGGCGGATGCCTCACCAACTCAGCCACTCGTGACCCGCCCGAGTGATCGAATTTATTCTATTCTTTCAGTTTTATGTGTCTGAAGGGACACACCGCGCGCCATCTATTGAGATGATTAACAACCATTTCAACCAATATGAAGCACTTTTCAGTGAATACAATATTGTAACGATGGAACACGACCTTTTTTTTTTTGTTGAATTTATATTTTTGGGTTTATGGCATTCAAATGCTTTATAAATATAAATTTATAAAGAATAGAAAAAATTCGATCACGAGGCGGGACTCGAACCCGCATCCTTCGCGCCATTCCGGGGCGGATGCCTCACCAACTCAGCCACTCGTGACCCGCCCGAGTGATCGAATTTATTCTATTCTTTCAGTTTTATGTGTCTGAAGGGACACACCGCGCGCCATCTATTGAGATGATTAACAACCATTTCAACCAATATGAAGCACTTTTCAGTGAATACAATATTGTAACGATGGAACACGACCTTTTTTTTTTGTTGAATTTATATTTTTGGGTTTATGGCATTCAAATGCTTTATAAATATAAATTTATAAAGAATAGAAAAAATTCGATCACGAGGCGGGACTCGAACCCGCATCCTTCGCGCCATTCCGGGGCGGATGCCTCACCAACTCAGCCACTCGTGACCCGCCCGAGTGATCGAATTTATTCTATTCTTTCAGTTTTATGTGTCTGAAGGGACACACCGCGCGCCATCTATTGAGATGATTAACAACCATTTCAACCAATATGAAGCACTTTTCAGTGAATACAATATTGTAACGATGGAACACGACCTTTTTTTTTTGTTGAATTTATATTTTTGGGTTTATGGCATTCAAATGCTTTATAAATATAAATTTATAAAGAATAGAAAAAATTCGATCACGAGGCGGGACTCGAACCCGCATCCTTCGCGCCATTCCGGGGCGGATGCCTCACCAACTCAGCCACTCGTGACCCGCCCGAGTGATCGAATTTATTCTATTCTTTCAGTTTTATGTGTCTATTTCAACAAAAAAAAAAGGTCGTGTTCCATCGTTACAATATTGTATTCACTGAAAAGTGCTTCATATTGGTTGAAATGGTTGTTAATCATCTCAATAGATGGCGCGCGGTGTGTCCCTTCAGACACATAAAACTGAAAGAATAGAATAAATTCGATCACTCGGGCGGGTCACGAGTGGCTGAGTTGGTGAGGCATCCGCCCCGGAATGGCGCGAAGGATGCGGGTTCGAGTCCCGCCTCGTGATCGAATTTTTTCTATTCTTTATAAATTTATATTTATAAAGCATTTGAATGCCATAAACCCAAAAATATAAATTCAACAAAAAAAAAAAGGTCGTGTTCCATCGTTACAATATTGTATTCACTGAAAAGTGCTTCATATTGGTTGAAATGGTTGTTAATCATCTCAATAGATGGCGCGCGGTGTGTCCCTTCAGACACATAAAACTGAAAGAATAGAATAAATTCGATCACTCGGGCGGGTCACGAGTGGCTGAGTTGGTGAGGCATCCGCCCCGGAATGGCGCGAAGGATGCGGGTTCGAGTCCCGCCTCGTGATCGAATTTTTTCTATTCTTTATAAATTTATATTTATAAAGCATTTGAATGCCATAAACCCAAAAATATAAATTCAACAAAAAAAAAAAGGTCGTGTTCCATCGTTACAATATTGTATTCACTGAAAAGTGCTTCATATTGGTTGAAATGGTTGTTAATCATCTCAATAGATGGCGCGCGGTGTGTCCCTTCAGACACATAAAACTGAAAGAATAGAATAAATTCGATCACTCGGGCGGGTCACGAGTGGCTGAGTTGGTGAGGCATCCGCCCCGGAATGGCGCGAAGGATGCGGGTTCGAGTCCCGCCTCGTGATCGAATTTTTTCTATTCTTTATAAATTTATATTTATAAAGCATTTGAATGCCATAAACCCAAAAATATAAATTCAACAAAAAAAAAAGGTCGTGTTCCATCGTTACAATATTGTATTCACTGAAAAGTGCTTCATATTGGTTGAAATGGTTGTTAATCATCTCAATAGATGGCGCGCGGTGTGTCCCTTCAGACACATAAAACTGAAAGAATAGAATAAATTCGATCACTCGGGCGGGTCACGAGTGGCTGAGTTGGTGAGGCATCCGCCCCGGAATGGCGCGAAGGATGCGGGTTCGAGTCCCGCCTCGTGATCGAATTTTTTCTATTCTTTATAAATTTATATTTATAAAGCATTTGAATGCCATAAACCCAAAAATATAAATTCAACAAAAAAAAAAGGTCGTGTTCCATCGTTACAATATTGTATTCACTGAAAAGTGCTTCATATTGGTTGAAATGGTTGTTAATCATCTCAATAGATGGCGCGCGGTGTGTCCCTTCAGACACATAAAACTGAAAGAATAGAATAAATTCGATCACTCGGGCGGGTCACGAGTGGCTGAGTTGGTGAGGCATCCGCCCCGGAATGGCGCGAAGGATGCGGGTTCGAGTCCCGCCTCGTGATCGAATTTTTTCTATTCTTTATAAATTTATATTTATAAAGCATTTGAATGCCATAAACCCAAAAATATAAATTCAACAAAAAAAAAAGGTCGTGTTCCATCGTTACAATATTGTATTCACTGAAAAGTGCTTCATATTGGTTGAAATGGTTGTTAATCATCTCAATAGATGGCGCGCGGTGTGTCCCTTCAGACACATAAAACTGAAAGAATAGAATAAATTCGATCACTCGGGCGGGTCACGAGTGGCTGAGTTGGTGAGGCATCCGCCCCGGAATGGCGCGAAGGATGCGGGTTCGAGTCCCGCCTCGTGATCGAATTTTTTCTATTCTTTATAAATTTATATTTATAAAGCATTTGAATGCCATAAACCCAAAAATATAAATTCAACAAAAAAAAAAAAGGTCGTGTTCCATCGTTACAATATTGTATTCACTGAAAAGTGCTTCATATTGGTTGAAATGGTTGTTAATCATCTCAATAGATGGCGCGCGGTGTGTCCCTTCAGACACATAAAACTGAAAGAATAGAATAAATTCGATCACTCGGGCGGGTCACGAGTGGCTGAGTTGGTGAGGCATCCGCCCCGGAATGGCGCGAAGGATGCGGGTTCGAGTCCCGCCTCGTGATCGAATTTTTTCTATTCTTTATAAATTTATATTTATAAAGCATTTGAATGCCATAAACCCAAAAATATAAATTCAACAAAAAAAAAAAAAGGTCGTGTTCCATCGTTACAATATTGTATTCACTGAAAAGTGCTTCATATTGGTTGAAATGGTTGTTAATCATCTCAATAGATGGCGCGCGGTGTGTCCCTTCAGACACATAAAACTGAAAGAATAGAATAAATTCGATCACTCGGGCGGGTCACGAGTGGCTGAGTTGGTGAGGCATCCGCCCCGGAATGGCGCGAAGGATGCGGGTTCGAGTCCCGCCTCGTGATCGAATTTTTTCTATTCTTTATAAATTTATATTTATAAAGCATTTGAATGCCATAAACCCAAAAATATAAATTCAACAAAAAAAAAGGTCGTGTTCCATCGTTACAATATTGTATTCACTGAAAAGTGCTTCATATTGGTTGAAATGGTTGTTAATCATCTCAATAGATGGCGCGCGGTGTGTCCCTTCAGACACATAAAACTGAAAGAATAGAATAAATTCGATCACTCGGGCGGGTCACGAGTGGCTGAGTTGGTGAGGCATCCGCCCCGGAATGGCGCGAAGGATGCGGGTTCGAGTCCCGCCTCGTGATCGAATTTTTTCTATTCTTTATAAATTTATATTTATAAAGCATTTGAATGCCATAAACCCAAAAATATAAATTCAATAATTTGGAAAATCCAAAAGTGCACGCCTCATAATTTTTTTTTAATTATTATTTTTGTTTATTTAATAACAATTAAACCACATCGAATCAGACCCTGAAAAATGAAAGGGTTCTATTCCTGAGCATACTCAAGCGTAAGAGAAAAAAAAAGACTCGATTAGTAAAGTATTTCGGTCGCTATCGTGTTAACAAGAAAATCCTCCGCACATACAGACACACGGACGTCCAAGACAGAACTTTTTTAAACTGTTTTTTAACTAGTTTAAATAACAAAAATGACATCAAAAATATCATGAATGTTAAAAATAGTGTTTTTTCTTAATATGTGTGTGTATGTATTATCTTACAAGTGCAATGTATGATACATAAAGACATTTTAAGTTTGAAAAATCAGATGTTTTGCGCGAAGTGACAGTAGTACCCACCTCAACGCTTCGCTTATGAGGCGTGCAAAATGATTCTGCTATTCATAGACCCTGAGAAGAATAAGTACAAATAAAATAGCAACAAAAAACACTCACGACAATAAGGCTGCGTCGCGGTAGTAAGAACAAAATAAGCGCCTTTCGCCTTTTGCCCATTTTCCCCGCCCACAGCATTGATGCCCATTTCAGAGCACGACGACTGTCTATCACACGCCGCTAGCAAACTTGCGTTTACTCTGAAATTAAAAAAAATAAAATTGGTGTAAAAATGTTTAAAATGATGAGAAAACAAACCCAAAATAAATGAAGAAATAATTATTATATACTCAATAACAAATAACAATATATACCTCAAATATATACTCATAACAATACTCAAATATAAAAAAGTAGGTATATCTCCATAAAAAAGAAAAGAGATCGTTTAAAAAATAAATATTATGTTGCTCTACATTCTATAAAAAAGATTTATTACATG
Organism: Colias behrii; assembly: GCA_029959065.1. Taxonomy (NCBI): domain Eukaryota; kingdom Metazoa; phylum Arthropoda; class Insecta; order Lepidoptera; family Pieridae; genus Colias; species Colias behrii. The sequence goes on from JARWMC010000002.1 coordinate 10,560,353, forward strand.
TTAAAAATTCACATTATTATAAACAAAAATAATTAATAACCCAAAAAAACTAATTAAATAAATAGGTTCCGTACATACCCTTCATAAGTCATATTCCAGCGAAATGCTCTGAAAGTGCAATTACCATTCACAAGCGACTCTGTGAATAGTACGTATGCTCGCCCGTGACTGCATATTGCTTGTTGGAGACCTAATTTGTAGAAAATATATTTTAGTTTTTATTTTTATAACATTGAAAAGGCAATTTATATTGACTATATATTATTTGAAAATATTGAAAAATTAAAGAATAAGAAAAGTCGACCCTGATTTCCAATTATTTTCTTGATAATTTTCAATTAAATTAAATTGAAGCAGATTATTAAGCTATTGCATAGCTTCTATCGCGGGCCTAGAGCGCGGGGACCGAATCGAGAAATTCCGTAACGAAAAAAACCTCACGCTCCCCACTCCGACGGGCACGGAGGTGTGGCTTGAAGGCATGCTATGCAAATTGCAATAGCTTTACCGCGGCAGTCCTCGAGTGCCACACGTCTTTTTCTATAGTAAAAGTAAACTTGGCGAAATTAACGAATTAATTTTGTTAATATGCTCTACATTTTTTGAAGGTATTTTTTAATGTAATACTCATCCTTAAAATAACTAAGTACTTACCTATAAATAACTAAAGGTAAATTCCGTGAGCAAGCCCACTCTCTAATTTTATAAGCAAAAAATATAAATTGATTTCAAAATAGAATAAAAATAAATCTTTACTGATCTCACAATAATTATGTTCCAAATGTCAGCTTTGTCGTCCATAGCGACGAAAATCCTGTATTATGGAAAAATTTACTTACCAAAACAGAATAAATAATATATATTTTTTTGAAGTGAAACTGTTTTAAGCGCGTTGAAAGTAAAATTTCAAGGTCGCATCATGGCAATACCGTCACGTCATGGAGTAAAATCTTGCCATCGAAGTTTCACTTCTGACTGTAATTGTAATTAATGTAATGTATGTGTAATTCTGCTAATTAGTGTGCTCGGCACACACGCTCTTTTTTCCTACAGTTATTTTATTCTCTCTTGTGAGGAATACATATAAATAAATGAGTCGTTTATATGAAATATTAACGTACGTGAAGGTGAGATAGGCAAAATCTTGGACCAGACTGAATTAGTCTTATTAACACAGCCCGGTTGTTGCATACCACCGTTGGGATAGAAATCTGCGTGACCTGGAAATATAATATTTCAGTTATAACATTTATTTATAAATTATAGATCCTAGAAACTAGAGATACTTCAAAAATTAAAATTATCAAATAGTTTTGTTCAATAAAATAGAAAAGGTTCTTAATCTACTCAATTTCTAAGTTCAATCAATCAAGTTCTCGTGAATAGTTTTCTAATATTTATTTTTCAAAGTTTCTATTTTCATTTTTAAAGGATATTTTTCCCAAAACCAACCTACCTATAGGATCTGGCAAGCCAAAGCCAATCTTTTGCAAGAGCCGCCCATTAGTATGGATGACATCAACAAAATCTGCATCCGAGTCATCTAATCTTTCCACACGACTTGAATCACCGAAACATGGCTGAGCTGGGTCTAGACCTAAATCCAGTTAATAAATATTGTTGAAAATACGAAAATGAAAAAACATTTATCCATACACACATTACAAAGTGAAGTGAAACTTCTTTGGGCACGTTGAGAGTAAAATTTCAAGGTCACGTCATGGCAATACCGTTACGTCATTAAGTTCAGGCGACGGTTTTGGTATCTTTGAATCTTGCTAAAGAAGTTTCACTTCTAACATGTGTGCTCGGCATACACTCTTTTTTATCTTCGTAATTCTTAATTTTTTGCTTTGCAATTAAAGGGTATAATAGCATTCTTCAAGGCAAAGCGCCATTGTTAAAAGGAGCAGAATCTAAATAGAATACGATATTAAAGATTGTTTTTAATACTCAGAAGTTATCTTTTCTTTTCTATCTTAAACATATACTAATAAGAAACTAGATGAACTTGCAAAAATTGTTCTGCCAGAACAGCCATAAAAAAAGACAACTATTTCTCAGACAACTCTATCGGAACCGAAAATTTTCTTAATTAAATAAAATTATGGGTATTATGATTTGGACTTATTTTTATTTAACTGAATTTGAATACTGTAAGTATACAATTGTTTTATTAATTTACCTGTAATTCTCGCGACTCTGCCCAAATGGTAAGAAACATAAGATGCAATGTGCGCGCCCAGACTGTGGCCGATAAAGTGGAAGTCCTTAATACGAGCTCCAGTTTTAGCTATCAGTTGTCGCATGAAGCTAAAATCAAAAGTACAAAAGTTGCGAAAAATCTAAATCTTTAATTTCAAATTGTATTCCTAAAAAATTTCCATGGATAGTTTTTAAATGTATATGGAAAGAACCAAATAAAATTATTCATCTTATATTACTTACAATTTGACTGTAAAAGTATTCTTCTCTAGAAAATAGCTAGTGAAAACTATGAAAATAAAGATATAAGACTTTTGTTACAATCGAATCATCGAAATATTTGAAATCATTATTTATGAGAACTTGTAAGCATTAAAATATACCCAGTTGTATCGGAGCCGACTCGTCTAGTGTTGGCTACTGCTCGCCAATACTTCCATGTGTTACCGCCCTTGCTCCAGTCCACGGCTATCACATTTACATCTGCCTATTATAAATTTAAATATATATTTTTAATTAATTAATAAAACCATAAATTAATACCGTCAAAATACTTAATAAAATGGTTAAAGTTGATTAAAGTAGATTAAGAGTCGTTAATATAAATTAGGAATACGTTGGGTTCAAGCTTATTACCCTGAGGCACTCCGTAATTCCCTTTTTATATTTTACCAATTAAAGTTCGTATAATAAACTATTCACATGTTACATATTTCTTTCAGATAACAATTTCATACTTTTAATCTTAGATAAATTTTTGGATAAATTAAAGATGAAATTTATTTGCGTTTCAGACAGAATTCATCAACATAACTCAACTTAGTTGAGGAATATTAAAAATATTATGATATCCTACATAAAATAGTCAGTAGCTGTATATGAGATATTTATTTATGCACAAAAGCGATTTGCGAATGGTTGCTATAACTACTTACACTGCATATATTGTGACCATGACCCTTTTTACGAATGTAAACATTATATATACATAGTACATACCCAGTATAAAAATGCTTTCGTCATATCGCGAACCCACGACGCATTACTGTGACTCATGAATCCGTGGACAATCATTATTGTTTTTCTAGCTGGATCGAAATCTACCCATTCCAAGCCGAATTGATCCCCTGGATATACCTTGAATAAGTTAGAAAAAGTCGCTATAAATTTAAACATTACAGATAGAACCGAGTTCAGTCTGTGTGCTTCGAAATACATATTTACGGTTTACTTAGTGATTGTTGTAATTACATAATAGGGTGTTATATATAGGGAAACATAGATAAACATTTTTATTTTTATTTCTAATTTATGTCCAGACAATAATCTTAATTCCATGATTCGTTCTTCTTTTACACACAAAATCTATACAAAATTTAGAGCTGAAGCAAATTCTAGTTTAAAAGATGTCGGTTGAGCAATTGAGTATTTGAATAATAAAAAATTATTGATTTTTTTGTGTATTTTAAAACTTTATTATTACTAATATTGATATTTAATGCAAAAAGCTCCAAAAATATATTTTTCAATTAATTATAAGCAATTAAAAATTGATGAAATTTAAATTAAAATCACGTGACTATAAACGCGCCATGACTGGTCACCATAGTTGTGACGTCATAATGTTAAAGCTATTTAATAACAGTACAGCGTTTACAGCTATTACACGTGACTAGACAATAATATTGCTAAAATACGAGTTGTTAGTTGGTTCCGATTAGCTATGTGTGATAAAGGATTTATTAAGGCAAAGTCTGATAAGATGTTGATATATTTATGATCACTGATTTTTGTCAGGAGTTGCCTTTGTAGTATTCGTACATAATGGTACAAAACAAGAACGATAACTTTTGAGGTTCGCCAATTTTAATATAAATTTAAATAATATAATTAATAGATAATTAATATAAATAATATATAATTTTAATAATGACAACAAAATTAAATAGATCAAAACCAACAAAATACTGTATTTATTATCACTACATAGTATAAAACAAAGTCGCTTTCTCTGTCCCTATGTCCCTTTGTATGCTTATATCTTTCAAACTACGCAACGGATTCTGATGCGGTTTTTTTAAATAGATAGAGTGATTCAAGAGGAAGATTTTAGTATATAATTTATTAGGTTTTAGACAAAGCGGGCGAAGCCGCGGGCGGAAAGCTAGTTTTTCTATAAACTGCAATGAGTGAAAACTAACATTATGACGTCACACGCGTTTGGGTGACGCTTCGGGAGTTGTCGGTGTGTCTTCGGTACTGGATTCAAAGACAAATTTTTATTTTGAAATAACTTTTGAATTATTGCAAAAAAAAATAAAAATAAAATAGTTTTGTTATAAAACTAATATATCGCACGCTGAGAACGAAAGTGACCTAATTCAAAATTTTGCAAAAATGAGTTATACTCATAAAATGACTCAGAATAAGGTATTCTATCATTTAATAAATCAAAAACTATCCTATGTCACCTAGAAATCGAAAAACACGTATGTTGCGTCTCTTTATAATTTGCGTATTTTAAACGTCCCTCCGCTAAAATAGTGACCGTTTTAGTATTATGTCGGCACGGTGATTACATTTCTTAGTTTTAAAGTGATTCAATCCTGATTGCGGAGTTTTTTTACCGAAAGGTAAGTAAATATTTTATCAATGTTCTAATCTTAAAAAGACCTTTATTCGTATTAGGTCACCTTCGTACTAAAATGCAGGGTTTGAATTGTGACTTAAATCATAATAAGTCATTTTTGTATTATCAACTATTCTAAAGGTAACGACATATTTCACGTTATGCCTGTACTTTATTAAATGCTTTCTTTGTTTAAGTGTATTATGTATAAATAGGCCGTTTTAATAATATTTTGATAAGTTAATTTTATGGCGTATTAAAGTTTATGTCATTGTTTCAATAATAATTTGTTTAAATATTTATGTTTAGGTCATTAGATGAAGAGATTAAAGATGATTTTATATTACAAATGGTTCAAGAAAATGAAAAAGAAAACGAAAAATTCATACCCAAACAGTTATCATGAAATACAAGAGTTTCCTCGCTGAGTGATCATCATCATCTGAGGCTCTACAGCTGCTAGTGGGCCTTGGCCTGGTCCAGTATTTTCTTCCAGATCTCTCAGTCCTTTGTCTGAGTTCTCCAGCTTTTCACAGCAATCGTTCGATGCCATCCAACCATCGGAGCTTCGGCCCATCTGGTTTTCCATAGAGAAGACGCAGAGGTGCCTTGTTGTCGTCCATACTTTTCTTAGTTAACTTTCGGACCCGTATGTTAGTTACTGGTCTTAGTAGGGCCTTTTATAGCAGTACCTTTATGTTTCGGGATAGCAGTTTCGATCGAAAATATCTTAGAAGGCCGAAGCAGCCATAATTCGTTTACATATTTCTGCAGATATTTCGTTCTGGTTTGTTATTAATTATGCCAGGTACACAAAGTCACGTACAGCCACGAACTTGACTTGTAGACCGAGCTTTTGGGCAGTTTGGTCTATAGCAAGATATGCGTTAACAGCAGTAGAGGATCATTGCTGGTAGCGTCCTCCCGATACAGGTCTATATCATCCGCGTATCTCAGTATTTGTATCTATTCGAAAAATAAAGTGCCCGATGTCTCAATTTCTGGAATCTCGGATACATTTTTCTAAGGTTATGTTAATCAGAAGGCTGGAGAGCGCATCACCCTGCCTAAGGCCTTCCATTGCCCTAAAAGGTTGCAAGATACTGAATGGATCCGAACGACGCTTTTTTATTTTTTTTAACGTCATTGCTGTGAGTAACACCAATTGTGGTGGAATGCCGATCTCAGTCAACGCTTGGTACAGGCAATTTCGGTGAACATTGTCGTATGCAGCCTTGAAATTCACGAAAATAATATGGTGTGTTATGACATTGAACTCAAGTGTTTCAAAATCTGATCAGTAGTCGACCGGTTAGGGCCCCAAGCGCACTGGTAGTCGCCTAGTTTGTCTTCTGTGTATGGAGATATTCTATTGAAAAGGATATAGGCGAAGATTTTATATGCCGTGTTTAAAAGAGATATACCGTGATAATTCTGGCAATCAAATATGTCACCTTTCTTGTGCTGTACACACCGCTGTAATATACCCTATATTACAGCGATATTCCACTCATCGGGCGTATTAGATTATATTAGAAAAACTTTACTTAAATTTTTCTTATGTCACTGTTGTGGCAACCCTGTACTTAGTCTGTGGTTCTTGTACCTATGCAATGTGTAAAGCAATGTGCTTTTAGAAAGAATAAAGAAAATTTTGTGCTAAATAATCGTTGTTGTCATTAAAACCCATAACTTAACAGGGCGTCGTTTTAGACTTCCACACCTGGACTATCAGCTCATATAAAATTTCTCCTTAAAGCTAGTTTCAGCATATTTAAGCAATTCCACAGAGATGTAATCAGTTCTTGGTGGCTTATGAGTTTCCTAATGGCCAATTTAACTTCGTCTATTTGTAAGCAGCGAGATATCTGGGATGTTAGTATAATTTTGTATGGCAGAAGATGTTTCAGCAGTTTCTGTGCTATTTAGCAGTTCTTGGAAGTACTAATTCCATCTTTTAATAATATCGTTCTTACTATTTAGTAGTTCACCATCTTTACTTTTTCAAGCTGAGGTTCTAGGTTTGAAATCTTTCCTACCTCTATTAGTTTGGCTGTAAAAGTTTCTCGAGTCCTTCGTTGAGAAACTTTTAGCAATCTGTTGACATCAACACATTTCTTCTTCTTTCTCTTGTGTAGTTATTTTTTTTCCTTCGTCGCACTTTTTGCTCTGACCCACGTCTGCAAGTGTAGGTCTACTGTAACGATAGGTATGCTTCATTCTTTTCGTAAGTAACCTTTTGGCATTTGTCGTAAAACCACTTGTTTCTGCTTCGTATCTCATTACCTAGATTTTCACTCGCAGCTGTTAGTAAAATTTTACTTAGAACTTCCCAGGATCTTACTTGCGTTTTGTTCGCTATTTATCTATCTGCTCTGAGTCAAAATTTTTAGATAAACTTTCACTTTAAGAGTTGCGAAATAAATCTATCTCCCTTTGTATGCCCTGTCCCTATGTCCCTTTGTATGCTTAAATCTTTAAAACTACGGAACGGATTTTGATGCGGTTTTTTTTAATACATAGAGTGATTAAATAGGAAGGTTTTAGTGTATAATTTATTAGGTTCGAGACAAAGCGGACGAAGCCGCGGGCAGTAAGCTAGTAATATTATAAAGAGGAAAGGTTTGTATGTATGTATGTATGGCTTTCACGCATAAACTACTGGACCGATTTTGATGAAATTTGGCACAGATAATCTTTAGACCTTGAGAAAGAACATAGGCTACCTTTTATTGCGAAATATGTACCACGGGCGAAGCCGGGGCGGACCGCTAGTTACTAACTAAAACTGCATTTTTGTATTACTTTTTTTAATTAAACATACTAAAGTATATTTTTTTTTTTTTATTAATAATACCAATCTTAGAGTTGATTGCCCATACGTATTATGTAAATAGTAAAAATGAGTCTTGAAACAAACAATAAATATAATTTCTTAGTTAACATTTGGTTTCATTAGACTACTTCTCATTAATATTTTAATACTAAGTTGACATAATTCAGGTTACGTCCAAATGCATGCATAGAAAAAAAATACTAAACTGACTCATTCCCAAACTAGTCAAAGATGATTTACAAGTTTTCAGTACTAAAGTGACGCAATATCTAATGGTAATTTTTAAAAAAAGATAAAAAATATTTAAATTTAATTTAATTTATTTTTATGGGTTGTATGGGTGGACAATATCCTCTAAAATGATATCAGACTTGAATATCTTATATAACTTTGCATGCGAACAAATTATGACATGATTTGTAAATAGTTCTGTAAATTACGAACAGTTTTTTGATGATTCCCAAAAAACAAGAATTTCGTATTAGGTCACTTTCATTCTCAGCGTGCGATATAATCTTTCCATTTAGCACAAAAAAATTTTTTATTCAAATAGTCAATTTTGGAATACCTTATACCGACACGCATCGGGACACGAATTTATTTAAAAAATAAACAATATACATATTAATAAAGATAATCTCAATAACAATGAATGAGAAATGATAAGGATATCCTATGTCAGAGCGGATAAAAACCACAAAATAAATGCAACACTTGCGTATTTTTTTTTAAATCCGCAAAGTGACTGCATTTTCATCTTTGTGTGCCTATAATTATTTTTATAGAGAAGACAAGTAACTAAATTTGCTTAAAAAAAACTTAAACATATTATCTCAAAATGTTTAACGAATGGAATAACTTTATAAAAATATTAAACAAATGGTTGGTCAGCAAAAACAAATATCCCTTTTTTTAATTCTATCAATAGTAGCTTGAATAAAGATAAAAGATCGACTCCTTCGATGTACTTGATAATCAAATACGGAAACAAACATGTGCTTTATGCTATACAATACAATTTCAATCGGACTACATTATGTCTCTAAAAATATTTTCCGATTAGTCATAAGGAATAAAAATGAAAGGATGCAAGTGACTAACTACAGCACAATCCCTTTACTCATAAGTAAAAAACTAATTCGTCAAAGTGAAAACCCTTGTGAAAACCAGATACGTAGGTAATATTAAACCATTCTTGGAATATTTAAATACAATAATAAACCTAATAAAATTCTTGCCACCAAGGTGATGGTCAAAGTAAAATGATTAGTAATTGCTTAGAAATTGCATGATGCAATAGGTACAATTAGTTTGGCTTACTGCTCATTTTGTAATCCTCAATTATTTGTAAACAAATAATACCTGTCTAGTGCAATTAGGTACAAGAATTTCACGAACTTGACTCTGTTTATTTTTCCTACTAATGATGAAGTATGAATGAACTAAATTATTGTTTTACTAGATTTCCGCCCGCGGCTTCGCCCGCGTTTTCAAAGGAAAACCCGCATAGTTCCCGTTCCCGTGGGATTTCCGGGATAAAACCTATCCTATGTGTTAATCCAAGTTACCCTCTATATGTGTGCTAAATTTCATTGTAATCGGTTTAGTAGTTTTTACGTGAAAGAGTAACAAACATCCATACAAACTTTCGCATTTATAATAGTATTAAGATGTTTAGTCATACAAGTTGAATATTGGATATCGTAAGGCGCGACAAAAGTGCAAATTTATATAGTGAGTTGCTTATGTATGGGAAAAATTTAATTAAAAAATTATAAATTGTCAATATTTAATGCAAAAAATATGTTTATAAAATTAACAAATCGCTATTAAATCCGTTAAAGTCTTTAATTTCTAAATTCTCTCGCATCGAACTCGCGAAAATCAAACACAAAAAAATATATTTTATCAAATCACGATTATAACAATAAATATCGTATTACCTGCACTCTCTCTGGTCGTAATCTGGATGAGAAATAGAAATGTGTGTTAACGCTGTCAGAAGTAGCTGGCTTCATATTGAGGAACCATAGCTGATTCATCAAGGCGCCTAGACCAAAACAATCCACTACTTTTGGTACTGGGAGCTTTGCTGTTGTGTCCTTAAATAAATAAAAATTAGGTATATTAGAATTTATAATTTATTATTGCTATCTACCAAGTACCAATTAATCTTATTACATTTTTAAATAATAAAATCTTATATATAAAATTCTCGTGTCACAATGTTAGTCTGCATACTCCTCCGAAACGGGTGGACCGATTCTCATGAAATTTTCTGTGCATATCGGGTAAGTCTGAGAATCGGCCAACATCTATTTTTCATATGTACCACGGGCGAAGCCGGGGCGGACCGCTAGTATTCATATAATATTCATTGAGGAAATACGAAAGCCTCAAAACATTTATTTCGTATTTTTTATCAGAGTATATAGATGCTAGCATTGTTTTTACTTAGTTATTATGTTAAAAAACCTGTGTGAATTTAATATATTTAATAATATGATTTCTTGTGATAACATACTGATAACTACGAATGAATAATTGTAATAAAATATAACTTAAAAGCTGTATTTTAATTTATACAAATACCTCAACATCAGCGTATTCCATGACGTTGGACTCAGTAGTAGTGGTAACATCGGTGCGAAAGTTCAAAAATTCTCGTAAATCATCTGGGCTTATGTGGTTTTCCACTATAAATAAATAAGCTATATTAATATATAATAAGGTGTATGTCGTCATTTGGAGTTTCCCAAAAAGATAAATAAACATATATTTATAAATAAACATTCCAATTGCAATTAGTTACAAAACAATAATTACTTAGTATCTACATTTACTATCACTACATAGATATTACAGAAAGGTAAAACAAATTTTGCGAAGCATTTTGATATAGGTTTTCTTAAAAAAGTAGATAGAGAGATACAAGAGGCAGGTTTATATAAAAATAATATGCATAATAAAGTAGTGAAACTAATTTAAGAAATTTCTAATGTAACAGCTAAATCATAACTTAGAACAATAAAATTATCTAATGGATGGACAGAGTCAAAAGCCGTATTCAGCATAATACTTATTTAGGTCGATGGTAAGTTGGTAGCCTACTTTTGATAGGCTAAACTTAGTTAAAAGTAATGCAGAGGTACTTTGCGCTATGAAAGTTAGAGAACTTCCATAGTGGTAAGAAGTGATTGATACACGAAAGATGAACTGCAATTTCAAAATTTAAAATTACTTACTAGGAAGACCTACAATTTTACAACACCTTACCCGACAACAATATTTGAGATGCTTATGAATCTAAGTATAGGTAATATTTTACTTTAGAAGTAATGAATTAGTGATCAATGATCATGAGTCAATGACATGTAGATATATATTTAAAAGGCGCTACATAATTCAAAAAATTTGGAAAATCCAAAAGTGCACGCCTCATAATTTTTTTTTAATAATTATTTATTAATTATTATTTTTGTTTATTTAATAACAATTAAACCACATCGAATCAGACCCTGAAAAATGAAAGGGTTCTATTCCTGAGCATACTCAAGCGTAAGAGAAAAAAAAAGACTCGATTAGTAAAGTATTTCGGTCGCTATCGTGTTAACAAGAAAATCCTCCGCACATACAGACACACGGACGTCCAAGACAGAACTTTTTTAAACTGTTTTTTAACTAGTTTAAATAACAAAAATGACATCAAAAATATCATGAATGTTAAAAATAGTGTTTTTTCTTAATATGTGTGTGTATGTATTATCTTACAAGTGCAATGTATGATACATAAAGACATTTTAAGTTTGAAAAATCAGATGTTTTGCGCGAAGTGACAGTAGTACCCACCTCAACGCTTCGCTTATGAGGCGTGCAATAACCCCCAAAATGTAACCGTTTATCCTAACACAACCGTTATATCCTATTCCAAGTTTCGTATACCATGATGATACCTGTATTTCCGTATCGCTATCAAGGTCAAATGGAGTTATCTACGCACGTCCTTCATAGCACTTTATGTTACCATGACAACCACGTTTTTTATATCCTGACCTCTACCACTACCATTCAGAAATGTCGGTTTCGAAGAACAATAATTGAGAGCCATTTCACGCGATGCGAAGGCACGCGACTGATCGCGTAATTTAGTATTAGATAATAATTATCACTAATTACCTTTTACTTTGAAGTGATGAAAGAGGGTTATGTTTTAATTGTGTTTTTGGTGTTGTGTTAACATTCAGTTTATAGTGAGTATAGGTACCTATTGTTTGTGACGAAAAATGTACTAAGTAGTTAAGTGTAGTTAGGTATTTTATGAGTAATCTACACTAATATTATAAAGAGGAAAACTTTGTTTGTTTGTTTGTTTGTTTGATTGTAATGAATAGGCTCATAAACTACTGGACCGATTTTAAAAATTCTTTCACCATTCGAAAGCTACATTATCCACGAGTAACATAGGCTAGGTTTTATCCCGGAAATCCCACGGGAACGGGAACTATGCGGGTTTTTCTTAGAAAACGCGGGCGAAGCCGCAGGCGGAAAGCTAGTAATATATAAACACTGATTAATAAAGACATTTTTATAAACGTTTTTAGCAATTTTTAAAACACTATTCTACTAAAACTTTTTTAAGTAACTACGAAAATTTTCAGTATTTACGGCTACATCTTTTGATTGCGTTATGCGATATGCTTACAAGTTTAATTTTTACAGTATTCGATATAAACAGATTGATAACTCCTCACGTTCCTGAGAAAAAGGATGTTGATAGACAGACAGACAGACGGACAACAAAGTGATTTTATAAGGGTTCCGTTTTTTGTTCTTTTCATGTTCGGAACCCTAAAAAAAATGTAATTTTAAAACTTATAAATTTTCATAGTATGTATTTAAGACTTATTTGAGAGTATGACTACCTACACTATGTATTTATAATGTAAAATTATTTCGATTATACAGGGACTTGTATTTTTAAAGTACTTATGTAGTTACTTAGTTAAAGTGTAATTAAACTTTAATATTGTTTTTCATTAAGTACAACAATGACTGTAATTAACTAGCTCACTCATTGCAATGGTTTACCGTGAATCTACCTACCTGTTACCTGTACGAACTTAGTCTATATTCTACACGATATATAACTTTACTCTATGGTCTATTCTCCATATTCTATAATATGCGGGTATCCGTAAATATAAACAATAAAAACTAAAAAATCTTATTTTACAAGGCACGTAGTTAATGTTGCAAATTTAATTATTCTGTGCAAAAAACGCATTACTATATCTATGTAGATAGTTACAAAAACTTACAGATTCTAATCTGTATCTGATTCAAATATCACAATATGTAATATGAATACCTAGTTTATTTTTAACAAAATAACGGCCATTAACGAACTTTCGCACGTGATATGTTTTTTTCACTTACACTCGTCGGTAGTCAAAATAACTTGAGATGCTCCGATATCCCAAGTCACAAAAAATAAAAAACACCAATATGAAAAAGGAAACATTTTTGAAAATATATAATTATTATCTATTTCACTAAGTAATAATGAACTTATTTGAACAAAAAATTACAATCCAACAGAAAACAGAAGGTAGGATACAAATGAATCAACTGCTTTATATGGACTGCGACAATAATAGCAGACAACTTGAATATAAACAGATTTGCAGGAAGTTCAAAGCTTCTGATAAATATTTATCGCTAATTTAACTCACGATATTTTTTATTTATTCCCGTTTCTAGGATAAGCATAATATTAAGTATTAACAGTCGACGACTATTTAGATACCTACGTATCAAACTTATACCTAATATCATTTCGTGTCTATTTGGAGTAAAATTTCAAGGTCGCGTCATAGAAAAACCGTCACGTCGTGGAGTAAGCGATAATTTTGGTATCTTTTAATATGTATATACTTTATTTTCAAAAACAAACACGAATCAAGTAAAGTATAGGAAAAATTAGCTTGTAATTAATATCATCTATTAATCTAATCTATCTATCTATTAATAATATTTTTTAGCCGACTTCAAAAAAAAGGAGGAGGTTATCAATTCGGCCGGTATGTTTTTTTTTTTTTATGTACATCGATTACTCCGAGGTTTCTGAACCGATTTACGTGATTCTTTTTTTGTTCGATGCGGGATGGTGTCGAATTGGTCCCATAAAAATTTTATTCGGATAGGCCCAGTAGTTTTTATTTTATGAGCATATTTGTCTGTATTTGTAAATGTTGCAAGTGCAAGTTTGAAGTCGGTTGTTTTTAACGCAGTTATCACTTGTTTAAATATTATGTTAAAAACTTGCCATACCTTACTTCATAATCACTTCATAATATACGTAGTGTAACTTGACTTCTCGTAGAAGTTTGCAAAACAAATTATAAGTTATTATATGTATGTATGTTATTATGGTGTTATTTTTTTTTCTACAATATGTATTTAACGAAATTCGAAATCCATTGAAATTTTAAATTTGCCGCCATATTATGTGATATTATTGTCAATGGTTCTTGCTCCACGACACCACTGACATATTTGATAATAAATAATAACTTAATATTTTTAAGAAATTATGTTTAGGCAATTTTATTTTATTGTTGAATTAATACTAAAAGTTAATATATTGTCTTATTTATCATGAAATATTTTTACTATCCATAATATGCTTATTAATTATCAATAAAAATAAAGTTTTTGATTATGGTAACATTACTAGTCTATTCTATGATTGGCTATTCATGTAAACCGTTCAAACTTCAAAATTCAGTGCAACAGATTTTAATTTCAAACGTTTTGCCGTTTGAAATTATCCTTTGTTAATGTGTCAACAATCGTATTATAACTTTGCTGTTAATTGTTTTATTTGACTTTTAATTTATATTTTATTTTAAGTTTATATATAATGGCATCAATCAAAGAAGATGATAAGAAAGAAATACCAGAAATCATACATGATCCCCAAACAAACAGCACATATCAAAGATTACGATTCTTTGGAAAGGTAAGTTTATTAATGTTTACTATCAATTTCTTTATCCTTCAATTTGTCTAAGTTGAGAAATGTTCCTTCGTGTATATTTGCATCAAATTACGAATTTTCTAAAAAAAATATCACCATCGAGGTTAGCATCTTAGCCAACACATTCGATTTTTAACTGCCACTATAACTTAAAACTATGCTTTTATTCATGTTAAGTTCAGTTTTAATTATTATATTATTATAAGATATCTTTCCATACTTTTAAGCTATAAAACATTGCTGTAACTATTTGAATACATGAACCGTTAAAGACGATTACTCCAATATTTTTATGTTTGTTTCATTAGATAGGACCCCATGGGGCACGCTTTATTTATTTAAATATAGTTACTCCAGTATGTTATTCAGAAATGTGGTAAAATTATCAATATCTTCGAAAAATCATTGATTTAACTTTTAGTCCAGTGGCAGGTGTTAAACATCTGTTACAGGTTCCTATTGAAACAAGTTTTTAAAGTAAAATTAACTTGATTCAAACATACACATACAATTTAACAAAAATATTTGCATATATTTGAACTTAAAATCTTATTATTATTTTTTTCAACTCGACATTAATTATCTCTTATTTTAAATATTATGTTAAAAATATGTGAACTCTCTTCATCTATAATTACTAGGTAAACTTTTTCACATTTATAGAGATTTGTTTTTTCTAGGGTGGCTTTGCAAAGTGTTATGAAATACAAGATATAGCCACAAATCAAGTATGGGCTGGCAAAGTTGTTCCCAAAAAGCTTCTAGTAAAATCAAATCAGAAAGAAAAAACATTTCAAGAGATCTCCATACATAGATCGCTTCAACATAAACATGTAGTTGGATTCCATAGCTTCTTCGAAGACTCTCTTAATATTTATATTATTTTGGAACTATGTAAAAGAAGGGTAAGTATTATTATAATTTAATAATTTTTAATTGTTTTGTCAAAAATTATCTTTACTGTGCTTTTTTTTCTAATGTAATAATATTGTGTTTGGAACACTTAAATTTCTAATATGAATAGAATAAAGAGTCATTATCTATCTAAAAACCAACTTAAAACTTATATGATACTTCTACATTCATACTTCACTTTTTAATTTCATCTATTTCATTATTCTTCTTATTTGTTTGTCTTATAAATATATTCCTCACATAAACCAAAATATTTCTATAGTCTATGATGGAACTACACAAACGTAGAAAAGCGATAACGGAGCCAGAGACAAGATTCTACATGCACCAGATACTGTTGGGTGTCCAGTACTTACACCATAAGCGTATCATTCACAGGGATCTCAAACTGGGAAACCTTTTCTTAGATGATGATTTACATGTTAAGATTGGGGACTTTGGTCTCGCCGCCCGAATTGAATATGAAGGTGAGACATACAAAAACCAGATAATTTTTAATTATTATTTGTGTTGAATCAGAATGTTTTAACAACTAATATTGTTTATACAAATCAAGTGTTGAACTTTTATTTAATAAGTAATATTCAAGTGCGCATAACTTTTGTTTGAAACATTGATTTTCTATTGATATTTAATTCTCTGCTGTTATTGTTTACTCTTATTGCATACCTTATGAAAAAATATCCTCATAAGAAATTTAACCATCCCATGTTATAAATTAGGAGAGAGAAAGCAGACTGTATGCGGCACACCTAACTACATAGCGCCTGAGATATTGACAAAGAAGGGACACTCCTTTGAAGTAGACATTTGGAGCTTGGGCTGCATCATGTATACTCTGCTTGTTGGCAAACCGCCGTTTGAGACATCCACACTACAGGACACTTACAAGAGGATTAAGAAGTGTGAATATAGGTAAGACATTGCACCACATTTTACTAAACATCATTGCTATATAGATTGTAATGTATGTATGTTTATTGAAGTTTCTAAAAAAATCGATTATCTATGTAATACATAATTTATATTTTGAAGAGAAACATCTTAAGGCGCATTGTGAGCAAAATTTCAAGGTCGTCAGACGTCAATACCATCATGTCCTGGATTAAATCAACGATTTTGGTTATTTGAATCTTGCCAAAGAAGTTTCACTTCTGACACGTGTGTTCGCCACACACTTTTCTAAGTTACCTAACAGTATTTTAATTTTTTTTTATAAAATAGCATTATAGTATAATTTATGTATTATATATCAATATATAACTTGTACCTTGTCACTTAGAACGGGGCTAGACCTAGCGGTTCAGCTGTGTTTCTCTGGTCCCTGGTTATCAGTTGGCTCCCGATATGCACAGGCAGTTATCAACGATAATACTCTAAATCAACGATACAGGTTACAATTAGTGTTAAGGTGGTGGAATGCTTCCATGTGACTAAAAGGCATCATGTGTCTTCACACAAGCAATACGCCATGTGTTGTACCAATGCAAAATCATATAAAAACTATTTCATCCATTTATTATGTTTTGTTTCACAAGTTTGTTAAGACTTGTTATATTTATAAGAAGAGTAATAAAGAGAGGAGAGGAATCAGTGAGATTGGATAAGTAATTCAGGAAAAGGAGACGAACTAGCTGAACGCAATAATGATTGTTGATTTATTAATTATTATTGTCTATAAATAATGTAGCCTTTACTGTTAATGATGATGATAATTTTCTGAGTAATTGACAAAGTCAAATTATATTAGTAATAAACATTTTTTTTTTTTTTAATTTTCATTTGTCATGATAAACTAATCTAAATCTATGAACTAATTCCTCCCTTCTTTGCTATCAATAAATGAGTATATTTGGCAGGGCAGAGAGAAGAAACTTGTTTGCCCTGTGTCATATGAAAAATAGCCTCTGTTATGTTGCCTGGGCTTTCTAAGGGCGCTTGTGCACTACAAGGAATTTTACTGTCCGGCATTCCGATTTTTTACGGTCCGGTATGGCACGCCATTAATCTAAATGCTAGCTTGTGCACTATACGTAATTTTACTGTCCGACATTTCACTTTTCCCTATTCCGGATGGTTTTTTGTGTCTACGAGTCGCTGTAGATATAATTGTTTTCGAATGCCCACTTGCTTGGATTTTACTCTTTTTATAGCACATGCCAATTGAAAGCAAGCTCTTGTTTTACTTCCTTTTAGCTGGCAATGTGATTTGAAAAGTCGGTATTGTTATTTTTATATACATAGACCTATAATTATTATGATAATAATATTATCTAAGTAAGTGTTGGTAAGTTAAAGTTCCAGTGGGAATAGCTTTAGCTCCTCGTCACCAAATAAAATAAATAAGTGAAACACGCATTTTAAATCTCTTACGGAACTTTACTTTTTATTATAACGAAGTAATATAATATTTCATCTTCTATATTTTTTACTCGTTTCTTGTAAAATGCAAAAACAATCATTTATGATAGCATTATACCGCCAAACTTCCTTGAACTGTACCGCACTGATCCGAGTAAAGACGGACAGGTGCACAAGCCAATTCATCGGTTTTTTCATGCCAAACCGGACCGTAAAAAATCGGAATGCCGGACAGTAAAATTCCTTGTAGTGCACAAGCGCCCTAATGGTAAAGAAATGTTTAAAATCGAGTAGTTTTTGAGCTAACATGCATATTTCAGGATCCCATCCGCGCTACGCAAGCCGGCCGCGTCGATGATCGTGCTGCAGCTGCAGTCGAACCCGTCGCTGCGGCCGTCGGTGGACAAGCTGCTGCAGCACGAGTTCTTCTCTGCGGGCATCATGCCGGCCGCACTGCCGCTGTCGTGCCTCACCACCGCGCCGCGCACGGACCAGCTGGTGGAGGGCGGGCCACTGCACAGGCGCCCGCTCAACGAGGTCAACAGCAACGGTGCGTGTTCGCTCGCTCGGGGCCGGGCTCCTCTCGGCGGGCATCATGCCGGCCGCTCTGCCGCTGTCGTGCCTCACCAACGATTAATGGAGAATTTTTACAACTTCAGGCCTTTTGAAGTGAAACTTCTTTAGGCGCGTCGAGAGTAAAATTTCAAGGTCACGCCATGGCAATACCGTCACGTCATCGAGTAAGGCGACGATTTTTGTATCTCTGAATCTTGCCAAAGAAGTTTCACTTCTAACACGTGTGCTCGGCACACACACTCTTTTTTTCTATAGAATTTACACAACTTTTTAGATAAAAATTAGTAGGTAGGTAAGATGTTCATTTACAAACATTTTAAGACATTTTTACAAATTCAAAAGTATTTATTTATATTGTTTAGATTAATTTATTTATAAAAATAATATCTGTATGTGTAGACCAAGCGATGGCGGTGGACTCGCCGGTGAAGCGTGCGCCGGCGGCTGAACCGCGCACCGTGGAGCCCACGTCGCACAGGCAGAACCTCGTGGCGCTGCGCGACCAGCTCGCTGCGTTGCTTACTAGCAAGGTGAGCGTTGTAAAAAGTTTTTTGCATGAACTTATTAAAAGGGGCGTGGCCTGTTGTATTTGTATTCTATTAATGAAGTGGAATCATTCATTCATAGAACTTATGTATTGTGTGTCTATACTCTATAGAATTTGTGTATACTTGTTAGTCGCATCAGATGGAAACCTCAGGATGTTTCACCAGAAATTATAATCTGGAGAATGACGTTTCTCAATTTATTGCCCTGCAATACTGGCAATTTCTATCTACATACCAACATTTATACCAATAGTTTTGCACACAATTCGCACTTTACGCTCTATTTGGCACCTACAACCGAGTTCTGAGATATACATTTTTTTTATTCTATTTAAAAAAATCATTCTCCACAGCTAAAATGCCGTCCCGAGTACTTGACCGACGAGCTGAGCGACCCGGCGGCCCAGCCGCTCGTGTGGGTCGGCAAGTGGGTGGACTACAGCGACAAGTACGGCTTCGGCTACCAGCTGTGCGACGAGAGCGTGGGCGTCATGTTCAACGACACCACCAAGCTGATCATGCTCGCTAACGGAGTGTAAGGATATTTGTTTTCAATATAAACTGGGTCGGCAAGTGGGTGGATTGCATTGACTATTTGTTTTTTTTTATTAATTTATGTTGGTAAAGCCACGGCGGCTGTATGTATAAAAAGTAGTATTACTCTATTATAAAGGGTAATAAATCGAAGTAAGAATATGGGCATTTTTATAAATTGCTCTGGTATAAGGCATCTAAACTAATGGACCGACACTAAATCTCAAACCTTTTTTTGTTGCTCGTGTAGCTTGTCATTATTTATAATGCAGTTGTGTACTGTTGAAAGAATTTTTAAAAATCTGCTCAGTGGGTTATAGGTTTTTTAATTAATTATGACAAACATACAAAACATTTCCTCTTTTTTGCCTTCATCAACCACTTAGGCTTTCGAAACAGAAGATCACTTGTTAGTCAATTTATTTGGAAAAGTAATAACAACTATTTCAAGATCAATTCTATATCCAATAAAATAATTTCTCATAAACTTGCAGAAACGTGCATTACATCAACCGGCAGGGCCAGGAGCAGTATATGACGATGCGCGAATATCCACAAGAGCTCGACAAGAAGATGAAACTCCTCACATACTTCAGGAGATATATGACTGAACATCTCATGAAAGCAGGTGGGTAAATAAATTGTGTGTAAAACGAAATCACACATTGGTCTATTGTAATCTATTTAAATAAAAATGAATCGCTAAATGTGTTACTAAGCGTAAAACTCGAGAAGGGCAATTCGGCTAATCTTTTTTTAAACGTTTTTGTTAAACTGGGGCAGCTAGTTACTTGTCAGTTCTCTATATACACGAGTCATTTTTAAATGATTATTTTATGATTTATTTATATTCCTAACTATTCTAACGCTATAAATAATAAGAAGTACACATATTACTTCACAAAGTAACTTCCTCCTTCTCCTACATAAAAAAGGACTTGCTGAAACATGAATAACTAGCTGTGGCCCGCGGTTTTACCCTGCAGTGCTCCACTCCTGTTGGTCTTAGCGAGATGATATAGAGCCTTCCTTGATAAATGGGCTATCTAACATTGAAAGAATTTTTCAAATCAGATCAGAAGTTCCTGAGATTAGTGCATTTAAATAAACAAACAAACTCTTCAGCTTTATAATATTAGTATAGATTAACTACATTATATCAAACATATAACAATATAATGTTTGTCTGTCTGCAGGTGCGTCAGTCCCAGTGCGAGAGAGTGACGGTCTGTCCCGTTTGCCGCATCTGCACCAGTGGTTCCGAACCACGCTCGCCGTCATCATGTACCTGACTAATGGAACGTTACAGGTCAGTGATAATGAGTAATGGAAAATATTTAAAACTAAAGTTAATTTTTAGTGGAAAAAAAATACCCATTTTGGCATCTTGAATAACTCATCTTTAAATTTTTTATTTGAAAAATAAATGTAATTCTCGCTTTCGTGTTAGACTAAACTGTGATATTTGCAAACAATGCATTTTTGTTATGCAGGATATGTATATCACCATAATTTGTGTAATTAATGATACATGGTATTTCCTCAGATTAACTTCCAAGACCACACAAAGATTATATTATGTCCATTGATGCAAGCCGTCACGTACATCGACGTAGAAAAGAACTTCAGAACATTCCGATTCACGACGATAGAAGAACATGGATGTGATAAGAAACTGTACACGAATCTCAAATATGCGTTGGAGAAGATAAACAGTGTTTTAGCGAACAAGCTATGCTAAGTCGCGCGACTTGACCGTGGATTATATTTTGATTGAAATGAATACATTATTCGATTTCACGCATAGGATAGTGTGACTCACACTTTCATAGTAAACTTAAATTATATTTCATAGTTTTAATCTTTTTAACCATGTTGTGTTTGCGTTATTTCGGCATTTATTCTCCCAAACAGATAGGACATTGTTTTTCTTGAAAACATTATTTATTTTAACGATTTCGGAAATTACCCAGTCATATATGGCATATAATGGACTATAATATATTCCTAGCGAGGAATGGAAGTTTAAGTTTCCATGATTACCGAAAATATTTTTTATTTTAAAATTTAAACCCAATGAAAGAGTAATTTTAAATTATAGATTTTAAAACATAAATCTCTGCACTAGATATAATGTGGACATTTATAATACCTCCTTATTGTTATAGTGCCTTTTAGAAGTTATTTCCTGGAGTTTTAGACATGTTGATTAGGAAGTGTAGTTGGCACCGTGACTGATTGCCGGGTGCATCAAGAGATATCATTTGTAATGTTGTATTTAGTTTTGTAAACACTTATTTTATAAGTTTTCGTGCTTCACCAAAATCGAAGCTTTCCAAGTATCACACGATTTTCAAATTTCCCATTAAATTTTTTGTTATCATATGCTTCATTGTGCGTTCTGTTACTGTTTTTTTGTAAGAAAGCAAATGGACTCAGTATTATTGTTAATTCGATGCTCTTGAAGCACTGCATTTGTAACTTTCTCCAGAGGTTTGTTACCTCATGTAATATAAACATTTGACAATAAAGTTTGTAGTACAAAATAAAACACTTTTCATTTGTTTATCACATTTACTTCTCACGTCACATCATATAAATTAATAACATACTATTTAGTTGTGCATGTGTATAAAACTAGATTCTAGTTTTTTGGACTTGTACAAGTTATCAAATTTACTGTTTATGCATTCTATTATTGAAAATAAGTAACTAGCGCAGACTAATTGTTAACTAGTTGAATAAAACCTTTTCTAAATTATACAAATCTACCTACAGAGACAATTTCAAAATTGCAATATAAAATTTTATATTACTACTTGGGCAATTGGGCTTTGCCAATAACCTGTACAAATTGATGGCTCATACAGGAAAGTAAAATATATTATTTACATTACATAATTTGTTAATTTTATATCCTTATGGAATTCATTTCTGGTGCACAGAGATTTAATTGTTGCCATTTTCTATACCTATTTACTTTATCTTTGGCAGTACAATTACATTTCCAATTTTGTTTTTATGTATGCCTCTATGTCTTGTAAAAAGTAAACTAATTCATATTATAGGGCATCCATATTATAATTAAAAACCTATTGATACTATATAATATGAAAGAAGAAACACCATTAAGTATCAAATTGATAAAAAATTGTATATTCGTTTTCATCCTTCATATTGTTGCATGCTCAACTATTACCTAAGGAACATTTTGATGTCTATTGCAACAACTTATAAAAATACAAAATATACTAGTTGAGCGTCTTATAACTCTGTATGAACTGCACCCTGGTTGGGTAAGGCATCACTGGGGTGTACGAACAGGCCCTCCTTGGCTTGCCAGTCTGTGTAGGCTCCATACTGTGATGTTACACCAACTATTTCACCTTGACCACTGATGGGTCGGCCAAAAGTTCTTCCTGATCCCGCCAAAAATCTGAAAGGCAAATATGGTAAAGTTTAAAGCGATTCTTTATTGTGTTTAAAAACCATTTTTTCTAAGCAAATTAAGAACTGTGTTACACAACCTTCAATTTCAAGTAGGCTTCTGATGGCAAATGTTACACCACCACTGCATTGCGCATTATCATCTATACTAATATTATAAAGCTGAAGAGTTTGTTTGTTTGAATGCACTAATTTCAGGAACTACTGGTCCAATTTGAAAAATTCTTTCGGTGTTAGATAGACCATTTATCGAGGAAGGCTATAGGCTGTATATTATCACGCTAATACCAACAGGACCGGAGCAATGCAGGTGAAACCAAGGAGCACAGCAAGTCTTTAATATAATTCATAAAAGTTCTGTAAAATGTATAAGCAACTTACGCAGAGGTATCTATATGTCTAAACTTGACAGGAGTATCCCTCCTCCAGTAGTCATTGTTGCACACAACAGTCCAATTGTCTCCGCTATCACCTTCACCATCATCATCACCATAACATGACACCTCCTGGTTACCAGACAGTGGTGATGAGAAGTAGTGGGAATGTAAGTTCTTCTTAGTGGATACATGTTGCAGCCTTATATTTGTGTTACACTTTATTGGTGCACTGTAAATAATTATGTCAATAAACAATCTAATATCAAACTTGGCGAGATTGAGTTGCTTATTTTCAATATACAGAATATTCTATAATGATGATATGCATAACTGAAACAGGAACCAAATCAATCTTTTCAATGATTATCATGTCTTTAATATTCCAATATATTTACCCGCGTTTGCATGTTTCTCCCATAGCCGGTCGCACTAGCCAATGACTGTTGTGATCGTCTGAAACATCGACAGCTGTGACCGACTGCTGGCCGGAGCCCGATCCGTACTTAACATCGTGAGAGTGAAGACGCAAACGTAGATCCGTATTTATTAGTTTCAAAATTGTACCGCAAGTTACAAACTCTGCCTTGGAACCTGAAAATATTTTTACAGTTTTATATTAAATTTAATTCATCATATAGAAAATTTTGTTATAAACACATCCACCCCTTAGATTGGGCCACGTAATTGTTAAGCATGCCCGGTTGTACTGTATACTATCCGTAATAATACTTATCGTTATATGAATTAAAATCATAATTATATACACTTACCTTCTGATATTTCAATACCACATATTAATAAAAATATTAAAAATCCTAATAAATTCATTATACTACCAAAAAACTTTGAAAATGCAATTTTCACAACAACCATTTCTGTAGACTTTCCTAGCTTTTTTCAAATTTGACATATGACGGAAAGTGACAATGTCAGTGAAATCAGGCAGAATGACGCATGACGGTAAATATAGATTACCTATACTTAGAGAATGTGATTATCGCCATAGATATAAGATTGTAAGGTCGCTGAAATCTAGCTACGATTAATAATTTAAATACAATATGCACGTTCACCGTGTACATGTAGTTGGTATGAATTGTGGTAGAAGCAAGCGTTAATATTTAAATACATAGTACAAAATGTTAGTCACAACTTCACCCATGTGGCTAAAACTTATAATATCGCGTGGAAATGAAATCTTGCTCCGCGGCAAACTCCGCGGTAAAAAGTAGCGCATTGTACATCATGTCTGTTATATCTCTCCAGTAACTCGCATATGTAGTACTTTTAATGACTTATGTAAGTCGTTGGGTGGTATAATAGACATAAATTTTGATTCACTTGTAGTTTTTCGCAAAAAAATTACTAAATTCTTGTTTGGTACAAAAATTCAGTAAAAAAAATAATAACAATAATGTTTAACGATTTTTTTTTTATTTTTGTAATTAAATTTATTTAAGCACTTAAAATAACAGTAACGTAATTATATAAGTTTTCTTGTGCATACCTGTAATTGGTGTATACATCACATTAATATTCGTTAGTTGTTTAGATCTAATTGTTATAATTTTTATGTGTACTCTGTTGGTATGTCTAAATAAATAAATAAATAAATAAATAAATAAATATCTGATATCGCAAAACACAAAAAATATAGTATGAAATCGCTCCATTTTGCATTTGCTACAAGAGACAACGAAAGAAACAATCAGACTTGCCCGTTAGTTAAATAAGCTACGTCCGGATGGTTTATGATCATTTTTTATGGTACGGTCAGACGTGGGTCAGACGCGTGGCAAGCAGAATGGCAAGTAGCCCGGCAAGCAACCCGTGCGCTTACGTGGGCCAAGCACTATATTATACACATGCTCGCGAGCATGCCAGTCAGTACAAACATGGGTGACGATGGACGTACAACAACCGAACGTGTGAACAAGCGCACAAGCACAAACACATTCAGCCTTTGATGTTTGTCGAAAAACCGACAGTCATCCCAATCGGCGGCAAGCGCGAGTACAAACACGGGCGCATGCACAAAAAACATGTTTACATGCTTGTGCCCACACTTGCGCCCGTGCTTGTGCTCGTTAAATGTCACTTTGAACGCAAGCGTCTGAACCCACCATTAGATTTTAGTTCCGGACTTATCCGGATTACATGCTAATTGCTATGATGTCGATTGTCACTGTCATTAATTCCTGACAAGTGTGAAGTGACAAATGACAATAGAGATTAGAGATTGCTTTTGCAGAGAGAGAAAACTTATTTTGCAACCGTATCATATTTTATACCATATTTCTATTAACTAACTTTAATTTTAACCAGCAGTGTTTTTTAGCAATCAAGCAGAATAAATGCTTGTGTGACAAAAATAAATGCTAGTTAGTTATTAAAACTAAAAATGGATAACTGCGAAAATACAATACCAACAACCAATAAAGGTAAGTATTTGTGTTTAATTAGTTTATCAAATTGTATAACGTTATTGTGTATACAATCGATTTTTCAGTGCCATTCGACCCTGGCTGGAACGACCCTCCTACTTTCACTTACAACGCCCAGCAAACCACTCCGAACAGACCACGAAATTTTCTGAATAAAAGAGTAGCATTCCCCGTATCAAGCACAGCTGGGATACCTTCAGCTGCGCCTGCAAATATTCCCCCCATGCCAGCACCTATGCCCATCTCACCCATTGTTCCACCACCTATGTCAAATATAACAGCAAACATTGAACCGAATGAAAAAATTCAAATTGATAGTGAAAAGATATTAGAAGAAGTAAGGAACGCATTATTGGGAATATTAGAGGAAAGCAGTGAGTTGGGTGCTAAGGCACAGAGTATAAGAAAAAAAATTAATTTAATGGAAGAAATGTGGACAAGTGGAAAGCTGAATACACAAGTTCAGTTGCGAATGCAAGAGTTAGCCAAAGGTATACTTTATATATATTTTTTATCCTTACCTAAATAAATGCAAGTAATTTCAAATGATTATGAAAATATTGGGTATTTAACTTATTTTCTCTAGTCTAAAATTTAAAAACAACCTCTATTGGATTTTTGAACAATAACATTAAATTTTAACGATTACATATTTTTAGCTCTAAAAGAAGATAACCCAGCTAAAGCTGATGAGGTCCACAAAGCTCTGATGGTAGACCATGTGAGTGTGGTCGGAACATGGATGCCTGGTGTCAAACAAATTATATACTATTGTATAGCTCGGACTGAATTATTAGCTATTGATAAGGAATAAATGTGATTTATATATGTATAAGTTTAAATTGTTCCAGAATAGTCACATATTGGCATTTAATGCTTTATTTCTGTTTAATTTGTTTGCTTGAAGCTTGAGTATTCAATATTTTCCAAATTATTCCCTTATATCTTGTCTTGGTGTGTATAAATGCTGATTCAAAATTACTAAGACTGAGATTCTGTATTATTTGATTTTTGCTACTAATAGCTACAGTTAATAAATGTAATAATCAATTGTACATTATTTGTATGTTTCTTTGAATTAATTATATGGCAAGAATATGTTGTAAATAAAATAAAAACAAATATTTTATTTATTTCAAACTGTTTTATTTCATAATCACAGGTAATTAAAGAGATTACACTTGAAAACTATACCTATAGAGACCTATATTATTTTGTGTGACTGTCTATACATTTTCACTTCTATCCTTAATATTTACATTTGCATCAATACTATAAATATAAAATTGTGGATACAATAGTCTAAGAAAATTGTTGTGTAGTTCGAAAGATACATGTGACAATAGGTAACATTTTCATTTTAAAAATTACTATCCATCACCACCAAATTCTTTCAATATAGATTTTGCTTATACATTTCGAATTTTACTTTTAAATAATTAAATCTTTATACTATCTTATTTAACACACGGCTCCATCCAACTCCGTGAGAGATGAATACTTTGTTACATTTTAATTTTACAAATTACTGTCCACCGTTAGAAATAAAACCAGATTTAGAAATATATTTCGCTTATATTTTACACATTTCGATTTTCCTTTTACATTACGAGATATACTTTTAAATATCTATACCTATTCTATATAATGCCGCGTTTGATAGTTTTCGACACAGAGCAAGATAGTTTTCGATGCGAGTATGACACTATTGTAACCTTATTGTAACATTTTCATTTTAGAAATTACTGTCCAACGTTAGAAATAAAACCAAACACTTTGAAAATCGATTTCTCATATTTATTTTACTCATTTTGAGTTACCTATGGTTTTAAATATCTATATACTAAATGCCGCGTTTGATAGGTTTTGGTGCGACAGTGACTCGTACAGGCCGGCACAGTTCCACTAAAGGCGCGGCTTCACGACTGGACCCTTCTTCCGCGAGACAAACTGATATATCCACACCACATGGCTCCGTCCATACTCCGTGAGAGATCAGTACTTTTGTAATTCATTTACAAATTACTGTCCAACATTAGAAATAAAACCAAACACTTTGAAAATAGATTTCTCATATTTATTTTACTCATTTCGAGTTATGGTTTTAAATGTCTATATACTAAATGCCGCGTTTGATAGGTTTTGGTGCGACAGTGACTCGTACAGGCCGGCACAGTTCCACTAAAGGCGCGGCTTCACGACTGGACCCTTCTTCCGCGAGACAAACTGATATATCCACACCACATGGCTCCGTCCAGACTCCGCGTCCGTGAGCAATTAGTACTTTTGTAATTCATTTACAAATTACTGTCCAACGTTAGAAATAAAACCAAACACTGAAAATCGATTTCTCATATTTATTTTAAACATTTCGAGTTATACTTTTAAACAATTAAATCTATATACTAAATGCCGCGTTTGATAGGTTTTGGTGCGACAGTGACTCGTACAGGCCGGCACAGTTCTACTAAAGGCGCGGCTTCACGACTGGACCCTTCTTCCGCGAGACAAACTGATATATCCACACCACATGGCTCCGTCCACACTCCGCGTCCGTGAGGGATTAGTACTTTTGTAATTCATTTTACAAATTACTATCCACCATTAGAAATAAAACCAAAGTCTTTGAAAGTCGATTTCACTTATATTTATTTTACTCATTTCGAGTTATGGTTTTAAATATCTATATACTAAATGCCGCGTTTAATAGGTTTTGGTGCGACAGTGACTCGTACAGGCCGGCACAGTTCCACTAAAGGCGCGGCTTCACGGCTCGAGCCCTCTTCCACTGCGAGACAAACTGATATATCCACACCACACGGCTCCGTCCACACTCCGTGAGAGATCAGTACTTTTGTGAGGAGACGCACGTTTTCTGTACCGTCGTCATCTGAAAAATATTCAATCACTATAGTTTATGATATTTTCTGTTATTTTTTTATTACTCTACACTAATAATAATATTATACAGAGGAAAACTTTGTTTGATTGTAATGAATAGGCTCATAAACTACTGGACCGATTTTAAAAATTCTTTCACCATTCGAAAGCTACATTATCCACGAGTAATATAGGATAGGTTTTATCCCGGAAATTCTACGGGAACGGGAACTATGCGAGTTTTTCTTTGAAACCGCGGGCGGAGCCGCCGGCGGAAAGCTAATTGTAATATATAATAACTACAGATGGATACCTATAACTAATTTAAGATAATGTACCAGCATGATTTCAAGACTATAAATAGCCTGCTAAGACTATTATTATATTACATAAATCATACGTATATGTACACAGTGTATGATTTATGTAATGTACATTATCTTACAGTCCCCAGAACATATCAACGGCTTCACGCGACAACGATTTAACTTTTTTTTTTCTTTTATAACAAATATATTCTCTCTTAAATTTTACAATGCAACTAAACTAATTTTAAACTTCAATGCTGTTTTTAAAGAGCGAAGCTGCGGTCGGGATCTTAATAAAAGACTGTTGGTCTTAGCCTATAGCCTTCCTCTATAAATGGGCTATCTAACACCGAAAGAATTTTTCAAATCGGACCAGTAGTTTCCGATATGAGCGCGTTCAAACAAACAAACTCTTCAGCTTTATAATATTACTAGCTGCGCTCCGCGGTTTCACCCGCGTGGCTCCGCTCCTGTTGGTCTCAGCGTTATGATAATATAGCCTTCCTCGATAAATGGGCTATTTAACACCGAAAGAATTTTTCAAATCGGACCAGTAGTTCTTGAGATTAGCGCGTTTAAACAAACACTTTAGCCTCATAATATTAATACGTACTTGTATTCTGATGGTCCAATGGCCTCAAATGGTCTCTAGGCGGCACGAGGGCATGTACCCGTCTATCGGGATAGGCCACTCGAATGCGAATAGCGCTCGGGTCCTTAACTCTTAGTACTTCAGCCTCAAAGGCGACGCCCGTAATGAGACCCGCACAAAATCGTAGCACCGTGTCGTTGTCTGTGGCCGGTTCTATTATTGTCGCTGTGCACATTTTTATCTGAAACAAAATAATAAAAAATAAGGAAATTAATATTTATAAGTTTTTTAATCATTTTATTAATAAATTTTATTCTCGCAAGTTTCCGTAGAATGTAGGTTAAAGTATCTGCCGTATTTTATCCGTACTTTTATCTGTGCACACATGGATAAATTTTTCTATGGTAAACACATAACCTGTTTTAGTTTCAGTCATTTTGGCAATCTGGCATTTTTATTTTTGCATATTATATAGTTAATATTATCTGTAGTATGTAGTATATGATGACCTCTTTTTATATTGTCTATGGTACATTATCTATAACACAGGCTGTATACCTTAAGATTAGTCATCGCCACTATCGGCGGCCACGCGCTGAGCAATAATATTTTCACTGTGCATAGGTTTCACTTCTATAGAAGTGAACATTCATTCAATGTACACTTTTATAGCTAACATCTTCTGTGCACGCATTCCCATCTACATTATTTATAGCACGTACCTTAAGATTAGGTCTCGGTACGACAGGCGGCGGTGCGGCGAGTAGCAGCGGCAGTAGCGCTCGCGCTAGCGCGGCCGGCTTGTGCTCGCCGCTCGCGGACAGCTGCTGGAACACCGCTATTGTGAACGGTTCCGGCTCCATGCCTGGGGGTGGTGTTGGGTTTGTCATGAGAAATATATAAGGGAGCGTTCAAGTAATACGTAACGCAATTTGGGGGGAGGGGGGGGTCTCGTAAAACGTTACGATGCGTTACAGGGGCGGAGGGGGTCTTTCTTACAACACGTTACGTAACATTGTTTTTTTTTTAATAAAAAATTAGGGAATTAAAACTCCGAAATTGGCAACCCTTTTCATTTACGTTTTACGGGGAATCCCTTGATTGTATTATACATCATTTATTGTTGTTCTCGTTGTCAGTATTTGTTAGTGATGATGATTATATAAACAAAATACGCAGGTGTTGCGGATTAAAAACCTCTTGTTTTATTTAGTACTAGATTTCCGCCCGCGGCTTCGCCCGCGTTTTCAAAGGAAAACCCGCATAGTTCCCGTTCCCGTGGGATTTCCGGGATAAAACCTATCCTATGTGTTAATCCAAGTTACCCTCTATATGTGTGCTAAATTTCATTGTAATCGGTTCAGTAGTTTTTACGTGAAAGAGTAACAAACATCCATACATCCATACATCCATACAAACTTTCGCCTTTATAATAGTATTAAGATTATTACTGTAAGGGCAATTAAAACTATACCAAGGATAAAATCTGTAACATTTTGCGACTTTAGGGTAAAAATGGTCACTTGAGTGTTAGGTACGTAACGTTTAGAGAGTGGGGGGGGAGTATAGAAAAACGTTATGGTGCGTTACAAGGGGGGGAGGGGGTGTCAAAAATCTACAAAAATTGCGTTACGTAATACTTGAACGCTCCCTAAATCAAAAACAAAATTAATCATTTATTTGCTAAAACGTATTTTTTTATGGAAAACTGTTTAAACGACTTGACTAGGATA
Source organism: Colias behrii (assembly GCA_029959065.1). NCBI lineage: Eukaryota > Metazoa > Arthropoda > Insecta > Lepidoptera > Pieridae > Colias > Colias behrii. The sequence goes on from JARWMC010000002.1 coordinate 10,591,777, forward strand.
TTAAAGATATGTTAGAAAGGAGCTGAGCTGCAAGCTGATAAGAAAATTGCATATTTGATTTAAATTACAAAATAGAGTTACTTCGAATATACAAAAATCGAATTCAAATTCAACAGGAAATATGAATATCGTAGGCAAAGTAATTATAATTGCCTATCAACTTAAAATCAACGCTTATATCTATCTAATCTGTATTAAATAACTATAAAAGTTTATTAATTTCAAAATTATTTACAAGCCATTCTAAAAAAATAAGACGTAATAACAATCTCACCAGCTGAAGCCAAAAGCCGATCCAGCAGTTCAGCGTGATGCGTCAACGCAGCTGCCGCAGTGAGCGCCGCCGCACTGCCCCCCGCAGGCCCCGCCCCCGCCTGCCCAAGCCCCGCCCCCAACGCACCAGGCACCGCCCCTATCGCGTTAGACCCCGCCCCAGCCGCATTAGGCCCCGCCCCCGCAACCGCTGCGTTCTCAACAGCGGCGATGAGTTTCACAGCGGACACACGTAGGGCTAGTTGCCATACGCATGCGCTTTCTTGTTCGGACACTCCGCTGAATTGGTGTTGCAATCTGTAAATAAAGGTTTTGTGTCATGAAAAAATAAAACGAAATGCAATCAATCATCAATTTAATCGATATTGTATTATACAAATCACAACTGACGCCTTTCTATAATTATGATAGATTTTTTAAAGTAGGCCATATGACCAATATTAAATTATACATATATTATAACTTACGTTTTGTGTGCTTTTACGTTTGAGTGACTTATTTTTTTACATTAAAAACGCGGAAGAAGTTAAACTTCGTTATTTAAAATGAACACATTTACATTCGCTCGAGTCTCTTTCTATTCCCTCCCCGGGAGCATTAAACATTTAACGCAATTTTGTTGGAAGCTTCACAAGAAGTTTCAGTTCAAAAAAACATAATGTTATAAAAGGCGAAAGAGCGGTAAAACAAAAGCGCCATAAGCAAAAAAAAAAACAAATACTAGTCGGGTGCGATAACTTGACACCTGCTACCTATACCCGTCTCTTTCACTTTCACGTGATAATAGAATGGAGTGAAAGGGACAGGACCATTTTTCAGGTGTCAAGTTAACTCGCCCGAGTTTTTTTTTTTTTTTTATGTCAGAGCAAGCAAAGGAGCAGGTGGGCTACCTGATGTTAAGTGGTCATCACCGCTCATAAACACTTGTAACACTAGAAGTGTTGCAGGTGCTTTGCCGGCCTTTTATGGACAAATAAGCTCTTTTCTTGAAGGCCCCAATGTCGTAGTTGTTCGGGAACACCGCAGGTGGCAAATCGTTCTACAGTTTCACCGTATAGTTATAATCTTATATATAAAATTCTCGTGTCACAATGTTAGTCTGCATACTCCTCCGAAACGGGTGGACCGATTCTCATGAAATTTTCTGTGCATATCGGGTAAGTCTGAGAATCGGCCAACATCTATTTTTCATATGTACCACGGGCGAAGCCGGGGCGGACCGCTAGTAATAATGTAAAGTTCACCTCAAGCAGTCGGTGGAGAGCTGCAGCAGCGCGTGTTGGTGCGGCGCGGGCGCGCGGGCCAGCGCCACGTGCAGCGCGAGCACGCAGCGCGCGAACAGCGCCGTGAACTGCGCCGCGCCACACACTAGCGGCTCCATCTCCGCTAGCCTGCACACCAAAACATTTGTATTGTGTACTTGTAACTTGGTGTAATTGTTAAATAGCTGGGTCCACACCGGACGATCCACCGCGATACGATCGCGCGCGGCAGGCGCGCGATCCAAAGATGCAGGCGGTGTGGACGTGCCGCGCGCGACCCATGCACGCGTTTTGGAGCGCGCGCTCCCTACCTCGCGCGATCCGTTTGCGGTCGGTTTTTGTGCCCGCTTCAAAGGTGGCTCAGCTGCGTGATGCGCGCGGTGTGGACGGTTGTGTTGGATCGCGCGATCCACCTCACCATGGACATCTCAGAAAGTCGAATATCTCAAATTGATTAGCATTCATTCTTGCAAAATTGTGTTCAACTTCATCTTAAACTAACTCTGCGTACAGCTGAGTCCCAGATGCCAATCGATTTTTATAAAATTGTTTCACCCAAAACCGTCGATTTCTTTTTCTTGATTTTTTGCGCAAACATTTAAGTATTATAAAAGTTACTGCTGCAACGGCAAGACGCCGCCGTTGTACGTGTGACTCCATATTGTAAAAGAGTTAGACTGGCTGAATCACGGATCGCCTTAGGATCGCTTGGAGCGCATATTTGGGATCGCAAGTTTTTAAAGTGGATCGGCCTAACACGATCCACGATCCATGCTCCGCGGATCCTGGATCGCGGATCGCGGGATCGCTGGATCGTCCGGTGTGGACCCAGCTAATAAACATTTTGCATTATTCGCAGTTGATTTGAAATACTGCCCGACTTTTCCTGCATATATGTGCGTAGATGGTAAACTAATTTTATATAAGATTACATATACAATGCGTGATGTTTGAATGTAAACAACTAATGCGGCTACACTGCACATAAACTTCGCACAATGGAGAAACGTCATATGCCTACAGCATGTTCAGTCATACCACAGTATTACCATATTTCCTACAGTATGGCGACGAATGTACTTGTGCAGAGAAACGGAGGGGAACTGGCGGGGGGTCGGGCGACGCGGGCCGCTTAATGCAATCACGCTGAGTTTGCATTAACTATCGCGAAGGGCAGACGCTTCAGAGTTTTTTTGTCTAATAAATAATAATTTATACTTACGTATTCTATAATGGTGGGCACAAACTGTTGTGTTTATGGATGCAAATCTACATTTAAATCCAAGGACATAAAGTTTCATAGATTTCCTCGCGACGAGAGGTAGGTTTTTCAAATTTTGTTTAGTACCAATTCAAAGATGTTGAAGTTGTTTTTGACTATACATATTTTAAGTAGCTATAAGATATATATAAAATATGTTATTGAGGATTTTCAAGAAAACCAATTTGTTTCTCTGTAAATTCAAAGTTTTTATTTTAAAGTTTTCACAATAGTTAACATACAAATAGTTTGTTACTACAACAACTTAAAATATGTAATCTCACCTGTAAATTCAAAGAAACGACATTTAAAGTCCACTTATAATTAATCCTCAATTACAGTAAAAGTTCCATATTCCCGGGGTATACATAATATAAGTATGTTCCATAAATATGCCGCGAATACAGAAACCGTGAATACGGAATGGTAATTTATATGGGATTATAGGGGATACGCTCCTAGGTGACGATTGAGATTTTTTTCGTGTCGAAACTCGTTTCTCATTTTTTTTAGTTGACATTATAAACTAGGAAGAGTGCAGTGGACGTTACTAGATCACAATTTTTGTAACGAATGTGAAAGACGAAACAATAAAACACGCAAAGCGGCTTTTACTATAAACGGAACTACATTTAAAAATATACTTTATTTATTGAGTTATAAGGTTGCTTCCATTCTGTTTATTTACATTCTCAAAAACATCAATCGCGGCAAAGGCGGCTTGCGACAAAGGCGGCTTGTGTCAAAGGCCTCGGCGATATCATTTAACAACATAATATGTACTTTAGGCAAACTTGTAATAAGATCTATTTTACTTTCTTATTAGTCCATTTGACAAGGATATTGGGTTAGATACCTATTGGAATAATTTTATTATTATGTATGTACTTATTAAAGCCGCGAATAAAAAAATTTTTAATCGTTTCTCGCCATTTTTCTTTCTGCTACGTCAATCCGAGCCACAGATAACATGAACACGCGAAGCGCGCCAAATTTGAATAATGATGAAATGTTATTTCATTACATATACTATATGTTACCGGAAATGTATGAAATCAAGGAATTGTATACAAATCCTAGGAAATGTGTACAATTCCGATACCATTTAGGAAATGTATAAAATATTGTTTAATAAACTATTTAATGCATAGATATCCTAGGAAATGTATAATCTTCCTCGGAATTGTATATATAATTCCAATATCGTCCCGTAAATATTTAGCAGTGCAACATATGTAAATATATGTTGCACTGATAAATAAAACGGGCTGCATATTAATAGATGGCGCATCAAATCTTTACAAAATAATAACAATTTCTTTATTTAAATAATTTAACGTACAAAGAAAGGACAACGTTGAAAAAAAATAGAAATGAACATTTAAAATAAATAAATAATAAATTTGAGAATAAGTAAATTTGGTTGTTAATAATCAATAGGCAATGACAATGTCACTGCGGCGACATATTATACTATGTTTCTGTATAAATAATTACATTAGATTCAATAATCACAATTATTTTTGATGTACATGTGAATAAATAATTACATATTAATAGTAATGATAAAAATTGTTTTATTTCCCATTTGGTGACAACCCTAGCATATTTACACGTGGCAGCGTGAGTACCTACACTGGCGGCGGCATCGCGCGACATCAAAGGCGTTTCCTTACTGTAGGAAATAATATTGTAATACTGTGGTCATACTGTGCACGTTACAACAAAGATAACATTATTTCGCGACACCTTTCTACGACAATTCCTGTTTTTTTTTAATTCTAATTTTATAATCGAAAATAAATTTACGTCTTATGTTTTTAAAGTTACAGTTACATTGTACACAGTCTAAAATGGCATAACGAAAGTCAGGTAATTGCCCGACTCACATAAACGTGTGACATAATTGTCACGTGACACAAAAACACAAACTTCTTTTCATTTTCCTATATCCCAAGGTTGCCTGGAAGAAATCGCTTCAAAGCGATAAGGCCGCCAATTTGTACGGTTAAGATTCATTTTGTATATTATTGTATTTTATATCTGTGCATTGTACAATAAAGTGTTTTTTATTTATTTTTATTTATACTTATTGAGCTGCTCCTCAGCGGATTGCAGCATCTTCAAGCGCACGGCGGTGGACAGCGTCGCGTTGTCGATGTGCTGCAGCACCGTGTCGAAGAACTTGCGCACTGCTGTGTCGTCCATTGCTGTCTCGCTTTTCTCGTTTCGCGAGTATTGGTTGTCGCCTATTTGAGAAAGAATCTTTAAGTTATACGAATAAACTGAATCTTTTGTTTGTTTGACGTTAATTTGAGGAAGTATGTATCTAAATTGAAAGTTATATGTGTTTTTTTTTTTTTGTAACTGTAAAACATCGACACGCGTCGGTGACAAATAGAAGCAATAAAAAACGTTTCTTAGGACGTTATTTTTTTAGGGCAAAAATCCTAGTTAAAAAGAAAATTCTAGTCTAGTTTATGGAAAGATCTACTAAATTATTTTGTTTTATCGGCTTTTCCGTTGATTTGTGTGTGTGTGTGTGTGTGTGTGTGTACGAATAAGAAAAAATCTCCTTTAAATGCACGCATGTTCGATAACTCAAACCTATGAAAACCTTGAAAAAAAAACCTTTTCTTGATATATCACCTTCATAAACATTATAGCATATATTTGTGTTATTTAACAGATAAAAGTCCTATAATTACCAATAGGCAGCGGCGGCACAAGATGCGGCATGGTATCCCGCAAGTACGTGTAATGTTTGACCGTGTGCTCTTCGAACAGCGGCAGCATGGTCGTGCAGTGTTGAGCCGCGTTGAACACCAAGATTAGTACACACATATCTGTTTTTTTGTTGTTGAAGAAATTAAAAAAAAAATATTGAAATTGAATTTAAAGAGACTATTTCTAGGTCGAAATACTATACTCCATAATCTATAGCAAGAACCTTGTCTCAATAGTTTGGGTAAAACAATGTCATATGTCATACAATGAGATATTAAAAAAAGTAGAAAGGTACAATATATACAAAATACTATGTACTTATATCAATCTAGAAAAATTGGAGTGAATAAGTATTGTTTTGTTAGAGAAAATATTACATTTCCAGTATTTTGACTTGATGCTATACCCAAATATACGTAAATATTTTTTTATTTTATATAAAAGGATACAAGACGGATCCTCTACGTCAGGTTCCGGCATATCGAAGAAAGGGTGCACGCCCAACAGTCTGGTGGTGAGCGGCAGTACTAGGGTCGCGTGTTTACTGCCCATACGTTGTACGCAACGAAACGTTGAGCGTTTATCCTAAATAAATATATATTTTTTTAATTAATTTATTTTTAAGTCAAGTTCTTTGTATTAAATAGTGTCTTAATAAAAGTAGGTAGTGGATATTTTGCAGTGTATGGATAACGTGAAAAATGTATGTTAACTTTTCAAAATATATTAAAAATATAAAAAAAATTGTTTTGACCAGTATCTTTTCGATCTGTATGACTACTTAAATTACATAGTCAAATATTATTTTGGTGAATGTGAAAATGTTTGTTTCTCTATCCTAAATATTCTACGTATATTTTTTTTTTAATACAGTTGTCTTACCTGAGGATACCTCTTGAGATTTTCTAGAATTTTGTCAATACACATTTCAAGACAAGTCTTCGATGCAACTGTGCATGATCCGAGCATTCTGTGTAAACCCTCTCTTACATCCATAGAGTAATCCTAAAACAAATATCTTTGCTTATTATTTATAATAGATAAATTATTATTTTTTAATCTATGCTTTGGCAAATCTTAAGCAGAAAATGGAACCTTTCTTCTCATCTTTTTTTTAAATTACAGTTTACTTGAAATGTACTATTGCATGAATAAAAAAAAACCGGTAACTGAAAAGCCAATAATTTCATTTCTAGAAAGAAACATTTAGATGATTACCTCCAAAGCACCCAATATTGTTTCCAGTTGATCTTCCCGTAATACTATATGGTGAGATATTTTAGTCAAACTGTCTATAGCTCTAAGACGAACATCTTCAATTTCATCATTGAACATATCCACAAGGAAATCGAGCGATGTTGTCGCAAAAATGGTATTTTCCAACGACAGCTCACATACTGCTTCTACGGCGGCTGTGCGTACCTCTGAAAAAATATTAATGGAGAAAATGTTTATTTACAAAAGATAATTTAAATTTAATCTATACTAATATTTTGAAGAGGAATGATGCAAGTATGTTTTTTTTTTTTTATTCATAACAGAGCAGGCATTTGACCGCGATCCCGCCTGGTGGTAAGCGTGGATGCGGTCGATCGCAAATGATGCCTGTCCTGAAAGAGCCTATTCACTCTGGTTTTAAACAGTTCCAAATTATAGCTCTCAGGGAACACAGAAGGCGGGAGGGAGTTCCACTCCTTCGCAGTTTGAATTAAAAAAGATCTTTCAAAGCGTTTAGTGCGTAATCGAGGTATATCCACTACGTACGGGTGAAAGCCGGCCGCTCTTCGTGAGGTTCTATAGTGGAATGGAGATGGTGGAATAAGATTATGGAGCTCGGATGCACATTCACCAAAGTGCAACCGGTAAAAGATAGAAAGGCAGGCTATTCTTCTACGGTGTTCTAGAGATCCAAAACTTTTGGTTATTAGTTTAGGTTCAGCTATTAGTCTTTTTGCGCGTTTTTCCATTGAATCTAGAGCTTGAAGGTGGGTTTTTGCAGCGCCAGCCCATATGTGGCTGCAATATTCCACACAGAACCGCACTTGAGCATGGTACAGTCTGAGGAGTTGGTCAGGTGTGAAATATTGCTTTACTTTGGCCAGAATTCCAAGCTTTTTGGCTGCAAGTTGAGCCTTAGATTCAATGAAATGACCGTAATTAAGGTTCGATGAGACGGAGAGGCCAAGCAACTCAAGATGGTCAGATACTTCGATAGGCACGTCACCAAAAGATGGTGTTAGTTGGAGTGTGCTTTTTTTTGCTGTGAATAAACACGCTTGTGTCTTACACGCATTAAATTTCACAAGATTGGCGTCACCCCAATTGGAGATTTCCTTTAAGGTGTTATTTAGGCGCACAATCATGGCTTCTCTTTCAGTCTCAATCGAGTCCCTAGATGCAAGCGCATTGGAAAAGTAACTCTCCACAACTGTACTGTCATCTGCATATCCAAATACATTGGGCCGCAGCATGTCATTTATGTGGAGCAAGAACAAGGTTGTGGAGAGAACAGACCCTTGTGGAACGCCGGCATTTATATCAAATGGGTCAGATGTGCATCCATCGATAACAACTCGGATAGAACGTTCACTAAGGAAGTCAGCTATCCAAGCGCAAAGTTCGGGAGGTACTCCATAAGAGGGAAGTCTGTTCAATAGGCTAGCGTGCCAGACCCTGTCAAAGGCTTTTGAGATGTCAAGCGACACATGTTTGTCAGGAATTGGCCTAAAAAGTACTGGATGGATATGGATGAGACTTTAAAGTAATATAGGTTATTCATCAGAATATCACATGAGCTATAGAAATACTTGCAGCGCGGCGCAGGCGCACAGCTAATTATTTATATTTTTGAAGTGAAAGTAAATTTCAAAGTCGCGTCATGGCAATACCGTCACGTCATTGCGTAAGGCGACGATTTTGATATCTTTTAACCTTGCCAAAAAAGTTTCACTTTTGACACGTGTGCTCAGTACACACACTTTTAAAAGAGCAGGTAATCGAGCACGATCACCACCGTCCATGAGCACTCACAAAGTTAAAATATTAGCATTAAAATTCACTCGGCCACACTGACCCATGTACTCGTCCTCCAGCCCGTGCACGAAGGCGCCCGCCGCGCCGCCGGGCAGCAGCTGCACGGTGGCCTGCTCGAGCAGCTGGCCGGGCGCGTCGTCCGCCCAGCGCCGCCCGCTCGCCCACGCGCCCGAACGAACTAGCTCCGCGCCACGCTCGTGCGCGGTTTTCTTTTTCTAGTAAATACAATACAATACAAAATAAAAAATATTGCGCATTATATTGACGTGACAACGTCTTATAATTCGATAGAGCCGGCTGCACGCAAAAACATGACTCATGCGGCGTTACCTCGCTCTGAGGCGTTCCATGTAAGGCTTGAAGTGCAAGCGAGAGCGCGTAACGAGCGACAAAGAAGCACAATCGGACGTTGTCACGTTCAACTATCGTCAGTAAACCGACTTTATAGACAAACATTTTTTTTGTTTAGTTATCGAAATGGAAATAAAGATGAAGGATGACAATGATAAGGTAGTCGATTGAAAATAAACATGATTGTTGAGACAGGTATAGTATTTTGAAATTAAATGACTAACGAGTTACAATTCAAATTCAATATCTGTTACTATTTGAATTTTGGCACACATAATGGCAATTTTATGATATTTAAAAAAAAGTAGGAAAAAGAAAGAAGCAAACATTTAACATTCAAAGACTAAACATTTTTATAAATAAAAGAGACATGGACTGTTGTTCACAAACATACCTTCATATTACTCATCAATTGTTTATCCAGGGTTTGCAGCAAGAACCGATCTGACACGGATTTGGTAGTACCCAACAGTGTACAAGCCAAAGCGCGTACTTGCATGCACAGATCATTAACGGCTGAACAGATTTTTATGAAGGCGTCATCTACTAGACGCATTGTCGTTTCACCGTCTTGAAGAGTGACAGTGCTGAAATAATAGATTTAAATTTATTCCTTTTATCTCCATTGAAGAATATTAATTTTAAAAAATATATTCAGTCAGATTTTTTCAAGCAAATTGTTTAATTATATTTTTTAATTATTCTCACTTCTCTGGATATTTATTTCCCAGCAGCCAGACCAATTTGAGAGCTACTTCTCTCACAATTTCATAATCATCTGATAAAGCTGTGCAAACATGTTCATAGATTTGTGCGCTAAGTGTTAAGCCACGTCCATGTAGTGTTAACAGTGATTGAAAGGCTTCACAGCGTACTCTTGCATCCTAAAATATAAAGAAATAGCTATTAAGAGAAAAATTCTGCAACGCTTTGTGTGAGTTATATTATTACTAGGGAATGCAATCCCGACTCGAGATTGCAAATTCGGGATCCCGCGGGATTAGAAATATCAATCCCGCGGGATCCCGGAATTTTCGGGATCCCGTCTACTTAAAAAAAAATGTTGAATTCAGATGACTGAAAAAGGTAATAACTGCTTGTTTGTGATAGTGAGGTTAACTAAAATAACATATTACTCGAAAAAAAAATAAAAACCTTTATTCTTTAATCTTACCAACTAAATAATAATCAGGTTATAAGGAAATTAACGTAGGTAAATTAGGTAATCAAAACAATAAGCTTATTTCAAGGGAATTAGGAAAAAGAGTGATTTTGAAAATGACTCCTTAAAAAACAAAGGGTATTAATAGTTTATCTGCTAAACGGCATCTAATGTCCGTTACAATGTACCCCGCTGCTGAGAATGCCCTCTCCGACTTAACGCTGGCTGGCAACAGCGTGGCGAAGCAATTATATGCAAACTGCAAAAATCGCTCCCTTGTTCCTCCACACTCAAACAAATCCATTTTTTTTAATGGTAGATTCTAATTTGTCTAAGCTCGTGGACGTGGATATACGTGCAAAAGGACTTTTAGAAGCTCGCAGAGTTTCTTCTAATTCCTCTTGAAGCGATTTATTAGTTTGTGCAGCACGTAAATTCAAATCTTCTGCAATCATTGAAAGAGGCAAGTCATCTTCGATTAGTACTGCCGTATTAATATCTGCTTGGTTTGGTTCTTTACGATATAATGGTTGTGTGTTGCGTCGCTGACCACTGCCGCTCAATCCCGTCAATCTCGAACGGGATCTCGTCATATGATGCGTCAGGATTGATCCCGAAAAATTACACGAGATCTCGCGAGATCGGGATCCCGCGGGATCGGGATTGCATTCCCTAATTATTACAATAATCAGTTTACTTATTCAGACATAGAATTAAAAACACTTAATTTTTTGTTTGAATTAAAAAATAACAAACTTACCTCAGCATTGCTATAATCACTAAGTAGTTTAACAATAATATCAGCCTCTGCAATCATTTCTGCCGTTCTATCAATTTCTGGGCATATTGGATACAGTTCACTGATGAGCTGCAAGCATCTACACTTCACCTGGTGACTTGTATCCTTCAGATTGTCTCTAGCCACACCCACCAAGCGTGTCATGAGAATTTTGTCATCGGATAATTTGTTCCCCAGCTTTAGGAGGGTGGCAATCCCTTGAGCAATAACCTGAATTAAACATATATTTTATAAAAATATAAATTTTCAACAATGTAATTAATATATAATATTGAATAAGGAATAGAAAATAACCTTGTGTGATGTTTCATTTTTTATTAAATGAGTAGTTTCTTCAATCAAGTGATTTAAGTTTGCTCCAGGACATTCCAATCCAATATCACAAAATAACCACAATATTTTCACCCTGACAACTGATTCTTCTTCTGACTGAAAGTGCTCAGAGAGCTTTTTAATAGCTTCTTCCACATCTGATTCTTGAAACTGTAGGCAGTCTGAGATTCTCAATAATAACTGCAATGCCTCATCACTCGACTTGCACTTTTCCAACAAGCCTACAAATGCTGCAGCTGAACTGCCTATCAGTGGTTTCTTAGCCAGGTGAAGTTTCTTTGAAGTTGGTCCATCCTAAAACATAGGTAGTGTATTCAAGTTTTGATTGGTTTTGGTTATTCCTTATATATTATGTTACAATTTATAGGGATTTTATCATTTATGTGACTTATCTAAATGTATATTTACTCTAGCATTCATAATTATTTAGCTGACGAAAGATTCTAACGTTTTACCTGTAGCTCATAGGGACTACTAAAAAGAATAACACATAAAGTGCATACCTGAAAGGATTTATTATATTCTGCTAATGCCCTTTTCTTCAACACCGCTGCCATTATGTATTTAAATTTTAATCTAAATAAAGGAAATTAAATCTGCACTATCGATATTCAATTATTGAAGCGTAAACACCATTAATATCTCATTAATATTATGAATTATGAACCCAAACAAAATAAGACTACGCTTCTAAAACCAACGTTGACAGCTCACAGCGGCCTGCGCCCTTCGAGCATTCTCCGATTCACAAGACACAAATCACAAATGACATGTGACATATGACATATTGACATCGCTTGGCACAGCTTATTCAAATACATGCAAACGGAGAACACAAGAGGGTCAAAATATTACTAAAATCTTAGATCATTAAGTAATGGATAACACTCACAGGCGCTTCCCCTTTTGCCGAGGTATAAGATTATTCGAATCGAAAAGTCTTATGCTTTCATAAAAACTATTTGCGTAATCGATTACAAACACTCTGCGTATTCGTAAAACATCGAAAGGACGTCTGCGAGTGCTCCGCTAAAATGCCGTTTTGTGCTGTCAAGTCTTGCAGAAACAAGTCAAACACATCAAGTATTAAAAAAGATGGAATTACCTTTCATTTGTAAGTATTTTTTTATTTTTTTTACGTAAATATCAATTTAAATGCAATTTCTAATAATCGTCGATGTATCGTTTAGCGATATGATCAAGACAAATAATCGAGTCATGTGTTTACTCGATCATTGATGCGGCTTCACGAGACTATCATGGAAAGAAAGTATACAAATTTAATCTTTATGAACTAAGAGATAAAGTTGAATTTAAAACGCGATATTGAACCGCATTCCCCACGAGACTATAAAGCGATGTAGCGAGACTATCTTGAAGAGAAAATATACAAATTTAATCTTTATGAACTAAGCGATAAAGTTGAATTTAGAACGCGATATTGAACCGCACTCCCCACGAGACTATAAAGTGATGTAGCGAGACTATCTTGAAGAGAAATTCAAATTTAATCTTTATGAACTTAGTGATAGAGTTGAATTTAAAAACTCGTCGCTTAAAAGGTCGTAAATTTTTACGACTTTCTTAGTGACGGACTGCTTTTAACTTGAACGTCGATAAAAAAATATTTTTCTAAGTATAATTTGAAATGAGATGAGAATTAATCTTTATTATATTAAAATTTTACACAACTACATAAAAAGGAGTATAATGTTTATTTTGTAAGTCGTGTATTTTGTAAGTCTTGTATATATTTATTAAAATTTACCTACGCTCGGTTACTTTTAACTGGCAGAACATTTTAATGGTACGGAACCCTTCGTGCGCGAGTCCGACTCGCACTTTTTTGTAATGTTAATCTTGTAACCTTTCTATTATGTAATCTATACTAATATTATAAAGCTGAAGAGTTTGTTTGTTTGTTTGTTTGTTTGAACGCGCTATTCTCGGGAACTACTGGTCCGATTTGAAAAATTCTTTCGGTGTTAGATAGCCCATTTATCGAGGAAGGTTATAGGCTATATATCATCACGCTACGACCAACAGGAGTGGAGCCACGGGGGTGAAACCGCGCGGAGCAGCTAGTTTGTTTATATGTATGTATTAATATTGCGTATATTTCAGATTTACAAAAAATCCTGCTTTAAGGCTAAGGTGGATTGAATGCTGTGGGAGAAAATCAGAATGGACACCTCGGTACAGAAATAATAAAAATTTCTGTACCGATATTTATTTTATTGAATATAATATGTGATGTGTTGAATAAATACATATTCAAATACAAATAAAATGGCGTTTTATTGTTTTTTCGTATGCATATAATAATGATGAAAACGTTACAAATGACCTGTGTAGTTTTTTTTATGAATATAATATTAATGTTATTTCTAATTTCAACAAAATTATTATTTTTGTAACATCGATATGGTTACATCCCTTTAGAGCGATTGTATTATTACGTATATGTACAGAGATTTTTCTGTGTAATCGATGTATGTGTGCAAAAACATGCTAGTCTGTCAATTTTGTAATAGTTTGAGTTTGTAAAGACACAAATTATTTTTGTGAATGTGTGATTGTGTTTCAAAGTGTGAGTTACCCTCCCCGCACCAAAATCGGCAGAAAGTTTAGTTAGAACATTTGCCAGCGTGCTCCATCCATTACTTAATGATCTAAGACTAAAATATATACTTAAAATAATAGCGAAGATCATGTACATTATATAAGTTTTTATTTCACTTCAATACATGCAGTATTTCCGAAGTTATGATGACGAGAAATTTAAGCGCTTTTTTAAATTTCCGAGTTTACGCGCGCTCACGTATGACGTCACACCCCCGGTCAACACTGCTCTGTGCACTCAACAGTCAACACCACAGAGCAAGTAATATAGTACTCAACACGCGACCGCGATACTGCGCGGCGCTTTGTCCGGTGCGTTTATTTCTAATACTGTGCTTTATTTCAAAGAAATAATACATTACATTGTCCGATTACACTGAAGTAATCCGTGTAGTGTGTAGATTGTAGAATTCATTCGAACCGCGAGGGACTGGAACATGCTCAAATCAGGCGCGGTCCCAGGCTGAAATTTTGGGGGGGGTCACGCGGCTGTAAGAAGAAGAAAGGTATGCAAGCCCCCCCCCCCCCCATCGTACTCGTATTCAATAGCAGTTATAAGCAAAAATTTGAGAAAATTTCTGTATTTTTTTATATTTTACAAAAAAAAACCAGGCCAAGAGCGAGTTGGACTCGGGCACCAAGGGCTCCGAACAAAACTACTTTTTATTATGTTGTAACTATAATGTATGTCTTAGCAATTTTTCCTTTATCTGTGCTATCAGACATTGCTTTTTACCCAAGAAGCTTATATCTAATACACTGGAGATTGCACTATGACCATTAACTTGTCACAAGAAAATATAACCTTGAATGACGTCAGTGTTGTTTTTTGTCTCTTTCTGTGGGTGACCACACTGATTTGTATATTCAGGATTTTTCGAAATAAAAAAAACTAAAAATCATGGTCTATAAATAATAACGACATATATTTTTAACAGTATTTATATTATAATATTACTGGTCAACTTACATGAATAATTATCATCTTTATAGGTACATACCATTTTAATTGGTAGAGAATGATAGTTTTAAATAACGCTTGATAACTTTTGATCTCATACTACGATTTTTTAATTAAAATGAGTGCTACATACATTAAAACATCGTTTTGGTTACTCAAGCTTCAGTCTAAAACTTTTCAATATTCCAAAGGGAGAGTTGCATCGCTAGTGTTGATGTGTGGTAACGATATTACAGTTCTCAGAAATTCGTATGTCTTTCAGGAGCTGTACTTACGGTTACTAATGGTTTCATGGTGGTTAATTATAATATAATTAAAATTACTTTATCCACAGTTGAGACGCAGTAACAAGAATGTTGTAAATAAAAAGGTATAGCACTTTTCAAAAGGTATTTTTTTTCTGGACCGTAATCCTCAGGCTTAAAATGCAAACTGCATATTCTGGCATGTTGATAAATTTTACCCTTGATAGGCACTATGGACAGCCATTTATTTCTTTTTATTTCATTTTTGGAAAGCTGAAATAAGTAAAACAAAAAAAATTTGGTAAGTTAAAAGAACTATTAATTTCTATGTTAAAGAAGAATAAACATAAAACCACATGTGAGTGCAATATCGATGTCGTGCGTTGTTTCATTACTAGTATAAAAATCTTTGAAATGGTGTTCTAAATGTTCATCATAATTTTGTTAACTATTACAATATTTTCTCTTCGCTATCCGTAAAAACTCGTCATCATGGTTACCTTACTTGTTAACACGTTCGCTGCGACACAGATATATCTGTACTTTCCATTACTGCGTTACGGGTCGTTTTAAACCTTGTCCTATACCAGAGATTGTGGCGGCACGAGGCATATTAAACCCCACCGCCCGTAGGAGACCAAAATCCTTTTTTTGGCACCAAATAAGACAAAGTGTGCGGCTTTTGTCGTGATTATTATTAACAATGAGTTCATTAACCTAAATCTACCGCCGCCCGTGGTTAGATTAGTTAGTTTAGATTCTATGGGTAAAATAAAATGTGGGGTCTGATGTACCCCATACCGCACTGAACAATAGCAGTTTTTCATATAATTTAGTGATGGGAAAAGAAATATCGATTTTATTTAATTGTATTTATTTATCAAACTTATGGATGTTTTTTATTAAAACAGGCCAAACCAGAATATTGTTTGCAACCAGTGCATTCTGTGAGAATTTCCTTTACTTTTTTGTCGGCCTCACGACTTGTTAAGAAGGTGCGGAGTTTTTCGTAACATCCTACACATCTCCTCTTCTTTGATCCCTTTAAGAGATGATGTGCCTTGTTTGTTGGCTTGTTGACTTAGGCAAGAGTTAAATTTTGATGAGCCATACACCGATTGCCGGGTGTTTTGGATTTGCCGCTAGTTCAATGAACAAACACACTAATAGTAATCATGATTATCAACCTATTTGAAGAAAGTTACTCAACATGTCACATTCACCTTTCTATTAACGATATTTATTATAACAAGTAGTTAGGATGTTTGAAAATTACCTGTATCCACATTCAGGTCCTTCTTTGTAAAAGCTTCAATAAGTTGTTCCACAAATAGTCTCGAATGCGTTGCACAACACTAACCGCGTGAAGCTAGCTTAAGGTGCGGTACGAGGTGCGCGATGGTACGAGGTGTTCGCAACCTCGTTCCGCACTGTGTTAGAATTTTTATTTGTTCAGTGCGGCACGAGGTCTAAGAAACCCGGTATTAAGGTCGGTATACCATTGAACTAGGAATCAATAGCACATCTCAGATATATAGATATCACTTTCCTACACTGAACCAGATGGAAGTTATGCCTCCCGCACGACAGAGAAGTTTAAGTTTTTTCCTACCGCTATAACGACGAGACACGGACAGGGTGTTTCAAGCCCTGTTTCGCAGCGAACGTGTTAAATTGGTTTATTGAAAAATGATGAAATTATTAGGAAAAGAAGATAGATAGAAGATATTTAGCATGATTGATTACTAAAATGATGATAAAATTGACGATTTTTGCCATGAAAATGATTCTAAACAGGTAAATGCATGAGTATTGAGGAATATTGTAAATAGCGTAAATATACACTTGCCTGTGAAATTTTATGCCAGTGTAGGGGCTTGTTATGTAGAAGAAATTACTACGCAAAGGTTATATTTCGTTAACTACATATATTTATTCGTATGTAATTAATATTCGACCTATGCGACCAACCCGCGTCCCGACAAGCCCGTAACTGTCTATGCCATGCAAGGGTCTTCACACACGCGGCCTCCGTTAGGAGGCTGCGTGGGGGATGCTGTTCAGGACGATTCGTCCTCTGCAGCAGGTGTCTGGCGCCGCCCGCTAATACGGGCGGGTTACTGGGAGGACGAATCGCCCTGTTTGGGAATAAAAATATTTGTAGATTGGGGCACAGTGTAGGAGACTGTGCCCGACTTAGAAACTTTGAACCTTTTCGCATTTTGCGAAGACTCGACCGACCTGTGTTTGGTTTTACGAGCCCGGCTTAAACTTGTGTCTAAGCCGGGGACGGACAGGGAACCCGGGAGCGACACAAAACCGATGGGTGTGGTAGGAGGCGCCAATTGCGCGTGGGAGTGGGCGGTGGAGTGGCTGGGTACGTTGTGTACCGACTGTGCAGGAGTTATGCAGGGTGAGGCGACAGACGGCGCGATAGAGAGCGCCGTCGCAGGCGGGGCTTGCGTGGGTGGGGGCGTTGTAAGGGATTGCGCTATTTGCGCGTGGGAGTAGGTTTGGTAGGAGGGAATAGTAAGGGGCGCACAGAGTGCGTGGGCGGTAGGTGGCGCTGGAGGCGCAGTGTATGGTGCCGGCATTGCTTGCAATGCCGGTGGTGAGGACGGCGTGTTCGCCTTAGGAGAGGGGGTGGTAGTAGATCGCGCGGATTTGGACGACGCGACCCGGGAATGGCGCGGTGCGGAGCAATCTCTCGGAGATGATCATGAGAGGAAGCATCCGCCCGCGAGAACATATTTTGGGAGAGACGAAGGATAAACTCATCCAGCGTTTCTACACCGAGATCGCTACGTATTAGCTCGTTTCTCACATACCTCGGCGCACCGACGATAGCGCGTAATGCGAGTGACTGCCGCGCACGCATTCTGCGGCGCAGGCTTTCACACACATACACATACCAGGCGGGCGCGGCGTACGTGAGGAGCGGCCGTAGGTAGGTTTTATAAACACTTACCTTTATACGTAGCGGGAGTTCGGAGTATAACACCGGACGGAGTATGGCGTGGGCGGCTTTGCACTTGTTAATTACCTGCTTCACGTGGCTGTTAAAGCGAAGCCGGCAATCAATAGTTACACCTAGGTAAAGGACGGTATCGGACCATGGGATCTGCTCACCAGCCAGAGTGAGTTGGTGGGAGGGAGTCAAACCACCGAACCGAATCACCTGTGTCTTTCGCGCGTTGACAGATATCCGCCAACGATCGAAATACGCAGGCAACTCATCAAGCCAGCGTTGCGCCTTAACCATCGCATGCGTTGTATTCAACGATGCGGCGATCAAAGCTACATCGTCGGCGTATAGTGCGAGGATTTGATTAGAATTTGGCGCGGGGGAGGGGAAGTCATCTGTGTAGGCGGAGTATAGCGCGGGCGATAAACAGCTGCTCTGCGGGACACCCGCCTGCACAGAGTGGTTTCGGGAAATGGCGGGGGACACGGAAACGTGAAAGGAGCGGTCCGTGAGGAAGGAGTGCAATATCCTCACGAGCCGCGCGGGGCATTGGGTGGTGGTAAGGATCTTATATATAAGACCCTCATGCCAGACGCGGTCGAAAGCCTTTTCGATATCTAGGAATATTGCGACCGCTCTCTCATTCCTGTTCAAGGCGGAGCTAACATGGTGCAATACTCTAGATACCTGAAGGGTGGTACTGTGTGCCGAGCGAAAGCCGAATTGCTCAGCGCGCGGCGACACGTACGGACGCAGCATAGGCAGCAGTAGTGACTCGAACACTTTGGAGACTGTGCTCAACAAGGTGATGGGTCGATAACTGCCCGCTAAGGAGGCATTCTTGCCGGGTTTTGGGATCATTATTACGCGACCGGTTTTCCACACTGAAGGGAAATGGCCGGCGCGTAATATACCGTTAAACAGCCGCGACAAAGCCGCGACTGTTTTACGGGGGAGGTGGCGGAGGGATTCGTTCGTCACGCCGTCCTCGCCGGGCGCTTTGCGCAACTTTGTACGCGAAATCGCACGGCGGACGGCGGACGGGGAGATGAAGAATACTTCCTCAGCGGGCGGTATCGGTGATGCTAGAAAACCTGATAGGTGTTCGTTCACCACCGCTGCGTGGGCGGCGCTCGACGGCGTCAGGGGGTTCGGCTGAAAAACTTGTGCCAGATGTTCGGCGAACAAGTCAGCGCGACCCTGAGGGGCGTATATATAATTACCCGCGGAATCGGTGAGTGGGCGCGCGGGGGCGGTTGAGGATTTAAGCCTGCGACAGAGGTTGTGGAGCGAGGGCCAGTCCTCGGCGGCCGAGTCGATCGCACGGTGCCAGCCCTCGATCCTGTTCGCCTCAAGCGCATCGCTAACTTGCTCACGCAAACGAGCAAGTTGCCGCTTGAGGGTGGGGCAGCGCGAATGCTGCCACTGCCGTCGCAGAGCTCGCTTCCTCTGGATGAGGACTTTAATGTGAGAAGGAATAGGGGGGAGTATGGACGTGGACGGTTTAAGTGTCGTGGCTTGGACTAGGGCGGACTTGAGCGCATCATGCAAGTCATTTGCGAATATCTCCACGTCCTCGGCGCTTGAAACCGCGCGTGAGGGCGTAGAGCGCTCAAGCGTATTCGCAAATAACTCCCAATTAACACACCGGCGGGAGTAGGATGGGGCAAGCGCGGAACTGTTTGCGGTGATCTCGACCAATACCGGCAGGTGGTCTGAGCCGAGATCGTCCACAATAACAGTTTGCGTCATCGACTGGCGAATCACATTGTGAATCGTAAAGTCGATGACGTCCGCTTGGTGGGAGTCTGTACGAGGATAATGAGTAGGTTCGGAAGGGCCCTCTATAACAATGTCGTTATAATCGATAATGTTATAAAGGGCTTTGCCGTTACAACAATCGAGGCGGGATAGCCAGTGCGAATGCTTACTGTTCCAGTCACCCGCGGCGATCGTCGGCACGCTCGAGGCGAAAAGACGTTTCACCTCGTTCGTGTCAACTCTCCCCCCGGGCGGCCTGTATACAGCATACATTCGCAGCCTGCCCACCGGAAACTCCGCCTCGATGCCGAGCGCGGAAAAGGATTGGGATGCGAAAGCGGGGAGTAGGGTGTGAGGGATGGACTTGCGGATAAGGATCGCAAGTCCGCGGTACTTACGCCCATGCGGGGAGCATTCGTCCTGTCTGTACGAGACGTAGCCAGACGCGCTGAGTTTGTCAGACGCGCCCAGGTGCGTCTCGTTTAGGAGGACGACGTCTACTCGTTGTTCCCGCATGAGGTGGCGCAGTAGTGTCGCTCTCTCCTTGCTGAGCCCGCTCGCGTTCCAGTAAATAAAGCTGTCTATGCATAACGCACAAACTGTTTATATACGAGTTACCGTGTGAACCGATGGTGTGAACTTTCTTAGTAGGTACTACACTTGAAATTCGGTAACTCGTAAATTGGCTTGTCGTCGCTACATCATTCCCCCCTTAAAATAAAAAGGGTATACAAGTAAAAAATCTTACAATAAAATTAAACAATAAACAGATGGGTGTATATAAAATGTCGCTGTATAAGGTTACAAAATGTTTACAATATAAAGTATTAAAAATGTTCACAATATAAATCAATCAATACGTATCGTATACAAGTGGTTAACAGTTAACACCTAATTTCGTTAAACTATTTATGTTATTACAAAAACTTGGTTGGTTCTTCTAAGTGGCGTGCGATAATTGTTACACGTCAATTAACACTTAGTAACATCAACATTTCAAATCTCAATACGTTCTTTACACTTGTATCGTTTAATATTACAAAGGCTATTACTGTACACTCATAAGCCATAAATCAAAAGTACTTAAATTTCTAAGTAGTAAACATTTCAATCAAAACTCAACACGAACATAAATTTGAAATACCATTCTTAAAACATTAAACAATGAACTCGTTTCAAAATTACATAAGTTCTATTATTTATTAAATACGATGTGTTGATTACTAAGTATTTATTATACATTTCTATGAAGTCTTATGAATACTTATAATCATCGTAATTCTAATAAATATAAAATAGTTGAAACAATTACAAATGCTATATATTACCTATTACCTAAATCGTACTGGTAATCGTATAGCTCTTCCACTACGCGTGGTATGTGTATTAGGCAATTCGCTATTTGGAATTTGTAACGGAACCTCAATATCTGCCCCAGATGTCGTATCACTATCATCATTCAAATAATATGCAGGTTTTAGACGGTCTACAGATATTCTAACTTTCCTGCCAGTCATTTGAATGTAAAATACCTTTTCCTCTCGACTCAACACACGATAAGGACCGTCGTATGTTGGTTGTAAAGGCTTACGTACTGCGTCGTTTCTTACAAAAACATAATCGCACTTTTGCAAATCGGGGTGAATAAATATGTTCCGTCTTTCATTCTGCCTAATAGCTACTGACTGATATTTTCTAATAGAGTCTCGTAATTTACTTACATACTCAAGACTGCTATCTATTTCAAAACTCGATTTTTTATCGAAATAATCACCTGGTAATCGTAAAGTTGTTCCGTACGTTATTTCTGCTGCGCTTATGCCGGTATCACTTCTTACTGCTGTTCTAAGTCCTAGCAACACAGTTGGTAATTCCGTAACCCAAGATGATGATATATTGCATAAACGAGCCGTTAATGCCGCTTTAAGCGACCTATGCCAACGCTCTACCGCCCCGTTACTCTGTGGGTGGTAAGGTGTCGTACGCAACTTATTAATACCTAATAACTTCATTAGTGTAGCAAATAATTGACTTTCGAATTGGCGTCCTTGATCGCTTGTTAGCTTTTTCGGACAACCAAAACGAGAGATCCATCCTTCATATATTACACGCGAAATCGTTTCAGCAGTTATATCTCTCGTAGGAAAACATTCTGGCCATCGCGTCCCCCTATCAACTATGGTTAGGCAATACCTAAAACCTTCGGGTGAAGTGGGTAAAGGTCCAATTAAATCAACATGAATATGTTCAAACCTATCGCACTGCGGAAACGATCCTAAACCTGACACTGTATGTCGATTAACCTTCGATCGTTGACATTCAAAGCATGTTTTAACCCATTGGCCAACGTGACGAATCATATTTGGCCAATAAAAACGATTTTGAATCAATTTGCGTGTAGTCATTATTCCGGGATGACATAAATTATGTACACTATCAAAAGCAATACGTCGAAATTTATCAGTCAAATAGGGTCTAATTTATCATTATCTAAATTACAATAAATAAATGTACCACTTTCAGGTAACATAATTTTCTCTAACCTATTATTAGCGTCTTTCGAATTAGATAATTGTAACATATAAGAATCCTTTTGTTGATCCTTAGCAAGTTCCGCGTAATCTATTACTGTGGGACAACTTATTGTTGCGACTCGTGATAACGAATCTGCAACGACATTATCTTGCCCACTAACGTGTCTCAAATCCGTTGTGAACTCACTAATGAATATCAAGTGTCGTGTACGTCTGGGTAACTCTTTCTCGCTATTTACTTTAGAAAACGCGTAAATTAACGGTTTGTGATCCGTGTACCTACACCGTTAACTGTCGTCCTTCGACCATATTCCGAAAATGACGAATAGCTAAGTAAATTGCTAATAACTCCCTATCGTACGTACTATACTTGCGTTCAATCTTAGATGGATTCTTAGAAAAATAACCTACATGAGTATCCGATGCGTCCGTCATAAGTGCGAGCGATGCATCGGCCCTAGGGTGCTAAAAAATCTGCACTTTATAAACCAAAACATAGTTTGAAATACCTCGGCGATAAAAAATAATGACCATTTATACGGTCGCCGTAAACTAAGATCTAAAGTCATTAACTTAGTACCAAATGTCTTAATTACACTACCGTTTGCCGCGTATGGTTTATAATCACTACACAGAACACTCACTCGCGGATCGGTTATTTTTCGACACTGGTAAAATTAAAACATTTTTTAGTCGGCTCTCCTGCTGCTTCTGCCACGCACAAGGTTGAATGTACTTGCTGGCGTTATGCTTAAAGCAGTAATGAAAAAACATAACCAATTTGGTTTTCTCTGTTTTGAGCTTCCTGCACGATCGCGACTTCGTGATGCGGAACGATGCGTGCTATTTCCATACCTTCGACCGCTAAACGATTTGCCTCTCGAGCCTGCACATTCCAGCTGGTTTATCCGCTGCTTTAGTTGTGCTAACTGCTCGAGAAGGTTTAACTGCACCGACGAAACTGCTGTAACTGGAACTGCCGGATTCATTTTTAATTGTTAACAAACGATATCTATGCAATTCACTATAATAATGTTCACTTTTCGTCGGGAGTCACCAATGTAGGGGCTTGTTATGTAGAAGAAATTACTACGCAAAGGTTATATTTCGTTAACTACATATATTTATTCGTATGTAATTAATATTCGACCTATGCGACCAACCCGCGTCCCGACAAGCCCGTAACTGTCTATGCATAACGCACAAACTGTTTATATACGAGTTACCGTGTGAACCGATGGTGTGAACTTTCTTAGTAGGTACTACACTTGAAATTCGGTAACTCGTAAATTGGCTTATCGTCGCTACACCAGAATTTGGTGTCCAAAAACTTCTGCAATTTTTCACAATGCAATACATTATTTATATTCGGAAAATATTTATTAAATACGCAACAATATTAACTTAAATATTCGAAGCGACGCAATTTTTTTGACACTTATGCCATATTGTCAAAGTGAGAGTTGCTACTCAATTTTATTATGGTAACTACCCATAATCAGGGAGTATCGCTTTTTAATAATTGGTTCAGATACTTATTTTATTTAGCATAAATAATAATTGTCTCATCCAACAATGCTTCTGAATGACGTTGTTGGCAATTTATCAACAAACTCATGTACAAAAACTAACCTTTTGCACAGAATATTACAGCATACATAGTAGCCTTGGGAAAACTTCGTATTAACAGTGGCAATACCAAGTTAGGTGTGAAAGTGATAAAACACAACAATTTTCTTGTTACACGTCAAATGTTCATACCGAAATCTCCAGTGTATGATAATATAAGCTTCTTGCTTTTTACCAAATTTAAAGACGTATCAACAAGTACAATGTACGAGTAGGTTTTTTATTCCCATGCGAATGTCAAAATTTGCGATAATTTGCAGCATAAACGACTGTATTTTTTAATTGCGTTAGCTTATAAATTTGATTTTTTCACAGCTTAAAGAGGCCGTAGATTTAAGTATTCCATATAAATATTTTCAGCTTGATACCTCCACTCGTTCCTGAGAAAAAGGGTCTTGACAGACAGAAAATCTTTAAAATTATAAAAAAAATATTTTTTATATGATGTAAGTAATTATACATTTTTATTTTGGCAATTATTCCTATATCTGTGCTATAAGATGTTGCTTTGTACCAAATTTCAAGATTCTGAGATCACAGAAAGTACCCTGTAGGTTCTGAGTTTTGATGCCTTTGCGAATTTCGAAATTTCCGAAAATTTTCAGCATTTACGACTGTATCTTCTAATTGCGTTGATATAGAAGTTTGATTTTATTACAGCTCAAAGATATTATAGTCCTGAGTTTTTGGTGTGAATATCAATTTAATACCTGTAAGCGTTCATGAGTTCCTGTAAGTTTAAAATTTTTAAAAATATTTTTTTATATAATCTAATTAAAAATTAATGTATTTCCCAATTATTCCTATACTAGATTTCCGCCCGCGGCTTCGCCCGCGTTTTCAAAGGAAAACCCGCATAGTTCCCGTTCCCGTGGGATTTCCGGGATAAAACCTATCCTATGTGTTAATCCAAGTTACCCTCTATATGTGTGCTAAATTTCATTGTAATCGGTTCAGTAGTTTTTACGTGAAAGAGTAACAAACATCCATACATCCATACATCCATACATCCATACATCCATACTTACAAACTTTCGCCTTTATAATAGTATTAAAATCTGTGTTTTAAGATAGATATATCACCTAATTTCATGCACCAAATTTCATGACCCTGTGTACTCGGGAACTAACTGCAGGTTTTGATTTCCTTGCGAATGTCGAAATTTACGAAAAAATTCAGCATTTACGGGTGTATCTTTTGATTGCGTTGGTTTATACGTTTGATTTTCACAACATCAAGGGACCTTAGACAAGAGTATTCGATATAAATTTCAGCTTGATACGTCCACGCGTTCCTGAGAAAAAGGGTGTTTTTTAAATTTATGCTGCAAATTTTTTCGCAAATTTCGACATTCGCAAGAGAATCAGAACCTACATTATACTTCCCGTGAACAGAGATTCTTGAAATTTGGTTAAAAGCAATCTCTTTTAGCACAGATATAGGAAAAATTGCTAAAACATACATTTTAGAGTTATAACATAATAAAAAGTTGGTATGTTCGGAGCCCTCGGTGCTCGCTTCCGACTCGCACTTGGCCAGTTTTATTTTAGAGAACGCGTGGATTTATCAGACTGTTATTTTTATTGAAAACTTAAATCTACCCTTGAAGCTGTGAAAAAATCAAACTTATAAGCCAACGCAATCTAAAGTTTTACAGCCGTTTATGCTGCAAATTTTCGCAAATTTCGACATTCGCAGGGATTAAAATCTGGTTTAAACGGAACTTTAGGTGTGTGAGTGACTCCGATTCGCACTTGGCCAGTTTTTTATATTTTGTAGAATTCGATTTTTTTTCTATTGTATCGAGTACGATTTTGGGGGGGGTCATGTCCCCCGTGACCCCCCCCCCCCTGGGACCGCGCCTGGCTCAAACATGCTACCTGAGTCTGTACGTGTCTGTACTTTATGTTCCCCGACGAGTACATTATGGAGGTCTTCAAGAAAAGAGTGAACAGGTACCTTCTAGGGAAGCGCGCTCCATCTTAGGCCACATCTCAGCTTTCCATCAGGCGAGATCGTGGTCAAGCGCTTTCCTATCATACAATAAAAAAAAAGAATGGATGAACGTTTGATGGTGGCACAATATTTTATAAAGAACTAGGTTTACGTTTTCTCTCAATAAGAACCATCCTCGTACTTCAAGGAATAATAAAAAAAAAGGAAATCGGTTCTGCCGTTCTCGAGTTTTGCGCTTACCAACACATTTTTAAGCCTGCGGCTTCGCCCGCTTTGTCTAAAACCTAATAAATTGTATACTAAAACCTTCCCCTTGAATCACTCTATCCTTAAAAAAACCCGCATCAAAATCCGTTGCGTAGTTTAAAAAGATTTACGCATACATGGGGACATTAGGACAGAAAAGGCGACTTTGTTTTATACTATGTAGTGATAAGGATTTTACGACTTTTTTTTTGCTCGAGGTCATTGTTGATGATTATTTTATATGTTTTATTAGTTTAAAATTTTAAATTAATAAAACACATTTATTAGGCCCTATTCTTTCCTGTCATCCACTTATTTCTCATTTTCACCTCAGGCACATCAAAAGAGTTTATCGGCTGTTTTCACAGTTGAATTAAGGTGGGTCCCAATTGATCATTTTCGCGTATCACATCTCCGTCGCGTAGCATCGACGCGTATCATGTTTGCTAGTGTAGACGCAAAACGATCGCGATCGTGATACACTTCGTATCATGATACACCCCGATCCGCGTATCTGATACGTGTCGTATCGGATACGCGTATCATGATCGGCAGAATGATCTAGTGTGGACGCATTTTGATACGGTGTCATGATATGGCTATATGCCATTTGATACGTGATACGCCGCGATCCATCTCGAGGCGGTTTTTCCCCGATCATCAAAAGCGATACGCAATGCCAACACATGATTAGACAAGTTTTCATTCCCGTGTGTGCGTGATAAGACGTTTGCATTCCCGTGTGTGTGTGAATCACGAGATCGATACGATGATCGGCGAGAGGATACGTGATCAAGTAAGTGTGGACGTGGTTTTTGGCCGAATCGTGGCTCACGCGTCCACACTTAGGATACGCATACTCGATATGATACGCCTGATACGGATACGATTACTTGATACAAATGTGGACCCGGCTTTAAAACACTGAAGCACAATAGAATACTTTTTTTCATTTTCACTGAAGAAAATTCGATGTTTACTGCACATCAGCAAGCTTTCGTACGCGCGACTGACGAATGACCGGGGGCGTGACGTCATCGGCTAGTGGGTGCCCGGCGGGCACTGCCCACCCGCGTTTTTAAAAACCTTCGCCCGAAAAAACGCACTTTGATCGCTAATATCTCAGCCATTTTTGAAGATATGAAACTAAGATATAAAAAAAGTAAAAACACAGTTTTTTTCATAATTTTTTTTACATGTTAAATGAAAAACGTTTGTCAGACCTCGGTCAGACCATCTATGCTTCTTGGTCAGACCTTGGTCAGACCCATTATGGACAAGCCTATGACACTCATGCAAAAAGTTTCTTTCCAACTGAATTATAAAAGATTTAGTAAGAATTTTATTGTTTAAAGTCCTTTAGATATAAATATGTATAATATAATTAATTTTATAATTAGATTTCTTTATTTAAAGATAACGTAACGTAGGTACAAAACCAGCATGTCAAAGCAATAATCTTGACAATGTCAGTGGCATGACAATTGACAGTTGACATTCAGATATATTTTGGAACTTGTGATGGAGACTGGAGTGAAAGCGAAACTGTGTTAATTTATTGAATATTATATTATAATTGAAAAGACCTAACTAACAAAGTTAGTCCACATGTTTTTTTTTATTTGAATACTAATATTGTGATTGTGACAGGTTATTTTATCATGATATAATACAACCTTATACATTCGTCATGTCATTAACAAAAATTAGCAAATTTCGCATAATACGTAACTAATAATATTCAAATTCGTCATAAAACAGGTAAATTATATGACTTACTAACCTCTTATTGTAGTACCTATTTTATAAAAATGTAAAATCTAGGTCAGCAAATAAATTTAATAAAATAAATATTTTTGTTATATTTCCAGATGTCGAATACATTAAAATAATGCCATGTGAGCACCGGGTTCAGGAAATGTCTGAAAGGCAGCTTTTAAATCAAAGTTGTCTCAATGAGGGCAGTATGTCAGTCACAATGTCAAAACAAACCCCTTCTCAACACTGGAAAGAGTTTGTGTGTGGTGGTGGTTCGGCCTTCTGTAATATACTCATCAGTTATCCCTTAAACAAGCTCATATTTAGACAGGTACCAACTTTGTATGTCATACATAAATCCAAGAAATTATTTGATATAAAATCTATCTCATAGCTTGAGTTTATCAATAATTATTGTTCATTGTTCAAACTTTAACATCTTAAGTGTTATTTAAACACTATTGCACATATCAATTCAATAGCTATTTATTAAATAAATTGTAAACTTGTCTTTTTATTTTTATAAGTGTAAGAAAGATAGAAAAAAATAACAAAAGAAATATTGTGGTATAAGTATTTACTATTAAATTTTTTTTGATACAGATGATGCATGGTGTAGAAGCAACATTTGCATTAAACCAACTCCAAAAGGAAGGCTTGGGCTATCTTTATAGAGGGATGTTGCCACCACTGCTACAGAGGTCTTTATCTATGTCTTTAATGTTTGGTGTCTATGATGAGTGCTTAGAACCTCTTTTGGATAAACAAATTAATCCATACCTCTCAAAAACTATTGGTGGTGTTGTTGCAGGATGTTTTGAAGCAACACTTATGCCTTTTGAAAGGCTCCAAACACTGCTTATACATCCCAAATACCATAGTAAATTAAAGAATACTGCTCATGCTGCCAGCCATGTTTTAAACTTTCATGGTATAAAAGAATTTTATAGAGGACTCACTCCTATATTACTAAGGAATGGTCCATCCAATGCGTTATTCTTTATTATAAGGGATGAAATTAAAATAAGAATGCCGAAACAAGAAAGTATTTTCTATGACAGTCTACAGAATTTTATTGCAGGAGCTTCAATAGGGGCATTTTTAAGTACTTTATTTTACCCATTAAATGTAATTAAAATAGGAATGCAATGTGAACTTGGTGGTCCACACAGAACTATCCTATATGAGTTTAATTATATATTACGGAAGAGAGGATCCAAGTTTGGAAATTTTTACCATGGAGCTCTGCTTAATATAACCCGTGCATTTTTCAGCTGGGGCATTATAAATGCCTCATATGAGGTATTTAGGAAAATTTTATATTCCTAGTCATTTTATGTTATGATTTATTTGTTATTAATGTTATTTTAATGGTTGATTGTGTGTACATAAGTTATAGGAATTGAGTATTATTCATGTTTTGTTAAGCAAAGTTTTATCATGATAAAAAGCATTTATCCTGACAAAACAAGTATGTACCTAAGAATTGTGATAAATGTCACATAGATCACTATTTATTATGTTATATTATCAGATCTTAATTGTTGTAAGTTGAATTTACCTAAATTGCGACAGCCACGAAAAGACAGCAGTGGAATCAAAATACAGAATACAGAAATAATTTTCAGTGTACTATAGAAATATATATTGCGCCAGTTTACAATATTAGATTGATAATGAAAATAAAGTCTACTCTTAATCAAGTACGTGTTTTAATTAGAATTTATGTTTACGTCATATATCGTTAAGTCACAATAATTTTATGGTGACTGAGAAAAATTCAATTACTACTGATAAGCTTATAAAATGTATGTGATTGTGTGTTGTGATTTATGAATAAAAATATATCAAATTATGTATTATAATGAAAATAATTTCTTTATCTTTGAGATTGCACGCATTTTGTATTTGTACA
Organism: Colias behrii; assembly: GCA_029959065.1. Lineage (NCBI taxonomy): Eukaryota > Metazoa > Arthropoda > Insecta > Lepidoptera > Pieridae > Colias > Colias behrii. Next base: position 10,621,571 of record JARWMC010000002.1, read on the forward strand.
ATTGTTATTTGCAGCCGTAAGTATGACAGAAAAATCTACTGATAATAATATACCAGATACCTATAATTAGGTATATAATTTAAAAACTCATTAATTTATTTTATTTACACCGTTTCTTACACTAATAGTTGAAGCTAATACAAAGAACATCGGTTAAAAATTTGACGCCAGACGACTGGAGTGAATAGATTGTGATTTAAAAATCAATAAGAAACAATTTATTTAAATATCCCAGTACACATCTCGCAGTAAGAAGTAATTGATAGCGCCTGCTGTACTATTTTAGCAACTCGATTTTATTAACTGTTTTCGCCCGTATTATAGAACCATTTGGTTATTAATATTAGTATGGGTATTCCGAACAGAGTCACAGAGGCCCAAATTTCGCGACGACTACAGATACGAGAAAGCATTTGATGCGTTTTACAAGTTGCACACTGAAGCCGTGGACTGGTACCAGGCTAGAATACGTTGCGAAGCGGAAGGGTCACAATTAATCGTGCCGGATTCGCTCGATGAAGCGGACAGTATTCCCCTTCTCATAGCTCCAATACTAACTAGATATGAAGGAGTATACGTCGGCATGCATGATTTATATTCTGAGAGATCTTTCGTTACAATTACAGGTACCTAATTGAGCATATTACAGTTTTTGCGACATGAAAAAGGGACCAACAAACAGTCGCATTTATATTTTGTAATATTACATAAGTAAAGATGATATAATATATCTGCGCTTTATAAAGGCCATTTATCCATCACGTTATTTTATGAGGATCATTAAAAATATCCGCTAGAATGCATTTCTGCTTGAATGTATTACTTACTATGTCAAGTATAGAACTGCATTGCATGCTTGCCCTGCATATTAAAAAGCGTTTCATATATACCTAACTACCTGCATTGCGTCGCTAAGCCAAGTTTTATAATTTTCAAGTAAAAATGTGGCTCAAAGTGAGATTTTATATTTCGGCTTTTATCGTGATTAACGATTTAAAATTATAGATAATAATGGCAAAGTCCTTTAATAATCAATGTATTACACAGGAAGTAGTCTACAAGACACAATCTTGGATCTTTTATGGGAACTAAAGCAGCCAGTCTACAACGGAGGCCGATGCGTGGCCATGCGTCGCAACGGAAGACTGTTCGTCCATCCCTGTTCCGATCATCTGCCATTTGCTTGTAAAATTCGAGCTGCCAATGTAACATATTATCAAGAATGCGATACTTATGACTCTCGTGAGTTCGTTAGATAGGTACTATTAAAATAAATAAAAGATAACGATTAGATTAGATTAAAGTGATTTGTAATTTATTAATAAACGTCATACAGAAATGCGACCAGACACAATACGATTATAATAAAACCAACTGTTCTGTGAAAACCATTTATAAAACGAGTTCTGTATCACAGCCATACTTAATTTGTTTGCAAAAATTCAATAGAAGATAGATGTCTAAATATAGGAAGGCCGCAATAATTATAATCTTAATACTATTATAAAGGCGAAAGTTTGTAAGTATGGATGTATGGATGTTTGTTACTCTTTCACGTAAAAACTACTGAACCGATTACAATGAAATTTAGCACACATATAGAGGGTAACTTGGATTAACACATAGGATAGGTTTTATCCCGGAAATCCCACGGGAACGGGAACTATGCGGGTTTTCCTTTGAAAACGCGGGCGAAGCCGCGGGCGGAAATCTAGTAATATAATCATCATGATCAAAACATAGATTTCCGCTTAAACTAATTAATGCATTCTCGATAAAGGCACCTAAGGCGCGGGACAGATACAAGCGGCGCGGCGCGCATCGGGCGCACTGCGGGCGCGCATCGGGCGCACTGCGGGCGCGCATCGGGCGCACTGCCGGCGTGCATCGGGTGCGCTATTGGCATTTTGTATGAAATAACTTTGGAAAGGCGACGCAACCGTGGCACAACCGTGGCGTGCCGTCTCGACGCCTTTCCAAAATTCTTTCATACAAAATGTATAAGAAGGACGTGGTGCAAAACAGATTCAAGAGGTGCGCTTATGGCACGCCCGCGCCCGCGCCGCTTGTGTTTGACCCGCGCCTAATGTGTTTTTGATGATCTATATTAAGATTGAATACTTGCAACCAGCTTGCAACTATAGGCGGCGCTTTATGTACCTATATTATAAAACGGATTTTCCTCAAATTTAAAAAAACTTAAAATTTCTAATTTATTATCTACTTTCGGATATTCACAGGCTGGAAATTGGGGCCGAACAATACATGCTATATTACGCATATAGAACCTCAAACTTGGTATGAAGCGTATTCCACCTGTTTATCAGCTGGAGGTCACTTGACAATATTGGATAGTAAGGAAGAGGCGGAATACATCCGAGATACATTCAAGCAAGTCGACCAGCACAAAACTCCTGGAGATCTGGCATTTTTAGGTTTTAGTGATCTCTTTCAACGATATCACTATAGAACTGTTTTAGGTAAGTTAGGCCTTTTTCTTAAAATTGTTAAATTTTTACTTTTGAATTGTCCAATGAACACTTACCTACATACCTATTTAGTATTACCTATATAGTTTCTGTGTATACATTTAATTATTTGTAGGTAACTATTAATTTTTAATACATTACAAACGTGAATTGAATGTAAAAACCCATACTTAAATTTAACATAAAGCTTTATTATTTAACATTCAACAGTCTGTTGTATATCAATTACTTATTAATCCAGACAGCAGTGTGCATTTAAATAACATGCTTGAAAAATATTAAATAATACCCAACATGCGACTAAACATTAACAAGTTTACCTTTGATTCGACATTGAAGAGGAAGTCAACATCTTTTTAATTACTAGTTACTACCATAATCTAATGTTTCATTGGTGGTTTTTATTAAATTAATAAAGGTGTAATAAAATGAACGTAGATTTAAATTACTTTTTATATAATACCTTTACACAGACATTTCATACAACTTAATTTAATGTACCCACTGAAATTACAGGTGAAACACTGAATGAGAAACAAGTAGATTGGGACTTCAAATGTCCCGGTAATTTTACAAAATTAGAGGACCGGTGTGGGGGTGTACGTCGCAGTGGTCTGTTGTCTACTAACAATTGTCTATTGCCGTCTATGTTTTTCTGTGAAAAACCCGCCAACGGTTCCTTTCGAATTAAGAGCAGTGTTCGCAAAAGTGTACTCAGAAGTAAATATAAGTTACGAGAATATTAGTATTTATTAAATATTTAATGTATAAATATATATCCTGCCATTGAGTTACTTTGTACTACGTACTAGAGAGGCCATCGCTACTACACTATTTGTAACACTAGTTAGAGTCAATCGTCTCAAACTATTTTTTTTTTGTTATATTGATTGGTTATAATCAAGAAGCTTATATCTAAACACTGGAGATTGCAATATGAACATTAACTTGTAACAAGAAAATATGACCTTGAATGACGTCAGTTATGTTTTTTGTCTCTTTCTGTGGGTGACCAAGCTGGTTTGTAAATTCAGGATTTTTCGAAATAGAAAAAACTAAAAATCATGCTCTATAAATAATAACGACATATATTTTTAACAGTATTTATATTATAATTACTGGTCAACTTACAAGAATTATCACCTTTATAGGTACATACAATTTTAATTGGTAGAGAATGATAGTTTTAAATAACGCTTGATAACTTTTGGCTACAAAGCTTGAATATTAACCGATATACATCATTAACATCCTTTGTAAATAGAGGAAAGTTGTGTTTTGCATCAGATGCTGTTTACCAAATTGTAAGTTACTCAGATCTTCTTTTTAAACGCGTTGCTTCGACGGGTCAACTTCAAGCCAAAAACATCAAAGAAAAACTGCTAACTTTACAAAGTTTATATTTCAAAAGGTATTTTTTTTCTGGGTCGTAATCCTCAATAATTTTACCCTTGATAGGCACATATATTTCTTTTTACTTCATTTTTTGGAAAGCTGAAATACGTAAAACAAAAAAAAATATTAGGTTAAAAAGTATAAATTTCAATGTAAAAAAGAACAATCTTAAAACCACATGTGAGTGCAATACCGATGTCGTGTGTTGTTTCATTACTAGTATAAAAATCTTTAAAATGGTGTTCTAAATATTCATCAAAATATTGTTTTAGCAATATATTCTCGTTGCTATCCGTAAAAACCCGTCATAATGGTTACCTTACTTGTTAAATTTGTTTTTTGAAAACTTGTTGAAAAATGATGAAAGTATTAGGAAAAGAACTTATTTAACATGATTGCTTACTAAAATGATGATAAATTTGACGATTTTTGCCATTAAAATGATTCTAAACAGGTAAATGCATGAGTATTGAGGAATATTATAAATAACGTAAATATACACTTGCCTGTGAAATTATAGGCCAGAATTTGGCTTCCAAACACTTCTGCCATTTTGCACAATACAATATATTCTTTATTTTCGGAAAATATTTATTAAATACGCAACAACATTAACTTAAATATTCGAAGCGACGAAATTTTTTTGACACATATGCCATATTGTCAAACCGAGAGTTTCTATAATTTTATTATGGTGACTACCCATTATCAGGGAGTGTGACTTTTTAATGATTGGCTCAGATACTTAATTTATTTAGCATAAATAATAATTGTCTCATCCAACAATGCTTCTGAATGATGTTGTTAGCAATTTATCAACGAACTCATGTACAAAATCTAACCTTTTGCACAGAATATTACAGAATACATAGTAGCCTTGGGAAAACTTCGTATTAACAGTGGCAATACCAAGTTTGGTGTGAAAGGGATAAAAAACATGATTTAGGGTCAATGAACTTCTCGTCAGTCGTCAATCCTAGACGATATCTCCAGTGTTTAGATATAAGCTTCTTGGTTATAATTGATAAGTTTATTCATATTTTTTAAATAAGATAAACAATATTTATTTGTTAAATTGATTGATTTTTAAGTAATAAGAGGCAGAATATCTACAAAGTGTATGACTCACTAGCCACCCCGCGCCGCTGCGCTTGTCGCACAGATTTTGTTCGTGGTGTCCTCTCTATAATAATACCTCAATGTATCCTGCATTTTTTTTATATCTGTAAGTATGTAATTAATAACTTAATAATAATCTTTGATTATTAATTTCACTGGCCACCAAAAAATGACCTACCTATTGATAAACCTACCTATTGATAAATCAAAGTAACTATGATCACAGTATGATTTATTCTTCGGCATACACGGAAACAATAATTATGAAAGATTAAATACGTCTGGACAAATTATTCACAAAATGATTATGTGTAAGTATATAGAAGATATTATGCACCTTCAAAAAATATTTTATCCACCACCACATTTATCTTTTAACGAAAAATGTCACATCTAAACTTTTTGAATAAAAATATCTTCAGTTGGATCGACGTCTCCCAAAGGGTCATACTTTTGCAGGTTTAATTTTTCAATAGTCATATCCCATAATTTCAAAGCTTCTGAATCATTCCGACATTGGCTGGATCTTCTTGCTTTAGAGCAATCACTGTAATTATTAAACAATTTTTTATAAGTTCATTTTAAATAACTTTAAATAGTTTTTTATTCGACTAGCCACTCGTCCCGGCTCCGCCCGGGCTGATCCAGTATAAAAAACGTAATAAAATGTAGCGTTAATTCCTAATAGTAAATTCCCACAGATCACAGAAACAAAAGGTTAGATCTCTATGTAAATTCCTGTTGAAAGAAAAGCTTTCAGCTTTACTCTATGTATTACGTAGGTACGATGTTATTATTAAGACGAATATAAGAATAAACATATACGACAATAATAATGTAGCTTACCTGTAATAAAGTCCACTTTCGTTTGCGCATTCCTCATCGATAGCACAATAAATAGTAGTCTGTGCGCCACATTGAGGTGACTTTATGAATACGCTTAAAATATTATTAAACACCCAAGTTGCACCAAAAATTATCCCCTTATATAAATTTCTGCCTATTTCAGTGCGGACGACACCTGGGTGCAAGCTATATGTGTTTACATCATTAATGTTACGTTCCTAAAAAAAAATTAACAAACTTTATCGCCAGGACAATACCACACAGTACAGTAACTATTATTGTAGGTATTAAAATACTTCGGCTTGACACGCTTATGATTTGCGAACCATCAAATCGACTTTAAATTATAAACGTAAATATTATGGCGTAGGCATGGTGTATTTTGACTTACCCTTAATTTAAGATGAATCGCTCTTGCAAATAAAATATTAGCTGATTTGCTTCTACCGTAGGCCTTAACTGATCCATACCAAGTTCGGTCCAAATTAATATCATTAACGTTCACGTTTGAAACTGGAAAAAAATAGGATGTAATTACTTATTATACAACAATTTATAATCCAGGAGACTCGTTTATATTATCTATGTAAAATTCTTAAAAATCAGAAAAAAGGCATCTATCATTATTATTTAGACCTTTCTATTTCTAGGCAAATATACCTACTGCTTGCAAGACAAAAAATCATAAACATAACGTGCGTAACAAAAATACGTGCGTCAAGAGACATTTATTTCGATGAATACCTGTTCTTATTTAGAAAAAATTGCCTACATGATATAATCTAAACGCAAACAGCAGAATATTTAGAAACGTATAGTAATTGCGTACCAAAATGCGCAAGAGACGCGACGTTTACAATTCTCGCCGGTGCACTTTTTATAATACGAGGTAATAATAGAAAAGTGAACATAGCATGACCAAAATGATTAGTCCCTATCTGTGTCTCGAAGCCATCTTCGGTTCGTTCTTTTGGTATCATCATGATACCAGCATTGTTTATTAAAATGTTTATTTTGTCCTCTTTCGCCAATATCCTAAAAGCGCATTCTCTCACAGATTTGAGACTTGATAAATCTAATTTTTCAATAACCAATGATCCTGTTTCTGTCTCAGACTCGCATTTTTTAATGATATCCCCTTTGGCTTCTTCTGCTTTGTCGGTGTTACGACATGCCATTATTATTTTAGCACCTGCAAAAAAAAATATCTTTAGACATACTAAGTATTTGTTACTAGAAACGTGTTTAAAATTACTAGCTCTCGGCCAACGTTTTTTTAATAGGTACATTTTTAGTAAGTACCTACTGTATCACGATTCTCGCATGATTCTCGCTATCTACATATTATTAAAAAGATCATAAAATATAATATAGTCGTATTGTAAACTGAGTTAGTTTTTGACACGATTTTATATTATAAGTTCAAATATGTATAATAATCTTTTTGAATAAATTAGAAGAATATCGGCCGATACAAAAATTGACCTATTGGTATGTATTATAGTTATACCTATGTTATTAATTATTATTCAAAAATGATATCAGCTAACGCAATATATATAAATCTAATATAGATACGATTTAAATAACACTTTTATATTATAAAAATAAGAAACCAATAAACTTCCAATAAATTTTTATTGGTTTCTTATTCTTTAAATATATTTTTAATTTCTTTAAAATTAACCTAACTACTTTACTTAATATCTTTTTACTATTAATATTCACTTTTGTAATTAAGGTACCAAAAAATTAAGTAAGCAAGAAATCGCGGGAAATTTAAAAATTTAATCAAAAAAAATTAAGCACTTATAATTAAGTACCTACCCCTTTTATAGAGATCCAGGGTGGTTTCCTTTCCAATTCCCGTATTACATCCTGTGATAATAACTGTGTATCCATCTAGTCTCCTGTTGCTTTTGCACCAACCACTTAAATAATCCATCTTGTCTATAAAAAGGAGATGTTTAACGTTTACACTGACCGATCTACTGAGTACTAACTTTATATAAACCAATGATACGATACACTTGCACAGTTATATATGTAAAGGCTGTACGATTGTGCGTTGGCAACGACCGTCTGCGCATTAAATATAATTAAATATTCTATACACATATCTAAGCAAAAACTTTACTGTATAATTTTAAGTATAGTTTTTGATGAGTTTTTGTAACCTTCACGACAGTCGACAACTGCAATCTCGCTAAGAAAAATTCCTTGTTTTTATACTTTTACGTATACGGTGTAATGATAAATTACACTAATTGTCTGATATATTATATTTATCGAATAGATACCTACTTATTTACAAAAGATTAGGGACTTAGTATTTTGTTTACAATTTATTATGTACTACAATAATATATTAATCAAATCAATATAAGTAATATCAGTAGGTACTTACGAAAAACAGCACTAGATATTTTTTTGTAGTCAGTAGCGTAATAAATAATTATCGATCAAGGGTAATCATAATCAGTAGAAAATTGCAAACAAAATAACATTTGAACTTATAGCAAGTTTTACATCATAATAATGACTGGCATAATACATATAATTAAACTCTCACAAATGAATGATTAAAATGACCTATAGTAGATACAATTTATCCTTGTTTGGATACCTTGATTTAAATATAACTCGTTTATCATTAACGCTCATTACTTATACTATGTAGGTAGTAAGTAGTAACTAAAATGATTAAAATTAAGTTCCGTTTCTTTTTACCGGCTTTTCTACACTGATATCATAAAGATTTGGTTGTGTTTATTTGAAATAAATAAAAGAGAATACTGACCGATTTTAACCTTTTTGACCTGCTCACTGGTCTTTTTTGGAAATCGGTCTATATAGGTATGTGATTGGTGTGTACAACAAACAATTAACAAACAAACAATCTCTTCATGCTTCAAATGAAGAAAATGACATCAATAAAAAAGATCGTGCGTTACGAGCACACGTGTCAGTACTCAGAAGTGAAACTTCTTTGGCTAGACTCAAAGATACCAAAATCGTCGCCTTAATCCATGACGCAATGGAATTTTACTCTCAACGAGGCTAAAGAAGTTTCACTTTAAAAAAAATTAAGTAGCTAACTAACATTCTTTGGAAAGAAGTTTCACTTCTGACACGTGTGCTCGGCACACACGCTTTTTTTAAATAACTTTAAAAATAAGTATAGATTGTGAACATCATTTTTACGAGTATGTAAACAGCTTACACATATTCTAAGTTTTGTATTGATTTTGCAACACATTCTTCCTGCACTGGAATGACTATAGAGTGCATGGCCAGTCAGTGGCCACTAGTAACAAGGACAAGCGTGCCACGTGCGATAAATCGTTTATAAATATTTTATTGTGCTAAATGCCTACATTTATCGATAAAAGACCCCTCGTTTAATTATAGGTGGTGTTTTTTTTATATTTTAACTAGTAGTTAATGTAAATTTAGTTAATAATTATTATTTTAATAATTAAAGACAATAGACATTGCGAACCTACAGCCTACAGTGTAGACATTTCAAACTCAATTTGAAAATTCTTACGAGGATACTTACATAATTATTAAAAAAAGAAGAACACAACAGCCGATTAACGCACTAGCACTACTAAAACCTAAAACTAATCCAAACCGGTTAAAAACTTGATGTATGTATATTATTGAAATCATCATAGCACGCTAACTGTATAGGAAATTCTACTCTCTATTAGTTTTAATATTAAAACCATACTTACAAGTTTTTTCAAATTCAATTAATAACTGACAGAATTTAGTAGCGGTTGCATATACTGACTGATGTGATATGTAACGACTATAATTTTTCTCCAGCGTACGCAGTTTCATTCATAAAATAAAAACAGGATAATATCGTGATAACATCGCCGACCGGTTGCGACGACCGGACCGCATCAGTGAGAAGTGAGAACACATTTTATGTATAACTAGAGGTCCGCCCCGGCTTCGCCCGTGGTACATATTTCGCAATAAAAGGTAGCCTATGTCTTTTCTCGGGTATCAAAATATCTTCATACCAAATTTCATGCAAATTGGTTCAGTAGTTTAGGCGTGATTGAGTAACAGACAGACAGACAGAGTTACTTTCGCATTTATAATATTAAGTATGGATTACTTTAGTTTAATATATATAGGTATCACAAAACAAATAATATCCAAGTCACAGTCCACAGAATCAAATTTTATTTTATTAACTCAATGATTTTACATTCTTTTACAAAAATTGTCTTACATTATAGAAAAAAAATATCCTTTTCTATCGGTCCAGCACTATAGGTATCACTAAATCGGTTCAGTAATGCCTGAGATCAGAAACTATGAATCTTTACAGCATTTTATTATTAGATACTACAATATAGTAGGTAGTTAATAAAAATATCGATAATAATATAATAGGTAATTAGGTACTATTGATTACATATATATATATCATCACTATATAATACTAGCTTTCCAACCGCGCGGCTTCGCCCGCGTTTTCAAAAAAAATCCGCATAGTTCCCGTTCCCGTGGGATTTCCGGGATAATCCCTTTGCATGCTTTTATATTTAAAACTACGCAACTGATTTGGATGTGGTTTTTCAATAGACAGAGTGATTCAAGAGGAAGGTTTTAGCATTTAATTTAGTCGGTCTTAAACAAAGCGGGACGCCGCGGCCGCGCCGCACCGCGCCGCGGGCGGAAATCTACTTATCTATAAAAATTAAAATTGTGTGTAAACTTTGTGTAAACGATATTATGGGGATAACCAATCGTGTAATTAATTATATATTTGGGCCCTTACAAATTTTTCGGCCGTAAAACACTCTGTAATGCTTCGACGCCATTATAAGTAGTGCCACAATAAATGTTACACTGGTGATATTTTTCAAAAATTAAATCTCCTCTCTCGTATATTATTACAGAAGCCTTATTATGACTTCTCGTACTTATTCCCAGTCAGTTTGCGCCAGGAATTGAACTGACTGACAAATTCATATAATAAAAATAATTAACCATGACTGTTTATTGCGAGCATAATTTGAATTTGCCAGTCAGTTCAATTCACGGCGTAGTCTGTCTGGAAATAATAGGTCATAATTCTCAATGGAGATTATTGTGGAGATTAGCGGGCGGACGGCACGGACTGTAGTCTGTATAGACACTTCTGTACAGTCAGAAGGACTAAGTATTTATATTATATTAAATTTAAAAGCATTCGGAGACCCTTTCTTTTGATGTCGATTGTCAGAGTAGAACACTCTTTGGCAGAAATTAGGCCAGCTCGCACAGGGTAAGGTACCATACCCACACAGAAGATTTCCGTGAAATACCTAATAGTAGTAAGTAGATATGGCCATTCCGTATGCACCGGCATGTGGTGTTTCATGCGATGAGTGGGGGAGCCGTAGACACTTCCTTTGGTAGGAAACCTACAGACAATTATTATTATCTCGTCAAAAGGAAGGTACTCATAATATGAGACAGATACTAGAGTCTAGTGACTAGATTATTAATTATCTTGATACAAGACCTACAAACCTCAAATCGACCTACACATTACCTAGCTAAGTAAGTATATAATAATTTAGGTCAGTTTGTGGGAGACTACATTCACAGTTTACCGTTACTCATTAAATATTTCTACACCAACTAGTTTGAACTTGATGTTGTTATTTGTTATAGGGCAGTTCAATAAAGAAACGATTTATTTATGATTTATTTACAAGCATTTGTGGTTACCTACAATTAAGACACGCTAGGGTCTGGATCTGTCAGTTGTCACACTTCAAAAATATTCTATCGGCTATCATGTGGTTACCATTTAGGCTGGCCAAATATGTACATCAGTTTTCTTGGTTCGGAAACCGTATCATGAAAAATTCCGTACGACTACCACACACATGCTTTTTTTTCCGTTCGGAATACCGAGATTAGTCTTGGAGTAGCTTCAGTGGAGTGCACACGTTTGGAAGAAGCATGACTTTCGTATATAAAAGTTGTTCCTCGAAATACAATCTACAAAAATGGTCTGATATCATTTCTTCGTAAAATGATAAAAAAAAAGTTTTATTGAAAAATATAAACAACTCTATTAAATGAACATTTTCGCTTATAACTTTTTTATTTATAGTTCTACAACAAAAACTTACTGGACCAAAGTTGTAGAGAATTTAATTTGCAACAAATAATGTTAAAAAAAATTTTGTTCGGATAAATAGTTTAAGAGATATATCGTAAAAACCATTTCAACCGCTATTTTCAAGATGGCGGCCGTGGGACAAGGGTGGCAACCCCACAAATTTGGTTTTAGCTTCACACTGACCCCCCCTACATATAAAAAAAGACGGGTTGCACTCCGGGAGTGCCGGCAGAAGTGAAAACGCGCGTAGTAGAGAGGGGATAGCTGTCTACTCACAGTATTACAATATTATTTCCTACAGTAAGGCAACGCCTTTGATGTCGCGCGATGCCGCCGCCAGTGTAGGTACTTACGCTGCCACACGAAAATATGCTAGGGTTGCAACAAATTGGAATTAAAAAAATTGTGATTATTACTATTATCATAGACAAATAATGCTATTATGATGTAATCATTTATGTATATGTACATTCAAAATAATTTCGATTATTAAATCTGATGTAATTATTTGTTATTTTATATATTATAATTACATATTATATTGCAATGCTAAATATTTACGTGACACTTTATTTTTAGAAGTTCTTAATTGTCTATTATAACATTTATCTAAGTAATGCATTCACATTGGGATGAACAATCTGATAAGAAAATAATGAGGACAACATATACATAGCTTTGATTTAAATTCAACAGATACAAATACAATCTTTCTAAAATATTGTTTCCTTCTGGGATTTCAATGTAGATTTACATCCGTACACGGAACAGTTTGTGCGCGCCATAATAGAATATGTAAGTATGTATAATAAAATTATTACACAAAAAATAAGACTGCGTCATCCTTTCGCGCTAGGTAATGCAAACTAAGCGTGTTTGCATTACGCGGCCCGCGTCGCCCGACCCCCCGCCAGTTCCCCTCCGTTTCTCTGTGCAAGTACATTCGTTTCCGTACTGTATAGATATTGTAATACTGTGGTCTACTCTCCATCCGTCTTACGCTTTTTCGATCAGGTCACGTGTCCTGACGCGAGTTTAAGATTTTATACCCATTACAGAAAAAGTGCTCAACGCCGCTAAAGAAGTTTTCACTTCAAAAATTAAATTGCGTCCTCTAAAAAACGCAAGATTAGGATTAGGCCTTAAAAATGTCACATTTCAATGGACTATATGTAATAACAATAGTTATGAAATAAATAATAATTATGTTTATTTTGTAAAAAGTTTTATCATGTTCATTTTATCGCATTTTGTTGCCAGGCAAGATCTTTCATATCCGTTATAATAATCTTCGTTATTTAGATCCCACAGGCATGGGTAAGGTCTACGCCAATGATTAAATGTTCAATATCACTCATCGTCAATAATAATCGTATTCGTGGGTGCCCCAGCAATGACTACGGTACGCGTCCGCTCAGCTCGATCGCGCTGCGCCACAGAACACTAATCACTATTACTCCTAGCGGAGCGCTGCGCTGACTAAGTGTTCCGTTCGGACAGTGTTACCAACTCTCAAAAATATTTATCCCTAAAGTTTCTGTCAAAAACCCCTAAAAACGCCTAAATTATTCAGTTGTCCCCCTAAAAAAATATACAAATATAAATTCATAATGATTTAGAAAAAAAAAATGTGTGCGTGTACTAGTGTACACACGTAAGAATTGAAACTTCTTTATGACCTTATTTTTCAAAAAATAATTTACTATATGCAACTTTACAGAAATACGTCGAATCACGCGTGGTAGGGATAAGAAAAAGATGGTGCGTAACGGAAAAATGTCACGCGTAACGAAAAAATGTTACACTAAATTTTTTCCCAATCCCGATAAAGAAGTTTCACTTCAATAATATACTGTAATATGTTTCAAAAGTCTTTTCATTACAAGTTATCTAAGACATAAAATATTTCGTTTTCATCTGAAGATGATTCGACATCACTAGATGTCGCTATGAGTCACTAGGTCAAGAAACAAATATTAAAAAACTAGTTATACGTAATTGTCAATTTAAAAATATTAAAGAGTCAAAAAAATCCCTAAAAATACCCCTAAAAATTTCAGACCCCTAAAAAAATCCTATCTCACTTATTTACCCCCTAAATCTGGGGGGAAAACCCCTAAGTTGGGAACCGTGATAAAAACACAAACGGAGCACATTCACGGATCAACAACGGAAACGGAATGACATTGACAGTTGAAACTTGACTGACATATTTCTGGAAACAACATGGCGGCTTAGCGTTTCTATTCTCAGTATTTATTATCAAAAAACAAGCAAATATGAAGAAAATAACAACTTAGTTATGTAAAAATAAAAATAACAACTTAGTTATGTAAAAGTTATGTAAAAGAAGGTGTGCTATAAAGAGGTATAGTTATGTAGACGTGAATGAAATTTAAGACAGCGACATCTACTGCAATGTGGAAAAACTTTTTAAAGCATAGAAATGTCTTAAAAAAAATAAATGTATGGGAGTGTTAAGACCTCGACCGTAGACAGAGAAACCAATGGATTGTCCGTCTACGGTTAAGACACTGCTGTTAGTCATTGCCTGTGACTACACGCATAGAGTAAACTACACGTAGTAAGTAACTAATACTTAATCTGTGCTGTGACTCATTAAAATACTTCATTATAAATTTTTGGTTGTTTGTGTTTATATTTTGAAAGCGTGTACTGTGTTTTCAAATAAATATTTGTAAACATTCAAGCAATAATTGTATAGTAAATATAATTTTTCAGAACATCTTTTCAAAGATCAAAAATATAAAATAAGGAAAATGCCTTTATTTAGTGGGCGATGTTATAGTACCGTTAAGTTAATTGGAAAAACCGCTATAATAACTGGCTGTAACACTGGGATTGGAAAAGAAACTGTCCTAGATTTTTACAAAAGAGGTAATAATAAACATGTTATATTACAACACGAGCATCATTAACTCATAAAAAGTTTAAAAACACAAATAAGTCTTCCCCGGTGGAGCCGGGATGAGCTATTCGTGTTTTTTAAATTGATTGATAGTTAGAAAATAATAGTGAAAAATATTCATAATAAATAATAATACACATTTAATTAATTATATCCATAGTACTATTGAATTACCTATCTTTCTTACATTTTACAACTGTTATATTATTGTTAAAAAATAGAAAATAAGTAGCACATTACTAATTTTAGGTGCCCGAGTGATAATGGCTTGTAGGAACATAGAAAAAGCTGAAGAAGCCAAAAAGGATATAATAGAAGCATGTAATAATTTGTCGGAGACTGGTAATATTGAAGTACAGAAGTGTGACCTCTCTTCCATGCAATCTATAAGAGAATTTTCACAAAAGATACTTGACAGTGAGCCGCAAATTAATATCTTGGTAAATAATGCCGGTGTAATGATGTGCCCAAAAGAGGAAACAGAGGATGGATTTGAAATGCAAATTGGCACTAATCACTTAGCACACTTTCTCCTTACTATGCTGCTGTTACCAAGAATTATTAATAGTAAACCAGCTAGGATAGTAACTGTATCATCAAGAGCACACACAAGTATGTTTACAACATACATTTTATATACTTTTTTTTACACTGAAAGATGTAAATAATAAAAAATAATATATAAACTCATGTATATCATGTGTCTATTTTGTCTTTGAATCAAATGTGAATTCATAAATGTTTTAATTTTTAATCAATACTTTAATGTTTTTTTTTTTTTCAATAAAATTAAACATTTCTTTTGCAGGATATGACATGAATTTTGATGATCTCAATTACAAGAATAGAAGGTACAATGCCGCTGAAGCATATTCACAAAGTAAACTTGCTAATGTGTTATTTTCTAGGGAATTGGCTAAGAAATTAAAGGTAAAGATTTGTTTTTCATGAGAAACAACTAATCGAGTTGTGTATAACACAAGTCAAGTGTGCATAACGCAAGTCATAAGAAACAAAAGGTTTTATTAGTATACAGTAAAAGCTCTTTATTCGCGGGTAATAGGTACCGTAAATGTGCTGCGAATAGAGAAACCGTGAATATGGAATGGTAATTTGTATGGGGTTATTGCCTATTGGGGATATGTTCCAAGGTGACCAAAATATGTATAACAAATATTTTTTCTGCTCTAGGAACACAACATTGATGGCGTCAACACTTACAGCTTACATCCCGGTGTTATTAGAACTGAGCTCGGAAGACATTTAAATGAAACTCTTTTCAAAGGGTCAAGACAAATTATAGGATTCCTGGTGGGTCCCTTCATGAAGTCACCAGAACTTGGAGCACAAACTACAATATACTGCGCAGTAGATGAAAAATGTGCTAATGAGACTGGTCTTTATTATAGGTAAGATATTTTAAAATATACTCAATAATAATTCTTATTTATCCCCTGGATATAAACACTTGGAATAAATATGTGTGGCACTCGAGGATTGTTGCGGTAAAGCTATTCCATAGCATTGCATGTTAGGTTTTTTCGTTACGGAATTTTCACATACGGTCGCCGCGCTCAAAGTCTGAGATAAAAGCTTTGCAATAGCTTAAAAGTTCATAACAAAATCCTTAGTACTTGCCACTTTTAAAACTAGTGTTCTGTCTATAACTGCATACTCATAAACATCCATATTGCATTGGAATATTTTTTTAAACATAGTTAATACACCTTATTAAACAGTAATGGTCTGGTTAGTGGTTATTACTAATCACTGTTTTATGATAAGTACACATTGTACAAATAATAATAAACACTGTTTTCATTTTTCAGTGACTGTGCAGTTACTAATCCAGATAGAAAAGCATTGAATGATGAATACGGAAAAAAATTATGGGAAAAATCAGTGGAACTAGTAAAGTTGGGAGACTACAATCCCTTTACAGCTAGTGATCCTGGAGTAAAGAGTGTGTAATCATAGTTTTTTTTTTTTATTAAAATTATTTTGATATTTTACGGTTAATTAACACGATATTGTTGTTATTTTTACATTAAGAACAATTTATATTTAGAAATAACTAATAAGTGACACACAAGTAATTTTTATAAATAAATTTGATTGTATTATGCTTTATCCGAAATATACACATTTTATATTTTATGTCTTCTATTACTTTCTAACTTATTTCATATTAAGACCTATATTACTTTCTCCAGCAGTAGGTTTTCCAGTGGAACTAGCAGCATTCTTTGATTGCGTTTGTTACACAAAATTGGACATTCTAATAACATAAAATGCCTTAGAGTAAAATGCCATGAAAAAATCTTTTGCTTGTGTTGTCCTACACCTGTAATTTGCGTATTCTTACAAATAATGAATATCGGCATAAATCACAATAAGGGCATTTTCGCCAAAATGTCTACAATCCAATTCACGGGATGTCCCACACATAAAAATTGCAAAAAACTCAGGATTTTATGATTTAGAAGTGTTGAATTAATTTTAAATAGTTTAGGATGACTTAAGATTTCTTGTTTTAATTTTACTTAAGAGAAAATAATACCAAACTTCCAAAATTTAATCCTGAAAACTGACATCTTACGGATTGCAGTACTGTCCCCTTTTCGAAATGTGATCTTTATTTAACAATTTCTCAGCAATTTCGCTATTTATTACTTACTGCAAACGTTTAAATTATTGTAATTTCGTTGTAGTTTTCAAGTGTAATAAACTCATAATACATTTTAATACAATTATATTATTTTAAATTAGTTTTAATCGTGTCCCCTTGGTATCTGTTAACTGGACATGTCCTGCACCGTTACTGTAAATGCTCAATAATTTCGTTCTGTTTTTTTTGTACCTTCCACAATTTTTTTACACAAATAGCAACACCAAATCGAACACGAGCTATGTCAGCAGCCATTTGAAGTGTCAGCCATTTTAGCGTTCATTTTTGACAGTGTTGTGAGCGGTAACGGTCATTTTGCAAAGTTTTCACCTCATACTGAGCGGTAAATGTTTCACGATTCTAGAACGATTTTGTAATGTTAATGTTAAAACAAAGGTAATTTCACATGGTGACATTATTTGTGGTTTTATATAGATTAAAGATATTCAATTATCTTAACATATATTCAGTTAATGATTAAAAATCTAAGAAAAGATGTGCGACCGTTACGTCCTTTTCGTTACCAAATGGCTGGTAACGTATTAGCTGGACCAAAAAAGTAACGAACAGGACAGCGTAAACATATGGATACACTGAGAGAATTTTTAGTACTATAAAATTGCTCTGCTTATTAGCCACCTGCCAAATTTAACTTGAGGTTTATAAATTTGCTTTTGTTCTGAATTTAAATTTAAAACAAATTGCATGTCAACTATGAGATAAATATGCTAGCTACAAAACTACATGAAGTAAAAGCTTTAAGTAGTCATTCTTAATTAGTCCCAGTATGTCCTCAACTTTACTATGTCAGGACCATTACTGATTGTTCAGATATACGTGACTGTCCCCTGAAATATTGAAGAGTTTTGATAGTTTTTCTTTATTTTGTGAAAAAAAAATAATATTTTTTTTATATAATTTCGAAACAAATGCATTCTCAAGTACTGATTGGTATTGTAATTCTAGATTTGCCCCTAGTTATTTCATTAATAAAATAAAAGTTAAGTATTGCATTTTCGTAAAAGTAACGGTCATGACAATTTGTTACAAGTTACAATAAGTAATTATTTCGTTTTTAACTAGAGTTTATGTTCATTTGCTAGACAAGACAATTATTAAGCTACTACATGCCAAAAAAACCCAATTCTAACTTTAGTTTTATTTCAAAAGCAAAATATTCTTAGGTAACGTTCTGGACCAAAAAACGTGCCTAAGTTACTATTTTTCACTATTTCATATAAAATCGGGGTTTAAAATAAAATTCAAAAACATTTTTAGTAAAATTTAATTAATCTACTACTCTAATAAACCAACAATTACCCAAAATACTGAAAACAATATTCAGTAGCATATTTTGAGAGGTGGTACCTATTTAAATTTGATTAATTTGCCGTACTATTTGTACACATTCTGTAATCTGTCTCTAATAGGAATTAGGAATATTTATTCTGTGGTCATTCATCATTTCATTTGTGTCACTTGGACACTTGTCAGTGTCATGCAAAGAGAATACAAATACTATGATTTAAAAAAAAATTTCGTCCTCTCATCGAGATTATTTATTTTTTATAAATTATATTTTTAAACTGTAGTGTGAACATAATCATTAACTAATTTGATTAACTGTTTAATTATTTGAGATTATTTGTCCTGTGAATTCTAAAAACGTTTGATTAATTCCATTGTAAAGCTAAAGTTGACATTAACAATGTTCATCAAGATTACAAAACAATATTTCTAGTGCATTGAGATAATATTATGTACTACGTAGTACATATTATCTCAATGTTCTAGTGATTACTTTGTTACCGTGGACTACAATTCTCAATCATGGAGTACGATAATGACGAGAATACTTGGAGAAGGTCATCAACACCCAAGTTTAAACAATCAACTTGCAAATCAATTCCTAGAAAGTCGACAACTACTGCAGTTGTTGTCCTTGGTCTTGCAGTTCTGAGTTGTTTATTAGGATACTGTGTTTTGAGTGAAACTTTACCTTACGAATCGAAAACTTTGCGTCTTGTTATTATTGTAAGCATAAATCTTGTTTCAAATATCATTAATAAATTCTACAATGATTATAGATTAAGTTTGTAAATTTTTGTATTTCAGTTATTCCGTCATGGAGCTAGAGCACCAATATCAACTTACAAGAGTGACCCATTTAAAAACTATCAATGGCCAGATGGACTGGGTAGCTTAACAAATGCAAGTAGAATAGATCTTTAATATGTTTTCACTATCCTACTGAAAATATAATAATTCAAATAACCCTTAAATATTAATCTTAAAACAGGTGGGCAAATTACAACTGTATGAATTGGGAAGGAAATACCGCAGTTATTATGCCACTTTTATACCAGAAGAGTACAATGAGAAGGACATATATGTGCGCAGCAGTGATGCTTCTAGATGTATGATGAGTGCATACACATTTCTGGCCGGCTTGTACCCTCCTACGGACAGGCAAATGTGGCACCCTGAAATAATGTGGCAGCCCATCCCTGTTCACTCCTTACCAAGAGAAATTGACAATGTAAGTAGCATTTTGGAATAATTTGCATGGATAAATTATAATTTTTATTACAGTGATATAATGTTCAAGAAGTATATTTTGTTGGAATTGAGGTAATAACTAAAGGTTTATTACATTATATTATTGTCTGATTATGATTATGTACAATCTGAGATGTATACATTAGAAAATAAATGTAAAATAATAATATTTCCAGATAGTAGCAGCAACAAAACCTTGTAAAGCATGGAAGAGGATGTATGAAGAATTATTGGATGAAAAGAATTCTGATACTAAATACACTGAATTATTTGATTATCTAAGTAAACATACAAATCAAACTATGCGAAGTGTTCTCAATGTGAATTTCTTATACAGTACTTTTAATACTCAACAAGAAGCAGGGTTGAAACTACCAGAATGGACAAAAAATGTATTTCCCATCAAAATGAGACAACCATTTATGTTGAGTTTGGCTTTATTGTCTTATAATGATTCATTACAAAGACTGCACACTGGTAAGCATAATGATTTACAAAGTATGATAGTTTTTAGGAATTATGTTATGGTTTAAAAACAAAAAAAAGTTTTTTTTTACTATTTTGAGTGTCTTTATAACAGAAACAGTAGAAAAAATTCGATTGATCTGTTGCATTCAAGTTCCGAAAATTAAAGAAAAAATAGATAAATTATGACGTATTAAAAAAGCTTTGATCTATAACTAAACATGACATAAATTTTAATAAAATCGATTGATACATTTTCTTGCATGTGTTTTCAGGACCACTGCTGGGAAAAATAAGGTCACATTTGCAAGAAGCAGTTACTCATATAAACATGGACAGAGCGTTATATGTGTACTCGGCACATGATGTCAATATGGTGTCGCTCATGAGGTCTCTAGGCTTCACGGAATTGATGGAACCAGAGTACGGATCCAGTATTGTAGTAGAACTGCATGAGGAAGTGGAACAGGATACATTTTTTATTAAGGTAGTTCTAATTGATATTTTTAGTTTTATAGCATACAAATGCTTTATAAACATATTTTTAAAAATAAAGACAAAATTCGATCGCAAGGCGGGATTCGAACCAGCGGCATTCGCTGATGGTATTTTTTCTATTCTTTAAAAATGTATATGGTAGTTATATCCAAAGTGCCTTCTTCTATTTAATGGTTTTTGACTAATAAGTTTCTCTTAGATGTTATTTAATTATGCGTTTTTGACTATAGTATAAATGTATAATTTGTGGGAGTTTAAAGTATATTTCCGTTTACATGGTACAATGCAAATCAGCTAAGTAAATCAAATTAGCACAAAATTTAACAAGTTTTCTTTCTCAGTTATTGTTTATAAATTCTTAATTTTTAGCTATTCTACCGGAACAATACAAAAGTTGAGGTGCCCATGGAACTGAAAATACCATTTTGCAATGAGCCCTGCACCTATGATAGATTTATTGAACATCTTGGGACACTAATACCATCGGATTGGGAAGCAGAATGTCAAAATTAGGTCATAGATAAGTGGTCTTTACTTATTTTTATTTTATCAGAGGCTTTTAGAGAGTTTTCATAGTTTAGAGAGTTTTATGTGTGTTCTTAAATCGGTTTCTAATTATAAATGTTATTGTAACCTGTGATGTATTATGTAGTAAATCAAAAAATTATTCATGCCAAAGTACTTGAGAATTGCAAATATTTGCATGCGCGTGCCATAATACTCGAAATTAAAATATTAGAAATTAATAAAATACTCAAATTCCAAATTTTATTCTGAGATTAATAAATTTATAAGAAGAATCATAATTTGTCAGTCATATTATTATGAAAAGGATGAGTAAATACCATAGAGTTACCAGATTAATTTTAACTTTAATTTTACATCATGCAATATAATTTTAATTTAAGGGAGGTAATACCACTGAGTGGTAAGGCACTTATACACAGATACAAAATTATGAATTCTATTTGGATGAGTTGTCTACTAGGTAACGATTTTTTTATCACTGTCTTTCTATCGCCTTTTTGAGTAGGGTTTTTAATTGAAAGTAATTTCTGTGTACTATGCTAAATTTTAAAATTTGACATTTAAGGACATTTTTATTGTAATTTGTGTAATAAGGAACTATGAATTGAAACTATTCTAAATAATGAGATACTTATTCTTGTTTTGTGGTATTTCCTTAATTTAGGAGGTATCAAGAATTTATATAATATTAGACAAAACATGGACAAAACCTATGTAATTGAAGTACTAAACTTCTATACTTAGACAAAATAGATCTATAGTGATAGTGAAGTATCCAAGAATAAGTATCTTAAACATGTTTCATGCCAAAAAAATATACTATATATACATTCCATGTGCACATATTTTCTTAAAGCAATATACAATAAAGTAATAACAACTATTTTTATCACCTTCTTCACTTTTTTCTATTATTTATTAAATAAGACTTATAAATGTTGTGTATAGATAAATAGGTATATATTAAGCGGATAATGTTGCCCAAAATGTTTTATTATATTTCAATAGGAAATATCTAAATGGACTGATTTTTTTCTATAATTATTCAATTTCTTCAATTTTTTTATAATATTAATGTTGTTTAAAACATGATATTTAGGTTAAGATTACCTACTTATTACTACTTAAAAGCACATACTTCTTACTAAAAATCAAATGTGCTAAGAACTGAATGTTGTACCTATTTTCGCTATGTTAGTTGATGTTGCGTAAAATATATCGCGCTTGTTCGTAAGCGTTTACTAAACATCTATTATATTATATCTATCCTTTGGCTTTTGTACCTTCTCATTTTGTATCATGTTTATCGATCTTAATGGCTAGAGAAAACTAAAGATCGAGAAGTTTCTACTTACAATACTTTTAAAATTATAATTTATTATATAGTAGGTACCTATCTGCTTCTACCAACCTATCTCAAAATGTCGTTATCAATTCTTTTGGGCAACAACTGGTTTTATGTTGTTATGTATGTAGTTAAAATATTTTATGTCAATGTATTGTTTATATGTGGTTACGAATAAAATGTTTGTGAAATCAATGAGAAAGCGTTTCATTTAATCACCTCCTTAGTAATTTGTTAGTGCGTGTGCGTGAGGGTTCGATTCCCGGAGAAGTATGTACACAAACACAGACACACACATCTCCTTGTTCATAAAGAAGAATGCATACCAGCATGGAACTTATAATCTTACGTACCTACCTATATGATTTTTAATATGAATAAAAACAGTGTGGGCATACATCTTCATGACTTCATATTACAGATATTTAATATTTATTTATATTTATAAAAATGAAACCCGACCGGTTTCGATAATTCTTTTTTTATTTTATTCCTTGAAGTACTTACGAGGATGGTTCGTGAGTAGAGAAAACATAAACATGTACCACGGGCGAAGCTGGGGCGGACTGCTAGTTTAGAATAATTTAGGTACATATAAACTTCGTACAAATTTATTAGATGTAAATATTTTGCCCAAAAGGTGCACAAGGCCATATTGCTTCACAGCAATCTCTGCCAAGTGCCAGGCAATCTGGGAGGAAAGGAAATGCAAGAAGATTACTGTTGGGGTAATTAAAATGACCGCTTTTTACGAAATGCATTTTCTATTTTTTAGGGCTAATCTCAGGAACTGCTGGACCGATTTTGACGGGACTGTCACTGATCGAAAGGAAACACTCATCCACGCGATTGTAATCGCATAAGTTTAACTAAGGATAATCTATTTACAGGCTTTATTTGCATTTGGTTATAATTCTCTGAAGAATAATAGGTAGATGAAATAAAACTCCTTAGTAAAAAAAAATGTTTATTTTCAAAGTACATATTAGAGGTCTATAAATTAGGTCATCATAAATTAATTAAAAATTAGGTACACAAGTAAATTGACATACAAAAATGGGACGGCACATTATTTAAAGCTATTTCTTAAATTATATTCACTTAATTTAATGTTCCAACACATTGAAGATATTCAAATGGAATAAAATATTTAAATAAAGACTTTTTACATTTTTTTTTAAGATCAATGTACAAATTCGCTTACGTCAGTGTGAAGTGTATATTTATTTGTATCCTCAAGTAGACTGTTTGTGACTGAATGTGTTTTTTTTTAAAGAACTTAAATTTTTAGTGGAAACTTTGCTGATATGTTATTATGGTTATGGTATAGTATGGTTTGTTATCTCTTATTTATAAGATATATTGTACCTATTGTTTGTTTCCCAAAGATAAATAAGTAAATAAATAAATTACTGTATCAAACTACAGAAATGGGTCAAAATTTTTAAAGAAAACATATTCTCTACTTAGAATACCTTATAAAATGTAAAGAGAACAATAAATTATGGCTTAATATAAAGGTGGTACTTTTTCTTACAATATAAGGGGGTATACTAAAATCCTTAATCCTCCTACATATTATGCAATATTTGATAAAATAAATGCAGCTTTTGTGGCAAAAAATATTAATTAATTAAGAATATCTCTACATTTTTGTGAACAAATTTCAAATTCTTAAAATTTTTATCAATATTCATCAATTATTATTCATCTGAAGGCACTTGCCAAAAACTTGCTATTTCAAACAGTTGCAGATTAACATCCTAATAGATGTAAACAATATTTAATCATATAATTTAAATCTATAAAGTTATAAGAAAACCTCTTCATTGAAACAATACAAAATCGTAGTATAAACTACATGCTTATAATTAGTATACAAATTGATATACATTAAAAAGTATAATTATGAAATATATAAACATAAAAATTGTGAAATTGGTAAATCTCTCCAAAAATTTATAAGGTAACTTTGGAACCTTAGTTTCCACAACATGTTAGCACATGGCGTTCTTTATGTGCTCTAATAGCAGCACAAACTGCGACGGCTATCCATAGCACAACTGCCAACCAGGAGCTTATAAGAGCTAATTGCAAGGAGAGACCAGTGTTGATGTAGTTGCCATGTCTGCTGTATAGCTCATCCTTTTGTATGTAATCCATGAAGTCAAATATAGCTTGACAAGCTAATCTAAAGTGTATGGCTGTTGCGTGGTCTCCTGAAGCGCGTAGTTGCTGAAAGACGAGTATTGTTCATTATACTTTCCCATATAGAATTGAGTTGAGAGAATGATTAGTTAAATACCGACACTTAATAAATTAATGACTGATAAAAGTGGTGGTCGGAAATTAATTTGATGTATGAAAAATATGATTACTTTTGTTTTATTATTCTCATAAATCTGAAGGATAGGATTCCAAATAGAAATTTTTACCATACATATTCTTATACTGATAGTTTAGATATTTGTGCGTTTAGATTTATTTTGAAAGGGCATAATACTTTTAATTTAAAATATTACTTCTACATAATAAAAATAAATAAAAAATATCGTAAAATATTTACCCGAACAAGATATCCCCGATATTGTTGACAAGTTTTCAAGAAACCATCTGTCATTATAGACGCATGGATAATGTTGTAAATAGCAAACACCACTGCTATAACAGTTGATGGGAACCAGCAATAGATCACAGCATCATTGTTTTGAGATGCCCTCGCTCTTGTGGTCACTACTATAGTTTCACCTTCTCTGTAAATAAAATATAATTTTTATTATTATATAAACAGAGATAATTCTTAGGCACTTTATTCAATGATTTCTGTGAAGCTAATATTAAATTATGTTTGTCATGAAATTTTATAATAATACAAAACTGTATTGATATTTTGGACAATAAGAATAAGGATTTGGTTTGCATTTTCTTTATGTCATATAAAAAATTGTTTGTAATTGTAATGTATTTCATTTGTATTAAAATCGTAAAGTATATTAAGGTAAAGATAATTTACTTACATTTCTTCCATTGCTGTTGATTTTTCTCCCTCATACTGTCCAATGTTGTTGATACATACTCTATACATATGATACAGGGTCATAACTAAGGCATACACTAAAATTGGCAATGGGGCAAATATTGCATACAGACAGTATGAATTATGCCCTCCTGTAAAATATTGAAAGGTGCTAACACCGTAAAATATGCACCCACAATTTGTATTTTCAAGCCAGCTGCCTGGACATACATCTAAAGTGCCTCTCCAATGGTTGTATGGGATAGCTGTGCATATAACTGATACGGCAAGTAAAGCAGACAGGAGCCCATAGCACCAGCAAAGGCGTCGTTCAGTTTCATATTGATTCATGTTGGTTCTAAAAAATAGAAAGTTTGAAATCAGAATCTACAACTGGGGAAATAATTCCCAATAAATTATGATATTTTGCATGAATAACAACAATACGTAAAATTAAAAAGAATATATTATAGGTAAAAACAACAATATTTACTTGTGTTATACTTGTCTTAGTTCTTTTGTATCTTTATCCAGGCTTTAACCTCATTACTAAAAATGTTCAAAAAGTAGGGTAAAAACACATAACAAATAAATTGATACCACTATCAAACTGATAAGAGATGTATACTAGATTACAATAAATATTTATCAAAAAGCTGCGCAAAGAGAATACAAATACTACGTGAAGCTGCGAAAATCGTGATGCAGCCTGCAGGGTGTTCCGTGTTGACTTGGTGTTGACGTTTACCCACAGACTACAGAGTGTTTATCTGTCTACGATCCATTGCGTAGACAGAGAATCCAATCAGTGTTGCCAAC
This sequence comes from Colias behrii, assembly GCA_029959065.1. Classification (NCBI taxonomy): domain Eukaryota; kingdom Metazoa; phylum Arthropoda; class Insecta; order Lepidoptera; family Pieridae; genus Colias; species Colias behrii. The sequence goes on from JARWMC010000002.1 coordinate 10,648,389, forward strand.
CCCAATTTTAGAAAATTGGTAGATTATGTGCCAAATATTGGTAGAAGTTGGTAGAATGTAAAATGCAAAATTGGTAGATCTACCACCTCAATTTAGAAGATTTTTTGAGGTTAAAAATGCATGAACTGTTCTTAAAATGTTAATTTTTTTTAATTATACATATTTTTATTAAAAAGTTTTAAATGTTCTGCACTAGGCTGCCCATTGTTTGTTATAAATCTTTTAGTACGCAAAAATCCCTTTAGAGTCTCCGTGCAAATTTTATTTCTCTGGAAGGTTTCATATTATTAATTGCAGAAAACAATCTCTCAACGTTTGCGCTACTATGTGGAAGTGCGAGTAATTTTCTCACGAATTCGCATAGCAGGGGAAACATTGGAGACTGGTCTCCTTTTTTAATGGACGAAACGTGCTTCCAGAATTCTTCGCTGCTGTCAGAATCCATTATATAAATAAATACATGCAACACAGAACAAACAGCAATCTGCACCGTTAATACGTAGTTATTTAGTTTTAACAACAAAACGACACAACACAGGAACAAATATTCAATTCACCATTGATTCCGCAACAAACCAACCAATCGGCGCCAATCGGTAATGGGCCATTGCCAAAAGACAGAAATTGGCGCGAACGAACCATGAACGAACGAACTGTTGCTGATTTTTTATGGTTTTTGGCCTGGACTCTAGCTTGACGCATCGTCGCATGATGCAACATATCGCAAAGTGGTGATATGTCAAACAATTTAAAAAGTTGGTAGATTTTAGGTCTAGGGTGGTAGATAGGTAGACTGAAGTGAAAATTGGTAGATCTACCTAAAAGTTGGTAGAGTTGGTAACACTGAATCCAATAGACACCGGCAATGCGTGTCGCAGAAAGAGATAAAAAAGAATACGTCACAATATTTAGGGTTACCGTGTGAGGGAAAATTTACCCCGCAATTTGTAAGATACAAATCTCTCAATATCATTTCATCATCGGTTTCTCTGTCTACGATCCATCGTTTATCAATGAACCACAGAGAAAGTACAATTAAGTGAAATTTCACGCTGTGATTTCACGACATAAAAAACCGTAAAAAACTGTGAATTGTGATTCAAGTGTGATTCACTATTTAAATCACTACAAAATAAAGTCGTACATGGCTGTTTTCCAATTACAGAGCATAATGCAACTCAGTGGCGCACAATGCCGAATTATGCTGATGCTAATTGGAACGTGAAACGCACCAGCAGGTTGCGCTAAGTTCAGTGTTGAAAAAAAAATATATTCATAGAGTTAGCAATAACCTCATTAATGTGTAAAAAAAGTGGTTTATATAATAATTGGTTGAAAAATATTTACGGTTATTTTAAGTAATTTGGATTTTGATTATTTCATTAACATTTTTTTCAATGTTTGTACCTTCATCTATACTTATATTTATTTTTTAACACAATTTGAATTAACTTTGATTATTTCGAAAAAACTACAATGAAACGAAAGCTTTAAAATTTTTTCCAACAATTAATAATTACTAACGATAAATCGATTGCACGCATCAATTCACGCGCATTACTTTTATGAGTGCTCGATTGTGCGAAGCGTTGCTGTAGTTGGAACATTCAACGTTAAGCATTATGCCGCATAATGCGCTCTAGTGCTGTAATTGGAAAACACGGCCTGTGAGTCGTCCCCAGCACAGTCCCCAGTCATGTCCCAAATCCCATATAATTTTTATTAATTAATCTTTGCGAACTAATAAGTCTGTGATTTTATTATGAATTTTGACCAATGACTAAGGATTTTGACATATTGACAAATGACATGTGATTGTGATCAGCTCACAGATGAAAACACAGAATGAAAATAACAAAGATAACCAATACACATAATTATAATTAATTAATAATAATAGCCAATGCATATTTCAATCGTAAGCAGTGTTACCAACTCTACCAACTTTTAGGTAGATCTACCAATTTTCACTTCAGTCTACCTATCTACCACCCTAGACCTAAAATCTACCAACTTTTTAAATTGTTTGACATATCACCACTTTGCGATATGTTGCATCATGCGACGATGCGTCAAGCTAGAGTCCAGGCCAAAAACCATAAAAAATCAGCAACAGTTCGTTCGTTCATGGTTCGTTCGCGCCAATTTCTGTCTTTTGGCAATGGCCCATTACCGATTGGCGCCGATTGGTTGGTTTGTTGCGGAATCAATGGTGAATTGAATATTTGTTCCTGTGTTGTGTCGTTTTGTTGTTAAAACTAAATAACTACGTATTAACGGTGCAGATTGCTGTTTGTTCTGTGTTGCATGTATTTATTTATATAATGGATTCTGACAGCAGCGAAGAATTCTGGAAGCACGTTTCGTCCATTAAAAAAGGAGACCAGTCTCCAATGTTTCCCCTGCTATGCGAATTCGTGAGAAAATTACTCGCACTTCCACATAGTAGCGCAAACGTTGAGAGATTGTTTTCTGCAATTAATAATATGAAACCTTCCAGAGAAATAAAATTTGCACGGAGACTCTAAAGGGATTTTTGCGTACTAAAAGATTTATAACAAACAATGGGCAGCCTAGTGCAGAACATTTAAAACTTTTGACGTGACAACGTCTTAAATTAGGTTGCGACTGGGAGTCACTTATGAAAAAATGGTTGCCTGTAAAGTCGGTTTTACGGGCGAAGATTTTACGTGACAACGTCTTTTTCTCGATCATAGTTGAGTGGGAGAGAGACGCAAGGCATTCGGCGGGCCTCTCTCTCGTTCGGTGACTCATCGTAACGTTACCGAGCGTTACACTTTTTCATAAGTGACTCCCAGTCGCAACCTAATTTAAGACGTTGTCACGTCAAAAAGTGTAACGCTCGGTAACGTTACGATGAGTCACCGAACGAGAGAGAGGCCCGCGGTCTGCCGCGCGCGCAGCACATAAATATTCTACCGAGAAAAAGACGTTGTCACGTAAAATCTTCGCCCGTAAAACCGACTTTACAGGCAACCATTTATTTTTTAATAAAAATATGTATAATTAAAAAAAATTAACATTTTAAGAACAGTTCATGCATTTTTAACCTCAAAAAATCTTCTAAATTGAGGTGGTAGATCTACCAATTTTGCATTTTACATTCTACCAACTTCTACCAATATTTGGCACATAATCTACCAATTTTCTAAAATTGGGGTTGGCAACACTGATCGTAAGGTCCAAACGTATAGTTAATATACTACAAGTATTTGTATTCTCTTTGATATACTCAAGGTTGCCAACCGTACGAGGTTCCTCGTACAAATACGAGATTTGTGGTCATCCATACGAGGTACGAGGACACTTTTAGCCTCGTACAACTTTGTACGATATTTTGGTATGAGGAAATTTTATAATTATAATTTTTCGTTGCAGGCAACATTTTTTAGCGTAAATCGTAAGTATCCAAGCCACATTTAAAACAACTAGAACTTTAGGGACTTTATAGTTAGTGTGTCACTATCCGGGGATTAATCAGAAAATAAAATATTGCGTTCCTGACATTCGTCGTCTTTAAAACACTAGAACATTGATCTAAAATATTGACTTCATATTTGGAGATGTAAACTAAAACTAGAAGTTACTTACTGCCAAGCATTTTTTTTTATTATTTCTGGTATACTATGTGAACAAGATTATTTTTAATACTTACAACGTTTTTTATTTAGTAGCAACCTTGAAAAAGATAACTTCATTACCTATGTCCTAAGTTCAGTAGTTTATGCCTTATTTTTAACCGACTTCAAAAAAAGGAGGAGGTTATCAATTCGGCCGGTATATATATATTTTTTTTATGTATGTACACCGATTACTCCGAGGTTTCTGAACCGATTTACGTGATTCTTTTTTTGTTCGATGCGGGATGGTGTCGAATTGGTCCCATAAAAATTTTATTCGGATAGGCCCAGTAGTTTTTATTTTATGAGCATTTTTGTCTGTATTTGTAAATGTTGCAAGTGCAGGTTTGAAGTCAGTTGTTTTTAACGCAGTTATTCTTGTTGATTTAACATAATTACGATTTTTATTGATGTACGAGGTTCGAAAGCCAAAATACGAGGTTTTTTCCTGCAAACGTACGAGGAAAAGAAATTTACGGTTGGCAACCCTGGATATACTAGTAAACTCAGAATGGACGACCATCAACGATAAGAAGTCGTAAATTAAATTCTGTGTTTAAATTTGATAATAGTGAGGTATTACTTACTTCTAATTAAAGATGAAATAAAGAGGAAAATATCAAATAACCACACCCAAAAGATTGTAGGTGAAGAATTGGATAAATAGAGGAGATCAGTAAAGTGCACATTCCACAAGCATTCTCTGATATCTCAAGTATTCTGTAACAATTTAAAAAAAGAAACACGACGAATAATTTGAACACGAGCGCACTCCCTTCTCCTTCATTTGTACTTGTGCAGTGTTCACTAAAATGTGCCTGTCCATGTCGCCCACTAACTTAACAGATAAATAGACAAAATTCTAATTATCATGATTAGTTGTTAGCTAAATTTTAACTCATAACTTGCTACTAAATTGTGTGTTTACAAGCAATTATAACTTAAAATTTAGTTACTACTTAACAACTTAATATGTGTAAACCAGACTTTAGTTAAAGAAATAGAAATATGAAAATAAACAGCAATATAAAGATAGTGGGTAAAAAAGTAATTTTGGTACCATACACTGAGATCCATGTTCCCAGGTTGGTTTTTATGTATAAAGAAAAATATTATTTTATAGTAGTTTTCTAATTAAAAAAGAAGTTTTTCATATTACGTACAATCAATTCACAACATAAATAAACTGTGATTTTACTCATTTTTATGTTTGCAGTTATCATGAATGGATGAAATCTGAAGAATTACAGCAATTGACAGCATCAGAACCTTTAAGCTTAGCAGAAGAACATGAAATGCAAAAATCATGGAGAGAAGATGATGATAGTAAATAATAATTAATACCTAATGCATATTTTGTGTAATTATATAAACATTTTTGTCACAGTTCAACTAATTAAATTTATGGTTGTTCTGTTTCAGAATGTACTTTTATAATACTGGACAAAGAGTTATTTGAAAAAACTAATGATGAAATAGGTAAGTATAATAATTAAATTTTATGGTATTTATTTATTTCAATATTAACATGATTCTTTTATTAAATTTTGTTTACTTTTTAGAGTCAATGATTGGTGATACAAATATATTTTTAACAGATAAAGACCAATCACAAGGAGAAATTGAAATAATGATTGCAGAAATATCTGCCAGAGGCAAAAAGATGGGCTGGGAAGCTGTTATTTTAATGTTATTGTATGGCATAGAGAATATTAATTTAAAAAAATATGAAGCAAAAATATCTCTTTCTAACGAGAAAAGTATAAAAATGTTTTATAAACTTGGGTTTGAAGAACAATCAAAAAGTGAAGTGTTTCAAGAAGTTACTTTATATAAAGAAATCTCAACAGAATGGACTACATGGTTGAAAGAGCAATGTGGATATAAAATAGAAAAATATGATTAAAACGAATTATTCATCATTCTTTGATGTGATGCCTTAAAAAATAAATATACATTATTTTTAGAAAGTCTCTTTGTGAATGATAAGATGAGTTTGTTCTTGAGATTACCTCCACCAATTTTTGAATAGTTTGTATGATAGATGATATGAACATTGAATTATGATATTTGGAATTCTCATTCCTCAATATGTACTAATATTAGGGATAATGTTTGTATTGCAAAATTGTTTGTAGGAAGTATTTTTCGATCTACAACCAATTTTGTATGTTCTACCACCAGTAGAATTTAGAAAGCAGCATTTTTCTATTTAATTTCGTTTTGTCGCTTGTGAAACTGGCTATTCAAAACTAGGTACGTAGTATAATAGTTTTTAGTTTAGTAATTTAAAATAAATACCGAAAAATAAATTATTAAAATATTACCGTCCTTTTAATATTCCTTTTAATTGGATCTATCAGGACCTTCTTCATTCAAACAATCGGTACTTTAAAATATTTTGATAGAATTTTAAAGAGAAAAATCACAAGAAAAATATATCAAACATTAAAAAATGGCAATATCATATCACAGAGCAACTAGCAAGTAATATAGTAAGAGACGGCACTCAGTACTTTGGTCTTTGATTTCGAGCTCACGCACACATATGCATGTATTGGCTAAGGGCGAATCTTTTATACCAACATAAGCTCACTTACGTAAAAAATGACACACATTGCTGCCAACATTTAAAAGTTGACGTGCTAGTGATGTCTATTTGAGTGCATATTATCGATAAAACTTCATATCGATATCGATAAAATTTTCGATGCTGGGTAACATCACTACTAGTTCTCATCTTTATTCAAATTTATAGGAAATTTAAAATAAAACACCAACAATGTAGATCAATAAGTTTATTATAATATAATATTAATTATATAATAACATTTTTATATAATATTAAAACTCACTTTAATCAGCAAAAATGGTTAATTCCATTTGAATTTTACTGAATATCTTTATTTAGGCATGTAGGACTTAATTCGGCTAACGGCTTAAATATTATGTGAATACAGTTGATTCACATTTTATACTTTTCCTTGAAATATTTTGCAGGATTTCTATTTTAAAATCTCGTTCTAAATTTCGATACCAATAATATATCGTTGCCGTTCGGATCGCCATATTGGAATTGTATATGAAGAAGCCGTTGTTTTCTTTGGACATAATAATATCTCTCCAATTGATTCTACAGCCAGAACATGACGTAATAGAGAAGTTTTCTCATAAATTGTTATGTAATTATTATGTTTTATCTTCCTTATAGAACAGTCATTGGGTACATATTGCAAATATTAAGTCATAAATCAAATAATTATTATTATTCGACCAAGCCAACTAGACGCTCGGGTGGAATGCGGCCTCCCCGCCCGCTTACCGCCTCAGGTACCGCGTTCGCCTTAGTACGGTTCGCAGCATCGACGCATTATTTCTGTACTTTTTATTGTTAATCGTAAAGTTAGTTCTAGGTGGTATGAAAATTGATAACTATGTTCAAGTTGTATATTCTAGTATTTTTATATGTAGAACACGTGTTTCGTAAGGGTACAATTAAACAGTGTGAATAAATAAATATTATTATTTTGGTGTTTTTATTAAATCAATTTCATATACGACGGTGATACTAATAATTTATTATTTATTAGTATATATATATTTCTATACATTGAATATTAGTGATAAAACTGATTTGAATAAACTGTTTTGAGTGCATTTATAGATTTGAGGTTATTTGTCGGTATGTATTTAATTTAATTTATGTAATTATGTAATTTATTTACATCGTGAATTAAAAATTATTACATTATCTAAAAAATTTTTTTTTTTTGCTATCTGTACCCGAGACATGGGCGGGTGACGTCACAGTTGAAAAGGGTCTAGTTGGCTTGGTCACGTAGTATGTACACACAAAGATTTTAACATTGTTTACACATAACACTTTTTCTTCTTTTTTCACTTTTGGCAGAAATATTACAAATTAACAAATTCAATGTACACTTTGATTAACTGAGTAAATAACAAAATCTACGATTTATGAAGAACAAATTTTGTTTAACTTCCACCAAAACAAAATAAAACGCCATTTTGAATTCAAATTACAAACAACGAATCAACATCAAGACGTTGTCTATGCTTAAGTCTTAACCATTGACAAGAAATCGAAGAAAGAAATAAATAATTTATAAATGTACTAGCTTAAAATTAAAATGTACAAAAATAAGGTTTAAAAAAAAAAGAAGAAATAATAATAAATAATTAAAACTAAAATATTAAATATATGATTACATCGGAGAGGCCAACATTAGAAATATTTTAATTTTTTCTAAATGTTGGCATGCCAGACTCGCCCTTAGGTCTTGGAAAAGTACAAAATAATTTGAACTCTATGTCAATTGAATGAAGTTTAAAATTGCTTGATAATGGAATCCTAACCAAAACGATGTTCTAAAGGCCTATCCACACTCGCGCACGGTTCGAGCGCGAAGGCGCGAAGTACCCGCGAAGCATGAGTGTGGATCCGATTCGCATATTCTTCGCGGTTTCGCGGCTTGTTCCCCGAAAATTGTCGGTTTTTTGTCCCGCGTCAAAGGGTTCGCAGGCGCGAAGCGCGCACTATACTGTGAGCCCGGCGCGAACCCTGCGAGTGTGGACTGTTGGGCAATCGAGGCGCGAACCACGCCGCGCTTTGCAGCGCGATTCGCGCCGTGATTCGAGTGCGAGTGCGGATAGGCCTTAAGTGTCGACCCACTGGGCAATATCGACAACTGTCAATGACAGTCCGTCAATCCACAGATTACTATATATTAGTCAGAGTCAGAGACGTAAATCGCGTCATTGTCAATGGCTGACAGCTAGATTTCTGAAAGTCTGAAACGCTTATTTACGAACTTCGATAAAATAAAAGTTTCTAAATTAATTTAATTTTTTATTACTGCGCTTATTAATAAACATAATGATTTTGAGGGTTATTTTGGGTCTAATATTTATTGTTACTGTATTGTGTACGCATGATGTAGACGTGAAAACTGAAGAAGATTTAGGCGTAAAGTATGCCAATAGATGCGAAGTGTGCAAAATATTAGCAACAGAACTACAAGGCCGGCTTGAAGAAACCGGCAAAGTGCATGATGTGATTGAAATTGGATATTCATTGGACGACGTTCAACCGAAGAAAAGGACGAAATACCAGAAATCAGAACTAAGATTGATAGAATCGTTAGATGGTGTATGTGAGAAGATTCTAGAGTACAACATTCATAAAGAACGCGATGATAGTACTCGATTTGCAAAAGGTATGAGCCAAACGTTTAAAACTTTACATGGCCTTGTTGATAAAGGTGTAAAAGTTGACTTAGGGATCCCGTTAGAATTATGGGATAAGCCATCAGCAGAAATTACTCAAATGAAAACACAATGTGAAAGTCTTTTGGAAGAGAATGAGGAAATTATAGAAGATTGGTATTGGAAACATCAAGGTGAGATTGACCTAAAAATTCACTTGTGCACAAAACATGCATTGAAGAATACTGATGATTCTTGTTTATTTGAAGAGCTCAAAGAAAAAGGAGATAAAGGAAAGGCAAAGACTGAATTGTGATTCATTTGAACCACAATGGATTATGTGATTTATTTTCATAAGAACTATTTATAATGAACCAATGTTTTTGCATTTAATTATTATTATTGTTGTATGCTATATTTTTATTGTAAGTTTAATGAATCAGGAAATAAGTATGTGTGATTTATGCCATGCTAGTATGTTTTGTTAGAAATATTAATCTAGAATCATAAGAATAAATAATTATACAAGTTAAATAAATAAATTACATTTAATTGGTACATATTTAAATGCGTAAAAATATTGCCTTTCCAAATGAAGGTTATGGTACCAATTTGATCAAATAAATTGTGTTATTTTATATTTTCAAGTACAGTGTTAGTATTAAGTTACCAGAATAAAGATTTTGTATTAATGTTTGTCTTTTTCTTACATAAGTAAACCATAATAAAAAGATGGGAAACCTATGCTGAATTATTGAACAGTCAATAGTCAGTTTTGAGAAATTAAATATATTTTTTTCCACTTCCTAAAATATTGATATGGTAATTAACCCATTGAGCCCCGAACGGCCAGATCCGACCGCGACAATAGATTTTCTATTGTGTCTGTGATTCCGGGCCCTGATGGATTATCTAATTAAGTACAGTACTCCCAAACTGATAATGCGCATAGAAAAATTCGTCACTGTTCGGCAACTGTCATATTCGCCGAGCTTCCGAAGACGATATGTATATAGAGTGGTTAAATGTATTTTCTTCATGCATAGTTTATTAGAATTATGAGTTTTATTGTGATTTTATGGTAAAAGAGATAAGTAACGAAATTTGTTTCGATAATTCAATGTAAGTTAATAGCGAGGATAAGCCACACGATTGCGAATATATATTTGTTGTATTGATTTACTTGGAAAATTCTATACTTAGAACTATTAAAGTGTCTTACTGAAGCTGGCGTGATGATGGATGTATGGAAGGTTAAAATAAGACAAAGTTTATATTTAAAAAAATATTTTCAATCACTGGTTTACATTTAAATTGTAGAAATCTAATCATTAAAATCTCAGTCCAAAGGATTTACAGAATCAGGGATTACCTATCTCTATTTCTGATATCGTAGAATGATCAGAACTTTCATTATGCTCTTATTAACTTTCACTTTCCCCACTGCTATCTGCTACCTGTGTAAATAATCATTTTATCGGAAAATTCAAATTTGAAACAAAACTAAGAAGGGTATGTAACAGCAGCTCTATATAATTCCATACAGAGATAATACGTGCGGTAACCACTAATATATAAAGACGACTGACGGATTTTTGAATTTTTTGACTGACAGGCTACCGTCACCTACCGCCCGAAATGTTTTCGATTGTGTTTCAAGCCGGGTATCCACTTAGGTTCGCCGTGGATTGCGAACACTGTGTGCTCCGCGAACGTGAACGTGTACAGTGTACACACTTAGGCTGCAACATCAGTGCTCCTGTCGGAGCGCTAAATTCCGCGCTCCGGTCTCCAGTAGACACAGACAGACGGTCGGTGCAAACATGCCGCCTCCAGAATTAGTAGGAAGTGCAGCTTATATTTTGATACATTATATTGTGATGGAATACAAACAACCTCCTCGATTTTGGCATGTATAAGGGAAGAAGAAATAATGAAATAATGCATATATTCATCATTTCATCGGACCACTCTATGTTCGCGAACTTAACAAACACACGCTCGCGTCCACGAACAAACTGCGCTCCCCTTTGAGATCGCGCAAAAAACCGCTTCCCGAGCGCTCCGCCGTGCTCCGATCGTGCTCCAGTCGCGCTCCGCGATCACGACGTATCCATTATGTTTGGTTTGCTGAGCGGGCGCGTTCGCAAACCACGGCGAACCTAAGTGGATACCCGGCTTTACTCTGAATTGACTCCTATTTCTTTCGAACAAGGTGCAAGATGCAAGTGCCAGGCGCGGTCCCAGGGGGGGGGGGTCACGGGGGACATGACCCCCCCCAAAATCGTACTCGATAAAATAGAAAAAAATTCTTATACTGTACAAAATATAAAAAAATGGCCAAGTGCGAATCGGAGTCACTCGCACTACTAAATTTCCGTTTAAACTTGTTCTTAATCCCTTGCGAATTTCGAAATTTGCGAAAATTTTCAGCATAAACAAGAAGTTTGATTTTTTTAAATATTTTTTACATAATCTAATTAAAATTCATGTATTTCGCAATTATTCCTATATCTATATTTTAGGACGTTACATTGTAACAAATTTCATGAATCTGTGTACATAGTGATAGGCTGGGAGATACTGACACAAAATTTCGGGTCATTTGTAACAGGATGGCGGTTTTACAGGGGTCTTAGTACGCAATGACAAAAAGAAAAATGATGGTCAGAACGCTGGTACCGACGGACTAGTCGCGTGGGCGTTAGTCGAACTCGTCGGATAAATAGCGAAAGTCAAACGATTTGTAACACAAAAATTTTAGAATTAACCGATAGCCCATAAAAAAGTTGTAGGCGGTAGTGTCATGCCATACTTTACCGGTGTGACTTACAGCCCGCCATACCGACGCGAATGCGTTGATTTAAAAAAAAAAAACAATTCAACCATTTGTACCAGGCTAACTTTTGCACAGGTAACCATCTAATCGTCGTGCAGCCATTTACGAAAATCGCCTTGCCATAATTTTCGGACGATTCCAAATGGTCACCATACCGCCGAAAATCTGCAAATTTTTTTTTCTACAACTCCTGAATGATTATAAATAGAAGTGTGATAATGCCATACCTGTGGGAGGTGGCGAATGTGTATAAGATTTTTTTTTTATTGTAAGATTTTATTCGTATTTTGAATGATTTGTAGCAGTATGGCACTAATTTTTCCCTCTATTAAAAGTATAGCAAATATAATAATGGTCACGTTGCATCATACAAATACTTACTTTCCAAAACTCCAAATGCTATACTGGTACAAATCGCCAATTCTTTTAATTTTTGAAGTGAAAACTTCTTTAGCGGCGTTGGGTATAAAATCTTAAACTCGCGTCAGGACACGTGACCTGATCGAAAAAGCGTAAGACGGATGGATATCAAACATGCTCAACGTTAATAATCAAGTGATAATCAAGTTTTCACTTCTGCCGGCACTCCCGGAGTGCAAACCGTCTTTTTTTTTTTACGTCTTGGCTTAAGTCTTACAATCGTCCGCCCGATGTTTGCAATCTGCGATATTTTTTCTAGGTAGAATTGTATACTAACAAACAGAATATAATGATCCCATACTGTAAAAAAATATTTTACGTATTGTACAGTCGTATTTTTGAAACGTGAGGAATAAATTAATTTTTCAAGTATGGCAGCACTTTTTCCCCCTACTAGAAGTATGGCAAATATAATAATGGTCACATTTTATCAAATACTCTCCAAAAATCCAAATGCAATACCTACTGGTACAAATCGTTTGGAGAATAAAAAAATTTTGCAGATATTCGGCGGTATGGCGACCATTTGGAATCGTCCGAAAAGTATGGCATGGTGATTTTCGTAAATAGCTGCACGATGATGATTGCCTGTGCAAAAGTTAGCCTGGTACAAATGGTTGAATTGTTTTTTTTTAAATCAACGCATTCGCGGGCTGTAAGTCACACCGGAAAAGTATGGCATAACACTACCGCCTACAACTTTTTTGTGGGCTATCGGTTAATTCTAAAATTTTTGTGTTACAAATCGTTTGACTTTCGCTATTTATCCGACGAGTTCGACTAACGCCCACGCGACTAGTCCGCCGGTACCAGCGTTCTGACCATCATTTTTGTCATTGCGTACTATGACCCCTGTAGAACCGCCATCCTGTTACAAATGACCCGAAATTTTGTGTCAGTATCTCCCGGCCTAACACGGGAACTACACTTGGTTTTGAATTCCTTACAAATGTCGAAATTTGCGAAAAAATGAAAAAAAATTGACGGCTGTATCTTTTGATTTCGTTGGCGTTTGATTTTATCTGTCTGGAACGCGTAGAGGTATCAAGCTGAAATTTATATCGAATACTCAAGTCTACGGCCCCTAAATGCTGTGAAGAAATCAACCTTATAAGCCAACGCAATCAAAAGATACAGACGTAAATGCTGAAAATTTTCGCAAATTTCGACATTCGCAAGGGAATCAAAACCTACAGGGTGCTTCCTATGAACACAGAGTTTTGAAATTTGGTACAAAGTAACGTCTTATAACACAGATATCGGAATAATTACGAAACATATTATGAATTTTTAATTACATTAAGTATATAAAAAAGTTTCACTTTAAAAAAATATTTTCAATCATTTTAAACTTAAAAAGGTGGTTGCCCTTTACTCATGAACATGTATTAAATTAACTCAAGTCTATAATATTCTATAAGCTGTAATAAAATCAAACTTCTATGTCAATACAGCCGTAAACGATGAAAATTTTCGTAAAATATAAAAAAAATGTATGTATGTATTATAACTTGTATTGACTACGATTTTTGACGAGTTGCTACATTTTCAGCCGCGTGACCCCCCCCAAAATATCAGGCTAGGACCGCGCCTGGCAAGTGCATTGTTTAGGGCACTTACGATTCGATGATTCGGGGTGATTCGGGTGTTTCTGGAAATACGATAATTGGCGAAGATCTGCATGCGCATTATTAATTTTGGAGTACTGTATAAGCAAGTATAAGGGTTTATGTAGGAAATTAAATCACATTCATTAACCTTTCTGTGATGACATGTTTAATATTATGTTATAATATTTATGAAATATTAATTAGGACATAAAAATATGCATGATTTTTTTTTAAGAAAGAAGGAAAATAATAAGCAGATACAATTTATAACTAAAATTTTCAATGTTTCATTTATTGCCATTTTGTGGTAAAAAACCAACAACCGGATAGGATATTAAACTTTTTTGCTTAAATTATATTCAAATTAACTACATAATATTAACTATGTTATTGGTCTGGGGTCAGCTTTTTGTGCAAACATGTCAGATATAAAATTTACTTGTAGTCTAGGTTTATTAATTGTTAGTATAAATATAATATCAAATAAAACAAAACAAACTTTTAATAATAAGCACCTCTTTATTCAACTGTCATAAGAGTATTTTACAATAATAATCTATACTCTTTGCACCTAGACATTGTTGGTGCTACATAAGGCTCCAATGTTCTAATGAGAAAATTTACATTAACATAAATAATAATAAAACTAATAGGATTAAATACATTCACTCATCTGTACCAACAGCAGACATACAAAAGCCATGACATAAATAACTTAACATTAGCTCCAGAGAAATGCTCGCGACTATCCATTGCTTTAATCTTTTCGATGTCTATGGACGTACGCTGTATAAAAATACTTTTTTACAATTCCACTATCGATATTAAGTTCATGTAGCAATGACCATGAGTACACCCCGTCGACTTTTATCAATTTACAAATGTAAACTATTCTGAAGATATGCTATCACCACGACTGATACAAACTAAGAAACTTTTAATTCTCGTAACGATCCAGTGCCGTTGCACTGTTTGTAGAAGAGTTAGAACTATAATAATATATTAAAGAGTGTAAAATAAATTTACATAATTTGTTATGTATTATAACAAACGAGTTTTTATAATTCTTCGGGTAGATCAAGGCCAGTCTTGCTCACTGATGGACAGAGGGGCGAACTCCTAGGTGAGATACGGGCTCGGATCTTGGAAGTCGTCGTCGCTGTCGTCGGAGCCGTCGTCCGTCAGCTGGCGCTGTGTGGTCTCTTCCGCGTCGCCAATGCGCTCAGAGCTCGATGCATCTGTAAACAAATAAAAAATTATAAATACTTTGACCTTTTTCTATTTTTGATAGTATGAATATATTGTCGAAACATGTTTTTATAATCATAAAATACCCTTGGATGGGTCACAGAATGCTTCTTTGAATCCAGATAAATATGGATTTGGGATACAAATATAAAAATTAATAAAGAAAGTCTTTTTTACGTTGACGAAATGTATCAATCAATATCTGACAGTAAATAGTAGAGAAAAAGAAGGATAACCAATGTATTAGGTTGTCGTGAATTAAAAAAATAGAAAGCCGTCAAGAAATTATAATTATTGCAAAATTTCCATACACTACTTGCTTGTTATGTAAGTGATCCACATCTAGTGCATGTGCATTGTGCATAATAAAAACTACAAAGAAATAAAAATAAGCTAAACTGCTAAAAGGTTACACAACAAGAAAGACTAATAATCACTTTGAATTTCTATAATTTTATTTAAGTATTCTAGAAAAATTATAAAGTGCAACAACTTGCTACTGCAGTGTGTGAGGCGTTCATATTATACCAAGAATGATTCACAATGATTATAATTGTTACGTAATTCTGTACAAGAACACTGTTTATGTTAAACTTTGTACCTTATCATGTTTTATCAAATTTCTTATTATATGAATCAATCTTTGAGCAGACACGTAACTATATTTAGCAATTTCTTTTATGAATCTACAATAAAAATGTTAAACAAAAAATTTTAAATATTCTATTTACAAAAAAAAAATACAGCTCGAGGTTCTCAATTTGAATGTATTTTTTTTTAATTTTGTCCAGTTCTGACCATTTGAAGGCGGTATAGTTTATTGTTAAAAACGTAATGATTAATTTATTACTAGGTTTCCGCCCGCGGCTTCGCCCGCGCAGTCAAAGAAAAATCCGCATAGTTCCCGTTCCCGTGGGATTTTCGGGATTGCGTCATTTTCCCGGGATAAAAGTAGCCTATGTCCTTTCTCGGGTATCAAAATATCTCCATACCAAATTTCATGAAAATTGGTTCAGTAGTTTAGGCGTGATTGAGTAACAGACAGACAGACAGAGTTACTTTCGCATTTATAATATTAGTATGGATATAGTTACATGTATGCGCGTGCGTGTGCGTGTGTGAGGCAAACAAGCAGCAAATAGTTACCCAGTTACCTGCGTGCGGCTCCCACGGCTCGCAGCGACGCGACTTCGGCGGCGGCGGGGATACTGAGCGTCTGTTGACAACGTTATTTATTAGATAGCTGTTTTTAAATTAATTAAAATATGGTAAGAGAATAAAGTTAATACATTTTCCTTTGTATTTAAAATTTTCTATTGCGTCATTCTTGCATTAGATCAAGAGCCCACGACGGCCAGACATTCCTTTCTTTAATAAAGTTGAAGGTTTCTCTGTATATGTCTCCGATACAGATAAGAACGACTAGCGATTATCAAGTCTGGGTTGTGGTTACTTTGGCAGGAAACAGGTAGTAAGGGTGTATAAAATTGTACCTAACTTTCATTATAGTTTAAAAGCTAAATTTTATATATGTTACTTGGGGACCTATAAAAAGATGTTACCTTAAGAGCCAGACAGTTTTCATGGTTCTTACATCTAGCCAGACACATTTAAAAAAATACTAACATATCATCAAATTCACATAACTACCTAAAAGCGTAACAAATATGAAATAACCCACTAAAGCATTAGTTAACTATAATTATTAAAAAAATAAAAGTATAATATATAAGTAATTAAGTTAAGTATATCTTTTACGGGGACTTATGTTGATGGAATTTCACGTATCTCGATGACACAATAAAAAAGTCATCGGGATACGTGAAATTCCATCATCATAAGTCTTCGTAAAAGATAAGTAATAACTTTATTACTTATATATTATACTTTTATTTTTTTAATAATTATAGTTAACTAATGCTTTAGTGGGTTATTTCATATTTGTTACGCTTTTAGGTAGTTATGTGAATTTGATGATATGTTAGTATTTTTTTAAATGTGTCTGGCTAGATGTAAGAACCATAAAAACTGTCTGGCTCTTAAGGTAACATCTTTTTATAGGTCCCCAAGTAACATATATAAAATTTAGCTTTTAAACTATAATGAAAGTTAGGTACAATTTTATACACCCTTACTACCTGTTTCCTGCCAAAGTAACCACAACCCAGACTTGATAATCGCTAGTCGTTCTTATCTGTATCGGAGACATATACAGAGAAACTTTCAACTTTATTAAAGAAAGGAATGTCTGGCCGTCGTGGGCTCTTGATCTACATTATTACGCAGTGAATGTTAATACATCTAATGTAATTATCGTATCGGTAAACTGAAAAAAAAAAGCTTGCTAAATGGTGTAGGGCAGCGGTGAGGTGTTTTTTTATTTTGCCGGGCGGGGCAATTCTATGCAAGGGGGGCGTTTTATTTACGCGGGGTACTAAGATTTAAGGTGTAGTGCACTATAAGGTGGTGCGGTGCTGGTAGTGGCCATAGGGCCATATCTGTGTGTGTGTATGTATGTAGGCGGTCGTAGAGTCCCTCACCGGAGCTCCGTGTCATCTGCGTGTGTGTGTGTGTATGTATGTAGGCGGCTGTAGAGTCCCTCACCGGAGCTCCGTGTCATCTGTGTGTGTGTGTGTGTATGTATGTAGGCGGCTGTAGAGTCCCTCACCGGAGCTCCGTGTCATCTGTGTGTGTGTGTGTGTATGTATGTAGGCGGCTGTAGAGTCCCTCACCGGAGCTCCGTGTCATCTGTGTGTGTGTGTGTGTATGTATGTAGGCGGCTGTAGAGTCCCTCACCGGAGCTCCGTGTCATCTGTGTGTGTGTGTGTATGTATGTAGGCGGCTGTAGAGTCCCTCACCGGAGCTCCGTGTCATCTGTGTGTGTGTGTGTGTATGTATGTAGGCGGCTGTAGAGTCCCTCACCGGAGCTCCGTGTCATCTGTGTGTGTGTGTGTGTATGTATGTAGGCGGCTGTAGAGTCCCTCACCGGAGCTCCGTGTCATCTGTGTGTGTGTGTGTGTGTATGTATGTAGGCGGCTGTAGAGTCCCTCACCGGAGCTCCGTGTCATCTGTGTGTGTGTGTGTGTATGTATGTAGGCGGCTGTAGAGTCCCTCACCGGAGCTCCGTGTCATCCAGTGGCGGTACGTTCATACAAGCCGAAAAGCCCGGCTTGCCTTAGAAATTCGCTACGAGATAGGAAAATAACCAAATTCACGTTTGAATATTCGCGCGCAATGAGCAGTTCATAATTTGCTCCGAAATTCAATGAAAACTCACCTACAATATAATATATAATACGCCTAGCATAAAACAATGACGAATTCGAGTAAACTTTTAATTTCATCCTTCTTCCTATCAGAATAAGGTCGTACCTTTTATTTTGACGTTACAATCTAAATTGGATGGATTATAACATGTAGTTGTCTCGCTTGCACGCGTGGGCTTTTACCGGGCTTTGCGCTCATCTCTTCTAACGTATGAAATTTCGTCTAAGTAGCTACATACCTAGCCATAGAATTCTATAGCAATCTGTATGGAAAATAAAGCCACGATAAAGCCCGGCTTTAACAGTGTGAAGATAGTTACGATTGCGCGAACGAACGTCGTGAATATTATTGTTATTAGGTATAGTTTGTTTGAGCGGGTGATTATATCGGTGTAATTTAGGTTATGTTTTTCGAATTTTGTGATAAAATGAGTGTCGCGACAGCAGATTGTGTTGTAAATTGTGATGGTTTGCTTTGTGCTCAGCGGGGGAAAGGTAAAATCATTAAACTTTACTGAAAAACATCAATTAATTTCTTCATAAAAACCAACTCCCGATTTGTGCATTACCCAAACAGCTAGTAAGTCACATAAACGAAATTTTAATTAAAATATGTTTACGAATGAATCGATTTCATGAATAAGAATTGCTTAGAAGCCCCAGCTGTTGAAACTTGCACATTTGGTACTTGGTAGTTATGATTTCTGCTAGTAGGTATAAGGTAGTTCTTCCACGGAGCGTGCTTTCTCATCGTTAAATCGAATTCATAGGTACGTATTTAAGAAATACATAAGGCCAAGAACGCCTTATTGAATTATCAATAATTGAAAGTTGTTAGGTAATTGAATTCTAAAACAATCACCTACTTTCTTCCGATTCCGATTCCGATTCCGATGTTATAAAATCTTTCCTTCAGAAGATCGCCGTTTTGAATTATTAGAATATAAATGATCTGTTCAATTTTATTAATAATATAATGTCATACAGTTTAATAATTATAATTTATCGATTTTAATGATAAACGTTTGACTCAACTGTTAGCGGGCGCGCGTGAAAATTTAGAAGATTTGATTCGGTAATTACACAGTATAGGTACCTTAGGAAGGTTTCTAATTCAAGAAAAGGGTACCCAGCAAAAACTTTGAAAACTTTGGGCTTGCCCAGTCCTTACACCCTAGGCACGCCACTGGTGTCATCTGTGTGTGTGTGTGTGTATGTATGTAGGCGGCTGTAGAGTCCCTCACCAGAGCTCCGTGTCATCTGTGTGTGTGTGTGTGTATGTATGTAGGCGGCTGTAGAGTCCCTCACCGGAGCTCCGTGTCATCTGTGTGTGTGTGTGTGTATGTATGTAGGCGGCTGTAGAGTCCCTCACCGGAGCTCCGTGTCATCTGTGTGTGTGTGTGTGTATGTATGTAGGCGGCTGTAGAGTCCCTCACCGGAGCTCCGTGTCATCTGTGTGTGTGTGTGTGTATGTATGTAGGCGGCTGTAGAGTCCCTCACCGGAGCTCCGTGTCATCTGTGTGTGTGTGTGTGTATGTATGTAGGCGGCTGTAGAGTCCCTCACCGGAGCTCCGTGTCATCTGTGTGTGTGTGTGTGTATGTATGTAGGCGGCTGTAGAGTCCCTCACCGGAGCTCCGTGTCATCTGTGTGTGTGTGTGTGTATGTATGTAGGCGGCTGTAGAGTCCCTCACCGGAGCTCCGTGTCATCTGTGTGTGTGTGTGTGTGTATGTATGTAGGCGGCTGTAGAGTCCCTCACCGGAGCTCCGTGTCATCTGTGTGTGTGTGTGTGTATGTATGTAGGCGGCTGTAGAGTCCCTCACCGGAGCTCCGTGTCATCTGTGTGTGTGTGTGTGTATGTATGTAGGCGGCTGTAGAGTCCCTCACCGGAGCTCCGTGTCATCTGTGTGTGTGTGTGTGTGTATGTATGTAGGCGGCTGTAGAGTCCCTCACCGGAGCTCCGTGTCATCTGTGTGTGTGTGTGTGTATGTATGTAGGCGGCTGTAGAGTCCCTCACCGGAGCTCCGTGTCATCTGTGTGTGTGTGTGTGTGTATGTATGTAGGCGGCTGTAGAGTCCCTCACCGGAGCTCCGTGTCATCTGTGTGTGTGTGTGTGTATGTATGTAGGCGGCTGTAGAGTCCCTCACCGGAGCTCCGTGTCATCTGTGTGTGTGTGTGTGTGTGTATGTATGTAGGCGGCTGTAGAGTCCCTCACCGGAGCTCCGTGTCATCTGTGTGTGTGTGTGTGTGTGTGTATGTATGTAGGCGGCTGTAGAGTCCCTCACCGGAGCTCCGTGTCATCTGTGTGTGTGTGTGTGTGTGTATGTATGTAGGCGGCTGTAGAGTCCCTCACCGGAGCTCCGTGTCATCTGTGTGTGTGTGTGTGTGTGTATGTATGTAGGCGGCTGTAGAGTCCCTCACCAGAGCTCCGTGTCATCTGTGTGTGTGTGTGTGTATGTATGTAGGCGGCTGTAGAGTCCCTCACCGGAGCTCCGTGTCATCTGTGTGTGTGTGTGTGTATGTATGTAGGCGGCTGTAGAGTCCCTCACCGGAGCTCCGTGTCATCTGTGTGTGTGTGTGTGTATGTATGTAGGCGGCTGTAGAGTCCCTCACCGGAGCTCCGTGTCATCTGTGTGTGTGTGTGTGTGTATGTATGTAGGCGGCTGTAGAGTCCCTCACCGGAGCTCCGTGTCATCTGTGTGTGTGTGTGTGTGTATGTATGTAGGCGGCTGTAGAGTCCCTCACCGGAGCTCCGTGTCATCTGTGTGTGTGTGTGTGTATGTATGTAGGCGGCTGTAGAGTCCCTCACCGGAGCTCCGTGTCATCTGTGTGTGTGTGTGTGTGTATGTATGTAGGCGGCTGTAGAGTCCCTCACCGGAGCTCCGTGTCATCTGTGTGTGTGTGTGTATATGTATGTAGGCGGCTGTAGAGTCCCTCACCGGAGCTCCGTGTCATCTGTGTGTGTGTGTGTGTATGTATGTAGGCGGCTGTAGAGTCCCTCACCGGAGCTCCGTGTCATCTGTGTGTGTGTGTGTGTATGTATGTAGGCGGCTGTAGAGTCCCTCACCGGAGCTCCGTGTCATCTGTGTGTGTGTGTGTGTATGTATGTAGGCGGCTGTAGAGTCCCTCACCGGAGCTCCGTGTCATCTGTGTGTGTGTGTGTGTATGTATGTAGGCGGCTGTAGAGTCCCTCACCGGAGCTCCGTGTCATCTGTGTGTGTGTGTGTGTATGTATGTAGGCGGCTGTAGAGTCCCTCACCGGAGCTCCGTGTCATCTGTGTGTGTGTGTGTATATGTATGTAGGCGGCTGTAGAGTCCCTCACCGGAGCTCCGTGTCATCTGTGTGTGTGTGTGTGTATGTATGTAGGCGGCTGTAGAGTCCTTCACCGGAGCTCCGTGTCATCTGTGTGTGTGTGTGTGTATGTATGTAGGCGGCTGTAGAGTCCCTCACCGGAGCTCCGTGTCATCTGTGTGTGTGTGTGTGTATGTATGTAGGCGGCTGTAGAGTCCCTCACCGGAGCTCCGTGTCATCTGCGTGTGTGTGTGTGTATGTATGTAGGCGGCTGTAGAGTCCCTCACCGGAGCTCCGTGTCATCTGTGTGTGTGTGTGTGTATGTATGTAGGCGGCTGTAGAGTCCCTCACCGGAGCTCCGTGTCATCTGCGTGTGTGTGTGTGTATGTATGTAGGCGGCTGTAGAGTCCCTCACCGGAGCTCCGTGTCGTCGTCCCCGTGCTCGCTGGGCGGCGGCGAGGAGCGCGGCGAGGGCGGCTGGCTGAGCGCCTGCATGAGGCGGCCCTTGGACTCGTTCCACATGTTGGACAGCCGCCCGTCCGGCCCGAACAGCAGCAGGAACGCGTCGATCAGCTCGCGCGACTTCTCCTCCCACTTCGCGAGGATGTCCACGCGCTTCTCGCCGATGTTCGTCATCACCTGCAAACCATAACGCTGTTAATAACTCTGCTTATAATAATAATTTATGCTCTATAGCTGAATGTAAAGGGAAAAACTTAGGCAACTGGTAGTATGTTCTTTTTTGCTATTTACACATTAAATTAAATTCATTAATTAGTTACTTATTTAAATTATCCTTTTCAGTTTTTTGTAACGACACACATTATTAACAGGTTTGTTAATAACGTAATTGGTAATGTAACGCAATTAAAAGCAATCAATCATTGGCAAAAAAAAATTCAAACTTTTTATGTATTACTCCCGACAACTTTACTCTGCAATACTCTTATCACTATGAAAAATACTTGTTGGCCGCTTCTCAGATCTACCCAATAAGCACACAAAATTATGACACGAGAATTTTATATACAGAAAAGATATAGAGATTATATAATATATACTATTCTAGCACAACCGGCTACACTTATTACCGAAAGTCCCACCTTCTTCCCCTTATCCTTGAGCTCGTCCATCTTGTTCTGCAGGCGGAATTTCTTCTCGTTGAGGAAGGACACATTGAGCTCTTTGGCCGAGTAGCCGCGAGCGAGATTCCGCCGCACGTATATGTCGTAGTCGCGCACTATTCGCGCTACTATGTCTGACGTTGATACACCTGGAATAAATAACATAAATATAGTAAAATTATTTTAAAATATTCGTTATTTTACTAAAGCAACGAATATTTTACTAACTTCCTAAATTATATTAGTACCTGCAACACAATAGTTTTTAATTACAAAATATTTATGCAATTATTGAGATCCTTAGAGAGAGATCCTATGAGAATCTTATATTACTTACATTTATTATTAGAATTGGTAGAACATAATATAGCACTGTTACTTTACTAAATTAGGGTAGTTACTGAAAGTATACATTTCGGTGTACTCCATAATAGTAACGGAACAAATAACTGATATAAACTCCTACTCCTCCTATTTATAAATACAAGTTTCTTTAACAAAAGAAAGTAAAAAAATATGACCGAAAGCGATTAAATTTGCAATTATATCCGCTCTTCTTCCGAGTTGATAAACACCGTGCTAAATAATCGCGACAGACATTCAATGTGTCTAGATTAAATACTTCCACACTTGATATGATTACCGATAAACTATTTGCCCTTGCTTCATGTGAATAGACATAATATTGTAAGCTTAATTGACATCTATTACATTTCATATTTTATTGTTATACTTGTTTTAGATTGCAAAAACTCCATTTAATGATAATAATTCCAAACTCATTTAAATGTTCGAATCTGAAATATCACACTATACCGGTTGGTAACAAAATGTAATGTGCTTTTTTATCGCAACATTTAGCAGCAGGATTTATACGAATCTACTCGAATATTCTAATGATAATTTTTTGTCTATGATGATAATTTTGTTTTTTCCTTCAACATAATATTTACCTAAATGACGAAGCCAAAAGTTTAAAGTTCAGAGGACGTGAAAGGACAATCGTAATAGCGATTTTAATGTGTCCAAGAAAGGACTTTTGACATCGCAATTTTTACATTACTCTAAGCGAAATACAACAAAAATTCCCATATATCTAAACCATTATACTATGCAATTTGAAAAATATTTTACCTTCCGTCCGTTCAGTGGCCACAAACATGTCCTTCGCCTTGATCATGGCGTACGTGTCCTCACAGTCCTCCGTCGTGTACGGGATGTCGTCGTGCGCGAGGAAGTCGATCTTGTGCTTCTCGAGGAACGCCTCGTCGTACTCCCACGGCGCGTCGCGGACTACCTGCAAAAGTGAAAATTAAATTACAATCATATTGTATTTATGAACATTTTTACAGGATTAGGTACCTAGTTGTCCGGAAAAATGCATTTCATGTGTTAGAATTATGTATGAATGGCCTAAATGGATATAGCAATATATTAATTGAGTTTCGGTGACTCATGTAACAGCAGACTTGTAATAGTACCCACATCCTAATAGATTTTGTTTATTGTTAGTCTGTTACCTAATTATATTTCATTTCTACATTTTTTACTAAATGTAAAATAAATTATACATACTTTAATCACAACTTATTTTATTGCTATTAAACATAATAATCAGGCCTCATTTAGAAGGGTAAAATATGAAACGAGAAAACGATGGATGGAAATGAAACGAGTTCTTAAAAATAAGGTCAGATTGTTTTGACATATTTTTATTATTATATTTATTATCATACAATTTATACTTGAAAATGTTAGCGTATCGCTAATTAGCTGATACAACGGTAGCTGTTTAAAAGCGTGTCAAAAGCATACTTAAACACATGTCTATTGGTACTTCAGCCTGTTCGTGATCGATACAATGAATTTACGAGCAAGGTCAAATAGAAATAGCCTACGTTTACAAATATGCATATTAAAAATATTGCGATGTTATATAAAGTTTTTATAATTCGTCGACGATTGCGTGATTCGGTGCGGACGCATTACACGTACTTATTCTACAAGTGTAGGACATTTGCATTGTTCTTTATGATTTACTAGCGACCCGCCCCGGCTTCGCACGGGTGCAATGCTGATACTAAATACACTACAGAAAAACTGTGAACACGCTCTTGCCGCACCGGGCGGCCGGCCGGTACCGCCGCAAACGCTACGTCCCGCAATTTTTAAATCTGTAATATCTTCGAAAATATTCACTTAAATCATACGGTGTAAAGGGCCATATAGATCTATATTAAATGAACAATGTATTCAAGGTATTTAATTGGTTAAGGATTAATGCTGTATTGGTTAAAATCGCCTCGAAAATTAGCCATTATTTGTCGTAAAAAATAAATGACAAAAAAAAGTTATTGTGGGTTATCCATAAGAGATAGACATATGCCATCGCGGACTTTTCTGTAGACCTTATCAATGTGTACAATACTTAGTACATTATTTTGATAAAACTCGTAGGGTTCAGTCTGCGTTTGCAATGTAAGCGGAAAAAATGTAAAAATTTACGACATCACATTAGAAACCTCAAAAATAACAGTACTTCTCCACTATTTAATGGATGTTATTATACATATAAACCTTCCTCTTGAATCACTCTATCTATTAAAAAAAAACCGCATCAAAATCCGTTGCGTAGTTTTAAAGATTTAAGCGTACAAAGGGACATAGGGAAATAGGGTCAGAGAAAGCGACTTTGTTTTATACTATGTAGTGATGATGAATAAACAAACACAAAAAATAAATATGTACCAATCAAATCGGCTCATATTAAGTAGTTCGTAATAAAAGAAAGGCAATAGAGTCTTAACTCTGAAGTCAACAAAAAGCAACAGGACTTTAAAGCCGCCCCAATGCTAAATCTACATTCATAAATAGCTCTCATTACACAATTACCACGGATAATAAATCACAACATGTCATACCGTATAAGAAATATGTTGTATGGTTTCAGAGGAAGAAACTTTAATACAATTACAGTGTTACAATTACAAGGCTTTTACGAGTAGGTGGGTACATTTGCAATCATGACCTACTGACATAGAAATCTTCTTTACTATAATATGATTTTATATGTTTATTTTTATACAGTTAATTGATAATACAATTTATTGTTCGGTTGAATTGTTTTTAAAATGTTTGTGTCACACATTGCTTGGTTTTGCACGAAATTCCGTTCAGGAATTCCAACATACCAATTCCAATTTATTCTAAGCACTGAATGTTAAAAAATAGAAAGGTTAAGTGAAGGGGGTGTCATTAAGTTAATGTAAATCACACCTTCACACAAATAATAAGTGTGTTACGCCCAACATGAGTTACTAGAATATTCTAGCGCACATACATAATCTGCATTCTGATTTTTGCATCACCTTATAACGCACATGTACTTAGGTATAATTATTCCAATAAATTATTTTTATGAGTGTCACGTTTTGCAAAACAAACAATTATAATTAAAACAAAATATGAAATATGTGCGGAATACCAATAAGCTTATCCCATAAGATGAGTATCATTTGTACTGCAAAAAAAGATTATAACATATTTTAATAATAATACTGATAGAAATATAGAACATTGAATTAATTATCTCATTTACAAATAAAACTGTATATTTATCTAGGTGATAAGACATTAGTGATGTTTACAATTCACGTTTTGAATTTACTTTAGGTATATAAAATAATCAGCACCCAACATATGCGTTGTTGGAAACATTGAATCTGCTTATCCGATAACTACGAATTTGTTTTGATAAATCATAATTATTATTATTATTTCTATAGAATCACCGTTGCCCATCGCATATAATCAAGGTTAGGACAGATACCTAACACTAAAATATTTTTGTCATAGAATCGTTAAACGAATATATAGTTTTAAATGTATTCAAGATACAAAGTCAAACGCTATGGGCAAAGACATTCCGAGGTTTCCATTCACCATTCATCAATTTGTTAGTGAGTAATTCATACTCGTTCACAATAGATAACATTAGGCGCATCCGCACATGATCCATTATTACGTATCACCTATCTGTTTAATGGTTTATTACTTTAGGGCATGGCCTATTGTATGACAAATAAACGATCTGGGTTAATTAGTTGTTTGATGTTTCACTTTCACGTTAATAAATTAAAAGTTGAATAAAATAAGTTCCTAGTAATTATTCAATATGTACATATAATATTATAGTCACGACTCAACGGTGGTGAAACCGGCTCATAATATTTTTTATAATTAACTCTTATTGTATTGACTCATAAAGCTAAAACCGGTAACTATATTAATTGTTTTACACATTGAATGAAACATTATCAATACAGTGCAAATTTATTATTTAATCAATAAATTTAGTCAAATAGTAATTATTTGCTAATTTCTATATGTTGCTTTATATAACATTTTAAAATAGTGTTTAAATTAAAATAAGTAGATATAATTACCTCGTCGACGTATCTGCAATGTCTGACTGCCTCATACCGCTCATCTTCTGTCATCACAGTACGCCCCTTTCGGCTGTGTGTTAACTTGTCGCTACATACTGGAAAAGATAAACATGTTTAAGAAGAAAATTAAAAACTCACATTTCAAGTATCTTAAAAACATCTGCACTGATAAACAAGTTGGGAGTGCATGGGTGACTCACATCAGTAAATTTAAAAACAGATGAGTTTTTTTTTCATATTTTTTGCAACAATGCTTCTGCTACGTATACGAATAATAATATGTATTATGATTCTTCTCATACTTTAAAGAAACATAATATTGTTTATAAATAGCAATTCGCCATAAATAATATGCAGTTGAAAGAACGCGGAAAGAAAGTAAGTGCACGGTTTTACAGCCTTGATAAGCTATTGTACCTATAAAGTATTTATACCAAGGAAAACAATCGAATTACGAATATGATAAGAAGTTTCTGTATTATTATTGTTTTAATTTATGGAGGAAATATATTTTCCATTAATTAGTTTTTACGATAAGTACGTGATAAACAACTAATTTCTTTTATTTATAAATAGTGAGAATAGTGAGATATCAATAGATATTAGATAATGTCTGTTCATTGATAATTTGTTAGTCAGAATTTAGTCACACGAGTCCCGCAGGTACACATCAACCCCACTTTAATACGGAGTGACTCAGCTAATTAACATAAAGGGTTAATTATGTTACAGTTTCTGTACTCGGTTGCTAACTACTTTAGGGGCGTTTATTATATTAAGGTGAAGTAAGACGATTACGGAAAAAGATTTAATTTTTAAAATACCAATGGTTTCGAAAAATGCTCTTAAAACATTTACCCAGTCGGTCATGAAATAATTTTTCCTTCCGGTAAATAAAAACGAAGCGAACCCTTTTATACTACATATCTAGTAGGTATCGTATCGTAAATTGTAAGCTAAACCTGAGAATAGAATATTGCAGTAATAAATAACTTTCCGAAAATTATCACTAAACACGTGTTATTAGAATGAACGAAATTGCAAATTCATGATAATTTATTGCATTACAAGAAAATTATAATAACTAATTAAACTAGACTGTCAGGTGTATTTTTATCATTTGTCCTTGCTCTCGTGATAACAGCGCATAATAATGTTTATATAATAATGTTTAGATATATCTTATGCATACAATTTAAGGTATATTTGGGTAAAATGTAAAAAAAAGATTTATAATTTGGCACGTTTTATATCTATAATTATTTCATGGATTCATGTTTTACAGTCAATTAGAAAATTCACCTGAAACACACCTGAAATGTGTTTAAATTTACTGACGCATACATTTTATAAACAATCTCCGCGATGATCATTTAGTTGGACAGACTGTATGACTGTATGACCGAAGATTTATTTTGCAATTCCTTGTACTGTCCAGGACAGTACAAGGAATTGCAAAATAAATCTTCGCACCGAATGAATCAGAAATAACGTTCACGAGGTTCCTTTCCTTATCACTAATACCACGCGAGTTACAATTGTGATAGCGATAAAGTTAATTACGCAAGTAATTACTACACATTCCTTAGAACTTCTGATTGTGTTAAAATCATACGACTATTATCGACCAATCACTTGCTTTAAAATTATATCTTCCTGATACGTAAATTAGAGACCTACTTTAGTAGAATTGTAGACATAAGATACGTTGTTTTACCCTTGAGTCTTGACGCAACCAGATAATAATAGGAATGACGGCTAAAACGCCTATTAGTATTTATGACTCACGATATTTCCATTCCGGGTCAAAACAAGATTACAGACATTTCTATGGACATAACGGATACTTTATACTATCTCTACTTTGGAAACCGTTTGTTCCTCCAGAAAGATAATATTATATTACGTCTACTTTCGTTTTATCTACATCGTACTTTCTTAGTCACTTCAATGAAGACTGAGGATTGTACCCATAAGAATAACTTAGGAATTTAACAAAAATTCGATAACATTCATAATCATTGTACCATTGTGTATGTCACAGATAGGTCACCAAAAAAGACTACTAACACTAATCCCCAATCTGCGTCATCACTCTTATATTTACCTGTTTATAATATCTTTATCTGATTTCGAGATTCCAAGACATTAGTTTGTTTATATTTTATGATAATGTTTTTAAAATATAGCGATAGGAACGATAAGGGACTTTTTTTTAAACTGCTGTGGCCTGTGGCGTATTTTTGTTTTGATAGATGATTCAAATAGGTATTTTTTATTTAATCATTTAAAGCTGAACTTGATTTTTTAATTTGTTATTTTCCTCATACGAAGTCTACTAGTCTTCACTAATCCGAAAACGAAACACTTAGGAACTTCTCTTTCCTACGCTCAAATGCGTAACGCTATAGCGCAGAATGTCGAATTTTAAAACGAGAAGGAATGTTTGCTATCCACAGTTGCTTTTAACTCACCTCCAACAATGAGGTATACATTTGGGAAGACCGTCTTGGCCTGCTGCAACTGCCTCGCGTGGCCCTGGTGGAACATGTCATATATGCCGTCGGAGTACACGCGCACCTTGCGCGGGGCCGTGCCCGCCAGAGCCACCGCCCGCGGGATGCGCCCGTAGTGACATCGCTCCCGTTCCGCGACCGCTGCGGGGTCCGTGCTGAAGGGTGCTGCTGTTCGTATTGACTGTTGACAAACATATTTGCTTATTATTCACCATGATGCTTTTAAGATTAGATAGAAAAATTGGGGTATAGATTTTGGACATGTTAAGCACCCTCACCAGAAACCCTTGATCGTAACAATTATTTGACAGAAGAGGACAAATCTCAGTTTACTATCTCTAACATATGATCAAGGTCATTAATCTCGACGTCCACGCAAATTGCATTGTCATAGATGTCAGCTCGAAAGTTCAAGTGAATTTCACCTCTGAATCCGAGTCATGTTATCATATTATTTGAAAGAACAATCTAGACATGAATAACGTTAGCCTGGGCTCTTTCAATTTATGCGTTTCGTATCGGACCGCTACAGTGCCGAAGCGGTGCGTTTGTCGTACGGCGCACGGCCGGTCGTTTTTTTTCATACAAAATGCACGGTGCGGCAGCAGTGCGGCGTCCGTACCGCGAACGCTCGACAAAAGGACGGAAACGTCGCAAGTCCCATAGGGATGTCGGAAATGCAATAAAGTATCGATATAATATATCGTATCGATGTTTTTTGAAAATATCAATATCGATATTGATATTTTTATTAAAAAATATCGATATATCGGTATGATTTGACAGAGAATATTCGTGCTCTAAAAAAAATTTTTTAGTCTAATCTAATTCAATCATCTTACATTTCTACGGGTACTGAAGTACAGAAATACGCGCGTTTTGAGGTTATAATAAAAGTCAGTCGTGGTAATAATACGGACGGGCAGTTGAAATTGAAATTGACTAACAGAGTTCGCAACTTAAAAACCAAACTTTTCAACAAGAGCACTAACAGTAATGTTTCTTCGTCAGAGTCCATGGCTTAACTGGTGTCAAATAAATTTAAAACAGCACTAGCATACAAACGCACGGCAGTCAGATACGCTTTCAATTTAAGCGTTTGGTAACGGACTGCTGCCGTACTGCAACGGCACGGCAGCGGGTTATAACTAGCGGCACGGAAAACGTGCGGCAGCGGTCCGATACGAAACGCATAAGGGCTCTTTCAATTTATGCGTTTCGTATCGGACCGCTGCCGCACGTTTTCCGTGCCGCTAGTTATAACCCGCTGCCGTGCCGTTGCAGTACGTTAGCAGTCCGCTACCAAACGCTTAAATTGAAAGCGTATCTGACTGCCGTGCGTTTGTATGCTAGTGCTGTTTTAAATTTATTTGACACCAGTTAAGCCATGGACTCTGACGAAGAAACATTACTGTTAGTGCTCTTGTTGAAAAACATCAAACAAAAAAATAAACAAAAACTACGCCTCCGTAAAAGATGATTGAATTAGATAAGACCAAAAAATTAATTTTTAGAGCACGAATATTCTCTGTCAAATCATATCGATATATCGATATTTTTGACGTGACAACGTCTTATAATTCGATAGAGCCGCCTGCACGCACGAAAAAACATGACTCATGCGGCGTTACCTCGCTCTGAGGCGTTCCGTGTAAGGCTTGAAGTGCGAGCGAGAGCGCGGAACGAGCGACAAAGAAGCACAATCGGACGTTGTCACGTTCAACTATCGTCAGTAAACCGACTTTACAGACAACCAATTTTTAATAAAAATATCAATATAGATATTGATATTTTCAAAAAACATCGATACGATATACATATCGATACTTTATTGCATTTCCGATATCCCTATGGGACTTGCGACGTTGCCGTCCTGATGTCGAGCGTTCGCGGTACGGACGCCGCGCTGCTGCCGCACCGTGCATTTTGTATGAAAACAAACGACCGGCCGTGCGCCGTACGACAAACGCACCGCTACGGCACTGTAGCGGTCCGATACGAAACGCATAAATTGAAAGAGCCCTAAATTGAAAGAGCCCGGTCTATTCTAAAATATTTAGAAAGAAACCATGTAAAAAGTATCACTGGCATCGCTAATTTACTAAATAAATTGATGTCACTTAAAATATAAATGTTAAAAACCCAGACAGCTTGTTTGTCCTTGTGAGAACAAGGAAATTTAAGGTAAAATCAAAGTTGCACTCTCACGCTCTAATAAATACTTTATGGTTAACATTGAGCAATGGCTATCCCTATTACTAAACTGTATTCATGAATGAGCCGTGAGCGTCAACCGTTACATCACTAAACGGAC
Organism: Colias behrii; assembly: GCA_029959065.1. Lineage (NCBI taxonomy): Eukaryota > Metazoa > Arthropoda > Insecta > Lepidoptera > Pieridae > Colias > Colias behrii. The sequence goes on from JARWMC010000002.1 coordinate 10,680,332, forward strand.
AATCAAAATGATCACGCACAACAAAACGGGTATTTTATTTACAACTATTTAGTAGGAGAATGATGTAACACTATTGGTATTGAATTTAAAATAAGCTTACAACTCCTTTGCTTTTGCAGGTATAACTTGAGTAGGTTTTTATAGATAATGCTTAGAATTCCAGGTGAGCTATTTTATCCGCACAGAAAGAACAGAAGATCACATGGTACGATACGATTTTTATTTTATCTATTTAGATAATAAATAAAACAATTACCAAGTATTGCTGTATTGAGGTAGATCTTATATTTCGATTTCATTTGGCAAGAGTCCTAACTATATAAATAATGGACTAACCGGGACGAGAGATAAATTAAATACGTCAGCGTTGATGAGATTGTTGGCATCGTGATTCATCTTTGGTGGACATTACCTAGCATTAAGCGTATTATCTCTCATTAAAGAACTTTACCATTTTGTCCTAGAGTAAATTTTGCGAAAAAAAACTGTCGATCGATGACCATTAACATTGGAGACTTTAAACAAAAAAAAAAAAATCAGAAAAATAGGAGATAGAAAATTACGCTCTTCTATAAAGATGGGGAAATTTCAACGCGCATCAAGAAGAAGAATTTAAATACGCTCTTACCTTATTCAAATGTAAGAATTACTAAAGATTACAATATACACATTTTGGTATGTTCATTATTTTTGGAAATTAGTAAATTTATATGTAATTTACAAAGAAACGAGTAAAGCCTGTTTATTGGGTTGAAACTGGTTGCCCTGAGCGGGCGACACTGATAATTTACGGAATGACCTTAAAACTATAGACATTGTAATATCATCTTGTTTTTCACGGTCAGAACTCAGAAGTCCAGACGTCCTTGTCGGTACCTGATTTTTTGATTTATTTTCGAATCCATCAAAGGTAGATAGCTTGATTTTAAGATCGGGAATATTCCTGCACATGATCAGTGCAATGACCTCAGTTGTTTATTGTGAGATGAGTGTATTATTAGTAGTGTTAGGGTGTCAAGGTTTACGATTAGTTGGGGTGATAATGAAGTGGCGTGATGTGACGCTGTGCCGGACATGCGATATGATCGTGTGTGACTCCTCGCTTATCATCGTGCAGTGCAAACTAGCATGTGTTGCAACAATACGTTATTAATCTCGCTATTTTATCGCTTGTTACTTAATGTTCCAACTTTTCAACAATGTATGGAACATTTGGCAGGATTATCCATGCTAAACAGTAGTTGAGTACATTCCTCATAATAGTCACTATAGCGTCACGGAAGGAACCAAAGACACATGAGTGCAAGTTTGGGTTACACGACAAGCCAGTAGAACCAAATTATAGTGATCGTATATTTATTGTGACTAAAAGCATACTAAAATTGCATTTGCACTAAATAGATAAAACTGCCTGACACCATATACATTGTATATTTTTTGTAAATTGTTTTAACCTTGACTGAGGTCGAAATCTATTTGAAAAGACTTATTAATATCCCAACAGACTTGTGTTTGATAATAACCTATACTTAAAAGGAGCTGGACCGTTAATTATTAGACTCAAAAATCTAATCACTGTCGCTTGAAACAGTAATTTTAGCACAGTTGACAGATATATACTACGTACATACAGTTAGGAAACTAAGCCCCTGCGATGAAATTATGACATAAGCACTAATAGCTATAGGGCTGTTACCTTTTTGATATTTAACCGACTTCAAAAATAAAGGAGGTTATCAATTCGGCCTGTATATTTCTGTTTGCTTTTTTTTCACAGTTGATTTTGTGGTAATTTTGAGATAAAAACCCGTTAAAATAAAAAAATGGTGTAGCCTAAATATGAATTTACAAGAAGAAACAATCCGAATTAATACACCTTGGTAAATACGTTTTTATCAGTGCTATATTTCGAAAGTTTGTTTTGTTATGGACGCCAAAGGCTTTTTAATGTACCTAAATTATTTATAACTAGCTTTCCACCCGCAGCTTCGCCCGCGCAGTCAAAGAAAAACCCGCATAGTTCCCGTGCCCGTGGGATTTCCGGGATAAAACCTATCCTATTTCCCGGGGTAAAAAGTAGCCTATGTCCTTTCTCGGGTATCAAAATATCTATATACCAAATTTCATGCAAATTGGTTCAGTAGTTAAGGCGTGATTGAGTAACAGACAGACAGACAGAGTAACTTTCGCATAATATTAGTATGGATGCTTGATATTTGTATTATACATATATTCAATAATTCTTTTAAACCAGAATTTACAATACTTGTATGTAGGTATACCTACTAAATTATTTTTAAAACGATAAATTAAATTAAATTAAAAAACACAAAATATGCAAAAATAAATTAAAATTATTATTATACGAGCATAGAACCTCCACCTTTTTGTTTTAGGATGAAAAAGAAAATAGTTTGACAGGCTTAGTGCTTGACAAAGTGGTAAAGTCACGTATCGATAAAAATACAATAATTATAATATCTATCTTTTTCTTCCCTAATATTTACGTAATTATGCACATAAATTTAAACAAGATTTTTTTAAGGTTTCCATTTTTTTAGATTTTTGTGCTCTTCTAGATTGCGTAAAAAATCGATGCGATCTTTAAACAGACTGGACTCCTAATAGTGACTATTTGTAGCTATCATTTTGGTGGAAATATGTCAACATAATTTAAAACTCATGCTGCCATATCTATAGAAATTAAAAAATAGTCTCTTTTTAAATTGTAGTCAGATACGGTATTTACAAATATATTTATTGAAAGGGCTACAAACTGAAACAATCGATATTTATTTAATGTGAATTGACATCACTTTAAACTTTTTTCTATACTATGTATCTTTGTCATTCAAAATCTGTGGATGTGTCACCCGCTACTATCGATCCCCCTCAATACCCTCGTAAACACCCTTGATGGGGGGGGAGCCATTTCGAACATTTTGTATGAAGTTTTCTTACTGTATGTATCTGTATATTGTGATTTTAGTCTGACCATTGACAGCAACTATCTGTGGGTACTGGGCACGGGGCAGTAATGATCATAAAATCATAACATTTATGTTATTATAAACCTACCTAGGTTATATAAAATATAAATAACCTCTCTCATGAACTTAGTTCCGATAATGCAACTCATTCTCCTTGCTAGTTGCCATTTTTGAACAAAAACAATATAGAAAATCTACATACTATTGTATGCAGTTTTGATATGCGATATTTCGCATATCAAAACTGCAGACATAATTTTATGAAGCTTTAGAAATGGGCTGGTACACTGAATTTACATATGATTAGAATAGAATCAGGTTTGTCATACCACTTTGCAGGTTTGGGTTGACAATATCATATTATGCATAAATTGTACTTTAATGAATACCTACCGAGAGTTATGAATATTTGTTAATTATTGTATAGTCAAGGATGCAAGGACTTTTGACGTCTTTTGACGTCAATTGTTCAAAGGTCGTCATACACAATAATTTTAAACCGGTTCATTTAAAGACATGCAATTAAATGATTGAAAAAACATGGTCAGAGGACTTTGAAAATTAACTCGTATAATGTGTGAGGAAAAATTCTACTATGTAATTTTTAAAGTTTCAAGGTGCATAATATATTTGTAATTTAAAATTTGGTACTCATGATGGAAGACCAAAAAATATTTTTTGAGGAAGGAACCCAGTTACGTAAATTGTAAATTGCGGTTGTTTTTATCCCGTTATAAATGTTATCGCATTTGAACCTCAGTTATTTTTTAGATTACCAACAGCTATCTGTTCTGCAGGTCAAGAACCCGAAGAGAATCCGGTTCATTTAAACTCTACATAATATGTCTAGATTGCGTTTTTGTTCTTTCCTCAGTTTTATGCAGCAATTATACCTACTTACTGTGAAGGCTAAATCTCGTCAGTTGTTTTTAAGATATTCGACCGAATATTGTAGAATATATTAAAGATAATGATGAATTTCAAGTATAAATATTTGAATTAGTTAAATATATTATGAATTTAAGTGTCTTAAATGTGCTTAAGAATAATTTTATCTTAATCGTGGAGAGCTCATAATGCGGCAAATTACTTGAATTACTGATTGTGTAATGTTATCTTATACCTACGTGTAGAAATCTCGTAATTTTAGATCGTATTCAGTTTCGCTCAAAACTTTATTAGTTTTAAGTTTCCTTGTACAGGGTGCTCTACGAATGTCGTAATAAATCACTTTTCATATTAATGAAATGCGATAAAAATTTAAATGTGACAATCGAAGTGAATGCAGTATTTGTACATACGTAGTGAATAATGCGCCGGCTTTGCTATATAAGTGTATCAATATATAAGCATAGCCGGTGTGGAATGCGGTTCCGGCCGAACCGTACAATAGTCCCATGACTAAATATTGGCTTGACGACCAAACCAGTACGTTTAAGCAAATTTTAAATGAAATTTAGTATTCAAGATATCGAAAGTACCAAAAGGCACATGACAGAAAGATAACTTTCTATGCATAATGCATGCTATCGTCATACGCTTTCACTCTTTTCATGGCAAACAAAAGTTTATGAATTAGACATGATTTCAATTTGATTTGTTTTGAATGTGGCTCACAATGAAAATCATAAGTCCCTTTTTTCTGTTATTATGTAACTGTTATCTTAGAATCTATTTAGGCATATCTCCTCCCTGTGAAAAATGTATGGTTTGAAAAAATTATGCACTCTTTACAAAACTGGTAAGGGGGTAGATGCATATCTGATATTACTTAGTGCTGGTAATATCAGATTTGCGCTGCATGACAGAATCTTATCATCGGTAACATTAGTAGATGTTTTTTGCAATTGGAGCAAGGGTCCTGTATGTAGTGGATTCCATAAGATAAGTAATGAAAATGTATTACTTACAGAAACTTCGATTGGTTCTGGTCTCACTACACCGTTTTTCTTATAGCCGTTGATTGTGGTCTCCAGTTTGCCATTGCAATGTCCATTAGTAAGCGTGGTAGTCATAGTTAGTGAAGTCATTTTAAATCTATTGTCCGACTTTCTTAATTAACAAGACACACTTTCAAATTCACGAATTGCTGATTTTTGTAAATCGCATAATAAACGTTCTATCAATGGGTAAAATAGTTTCGTATCTCTTAAAAAGCTTACGTAATATTTATTTTATTTTGAAACGATTTATTTGTTCCCGGTATTATATAAATCGATTTCCTGTTTAAAACGATAAAGCACGGTCGCACTCCGCGAAATTAGGGCCGTAACTAACAATACCTAAGCTGAACGTGAAGTTTGCGAGGGAACAGTGTATGTATAGCACCAATGCGGGTATAGGCGGGTGTGGGGCGAGGGGCTAGGGGGGCAGTTATTGGTGGCGCGACGCCGACGTGGAGGCTCGTCAGACACGCGACGCGCCACGAACCGCCGTACCGTCTTAACCCAAACGAATAAAATGTCATTCGAAATGATTTTTTTACGCCTGACAGTTTCAGCTCGTATGTCTATTGTACCAAGGTCTTCAGCTATTAATATGTCACGGAGTTATTTTAGAATGTCACATGAATGCACGAATTACAAATCTTAAAACTTCGTCAGAGTATGCAACAGAGGAAATATTTTTTTGTGGTACAGTTTTTAATGATTGTACGTATAGGTACTGTGACGAATGGAGAAGACTTAAGATCTGGAACAGTATCCACATTTAATTTTCCCACGCCATTGCTAACGAGGACGTCCCAAATAGGCAGTCTTCCTGTTCAGAAATATGGAAATATTTGGGCCGAAAGTTCTAATAAAAAATACATATAAATAATATTGATTCTTAGAAGATATCTTGCATTTTGATGCGCAGTAGAATGCAACTGACGAAGCATGGGCACTTTAAATTACGGCGAAGGTCAATATTGCACAAGTGGCAAAAGAAGACAATGGACGAAATATAATAGGGCGATACAATATCCTAAAATTGTCAATGGAGCTGCGAGATAAATAGACAATTAAAAATGTGGACATGAGGCGAAGACATAAGATACGTAATATTTACGTCAATTTGCTCATATTAAAATCCAAGTGATTATTATTATTACAATAGCATCGCATTGACGTCATAAAACAAGATTTGGAGGTAATATGGGAAACACTCAGCAAAGAAAACTCATCAGAAACAATAAAGGATGTAGGCGATTACATTATTTTCAGATTAAAATTAAACTTCCGCTGACCTCTGCAAAATATTTATAAAATGCAAGTGATGACGATGTTGATCGTGCATAATGTACGGCACACTAAATACGTGAAACTTCGAATACTAACGATGACGTAATTGTTATCATTACAGCCTGTAGTACCTTGTATTCATTAACGTATTTCAGAACCAATTAACATTTTACATTAAGACTCCATTAAGATTTCAGGCTAAAAATACAGTGGAATGATATTATTTTTGAGTCGTTCTATTTTTAGCTAAGATTTTTAGGAGCAGTGAAATGCGTTCGTAACCAGCTTTGCATATTTAACTCTAAGGGAGCGTCCATAAATTACGTGAGGTGTTATTTCAATTTTTTTGATCCTCCCTCCCCCCATGGTGAGATGTCGTGAGATTTTAATTAACCCCCTCCCTCATCCCCAAATCTCACGTGAGATTTTTCAAAATGTGGGTTTCTTATGTACAAACGTATTGATTTATCATTGTAAAAAGAAAAAAAAATTGCTTCGTGCTTTTATTTACGACTAAAACTCGAAATTAATATTGCTGAAAGTTATAAGTGTAATAAAAAATTAACAAGAGAATACTTAAATCATAACCGTGATTAAAATCTTAAGCATGTACAATTTGGATTAAATAGACCAAAAGAGTATAATTATTAGTTTTGTTTCAATCCGAAAAAAAAATTGCTGAATTTTTCGCCTAGACCCCCCCTCTCCCCAACGTAAGGTTAGATGAGATTTGATTCGACCCCCTCCCCCCCAAAATCACCTCACGTAATTTATGGACGCCCCCTAACATTATTTTTAACTTTAATAATGTAAAATACTTATTATTATTTAATAGAGTAACGTTTTAAATCTTGAAATGATTGGTCATCCGACACTATCCCGATGTACTTAATATAAATTAATAGTTATAACTATATTTATTTCTTTTTAACGTTAGTTTTATGTGTGAATTTTTTAAAATACATATATATCCAATATTAAATCAGACCACAGTTCTAAATTAGACGTATTTAATGAAATAAAACGGAGTGTAGTGACCGGCTTAGTGACCTACTAGCATGCGCCAAAATCTATAATACCTACTCCGTAGTAGCACAAAGTAGTAGTTAATTTCTTGGCTACTCATGTGTTCGAGATAAGATTATTTAAAGTTAATTTTATAAGACAACGCAAACAAATTTATGCTGAATTTTTTAACATTCACAAGGGAATGGAAAACCTACAGTTTTCTTCTCGTGAATTTCAAGACTCTGTGTTCACGGGAAGCACCCTGTAGGTTTTGTTTCCCTTGCGAATGTTGAAATTTGCAGCATAAACGGTTGTATGTAAGTTTGATGTTTTCACAGCTTCCAAGGGACCGTAGACTTAAGTATTCAGTGCAAATTTCAGCTTGATTTCTCTACGCGTTCCTGAGAACAAAGTGATCCTACAAGGGTTTTTCCTTTTGACGTTTTTTTCCTTTTGAGGTTATTTTTAGCGTTTCTAAAAAACAGGTTTAGACGGAACCCTCCGTCCGACTCGCACTTGGCCGATTATTTCTCGAATATTTCCTATAACATTTAAATTTGAAGGGTCGAGGAAGTTGCGTGGGTTAGCAAGATACAATATAGAGCTTATTTTATTGAAGGTGAATAATATTTTTCATTTCCCTCCTAGATTCAGTTAATTGTAACAATTTCATTGTTATTGTATGATCCGAGTTCAAGGTAAGGTAGACCGACAAACCGTCATTCTATTATTATGATATTACACTGAATATAATATAACCTCGATGTTTATTGTTTACACAAAAAGTTTTTGTACAATTACGCAGATACCGGTAAAAAAGTGAACAAAAAGATTTGAAAAATTATAAAGCTGTAAGTTGACGTAAATAATTTAATTACATATTTGAAGTAAATATTTACCAAAATTTATAAGAAAACTCAAGGGTAGAAAGTCAGTTCGAATCAACTTTTACAGCAGCAGACTTTCAGAGCTCGTGAATAAATCGTGTTTAGAGTAAATCTGTTTAGACTTTTCAAAAAATATGAAGCAATTGAGTTCCTACTACCCATTAAATATAAGCAACAGTTTTTTAACTAGGAAATGTAGACCGTATTAAGTAACTCAAATCTTAAAAATAAAAAAATATGAAAAATGCAGGGGCAATTCAGAAACGAGGTAGTAAAAATCTTCTAAAAATAGAAATAGGTACTTCCTTGATAAGATTTTTTTTTTAATCCAATTCGTGTTTATAAATTAATTAAAACGACAACATCTGCGTAAAAAAAGTAAGACATTGACCATGATAATATGTTGGATTATGTAATATTGAAAGTAGTTTAATCGAGTAGGTACTATTTCGTAATACCTAGTAAACGCAATGACTAGACTAATAGTAGCATTGCATGGTCAGGAATCACGCCACTATGTTGGCTGCGCGCCCAAATTCTTATTTGGCAATCATTGAATTTATTCAATGAAAACAAACAACATGTTGACGAAAAGAGCTCATCTGTGCAAAATAACAATAACAATAACGTTAATTTATAGGTTTGCAAATAAATAGTTATTTTTACATTACAGATCAGTGTAGAAAATTACAGTTCAATTATTCAAGCATTTTGCAGTGAAACTTCTTTAGGCGCGTTGAGAGTAAAATTTCCTGGTCACCTCATGGAAATACCATCACGTCATAGTCAAGCGACGATTTTGGTAAAGAAGTTTCGCTTCTGACACGTGTGCTCGGCTCTATTTTTATTACAAATCCCTATAATGTGATGTAAATTTAATCCAGTCCACATGTGAATATCACATCCAAGGTGTGTCATAAAATACATTAAATGCCAGATGCATAAATGAAGAGGTGTTATTAGTTGGACGTGTCTGTGTGTTTGATTGTGGCACCATAGCTCCCAATGGGATGAAGCGGAATAAGTCGAGGATACTTAGTAGCTATGTTTGATAAGTTATTGGTCAAATGTAGCTGCCTCCTCTCCTTAAATATGGGTATCAACTTTAGCAAATTTAAAATCAAAGATGGAAGCCGAGATAAATATTTTAGTGCTCTTAATCAATGCAAGAAATATTTTAATTTCATTTAATTTTTCCCTTAACTATAAAGAAAATGTAAAAAAATATATATAATTGTGTACTTAGTTGCCTTATTTGCCACATTCTAACACAATAATATGAAAAGGTGTAGATAAATGAGACTTAGGAGCCCATCTGAGCATATTATGTTAACAGGTGAATAAATAAAAGATACATGAAAGGTATGACATTTATGTCATACTTTAAGGAACCATCTTCTTTAGAAATTTTAGTAAGGCACTGTATTCATTTGATGGTATATATTGTTGCATTTCATCGCTTAATCCATCAGGCCCCGGAATCACAGACACAATAGAAAATCTATTGTGTCGCGGTCGGATCTGGCCGCTCGGTGGTTGAGAGGTTAATGTGTAAGTACTATTATAAATTATAATCTCAATTTTATAGGACAGTAGTATATGAAGATTGCAGTAGTAATAAAATATAACATAGCAAAAGGTACTAGAACAAAATATGGCTACCAAATTGTACTTTGCTAGGTCGAGCAATGAATGTTGTATCAAATTCCACTTTCAGATTACTATTAGAGCAACAATTCACAAATACCTGAAATCACTTTGTTGAAACACTATTATTACATTGATTGTATTATAAGTGAATAAATAAAACTTTAGCTACTTATCAAAATTAGTTCACTTATTGAATCCTATACAATATCACCATATTTCTAGCATTGATGTGTAGATGTTTATCCAACATCCGCCTCAACTACTCTCATTTTGTGAACAGTTAATGTTGTACCCTAGAATGTGTTATGAACGCACTGCAGTGTGGCAGTTAAATGAAATACAGTAAATTCTTTAGCATTCAAACTAATATTTTTACAATTATAGGTTTATGTATAAGTATTAAATAAATTGAGAAGCACTACAAAGTACTTTTCTAAAGTTTTATTATCTTACTACATCTAGCAACATCTGTATTCAATCAAGCATAGCACCATTCAAATATTGATCACATCAATGATTCATGACTTACCTGTCCGACTTCAGCAAACACTTGACTACTACTGCTACAAAAACTTGTATCACTTCCGTTTTGTCCCTCGTTATTTTCTTCCAATTTAGAACACATTTCTTTTTCGTCTCCCATTCTGTATCTTTTACGTGACATTATCTCATGGCAAGCTGGGTTAATGTTCCAGTAATTCTAAGCTCCTATTTCCTCCTGTTTGTAATACCACGAATAATAGCTTTTATATTGAAGTTTGCGTGTACAATTTCTATTTAATTTTTAAATAGATGTTAATCTGCGAGATATTAAATTACAACCTCTCCATGAGTCATTTAATAATAAAAAAAAATCACGAAAATTCTAATATCAAATATGGAAAATTTATCGAAAACGCAAAAGGAAAATAAAATATTTAATTTTATATTTTAGAATAAATTTGAACAAAACACGAACTTCTTACGTCAGTCATATTGCTTCGGGGTCGACACCGGAAAGTGACATTGACAATTGAAATGAAATTTGACAAGGGTAGGGTAAGTAAAACTTAATATACCACCTTAGATCATTAAGTAATGGCACAGTATTACAATATTATTTCCTACAGTAAGGAAACGCCTTTGATGTCGCGCGATGCCGCCGCCAGCGTAGGTACTTACGCTGCCACACGAAAATACGCTAGGGTTGCAACAAATGGGAAATAAAACAATTGTGATTATTAATATTATCACAGACTAATAATAATATACTACGTATACAAATATTATGATGAAATCATTTATTCATATGTACATTCAAAATAATTGCGATTATTAAATCTGATGTAATTATTTGTTCATAAATATATAATTACAGATATTGCACTGCTAAATATTATTTACGTGGACACTTTATTTTTGGATGTTCCTAATTGTATATTATACCATTTAACTAAGTAATGCATTCGCATTGGGATCTTAGATCATTAAGTAATGGATAACACTCGCAGGCGTTTCCCCTTTTGCCGAGGTATAAGATTATTCGAATCGAAAAATCTTATGCTTTCATAAAAACTACTTGCGTAATCGATTACAAACACTCTGCGTATTCGTAAAACATCGAAAGGACGTCTGCGAGTGCTCCGCTAAAAATGCCGTTTTGCACTGTCAAGTCTTGCAGAAGCAATTCAAACATGTCGAATATTAAAAAAGATGGAATAACCTTTCATTTGTGTATATTTTTTTATTTTTTTAACGTACATTTCTAATTAAATGCAATTTCTAATAATAGTCGATGTATCGTTTAGCGATATGATCAAGACAAATAATCGAGTCATGTTTACTCGATCATTGATGCGGCCCCACGAGACTATCATGGAAAGAAAATATACAAATTTAATCTTTATGAACTAAGAGATAAAGTTGAATTTAAAACGCGATAATGAACCGCATTCCTTACGAGACTATCTTTTAAAGAAACACAAATTTAATCTTTATGATCTAAGTTATAAAGTTGAATTTAGAACGCGATATTGAACCGCACTCCCCACGAGACAACTTGGAATGAAATACAAATTTAATCTTTATGCACTTAGGGATAGAGTTGAATTTAAAAACTCGTCGCTTAAAAGGTCGTAAATTTTTACGACTTTCGTGACACAAATTATTTTTGTGAATGTGTGATTGTGTTTCAATAGTGTGAGTTACCCTCCCCGCACCAAAATCAGCAGAAAGTTTAGTTAGAACATTTGCCAGCGTACTCCATCCATTACTTAATGATCTAAGATTGGGATGTACAATCTGATTAGAAAATAATGAGGACAACATATACATAGCTATAGATCACTATTAAGTGATAAGGCCGCCAAAATAGTGGTACTCTGTTCTATGTGTAAGTAGTTCTAAGGCTTTCTGTACAACTGTTCTGTACAACTATTAAAGAGTTAAATAAATAAATAGAATAAATAGCTTTGATTTTAAGTCAACAGATACAATTAATACAATCTTTCTGAAATATTGTTTCCTTCTGGGATTTCAATGTAGATTTACATCCGTAAACGGAACAGTTTGTGCGCGCCATAATAGAATATGTAAGTACCTATGTATAATAAAATTATAACACAAAAAATACGACTGGGTCGTCCTTTCGCGATAGTTAATGCAAACTCAGCGTGATTGCATTAAGCGGCCCGCGTCGCCCGACCCCCCGCCAGTTCCCCTCCGTTTCTCTGCACAAGTACATTCGTCGCCATACTGTAGGAAATATGGTAATATTGTGGTAATGGATGGAGTACGCTGGCAAATGTTCTTACTAAACTTTCTGCTGATTTTGGTGCGGGGAGGGTAACTCACACTATTGAAACACAATCACACATTCACAAAAATAATTTGTGTCACGAAAGTCGTAAAAATTTACGACCTTTTAAGCGACGAGTTTTTAAATTCAACTCTATCCCTAAGTTCATAAAGATTAAATTTGTATTTCATTCCAAGTTGTCTCGTGGGGAGTGCGGTTCAATATCGCGTTCTAAATTCAACTTTATAACTTAGATCATAAAGATTAAATTTGTATTTCTTTAAAAGATAGTCTCGTAAGGAATGCGGTTCATTATCGCGTTTTAAATTCAACTTTATCTCTTAGTTCATAAAGATTAAATTTGTATATTTTCTTTCCATGAATAGTCTCGTGGGGCCGCATCAATGATCGAGTAAACATGACTCGATTATTTGTCTTGATCATATCGCTAAACGACATCGACGATTATTAGAAATTGCATTTAATTAGAAATGTACGTTAAAAAAATAAAAAAATATACACAAATGAAAGGTTATTCCATCTTTTTTAATATTCGACATGTTTGAATTGCTTCTGCAAGACTTGACAGTGCAAAACGGCATTTTTAGCGAGCACTCGCAGACGTCCTTTCGATGTTTTACGAATACGCAGAGTGTTTGTAATCGATTACGCAAGTAGTTTTTATGAAAGCATAAGATTTTTCGATTCGAATAATCTTATACCTCGGCAAAAGGGGAAACGCCTGCGAGTGTTATCCATTACTTAATGATCTAAGTATACCACAGAGTACGTAAAATACGACCTTCCTTATATACCTTCTTGCTCCGACGATAGTTAAAAAAAAACCGGTAGTTAGCGTCTTTGCTCTTTGGTAGTATGTGGTAGTGGTAGTAAGTAGTAACACTTTTGCATTCTGTGATAATACAACCTGCTTATAGATCGAGTGTAAAAGATAAAACGACATCATGCCGCTTTACTATTGCTGCTCCAAGATCGTAGCAGAGGTAGCAGGCGATGCAGATGTCAGTGCAGTGCTTTCTTGAATAGACTATAGCCTATGACTATAATATTATAATAAAGTGGTATACAAGTAGTATATGAACGTGTATATACGTATGCACTATGCATACAGGCATTTAGTATAAAAAGTATAATTTGCTGATTTGCTGCGTGAAATGTGGTGGGGTATACTGCGCATGGGTAATGAGCCCATAACACTCACGAACAACTTTTCCCAAAGAACATAGTATGTCAAATTCCAATATAAATATTATTTACTATCGCAAATACATAATTGTCATTGTAAATTTATGATTTGAAAAACTATTATAGGGAAAATCAAATATATTTTAGTGATTATAATTTTCCTTATTTTTTTGCATACTGTACGGCCGAGTGTAAGGGCTCTTTCAATTTATGCGTTTCGTATCGGACCGCTACAGTGCCGTAGCGGTGCGTTTGTCGTACGGCGCACGGCCGGTCGTTTGTTTTCATACAAAATGCACGGTGCGGCAGCAGCGCGGCGTCCGTACCGCGAACGCTCGACATCAGGACGGCAACGTCGCAAGTCCCATAGGGATGTCGGAAATGCAATAAAGTATCGATATGTATATCGTATCGATGTTTTTTGAAAATATCAATATCAATATTGATATTTTTATTAAAAATTGGTTGTCTGTAAAGTCGGTTTACTGACGATAGTTGAACGTGACAACGTCCGATTGTGCTTCTTTGTCGCTCGTTCCGCGCTCTCGCTCGCACTTCAAGCCTTACACGGAACGCCTCAGAGCGAGGTAACGCCGCATGAGTCATGGTTTTTCGTGCGTGCAGGTGGCTCTATCGAATTATAAGACGTTGTCACGTCAAAAATATCGATATATCGATATGATTTGACAGAGAATATTCGTGCTCTAAAAATTAATTTTTTGGTCTTATCTAATTCAATCATCTTTTACGGAGGCGTAGTTTTTGTTTATTTTTTTGTTTGATGTTTTTCAACAATAGCACTAACAGTAATGTTTCTTCGTCAGAGTCCATGGCTTAACTGGTGTCAAATAAATTTAAAACAGCACTAGCATACAAACGCACGGCAGTCAGATACGCTTTCAATTTAAGCGTTTGGTAGCGGACTGCTAACGTACTGCAACGGCACGGCAGCGGGTTATAACTAGCGGCACGGAAAACGTGCGGCAGCGGTCCGATACGAAACGCATAAATTGAAAGAGCCCTAAGCGAGAGGGAATGATAAGCGCCGCCATTGAAGATTTGTTTCTTTCTGTGGTTTCTTTAATGAAACGCGTTATATTACATTTATCAAGTAATACGTAGAGTATTATAATATACTATTCCAGGTTGAATTATAGCCAAATCAATCAAATAGTTGTATGTAGCCACATATGTAGCATTACTTTTTTCTTGTTCATGGTAAATATCAGAAAGGGGGTCTATATATTATAATGACGGTGTAGATTCCATTGATTTATTCTAGATAGCAATACAGCTTAATTTTCAGTGAATGGCCATGAGGTATTTATTTGTAGTCAAGTCACATGGAAATGAGGGTTCATTTAATAACTTAATTACAGAAAATAAATTAAAAATTTATAATGTCAATAACTTTTATTTTAGTTAAACAAAGAAATGTATACATAATATAATATTTATTTATTGAATAAAATTGTATCTTATAAACAGAAGTCTCGTCTATTTCGAGAAACAACTACCAAGATCCCAATGCAGCCAAATACATGGCAACCTATAAAAATGGAATGTGACAGCCCAATTTTTTAATGTATAAACGCTATGTATTCAATAACATAATAGTAACATTTAATAATATTCTATTTCTTATCGCATTTTAGCAAAATTCTTCATCATTTACGTCATGTAAGGGGAAAATTCTAGAATTTCTACAAACCATGCAATTCAATTAAAAATTGGACCATCCACATCATGTAACATTTCAAAATATTGACACTAGAAAACATAAATGTTTAGAAACGACAATGACATGGTCGAGGAGACGCTACTTTCAAACAATGGCTGTTATAAATTAGTACAAAATATATCACAGCAATTTTAGCCCAACAGATGTCGAATGAGATCGAAGAAAATATCCATTCAAGGAAAGAAAGGGGGGATAACATTCTGTTAATTTATTATCTAAAGAGAGGGGCACATATAATGTGAATAAAAGTTTAAATAGTTTTTTAGGGTTAATAATTTTAATCATTAACAAGTAGGCAGTCCACAATTGGTTAGTTATATATTGGGCCCTAGTATGGAGCGTGTTTACGGAGCGATGTGCGGGCGGTAATAAATACAAGCAATGAGTTAAGAAGACCACTATGTGGATAGAGCCAGCTTCAAAGCTTCTTGGTGATCGCTGCTCAGTTGCATCAGGCACGAGTTGAACAGTTCAGCGTTGCCCTGTAACAAAAATTAGTTATTAGTACAAACATATTCTTCGCATAAGAATATAAGCAGTCAATTTTTTCAGAGTGGGCATAAATTATGTGACAATGTTCAATATAAATTTTGCATAAGACTAAATTTTTTACTCATTATAGATAAAGTGGTGGAAAGGCTGTTAAACAAATAATCTGATAAGTAAATCAATCTCTTTGAGGCCATATTTTCCCTAGATTACATACACTTTATGCAATACACCATCCTGAACACAACCTACCTGTATCTGTCTAACGAGCGCGATCATCTGCGCGAACACGGGGTTGTCGTTGGGCACGGCGTCGCGCAGCAGCGCCTCCGCGATGACCGCGAGCACCCGCTGCGGCGCGTCCGGCGTGGCCAGCGCCGCGTGCCCGCTGCCCGCCAGCTCGCACAGCAGCGAGTACACGTGCGGCGCTTCCTCCGTGTCCTCCACCACGGGCAGCCATGTGAGCCTGCGGAAATTATTACCAAATTTACATATAAATGATCTAAGTGAAATTTTTACCAAAAAGTTTATCATTGAAATCATAATTCTGACTGAGACTGAATTGGCGCGTTTTACAAAATTATAGCATGAGTACCTAAGATATTCACTTCATTATGATTCCAATTTTACTAACTATTCTACAATGGATTGCCAGGTCAGCTTGAGAGAGGTTAAAAATTTCAATGTAAGAAATATAAGCAAGCCATATAAAAGTGGGATAGAGTGGATAGAAGAACAAACATCAAACTATGGAAACTTCATTATAAGCTACTCTACTAACTATGAGTAGAGGTCAAAAATAGAACTGATGAATGAGAAATGATAGAAACTAATCTTTCATGTGCAGACTGGGATAGATAAGAATTGAGTGCAAAGGTTATCCAATGGAAGATTTGATATGTGTATTGTATATCATTTATGATAAACAATGAGTCATAACTATCAAATGAAATTAACCTGTTACATTGTATGTGATTCATACATTGTATCACATAATATTTAAATATTATAGCCATCATTTAAATTTAATGTGTAATTTTATTGCATCATTGTACTTACCAATGCCTTATAATCTCATCCCTATTGATCTGAGAGTGGTTATACTTGATAATCTTAGTGACAGCAGAGATGGCGTTTTCGGTAGCGTTCAAATTCTCAACAGTGCGGGAGTCGGGTTCGGCTATGAGTGCGGCCAGGAGGGGCACAGCCCTAGCGCAGGCGGGCGCAAACTGGGCGCCGCCGAATTGGGCCAGCACTCCGCAGCCGTAGGCGGCGGCTTGGCGGACTTCGGGTTCGCGTTCACGGAGTCCGTTCAGCATTGGTTCGAGGAATATATCTTGGTATTTGACACAGGCGGGACCTAGGAACAAATTTAGGTTTAATTTTATTACAATAATTTCGTCAACCTGCAAGTTACTTTATTATTATTGATTCCTTTCACAATTATTTCGCAACTCTCCTAGTGAGCAAAATAATGCTTGCCAATTATATTAGAAACGCAAATAATAGTAGTCTGACGCAAGAGACTTATCTTCAACATTTAAGTACAATTTAATAGAGCAAATATTTAGAATATGTAATGTAATATGTATAATTCCATGTGCATCATTCAAAAGTACAAACCTCCAAATTCGATAACGTCGTCAAAGATGCATATAGCCCACTGCCTGTCTGCGTAGGGGCGGCCGGGGGCCAGCAGCTGCACGAGGTGCGGCAGCAGCGTGTCGAGGTGCGGGAAGAACGCCTCGCGGTACGCAGACATCAGCGAGTGCAGCACGTCCGCCACGCGCGACAGCCCGTACACGTCCTCGTTGTCCTCGTCCGCTAGCTGCTCTTCAACAACCTGGGGATACAAATATTTTTTAAGATAATTTTACTAAACTTTATTTCATTGTAAACTATTGTTGTATCTTATTTAACAACTTGTGTTTGATTTTACGCTGGTACTCTACATTTAGAAATTAATGATGTTAACGAATTATAAATGCGATTTATTCGCATTCGGAATAAATCGCGTTTAAAATCTTTAATTACTAAATTTAACAACTATTAAGTTTTGTTTTTCTAATAAAATGTAGCTTTTTTTTTGTCATCAATATTTCATCACAAACAGGGTGACAGACAGAGTAAGGTAATAAATGAAGTAAGAAATGCGAACATTTATGACTACAATTACGAAATGATGATTATTAACAACAGATACTCACTTCGTCGTAGTCTTCGTCAGCACGTTTTTGTCTTCTTTCAGTGGCGCGTTCGAAGTGCTCAGTGAGCAGTTTATTCAAAATGCGCAGTACTTCAGCCATCATTTCATCGGAAAGGCATCCCGCGCCGAGTAACTCTATACACTGTAAAGATATGTATTTTTAGGCAAACTGACACCATTTACGAATAGCAATAATTTATAGCTAGCACAATAGGTATTAAATAAAATAATCTCACATAACTACCTTAGCAAGGCTGTTCAACAATTCCACTTGGACTTCTTGCTCAGGCTCAGAATCGATGGCCTTCAACAACTCAGGTAGAATGTAGGCCCACATGCCCTGTATGTACTGCGGGCCGCGTATTCTAGCGCACTCCAGCAAGTATGGGAGCGACTCTGCGGCCGCCATACGCACGTTGTCGTGGAAGTAAAACTTCAACATGGGGATCATGAGACGGACTACATCTTCGGCATATTCGGCGAATGCCTCTTTCAATTCGCGTGCGTAACATACCAGCATGTCGCAGGCTGATGCTTTGTCTTCGAGGCCTATAAACAAACAATTATTTTAATACCCACGGTTTTCTATTGTTCGACAATCATTTGAAAAAAATATAAATATTTAAATAAGAGCTGATTTTTCAATCCTTGGTTAAAATTTATCCGTCCAATAAAGTATTACACACAATGATATTATATATAGAAACAAGAGGTAGATACGTCATCAACGCACCAAAACTGATTCCGTGAATTGGTCCTATTTGGGACCAATGCAATCAGTCAAAAATCAGTCAGATTGTGACCGGTCCCAGTGAGCGCATGTGCCGATAGGTACATTAAAGTTGTCTAAAATGAATGTCTGTGTGTTCAGAAAGTGCACGTATTCGTGCAAAAAAAAGAAAGATAAAGGAATATCATATCACAGGAAAATATATTAAATTATTACAGTTTAAGAGTAAAAATAACAATTTACAATTCTTTATGAATGACACTTGCTTGACACTTGTATTGAAATAATGAAAGGGATAAAACATTGCTTCAATCACTAGTGTGACAAAGCTAGCGTACACTGTGTTCAAAGATTATCATGTAGATACGATTATTGAAAATAGATTGGTTATTTTATTAATTTCGATTTGGGTAAATACTTGATTATTTTTATATTTAAATCCACACAGTGCATGTAATTAACAAATATATATACAGGGTGTCTCAGAATGTTTTTCGTTTTTCAACTGACCGTTATGCGTCAACCACTGATAGTGGGGGGAAGGGAGAGGTCTCAAACGCTTGGCGGGTTTCTGTAGTTTAGGAGTGATGAGTAATTACATGGGATCGCAGCGAGCATTTTGCGTGAGAGCGTTTTACAAAAACAACGATTCATACACTATTGTTCGGCGTATATAGGATACAATTCAATATAACAACATTACGAAATGTGCCAAGTGCTAATTTGATCAAGCATTGGGTGCGTAAGTTTGAAGAGACTGGGAACACAATGCCGGATAAAGCAACTGGGCGCAAAAGAACATCGAGAACGAGCATGAACGTCGACCGCGTTCGCCAGTCTGTTATGGACGACCCGCGACAGGCACTACGATTGCGCACAACTTCCTTAAATTTGAACAAATCCACGGTGCATAGCATTATTTCCCAAGATTTGCATTTTCGCCCTTATTAAATTGTTATTGTTAAAGAAATGAAGCCCGATGATCCTGCTAAACGAGGCCAATTCTGCAGGACAATGAAATTCAGGAGGAGACATCTCTTGGCCACCAAGAAGCCCAGATTTAACAACTGCTGATTTTTTTCTATGGGGCTATCTAAAAAGTAAAGTTAACAATCCATTGCCACCCAACTTGAATGCTTTGAAGCAAAGAATCACTGAAGAAATCAACGCTAATCCAAGAGCAATGCTCCAGCGAGTGATTTAAAATTCTAACTCCAGACTAAACGAGTGTGAACAAGCTAATGGGGCGCATTTGCAAACGATCGTTTTTCATAAATAAAATTCATGTATTGCCCTTTAATTTGATGCTAAATAAAGATAGTTTAAACTGAATGTTCTTATTTTTATTTCATATTAAAAAACGAAAAACATTCTGAGACACCCTTTATTAATTACATACAATGAAATCGTGATGGCAAAAATGTTTGTTTGCAAAAATGATATTGAATATACGTATACATTAAGGAAAAGATTATCGCTACTGACGAAAAATGCTATTTGCATTTCTGTTAATAGCTATTGAACATAAATTTTATTTGTGTTTTAGATAAAAAAGGCTTATACTTCATCCTTTCTTTGATTTCATCCTTTTTTTCATCTAGGCACCACGTAAGATCGCTGCTCAGCAGTGGGTGTTTATCGGTGAAATGATGATGACCGAAAACGAACACCACAGCTAGTAATAAATACTTAATACAGTTATATCTCCAAAAAAGTTTTTTTCATTTTAATACAACATCATAATAATAATTAAATAGTAAATGAAATTGTCACATAACACATTTGTTTACTTGTGCAGGAAACGTAACATCTATAACATTGAACCTTCTGTGTCGTTAGTCTATGCCAATTACCATGGCAACTATTTGTTTATTTATATTTAATTGGTGAATTCTTATAACTATTGCTTACACCTGCGCGGAAGTGAGAAACTATCTTTGTCTTTTTTGTTTATATCATTTTATTAGAGCCATCTCTCTTATACAGTCTGTCAATGTAATAAATTAAGTAAAATGAAACTTGTATTTGTGTGTGCCTGACACTGCATATGAAGCATTTTTTTTTGATATATTGTGAGTATATAACGTATCTATACATAAAATATCATTGATTACACAAACATATTAAAATGTCACCTGTAAACTGTCATATACGGACAATTACAATACATTTTTGAAATGGTAGTTTAATACGTTATTCGATGAATAAGTTTTAACCAAGGATTGAAAAATCAGCCCTAAGTTTAATAATAATTTACCTGCAGTTTTAATGCCGAAGTTCTGTTGTTCACCAAGAGTCACAAAGTGCCAGTCCAAATCTCCTTCAATGGTCTCTAGGTCGTCGTTATCTAACAGGGCGACCTCGGGCTTCATGGCGGCGGTACGCATTACTGGCTCCATTACCATTGGTAAGTATTGAGCGAATTTTTTGCCTGCATAGAGAAAATTATTAGATTAAATACAAGAAATAATCAATATTTAACAGAAATATAAGTCTCTGATTATAGAAAATAAAATAATTCATAAAATTTTCAGATAACTAAAACCATATTTACCCATAATTTTGCAAATTCTCGACCAAGCTGAGATTAAGTATGATGTTTGTGGATCATCAGCCGGCAGCTGTTCACCTTCAGTGTGAGTCTTCAACAATAGATCCATCACTTCTGATGCATCGGCCATGAACTTCTGTTCTCCAACAGCCAGACCTATACAAGAAATATAAAGATTTAATTTTGTTTAGGACTAGTCATTAAAAAGTTTAATTATGAACATCTTGTGTTTTTCTTCTCAAGATGATCATAGGCAACTCACCAATCAAACTGACACATTCGATAGTCTTGCCACGCAAAAGCTTCAACTCCTCAGTGGTGGCATTAGCGATGATGTACTTAAGGCACGGCATGAAACGGTCGTAGTACTCCACAAAGTCCTTCTCGACCGTGTCGGCGACCGACGCGATTGTGGTCACGATCTGCTCCAGCACAAGCTTCGTGCCCTTTTCTACCAACTATAGGAACATATTGCTTATTAGAAAATTTGTGAAGTTAAAATAATAATTTGTTTGCTATTTGTAATTAAAATTATATTAGTTTAAGAAAGTCTTATCCTTGAAATAGGATTATTTGTTTTAAATATTTATGAAAAAATGTATGTCTGTGAACTGAGATCCCTGACTATCTATCAAAGATAGAAACGGAGCAATCGCCACATTTAATCTACCAATGGTATGGAAGTGATCAAATGATGGATCATTATTGACCACAAACGAACATTGGACAGTTTGTATAGATGATATAAATTTTTACCTCTTTGAATTTGGCAGTTAGAATAGCTTCAAGCTTGCCCATGAGAGGACTTAAATATTGAGTGAGGATGGGCTTAGGACAATCTTCACTGAAGTTCACTAGAGCAGCAGCTGCATGTGCCTGTAGACAAAAAAAAATAAAAACATTAGTACAAAACATAGTCCAAAATTTTTATTTGAAAGAAAAAAATATTCGAAATTGAAAATTCTACACATACCTGTACTCTGGGGTTAGCATTATCGTCAAGTAACATCAAAAGACCAGGCACAACTTTGTCGTGGAATTTCTTCTCAAAAACGGGCGCAAAATCTGTTGACATTTGCCCGACAGCATTGCAAGCGGCGTAACGAACGCGAGGGTGCTGTCACAAAAATTTTCTTTTAATATTTTACATTCATATTTTTCCATACATGAATTCATATAAAAGTAATGAAAAGGCAAAAATCTAGGTCATTTATACTAAAGATAAAAAGGCATTGTCTACACATTAATGAAGTGGTTGGATTCTCTGTGAAATCATCTTGTAAAAGCTTTCTACTGAAGTAGGTCAGTGATGAAGCTAGCTTGCTAATTAAGTGAGAAGTACTGGTATTGTTTGATGACAGCCCTTTTAGAATTGTGAAGTCAAAATTTGAAAAATATCTTTTTAGGAATTCAAAAATAAATTTGAAAAATATATTTTTAGGAATTTAAAAATAAATTCGAAATACTTAACATAATGAACTTAAACAATCACACATTTCACATCACAATTCAAACTATAAATATACACATAATAAACTTACTGGATCAGCGAGGTAATTGAGTACAGCAGACACAACTTGGTCGAGCATCTGCTCCATCTGCTTGTGGCAGCCCTCCCCGGCCGAGGACACGGCCATCAGAGCCGCGTGGCGTCGCTTCCAGTCCTCAGAGCTCAACATCTGGGGAACCTGCCCTACGATGAGTCCCAACATTATCTTGCCTCCGAGCCCACAGCACAAACGGTCCAATGCAGATTCTGCTGCTACATAATTCCTGGAAGAGACAATTATTTTATCACCACATTCTTGATACAAAATAAATTAAACAAATGCTTGAAACTAAGTTATAATGTTATCGAGGGACTGACATCCAAAGTTATAAATGCTAAGAATGTTAATTATCTCGATGTTTTGATCTTGTAAAATTTGTAATGGCGACATCATAAAATGTAACCGAGGCAAACAAATTTTACTGATGAATGAAATTGCTTTTTAATATATTTTACAACATGATATATTTATGAGTATTTCAGATAAAAATGAATACATACTGTTCATTGTCATCATCAGCGACATCGTCTTGCACTGCCCATTCAGGTTCATCATCAAGCTCGCACATCATCTCCAACACAAGAGGTGTTAACATTCGTACAGCATTTGGAACTGTCTTGCGGACCATAGCTGGAGCCGTCTCGCACAGTGTAACTAGTGTTTCTAGGGCGAGTTGACGCCAATTGTCTTCGGCATTTGAATCGCCGACAACCTAAGGTCATAAAGATTTTGTAGTTTACATAATTATATAGTATGTAATGAATAGGACTTTTTTTTTTATTATTAATTAATGATATTAATATTCTATCTATGGTCAGAAATGGACATGAAAATCATTGCATCTTGTCTTGATGATGTTCGTTAATGTGCTGAATTTTTTATTTAGTTTGATGTTAAAAATTATAAATTTTTATAGAAAAAATTCTACCACGAGGCAGGATTCGAACCCGCGTCTTTCGCCGAAATTTATATTTATAAAGCATTTGTATGCTATAAAAGTAAATATAAAAATTGATGTTAACATTATTTATTATCTTTATTTCACATACTATCATGACATATCAAAAGATAGCCATGAATAAAAAATTACCTTGATGCAAACTTGGAAAATAGCCTCAATTTGAGGCCTCAGGAATTTAGGTGCAGTTTCCGCAAGTTCAATTAGAACCTTCAGTGCGGCATCATCGTCAGCTTTTTCAATTGATTGTACAACAACCTGTTAATAAATATTTTAAATTAGTTATCGGTTTTATTATTTCTATTATTTTATAATTTGAATAAAAAACATTAAATACATTTACATGTTGTGTATAATAATTAATTAGTATTGAATTTGTCTTGAGGGCTACTATCAAACTCCATCCTATTGTTAGGTTGGTGTTAGCGAAATCCTCTATTTAATATTGCACACCTTGGCAGTAATACATTTCATGAGGAAATATACACGTAGGAGTATGTGTGCCAATTTAAATGGTTTTATTAAACATTGAGTTCAAAGTAGGATTAAAAATTGTAACAATAAACTCATTAACAAATGAGGTTAAGACTGTAAATGATAATTTTAAATCATCTGATTAGATGATTTAAAAGTGGTAAATTAGTTTAATAAATGAAACAGGTAAATTCAAGAAATTAATCACATAGACTAGATATATAGACATACCGAAATAGGTAATTATGTTATTTATTAAACATCTCACCTGCATAAATGGTAAAAGTAGATCACTGAAATGCTTTTGAATTGCTGGTTCCTTGTCATGGAGTAAAATGAAAGCGCCCACTGCCTTAACAGCTTGCATCCGCAATGCTTCAGATTCTGAAGTCTGCAATGCTGATAGGAGCATCCTCTTGATCACGTCTAAGTTCTCATTTTGCCTGTTACCGAAAACTCCAGGCACAGAACTAGAGATAAAATAAAATTGAAAAATTAGATACTTGTGCAAAATTTTAATATATTTGAGTTGCAGTGCTAGATACTAGTCACATGACCTTGATATTTTCTCGTAATATTTATTAACACAATATTGGTTGAGTAATAACTTCTCATTGATTAAATAATATGGAAAAATAAATCTTCCTTTTCCTTTACTCAAATTAATTGTTTGAAGATAGAAGAGAAGATACTTACGTAAACATTCTAATTCCAGCTTCTTTTATGTTGGCATCTTGTGCATTTGCACAATTGAACATAAACTGAAGGAATTCTGGCCACTGATTTACGCCATCATCATCTATGTGATTTCTGGCCAATTCTGACACCACATCACAAATCTGTGGATATTATACTTAATTACCAATTTATACAAAATAGTTACTGCTTTTTTAATAAATAGATCAACAAAATAAACCTTTTAAATAGTACCACACCCATTATCACAAGTCTTTTTAAGACATGAATCATAATGTAGATTTAGCCCAATGAACATCAATAGACATGAGGTGATTACTCATCTAAAATTAGGCATGGAATTTATAGGGTGTTGAATTGAATGTAATACAAACAATGCTTACTTTACAAATTATGATTTGGAGACTTATAAATGTTGTTCTGCTTTAATATTTTATCAGAATTGATCAGTTTAATCTATTGACTATTCCATTCAGTGTATTAAATTGTATGAATTATTATTAATGAAACTACTTTTATAAAATAGAGCTCCAGTAAATCGATGCAAAAATAAAGTGATTATTGTTTTAACAAGATATACTCCACAGTAAGCTGCTTAAAGTTATTCTTAACAGTCTACACATGTAACTTTATTTAAGCTAGCACAACATGAACCTTTTTAATTGTTTTCGCCTAGATATAATTCCTTCTTTTTATAATTTGTAAATAAAGAACAGAAAATCATTTAGAACATTGGATGTTTCTATGTTAAGACAAAGAATTAAAGCTATTTTACTCTAGATGCGGAAATTTTTCAATATAATTAAAATGCGCAAGTTACGCGGGAAAAATGACGTCTTTTATCGCCTATCACATGTGAGAACGACTTACCTTCCGTCGCAATTGCTGGGAGACATCCATTTGGAGTGTAATGAGCAATTGTTCCCGGAGCATTGCCTGTTGTTCAAATGGCAATTTAGGGAAGAATTCGAAGAACTCAGCGCTGAGAAGTCTTCGTAATAGAACTGCGGCTGTTTGGCGCCCCTCTTCACCGAGATCGGCATTTTGTATAGCACCAACTAAGTGTACCACTTTTGTTTCTGTCGGAATATTATTGTAGGCTTCCTTGGAAAATTGGGAAAAAAATTAATATCTTCGGCGTGCATGAAAAAATAATATTTCCTAGACGTAACGTTCTTTCTTAGACGATGTAAAGTTAAAATAAAAGAAAACCTTCCTTTGTTACAATACGCGCTCGTTAAATTCGACGCATTTATTACATTTAAATAGAAGCATGTTCGATGACACTTAACCGTCTATCGCTAACATTTATTGGACTAATTTCGTAAATGCACACTCAGCATCTTAGAATCGGTGTTAAGGTCAAATATATTTTTATTTTTGCGCGAAATATATTGTTTATCTATGAGACAAAACCATTACACATAAAATTAGCACTAGAGATCCTCCATGACCACGTTTTGACACGAGGCCATAACTAGTTTTTACAACAATTCTCTCAAATCACATTTCCTAGCTATCAATTTTAGTAAAATATATATTTTATTTAATTTACTTACTTCTGCCTGTGTTCGCACGTCATTATCTGTAGATAATAAAGTAATTAGTAAATTATAAAACTGCGCCTGATCTCCTGCCATGTTGAACCTCTACGAAAAGGCCCAGTTTTTTTTCATAAAATTTTACCCGGCAACCAAAGTATTATTTTGTTGCCAGTTATATTTTACCGGTTTTATTATATAATCGGTTTTTGTGAGAAAATAAAATGTACAAAAGAATTGTCTATAAGTTAATTGAAAAAAATGTACACGTATAATAGTATCACAGCAAGGCTGGAGTTTGCTAATAAGATATGCTTAATTCTTTTGTTTCAACCCGGTTTTAGTACATTCATTATTTAATGTTCTCAAATGTTCTATAGGGACGCGAGCTTAGAGACGCGAGGTTTTATTCAATATCACGAATAACTGGTTGTCGAAGACTATCTTATACGTGGAGCCATTAAAAAGACGAGAAGAACTTCAGTTTTTTCGTTTAACAAGTCAAATATGTAACATACTTAGCTTAGCTTTATTAATGCGGCCTATTAAAACGGGCCAAGTGCGAGTCGGTGTCGGCGCGGCGCGGCGCGGCGTCACGCTCAATTGGTTAGTTTAGAAATTTGTTTGTTTTGTTTTAATACGACTACAATGGACCGTAGACCTGAGTATTATATACTTATTTCATGCTGATACATCTACGCATTATTGAAATAAAGGAGCACTTGGAGCAAAACACAGACAGACGAACAACGATACTAGATGAGTTTCTTCTATTTTTTTTTTGTCTACTGGTTATTTTCTTTTGTGATTCGGAACCCTCTTAAAACAAATTCTAAATGTCCTCGTAAATGGATATACCTTCGCCACGGGACTTCTTTCGTGGCGAAATTACATTACGAATATTATTTACCTTAGAGTATATATACTATCTATAGAGTGAGAATAACCAAGTGGGAACAGTAGGCACAGGTGAGAACAACACGACGTTCCCGCCGCGAGCGCTCGTAGTCGTGGTTGAGTGCTGTCGAAGTGCGTTGCTCTGGAATTTTTTTCATATTTACGAATAAACATGGTGAAATGTGCAGTTCTATCTTGCAAAAACGATACTAGAAAATACACAAAATTGAAATCCAGTATCACATTTCATCAGTAAGTCGATTGTTATACTTATTTTTATGAGAAAATAAATTTAGCATCGCGGGGGTGAAGGGGAGGTGGGAGACGGACACGCGCAGGCTCGCTCGCGCGCTACGCTCGCGCGCCTCACTGCCACCACGTGATCGTAGTGATGTGACCTGACCAACGCTGTACTCGATATAAAGTTTACGAGAAGAACTATATTTTAACAAATTATTTATTTAACTTTAAAATTAAAACTCTTTTAAAAATTTATTATAAATAAATTTGTGGTGTGTTTTGTATGATACACTTTCTAATATTCTGAATGCGAATGTATTACTTATAGTGTAAATGTAAAGTATGTAATTTAAATTTTACGATATATTTTCTGAACCGCTAAATTGATTTTGAAGATTTTGATAGTAGAATGGATAAAATTAAATAAAAAAAAAATATTAATATTATTTATTATATTATCATTTTAAATTATTAATTATTTCTTATTTTTATTTAACATTTTTAAAACATTATTATTAGTTTTTGATTTATTAATAAAGAAATAGCACTAAACCCGATCTTTTATTTTTATTAACTTGATTATTTAAAAAGTACTCACGTTTTTCTGATATTCCAATTAAACATATTTTTTTAAAGTACTTATAATTAATACAAGAAATATTCAAATGGAATAAACAAACTTTATTCAGTTGGTAAACAAATTTAAAATTACATATTTATACTTTATTCATATATTTTTCCTTTAATAACTTATTGAACATAAAATTTACTTATGATACATATTTATTTACATAACTTATCGATAGTTCAACACGCAATTGATACCTACCCATCCCTATTTGTCACACACACATCTATATAGTATCTATAGCTCATCTGCCTACGATGTGCACTGAGCAATTTGTGCAATACACGCGCTCTATACTATTGTAATATATACTCTAAGTTATTTACATAATAAGACTTATTAAATGTAATTCCTTCTTTTCATTCTTAGTTTTTAATCTGTGGTTTTAAAAACTAAGAATGCCAGGCGGCACTGCACTATATGTCAAAATTTACCCCTTGTCATGTGTCAATATGATAACCTAATCACAGTGTTACTAATTGCTCCGAGCAGTGTTATGAAATTTATTGAGCAGTTCTTCATTCTTCTAACCGCTTAAAAGTAATGTAATAAACTGAAACCATATTTCATGTGTAGGGTGCTAACATAACATGCAATTTTTTTAATAAAAAATATAAAAAAGAACTATAAACAATGGTAGGTTATGCTTCTGTATATTGTGGATGATCTTACTGAATGAGAAATTATTATGACATCAACATTGTTTTAATTTGGCTTTTAGGCAAGTTCAATGATACTCGCTGGTCTTGGGATGGCAGCTGTTGGTTTCGCTGGTCGCTATTTGATGAAGCAAATGCCCAATGCGTCAATGAAATTCGCTGAAGCTGTTAAAAACTTACCCAAGTTTGATGCTGAAAGTCTAGCGAATTCGAAATATTATAAGGGTGGTTTTGAACCCAAGATGACGAAAAGAGAAGCAGCTTTAATTTTGGGTGTGAGTCCCACGGCTAATAAAACTAAGGTATGGATCAAAGTATTTCAATCACATCTTCAGGACGAAATAGATATGGAAATTATTTCATTATTTTGCAGAACAGTGTGTATCTGTGAAGTCATATTTTGTGTTGTTTTAAGCTAACTGTAACAGTATATAATATTGTTAGACGTAACTTTTGATTTAATATTTTTGTGGATAAATAGTTGTCAATATAGTTGTCACTCTTTCCTGTCCCAACATGCTTAGCTGTCGAATACTATAAATTGCCGCTTTCCTTTGACTCGTGGCGCATTCGTATGAATCGTGCCTAGGGGCTCGGATGTTGTTTATACGACGTTCGACCCAACTACCTTCACCTTGCTAATAGTCTTTGACTTGCTGCGATTTGTTATCAATTAGGTAGCTGTGTAGAATCGCAGTACATTCTTATTACATTCAAACTAATATTTAACCCGGCCTCACATATTATTTCTTACAATATTAAAACAATTAATTCTGTAAAGTAATATTACACTTCATAATTTTTTTAATGTGTACCAATCAATTTTCAGATGTTGAGTAATGTTTGATTGAAATAAATATGAATTATTTTTAAATTACAGATAAGGGAAGCACACAGACGCATTATGCTTCTAAATCATCCAGATAAAGGAGGCTCCCCTTTAATAGCGGCTAAAATAAATGAAGCTAAGGACATCTTAGAAAGTGGAAAATCATGAAATTGTTAGTGAAAAATAATTATGGTTTTCGTTATTTTAAATAGATAATATTACCTGTTAGTAAATAAATGTGATATGTATGTTACATGCACTTTTTCTTCTGAATATGTTTATAATCAAAAGGTTTTGTTTTATTGTATATCTTATGCAAGACAAAAAACAGCTAAACACCTTGTGGTTGCAGTTAAAGCCCCACAATCGAAATAATATTCTTGTTGTGACTAATGAAAATGCTCAACACATTGTCAGCCATACATAAAATGAGAATATGCATTGTTTATGTTTATCCTAATTGCATGTACTATTTAGATAAAATTAAGTCTCCACTTGGTTCACCTGGAAAATGTCACATAAAAAATAAGGTTATTGTATCAAAAAACTGTAAAATATGAATATTTTACAGTAAACTGTAAAATATGAATATTTTACAGTTTTTTTTTTAATCTTGGCAATAATTTGATTACTATTATTTAACATGCCATGAAGTATGACCACATTAGAGTATGGAAAATGATGTTTCATTAATAAATACATAGAAAACATTTCATTCCTTTATTATCTATAGAACCTCCAACATAATATTATGTTACAGCATAAATATTAAAGACATCTGACCACAGAACAGTAAAAACCACAGAACATTAAAAACAAATAGAAGTGCTATAATGTCATAATTACTATGAAAACCAGTGTCGCCAAACCCACACATTTAAACCGATAGTTATACAGTACACTACAAGTAAACTATGCCTTTGATTGGACAGCTTAATTTGAGTAAAAACTGACTTAGGTTATAAATTCAGCATTTCAATATGTACCCTAACGCACAATGTTACGGTTTATTTTAGTATAACATCCCTAGGTATATTAGCTGTTTTTTTTCTCATTGCACAGAAATTCCAAATTCGAAAACATTCAGCTACTCCACAACAGAGGGCGTTAGTTTTCGATAGATATAACTTTGAACCTCAACACATAGAGATAAGGTTGAAATTTGTGTCACTCAACATTAATGACATTAACTTGATGTTTATCTGATGCTATGCCCTGAGGGATGTCAGCCTTGTTATCGATAATTCACAAATAAATATTTTTTGTGTATTTTTTTTTTCTTTCTTTTATATGAGTATAGTATAATGTGTCACATTTTGGAGTATGTTTGTTACTACTAAGTACGTCTTTTTATATTATTATTATTAAATAAAAAACGGAATAGAATAGTATTAATCTATATTTACAAAATACAAACAGAAAATATGCATTATTTTAAATCTTGGAACTGCCGTAGGTTTGCTGTATCGGTGGCCTTTGTTAGACCGCTTAGTGCTGTTCGGCATCCAGTTAACTCGTCACGTTGCATTTATCCATTTCTCTTTTAAATTAGCCTCTTTGGGAAATCTATAAATAAATTGGACAAATGAAAGCTAAGGAAAAATAAAATAAAATTTAATATTTATAATTTTTGTCTTTTCTAAAGTATCGATACTGTCGATATGCGCCACAAGCATCACTAAAGCGACATTCGTTTGTTTATTGCAATAATATTCCAGAAAGTCTTGTTTGCTGTTCAATCTATAATAGCACTAATTTATTACAGATTAAGGTTCATTTTGACTAGATATTTGTATACAATTTTGACAAATTACAAGCGAAGTTATAACATAAAATATTATATGTAAAATAAATAAAAATAAGACTTACCGATGGTATGAAATGCCTCCATTGCTGATATTATTTCGTCTTCTATCATTTTTGCACTCTAATACCGAACAACACGTCCTAATTATTGAATAAATATGGAAAAAAGGTTTGACAGCTGACAACCGACTCGAATATTTTTCTGCGCACAACTGAGAGCAAGTTAGGTGATCTTACCTTACCAGTGACACGTGGGCCACGCCCACATCACACTTCTATCTACTTTACTGTTCTGTGGTAAAAACATATAGAAGTGCTATAATGTCATAATTAGTATGAAAACCAGTGTCGCCAAACCCACACATTTAAACCGATAGTTATACAGTACACTACAAGTAAACTATGCCTTTGATTGGACAGCTTAATTTGAGTAAAAACTGACTTAGGTTATAAATTCAGCATTTCAATATGTACCCTAACGCACCATGTTACGGTTTATTTTAGTATAACATCCCTAGGTATATTAGCTGTTTTGTTTCTCATTGCACAGAAATTCCAAATTCGAAAACATTCAGCTACTCCACAACAGAGGGCGTTAGTTTTCGATAGATATAAATTTGAAACGCAACACATAGAGATAAGGTTGAAATTTGTGTCACTCAACATTAATGACGTTAACTTGATATTTATCTGATGCTATGCTCTGAGGGATGTCAGCCTTGTTATCGATAATTCACAAATATATATTTTTTGTGTATTTTTTTTTCTTTCTTTTATATGAGTATAGTATAATGTGTCACATTTTGGAGTATGTTTATTACTACTAAGTACGTCTTTTTATATTATTATTATTAAATAAAAAACGGAATAGAATAGTATTAATCTATATTTACAAAATACAAACAGAAAATATGCATTATTTTAAATCTTGGAACTGCCGTAGGTTTGCTGTATCGGTGGCCTTTGTTAGACCGCTTAGTGCTGTTCGGCATCCAGTTAACTCGTCACGTTGCATTTATCCATTTCTCTTTTAAATTAGCCTCTTTGGGAAATCTATAAATAAATTGGACAAATGAAAGCTAAGGAAAAATAAAATAAAATTTAATATTTATAATGTTTGTCTTTTCTAAAGTATCGATACTGTCGATATGCCCCACAAGCATCACTAACGGCCATTCCCAATATTTAAACTACGGTTATAGATAGACAGCTATCTCCGATAGCTAGTAACGTTCTATCTATCTTTTGTTGTCGTCCCAATAACGCAAGTAGCTTGCATCTATCTATGGTTGGGAGTAAGTAGGTCCGGCTATCGGACCCTCTCTTACGTTCCATACTACGCAGAAATCTTTCAAGCTTGTATGGTTGTTTTCATGTGAAAACAATGTTCACATATGTATGTGACGGTTTTTTAAATATTCTAAGCACAAAAAACAGTACCTCATAAAAACGTAACATTATAAAATCAACATTATCGCAATTAATATTTTAGATAAATTATTAAAATTATCGATGTTACATGGTAAAAAACGTGGAACGAAACTACGTTGTTAGTATTCTGTGGTTAAACGTCAGTTGACACTTGACAGTTCTTTTTTTTTTGTTGGCGTGCAGTGCATTCTTTTGTATCGTTGTTTTATTTCGTTTGTTTTGCCTCCATTTTGCCTCCATTTTGCGTGCAGTTATTAGGTACTAATTTATAATTTTAGGGAACACTGGTTCAGAATTATTATCCTGTCGAAAAATGAATGGTGTAAGTACTTACCTTAATCTAACCTCATAATTTAGAATGTTTTGAATTTAGTCACATAAAATTTAAGTTTCGTTCTTTTATGGTAGCTCTAATAACGTTTATGTTTGTTTCAGATAAAGAGTCAGCCTTTAACTAAAGAAGAGGTCATGCAACTGATTAATTTGGTGGAAACCAATTCAGTAGTGACTAGTAAAGTCACAAACGCCGCAAATAATCAGTTGAAGGAAGCAGCCTGGTTAAAGATAACAAGTCATTTTAATTCCGCCATTACAAGTTGTCCTCGAAAACCCGATCAACTAAAGTTAAAATGGGAAAATTTAAAAAAAGCTGCCCGTAAAAGGAGCGCTAGAATTAGAATGAATAACTTAAAGGTATCTGAATACTTTGTCATAATTTATACAAACAAATAGGTACCACCTTATGACCTAGGTTACCACTTCCAACCGGTCCTGTTGGATATCTGTAGGGACTGTAGGGGAGGCCTATTTTCAGCAGTGGACATCCTGCAGCTGACAATATGATGATGACCACAGAGCAAGTAATATAGTAAGAGACGGCACTCAGTACTTTGATTTCGAGCTCACGCACACATATGCATGTATTGGCTAAGGGCGAATCTTATATACCAACATAAGCTCACTTACATCAAAAATGACACACATTGCTGCCAACATTTAAAAGTTGACGTGCTAGTGATGTCTCTTTGAGTGCATATTATCGATAAAACTTCATATCGATATCGATAAAATTTTCGATGCTGGGTAACATCACTACTAATTCTCATCCTTAATCAAATTTATAGGAAATTAAAAATAAAACACCAACAATGTAGATCAATAAGTTTATTATGATATAATATTAATTATGTAATAACATTTTTATATAATATTAAAACTCACTTTAATCAGCAAAAATGGTTAATTCCATTTGAATTTTACTGAATATCTTTATTCAGGCATGTAGGACATAATTCGGCTAACGGCTTAAATATTATGTGAATACAACTAGATTCACATTTTATACTTTTCCTTGAAATATTTTGCGGGATTTCTATTTTAAAATCTCGTTCTAAATTTCGATACCAATAATAATATATCGTTGCCGTTCGGATCGCCGCGCCATAATGGAATTGTATATGAAGAAGCCGTTGTTTTCTTTGGACATAATAATATCTCTCCAATTGATTCTACAGCCAGAACATGACGTATTAGAGAAGTTTTCTAATAAATTGTTATGTAATTATTATGTTTTATCTTCCTTATAGAACAGTCATTGGGTACATATTGCAAATATTAAGTCATAAAATATCAAATAATTATGTACACACAAAGATTTTAACATTGTTTACACATAACACTTTTTCTTCTTTTTTCACTTTTGGCAGAAATATTACAAATTAACAAATTCAATGTACACTTTGATTAACTGAGTAAATAACAAAATCTACGATTTATGAAGAACAAATTTTGTTTAACTTCCACCAAAACAAAATAAAACGCCATTTTGAATTCAAATTACAAACAACGAATCAACATCAAGACGTTGTCTATGCTTAAGTCTTAACCATTGACAAGAAATCGAAGAAAGAAAGAAATAATTTATAAATGTACTAGCTTAAAATTAAAATGTACAAAAATAACGTTTAAAAAAAAAGATGAAATAATAATAAATAATTAAAACTAAAATATTAAATATTATAATATATGATTACATCGGAGAGGCCAACATTAAAAATATTTTTATTTTTTCTAAATGTTGGCATGCCAGACTCGCCCTTAGGTCTTGGAAAAGTACAAAATAATTTGAACTCTATGTCAATTAAATGAAGTTTAAAATTGCTTGATAATGGAAGCCTAACCAAAACGATGTTCTAAGTGTCGACCCACTGATGATGACCTAGTTTAATATAATAGTATAAATTATTACACTATTATAAATTTATTATAGCATAAATTATTATACTAATTGCTTTTTGTTATAGACTGGAGGTGGGAAACCCGAGTACATTCCACCAGATGAGGCCCTAGATAAAGTGGCAGGGATGTTAGGGGCAACCTGTGAGGGTTACACGGTACCCTTTGGTGGTGATGCGGAGGAGGTGGTGGTATTGGATAGTTTGAATGAGGTCACCTTAGTGCCATTTTCTGATTCTGGTGATGGTATGGTAATGGAAAGCAGTGGTAGTGCGGGTGTACACAGAGATCCAGTACCTTTGCCAGTATTATCTCCAAGATTGGATAATAATATGGAGACACCCAAAAATAAAAAATTTTTCTTCACAACAAACAAAAGCACGGGTATGTAAAAGTGTTGTTACCATCTAATGATAGGGCAGGGCCTCAATCCACTAATTACAAAGCTCTCTTGAGCTTTCCATATTTTTATAACTGGTCAGATAATGGTTAGGTATATAATTATTTATATAAAGCATGTATGTGATAGATTATTTATATTATAACTAATTCATAGGTGTCAGGTCTTAGGTGACTGTGATAGCTTTCTTATATTGACCATTGTGTGCCTATATTACCTGCCACACGAGTTTTACTATTAAGTATTCTGTGGTGCACGGGAGATTGCATATGTGATATGTGTCACTGATTATATTTATGTTATATAATTGTTTTCAGGTAAACAAAAGAGTCAAAAATTGATAAATGAGGACATTCAAGCTCAGATCAATAGGAATAATGCTGTAGCTGATTATTATATAAGTAAGAAAAATATGATAGATAATTTAAATGAAAAAATTAAGTTAGAGATTGAAATATTAAACATACAGAAAAACAAAGAAAACAAAGATGTAAATACAAGCTATTAACTTTTACAACTGTATTTTAGATTTATATAACTTAACGCAATTTATTATTAAGTGTAAAGTGTGTTTAATTGTGTGTATACATGTGTGAAGTGTGTAATAATAAATAAAAATTTTATCAATTTATGTTTGTTTTAATAAATATCAGAACAGTAAAGAAATAATATAAGTTGGATTGTTGAGCCAATGGGAGAAATAATTTTAGATTCTGATAACGCAATATTTGTAATATGTATATTTTTATCAGGAAAAAAAAATCTTTGGTTTTTAATATCACAAGTGTTTATTATTATAAAATTAGACAAAGTTGCATAATATTAACCTACTAACTAAAATAATTATTAATTAAATCTTGTCGAACCTGAGTATCATTTATAGGATGAGAGTTAGGGATGTTTTGCACCTCAAATGATATATTTTGGTTAGGTATATCTACCTCAGGCTCAACATCCTGTAAATTTCTTTGTCTGCAGATGTTATGCAGTACAGCGGTGGCAATTATAACTGATTGGGTAGTTTCTAGGGAAAGTCGTATTTTCAAAGAGAGGACAGGAAATCTTCTTTTCCATACCCCAAAGCACCTTTCTATAGTATTCCTAGATCTTATATGAGCAGAATTGTACCGTTCTTCACTTTCTGTTTGTGGGTTCTGTAAGGGTGTTAGGAGATATGGCTTGCAAGGATATGCTGAGTCCCCAATCAGCCACCGATTTCCATAAGTGCCATTTTCACATTGAGCTCGAAGCTCAGAATTATTAAAAATTGTGGCATCATGTGCAGATCCTGGCCAACGGGCCACAACATTCATAAGCCTCAATTGTGCATCACACACACCCTGAACATTGAGTGAAAACACTGACTTCCTGTTCCTGAATTCTTCACCTATATTTGAATTAGGTGATTGCATCAAGATATGTGTACCATCAATAGCACCCAATATACGTGGAAATCCTGCAATATTATAGAAATCTTGTTGAGTGTTATCGTGAATGAACACATAGTTTGAGTACAGTCTTGCAATTGCTGCTGAAACATCCTTCACAATTCGTCCTGCCGTGGATTTCGAAACACCTATATAGTCGGCTACAGATACCAACATTGTGCCCAAGGCATAAAACCTGAGGGTTAGGAGCAGTTGGTGCAGGGGTGAAACTCCATGATTTCTGCAAAATGAAGGGAATGACTATTACACAGGGGCACAGTATGAATATAAGTAGTATTTAAAAATAGATATTCTTTCTTTAGGCAACAAGCGAAAACATATTTTATGTGCACTAACCTTTTTGAGGTTACTCTTATAAATGGATATATTTCAGACAACAAATCATTTACGGCACTTTTGTTTAATCTAAATCTGTATATAAAATCATCATCTAGATAATTGTCCATGTAATTCACTCTCTCTTTATATGATCGAATTCGGCCGCTAATTTGTATATCATCGTCATTATCCCAGTCTGAAAATTGTTCCAGTAACTCAAGATCACTTTCACTTGATTCCGACATATTTTAGATAAATAAATGAACACTTATGTGCACACAAACGAAATAAATACAATAGCTAATAGGTCCTATATGGTCTTATCCACAGAACATTAAAAACAAATAGAAGTGCTATAATGTCATAATTACTATGAAAACCAGTGTCGCCAAACCCACACATTTAAACCGATAGTTATACAGTACACTACAAGTAAACTATGCCTTTGATTGGACAGCTTAATTTGAGTAAAAACTGACTTAGGTTATAAATTCAGCATTTCAATATGTACCCTAACGCACAATGTTACGGTTTATTTTAGTATAACATCCCTAGGTATATTAGCTGTTTTTTTTCTCATTGCACAGAAATTCCAAATTCGAAAACATTCAGCTACTCCACAACAGAGGGCGTTAGTTTTCGATAGATATAACTTTGAACCTCAACACATAGAGATAAGGTTGAAATTTGTGTCACTCAACATTAATGACATTAACTTGATGTTTATCTGATGCTATGCCCTGAGGGATGTCAGCCTTGTTATCGATAATTCACAAATAAATATTTTTTGTGTATTTTTTTTTTCTTTCTTTTATATGAGTATAGTATAATGTGTCACATTTTGGAGTATGTTTGTTACTACTAAGTACGTCTTTTTATATTATTATTATTAAATAAAAAACGGAATAGAATAGTATTAATCTATATTTACAAAATACAAACAGAAAATATGCATTATTTTAAATCTTGGAACTGCCGTAGGTTTGCTGTATCGGTGGCCTTTGTTAGACCGCTTAGTGCTGTTCGGCATCCAGTTAACTCGTCACGTTGCATTTATCCATTTCTCTTTTAAATTAGCCTCTTTGGGAAATCTATAAATAAATTGGACAAATGAAAGCTAAGGAAAAATAAAATAAAATTTAATATTTATAATTTTTGTCTTTTCTAAAGTATCGATACTGTCGATATGCGCCACAAGCATCACTAAAGCGACATTCGTTTGTTTATTGCAATAATATTCCAGAAAGTCTTGTTTGCTGTTCAATCTATAATAGCACTAATTTATTACAGATTAAGGTTCATTTTGACTAGATATTTGTATACAATTTTGACAAATTACAAGCGAAGTTATAACATAAAATATTATATGTAAAATAAATAAAAATAAGACTTACCGATGGTATGAAATGCCTCCATTGCTGATATTATTTCGTCTGCTATCATTTTTGCACTCTAATACCGAACAACACGTCCTAATTATTGAATAAATATGGAAAAAAGGTTTGACAGCTGACAACCGACTCGAATATTTTTCTGCGCACAACTGAGAGCAAGTTAGGTGATCTTACCTTACCAGTGACACGTGGGCCACGCCCACATCACACTTCTATCTACTTTACTGTTCTGTGGTCTTATCCCTCAAAATCGGCAGATATCACGATCGATTACTAGAGGTAGCAAAACTTACTGGCTGATAGCTGTCAAAACGTTATTGGGACGCTCAAATAGACAAATTCATAGAGAAATCTACCTCTAGTAAGCAGTTAGTCCTCCAGACGATAGATAGCGATCAGAGATAGGTTAGCTTATCGCTAGTAAGGTTATTGGGACGCTAAAAGAAAAGATAGATAGCATTTTCTATCTTTAGTAGGGTCAAACCGAAGATAGATAGGATATTGGGAACGGCCATAAAGCGACATTCGTTTGTTTATTGCAATAATATTCCAGAAAGTCTTGTTTGCTGTTCAATCTATAATAGTACTAATTTCTTACGGATTAAGGTTCATTTTGACTAGATATTTGTATACAATTTTGACAAATTACGACAAGCGAAGTTATAACATAAAATATAATTAAAATAAATAAAAATAAGACTTACCGATGGTATGAACTGCCTTCATTGCTGATATTATTTCGTCTGCTATCATTTTTGCACTCTAATACCGAACAACACGTCCTAATTAATGAATAAATATGGAAAAAAGGTTTGACAGCTGACAACCGACTCGAATATTTTTCTGCGCATAACTGAGAGCAAGTTAGGTGATCTTACCTTACCAGTGACTCGTGGGCCACGCCCACATCACACTTCTATCTACTTTACTGTTCTGTGCATCTGACAGATAATTATGAGAAAGCACCATAGACAACTACATATTATAAGCATTATACAAATATTAGTTTCAAAAATTATTATTATATATAAATATAATTATATAAAATTATGTTCAAGAGTTAATACTCACAATAAATAACAAATTTAAAGGAACCATATCATTTATTAGCTCAATGTATGTATTGTAGAGAACAAAAAAAAATGCAACACTAATATAATATAAAAGGCTACTTTCTAGCTCTCTTACATTAAAATTTAAATGTCTTTTACACATACAACCACTACACATTTATTATAAGTGCATAGTTAAAATAAATAATTTATTTTAAAAAATGTTTCCAGACTTATATACTAACCAATGAAAATTTTCCATAGCAGCAGGATAATATGCCTAATAAAAAAAAGATATGTCATTTATTATTGTCACTTATTAATTTTAATTGGTGGCGAATTTTTATGTTCGATAATACTAAGCCTCATTAATAAACTTAACTGTATCCATTTCCTTTGTAACTAATTACTTATACAAAGCTATAACAAAATCATCAAAAGATGAACAATGCACCAAAAATAAAGACTACACAAAATTATACAATACTTTATGACTAAAACTATTCTTGCTAAGATAGAAATAATAATTTCATAACAAATACTTGTAAAAATATTATCTCACTCAAATAATTATAAAAATAAATTATTATTATTACAAACTTATCACTACACTCAAAAAAATATAAATTAATGCAATAACATCTCAAGTTAATTCAAAATAAGCATTTTTTCTTAGTTGTACTATTTATTATCTATAGAGAATAATAAACAAGAGCAATCATAGATTTAATTCCCTGATTCATAAGAGAAAGCAACCTATATTATTAATGCATTTAAAGAAAAAAAATTTTTTTAATTTTTTTTAAATGAGTCATGATCTTGCATTAATAAATTTGGAATCAAGGATGGACGAATAGGACTAGTTAACTTTTGTACAAAACTATAAATTTGCATCTATATATAATGTCATGTAAAATTGTTCATAATAAAAATTTACAAATAATTTAAATAATGTCCTATAATATTTATTTTATTTTTTATTTTTTTATTTACTTTGTTCATGAATCACTTTGTAGTTTCGATTTATTATTTTAAATTATTCCATGCATGTATTTTTATACAAGACATAATATAGTTTATATTTAAAACTTCTAATACTATAAGACTTTATTCTTAGCAACTTATTTTTAATATAGATATATTTCGAACGATTGAACTTTAAGTAGTGAATAAGTAGAACATCATTGGTAATCCATTAAAAGGTGAGATCAAAATTTTATAAATTTTAAATGATTCACCGCGGTGGTTCTTTCTGCTGCTGCTCTCGGCGTTGTTTGGCGAAGCGGGCGCGCAACTTGATAATCGTCGTGTTTGATAGTGTTCCAGGTACTTTGAATATAGACTGAAAATAAAATTTTAATATTATATTAACTTTGGCACATATAAAAAATATTTATGGTTCTTAAGACATTTGGAATTAAAAATGTTGCGGATGTTAAATCGCAAAGCCAATTGATGTTTTTATGTCCTGTATGGTTTGACTGTACCATATTGTTTAATGATATGTTTGAAACATGAGTTTTAACTTTTAACACATGAAGAATTAAATATAATTGTGTTTATAATTAATATAAATGGTCTATTATGTAAATATCATAAAATTATGAACTAAACAGTAAAAGTGATATCTCTGAAAAGTACCTGCATAAATTCATGACAGTGTAAAGCACTGGCATTCTTCACAATAGCTTTAAAACATTCTGCCAGTGACGTGAAATCATTGCATGCCATGATTGAATCTCTGTTTGTTTTTATCAATGTAATGCATACTCTAAATAAAATTTTAGAGCCCTCATAAAACAAACAATCCCAAATCCTTAATACTGTCTCTATTGGCAGGACCTCAGCGAATAAACATACAAACCATTTTGTAGTTATAACTGCCCAGGGTAAACCTAAAATTGTAATAGACTTTTAGAAAAGTATTTAAAAATAAAAGTTCATAAAAGCTTTGTTTATTTATGAATCATTATTTTAACTAAAGATGCTGCTATTTTTAATAGTACTTATAAATTAATTTTAATCTGATAAATGATATTGGATATATTTCATTTCTTATCAAAAATAATTATGGTAGTTATGTGATTTACATTCAATGAATTATCATAAAAAATATTTATTACAACCAAGTATTGATAAATAAAAACAATCTAGTTGATAAAAGTAAAGCATCAAGAGTCGAGACACCACTGATAACATAAGTGTATCAATTATCAATACCTAAGTTTATCACATGCTGGTGAACATCAGGTGCCTTTGATTTTACCAACTCAGATAAAACCTCAATGTCAACTATGAGGCCATCCATTGTCTTTGTATAGTAATCAGGAAGTATTTTTTCCACCAGCACTTTTAGAAGCCAGAATGAGGTTTCTTCACTTTTTGTTGCCAATAATAATAGACCTAGAATTCAAGGAAACACAAACAAAATTAACTATCATAAAGCTACTTAGAATTGTAAATAGTTTATTATTAGTTCTTTTAGTGTGACCTTCATACAAATCATGATCTACAGACAATTAGCAATAATTATTAATCAATCATAACATGCAAATGGAAACTTGAAAGTCAAGCATAATTTACAATCTAATCATTGTATATCAAGTAATGGTGGTAAGTGAATTATTGTGATTCTTGTAATTACTAACCGTTGCAGTAATTATAAAATGATAAACAATTTTTAAATAAAAAGGGAGGTATTTTAGTTTGTGTCTGATTATAAATATACAATGTTTTTTTTTAATATTAATGAAAAATTGTAAGGAAACATACCAGCTATATAGTTTAATCCTTGGCAATACCCAACAACTCTATTGTTATGGGCATAAGCAATCAGTACATGAAACAAATGTGTTTGATGGTTGGCTTCTTTTGTAAAGTAAATATTATCAGGAAACGTCCGAGGTAAGTCAGTTTTCACAAGATCTACGAGTTCCTTTTCAAATGGCTGATCCAATATCTTGTGGTATAGGTCTGGAGACTGTTCCCTCATTATATCAGCTTCTGAGATTGCCATCCATACTGATGGTCGATGCTCACCTGGCAGTTTAAATATTTAAATTAAGTATAACAATTGACTAAATAAAAAAACATACAACCAAACTGTTATATTTAACACTTTACTAACAATGTTGCGTGCTTTAGTGCTATCGTGATAAATAAATTTTAGTTAATGTTACAAAATAATTGAGAAATTTATTAATATCAGCATAATCAAAAACAATGCATGGAATTAGTTTGCTATACAAAAAGGTACTTACTCGGAATCCCTTTACGCACGTATCTTTTAACTGTGTTCGTGCGTTTGACCGACTTTCCTTCGCCAAGCAATATGGACCATTTTTGCGCTCTCGACGCCAAGACCTTTAGATATACAGACATAAAATCTTCATAGCTTGCATAATCAAAATCTTCGTGTCTTTCAAAACCATATTCGTCAATTGCACTGAAACATGAAAATAAAAGTATATTTTTTTACTTGGTTCATGTTAATTAATTAATGAAGACCTATAGCATACCTGAAATTAGACTGAGCCATATTGATATATGTACTTAAATTACAAATTAAATAGAAGCAGCATAATTTGTTCTGTGATCAAATAAAATGCGCTAAAATAAAAGTTACGCCCCCAAATTCATCGCCGTACCACAGACTAATAATAATATACTACGTATACAAGCCGTACACAAAATTTTCATGAATGAAAACCAAATATCCCACATGACAATAAATCAAAGTCTAATCATTTTTTTTTTTTTTTTTTTTCTTCTTATGGCAAGAAGATAACCATTTGCCAGTGTCAAGTAAAAGGTAGGGAAACTATACACGGGAAAATAGGGTAGGACGATGCAAGGTGATCAAAGGAGTTTAGGCCAAAATTAATAATACTTACATTATATTAATACATATTTACATAAACTAAATAGATTAAATGGAAATTAATGAACATTACAATTTAATGTTATTGCTAAATATAAAA
This sequence comes from Colias behrii, assembly GCA_029959065.1. Classification (NCBI taxonomy): domain Eukaryota; kingdom Metazoa; phylum Arthropoda; class Insecta; order Lepidoptera; family Pieridae; genus Colias; species Colias behrii. Next base: position 10,724,326 of record JARWMC010000002.1, read on the forward strand.
TTAGATATATTACTTACAAATTTTTGAGGGTACATAAATAGATAGGACATACGAGTAGGAAGAGGAACATTTGAGGATATTAAGGAATTATAAAAGGAAGAATGGTCGTATAGAGAGCAAGAGAAAAATATGTGGTCTATATTTCCCTCATCCTCTCCACATTCGCAAACTTCAGTATTTAATACACCAATTCTGGCTAAATGACTAGGAATACACGTATGTCCAATTCTCATACGACTTATTGAAGAAATCACTAACTTATTCGCTTCAACACCAACAAACCAAGGCTTTATTGGAATTGTCGGTTGAATTCTATAATAATTCCTACCCTTACACTGTCCAGTATCTGCCCAGACCGAATTCCACGCTTCAAAGAGATATCGCTTCGATAATGTTAAGAGATCATGAGAATAGTTCATGTATGGATACATATCTCCACACTGCACCGCATCTTTGGCCAATCTATCAGCCCTATCATTTCCTTGGATTCCACAATGGCTTGGAATCCAAGCAAAAGTTACCAGTAAACCTAGATTAATACATTCAGCTAATTTATTTTTGATTTGAAAAATAAGAGGATAAAATGGTCTATTATAAAAAGAATATTTATCTAAGCATTGCAGAGAACTCATTGAATCAGTAAAAATTACAGATTTAGGTAGCTTCATTAATTTAATATATTCTAACGCTTTCAGGAGCCCAAAGCACTCTCCAGTAAAGACTGAAGACTCCGGCGGTAGCTTGATCTTTTGTATTATCTTAAATTGAACGTGAAATGTACCAACTCCAACACAACTATCAGTCAAGGTTTTAGATGCATCAGTAAAAATATGATGCCAATTACGCCACTCCTTATGAACATTAAACCTAAAGTTTACATTTGCATCTATATCATGTTTACTGATTCCTATATTGTACTTTATAATTGGTTTGATCAAAAGGCTCTGGTAGTTATAAGCAAAAAGCGGTAAAACTGGGGACTGAAAAATATTGGTTGACATTGAAATGAATTTACGGTAACTTATAATTAAGCAAGGTATAGATTTATTTTTCCAGAATGAAGACGTACGAATTCGATCGTTTAACATTTTTAACTTGTTTATTAATGGATGGTTGGTGAATTGTACTATACGGAACAAAAATCTATCAGATAAATATTGCCTTCTGATCTTCAGTGGAGGATCTCCACATTCGACCTGAAGGGCGTTTATGGGACTCGATTTCATAGCACCTAAAACAATCCGGAGGGCTTTAGCTTGAATTTTATCCAACTTGTGAAGAGCAGTTATATTTCCACTTTCTAATAAAAACGTTCCGTAGTCTAGGATACTTCGAAGCAAGGCATTATATACTAATTTCATACAAGAAGGATGTGCACCCCACCAAACCCCAGAAAGACATCGTAACATATTTAAAATATTTTCACATTTTGTACAAATGTAGTCGATGTGAAAAGTACCTGTCATTTTACTATCTAAGATAATACCTAAAAATTTTGCATGATTTTGAATTGGAATTTGTTTATTATTATAAGTGACACAAACCTTAGGAACTATTCGCTTTTTTGTAAACACTACTGCAACGCTCTTATCAATAGAAATATCCAAACCATTTTGATCCATCCATCGATTAAGATCAGCAAGACCATTATTTAACAAAGTACTGGCCGTCTCTAATCTTGAATCAACAGTGTACAATACCAAATCATCAGCATATTGAAGGACGTTAACATAACTACTTAATAAATTTTCTAGGTCATAACTATAAACATTATATAAAATAGGACTTAGAACTGACCCTTGTGGAAGACCTTTACTGATAGAACGGATAATACTCACTGAGTCGTCAACATTACAAACAACATGTCTTTCTTTTAATATATTTATAATAAAATTAACCAATAAAGCAGGTATGTTCAGTTTATAAAGTTTATTCTGGAGAATTGAGATTACTACATTGTCATATGCCGAACGAATGTCCAAAAACGCGGCAATAACTTGTTGATCATTTGAAAAAGCTAAATTTATATCCGTAGTTAGGATGCTGACGTTATCAATAGCGCTTTTTGACTTACGAAAGCCGAATTGCGTCTTTGAAAGAATTTTGTTGTGTTCTAGAAACCACTCCAATCGATTTTTGATAAGATGTTCTGAAATTTTGGTTAATACAGACGACAAAGCTACGGGCCTGTATGAAGACACTGCAGTGGGAGATTTATTTGGTTTTAAAATTGGAATGATTTCTTGAGATTTCCAAGACATTGGAACATTCCCAGAAATCATGATGGAATTAATAATATCAAGATAATAGTTTAAACAATTTTCAGAAAGATGTGATAGAAAAGAATATGGTATTCCATCCAACCCAGGAGCAGAATCTTTAACAGATGATAAAATACCTTTAAGTTCATCAAGTATAAACGGTGAAGCTAATAGGGAGCTATAATTATGTTCCATAGGGCAGATAATAGCAGGCTTTAATTCAATATACTCTCTTGCTGTAGACGGGGCTAAGTTGTCCATAAAATCACTCGCTAATTCCTTTGATATTATTGCTGTCTGTTCTTTGAAAGCTGATCGGAAGCGTCTAATGTTCCTCCATACTTCTCTGGAGGATGTTTCGGGCGATAAAGATGAGCAAAAAGATTTCCATCCTTCTTGTTTCTTCTTTTTAGTAGTAATCTGGTGGAATTAATAGCTTGTGAAAGAATTTCAAAATTTATTTCGGACATATCATTAGCATATATTTTTTCAATGCGCTTTCTTTCTTTAACAGCATTACTACATTCTTTATCCCACCAAGGAGGACTTGGAATTTTTGAAGGATGCATAGATTTGTGGGGTAAAGTTTTATCCGCTGCATCAATCAAGATCTTGGCTAAATTTACAGAACAAAACTCTTCATTACTTGCATTAATTTTAGGTAACTCTTTAGCCTGGAGATCGACCTCTTCTTTAAACTTATTCCAGTCTGCATTATGGAGCTTATACCTCAAACGAGGCTTTTTGCTTATATTATGTATATTGTTTCCTATGGGAATGGTCATTAACAGGGGAAAATGATCACTACCAAATGAAGTTGCTAGCGGACACCAAGAAATATATGATGCTAATCCTGGAGAGCAAAGAGAGAGATCTACCGCACTAAAAATTTCGTTCGCTCGTGTACGTCTTGTTCGCTCACCTGTATTGAGCATGCATAAATTATATTTGTCAAAGATATCTAAAAATTGTGCACCGCTACTATTCGTGATACTACTTCCCCAATATTGATGATGAGCATTAAAATCACCCAGTATCAACAAAGGGGTAGAAATAGAGCTAATTAAATTTTGTATATATGTAAACGTAGAAGCAGTGTTATATGATATATAAATTGAAATGATTGAGATACTATTTTTTAAACTAATTCCAACATTATTTAAATATTTATTATTGTGAGCTGGTAATACTAAACGTTTAAATTGTATAGACTTTTTGATGAGTATGGCAGCACCACCATACCCATCAATTCTGTCATCACGAATACAAACATAACCTGGAATTCTAAAATTGAGATTTGGTTTTAGCCAAGTCTCGTTAAGAGCGATTATAATAGGATCATGCTTATTTATAATATGAATTAAATCCGATTTCTTAGGAATTATGCTCCTGCAGTTCCACTGTATTATTCTGGAATCCATTATTATTACTTATGCTATCAATTAACTTATACAAAGTGGCAACGTTGGACGGTTTTAATGTTTTATTTTTTAATAAAGTGTTTATCAAAGAAGTTATAATATCCATAATCTGAGATGTTTCGGTTTCATTATGGACCACTTGATATCCGCAGCCATTTTCAGGCGTAGGAATCTGAGCTTGTCTAATAATATCATTATGAGCAGCTTTGTCATAACCCTTTATAGACTTAGGAGGCAATTTAGGTTTTAAATGAAAAGTTTTTTTGTATGATGAATTTGTGTTATTAACACTTATTCTGTTTGGGGTTGAATTAGAAAAGGGTGCCATCAATACCTCGCCATATGATTTTGTAATTTGTGGGTAAAATTTACTTGCCTCACCGTAAGAAATATTTTTTTGAGCCATACATATTTTGATATCCTTTTGCCGTTTATACTCAGGACAGATTTTGTTAGAAGCATAATGGAAACCAGAACATAATAAGCAAGACGCACAATCTTCTTCTACCGTACAAGTGTCGCCTGTGTGGTCTTGACCACACTTGTAACACCTAGGTTTGGATCGGCATATATTTTTAGTGTGACCATATCTACAACATTGATAACACTGGATGGTAGGGAAAATATATAAGTTTACGGGCAAAGAGTTATAACAAACATAGACACGCTCAGGGAGAACTTGTCCGTCAAATGTTATAACGACTGATTGTGTAGGTTTCCAAGAAATAGTACCATTTACATTAACTTTATAATTTATCCTTCGGACCTTAATTATTTTACCACAACCTACTGGGGTGGACACATATTCTTTTACTTCCTCGGGGGACCATTCGGATGGTATGCCTTTAACAATTCCAATTCTGGTAATATTGAATGATGGAATTTTTGCACTAAGATTAAAACTACTCAAATTTTTATTTTTGATGAACTCATTAGCATCCTGTGCTGTTGTGAAAGCAACAATGCATCGGTTTCTGCCTATTTTTTTAATGCTACCAGATACAATGTTTTTAATGTTATTATTCTTTAAAAACCTTCCAAAAGTAATTGGATGCAGAGTGGAGCCATCGCCGGGTGATGTTTCAGATCTCTGTACATGAACAATATAAGGATAGGAATCTGAAGGTACATATTCACACCGACTATCTTGTAAAGCAACAGAGTCATGTAATTTAGTATTATCATTAGGTCTATTTAGTTTATCACCAACATCAATATTTTCAGTGATCATTGATTCATTTGAATCTTTTGCATGCTTTCTATAACGACGTTTCTTTGGAGTACTCTCCAAATTCAGATCTAGGCATGTATTTGCAACATTTGGGATAGTAATGTAACTAGCTACCTCAGGACCGGGGGTAACCAGTCCTGGGGGAACAGGATCCGGAGGATCGTTCATAGAACAATCAGTCCGAACCTTACCTGAAGAAATTTAACTTATTACATACTAAGTATTAATTAAATATATAAAAAACTTACCTATATAAACACTAACTATACTAAATTAATAAAAATAAACAATATATACAAAACCAAACTCCACTGATCATATAAAAATTAATTATTTTAACTCAGCCAAATAAAATTACACCCGCTTCATTCGAAGTTTCCCGCGCTTTCAAGTCTAATCATAGTCTAATTAATTTTTTCTGACATTTGTCACTGTCAAACCAGTTTATAGATTATAAATGTGCATGTGATGTGCATAGATTGAATGAAAGAATTTTGTGTGTGACATTACCTAAATACTTACCTAAATAGCGCTTAATTTCTTAATTATGTTGCTGAAAACGCCTTCAGAATATCATTAATTATCATAATCTACAGAATGAACCTAGAGTACTGGTACGAACGGATATAGTATTTTACTGTGGTATTTTAATCACAATTCACAGAACCAACACAGAACAGTATGTATAATAAAGTTTATTGTCATCAGTGTTGCCAACATAGTGGATTTTCCACTAAATCTGGTGGTTTTGGCTTGCTTTTTAGCGGACAAATATTGACTTTAGTGGTTAGTGGATTTGTCTAGTGGAATTTAAGAATTTAGTATTTTTTTTCTCAAATATTGGAACGACGACTATGAACTCCACTCGTATCGTTTTTGGAGTTTAATTCCATCGTTCAGCAACACTCTTTCATCTAGTGGGTAAAACAGTCAAAAGGAAATAAATCCAAGCCACAAACTCTTTAATAAAAAATGGTTGCCTGTAAAGTCGGTTTTACGGGCGAAGATTTTACGTGACAACGTCTTTTTCTCGGTAGAATATTTATGTGCTGCGCGCGCGGCAGACCGCGGGCCTCTCTCTCGTTCGGTGACTCATCGTAACGTTACCGAGCGTTACACTTTTTCATAAGTGACTCCCAGCCGCAACCTAATTTAAGACGTTGTCACGTCAAAAATGGCAGTAAATTATCGGGGACGGAAACGACTCATCTGAAGATGACTTATTAATATAATTTCATTATTTTTGTTACATAATGTGTAATTTTAATGTTATTTCTCCAATAAACGTATCTTTTAAATATTGTTTTCTTTCGCGATGAACAAAAATTTGCTAAAAATAAAGTTGGTGGAAAAATTAGCGATTTTTTAAACTGGCGCGAGTTTTGTTAGTGGATTTCTGGTGGTTTCAGAGGTCGCTTCTGGTGGGTAGCTTGATACTTCGGTGGCAACACTGATTGTCATTGTCAACAGCTGTCAAGTGTCATATTTGATAACAAATCCATTTGTGATTTCGTGTAAAATGTTGATTAAAAATAATTCAAATTAAAGTTTAATAAATTCTTTAAATATATATTTAACAATCGGGTTAGCAAATCACAAAGCTAATTTCAGTGTTAAAAATTATTTTCGAATAACTTGCGTTTGACTACATTTTGCAACTAGTGTTTGGATTTTTGTCTATAAATTCCTAGTAGTGATGGGTCCGCCTCCAGTGGTAACTGGTATATCACCTAAAGAAGGGCCCCCTGGTACCAGAGTAACTATAAGAGGCGAATTTCTAGGAACAAGTGCAACTGACTTAATAGGTACATCCTGAATTTAATTTTATTTGTGCCCAAATCCTATCATTTGTGATATCTACGAGGAAACTGGACAAATTTCGTAAATAAACAAATAAAAAAATATGGTAACATGGCTATGATTACAAGTTCAATAATCTGGTAGGAAATATCTTCTAGGTCTGAAAATATGTGGATGTGATTGCTTGCTATCTGCTGAATGGAAAAGTCGAAATAAGATTGTAGCAAGATCTGGGCCTTGCAAAGGAAGAGGAGATATTATTGTCACTACAAGATCTGGTGGGGAGGGTACTTCTACTGTTCAGTTTAGAGGTATGTTTTGTCATTTGTCTCAAACTTAAACATTTATTTATTCAATTAGACTTCATCTAGAAGCACTTTTGAAACATCATTACATATTATTTACATTTACCACCAATCTGTGTGTCTTGCCTTGCTAGTATTTAAACATTTCCCTGACTGCAAGTACTTAATATAAAAATCTAATAATTGTTAAAATGTAACTTTTCCTGTTAAGATACAATAAAAATTTTTGTTGTTGAAATATCTAATTTGCTGTATCAAATGTAAATATTGTAAAAATAAATATTATAAAATATTAAAAAAATATTGTAAAATCACTATTTATTTATATAATTAATATCTGAACTAATAACACATTCATTTTTAGGTTACCATGAGTCAATAGGACCAGTAAAGGAGAGTGCAGTATGGGTGGAGGAAGCTGCCCCCCCAGCACTACCGTGGGGGAGACGGCCCATGTCTCCCACAGCATATACCCCACCTGACCCGTTGGGGCTCGCTACTGAGGGGGATGATTGTAAGTTTCCTGAAGAAGAGCTTAATGAACTGTTTCCAGATGGGTAAGAATACTATAATCCTTTTATTATTATATTAGAAGACTATTTATATTGAAATCACAACCACTTAAGGAGACGAAGTAGATCATAAAGAAATATCAAATGGTCTATACTGCCATCAAAAGAAAAAGCACATCTAGCATTTTGGTGGAACTGAGATAATTGGGTTTAAAGTTTTTACCATATTCTGCTTCATAGCGTAGAACCGCGTTAAAACCACTTACTACAAAGAAAAGGCATATAATTGACTGTGGGCAGAACTGGCGCGTTTCGACCGAACCCTGCCCTCCTTTCCTCACCCCTAATCGCAAATAGTTAAAAGAAAAGGCACAACTCGTTATTTGTGCCTTTTATACGTTAATTAATTGAAACATGCAAGGATCTTTTATTAAGTAGACAGGGCACATCTGGCCACACATCTGGCATTTGAGCCTTTTCTTTGTGTTATGTTGTAGATGTGCCTTTTGAAGTAGTTTTTAGTAAAAATCTGTATGAAGTAAAGTCACATCTACGTATATATGTGCCTTTTCATTGTAATTAAGAAAAAATTGTAGTAAATGTGCCTTTTAACACCTTTTAATTACATAAAACGAAAATATTTGTGTCATTTGTGCCTTTTTATCTCCGAATTCCTTGGAGATAAAATTCTACAAAAAATTGAGCAGATGCGCCTTTTTTTCCTGATTCCAAATATATATATAACTCAATTTTTCAAAAAATGTTAGTTGTGCCCCTTTTTCTTTCGACGGCAGTATATTATATTATGTCTTATCAAATAATTTTTAGTACATTTTTTATAACACCTAAGTTTTTAAGTCTAGACTTAACGTTTATATAATATGTTGCCTATGTCGGCTTCAATACAAAATAAGATGAGTTCAAGGTTATATGAAGACATTGTAGTGTAAAAAGATTATATAAATAAATATTATTAATGGACTAAATGGATGTGTAATGGACTGAATACGGGCTAAATTTAAGTGGGTTTTTATTCTAGTGTTAAATCCAATTAATAACTTATATTTTTATGAACATGTCTTTCTAAGTTCTGGCAAGATGTCTGAAGAAAACTTTCAACCTGGCTGGTACTTGCTGGAACATCATAGTAATACTTCATTTGAAGACTTGAAGGCAGGGATGGTGTTTCTACAGAGAAAAGTATGAAGTTTACATATTATTCTGTAATATTTTTTTTACTCATACGAAAAAAAAGTCCTAAAATATACAAAATATTTTTTAAAGTGAAACTTTTATTACATCGTCTCAAACTTTTTGGTCTGTGTAGCGCATGTCGCGTGACGGTCGAACCGCACGATAATTATCGTACAAATACGATAATTTTGTGCCTAAGTTTCACTTTTACCGTGGTTTCATAAAACCACACAACATTTTTTTTCATTTTTTTTTAGGTGGAAGGTCAAAAGGAAGGCCAGCTTAGCTTTCTGAAAGCGAACACTGGGGCTGTAATGGATCAACTGGATCGTCTTGTTCTTCTGAAGAACATGTATGAAGAGGATCAAAGAAAGAATGGGAAAGAACCACTGCCAAGCTTACAGGCAGCCATTGAAGGTTTTAAAGTTACAATAATTTTATCAACACTGCCTTAAAAACAATCCTTGAATAATGAAGACAATATTATGTACTACAATTTGCTATTTTTTTTTATTAATTTACATGTTTTCACTGTACATTTACAATATATTTAACTTTGCTTATGCTAGCCAAGTATGATCTGAAAATATTTTTATTATTCTCTAATATATATGCATTAATATGCAATATGCTATTTTTAGAATCAATAACATTAGCGGACTCACTTTTCTCCGAAATATTATCCCGAAAAGAGAACGCAGATAAGACGCGAGAGGCGCTCTCGCTTCTGACGAGGCACAAGTTTTTATTCCAACTACCCGCATCCATCGATAGAAATATTCGAAAAAAGGAATACGATTTAGTTGTTAACGACTATACGCGAGTTAAGAACTTGTTTGGCAATACAGATGTAAAGGTGATATAATTAAATATGTATATAGAATTTTTTTCAAACTATTTTTTTTAATAGGTATGAAGTTATAATTGTATGCTGTTCTTTTTTTTTAGCTTTTCCAAAAAATCTTAGATGAAATCGATAAAAAGATCGAAGATTTGAAAGAAAATTTGTTTGCGCGCATGAAAACAATGCCATGTAATGTCCAAGAACAAACAAAATACATAAGGTATGCTTTAAAACTAAAAAAAATTAAAACTCCGAAAAAAAAAAAACAATTGTAAATGTAATGAACGAAATTTTAAATGTATTTTTTAGATTGTTAATAAGTTTAAATTGGGATGGTGATGCAGCATGGATTGCAATCACAACACGAAAAGATTACCTCATGAGTCTTATGAATAAAGTGAAAGACCATTTTAAACAAAAGGAAGATCAAGAGATAAGTGAAAAAGGTAACTTTTTAACATGCAAATTTCAAACGCCATTTTATTATTTTTTGTATCAAATTGTTATTTATTAATAATTATATGTACTGTAATACATATCTGAACTACTAATACACAGTAAATAATTTCTTATATGAACAAAAAAATTGGTTGTCTGTAAAGTCGGTTTACTGACGATAGTTGAACGTGACAACGTCCGATTGTGCTTCTTTGTCGCTCGTTCCGCGCTCTCGCTTGCACTTCAAGCCTTACATGGAACGCCTCAGAGCGAGGTAACGCCGCATGAGTCATGTTTTTTCGTGCGTGCAACCGGCTCTATCGAATTATAATAGACAATAGACAATAGACAATAGACAAACATTTATTCACAAAAATAACACATTATTACAACTGACAATCACAATACTTAACATAGAAAAAAAAATACAAAAAACACAAAACACATATGACAATTTAATACATAATAAATAAATAAGTAAATAGGTTGCTAATAAGTGTTATGGCTGTAAAAGGGTCCTGGCTCAGCATATGTCATGAGTCGGCTGACTCATGACGCTGTTTATTCTGCCAGAACCCAGAAGGCAGATGGAACCAAAAAAAGGAAAAAAAGAAAAAACTTAAACAAGAAATAAATAAAAAATAATGTAATAGGCAGTATAAATAGATATAATATAATATTATTTAATATGGTATTATTTACAAAGATTTAAATGCAAGGATGAAAGAAAGTTGGTATATACATACACACACATACATTTTAAAAGTCACAAGAAGATCAGGACAGAAGAGTAATTAAAAAAATAATGTTTATACAAGTGTAATATGGAATGAATAATAAGAGGGATACAAAGATAGATACAGTGCGGCTTACGGGGAAAGAAGCTGAAGCGACATGAGATACTTTTTGTATGCACGTCGGAAGCTAAATTTAGTCTGCAGACATTTAATAGGAGGTGGTATATTGTTCCAGCATTTGGTAGCAGCGTATCTGAAGCTCCCACGAAATGCTGCAGTTTTGTGTGACGGCACTGACAACTCCTTGGTTACACCCCTGACCTCATTTCTGCTTGTTTGACTTCGCCACAACAATTTAGCATAAAGGTATTCGGGCGTTTTATTTTTTACAATGTCGAACATCATACAAGCCAAGAAAAGATTTTGACGGTTCTTTATTCTCAGGTGGTTAAGAGAATTGATGAAAGGAGTTACGTGGCTACGATAAGGTATATTTAAGCAGAAACGAGTGCAGGCATTCTGCAACCTTTGAATGAGTCGCTGAGATCGTTCCAAGAGGCAAGGACCATATACGGCGACACAATAATTCAGCTTCGATAAAATGACAGCCTCACAGAGTCGAACACGCAGATCGACACTGAGGAACTCGCGAATTTTGTAAATCGTCTTAAGCCGATTTACAAAACTTTAATTACTCACTATTTCTGTGACATGTCTCTCGAAGTTAAGGCCTCCGTCGAAAACGACTCCCAAATTACGTGCAACAGCGACCTGCTCAAGTGGACACGAATCGATTGAGAGGGAAGGACTGTGCATAGATACGTAAGAGATCTGTTTTTTGGTACCAGATATTAGAAATTTTGATTTGCATGGATTAAGGCACAGAGAATTCCGCATAGACCATTCCGAGATTCGTTGAAGGTCATCATTAATGTTCTGTAGGCAGTCATGAACACAAGAACTGTTTATAGGGAGATATAATTGCAAGTCATCGGCATATAGGTGGTAATTACACTTCTTTAAACAGTTTGCTATGTCCGCTGAGAACAAGATGAATAGCAAAGGCCCTAAAATGGATCCCTGCGGAACTCCTCTTGTGACAGGATACAACGCTGATGAAACATGAGATCCATCGGACTTAGTGATACTTGTTGGTAACGGTTATAAATATAAGAATTGAACCAGGATACACAGTTCTCATCAAATCCATAGAAAACAAGTTTAGATAGAAGAAGAGAAAAGTTGATGGAGTCGAATGCTCTGGAAAAATCGAGCAGGGCAATAATTGAGGCATGGCCAGAATCACGAGCATTTAAAAGATTGTCCACGACATCTAGAAGAGCGGTGCTGGTACTACGGCGCTTTCGAAAGCCAGATTGATAGGCAGGAAAGATGTTATAAGATTCACAGTACTTACTCACTTGAGCATGGACAACCTTTTCAAGAATTTTGGACATAAATGGGAGGATGCTGATTGGACGAAGATCTTTTACCGTCGATGGATTATTCGTTTTAGGAATAGGACGAATTAGAGCTGTTTTCCACTGAGAGGGGAAAACTGAAGAGGTAAGCGATCTATTTATTATAGCTGTTATGGCACTAAGTGAATAAGGGAGCGTAAGGATTAACATATCTCTAGATATCCCATCTATTCCCTGAGCGTTAGATTTAATATCCAGGATGACTTTACCAACGTAATAATCGCTGACGGGGACAAAACTAAACTTATTTTCGCCAAAGCGATTACTGGTTAAGAACCTGAGGTCTCTCTCCTCTACTTGATTAGATCCCGGAACATTTAGAAAATGCTCATTAATACCATCAGCGTCGCATAAATGATCAGGGAGATACGAGCCGCATTTGAAATTCGGAAGTACCGTTCTTTTTAAATTTTTCCACAAAGCTTTAGAATTTTTAAGGTTTGAGTTAATATTTTTGTCAAAATAAGCCTTTTTTTCTGAGTATAAAGTTACATTTGCTAGCCTTTTTAAAGATTTGTAATCCTCAAATCTGTTTTTGTCCTTAGTTTTTCGGTATCGAGTGTGGGCATTGTCGCGTAACCACATCAAATATCGAAGATTAGAGGTAAACCACGGAGCAAACCTATCTCTTAACGTAACGGATTTAAGAGGCGCGTAGGTATCATACAAAGTAACTATATGCTGATTCAGCAAATTAACCATCGCCTCCACATCAGCCATTCGCACTATTTCATTCCAGTGAATGTTATTTAGCGACTTATTAAATTCATCCACATTAATATCCTTTAATGGTCTGAAGGAAAACCTCTTGATAGGTGGCTTATCTTTTTTAAATTTAAATTCAGAGACAATGAACGCATGGGCTCCGAGGTCAGGTATGTAGTCAACGGTTACACTATCGGTAGTTGCATCACTACAGATGACATCTATAAGAGACTCACTATGGGAAGTAAAGTGGGTCGGTTCACCAACACAATTTTGTAGTTTTAACGAACTCAAAAAATTTTGCAAACGAAGAGTATTTCTATCGACAGGGCATAGTAAATTGATATTAAAGTCTCCAAGCATGATAAGGTTATCTATATATATAGACTAAAGGATGAGATAGATTCAGTGAGTGCATCAAAGAAAATATAAGACGTTGTCACGTCAAAAATCTTATATTCTCATAGACAAAGTCAGCTACAATCGGTAACGTTATAACATTGTATCACAGGTAAACGCAAAGCCCGCGAAGAGAACGAGGGCAGCTGGAGCCTGTTGCGCGCGAACTGGTGCGCGTGTGCGTGCGGCGCGCTGGCCAGCGAGCTGCACGCACTGTGGCCGCTCGCGAGGCGCTACTTCGCGGGCGAGCTCGCCGGCTGCCCCGCCGACCCGCAGCGCCAGGCGGACCTCAAGGTGAGCTTACCCAAGGGTTAAGGGAACAAAAATAGCGCGATTCTTTACAAGTCACTGAGAACATGTTGTTGATAATAATATATTTATTGTTGATAATAGGTATTATTGATATATCGCGCTCCAGATAAATGTCCACCGTCTATCAAAAAAATTGCATGCTTCTACTACCACATTTTAATATCAAAACATGTCTTTTTCACCAATGTATTGATATAGACAATTTAATTTGGAAAATAAAATCTAGTCTGTTTTCATTCTCGTTTAGCGTACATTATAATCACACGTCATGGGCGTCTTAAATTATACAGGGTGTAATCGTTAAGTGTGCACAGGCGATTATTCCGTAACTATTGCAGATATCAAAAAACTTTATACTGATATCGAAAGCCCTTTACCTAATGAGTAAAATGACAATAATAACTTTTAAAAAATAAAACGGGAAATAATCAAAAAAGTTACATTAAACACTCCCATACATTGAATTTTCCATACATTTTGTATTCAAAGCATATGTTCGAAGTGACGTCCTCGTTTTGGAATACCATTGTATTCCACATCGAACTCTGTTTACAGTTTCTATAGTCCTTTTCACCTATGATGATTCCTGTGACACTTCATTGTTTTCCGAATTACGTATTTTATGTTTAAAAAGCAAAAATAATTTTAATGCATAATATTTTTATTTTAAGGCGGCATCATTGCCAAAAATATTAAAATGAAACATCTTAAGCTACTAAAACAAAAACAGTATTGTTTAGTTTAATATAACGAAAAATAAAATAAAATAACACAAAAAATAATACCTACGCAATTCGTGTACATGAGATGGAACGTTGAAAAATTATAGAGTTGGAAAATCATATAATCGACGCCCATCTTGTGATCGTTTGTCAATCGCGTCAATCGTCTGTACGAGTCCGTCAGCTTTGTATACAAGTTGCATTTTTATATTGATACTTTACGTGGTATTCTGTTATTATTACTAATTGTTATTGTTAACTTTTTGTCGCTGTTGTTTGCTAAGATTCCTTAGTTAATTGTTGGCGAAATGCCGAAATAACTAATTTTGGTCCTTTATTCAAATCGATTTCATTTCCATATAAAATATTATCGATTATCGGAAACAATTGATACGATTTCAGTAAAGGCAATCTCTACACGTGTCAACAATCGATATGTCACAGGAATCATCGGTGAAAAGGACTATAAATGAATTTGCGAAGTAATTTAAGCACAAATTCAAAAAAAGAACCAAAATTTTTCATATTACATGTTTAGGATTGTCATATCTTATACTAAATGTATGGGAGTGTTTGGTGTAAAATTTTTGGATATTTCTCGTTTTATTTTTAAAAAGTTATTATTGTCATTTTACTCATTAGGTAAAGGGCTTTCGATATCAGTATAAAGTTTTTTGATATCTGCAATAGTTACGGAATAATCGCCTGTGCACACTTAACGATTACACCCTGTATATTCGTCAAAATTTTCAACCGAATAAAAAAACATATTGACAAAAAAATGAAATTAAAAAATAAAATAGTCAATAACATCACATCACGTAATAATTTACAGGAGATGATAATAGCCGCGGTGGAGGTGTTCTCAGAGCACATGCGCTTGTGCCTGCTGGCGGGCGGCGGCGCGGCGCTGCCCGCGGACGCGCTGCGCTCGCGGCTCGCAGCCAACCTGCGGCACTTGCGGGATGCGTACGAGTCCTTACTCAAATTGGATCTGCCTTCACAGGTATAAATTTATACATAGTGTAACACATATAGCTCCGTAAATAAAAAAATGAATATGAAATGTTGTACAAGTTACTACTGTATTATTTAATGATTTATTTTTCCTATATCCCAAGATTGCCTGGAAGAAATCGCTTTATGCGATAAGGTCGCTAAGTTATACATTTGTTTTATTATTTATGTACCTAAATTTTATTTTATTGTGCATTGACGATAAAGTGTTTTTCTGTATTCAATTAGATAACCCTTTTTGTGTTTATTATTGTTAATACAAGGTTTGTGTTTTTCCTTAACGATTGGAATAGCAGTTATGCCTATAGGAACATGTTATTATTTATTACATTAGAAATAAAAAAGTAGAAAACTTTGATGCTGTATCACTTAAAATTAAAGTGTTATATTATATCTGTATTTAATCATTATTTTCCAGCCATTAAGCATTGTGGAGAAAGTCATATTCGATTATCGTGTACACGGCATGACTGTGTTTTTGCAACGAGCGCACAAGCGAGTGAAAGGACTCGCTGATAAAGAAACTTGGAAGATTGAAGAGTTCTCTGATTATGGTGCTATCACAAATCTTGTAAGTAATATAATTTTTTTCCGTACTATTATTGGTGTTTTATAAAAATTGAATTTATTTAAAATTACTAGAATTATTTGAAATTATTCTATTTTGTAAATGAGGCAGTTTTTTGAGGAAATGTAAAAGTTATGGAAATACTTATTTGAGTAAATAACATGTACAAAAATTTCAAAAATTCTCTGTTTGAAGTCTCTATTCTGAATTTTCTGATTTATGTGTTAGTTTTTTCAAAATTTATCCAGTAAATGAATATTATTCTTAATAACGAGTGCGCCTGCGTTCGTTTATGAGGTTTAACAGTGAGAATGTACCATGCAAAGTTTCACTTTCTATCTACATAACATTCGATTTACGTTCGATTCCAGCCTAACCTTTTAGAAACGTACATGAACGATGCCCTCTCCTCGATCCACAAGTGCGTGCACAGCAGCGGCACTTATCTCCTATCCAAATAACAACACCACTAAATCTTCCAGTCGTACCTTCTAGAACTAACACTGTTATTCGATATTCCAGCCGAACCTTCTAGAAACGTACATGAACGACGCGCTATCCTCGATCCACAAGTGCGTGCACAGCAGCGGCACTTATCTCCTATCCAAATAACAACACCACTAAATATTCCAGCCGAATCTTCTAGAAACGTACATGAACGACGCGCTATCCTCGATCCACAAGTGCGTGCACAGCAGCGGCACTTATCTCCTATCCAAATAACAACACCACTAAATATTCCAGCCGAATCTTCTAGAAACGTACATGAACGACGCGCTATCCTCGATCCACAAGTGCGTGCACAGCAGCGGCACTTATCTCCTATCCAAATAACAACACCACTAAATCTTCCAGTCGTACCTTCTAGAACTAACACTGATATTCGATATTCCAGCCGAACCTTCTAGAAACGTACATGAACGACGCGCTATCCTCGATCCACAAGTGCGTGCACAGCAGCGGCACTTATCTCCTATCCAAATAACAACACCACTAAATCTTCCAGTCGTGCCTTCTAGAACTAACACTGTTATTCGATATTCCAGCCGAACCTTCTAGAAACGTACATGAACGACGCGCTATCCTCGATCCACAAGTGCGTGCACAGCAGCGGCACTTATCTCCTATCCAAATAACAACACCACTAAATCTTCCAGTCGTACCTTCTAGAACTAACACTGATATTCGATATTCCAGCCGAACCTTCTAGAAACGTACATGAACGACGCGCTATCCTCGATCCACAAGTGCGTGCACAGCAGCGGCACTTATCTCCTATCCAAATAACAACACCACTAAATCTTCCAGTCGTACCTTCTAGAACTAACACTGTTATTCGATATTCCAGCCGAACCTTCTAGAAACGTACATGAACGACGCGCTATCCTCGATCCACAAGTGCGTGCACAGCAGCGGCACTTATCTCCTATCCAAATAACAACACCACTAAATATTCCAGCCGAATCTTCTAGAAACGTACATGAACGACGCGCTATCCTCGATCCACAAGTGCGTGCACAGCAGCGGCACTTATCTCCTATCCAAATAACAACACCAGTAAATCTTCCAGTCGTACCTTCTAGAACTAACACTGTTATTCGATATTCCAGCCGAGCCTTCTAGAAACGTACATGAACGACGCGCTATCCTCGATCCACAAGTGCGTGCACAGCAGCGGCACTTATCTCCTATCCAAATAACAACACCACTAAATCTTCCAGTCGTACCTTCTAGAACTAACACTGATATTCGATATTCCAGCCGAACCTTCTAGAAACGTACATGAACGACGCGCTATCCTCGATCCACAAGTGCGTGCACAGCAGCGGCACTTATCTCCTATCCAAATAACAACACCACTAAATCTTCCAGTCGTACCTTCTAGAACTAACACTGATATTCGATATTCCAGCCGAACCTTCTAGAAACGTACATGAACGACGCGCTATCCTCGATCCACAAGTGCGTGCACAGCAGCGGCACTTATCTCCTATCCAAATAACAACACCACTAAATCTTCCAGTCGTACCTTCTAGAACTAACACTGATATTCGATATTCCAGCCGAACCTTCTAGAAACGTACATGAACGACGCGCTATCCTCGATCCACAAGTGCGTGCACAGCAGCGGCACTTATCTCCTATCCAAATAACAACACCACTAAATCTTCCAGTCGTACCTTCTAGAACTAACACTGATATTCGATATTCCAGCCGAACCTTCTAGAAACGTACATGAACGACGCGCTATCCTCGATCCACAAGTGCGTGCACAGCAGCGGCACTTATCTCCTATCCAAATAACAACACCACTAAATCTTCCAGTCGTACCTTCTAGAACTAACACTGATATTCGATATTCCAGCCGAACCTTCTAGAAACGTACATGAACGACGCGCTATCCTCGATCCACAAGTGCGTGCACAGCAGCGGCACTTATCTCCTATCCAAATAACAACACCACTAAATCTTCCAGTCGTACCTTCTAGAACTAACACTGTTATTCGATATTCCAGCCGAACCTTCTAGAAACGTACATGAACGACGCGCTATCCTCGATCCACAAGTGCGTGCACAGCAGCGGCACTTATCTCCTATCCAAATAACAACACCACTAAATCTTCCAGTCGTACCTTCTAGAACTAACACTGATATTCGATATTCCAGCCGAACCTTCTAGAAACGTACATGAACGACGCGCTATCCTCGATCCACAAGTGCGTGCACAGCAGCGGCACTTATCTCCTATCCAAATAACAACACCACTAAATATTCCAGCCGAATCTTCTAGAAACGTACATGAACGACGCGCTATCCTCGATCCACAAGTGCGTGTCAGTGAGCGGGCGGCGCGAGAGCCCGCTGCTGGCGGGGGGGGAGCCGCTCGCCGCGCTGCAGAAGCACACGCAGCAGATACTGCTCGCGTACGTCGCGGTGCTGCACAACCTGGCGCTGCAGCATGATGATGAGGTCATTTTTATTTAGTGGTTTTTTCTTACCGCATCTCTTAAAAGCGGGCCACGCATTTGCAAATGGGCCGTGGTGATCACTTACCATCAGGCGAACCACCAAATTGGTTAATCGCATTAACTTAAAAAACCAAACGGTAGTTTCTGAGAGTGGAATATTTATATTACTATAACTCAACATTTTACTTTAATTTTAGTTCGGATTTCGGAACAGTAATTTGAGTATAAATTTCGCATATCAATAAATATGTATAATGAGATAAAATATATGATTAAACTTGCAAAAACAATTTTATGATATCAGCTAAGTTACAAATCAACTAATTTTTTCTAAACCTTCAATCATGTTTACAAAACAACTTATTAAACCTTTTCGTTAACCTTCGATTGTTTTATTACTTATATTTTTTATAATTCAATATACCTACATAATTTGCAGGATTTCAACAACACAAGTCTATCAGTAGCTCTCGACCAGCGGCTAGACGAAAGCAGCGAAGGTGGCACTCGCTCGTGGCAACGGCGACTGCTCATTGCGTCCGCTAATGCACAATACACTAGGAGAGTTATACTGACCAATATCGCTACTTCGTTTGAGAAGTATGTGTATTTTGTATAGAACGATATTATGTTTTAAAACTTCATTCTAAGTGTGGATGTTGTTTTTGGTCAATTATTGATTAGTAGACTAGGTACTTGCCTTTTCGATTTTTAAACAACTAAAAATCTAAAGAGATTTTAATGGAAAATAAAAATACACTACTACTAAATTTATGAAACGCATTGATATTTTATCTCATTTTCTATTTTTAGTTGACATTACATGAATTTTTATCACACACTTAAATTGCAAAACACAATTTTTTCAGCTATGAATTCCCAAAACCGGCGCTAGCGTTACAAACAACGAAAGACGCGCTAAGCGATCTCGAATCAAATATAGCAGAAACGTACATAGAGCAAAAGGGGGATCCTCTAGTGGGGACCATTGAGCCCAGCATGTATATGGGCAGGCATAAGATAGACCCAGATGCTATGGTGGACGACGCCAGGCCGTATGTGTACGAGATTATTAATAACCTCATTGCTGTGCATGCTGAGGTATGTATGTGTTTTTAGATATAAATGTATATAATGATAAGTTTAAAATAATATAATTTTTTTTGGGTAATTTGTATTTTGTAGCAGTCTTAAATGATTTTTAGAATTTGCACACAATTGTATGAAAATTATAAATATTCTAAATACCAAAAAATAAACCCCAAAAAAATTCTAAATATCAACAAAATTGAATAAATACCACAATAAAAAATAATTATTATTTTGTTTTTTTAACGACTTTAAAGTAACATTTTATTTGTTTGTTCACCGATTTCATTGCTACTTATAGATGGATTTTCAAAATAAATTTATATTAAATTCTTTGTTTTTGGAAAAATGTAGTAATCTTATAGTTCGAAGAAAAAGATTTATAATCGTATAGGAGCTACCAACGTTGACAAGAGAGAATTTTAGTATAGTTGGTTCTTTGATATACTGTTTCTCTTCCTATTTCGGTTAGAGTCCGGGCTGTCTGGCTGGCCGCAGTGATTGCGTTTATTAGTGCGCATCTTATCTGCACAGGAAAATATCCGTAATTTAAAGTCATTTATTAACGCGTAATTTTTAATCTTTTGCCTTTAGATAGATCCATCAGACATAATTTTTTTATTGCAAGACGTTTTTTTCGTTGTTAAATAGATGCCAGACGCAATTTTTTATTTCAAAATCATTAAAATGTCATCGAAATAAGTGAAATTCCATCAACATGAGTCCCCGTGAAGGATATACTATGTATAATATTCATTTTACTATTTACAATTTTTTAGCAACAATCTACCATGGTGCCTCCTTTTCCGTAAGTGTAATAAATATGAAACCATCTATTAAAAATATTAGTTTACTAATTATTCAATATAAGTATTAATAAAGGATAATATAATATAAGTAATAAAGTTATTACTTACCTTTTAAGCGGACTCATGTTGATGTAATTTCACTTATTTCGATGACATTTTAATTATTTTGAAATAAAAAATTGCGTATGGCACCTATTTAACAACGAAAAAAACGTCTTGCAATAAAAAAATTACGTCTGATGGATCTATCTAAAGGCAAAAGATTAAAAATTACGCGTTAATAAATGACTTTAAATTACGGATATTTTCCTGTGCGCACTAATAAACGCAACCACTACCGCCAGCCAGACAGCCCGGACTCTAACCGAAATAGCAAGAGAAACAGTATATCAAAAACCCAACTATACTAAAATGACTTTTTTTAAAACGTTAATAGCTCCCGTACCATAAGTTCTTTTATAAATTAGCAAATGTAAATTGCTTTCAAGAAAGAGATGAAACATTATCAAATATATAATAGGCATGACGAAAGATTTTGAAATCCTCTTCCATAATGTGTGTATACGTTTACTATACAAGAAAAACCCTATATTTCGGTAATATACTTAAATTTAACGAAGATAAAAGCCATTTTTCAAAAAATATTTGTTAACTGTGCCAAAACAGCTCGCAGGTGTCATGGCGTAGGCGTGACGTCACTCTTTAGTAAATACGTAATTATTTGTACGCATTGCGAAGAAAATTAAAAAAATATTTATTTAATATGTGTTATAGAAACGAATTTCAAAGTTTATAAGTGGTGTGCAGTATTGCAGTGTGAATCCACATAAAAATAATGCTCAAAAATGTGTTAGTAATTATTTCAAGCGAGAAAATAATAAGAAATGATTGTATAAAGTTGGCGCGGAGAACCCCGAAACCACGTATTCGTGAATTCGCAATTATATTTCTGTTCTGAGTCGATAAAGCATACGTGAAACAATAGAAAATAAATAAAAATGCGTATTCTCAACATATTCATAACAACAAAATACATCTGACGTGAGTTGTTTACTTAAGCGTGACGTCACGCGTGTTTTAGTCAAAATGGCCAACTGCAGAATTTCAATGTTTTATTTTATTGATAATCTCATTAATCTTAATGTTTTTAAGATTTTTAAGTCGCTATATTTAATTTATGTATTATACATTTTCCCTTAAAAACACTAATACGATCATTTATGGATACTGTCGTCATGCCTATTACCAGCATTGATTTTGCCAACTAAAAATTGTCATTTGAACTAATAGATATTAATTTTGATATATTTTTTTTATGTCTGTGTTTAAGAAATGTTAAACAGATAAACTTTAAAGTGTCTTCTATAATTTTAAGTCGTTCAATTATCTCACTAGATGGCGTTGTTCAAATATACGGTGATTTAGATCGCGCTATCGAAATGTTTTCGTCCAAACTATATAGTTTTGGCGCTATTTAATTTTATTTAACTTTGCGCAGAGGCAATATCGTAACCAATGAGGTTTATCCGAGGTGCGATTATTGCTAGTTGAAAACTTTACCAATACCCCGCCATGTGGACGTGAAATACCGTCCGATATGGCAATTTTTTAAAGGCCGTTAAGGCCTTCATAAATACATAATCGTCCTGCAATAGTGCACACTGCATAATGTGTTACATATATGTATATGATATAATTTTTCATTAAATTACATAGTATTATGTGGTATTATTGATATGCATTTTATTTTACAGTACCATTACAATCGACAGTAATTTAACTAGAGTAGAATGATATTATTGTAATTTATATTTTCAAGAATTTATTGATTTACTTTTAAATTTAAATTTAAACAATAAAAAAATGAAATATAAAATTATATACGAGTATCCCGGCTGCAGTAATATACTTTACCATATGTATTTTACAAGCTAAATATACATAGAGTAATTTTAGAATGTGTCAAAAACCCACATCGAAATTTCGTTTAGTTTAAAAGATCTACGACAGAGGGAAGCAACTTTGTTTATACTATGAAGTGATTAAAAAAATAATATATATTTTTTTCCTAAAATAAAAACTTTCCAGGTGGACAGCATCTGTGGCGCGGCTGCGTCCCGCTACGTGCGCGATATATGCGAGACGGTGTGCGAGGAGGTAGCTCGGCTGGCGGCCTGCGCGCCGCCGCACAGCCGCGCCACCGCGTTCCGAGCGCGGCTCGAGTGCGCGCTGCTGCGGTTGGCGTGCGCGGACCATCTTACGAGGAAGGCTGAGTGAGTTTTTTTTAAGCTATTGCATAGCTTCTATCGCGGGCCTTGAGCGCGGGGACCGAATCCAGAAATTCCGTAACGAAAAAACCTCACGCTCCCCACTCCGACGGGCACGGAGGTGTGGCTTGATGGCATAGCATGCAATAGCTTTACCGCGGCAGTCCTCGAGTGCCACACGTCTTTTTTTGTAATTTATTTTTCAGCCGGGCGTACGATTTTTGCGCGCGCTGCAAGTGCACGCGGATCATGTTAGGAGGAAGGCTTCTTTGTATTTTTTTTTATGTAATTTGTAGGCTGATGAGCACAGTCCCATTTAATAGAAAGTGGTGACACGGTTATGATTAGATATTGACTATTGATGGTTTGATTGATTTGTTGTATAGATAGTGGTTGGTGGGATGATGTTCGTGTTTACTCATTTACATTTAGATTATAGCAAAGACAGATTTTACATCCGATGAAGAAATAAGAGAATATGTTTATATTTGTATTTCAAGTTTCTTTCGTGAATTGATTATTAATTGATCTGTATAAAAAATGCAGCAACTAGTATTTTATTTATTTTAAGTAATATTTATCGTTACCTATACACAATATGTAGTTAAATAACCTTTATTTCCTATTTACGTATATTATAAAAGGGATTATTTATATTTATAGGAGTCATCTCATAGAATCGCTTGCCGGTTTACCTCCATTGGATAATGAAGAAGATAAAAAGTAAGTATCTTTGAAGCCTTCTAGTAATCTTCTTATAAATTGACTTTTGATCAAGTTTAAATTAAAATAATGTACTTAATAAATATAATATTACTTAGTATTTTCAAATTATTCTTGCAGACGCATGGACAGTTTGATTCAAGGATTTAAGAAAAGAATGGAACTTCAATTGGCCTGTCTGAATAGTAATATGGAGACTGTGTAACTAACGTTACTTAAAATATATTACTTAAATTATTTATATCGCATAATATTTTAATATAGTTAATAATTCAGTATTGTTTAACCTCAAGTACACTGAAATAAAAGACTTGTTTATTCTGCAAATAATAATTTATTATAAAGTTATAATTTTTTAAATAAATAATTTCTAAAAAGTTTTGTCTTTAATTTGGATCCCTTGATTTGTAATTCTGGAAAACGAAAACAACTGTTAAATATTAATCGTTCCATGTTTCGTTAAAGTTTTGCAAGTATCATTTCAGTTAAAGACATTGTGAATTATACCTTAAAATTTTATACCATATAATTATTATTGTCATAAAGTTTTAATAACCTCAGCCGCTAATTTATGTAAAACTTGTGACATAGCAGGTCCGGTCTCAGCGACCATCTTTCGAAAGTAGCCTTTTCTATTCTGTAGCAGGACATATGGATGGTCGTATTCTACTAAACGACCAGCGTCCAATACCAGAATCTGTTTGATATAAAATAAATGATTAGATAATGTAAAATAAACCTTATGATAATCTTAGAAAAAGGTTTATTTATCTAAATAATTTGAATTCATACCAGTTACCAGAAACTTTCCAACTTCTAAATGGAAAAATTTCATTTTTAAGTATGACACAGAATACTTAATAGACTTTGAGCTTTTTACGTACCTTGTCCGAATCAATTACAGTATTAAGGCGATGTGCTACAGTGAGCACAGTGCACAGTTTGAAATGTTCTCTAATAGCAGTTTGTATCAGTGCGTCAGTTTGTGCATCCACATTGGCTGTAGCTTCATCCAGTAACAGTATCTTATCGTTGTTCACTATAGCTCTCGCTAGGCATACTAACTGCCGTTCGCCCACACTAAAGTTGGATCCACAGTCCGATACTTGCTTGTATAGGGAATCTGTACATTTGGGGGTATCAATCAATTATTTGTAGGTACAATCAAGTACAGAACTAAGTATAATTTTTATTTTCATTTTAATTCAGTAGCTATGCTGTAGGTATTCAAAGATTTAAATTTTCTATTAGCCTTTTGATTATGAAAAGAGAAGTTCAAGTATGTTTACCGACATCATCTTCTGTTATGAGTTCCACATCGTTAAGAGCTCTAAGTAGCACTTCGTCGGAATATTCATTAAAAGGATCCAGATTTTTCCGCAAAGTTCCACTAAATAAGACTGGTTCCTTCGGACAGATTTTATATTAAAAGTAAGGCTCATATGTGGGGTTATACTAAAAATGGTATAAAATTAATTGAAAATGTTGACCTGTGGTATAATGGATATTTTTTGCCTCAAAAACTCCAATTTAATCGAAGATATGTCGATTCCATCTATGGTTATAATGCCTTCAATATAGGCTAATCGAAACAATGCTTGGATTATCGAGGATTTGCCTGCCCCAGTCCTTCCAACGATGCCTATCTGTAAAACAAGTTTAGTTAGGAATACGGAAAAGGTAACTCACTACAAAATTTTCATTTTTACATCACCATTTGACACATTCCTTTTTATGGGAATAGATCTAATTGAATTCAATTTCAATTAAAGTTGATCTATAAATTTTTTACCTTTTCTTGAGGCAAAACATTGAACTGCAGGCCATGTAATACCGGTGATCCCTGGGGATTGTATTTCAGACTGAGATCATTGAAGTAAATGGCACCTTCAGTTGGCCAGCTTTCTGGTGGTACTTTTTCTGGAGACTGAAATTTATAATTGTGAGTATAGTGTATCTTTCTTGACATGATTATTTTTATTATAAATTGTTTATAAATAATGTTATTAATAGAAAAAAAGATTATTACACCCATCAAAGTAGATTCCTTCGGTAATCTAGTGTATTCTACGACTCTTTCTACGCTTGTCATCTGATTTTCCATCTCCGCAGACTGTCGCATTCCCCATTGAAAAATGCCAGTAAGTGATATCGACTGAGTTATAATTAGGCCAACGATGCTTCCTTCTATATCTAAAATGTATATTTTTTAATTAAAATAATCGTTACTTTGAAACTATGTGCCGTTAATAAACTAACTTACCCGTTTTCATTAAGCAGCTGAATGTGACGCAGATAATGAAAAGCAGGCATATCAGATCCAAAAAGTAACCGAATGCGCGACTACAGGTGATGAAGAGATACCAGGCAGAACTGTGCAAGTCTTGATGGCGATCAAATTCTTGGGCCAGCAGCGTCTCAGCTCCAAATGCACGAATTGTTGGTAAACCAAGAACTGTCGCGTTAACGTGGCTAAAGACTGGACTTCGGGCTGTGAAATATTTTTGGGTATGTAGTATAAAGTATTTAACATTGACACTATTATGTTTTTAAGCTATGTACTTACTTATTCCTTCCAGCCTTTTAATTGCGCCAGTTGTTCGCACGTATATCAAGCGAAAGATGTAAAATATTATTAGGGTAGTGGCTATTGGTATTAGAAGGGTTATCTCTGTTACCAATATAACGAAAATTACTCCAAGTAGGTTTAATAGTATCTGAAATTAAGTGTTATTGTCATTATAGATTAATGCTAACTATATAAAATCGTATCGATTCATAAATATTATCACTTGAAAACAA
Source organism: Colias behrii (assembly GCA_029959065.1). Classification (NCBI taxonomy): domain Eukaryota; kingdom Metazoa; phylum Arthropoda; class Insecta; order Lepidoptera; family Pieridae; genus Colias; species Colias behrii. The sequence continues at coordinate 10,750,932 of JARWMC010000002.1, forward strand.
TCAAGCATAGCTTGAGGCAATAGCTCATCCACAGCACCCATGTCTTTACTGAAACGGTTCAAAATTCTTCCCGATGGATTTGAATGAAAGAAACTCATCGGAGACAGTGAAATACATTCGAACATTTTGTCGTGTAGCCTGCAAAGATAATGAAGAAAACAATATTTATTTGGTCTTTCACCTCTTTGAAATCATTCATTATAAAAGTAAAAGACGTACTTAATTGAAGATTTCATGCAGAGGGAAAAGAATAAGAAAGCTCGTATTAGTGCAACAATAACGGTTGCTACGGTTATAATACCAAAGATCGTTACAAAATCTCTTCGTCTTAGGCCGTATTGCGACCATAATAAATTATCCATTGTTGCATCACCTGTTAGATGATCTTCGGCATTGCTCCTAAAAATATGATTATATTGTATCTCAAATACATATTCACTTCGACAATGGCCACAAACCACGAACCATTTACTTATCCAATAATCGCTAGCACTTGCGAAGAACTGTGCCAAAATAAACATAAAAGCAACAAGTAGGAAGTATGGGAACGCGACATCCGCTAAAAAGTACTCTCTATAAATGGACCCTTGTACACGACCGATGGTCTGCTCTTCCACTTCAGGTTTTTGGTCCTACAAAATATGATACCTAATTAAAAATCATTTAAACCCTTTTATTTTTTAAATAAGGAAGCTTTAACGTTTTCATTGCTCAAATAAATACAGTAGGTAATGAAATTAACTTACTGCAGAATCGAACATTAAGGACCAGTGAGACCAATGGGAACGCTTAGTACTCAAAAAGCTAGCAGTGCTTTGCACAGAAGAAGTCATATTTTCATCTTCTCGTACTTCGCGAACTTTGTCTTGCATCATTTGAATAATTTCTAATTCTTGATCCTTAAAAAAGACACATTCTTGTTATTAATTGGTGTTTCAGATATAATCACTTGTCCATACTTACATTCAGATCATTAAATTCTCCTTCTGCAAGAACTCCACCATTATCCATTATTACGATACGATCGGCATGTTTTATAAATTGCAATTGATGGGTCACTAAGACAACCGTTTTCCTTTCCAAGTATCTACAATTTTAATTTTTTAGGATACAATATAGCGCTTTTGTTATGCGTTTCCTGTGCTTAAGTGGGCAGTACTGATGGGATGTTTTTGTATACCTTTTAATACAATTTTCAAAAATGTGTCTAGCAACTTGAGTATCTACGGCAGATAGCGGATCATCTAGTAAGTAAATATCAGCCTGAAATAATTCAACTTAGGTCATCATCGTATTTTTATTAATATAGAGTCCATTAAGTAAACGGCAAATGCTACAATATTTACCTCTTTATAAATGGCTCTTGCTAAATTAATTCTGGCTCTCTGTCCACCACTTAGTGAGACTCCCCTTTCTCCAACGATAGTTTTGTCACCGTGAGGGAATAATGATATATCTCTTTCCAATGCACAAACTTTGCAAACTTCCATGTATCGAGCTTTTTCAAATGGTTGTCCAAACAAAATGTTTTGACGAACAGACCCTATATTAAAATTTAAGTATTTTACATTTTATTTGCAAATCCAAAGACGTAACTACAATGTATTTTTATTTTTTATTGACATGTAACTCACCTACAAACAGCCATGGGTTCTGACATGCGTAGCTCACGCTCCCAGAAACTTCCACTAAACCACTCGAGCAAGGTAATTCGTTGAGTATCATGTGTAACAAAGTCGATTTTCCCGCACCAACGGATCCAATTATTATCGTTAATGTTCCAGAATATATCTGCAATTTCGTACTTTTAATGAATTAAAATATATACGACACTTATACTTGCTTATGATAACGTTACCTACATTCAAATTTATGTTTAAGACATCATCGATTTCTGATGATTTAATCCAACGGCTATTAGCTTCTTCAAATTTAATTACTATTTCTTCTTTATTTGTATCTGTAAATAAGTTAATACATATAATTTTAGGAGTCATATGATTAACAAAAGTAATAATATATGTACGTATATTGTTTTCTTGTACCTTTTGGTTTTTCTTTTGCCTTTGATGTACTTGGTTTAGTTTTCTTTTGTGGTCGTTTTCTTAAAGGTTTTACAGGATCAACTAGAAAAATACATGACTATATATGCGTAGAAAACTATTTTTGAAATGACCCTAGTGATATAAGTGGTAATATTACTTGATATCGTGACACGTTTTTTGGTCTTTTTCTTACTCTCTGTCCTCGCTGAATCGATTGTTTGGGTTTTTGGTGGAAAGTGACACTCTTCACTCAATAGATAATCGTTAATTCTTTGTACAGCAACCATCATTTCAGCAACCTGCAAATAATGGTACTTAATGTTCGTTCCAAATCGTAAAAATGCATTAACTCGTTCGTATCCAAATCGTTTGGACTGAATATTGTAAATTACAAAAGCTTTTCTGAATTTTTTAAATGGCATTCTCATTTTTTGAAAAAAAAAAATACTGTAATTTGTATGTGTATATCCAAACTTGAATTTAGAATTGAAATAAATTAATTGAATAATTAATTACATGCCCAACAGCTTGCGGGAAGAAGAGGGTCATCGTTTGTTTCATGATGTTATAGTAGCAGGTAAGGAAAAATACATTTTCCACAGTAATTCTGTTAACGTAAGTCACGTAGAGCAAAACGGTTATAAAGATACTGAACCGTGCCGTGAACATGATGAAAGACATGATTACACCACGTATGTACGACGTCATTTTAATAAAGTAAATTTCTCGGCTGAAACAGGAAAATATATTGCATCAATTGGGACCGGAAATTAAAGGTAGTTAAAATTATATTTTTAATCGTAAGGAATATGTAGGTACTTACTAGGTAGGTACCTACTCTACTTGCTATCTATACATACAAAAAAAAAAACTCGTATGCCTACCGTCTTACTGCGTCTATGATTTTTCTAAATGGTTGTTCCCAAGTGTACATTTTTATCACTTCCATACCCATTACTATTTCCTCCATAAGCCTTACCCTCTCATCGGATTTAATGGCAGTACTTCGTCTATAGTATGCAGTTCGAGTACCGAGAAAAACTGATTCGTAACAAGATATGGATTATTATAACATTTCAAAATGATACTACTCCGCTTTTTCTGTATTTTCTTTCTAACATTTTTATTAAATCTCGAATTATTTAAATTAAGTTCTTACTTTGAAAAGGGACCACAGCGAAAACGACGATAGCTCCATACACAGCTGACATACCCATTTCCCGATAAAGATAAATCGTCATAAACTGAAACCAGATAAGCCGACTTTTATGTTTTCATTCAATATTAATATAAAAATTCAGTGAAAAAAAAATGAAACGTTACAATAGTCTCTAGTGGTCCAATCCATAGATAGTGAACGAATAGGGGTCCTGTATCGAATCTATTTACATCATTAGCCAAAAGGTTAACAACGAGACCCCCTCGGGTTTCTGACATAGCTTGGAGACTAACTTTTAACGCCTGAAAATATTCATTTCTTATTTTTCCTGTTTGAAAGATATGTCTTATATTGTTTTTTTTTAACTTATAGAGCAATTTAAATATGATTTTCAAAAGCATTATTTATTGAAATACTATCTATCATCCGTATGCATTACTATAATAAAAAATGGCATATAGAGACATGACTCTACTTTTGCCGCTCACTTTTTTACATGTCCAATCATACAGTTTTCTAACAATTAAATTGCACATTAGCATTTGTAAAAGTGTATTCAAGCAATTGTTGCATTCTTAACGACAATTTCATATGAATTTCTACCTTTCTATAAATGAGACTGCAGATCCCCACACGCATTTTCATACCCAAGTGCATAACTCCCATCATAAAGGGATGCTGCACCATCACGTTCATCATGCTACAGAACACTACGCCGAATGCAAAGAATACGGCTTCTCCCCAAGACACTCCACTGCTCATATCATAATACGAGTACAAACGTGACAAATATGCTGAGTCGGCCCTAGAAGAAACGTGACTATATGCTACAATAGCACATTTTATCATTGACCCAGTGACCAACTATTTTTCTAAAGTAAATATAATCAATAAATAATTATCAAGTTGAAAGATAATGTTGAAAACTTACGTTGTATTAAAAAGATCTTGTGCGGGACTGTAGTATCTCAGCAATAGGCCCAGAAACAATGGTTGCTGCAATCTTATAAAATAGGTTTAAAAATAGTACTTAAATGATATCCGAAATCTATGTGATCAACGCACCTTTGCAAAAATAGGTACATATAATTTATAAAGCCCATTAAACTGAAGAAGACTGACTTATATTTTTGGTTTCTCTTATGTTTTAGATAATTACTATAGTCACCAGCGATAATACCTTATAACAAATTCCATCGCAGCTAATATTAATCCATATAACATGAGTTCAGCGCCAAAGACCTTAATTAAAATTTTTATTAATCTAGGTTTTCTATTATCTTCCCTTTCTCTACATTGATGTACCTCTTGTTCCCATGCTTTTTGTAGTGTATCGCCTAAGAAATAGAAACAAATAACGTACATTGATGATTAAAATGGTCAATGGGGGAATGCAGAAGTTTAGCATCGATTCCTTTTCAAGATACCACGTATATATTCGAGATAGGCATGCCTAATGCTGTGTCAGAAACTTACACGTTTTTAATTAATTGAACTTTCATTTTAACTAACCTAAAACATCAGATCTATGTTCAGGCAGAGGGGCGTACAAATCAGATTCTTTAATGTCGCGACTATATCCCAGCATAAAAGTTTCTAACGTCCATCTAAAAGATACGGATAGTTTAATTATAAATCTCTAAAAAAATGAAATTTTGATGCACATACCCAAAAGTTAGGATAGAGAATAGATTGGCTTTGTATCGAGGGTTTATTTGACGTCGTTGCTTTGGACTTGTGTCCATGTTAATTGAAATATGTTACATCAACGCGATTACTGCGTTTATTATTATAGTAGGTACCAATAATTATAATTTGTGCTGTAAATCTCGTAGGCCGTGGTTAGAGATTTCTTTGGATATTGTTTTGCAATTGAGAGTTTGTAGGCACCTTAACTTATGTGAAGATGTACCTATTATATTTTTAAAGTTCATTACGTTAAATTTTTAAACATCAAATCTTTATTCGTTCTCTGTTATTAATTTTTTTTATATGTAGTACCTATTATATAAATATTCAGATTGCTCTTTCTTGAAATATGAATCGTTGGGCGTTTTACGACTTGTAAAACGCGAAGTTCAAATAATAATCGTTGATAGAGTCTAGTCGTAGAATTATTCTGTTAGTATGAGGTAATTTCATATTCTAAGTAGGTATTTCATAAACTTTCTATATAAAAGGACATTAACGTATATACTGCTTGCAATAGATTTTTTAAAATAAAATGTTCCGTCTATTGATATTTGTTTTCGTTGGAGTGAGCGATGTAAGTAATACCTACAAATAAATAAATTGTCCCATGAAATGGGTCGATAATCTATTTTCGTAGCATAAAATTAAGTAAGATAGCATTGAAAATCATCAGCTCTTTTGCACGCCTCATAAGCGAAGCGTTGAGGTGGGTACTACTGTCACTTCGCGCAAAACATCTGATTTTTCAAACTTAAAATGTCTTTATGTATCATACATTGCACTTGTAAGATAATACATACACACACATATTAAGAAAAAACACTATTTTTAACGTTCATGATATTTTTGATGTCATTTTTGTTATTTAAACTAGTTAAAAAACAGTTTAAAAAAGTTCTGTCTTGGACGTCCGTGTGTCTGTATGTGCGGATCCTTTTTCTTGTTAACACGATAGCGACCGAAATACTTTACTAATCGAGTCTTTTTTTTTCTCTTACGCTTGAGTATGCTCAGGAATAGAACCCTTTCATTTTTCAGGGTCTGATTCGATGTGGTTTAATTGTTATTAAATAAACAAAAATAATAATTAATAAATATTTATTAAAAAAAAAATATGAGGCGTGCACTTTTGGATTTTCCAAATTATTTTTTCTTGTCTACGAGTGATATATCTTCCTTAGGTCCGATAGATTCAAAATTTACCTGTTACTCATATGTTAATTCAATGATATTGAAAGTAAGTATGTATGTTGTAAATTAACCGTGACCTGATTAGCCGTTTGAAGATCATGATCTCTTTGATAGTTGACGAGGGAATTTGACTACCTTAACTAGGTATATATCTGTCTGGGGGTTTAAAAAAAATCTTTCATTTCATTAAGGAGCTTTTTGCACACAGAATTAAACACATTTATTTAATACTAGCGGTCCGCCCCGGCTTCGCCCGTGGTACATATTTACGTTTTCTCTACATAAAAAACATCCTCGTACTTCAAGGAATATAATAAAAAAAGAATTATCGAAATCGGTTCAGCCGTTCTCGAGTTATGCGCTTACCAACACATTTTGCGATTCATTTTTATATATACCTAAGAAGAAGAAGATAAGATGTATTAATAAGATGAGGATGAAGTATGAGTAGATTCATTTTTGTTATGTATTTAGGTGTGCTGTGCTCAAATATATTGCAGTGCTCGTATCAGATCAGCAATGCCTACAGCGACGTATACCACTGCTCCCAACGAAGCTACTCCTCCGTTTCGGGGGAAGGATATTGAATTGATAGAAATGGTAGGCATATGCAATTCATATAATTTTATACTTTAAAAATACTGGATGAAATCACACGAGTACCTAGTTACCTACATATGTGATATGGTCATTAGTCACGTCACGAGCCACTTTTCACTTTGGTTTATAATTCAGTTATCTAGCGTGGTTGTGACTTTGGATTCGTAGTCATCATATCAAACTGAACATGATGATGTTTCATTGAAAATATCACAAACAAACTTCAATGTAATTAAACATGTTGTGTAACACTAATAGAACAATGTAAATAATTACGTGACATATTTTTGTAGTTGTTTAATTTCTCTAGATAATTGAGAAATTTCATGGAATCCTCAACGAAATAGGCATTTTACTTTCAATGGGGGGATTTCGAAATAATGTTTCTAACCCATATATAAGAAATGATTTTTCATTTTATTTTATGTTTGAAAGCAAAAATGGGTCATTCAGTAGACACTATGTTCGTATGTCTGCTCGTCGTCACCATGATGGCTGTAAGAACAAACTAGTATTTTATTTTATTTTTTATCATCTATCATTAACGTATATTTTAACGCCGTCTTTTTATCAGATAATATCGACAGCCAAAAACAGTTCGTAATACTATCACGTGATCGGTGCTGGTGGCTCCAATAAAGATTCCAAATCGTATCCCAAATTTACAGACACCTAACTAATAAATGAAACGACTCCCCCTGAATATTATAACATAATATTTCATATGTTCATATTACTACTTTCAGATATCTAGCACGGAAAGTTTCGGAACATATCGTCCTATGCCATCTGGAAATCATCAAGAACAATGTCCTTCATCAATTGAAGAAATTAAAACGTTATTAAATCTTGCACGTATTCTGGAAGAACAAGAAAAACCAAAACCTGCCCCATTTAACCCTGAAGAATTGATAATGAAATTAGTCAATGCTTTGGTAGTGACTTCGACTCAAAATAGATGCCCTTCTGATTATGGTCATGGTGGCAGAGGCACGACGGGAGGACCTCATGGTGCTTCAAGAGGTCAAAGAGATGGCTTAGTGAATCTGGACCTTCTCAATCCCAATAATCCAAACAACGTGGCTCAGCTTGACCTTGGAAGGCAAACGGTTGCCGGAGTCGGTGTTGGAGATAATACAAATGGGGTGGTCGGTGGTGCCCTTAAAGATCTTGTAAACTAATTTTAATCAAATAAAGTGGTTCTTTAAATAAAATAAGATTTTTTTGTTTAAGTCTTACTGTATCTGTGTGGACTAGCGAAGCTACTTTAAAATTATTTTTGGGTAGTTTATTACCATATAATTCAATTTAAGAAATAAATAAATATGATATCTTTATATATTGTGACTTGTGTGTGTTTCAAGAATATGGGTCGGATGCAAGTCCGTGGGGGGAACATTCATTAGGCTATTTCTATATAATACCGGCAAACGTCTACTCTGCCTTACTTAGGGATATGAAAAATAGATGTTATCCGATTCTAAGATTAAAATTTCATGAGAATTGGTCCAGTGATTTCAGAGGAGTTGAACTTCAAACATCGGGACACGAGAATATTATACGTGATTATACGTTACATTTTTTTTTTCACAAGCAAGGCAAAATATGCCATATAAACATAAAAAAAAAACATACACAAGCTGAACCAATTAATAACTGAATGGAAATAATAGTAGAGATTGTCTAATCTAAAAATGAACGCCCCTCCACTAAACTTAATTGTTTCAATGTGTGAGGACAAATAATTATTGAACCACTTTATATGTGTGCGCGCGTCGATTCTACTGCAAACTTTGACACTCGCGCACTGATTTGTCAACTAATCGGGCGATCAGTTCAGGTGCCTAGCATTGTATGGCGGGGAGAGCGCGCTATGTACGGAATGACACGTCCGTTCTGTCGTGCATCGCGTCATTTATGCACTAGTTGGCCAACTGGTCCTGTCGTTCGGGCATGGACGGGACTGGAGGACTGAACGACCAATGAGGCAGACCAATTTGTGTGTATTGCGTCTATACACGTACTTTGAATGTGAGCGTAAACACAGTGGAGGGGCGTTCATTTTTAGATTAGACAATCTATAACAATTATTACTAATTATTTTCTATGATTCATTAAAATCAATGCGTGAACGCGATTTTACATACATTGAGTAAACTGTCAACTGTCATTTTCAATTGATAGACGTCAGACGTCCTATGACGTATAAGTTCGTTGGTAATTATTGTTTGAAAGCATAGTACTTATTTTATTTATGTTATGTTATTTATTAATTATAAATGAATTTTACTTCTATTAATTTACTATAAAATAGTTTGCCAAGAAATGTGCATATGTATTTCTTATTTGAAATCTAAAAACACGATAACGTCAAGATGACTTCTGAAATTGATGTTTCAAGAACAAATGAATTTCAACGACGTCGAAAGCTACGACTTCAACAGGTTTGCATATAGATTTTTTCAAATGTTTTGTGTCTAGGAATTAATACTATTATATATAATATATTTCATGCAAATAGGTCAGGGAACAGTCAAAAGATATTGCTAAGAAAATACGACAACGCGCTAAAGTTGAAAAGTTACGGCATGTTATAAACGTTGACGCAAAAAAGGAAAAGGACTATTTTGATTTACAAGAAAAATTGGTTGGTCGATTGGAGCAATTGTATTCTCAAAGCTTGGAAAATGTCGGGGCTGGACATAAAGACGCGTCTAATGTAAAAGAAACAGGTGAATTTTTACAGTTATATTTCGTCGACGTTCATTCCACATTCCAACGAAAGAATATTTCGTATTTGTGATTTAAGATCTTCATTGTGCTCATAAAGATGGTGTTGGATTTAGATGTAATCATAAAAAATTTGTATTGCTCTCTTTAAACTTTACTAAATATTGATGCAATTTGTATATATGGACCAATATTACCAGAATGTTTCAAAATGAGCCCAGCCCATAAATTCAGTGTATGTATTGTAGGTATTTGATTTGTTTTTAAAGCTTTATAGTATACCGAAATTAATTTCTGGAGTAATTATTTATTATAGATACAGAACAAAAAAAGGATCTATCGAAATTGAGGGGAAGAGAAGCTGTTGCAGAACTCCGAAAAAGAAAGCAAGAAAAATTGGACGAACAGAAGAAAATCTTGGACAGAAAATTACAAGCTAGGTATGTACATATTATATATTAAAAAATGTATGTTTTTCTAATATTCTCTATTTGAGATATGAGTAATGATAATATCAGATATGAACAGATGCAAATGGTATATGAACCTAATTATTCTGGTCTTTGTTTTTCTTTTGAAAATCAACATGTATGTCATTAAAACAGTTGTAATTGGCAATTGAAATGTTTGCTCAGAGTTTGTCTTTGTTCATTTTGCTATTTTCAATGTAACTGTATGTTAATGTAATGTAATGTAACTGGACTCCACCTTATACAAAAAAGAGACATTATATCTTATTCATTTTTCAGGGAGATTGCAAATGAGATTAGTAGGGAAAAGGGTGTACTACTATCAAAGACTTTAGGGTCCAAGTCTGCTGACAATCTACAATCAAATAATATTGATGTTTGTAGTGATAATATCGAAAAGGACAAGAAAACAGACAATCTCAAAGACAGTAATGAAACTAATATAGCTAAAAATGATATGGGTACCCAATGGGAAGGTGATGAGCTTGTTAATGAATGGGCACCCTGCGTTCCTGCTTTATCACTACCCAATGACAAAGATAGTTTAAAAGATTCAGGACATGACAGAGAAAAATCTGACCATAACAAAAGGATAAATTTATTTGCTCTTAGTGATGAAATGCCCTCCAGCCTGAGGGGTGGCCCATCGTCTACAGCCATGAATATACCTCCGCAGAAACCTTCAATGACTTTAATATCTGAATATTTGCAAAGCAGAAGTTTACGTTTGCGAGAGAACGAACCTGTCTCAAGCACAAAGAAGACGGATGACTTGCAGAGCATTAAGCAAACTATTCTTAAGAGTCGTTCATCAAGACCCGATGGTAATATCTCCAATCATGTTTGTCATGTACTTGATAAGCAACTTATACCAGTTCCATCCTGGAAAGCTGAAGATAGTTATGATATTTGTTGTCACTGCCATAGACATCAGCATAGTTCCAATAAATATATGACTTTTATTAATAATAATGTAACATATCCTTTCCATAGTACAGATTTGTCCCCAAGATCTAGGAGAGGATCAGTACAGAGAAAAACTAAATTGTTTAATACACCAGGTGATCCTAAGCACCTACAAGTTATGGCATTCTAAAATATTTTCACACATTAACAATGTAATATTTGGTTGTGTATCTCTGTAGTAGAGTCAAATCAATAAAACTAGAATACATTATACATTAATTGTGTAACATTAGTTTAATATTTCATTTTATTTAGTGCAATTGTAAAAGGAGGCCGTACGTTCATTATTGTATCATTTCTGTGTATCATTCTAATTTTAATGAAATCTGTTTATCGTAAATCATAATGTTGGTATTGCAATAGAGAGTGATAGCATTTGTATATTGGCTTTGTGTGTTATTTAAGTTTATTGTTGTGTGTTATGAAATTGTTATCCATTATTAATAGCTGTTTATAGTTTCAGGTAAATCAGATAAATCTAAAAGTGAAAGAGATAATTTGCTGAATAGAAAAGCTTCTGTCACCATGTACAATCACAGCACAAGAGACACTCGCGAAGTGTTATACAACAAAGATAAACTTGTTATTCGAGAACAAAATGCAGCTGATGATGATGCTTACACAAAAGCTTTAAAAGAGTCCTCCATAATAGAAGATGTGGAAAGCAAGGAACTTGACAAAAAGAAGCAAGAAATGAGGAATAAAGTAGCAATGACAAAAGAAAAGGTTGACAAAGAATACAAGGATACTTTGGCATTTTTGAACACTCTCTCTAAAGACACAACTAGTAGGACACAGGTATGTTTATACACAAGGGGATGTGTTATAATGGAAATACATTGATATGTTTTTATGAAGTTGTTTTGCTTTATTCGTTTTTCGTAATTTTTTACTGAATTAAAAAAAAAAAACTAGTATCAATTTTCACATTGATTGTATACCTATTTTACAGAAAATAGCATATATGGACAGTGAGAGGCAGCAAATGCAAAAAGAAAAACATCAGAAGAAGATGCAAGAAGAATTTAGAAGGATAGAAAGAGAGTGCAAGCGGAGCTGTAAGGTAATAATAGATTATAAATAATTGATACAGAATTAGTTACAAACTTAGGCATATAATAATTGTATAATTTAATAATTATTGTTTTAGCATACAAGAAATCAAAGTAGGTGTAAATCTAGATCACCTGATAAATTTGACAATAACAATGACGTCTTGCCAAGAAACTTCCAGTATGATTGGATGCCAGTTCCAGAAAGTGACGGGAAGTACGCTGTACACACAATACCAAGTACGGCAAATGCAAAATCAAATAACACAGTTAAATTTAACGATGTCGACACTTACCATGAATACAGGTCCCGTCACAAACATACACCTCCAACAAAAGAAGGAAGTAAAGACAAGGAAAGAAAAAGAGTTGTTGAAACAGTTGTAATAGAACAAAATAGTAATGAATCAATGGACGCATCTTTTTTTATTTCTGACGCAAGTTCCATGGAACAAGATGACAAAACAAGGACAGAAGATCACTCGGATGAACCTAGACTCTCAGATGGCGATAGAATAGTTATTTATAAGATTTTAGATTCAAAAAGAGACAAAAAAAGTAAAAATGACAAGAAAACGAAAGCCATTAATAAAATTTTCAGATCTCTAAGTATAACAGAGAAGGCTAAGAAAGATGAAGTTAGAGAAAGATCTCAAGAACTAAAGGAAAATAATGTCACAGATAAACATGAACAATCAGCTCTCGATAACTTGAAAGAAGGTAGTACTATTTTTCATTTTATATTTTTTATTTATTTCAGTAACCTTAAATTAATATCTTCTTTTTTGATGCAGGTATCTACAAAGTTAGCGACAATGGGTAAGTTACATAATATTAACACTTTCTACACTCAAATTTTTTTGTTAAGGGATGTGAAAGATCAGGATTGCAGCTTATCTTTGCTAGACAGCATTGTAATTTTTTATCCCTAGGTTTATAGAAAATGATCACAATTGTTCCATTTTGCATTTCTCCAAGCTTTTTGTGCATAATTATTACGATGGATAGTACTAGTACATTATTGATTCGAAAATTAAACTAACTTCTCCTAATGCTTGTAAAAATTCTTGATCCTAGGATGTCATATAATATTTTGAGTTGTTATACTGCTAATGTGGAACTATGGCAAACATCTACTGAGAGAAGGCCTTGGTGGTAATATTTTGTAAATGATTTATTCATCATTGATTACTTATTTATAATTAAGTACAGTACATATTATTGTATCATTGTAATTATAATTCATACTTGCATATTTACATTACTCATTCAAATATCGTAACGTTGAATAGAACTCAACATAGAAATATAAATTATTTTTAGAATTGAATTTAATATTTTTAATTGCGTTTGAGGATTTAGAACAAAAATTCATAACTAACATAGATTTTAATAAAGGTATCATACAAAGTGTATATAGTATGTCGCAGATTTAGTGTACTAAGATCAAAATAATGTATAATTAATGAATAAACATACAGAGCCAATCCAATTGTTTTTACGTCGTTTTGTTAATTTAGTATTTTATACGTTATCAGCGTATTCAAATATCCTATCTACTACAGTACACGACATGCGGGACACTCTATGTAGTGTTATATGTAAATGTATGCAAAATGGTAATAATTTTAGAAATACTTAATGTTATTTGGTCAAAAACAATTTGTCAAAGCCTAGCACCAGCAACCTCAAGACTAAAGTCACGATTCAGTAAAAGAAATGTTATCCAAAAGCATAGAAAGGCAAAATGTTTTTAATAGTTTTATTTAGAATGTTAGATAGTGATTCATATGTTTGTTTTACACTTATTAATAATAAACTTATTTTTATATTTTAGGGATAACATTGCTTCTACGTATTTCACGGAAAGTAATCGGGACACAAGCACATCTAAAGTTCCAGATACAACACAGAGAATACAAGAAAGTAATAGCTCCAAGCATGATAAAACTCAAAATGGTAATTATAAAAGCAGTATATATGGTGAATTAATAAAATATATAGATTATCTTAAATATTTAAATAATAATTCATATTTTATTTATAGGTTTCGAGCCGATGAAAGACAATGATACTGCGCAATCTAGGTAATTATTGCTAATATTTAAAAAAATCTCATGGAAGATACTAATGTAATACTAATATTTATAACTCATGTTAGTTATTGGCTCACACTACCGAAGTTATTATATTTTTATCCTCTACCCGACGGTTGCCTGGAAGAAATGGCTTATAGCCATAAGGCCGCCCACTGTATGCCGATTGTATCTTTTATTTTGTGTCGTCTTAATCTTGTATTTCCTATACAGTGAAGAATAAATAAATAAATAAATAATGTATGGATTAGTTTTTATTAATACTGTACGAATTTAAACGTATTTATCGTCATTCCAGGAATCAACACTCTTGTTCGGGATGTAAATGTGCATGTTCAAATGCGAATCAGCCACAATCCTCAGCTGCTACATCCACTTCTTCATTCCAAACTGCTACAAATGATAAAGCTCCAAGGGGACTAACCGATGACGGCTTTTTAAAAATTATTAACGATGGACAACATGATGCCGGTAAATTTTACATAGGCGCTTCAGGTTTTCTCAAAGACGATAACTACGAAGTTGTAATACAGCTTAAAAAGAAAGAAACGGAAAAACTTGAAGGAAAAAGCCAAGAAGTAAATGTGAACGTCGTAGATGATTCAGCACCACCACCACCATCTAATATCATATCAAAAGTCGATACTGAAGTACAATCGTCTTTTTGTAACAATTTAAAAGAAAGTGCGGCACAAACTTCTATCAATAAAGAAATAACAACCGGAGATAAAATATTATCCCAATCAAAATCAGAGCCTGTTCTAGTTACACGAGCGGCTTCTTCGGAGCAATTGAAATCGCGTGAAAAAACCCTAGATGGTGACATAGATAATAAAAAATCTGATACAGCAGTCGACAAAAGTATTCATACATCGTTTAACGATTCATTTGCGATTCCTGAACATGTAACTAAAGTGGATCCCGTATCAAGACCAGCGACTTCTACATATACACAAACTTCATTTAGTTCGCCAAATTCACGACCCGTATTCATGCACATGACTTCATCTACTTCAACAGCATATATGAGTCCACCGGAGCTCATTATACCGCGTTTTTTGAAACATCATTCTCCTTCAAATACTGCTGATTTACTGATTAGTGATAATTACAATAAATTGAATGAACAAGGATGTAAAAAACAAAATAAACATTGTAAATCGAAACATTCAAGAAGCATTTCTACAGAGAACGTTCGTAAATGTCAGTCAAAACATATTTGTAGCACGACTGATACACCACCAAATACCGCTCACAGCTGTGATTATAACTTATCATGGTCGGAAAATGTTGAATCTGAAAAATATACACATGTAACGCACAGTAAAAAATGCAGAAAATCCCATAAATATAAAAATAACGTCACCTTACTTAAAAGTTCATCCAAATTTGTATGTGATAGTAACTCAAATGCTGTATTATCAAACAAAAACATCCAAAAATTATCCAATACTCACCAATTTAGTTCCACTAAAGGTGGATTTAACCCTGTTGTTCAGCAGTATGTGAACAAATTATTAACACTAAATAAAGAATCACTTAAAGCCATCCAAGTCGTCAATCAGGACTGTAGCACAGTGGACACACCTGGAAGTTCAATTATTTACAATCCTTCTAATACCGCTGGAAAGGGCTTGCCTATACAAAATCAAATATCTTTAGAACAAATAAAAATGATGCTCGAGCAGCAAATTATTCGAGAGCAAGAAAAAAGGCAACAGAAATATTTTGAAATGACACCCAAATATATGTTTAGATTACCTCGTAAAAAACCGGTGCACAAAGTTAAATCTTTCAATATTTCAAAGCGTATTTTGAGAAATAAAAATGTTCAAAATGTAAGCACGGTACGTCACGAAAAATATAATAAAGCTGAGTCATCTTCTTCTTCAACAAAAGTATCTTCTTCAAAACAGTTACATAAGAATGAGTCTGATGTTTTAGTGACAAAACTTAAGAATCGAAGTAGTTCGCCGACTCCTAGAAAGACTAAAAATTATGATTCTAGTAGTATTAATAATGCTAGTAAACCACGAAAAAAAGAAACTTTGTTTCAACATGCTTCTAATTACTCTTCTGATGGAACTCATTGTAGTAAAGAGGATTATAAACTTCATCTAGATAGATGCACAATAACGCCTATGACCTCTGATTCAGAACGGAGACAAAGAAAAGTTAAGAACACTTCTCAAAATCTTCCAACTGATATTTCGACTCAAACAAGTGGAATCGATAGTGAAATTAATTTTATGAAACTAGCCGAAAACAAGCTTCAGAATATGGAAAAAATTGCTGATTTGACTGATAAGTGTACCAAGCGTTTATCGAATTTGGCCAAAGTTCTAGAAGAAGTAAGGCGGAATAAATCTTTAGTATATAGCCATTTGTCAAATTCCGACACTACATCCGACTCCGAACCCAAGAATATAAAAATAAAAGAAAATGTGCCGGAATTATTACCAAAAGACATTATACATGCTCCAAAGGTACCTTTGAATTTCCATGAAAAAGAAAAGATCGATGGAGATAACTATGTACCTTTACTTGGAGATATCCCTAAGCCTCTTACACCCTCAACATTATCATTATCAACCATAAGTGAAAAATCAAATCTACCAGCAAACAGCACAGACCAGACTAAGGTGAAAGCAAGACCACCTCCTGCTTTAACGCGCGTTAATTTAAAAAATGTACAAGATTTTTATACTATTCCACATGAATTGTCTACTGTCCTTGAAGTTGATTCACTAATGAGTTTAAAACAGAAAAATCAATCATCACGTCGTGAAATAAGCCAAGAAATACCATGTAAAAGTAATGAAGATGATAATGACAAACAATTAAACAAAATAAATGAAACTAAAACAACAAATGATACTGGTGTGGATTTAGTAGATAGTAAAGGAGACTCTTCTAAACGCCACTCCTCAGATTCGGCTGACAATGCTAAAATTCAAATGATGGATATGAAATTATTTAATGATATCATGCTCAAGCCATTTTTGAGTTTACATGACTATGCGAAGCAATGTGATGTTCGTATCGACGAAGGGTCAAATATAGAAGAAGTTTTTAAAGAAGACCATATACAAGAAGAATTAAGCTCTTTACATTCTGATAGTAGTCTACCTGATGTTATCTCTGAGTTACTCAAAAGAAAAATTATTACTGAGCCATTTAAGTTTGATACGGCATCACATGTCAATAGCACAAGCATGTCATCTGAATCCTCTTTATCCCTTTTAGCCCTATCTAAAATCCGTAAGGAAAGAAAGAAAATTAATAAGTTAGCTTTGAACAAAGAAAATATGGCGGAGACATCAGAAACTTTAAGCATTTCTTCAAACCCTGATTTAGAAAATGCTTTTCAGAAACTAGGCATGGGTTGGGCTTCTTCTACATTAAAAAAGACTAAAGAGCGATTGGCTTTATCTTCTTCCTCGAACACTTCTAGCTCAAGTTTAAGTCACTTAAAATTTAAAAGCTTTCACAAGGAAATACCAACTATAACAACTGAATCTACAATTTCAGAACATAACGATTCAAATAAGAAAGTCCGCCAACCGAGAAGTGTGATTGATAATTCAAAAAATGCAGAACAACAAACATCCTTGGTAAATTCCATGACTGTGAAAGAGTTTCTGACAAACGAATTGGCCAAGAAAATCACATTTACCAACAAGTCTAATAAAGGAGGCGATGACGAATTTGTGTCTCTGTATGAAACGAAAATGCCAGAGGAGATAAAAAATACAACGGAAATATGTGAGGATGAAAAGTCGTTGGCAAGCCAGAGCAATAACAGAGCAAGGACATCAACTCCTGTCCAGATTTATAAAGCAAACACATACCAATCGTCCTCTAGCACAAATACATCCAATGGATTGTTTAGTAATGCAGATGAACTCTCTTCAGTGAAAGTTACTTCAACCTCCATACGAAATCATTCCACTTCTGACAAGGAAGATCTAACCATTCCAAATTACAGCCTTAAGAGAAAGGGCTTATCTGATTGTAGTAAAAGTGAATAATCAGTTATGAAATTTAAATTATTTGTTACATTTTTTCTGTGATTATTTAAATGATTTTTTTATATATGTAGACATTTTGTTGATGACCTGTTTAGATTTTTATGTATATAAAATAATGAGTTTATAGTGGAATAAAATACATGTCTAAAAAAATAAATATTTTTATTTGTGTTCCTCCTCTTAGATATTTATTATTAAATGTAAATGTAGGTATATAATTTATTTTTTACTTGCCTTCAAATTGTCAGAATATCCAACTGCAGAACTCTGCAAATTTAAAAGTGACCAACAAGAAGGCAAAAACAATCCTTATACTTAGTAACAAATAAGCTTTAAAAATACAGTTGAATAATTATTATAACCTGCTACTTTTTTGAAGACTTACTAAAGACGCAGCAAGGTTTATGTTATAGCACACAAGTACTCAACTATGGAATTTTTACGAGTTTAGATTGGTCTCTGGCTGGATTTAATAAGCATACTATGAAAAAAAAAAAACTAAAAGGCGTCGACGTTGGTTATATTATGACAAAAGTAGATATTTTAAATTTTAATACAACATTCTTCAATTCATCAATTTTGTATTGTATATGCTACAGTCAAAACCCTGATCCAGTCAATATCCTTATTGACGGTTAATAAGGTTATTGACTAAGGGCGTCGGTTAATATCCTTATTGACTGATTTTATCTGACAAAATCAGTTAATAAGGTTATTGACCGACACCCTTAGTCAATAATCTTATTGACTGATTTAAAGAGCAGACATTCAACAATATAGGTTTTAACCAACGTACTGAATAGATTTTAACACTTAAATCTTTCTGTAATAGGCAAGTAATATATGGTAATATATCGTTTTTCAGATGATGCAATATTATATTAGCTTTCTTTCTGGCAATCCTGTATTGTATTTGTAAATAATGTGGTAAATAATTTCATGTTATGTAACTATTCACAAGACTTTATATTATCAATTTATGTCAGTTTTAAAGCACTCTAAACTCCGAAGATGAGCAAGTTCTTAAAACTTTGTTCATATATGGTTCATATCATTTAACTTTTATGAAAAAGTGAAAAATATACACATTAAAAAGTATTAATTGTATCATCAGAAAGTAGTGAAACTAGCCCATTGGGTATTGTAAAAAGGTTAAAGTTATTAAAACAAATTTATTGTTGATTGATTACAAGTCACATTTATTGTATAACATCAATTTCTTAACATTAGTATAAATAAGACATTTATCACAAAAAATTACCTCAAAGGTTACATATGGAAATGTCAAAAAATAAATATTACAACTGTCCTAGACCAAACTGTAGTAGAATATCAGCTAAAATCACAGAACACAAAACTAACAGCTAAATTAAATTAGTATTAACTTATTCTAGACAACTATCCAAACTACCCCCACAGTACAGCACATGACAACATAAAACAAAAATATACTCATTTGCTGTACATATGTTCTATCAGCTGTTATGGCCATGGCTAGTGTTTTGTGTGCATGATCATTTTGATCATATTTGAGGTTATCTCATGTGTAAGCTTCAAATACTGTGCAGTGTAATAAAATTCTCCTTTAAAATGTCTAATTTCATCTAGCTGATCATTATTGTTCTTTCTTGTCAGTTTTTAACACATATTTGTCTACAAGTTGGTATCCAAGCCCTAGGGTGAGAGCTGCTACTGCAGTTCCTTGGGCGGCTACACGAAGCTGCATTAGGAATACACTTGTGCTCATTTTGCCTCTGGTCTTATATTTGTATGCACCCACTGCACATACACCAATTAACCCCATGATACCTGTAAATATATTTTGAATCAATTGAAATGAGCATTTTATATCTCATTTACCTAAACCAATAGAATCAAAACTAAATTAATAATTAACAATTATTTTAATTTTCTGTTAGGGTTTAGCCTTGAGGGATTTTAAAGAATTTTTTTATAGATGCAAATAAATTAAAATTACCAAGAATCATGAATGGAGAATCTTTGGATTTCCTCGCCAGTCTTTCTGCTTGAGACTCATCTTTGTATTCGAAAATTTTTTGTGGATCCATTTTGAGATTCAATGATTACTACACTGAAAACATAAAAAAGGTACTTGTAAGAATGTTTTGTAAAAATAGCAGAACAATAATCCGAAATTTTAAACGAAATTTTAGAATTTTTGTATAAGTTAATTTACGGTTTAAACATCTAATTATGCGTTATTGTACCTATTATATAAAGAAATATATTTTTTTCTAAGACGGGTTAGTAAAAGAATTAATAAATTTATTAAAATTATGTATGTTATGGAACAATAATAGACCTTTATAGACTTTAAATAATTGAACTCACCTTAACCTTATATAAGTTTAAATAATTATTATATAATTTTAGAAATTCCACAACATTGCATCACTTTCAGTAACCTTGTCGATTTTCAATTTTCCATGATCTATATCATCTGTGTCAAGACTCAAGTGTCAACTGTTAAGAGACAAACCAAAATTCCACTCAAAATATATCAATAGCACAATCTCGGAGCAATTATCATAATTGCTCCGAGAGCACAATAGGTACTCAGAAACGACTCAGAACACAGACTCAGAACAACGAATCGTTGTTCACGTTGTTCAGAGATAGTCTATGATGTGGTCTATGACATAAGTATCGTAACCAAAGACAATTATTTTACACAACAACTACAGAGTTGAATGGAAGAATAAAAACGATTAAATAGAGAAAATTAATAAATAATAATCAATATTTTTTTATTCATCTCAATCTAAAAAATACAATCATAATCAACCAGACGTAAATTGTTTTTTAGCGTTCCGTACCCGAAGGGTAAAACGCAAACCCTATTACTAAGCCTCCGCTATCTGTCTCTCTGTCTCCAGGCTGTATCTCATAAACCGTGATGTATTTCTGTTGCCGCTATAACAACAAATATAATATAAAATATAAAATATATAACAAATATACAAATATAAAAGGGTCCCCATACAATAAATTATTTTCTATTCAAACTCAAACATTTATTTATTCAATTAGACTTCTTCTAGAAGCACTTTTGAAACGTCATTACATATTTTTAACATTAACCATCGATTCGGAGAGCAGTTTCTATAGAGAAGAACCGCCAAGAAACTCCATAGTTGCTCTTTTATTTATTAAAGATGATATTACGGAACCTTTCGTGCGCAAGTCCGACTCGCACTTGGCCGGTTTTAATAAGTTTGAAATATTAGTTTGCCGATGCAACAATCTCCTTTGTTATAAGATAATTTACAAAAAAGGCTGACCTTCTAATTCTAAGAAACTTAACACTTAATTTTCCTCGGATATTGTGGTGCATGAGCGATGAAGTTTTGGTTGTTTAATTATATAATTATGTAGTTTCAGTTTACTCCACTTAAGAAAAGTAGTTTCAGTTCAGTTTGAAATAGGAGTAAAATTATGTAGACAGACAAAAACTATGGCATAGCCGCACCAAACAACACGTTCATGTGTTTGTCATTAAAACATTAATGGAACGATGATTGGAACGATTTTAATGAAAATTTTCGAGTGTGGACTTAGGTGGATTCGAGAACAAACGGAGCCGTGGGAAGAGAGCAATATTACATAGAGGAAATAATTCAGCTGATATGATAATGTTTAGGTCCAGTGTAGATTTTACATTTTTATAAGAAAATAAAATATCATATTTTATGCTCTTCGAATGTGCCACGTAAAACAAAACAAATGGTATAATTAATTCATCGAAATTTCAAAATATCTACTCTAATCATAAATTATAATAATATGTATTATCAATACATATAATAAAATTTTATAAAATATAATATTAGTTAGGTCTTAGAGTATATATACTATCTATAGAGTGCGAACAACCCAGTGGGAACAGTAGGCACAGGTGGGAACAACACGACGTTCCCGCCGCGAGCGCTTGTAGTCGTGGTTGAGTACTGTCGAAGTGCGTTGCTCTGGAATTTTTTTCATATTTACGAATAAACATGGTGAAATGTGCAGTTCTATCTTGCAAAAACGATACTAGAAAATACACAAAATTGAAATCCAGTATCACATTTCATCAGTAAGTCGATTGTTATACTTATTTTTATGAAAATAAATCTAGCATCGCGGGGGTGAAGGGGAGGTGGGAGGCGGACACGCGCAGGCTCGCTCGCGCGCCTCACTGCCGCCACGTGATCGTAGTGATGTGACCTGACCAACGCTGTACTCGATATAAAGTTTACTAGAAGAACTATATTTTAACAAATTATTTATTTAACTTTAAAATTAAAACTCTTTTAAAAATGTATTATAAATAAATTTGTGGTGTGTTTTGTATGATACACTTTCTAATATTATGAATGCGAATGTATTATAGTGTTAATGTAAAGTATGTAATGTTACGATATATTTTCTGAACCGCTAAATTGATTTTGAAGATTTTGATAGTAGAATGGATATAATTAAATAAAAAAATTATTAATATTATTTATTATATTATCATTTTAAATTATTAATTATTTCTTATTTTTATTTAACATTTTTAAAACATTATAATTGGGGGGGCAAGTATCTCGCCTCTATATAACATTATTATTATTGTTTGATTTATTATTAAAGAAATAGCACTAAACCCGATCTTTTATTTTATTAACTTTATTATTTAAAAAGTATTCACGTTTTTCTGACATTCCAATTAAACATATATTTTTAAAGTACTTATAATTAATACAAGAAATATTCAAATGGAATAAACAAACTTTATTCAGTTGGTAAACAAATTTAAAATTACATATTTATACTTTATTCATATATATTTCCTTTAATAACTTATTGAACATAAAATTTACTTATGATACATATTTATTTACATAACTTATCGATAATTCAACACGCAATTGATACCTACCCATCCCTATTTGTCACACACACATCTATATAGTATCTATAGCTCATCTGCCTACGATGCGCACTTAGCAATTTGTGCAATACACGCGCTCTATACTATTGTAATATATACTCTAAGAGTTAGGTTAATGAAAAAAAAAACATAAAAAAATAAATAAATTTATTGAATAGGTTAACTTAAAAATATATAAAGTTGGCCCCAAAAGTTTAAGTATATTAAAAGCACACTTAAACTATGATATTTAAAAAAAGTCAATATTTACTTATCACTAGTGATCGACCGAAGGTTCGGTTTCGGTTTCGGTTTCGGCTGAGTTTCGGCCAAAAATCAAGTTTCGGCCGCAGTTTCGGTTTCGGTCAAAATCGGCCGAAACTTTTGCCGAAACCGAAACTTATTTCGCAAGTTCAGTGAACTTAGTTCACACACGTTCACACGCTCGCCTAACTTCGTTTTCCTCGGCAACGCTTTGACGACCCACGCTAGTGGAAACAATTTTTGATTATCAATGTTGAGATTGGAACTGGGTATAATAGTAATTATTATTTTTATATAAGAAGTACCTAAAAGAGACTGATTATTCTTCTAAGTACAAATACCAATCCAAAGTATTAAAGAGAAAGATCTCAAAATACCAATACTTAGTATTTAAAGTAACAGTAACAATGGGGAATATTCATGTTTTTCTTTTTTGTCTTAAATTAATAGTGTACTATTTTTTACGTAAAAAAAAATTTTAATGGGCTTCAAAATACTCTAGATAAAAATGCAATTTAAAACTTTTTAAAAATTTAAGCAGTTCAAACGCCGCCATTTTGCGCGCGCTTTGCGTGACGTCACATGACACGTCCAGTGGGTGTTTACCATAAGTGTTTACTGTGGAGTGCTGAATACAATGTCGTGTCAGATGACGTCACTTTCAGAAGTTTGAATTTCGCTCCCTTATTTTGCACTTTTTGAATTTTATTTTAGGGGTAAAAATAATAAGTAAATAAAAAAAATCCTTTTCATTATAATATTAGGATAATAAGTATTCAAGAAAAAAATATTTTAGGCCATTTCAAATTTTATGCATATTCCCTATTACCATGGACAAAAATATTCTAGCTATTACTGATTTGATTTCATCTAAATCAAATCAGTAATAGCTAGAATATTTACTAATACTGATTTTACTGAGAACTTAATTTGAAAAAATAATAAAAATTAAAATTGTTATTATTAATATTTTAAAAATATAATTTTTTTATTTTATATTATAAATGATTACAACAAATTTAATATACTGTGTTTTCATTTCATGCCCTAATTAAGGCAAAATAATAGGTAAAATGCGCCAAAGTTCAGTATTTTTAGAAATTTAATACTTGACCACGTGAGTTTCGGTTTCGGTTTCGGTTTCGGCCGAAACTGAAGCCACGGCCGAACATTCGGTTTCGGTTTCGGTTTCGGCCTGGAAACCAGTTTCGGTCGGACACTACTTATCACTTACTTTCTAACCGGTATTTATTCATTAAATTATACTGAAACTAAGTTAATTATATGTATTTTCCCATGTATGTATTTAATACCAAACGAATAATTTTAACCATTGGCGTAGGCTATAATATCGGTGGAAATATCGTTAATTACAATCAACATCTAAAAAAGGACGACTAATATTAATTAGATATTTCATATTTTTATATAAAAAAACTAGCGGGCCCTCTCAAATTTTTGATACATGGCCAAATATAATAAACACCCAGTTAGATATTGTAAAGATCAAATAAATCTATTTTAATATGTTTCGATCGTTAATAAAAATTAAATCTATGAGTAATATCTCCGCACTTCCGCTAGTATAGATTCATACGTCGATTCGTCGATGATAACAAACCGTTTTGCCCGTCTACTAAAGTAATAAATGTCTCCAGTATAAATATCGAACCATAGGGCATGGATATGTAAGTCGTGTTTCTCTAAGCGTTTTTTCAGCATACCATATGACGCCACATTTTGAAGCTGTTGTAGCGTATTTACCTGAAAAATATAAATTAGAACAGTTCCCATTACAATCATAGACGGCAATCACACAAAATTATTGTTGGATTAATAAAACCATTGCAAAGATTACTTGAGACAGTTTATCCTCGATGCAGAATTTGTTCTCAGGATCAATATACGCGACAAATTTTCGCTGAGGCGTTTCAGCTGTAAATAACATTGGTTTGTTGAAGTCGCCATTCATATCTAAAAACTTTTGCAGGCTTGTATTTCCGTGAGTACAAAGCCATGACTTAAGGGGGGATATTCGCCGCTGTTCCTGAAAAAGAAAAAATCAATATTCATAATAGGTATAATCTTTATAGCCACTTTTATTCATTTCTTTTTTGTTATTTCGTTACGAATTCCTCAAATAAAATGAAAAAGACTTACAATACTAGATTCTGTTTTGCTTTTTAATTTGTATAAGAGATTCATTGCTTTACAATCACTATGTCCGCAGACTATAACATGTCTGATATCGTTCATTATACATCCTAGTTCAAGTCCTGCTGGTTCACAACTAGTCATCTCATCTATAAAGCTTTGAGAATGAGGGACGAGATTACCGGCATTTCTGACTGAAAATATTAACAATCAATTTAATTTAAAGTCGGAATGGTACATAACGGTAACAATCAATATAGTAATCTGCATTCTGCGGGTATATAAAGTATAGGCCCTTTTTTATATGTTTTTTTTTCACACAGCGCCATAATATAATCCCAAAATCATTGAGTTACTATGTACGTAGTACATCGTAACTCAATGCCCAAAATAGCTAATTATAAGCTGTTTGAAACAAACCGCTAATTTTAAACTGCTCGGTTTATAATAACGAGAATTTTACTGAAAGATGGCCAACCTACTTTTTGAAAGCCATCCAAGTCACGGGCAGCATACTATATAGATACTACAGTACATAATAATATAATACTACATACTAAGACTATGTACATAATTAGGAAAATGATTTTATATACAAACCAACAAACATGTCGCCTACGCAAGTCTCTGTGAATCTTGTGGGTATCATTCTACTGTCCATACAAGTGTAAAAAATTGCTTTAGGCTAAAAACATAAATGGAAAATAAATAAGAATTAACATTGTTTTAAACATAATGTTGTTTTTTAAACATTAATTCTAAGCTTAAAACAAATTGTGATTGTTAAACTGAACTGTAAACGTCAAGTCGATAACTGACACTGGAGTAAATATGTCAAATTAATGTTGTATCCAAGAAGCTTATATCTAATACACTGGAGATTGCACTATGAACGTTTACTTGTCACGGGAAGGTATGACCTTGAATGACGCCTGGTTGTTTTTTGTCCCTTTCACACCTAACTTGGCAAGTTGGTGTGAAAGGGATGAAGGAACAACCAGGCGTCGTTCAAGGTCATACCTTCCCGTGACAAGTAAACGTTCATAGTGCAATCTCCAGTGTATTACATAATATAAGCCGAGGCTCCGAGCATATAAGCTTCTTGGTTGTATCGATATGACAATGACATTAAATTGACATTTAAAATTTGCACCGAAATCAAGGATTGCGAAATTAAATACCTACCTACAATTTCTTCACACATTTTTGTTGGCAAAGTTTTAATTTCAAGCATAAAGGTAATTTATATGCGTTTGTAAAATCACAATAAAAATTATTTAAGGTTAGTTCTACTTACAACAGGATTGTCTTTAACTTGTTCAAATTGCTTCACCATGCTTGCTCTGTCTAAAACACGGTATCTCATAATACCTCTTAATATTCTATCCATTTTGTATGCTAACTGAATTTATATCCCATCATTGGGCTGGCACTTCTATTTTAATTTCTAACGCGTGTATGTACATAATTAAAGCTGATTTTGACATTTGTGACCTTCATTACTAAAGCTTATCGGGCGAATGAAAACATTGGGAACAACATGTAAAACTGTAAAAATATGAACGCGTATTTTATGACGATTGCTTTATAGTAGGCTATCAGATAATAATAGTAGACAAAGATGTAATAAATAATAAAATTGCTTAATTTTTTGCTTCTTTTTTATATTGTTTTTTTAGTATGTTACTATAAACAAATTATATAACATTTATTTTTCTTTTAGATGAATACAGAGAGTGTTATTGGGGATGGAGCCACTTCTGAGAAGGTGACTCCATTACTGCCTATAAATCACCGTTTCTTGGAGCCTGAACGGGCTGTGAAATCCATAACTGATATGGCTATTTGGGAAAAATCAGAAGCTTACATGGAATACACAGGATTCATCGCTACTCTCAATGAAGCAATAAAAAGTAAACCTTTGTCAGTTGATTATAAAATATCAGAAAATATAACAAAATTTGGGCACATGTTGGATAAAATAAGTAATTTAATAAATGAATTCCCACCAATAGAGCAGCCACAACGGTTTGGCAATAGTGCATTTCGTGACTGGTTGGCAAAAGTGAAGGTTAATTCTACACAGTATCTTCAGGATGCTCTAGATCCAAAACTGCATTTAGCTATACCAGAAATTAAGATATATTTGGAGGAAAGCTTTGGCAATGCCACCAGGATTGATTATGGCACAGGTCATGAGATGGCCTTTATTATGTTCTTATGTTGTCTTTACAAAATAGGTTCCCTCCAGAATGATGATCATGTTGCAACTGTCTTCATTTTGTTTAACAAATACCTTAATATTGCTAGAAAGTTGCAACAAACATACAGAATGGAGCCAGCCGGAAGTCACGGTGTTTGGAGTCTTGACGATTATCAATTTGTGCCTTTCATATGGGGCAGTTCCCAGCTGATTGAACAACCAAGAATATACCCGCCAGTTAAATTTCTAGAAGATGATATTATTGAAAAATATTCAGATGATTATATGTTTTTGTCTTGCATTAAGTATATAAAGGAAGTGAAAACGGGACCTTTTGCGGAGCATTCAAATCAATTGTGGAGCATCAGTGCTGTTGGTTCATGGGCTAAAATAAATCAAGGTCTGATAAAAATGTACAAAAAGGAGGTACTAGCAAAGTTTCCTGTTATACAGCATGTATTATTTGGATCTCTTTTGCCCATACGTAGATTCCCTATCCAACATTGACGATAAATAAAAGCCACTGTTATATTCTATTTTTAATTTATTTACTGTAACATTTTATCTTATATTATTTATAATCAGTATTATTATAATATTTGTGTTGATTTGATTTTTTATTTGAATCAAATTTTGTAATCAAAATGTGATATTAATTTAATTTCAGTTAGGTGTTATTAAAATTGGTATTGCTAAGTCTATAACTTAAAATATGTGAAGATATTTCCTACATGATTGTAGAGCAAGGGGGAAGGCTTAGCCGTCAGCTTGGACATAGCGAAAGCTTTCGATCGGGTATGGCACAAAGCGCTTCTTGCGAAGCTTCCTTCCTATGGGCTTCCTGAGAAATTTTGCCAGTGGGTTGCCAGTTTTCTCACAGAGCGTAGCATGAGTGTCGTAGTCGACGGTTCATGCTCCGATCCTAAGCCTGTGAATGCTGGTGTCCCACAAGGCTGCGTTCTGTCTCCCACTCTGTTTCTTCTGCATATCAATGATATGCTGCTAGACGGTAGCATTCATTGCTATGCAGACGACAGTACTGGTGATACAATATACACCGGCCACAGCAATATTTCTCAGGACCGCGTCATTGAGTGCCGGAACAACCTCGTGTCTTCAATAGAAACCTCCTTAGAAGAGGTATCTAACTGGGGCCGACGTAACTTAGTCCAATTCAACCCCAAGAAGACACAGGTCTGCGAGTTCACCGCAAAAAAGCTTCCCTTTGTCGTAACTCCTCGTTTTCAGGGTTTTCCTCTCTCTGCCACAGCTAGCATCGGTATTCTTGGTCTCGAAATCTCGAGTAGCGTACAGTTCTCCTGTCATCTGGAAGGAAAGGCCAAATTGGCTTCACAGAAACTTGGTGTGCTCTGTCGAGCGGGGCAGTATTTCACGTCGCACCACCGCCTTATGCTTTATAAGGCGCAAGTTAGGCCGCACATGGAATACTGCTCCCACATCTGGGCCGGGGCACCTCAACAACACCTCCTTCCATTTGACCGTATTCAAAGGAGAGCAGTACGACTCGTTAACGAGCCAAGTCTTACCGATCGGCTTGATACTTTGGCGCTGCGAAGAGACGTCGCTTCACTGTGTGTTTTCTATCGCATCTACAATGGGGAGTGCTCTGAGGAGCTGTTTGGAACAATACCTGCCGCTGAGTTCCATCACCGTACTGCACGCCACAAACTCAAATACCACCCACACCACCTTGACTCCTGGCGATCGACGACTGCGCGCTTCAAAAGAAGCTTCTTTCCGCGCACAACGAGTTTATGGAACGAACTTCCTCATGCGGTGTTTCCAAACGGTTACGACTTAGGGACCTTCAAGAAAAGAGCGTACTCCTACCTTAAAGGCCGGCAACGCACTAACAATGTCCCCGGCATTGCTGGTGCTTATGGGCGACGCAGTACACTTAACATCAGGTGACGCGTCTGCTCTGTTGCCTCCTCTTATATATATAAAAAAAAAAAAAGAATGCGCTTTTAATTTTTTACCTTAATATTTATATAATACTATGTAAAGATGAATTGATGAGTATGTAGGATTGTTACTTTGTAATAAAATTCTAAGACAAATACTTTGGTTTTTTGTTAAATTTCCAATACAATTACTATACATATATACATAAATATTTCAAAATATTTA
This sequence comes from Colias behrii, assembly GCA_029959065.1. Lineage (NCBI taxonomy): Eukaryota > Metazoa > Arthropoda > Insecta > Lepidoptera > Pieridae > Colias > Colias behrii. Next base: position 10,780,651 of record JARWMC010000002.1, read on the forward strand.
GTATAAATGTTTCTTCTTGAATCGTTCTAAAAATCTCTTGAAGTTTATCGTATTCTTAATATACATTTAACACATTTATGTAGAAGTAATTGTATTTAAACTTTCAAAGTTACACATTATTTCACACAAATATTTGTATCACATAACAGTAATGCATACCTACTTTAATTATTTCAAAACAATCAAGTAGCTTACTCCTAGACCTCGCAATACAAAGCATATTGTAATACCTAGTATTTCACACGCTTAAGGCATGTCAATAACTGACCACAGCCATTTCACTTATAGTATAAATTAAATAATTTATCACTAATTAATGCTCATTTCCTAAAACGTTTGCGGCGATTGCTTCTGGTTTCTTAGCAAAATGATTTCTGTAGAGCGTGTAAGCCATGCCTATAGTGAGAGCTCCGACGGCAGTGCCCTGTGCTATCACACGGAACTGCATGAGGAACACGCTGGTGCTCATTGCTCCACGATTTTTGTACGCGTAACCTCCATATCCCACAGCAGCGGCGAGACCAGCTAATCCTGTAAGTAAAGATTAAAAATCTATTTAGTTAAGAAACGCACCGGAAATCAAACTCTTACTCGTAACTCGTAAGGGCATCAACTAGTTACGTATTGAGTTTACAGTCGCATGCAGTGGTTAGATATGATACCACTTTCATGCAGGTATCGAAAGCGGAGCAGACACCAAAGTATTAAATGCTTGACTGTACATTTCTGTATGGTAATAAAATAAACAGCAGATGAGCGATACGTACCGATTACCATAAAAGGCGACTCTTTGGATTTTCTTGCCAATCGTTCCTTGTGAGTTTCTTCTCTGTAGTCGAAGTCTGGTCGTTCAAGAGCCATTGTGGATTCTGTAAATTCATATCAGTGCAACTCTCTTTTATATGCATACATATGTATATCGGTATAGCTATATATAGTACTTATATACAGTTTACACTATAATCGTTGAATGTAATCGTTGTTTATAGTTTGCTATGTACTCAAATAACAATATCCATATCAATTTTATTATACGTAAACTATGTATCGACTAGTTACCCCTGTGAAAATACATTATATTATTTTAAATGCGAAAATAACTGTCCTTAAATCTGTTTGTCTGTTTCTTCTTCGCGCCTAAACGTCTGACCCGATATGGATGAAAGGACAAAAACGGGAAAGTACGCGTGTTTTTCTTTCACTACGCGGACGCCACAGAGCAAGTAATATAGGCGGACGCAGCTGCGGCTGAAAAGCTGGTTATAAATAAATTATGTTCAGTGCTATTGATAACCGAGGGCATTTGAAGATATGTATACCTAAATTATAAAACAGATTGAGATTACGTTATAAGCTAAAACAATTGGATCCGATATAGTATGAGGGAACCACCGCCTCCCGTGTATATTTTGTGGCCTACACAGTACTTAAATAACAGCTAGAGCTACACATAATTATCTATTCTATTTATCCTCTTTTCAAAAGTCATAATATTATTTTAAACAAGTCGGAAATATGTACAAGGAAATAATTTAATGCAAAGTAACTATACTTATGTACGTAAAGCATAATTCATTATTTAGGTATATTACTTAATTCAAACTCTAACAAACATTTTAATTGACAAAAAATATAGAATATCTACCTAACTTAAGACTTTAATCTGATATCAAATGATATATCTAACATAATATCTTATAGAGTAGTTATCGGTTATCTGTTTCATTCAGGCGTACAATTTGAAATATTGTACAATTGTAATTCCTTTGATACCTACTAATGTAGGTACCTACATAGACAGTGGGATCTTCTAGATTTAGACTCTAGAGAATCACGTTTTATAGTACTTAAATAGATAGGTTTTTATCATGTTTTTATAAAAATGTTTTGTAACAGATATGATAAGTCATTAGTGTATATGGAATAGGAAAGCTAACGATCTGGATCCGGCTCCGGTTCATAAAGATTAATAAATAATCGGGAATTACCTAATAAAGATTAGGTACACTTTTACTAATATGAAATTACCTATATAGTACTTAACACATTGCGATCGTCTAGACTTTTAGAAGTAGGTACCACATAGTTATCTACAGAAAGACTTGATTAGGTAGGTAGCTACTAGATAATTTTTAAGTGGTGACGCGGCTGACAATTCGACAATTCTCGCAACTGGGATTTAACAATGATACAGGAAGTTCACTTATAAAAATTAAATTACGACTGTTGGAACCATGAGCACCTATAGTTACTCTTGTGCATTTTTTTTAATAATTTTTTTCATTATTCTTTTAATATCGATCAGTAAAAATATTTAAATAATAACACTAATCAAAAATATCTTACCTGTAAACAGAAGTCAAGGTTAAAACAATAGAAAAACATGGGCTGACGTCACTATATCAATTCCAATATAGATTAAATTATTTGTATAACGCAACACGTCTACAACACACGGTTATCAGCAGAGGACTGTGAAATTTGAACGGTGAAGGGCATAGTGCATACTAAACAGTAATGAAAACCGGCCGCGGCCTCTGCAAACTTTCCTGGCAAATCGCGAATGACGACTGTATCGAGGGAAGCCCACTCCGCATATAACAGATCACAGATGAGGAAAATGAGTTGATAAATGTTCTCAGTAGGATGCCAATAAAGTTTGGCTTAATTATCCTTCTTTGCTTCTAAATTAATTTTTTATTTGGTAACTAATTATAATTATAACTTTCATAGATTTTCAATTTTAGTTAGGTAACTTGTATTTCTTTTACATTTTAACTGAAGAAAACCATATTATTAGGTATATACCTACCTATGTTTTATATATATTCTATAAATAATTTTTTACGGATTTTATCATTGACGACGTTTCCTGAAAAGTGGTCGAAACATGGAGATAAATAATATTTTAAATAAATCGTGTTTAAATTCCGTTAAAAATATTTAATATCTCTCTTTATAGAACCTTAAATTATCGGTAGGTACGATGATGAACAACTAATTATGATTGGAATATCTATGTACCTAGTTAGTTAAGTTTAATTAGTCCAAATAAGTAAGATAAAAAGTAAAAACTGTTTTTTACCGAAATTCTTTTATTATAAAGACTTTTATATATAATTCTTGGGTAGGATAATATTAGGCAACATGCTTTTTAACCGTGGTTTAAAAAACCCTGTCTATTAGGTACACCCATAGGGTACACATTAATTTTCGATAGTACATATAGGATATTTTTCGATACTATACTAGGAATGTCCGAGGTACAAACTATTTATATGACGATGTTCGTCATCTTCACTCTGCGTTTGAGGAAAATTAATTAACGATGAATCATGCAGACGATGCAATACGATAATAATATGGCGTCATTATTGTTGCGTTATTTTCAATGATGGGTGTCTTCATTTACCGCAATATATTTGATGTTGTGTACCTTTGATAACTGAGATCCAGTCCATAGAAAATTAATGTAAAACGATTACACTTCACACAGTATATTATATAATATGTCGTAACTTATAAACATAAACATATAATAATTATTAATTAAGTATCTAAATGTTATGGTCTCATTCGAAACCTACCTCAGATTACTTTCTCGCTGACTTGTAGTAATTTAGTATTGTGCAATTGTTTGTGTTTGGTAAACCGTAAACTAGGTATGTCAATGAATAATTATTACAATGAATAGTCAAATAAGTTCATATTAATCATGGGAATAGAACGATACCAATACAGTAGTACAGCAGAATTGAATATTGTTTACCTTTTGCTTATACTTTTATACTCTTTTGGTGCCATGCTTTGGAACTTTAGATGACTTTATCCTTATTTTAAGAAGTAGGTAGGTACTAGAAAGGTATGAAGTATGCTGTAAAATAATATACAATAACAATTATTGAGGAAGAGTGTAACTCGTGTCATCGTTATGTTATGATTTTTGTGTCTGGCGTTTGGAGACTCGATTAAGGGTAACATATTAACTATGTAGTGATACTTTTTACTATATAATGTGGAATATTTCTTAAAATTAAATAAATTATTGCGACGATGCAGACGGTACGAAGCCCGCCGCTATAGTTGTAAAAGTTTAGATTTAATAATTAAAAAAATTATATTAAATAATGAAGAATCGAGCTAAACTTGAAGCTGAATAAAATAAACTATTATAATAGTTTTCTAAGATTTCACGAGTCAGTTCCCAGCTTTAAGTATTAACATTATCAAATAGAATGATAAGATAACGCTAACCAGAAGGGAAGTATTTTGCTATTTGCTACTGTATAAATATGTATCACGGCTATCTACATATACGTATCCCTTCAGAGGATGTTCAGAGGTCGTGTTTTTTTATTGAAAATATCTCTTAATTCAATGATTTATTGGTAACATCTTTATTAGTTATATACCATCTTTGTTATTTATTACCTTCGTCGTAAATATGTAATATTTTATTGGTTTGGAGACGTAGTTAACTACTTATATTCTAAAACTTTTAATCACTGATTTTTTGCCTTTTTTAAATTGGTTGGTTATACAACTGTCTCACATAATGATAAAGCTTACGGTCATTATTGGACATATACGTACATAAATAGGTAATTAAAACTTCACTATTAAAAGGATAAATTTATTTGAAGTAACCAGTATTAGCAACTAATGATACAAAATCACAGATAATTGGCTTTACCATACATTATATTACATTCCATTACATAACAATTAAAAAGGTACATATCAGGTCTTAAAATGACATTTTTATATACCTACCTATTTATTGTATGAAACATTAGAATATAGTTTAGGTACCTAATAAGAGTCCGCGCTACCTCCACTAAATTTGTTAAAGTTGCCATTGTTATCATTAGCACCAATAAAAAAATATTTATCGCCATTAATTATTGGTTTTACGTTAAACAATAAAGTTGCCTAAAGACTAGTGGAAGTTAAATTGCGGCAACAATCGAACCCTTATAAATAAACAGTTAAAACAGATTAAAAGTAATTTAGCAATAAATTCAACAAAACTAAACAAAAGACGGATGAGTGTACTTAATTTTATACGCCTTTAAAAATATAACGAGCAACAATTTGTACAAAGAGATGTGTTTGGGGTCGTATCCATAAACAGATCAAATCAATTTGGGCAGAGAGAGACATAAAAATGAGTCAGCACAAAATTAGAAATGTTACCATTGTTTACAATAAAAACCTTCAGTGTTGAAATGAAATGTTTGAATTGATGAGGAATTAATAGATGACCCCTTTCCAGCACAAATTTTATAAAATAATTGCCATCCTTATAAGAAGCAATAGTAAGTAATGGTAGAATTTATATAGGTTGACTATAATGAGCTATAAAAAAAACTTTTTTTTATTAAAACCTTTATATTATTATCTACAGAATTAACAAATGGTTATAATTTATAAACTATTAAAATAATAGACGAGATTAAAATAATAGATAGATTAAAATTAAAAAAATAACAAAGATCGCACAATCGGTGGCTTTTAGTATTCTTTTACAGTTCAATAATTTTGGAAGTTTTTCCAAATATTATGATAATTTTATGAAATATTTTTCTTTTATCCAATTATATAATGGAATGCAGTTAAAATTTCTTAAATAGTGATAACGTTACTGATAAATTTGTAAAGGTTAATTCAACGAAATAATATACTAAAATTTAAAACTGAATGAAAACTGCTTTAGAAACACTCATAATTTAAGGCATCAACTCACTTATTCTAAGTAGAGGCATAAGTATCAATGTACATTGGAGAGTAAATAAATAGTTTGCATATAAAATAACCTTCTCTACTTTACCCATTCTTTAAACTTCAATATTATCATAAGAATGAAATAACAATCTTTGATAATGTTTCCTTTCATTCTTGTATCATCACTGATGTGTAATTTTCTTCTATCTCTAGGGTCAGCTCACACCAAGACATAGCACGACACGACGTGATATAGTTTGCAAGCAGAATGGACCTTGATTTCCATTGAAGAAGGTATGGATTTGTAAATCGAAATACACTGGGTAATGTCTCGAACAATGCAGTGGAAACATTTTTACATGTACAAAAAGACACTTCGGCCTATCCGGGTGTAATCGTTAAGTGCGCACAGGCTTAATATGTAATTCCGTAACTATTACAGATATCAAATCATTTTAAAATGATATCGAAACCTAATGAATAAAATGACAATAATAACTTTTTAAAAATAAAACAGAATACCCAAAAAATTTACATTAAACAATGAATATTTCAAGGTCCTTCGAGTCGCCTTCACGCCGTTTTGTTAACAATTTCTTCAAGCATCCGTGCGTCTTGTCCGTCGCGTTATATTCCTGTGTGAACTGACCCTTAACGTGTCTCACTGGTATTGGCTCGGAGCGCTGGATGAGACCTTCTCAAGTTTCTCAAAGTGTTTCCTGGCATTACGTATATTGATGAGTGTGGCCTCTGACGGTATCTTCGGGTCGGACATTTCGACCATTACGTACGTGTTACTCGTGAAGCCATCTATGAAGGCTGCGAACACGCTGTTCCTTACCTGTATGGATTTTTATCACTTTATTTCAATGTAATTAATTGTAGTATATTTTTAATTAAATTATATTTTCAATGAAATTTGTTTTATTGGAATATTTTTTTGTTCTGTTTTTGAATCAAAACTATTCAAACTGCCTCTGAAAGATGTGATTTCAATATCTTAAAAATAAAGGAAATAAAAAGAGTTAATTATTTTGTATTCATGAATAATACTCAAACTCTTAGAAAAGCTAGAAACTTATGTTTGTACTTGATCTTATAGCATTATATAACAATATGATAGCATAAAGCTGTTCTATTTCATTTAATTTGGACCAAAAACTAGAATCAGTATTAATTGTATCATGAATCTTGCGTAAACTTACCTCCATACTCTGAAACTGCGCGGCAAGTTTAGAGCAAGAAAGTTTAAACTGTTTCACAATATTGGAGACTTTCTCAAAACGGTGAGCATCGCGGTGCGGGCGCCGCTGACAGTGGGATACTACGAGGAAAGTCGCGCGCTCAAACAGGAGTACCTGAAATTTTTTATTATTTTGTCTGTATAACACTGAGGGACAAACAATACTCTGTGTTGATCGACATTTTTGAAATTAAGCTGACTCCTAGTCAATTATTATATTTAAAACAATAAGCAACATACCATTGCTTACAATATAAAATTAGAATTATTATAATATTTGTAAATGAAAAATAAGCTTAATATTCATTGAGAACTTTTAAATTGACTTAATTCATAACACCATAGTTGAACTATTTTTTGGATTGGGTTTTCTTAAAAATATATAAAAGCAAAAATCCTACCTCATCAGCATCAACAATGTCTGCAAACTGCTTCAATGAAGATTCTAGAGCCTTTACATTAGGTATTAATTTGTACACTATGCTGGACCATGCTCTGTAAACAACCAAATAAATGTTTTATTAAAAAAAAATACAAAATTTAATATATGTACATTTGCTGGACAAATAAATTAGATTGAACATAATATAATCAGTGATAATATTTTTTAAATATAGATATATAACATTTATTATAATTACATTACATTTATAAGCTCTTTCATATTGTGTTACATATTAATTATTATGAATGGAGTTTTCCTACAAAATTTGGAATATATGATCAATCTAATACTTATTCTATATAAAACAAGGTCGTACTTATAAAGAGTTTCATCCCAGATGCTGGTTCTAAAGCAAGTACACTCAAGTGGTTTAGAGAGCCTTTTCAAGTCTTCCTCTCGAGTTTTGAAGATTTCTTCTCTCCTCTCTTCCGCAACTAGATCCATTTTATGGACCAAGCAGAATATCCTTGCTTCTGGTGAGTTCTGGAAAATTATTTGAAAGAATTGTTTAAATGGAAATGGATGATAACTGTTGCTTATATTAATTAAGTATTTTATGATATACTAGGATAAAGAGCAAATGAGACACCAAGTTAATATGATTTTTTAATGAGAAATTAGAAAACTGTTATTTGGGAGGTGAAATTTCACTGCAATCATAATTCATATGATACAATAACAATACATAACAGCACTTTCATATTCTAGCAACTCTTGGTAGATTGCCATAAGAAGATAAAATATATAAAATAGATCCAGGATGTGGATTCATTATTTGACTATGGATCTTAAATTATTATTAATATGTACATTATAAAATATAAAAAACTTACTTGCAAAATAGCTTCTAAACATGACTGATAATAGTGCATGTCTTTCTCCATTTCTCTGCTCTCAACATCAAACACATATATCAAGACTTCAACATTCCTGAAGATATTGTCTCTTTGAGAGGCAAAATAGTTCTCCATAAATGCTTCCTGTCCTCCGCAGTCCCATAGATTCAGAACAAGGTTTCCCAGAAACCTTACGTGTGAGTGTTCCACGTCAACTATACAGCACAATTAATATAAGTAAATGAAATGAAGTAAGAGATGAATAAAAATATGTCTTGCAGGTTTTGATATCAATTGCGATATATACAAATTATAGTAATGTTACAACACTCACTTGTAGCTCCCAAACGTCTTGTATCTCTTGCTATATAGTTGGCAAATATAATAGACCTCATACTGGTTTTACCAGAGCCACTTTTGCCCATCAATAATACCTGAAAGTTATTATATATAAATTGGTATAAGGCAAAAAGGGGATAATTTAGACAAAAATAAACATACTGTTTAACTTCTTAGCTTCAAAATATGTTGAATTGTAGAAGTCTCTAAAGGATCCACAATTATGAGAAATTAATGTTAAATATTTTATAAGAAAAAAGATCCATTAATAAAAATAACAATTTCAAACATACCTTCTTCTTCATGTTGACAATTTATTTGATGAAAATCTAATAGGTACCCCAGGAAAGCTTATGATAATGTAACGAAATGAGAAAACTTTCGCCTTTGTTACGATGAATAAAAAAGAATTTTAAACTGACGTAGTTAGTAAAAAAATAAAATGTAGGCGTTTTCAAGAAGCGTATTTATTCCTTATTCATTTCAATAAATAAAAAATAAGCATAAATCACGATTATCACTAGTGGTGTATGTCGTAAATAAAATCACAAATAAAATTAAAGCAGACACAGTGAATAGTAAACTGTCAGCCAATGTCAACTGAGCAGTGTTGCCACCGAAGTATCAAGCTACCCACCAGAAGCGACCTCTGAAACCACCAGAAATCCACTAACAAAACTCGCGCCAGTTTAAAAAATCGCTAATTTTTCCACCAACTTTATTTTTAGCAAATTTTTGTTCATCGCGAAAGAAAACAATATTTAAAAGATACGTTTATTGGAGAAATAACATTAAAATTACACATTATGTAACAAAAATAATGAAATTATATTAATAAATCATCTTCAGATGAGTCGTTTCCGCCCCCGATAATTTACTGCCATTTTTTATTAAAGAGTTTGTGGCTTGGATTTATTTCCTTTTGACTGTTTTACCCACTAGATGAAAGAGTGTGCTGCACGATGGAATTAAACTCCAAAAACGATACGAGTGGAGTTCATAGTCGTCGTTCCAATATTTGAGAAAAATTCTTAAATTCCACTAGACAAATCCACTAGCCACTAAAGTCAATATTTGTCCGCTAAAAAGCAAGCCAAAACCACCAGATTTAGTGGAAAATCCACTATGTTGGCAACACTGCAACTGAGCAAAGAGTATAATGTATAATAGGGCAATAATGTATAATAATAGGGCATAGAGAGCCCTCTTGAAGCATATGAAGCTTTGATCTAAGGGCGTATTCAGAAAGAAAGCTTGAAACTTATAAGCGCTTATAAGCGCTTATCGGCGCTTATAAGCGCTGGTAACCCGCGCAGGAAAATATATGAACATGCGCTTATAAGCGCTGATCGGCGCCGACAAGTTTGTTGAAACTTGTTGGAACTTGTCGGCGCCTATCAGCGCTTATAAGCGCATGTTCATATATTTTCCTGCGCGGGTAACCAGCGCTTATAAGCGCCGATAAGCGCTTATAAGCGCTTATAAGTTTCAAGCTTTCTTTCTGAATACGCCCTAAGATATGAAGGCAAACCTATTTGACTTTGACAGGCGACAATGCGCCCTCTGAATTTTGGGGTTAAAACTAATTCTATATACCTACATACATATACGTACATAATATATTTATATTTTTTTAGGACTTCAAGTCTTCAAACGACGCAATTTAATTTGAACAATCATTTCAGGCAATATATTTTTTACTTGATAGTTGAAATCAAACTTCAAAATAATATGTGCCTGGAATAAATGCTCACATATATTTGCGTCGTTATTGAAATAGGAGAGAGATATTGTTTCAGAGAATACAACTGAAATATCATTTATTTTCAACATTTAAGAAATAAGACTAATGATCTAAATGATTACGAAATGGATGGTGTTTAACGATTTAGGTGATTTAAAAAAACTTTTCACTTATAATAATTACAAGATAATTAGTATATGTAATTAGTTTCATTATATGAATATTACGGAGTCTTTAAAAATAAGATATTTGGAAGTGCTAAATATTATTCATTCAAATTTCTTAAAACATATTGAAGTACTTACTAAGAATAATGAAGAAAACGACAATAAAAGAAATTAGTACTTTATTTTTTAAATGCTTTCACTTATTGTAATATTACATTTTAAATACCTAAAACAAAACTCCGTCCGTGTCCGTGCACATAATTTTCAGTAGAAAGTTTTGAAAGCCTGAACGTAGGGCTCGATTAAACGCACTTTCACCACACTTTCACGAGAACTAGAAACTTCACAAATTAACGATTATCAACAAAATGAACTAATTATGTAAATAAACTTCACTTATAGTAGCCGCCATTTTATGACAGCAATAATAATTGTGATGTTTACAAACAAAATATTTTCAGTTAGTCAATGTTACCACTTAATAAATCATATTTAACACTTTTCATGTAAATTAATAAAATGTTTTTAATATTTATTTAGCCAGAAACAGTATTTTTTTTATGTAAAATATTTTCCTGAATTATATTTCTATATGATACTGAAATAAAAATCTGAGATAATTGTTCTAATTCATTTAAACTTTTAATACAGAAAGGTTTTCATTTGTCTTATTTTACTACTTTGATTTCATTATGACAACACTGAGAAGCTTTCAGAAGATGTTGCAAGTTTATTAATTTGATACCATATTGAAACGATTTAAATCGCAAAATCATTTAATGGCATTTGAAAAAAGGTAAGCTTCGCATTCGATCCAATAAAATAAAACAATGCTTCAAGAATACCTGGCATTTATTTAAATATCTATCTATAAACAATTTGCAATAACTTTGGAAAGTGCGGTGCCATCTTTTGGGGATTTAATATAAACTGATTAAAATACGTTTTTACTCGCCAAAGTATAGATGGCGTCGCTTTCTTTAATAAATGTCAGTTTGTTCTAAGTGTCAACTGAGTAACCTTTACTCGGAGCAATTAACAAGCCTGGAGAAGTAACAATTAATTGAACGTTTCTTATATAGTGGCTCTCTTTTATTCAATACCCTAATTAGTGCGATAGAAAGAGATAACACACTGTTATCGGCTTGGCATTCAAATCCACATGTAGCCACTTTTTGTTCTAAAAAGGTAGTGCTGGCCACAAATTTATCGAATACTAAAATATCGATAAATAAAAAAATTGAGTTATAAAATTGCTTGAAGATAATTTAAACGAATCTATTTGGAATTATTCATATTTTACGATGCGTATCTACTGACTACCTTGCATTGTATGGTAGTGGTATTTATAAAAAAATATTATTAGGTATTTCGGTTTAGGTTGTTTTTATGGTTTCGTAAAAAGGTACGTATTTTTTCCTGTTTTCATAGATTCATTCATAGAATTATACGAAACCCTTCGTGCGCGAACCTGACTTCCACCTGGTTGATCATTTTACAAATCAATAATCGTATCCTACTAATATTATAGAAGCGAAAATATATAAGAATGGACTCTTTCACGTAAAAACTACTGAATGAGTTTTTATGAAACTTTACAATTAAATTTTAATTTATAGTTTAAACATCAGAATAACATATAGGCTACAATTTACCGCGGGAAAATAACTCATTCCCACAGGAAAAAATTGGTAAAAGTTTAAAATAAATTGCTTCAAATAAAACAAATAAAATTTAAAAATTTTTTTTGCAACATTTTATTTCGATACTTAATTAACAAATTACAATATTTATTATTTAAAATAGATGCCACCTTAAACTTGTGGCACAGCATCTCTGCAAAGCACTTTACTTTTCTTCCCGTCTGATTCGAAATGATTTGAACAAAGCCGAGAATGTTTTGAAGGCTTCCAATTTTCCCTGTGCTATAGCTTTAAACCAAACATCTTTTAATTTTTCTCAAGCCAGAAACCTGCAAATAACAATAAAATCCATACTTAAATACCTTTTTTTCTCCTAACTTAAAGCAGTCATTATCAATGAAGTACTTCGTTCCTACTCAAGTATCGATAATTGCACAACACTATGGAAGTTATATTTTGCATTTTTTCTAAAAACTAAGCTGATTATGATTTCATTTCAATGATTACGGTTAGATAAAACATAGATGATTATGAAAATAACGTAAATTCACTTATTTATAACACAATTAACAAAATAATTGATCAAAACACTAACCTGTGAAATGACAAATTCCTATCTTCATCCGATTTCCCAGTACTACGGCTTTTACAGCCGTAAACAACACAAGCCATGTAATCTTTAGTAAATTATCTTTTCAGAAAATAACATATGAAACTAAAAAACACGTTTTTCACTTCAAAAACAATAATTAAAATCACCAAGCGATGATCACCAGACTGGTGATCAAAACAAAACGAAATGGCTACATGTCATTTCAAACTGTCGAGCTGACATATATCGGTCCTCTTTTTTCGCATGACATTTTGCCATAAGTTAAAAGGGCCAAACTAGTGTTATTTAATGTTCAATTAATTGTTACTTCTCCAGGCTAGTTAATTGCTCCGAGAACCTTTATGTCAACTGTCTTGTATCAAAATAATATAGATAACATAAAAAATATGAGCGGGGACTTGCAAGATTGAAAATTGCTTAACTCTACTCTGTGTTACGAATAAAAGTATGAGATTTAGGTATTTTCTATTATATTCGGGGTAATAGAATAGAAAATTAGAATTTAATGGGAATTTCATTTCATTTCATCCAGGAATTCATTTTTGTGGGAATCGAAGTACAATATTTAATGGACTTGTTGAATTATCTAATATCTTGCAAATAGCAATACTAGGTATTTGCGACTCTGTCGGTCTGTGTCAATGTCGTTCACAGAGCAAGTGCCAACTGCCAAGTAGGTAATTGTCGTTGTCAAAAGCATGATATTTGGAGAAACGCGTGGATTTTTCCAAAAATTTAGAAATGTATTCAATAAAGTGAGAGATTGATTGTATAAATTTGAAAGGATGGCGCGTCACCGTAATATAAGAAACAGAAGTTATTCTGACGATTACGACTATGAGGATGTGTACGGACATTCAGTTGAAGAGGACTCTTGTTTATCTCCAAGTGATGCTGCTCAGTTTATGTATGATCGTTCACGAAACCAGCACGCTATATCACAGTTTATAGATTCTCATGATGATATACAAGAGGAGCCGGAAGATGATGACGTCGACAATTCACGGCCTGCTCCTGAGCGTCGGGAATCTATGGACTTGAGGGGCCTTAACTTAACGGAAGATGATGAAGCAAAGCTTATGTCGTGTTTGGATGAACTGCGAAACATTTTAGGTGATACCTTGTCGGAAAATATTCTTATACAAACGGTTTTAAAACATAGATTTGATTATAGTAAAGCACTTGATGAAATATTAAATAATAACAAATCTGCCAATGACTCGTCAAACATACAACAACGTACCGATTCCACAAGGCCTAAAATAGTTGTTGAACCACCAATAGTTATTCCAGTAGTAGATAAAGCTCCACTTTCTATATCTACGGTGGACCAAACACCAAAAGTAATTGCATCAAAAATTGAAAAGACAACACCTATAGTAAAGGGTTTTCAAATTAATGTAGATGGTAGTACTAATAGTCGACCTCAGACACCCAGAGACCAGTCTCCTGCGGTGGACAGAATACAGTCTAGAAATGACAATTTAGATGATAGTAAGTCAACCCCAAAAGTTAAAGAAAGTAAAATAGATCCAAATACAAAATTTACCAATGAAAGAGGTTCTGATAAAGAGCATTTGTATATTGTTGTTATTGGGCATGTGGATGCTGGCAAGTCTACATTAATGGGACATTTACTTTGTGAGCTTGGCGAGGTCAGCCAAAGGACTCTACATAAATATGAGCAGGAGAGCAAGAAGATAGGCAAGCAGAGCTTCATGTATGCTTGGGTATTGGATGAAACCGGAGAAGAGAGAGTACGAGGGATAACAATGGACGTCGGAAAGGCTCAGTTTGAAACAAAGACAAAAAAAGTAATTATATTAGATGCACCAGGCCACGCAGACTTTATCCCAAATATGATTACTGGTGCTGGACAAGCAGATGTGGCTTTGTTAGTAGTAGATGCTACTAGAGGAGAATTTGAATCAGGATTTGAACTTGGTGGACAGACCAGGGAGCATGCTCTGCTGGTAAGGTCTCTTGGAGTCAATCAGCTAGCTGTTGCTGTCAACAAATTAGACACCACAAACTGGTCTAAAGAGCGCTTTAATGATATTGTTAAAAAATTAAAAGCATTTTTAAAGCAAGCTGGATTTAAAGACTCGGATGTTACTTTTGTGCCATGTTCTGGTCTGACAGGAGAGAATCTTGTTAAAACCCCAACTGAAGGTGAATTAATCAAATGGTATAGTGGTCCCAGCTTGCTTGATGTAATAGATAAGTTTAATGTCCCAGAGAGACCTGTTTCTAGGCCTTTGCGAATGTCCATAAATGATGTATTTAAAGGTACTGGGTCTGGCTTCTGTGTGGCTGGGCGAATAGAAACTGGAATACTGAATAAAGGTGATAAAGTATTGGTGTGTCCGTCAAAAGAGACAGCTGAGGTTAGAAATCTTGCTATTAATGAGTTTACTACTAATGTATCATTTGCTGGAGATCAAGTTGCTGTGACATTGTCGGGCGTAGAAATGCAAAATGTATCAATTGGTTACATACTGAGTGATCCTGTGAATCAAGTGCCTGTAACAACAAGATTTGAAGCCCGGCTCGTAGTCTTCAATGTGAAAGTACCTATTACTAAAGGCTATCCTGTACTATTGCATCACCAGTCACTGGTAGAATCGGCACACATTAGTAAACTCAAAGCACTTTTGAATAAAAGCACAGGAGAATTAATAAAGAAAAAGCCTAGATGCTTAGGAAATAATTCAGTAGCCCTAGTAGAAATTGAAGTGTGTAGGCCTATTTGTATGGAGCGATACAAAGATGTGAAAGAGTTAGGAAGAGTAATGTTGCGTGTTGCGGGTGTTACAATAGCTGCTGGACTTGTAACTGAGATTTATACAGATTGAGCTGATGTTCTGTTCAATATTTATTTGTCAAATATAGCAGATTTTTCTGGCTTTAAATGTACACACTTTCAGAGGATGAAAATGTAAATTTCATAAGGATTTTATGTACAATATTGTATTGTGCTATACATAATCGTGATAATTATAACATATAAATTATATTTATGGCAATAAATGTTATCAAAGTTTGTGATTTTATTATTTGTACATATCCTTAGGTCCTAGGCTACTCCTTTAGGTTCTATATTTGTGTTACGGACATAACTTTTTAAATTTATTTTCAATATGTAAGATTTTTTTTGTAAAATTTCGTATTTCAGAATACGATTTTGCTGCTATCACATTTAATTTTACGTTTAGATATTATTTTCTGTTGAAAGTAGTGTGGCACATTTTTCTTATTCATCCCAGTTATACTTCGATCGAATAACAAAGCGTATTCACGATCGAACGTGGAAGCTATTTCTATGGTTTCTGTCACGTTTTTATGTATTCTCGAGAATTATTAAAAAAGATAAGCCTCTCGAGGTGAAAATTATTATTTAATTTTAACTAGCGGTCCGCCCCGGCTTCGCCCGTGGTACATATTTACGTTTTCTCTACATAAGAACCATCCTTGTACTTCAAGGAATATAATAAAAAAAGAATTATCGAAATCGGTTCAGCCGTTCTCGAGTTATGCGCTTACCAACACATTTTGAAGAAGATATATAGACTACTAGCGGTCCGCCCCGGCTTCGCCCGTGGTACATGTTTACGTTTTCTCTACATAAGAACCATCCTCGTACTTCAAGGAATATAATAAAAAAAGAATTATCGAAATCGGTTCAGCCGTTCTCGAGTTATGCGCTTACCAACACATTTTGCGATTCATTTTTATATATAAAAGATTGATTCTGTATTGGAAAATGAACTTTTAGTATTATTCGACGCACTATGTTTTTAGGCCCGAAAAGTCTGACATTCTTGTTTTATTGGAATTATCTAAGGAGCTTCTCTTTTTAAATGCACGAGTAGAACACCCAGAGCTCGGAGCAATTAACCCAGAGTTTTATTTAAAAAACACGATTTAAAAAAAAAATATTTAAAATATTGGAATTTTCGCGGCCGAATGAGCTAAATAAATTCGTATAAAAAAAAATAGATACACTAAGTAGATAATTTATTATGTTGCTAATATATTATGTAGTGACTAGCTTTCCACCCGCAGCTTCGCCCGCGCAGTCAAAGAAAAACCCGTATAGTTCCCGCTCCCGTGGTATTTCCGGGATAAAACCTATCCTATTTCCCGTGATAAAAAGAAGCCTATGTCCTTTCTCGGATATCAAAATATCTCTATACCAAATTTCATGCAAATTGGTGCAGTAGTTAAGGCGTGATTGAGTAACAGACAGACAGACAGAGTTACTTTCGCATTTATAATATTATAGTATGGATTACAGGCGCAAATTATCCCTTTTTGAAATTTTCGATATTGTCGATAGAGGCGAAAGTATTGTAATTTTTATTGATTTTCGTTTTTATTTTTAAAGTGAAACTTATTACATCGTCTCAAACTTTTTGGTCTGTGTAGCGCATGTCGCGTGTATCGCGGCTGCCGAGTTGGTATACCTACTCGGCAGCCGACCGACACGCGACAAGCGCTACACAAAGCAGTGTTCGGAACCGTTCGAACAGTTTCACTTTTACCGTGGTTTCATAAAACCACACAACATTTTTTTATATTATATGCAGGCGTTAGTAGAAGCTCTGTTTAGTAATAAGAAGCCTTGAACCATAGACTAATAATAATAATATACTACGTATACAACTTGAACTGAGGTCTACATGTGACAAAAATACCACATTCTAACCACGAAGTTCTTCTTCTTCTTCTTTTTTGTTTATGGCCTTCCCAATCCCTAAACCACGAAGTTATTACGAGATATAGATTTTGACAAAGAATTCAAAGATAGGGTTGTCACAAGGGTTGTCACTATTTTTACCGTTAATTCCGTTTGACTTTTAATGAGATTACTATGATCAATGCTCGAAATATTGACAAAAAAGGAGATTAATTTTTATTAATTTGATATTATTGAATTGTCTTAAAAATCAAAGATATTTTTTTTATTCAGTTAATTAATTACATATCATAAGGATTACCTACCTATAATAATATATTAAATAATATTAAAATATCGAGTATAACTAACGACTTAAAAGTTAAAACATAAACAAAAACTTGGTAATAGATAGATGATATATAATATAATTGTTAAAAACAGCTTTGACTTTTTCTTTACTAAGGACAACCCTGACATTGAATTCTTTGAAAATCTATATCTCGTAATAACTTCGTGGTTAGAATGTGGTATTTTTGTCACATGTAGACCTCAGATCAAGGCTTCTTTTGGTACTAAACAGAGCTTCTACTAACGCCTGCATATAAAATAAAAAATAAAAACGAAAATCAATAAAAATTACAATACTTTCGCCTCTATCGAAAATATAGAAAATTTCAAAAAGGGATAATTTGCGCCTGTAATCACTACATAATATATTAGCAACATAATAAATTACATAGTGTATCTATTTTTTTTATACGAATTTATTTAGCTCATTCGGCCGCGAAAATTCCAATATTCTAAATATTTTTTTAAAAATCGTGTTTTTGAAAATAAACTCTAGGTGTTCTAGTTCTACTCGTGCATTTTTTTTTATCTTTTTTTTTTCTAAAAAGGCACCCGTCATCACAGGGTGTTCGCGCCACCTCTGGATTATAGTCCAGAGACATTTTGTGCTTTTATTTTTTAAAAACAATAAAAAATTTTAAAATACAATAAAAAATACAATATAAAATAATACTTTAAACAAGATAAAAAATACTGGTATAAATTACGATAAAATGACTAAATAAGTATAATAATTGCTTAAAAATACGATAAAATTTAAATCAAAATTATTATAACCAATTTAAGGTGGATGTTCCGCCCGTCCCTCCATACATTTTTGATGACGTCTAAACACTTAACACAGACACTATTTCTTTAAAACTAATCATTTTATCACTTCTCTACAATGAAATGTGTCCGCGTTCGACCTTTTTAATCAATAACTCAATAACTTACATTATTTACTTAGAAAAACAACAGTGAAATACCGGCAAAATTTGACACTTCTACAGTAGTGTGCGTGACTTTTGCCAAGCGAAACACGACATAAAGCACGACATCTAGCGCATAGACTATATACTTATTACAGATCTAGCGCGTCAATGTCTAAACGAAAGGCGATGTTTAGACATTGACGCGCTAGATGTCGTGCATTCGCGCTCGTTATCTTATACATAATGAGCATAATTCTAATAAATCAAAGTTCTGTGTAAAAATTGAGTAATTTCATTTCCAATCGTTCAAAGAAAATAACAATAAAATAAAATAAAACTAATGACCTTAGAAACTATGTTTTTTTTTGTAAACAATTTATTACTCATTATTGTTCGTCCGTCGTAGGTCTGTAAACTGTATTGTACACTGAAGGTAAATGGTACTGTAGGTACTTTAGTTCGGCGTCGTCGTCGGCTTGATATAAAATTACATTCTTGATTTCATTGACACGCGCTATGATATGCGCGCGGAATTTCTTGTGTTGTGAATTTATTTTTGTATGCTATGCATTTTAATTGATTCAAATTGCAATATTTCTCTAGTATGCATTTGAGACTATATTGTAAATTGTAATAATTGATCGTGGGTATAGTAATTAATTATTCTAATAACGCAATTAGTAATATATGTATTTTCGGTGGGATTCAAAACAAAAAATTGGCCCGTGATTTTTATGAAATTTCACCACATTGCAAATCACATCAATCATAGTTCATACACATGTATGACGAAAGTGATTAGTATTGTGGCTAACATTGACTCATCAGTTCATCACTGAAACCAGTGATAAATCAGTACCTATATCATATTGTGTTTGAATATTTTTAAACAATGATATAAGTATACAATTATTATAAATCGGTAAACTATCAAAGTAATCACAAACTTGCAAACATTGGTAAAATGTCCAGTAGTTTATGAGCCTATTCATTACAATCAAACAAACAAACAAAGTTTTCCTCTTTATAATATTAGTGTAGACAAACACTATGAATACGATCACGAATGCAAATTCGGGGATTTTCTAATTATTGCTAAATAATAATTGAATTCGTTTTGAAATACTCTATAATTTTTAGTGTATAAATAGACATTTATAATGTGGTGCTCATTTTTTTTGTACTGCTAACGCTATTGTAGGTACCTATTTTCGTTGTTTTATTTCAAGTGAACACGGCCATACAATTTTGTCACGAGCCGCCTATGATTGTAGGTACTTTTGTTAGTGTAGTGTATCTATGAAATAGATATATACATTGTCTCACGTACACCAGTGGTGGGGATAGCTTATAGCTGTCATTAGGCAGTCGACGGCCGATGCCGGACTGGAATGGACGTGTTCCCGCACTATTGAGTGTAGTAGTGAGCCAGTGCAATTCTACATATATACGTACTGTTAGCACAGTACAAGTGGCGACGAGGTAAAAGGTCAGTGTTACAATATTATAAAGAGTACGCGTGCAATAAAAAGTTTTAAGAAATTTAATAAAAAAGAGAGAGGGTATGTAGTGTCATATGTATAACATACCAGAATTCATTTTGAAATGTTAAAGACCACAGAATAACTGTTACGTCCGTTGGTTCATATTAAATACAAATGCAATTTCAATCTAATCCGAAATCTTTCACTAGTTAAAATAGAACGACAAAATAAAAATCTGTCGAATATTAATCTAGTAATTAGAATACGCGGTTATTTTGGTTTGAATAAATTTGAATTTAAGTAATTTATTTTCAAGACATCATGTGAGCATAATATTATAACGTAATCAGGAAAAGTTAAACTTCTTGTTATTTTGAGTTAATTATTCGGTGGATTGAGGAAACCTAGTTTAGTGGCTTCTGTGATAATAGATATTTAATGTACAGTACCTTGTTTAGGTTGTTGGAAAATAATTACTCACTCACTATTTAATTGCGCTTATTTGTTCCACTTGGAAGGAGAAAATATATGTATAAACTTACTATGTACACACCGAATTCATAATACACTTATAAGAAATTAAACAATAAATACTGATAAAACAAATAGACATGCATTCAAGGAATAATAACGAACGATTTTAAATTTAAACAGAATTAAACTGTATTGAAACATTTTAGAACTACCCGCACATTAATGAATATTTTAGTCGCAGAACGCATACAACGCTTATACCGCGACTCGTTTAAATGCGAATATAAATATGAAATAAAATATTTAAATATACTTGTTTGAGTAATATATACATAATATGATAAAAAAATGTATACACTAAATACTGTGTGTTAGCCACACCTAGTTTTATTATATTATTCAAGTGGCAAACTATTTAAGTGTCTTAACGTTTTCACGACTGCTACTTATCGTGAACAGCATCGACCAACCTACATATACTACTGTAAGGATTTATATCTTTAATCAATTTCATTAAAATTAGAAATTAGAAATAAATATTTAAAATGTTGTTAGACTATAAATAGATTAGGTAAATTGATATATCCATGTTTGTTTAATGCATAACATTTAGCCACAATATAAATACAAGTGGTAACTTGTAGTAATTACCAAGATGTGACAAAGTATTTTGGACTCACAACCGTCATTGTTATAATTTTATATTATTATGACATTACATGTAAATTGGGCGGCGAAGCGTGGGACGACCTCCCACAAGATGGACAGACGACCTGGTTCGAGTGGCTGGGAGTCACTGGATGCAGGCCGTCCAGCAGTGGACGTTCCATGGCTGAACCGACGACGACGAGTAAACTCTTTTGAATTTCATATTCTATTTGAAATGAAAATAGATGGACTTCCATTAAATTGGAGGTATTGACTTCCATTAAATTGGAAGTATGGACTTCCATTAAATTGGTAGTATGGACTTCCTTTAAATAGGAGGTAGGGACTTCCTTTGAATAGGAGGTATTGATTCCCTATAAATAGGAGGTATGAAAGAAAGAAAGAAAGATGACTTCCTTTAAATAGGAGGTAGGGACTTCCTTTGAATAGGAGGTATTGATTCCCTATAAATAGGAGGTATGAAAGAAAGAAAGATGACTTCCTTTAAATAGGAGGTAGGGACTTCCTTTGAATAGGAGGTATTGATTCCCTATAAATAGGAGGTATTGATTCCCTATAAATAGGAGGTATGGACTTCCTTTAAATAGGAGGTAGTGACTTCCCTTAAATAGGAGGTATTGATGCCCTTTAAATAGGAGGTCCTGACTTCCTTTAAATAGGAGGTATTGATTTCCTTTAAATAGAAGGTCTGGACTTCCTTTAAATAGGAGGTATCGATTTCCTTTTAAAAGGAGGTATGGATTTCCTTTGAATAGGAGAAATTGACATTCCTTAAATGGGAGGTGTGCCATCGGGACGAGGCTACTTTACATTCGAACGTTTTCAATGGGAAAATGTATCCAACAGTAATTCTACGTGTCACTCTTTGGTTGGTGCCAAAGGTAAGGTGTCGAAGTCGACAAGTGCCAGCAGGCCGGCAACTTCACCTTGCGCAGCACGGATGGCGCTGCCGCTCTCACCACCGCTTCGAACGCCATGTCATCGCGTCGTGCACCGCAGGAGTCGAGCTTCGAGCGTCATGCATCGAGTATCATTCGTTGATACGCAACACGATATCCTAGGTACCGTGACATCACATCTGGGTCCGCGACACCATGCCTGGTGTCCGCTACCACGTCGAGCAACGTGTCAACACATCCAGCCGGTGCTCATCGGAATCCAGGGTGACGTGTAACTGGGTGACTGGTACCAAACTAATCTGTATTGCAATCATTCACATAAAACGGTCAGTAGATAATATTATTTCACATTGAGTGTGCAATTAGAAAATAAAGTAAGTTTTCAAACTGTACTAGTAACTTCACAATGATGGTAATACTGAACAGATTTTGTTGTAGGTTGTAAGTTGTAACGTACAAAACCAGTGTGTAGTTAAATCTTATTACATTAAATTTAACCCAACGTTTACGTAGTTATATAATTATTATCTCGTGTGATATTACTAGTATTTCACGTAGTTTGGAACCTACTGATGTTCTACATCAGTAATTCATGATATTTCAAGAAAATAAATCCTGTGGCGTAAGCACGTCTTTCATATTAATTACACGAAAAAAGGAGGAATAAATACTCAAATTATGGCCAGATATCAGAATAAACTATATTAGCGACGTGTAAAGTTAATACTGCAAAAATAGTTTAAATAGTAATACTAGTATTACAATCTACAGTAAAATACCAGACAATTTTAAAGAACTAGGTACCTATAAATATATTGCAGACAGAGTTGATAAATTGGTTAATAATTAAAAAAACAATCCTGTGACTTTATAAATCACAAAATATAATAATTAATAGATAATAAATTATTTATTGACATCATATTGGACATACATTTGCAATAATAATATTATTATTAATTTAATTTCGTTATGTATCGAAATAACAGTAATTAGTGTTGTGTGACATAATATTGTTTAATGTAATTTAAAATATAAATAATTTCTCGTTCAACTACGAGTGGAAGGAATAAGAATCTTATAACTTGTATATAGGTAATACAATCTTTGTAATTACATTCCGCAAATAATGATGATAATATGAATTTAAATATGTATTTAAATATGTAACGGTTTTGTAGTTAGCAAGTTAACATCAGCAAAGAAAGACTTTGAATTGAACGTAAACGATAAACATTCACTTGTCCATATATTATAATGAAAAACCATTTGCGAATGATTTTGAATTGGTTTCTTGACTACCCGCGTAGTACTAGTACGTACTAGTCGACAGATCTTACCCTTGACAAATCGAAATGACATGCTATGCAAAGACAGCTTTATTACTACTCGAATAAAGATTAAAAGGCGTTAAGTAGTTGCATCAAGAGATTTAATAAGTTTTTGTAACTTTTATTTAAGGCGTGATTTCCATTTGATTTTAATGTTTATTTAATGAAAAAAAATGTGGTGTACAGTGCCTTGACTATGAAAAAGAGGCAGGTTTAATTTAATCGAATAAAAGGTAAATCGAAACACTTAATACTCGGATAATTTAATACTTTCTTATTTACGCAGTTCATAATAAAATCTAACAGATAATTACGTGTTTAGATAAGCAGCTGACATAACGTAAATCCTATGGTTAGAATACGTATCTTGAATTGGTTTTTGAAGGTTGTTCATTTATTGTTTAAGGTAATTTAGAATTCAAACAAAAGGTACTAAGATCTCACGAATGTTTGGTTCTGTTGAAGATTAAGATATTTAGATTGTTTACACAAATAATTCAAAATAACACGGTCATTGGCGACTCTACGTCTACATAATAATATTATCGTCAGATAACGTCAATTGGTTTATTAAAGGAGAAACTGAACACGTTTTCGGTAGGTTATTGTGTAGCTTTAGAATTCAGAACGCAAATCCTAAACGTTGAGACATTAATTATTGTAGTTTGAGTAATCAATATAAACATGTAGCATTGAATTTGGTGGTGTACACTCATCAGTACGGAATCTTGGCCACTTACAAATTTGCCGATATAAAAAAAAAAAAGAATAAAGTTAATAAGTTTGAAGATAAGCAGATACTTTAAACTTAAGTTAGGTAGTAAAATATAAAGTTTAATAATAAGTTTTGCCCTATTTTTTGAGCAAGCCAAAATTTGTAAAGGAGAATGACCACGGGTGGTATCGGTAAAATATTAGTTGTGCCACGTGTTCGTGATATTTTAATTCCTATTTGTATTTATAATGATCATATGTATCACTATTAAGTCTTAATTATACCGGATAAATTGAAATAATAGTAAAAGTTTGTGTTTTGAAACATGTATGACCACGTATGGAATCGGTAAAATACTAGTTGTGTCTCGTGTTCGTGATATTGTTAATTCCTATTTGTATTTATAATGATCATATTTATCACTATTAAGTCGTAATTATACCGAATAAATAGAAATAAAAGTAAAAGTTTTTGTTTTGACACATATATCTATCTCTTTTGCAAGCGTCATGTCATAGTTTCTGTTTGAAATGAATGTATTCGACGCATTGTTCGACGTTATTTATTTTGAAATAATGTTTATATGTATTACGGTTTACTTTTCACATTTGTCTTGTAAATTGAAATGTTACCTATGTGGTAAATGTAGGGCTTGAAGATCATCGTTAGTTGATAAAGTATTTTTTTAAGTGTTGAATTAAACTATTGTTTTATTTTTATTGTCGCGAACTGCGGCTTATTTACATAAAAGCTTTGATCGTTTCTAAAGGTACTGACATCAAGCTTTGAATTGAGCTATATTTCATCTTGACACAATGGGTTTGATTGCGATGCCAGGTGCCGTGGTCACTTGGGCAATCTCCTTTAGATACCAATGTCATTTTCCATAACTGTCTAAATTTGTTGAACTGTCGAATCCTACAAAATGTCTAATCACTTTGAAAGGATAGGCGTTGTTTATAAAGTGTTCGATAATGTTATACACTTTTATACAATATTCGTTTGAAATAGAAATTTTTTTTTGAAAAGGAAGGGCAGGGGTGGAAGCTAGTACGGAATGAGTCCATCAAGTATCAAACGAGTAGGTTTGATAAGTATGTTCTGATTTTAAGAGTTCTTCATTAACTTAGGTTTCAAAGTTCTATTGGGAATTATTGATTAATAACTTGATAACTGTATAATTTTATAATTTTTCATTATGTGATTATTTGGAGCGAAAATTAATTAATTTTGAAAAAGGAAGGGATGTAGTGTATCTATGAAATAGATATATACATTGTCTCACGTACACCAGTGGTGGGGATAGCTTATAGCTGTCATTAGGCAGTCGACGGCCGATGCCGGACTGGAATGGACGTGTTCCCGCACTATTGAGTGTAGTAGTGAGCCAGTGCAATTCTACATATATACGTACTGTTAGCACAGTACAGTTAGGCTCCTTCGTCGTCCGCGTCGGCTCGAAAGTTCTTGATTTCATTGTCACGCGCTATGATTTGCGCGCGGATTTTCTTGTGTTGTGAATTTATTTTTGTATTATTATTATTTTTTATTTTTTTTTATTTTATTGATTCAAATAAAATATTTCACTAGTATGCATTTGAGACTATATTGTATTATGTATAATTTATCGTAGGTATAGTTATTCTTATAACGCAGTTATATTTTCGGTGGGACAATTTGACCCGTGATTTTTCTGAAATATCACCACGTTGCAAATCACATCAATCATACACACGTATGACGAAAGTATAGTGGCTAACATTGACTCATCAGTTCATCACTGAAACCAGTGATAAATCAGTATATCATATTTTATTGTGTTTGAATATTTTTTAAACAACGATATATACAATATTATTATAAATCGGTAAACTACCAAAGTACTTCCGAATTTTCAGACAGACAAACAAGTAGTTTGTTTTATCAAAGTAGGTATCAGTAATTAGTATACTCTACTCCGTTCACGTCACGCGTCGCGTCGCCGCGGCCGAAATCAACAAGTCAAATGATTTTTGTTCTAATTGTATTTTGGTAGTATGTAGTTTGTTTAGAATTTACATATTATCCATTGTATATTTTTTATTTTGTATTTGCTGTAAAATCAAAAAGTGAAAAACTTCATTAGGTATACTGTACGACACCTGAATCTGAATCGCGCAAGCGAAATTTTTTCATTACACAGAACATATACAACTTTCCGACATACTTCATTGAGGCCGGTCTGCCAATCGAGTATGTTGAGAAACTTCACTTATTCGATGGAGGAAATCACCTTCCTTCCTCCACAGTTGCGTGACCCCGACGTGCATTGAACACGCAGTTTTCTTATACTAGTAGCAAAAATCAAAACCATAATATTATGTTTACCTACTATATTTTACTAAAAGTTGAGTGCGTCGAAATCGTAAATAATAATATGTTTTTCACCTTCCTGGTTATTTTCCCATAGTTAATAGTGTTTTAGGTTTGTTGTTGTAGGTAGGAATAATAATAATTATTCTTACTTGTTGGTTATGAAATGTATATTGAAATATGTAATTTACTTTTACAAATCATTAGTGATATTAGTTTTGAGTGAAAATGCTTGGATCAGCATAATATTATATGGTACTTCAAATACATGTTTTGATAAAAAAAAAAATAGTGTAATAAAATAAAACTGCGTTTTATTGTAATCAATGTTGACAATTATTATTTTCCAAAATTATTGATCAATAAAATAGTTTACACCAACAAATATAACTTTTATTTTTATAACAATCGTTATAAACCGTAGCAGGTGGCGTTTTGAAGTTCTGTCTACTCATACAGAAAAATGGAAAACTTGTTTTTTATTGTAAACTACATATTTATTACTCATTATTGTTGTAACTTGGCAACTCGAAGCGTGGTCGTCCGTCGACGTAGGTACTTTTGTTCGGCGTCGCGTCGTCCGCGTCGTCGGCTTGATGACACGCGCTATGATTTGCGCGCGGAATTTCTTGTGTTGTGAATTTATTTTTGTATGCTATGCATTGAATCAAATTGCAATATTTCTCTAGTATGCATTTGAGACTATATTGTTATAATTGATCGTGGGTAGGTATAGTAATTAATAATTCTAATAACGCAATTATATTTTCGGTGGGATTCAAAACAAAAAATTGGCCCGTGATTTTTATGAAATTTCACCACATTGCAAATTATCTGGGGGCACGGTAGTGCCCCCGCCAAGACGAGCCAAGCGAAAGCGAAGCGCACGGGCACTACCTACCTTTTCTCGAAGCGCTTCGACGTTTTTTTGAACCCTCATAACTTGGGTTTGGATTATGCTAGATCAACAAAATTTTCGGGATATATTGTCAATAGCGGACTTATTGAACATATTAAGTTTTAATTACATTAGCTTTTATACTTCAGATTTTATTTATATCTAAAAAACGCTAATTTCGTCACTGACTCACTGATGATCATCAAAATTCTTAAGGTATTTCCTAATGTCCTAGAAAGCTGAAATTTTGTATGTAAGCTAGTATTAGCACACAAACAACAAAAAAATGATAAAACTTGTAACTTTCATCCCCCAACCCCTTAAACTAGGGGATGGGAGTTTGTATGAGACCTGTAATTTTAAATTAAATTTTGATTACGCTAGAGGTCTAATCTAATAATCTAAAACTTGGTTCCCCTATATATATATATATAAATATATATTTTTTTTGAATATATATGTATAGGTACTCCTTGTTAAAAAAAAAAAATTAAAAATTTAATCGACATATATTGAGACATATACTTCAGATCAGATCATATAAATATGAATGAATAGAAGTGTTGCGAACGTCTTCTGCCTCTGACGTCCACTCAGTAGCTAAAAATAAAAAAAAAATTGTCCTTGAAAGCGAGCGCGTCGATTGTCGTAGCGAACAGCGATAGCGACAGCGAACAGCGAACAGCGAACAGCGAACAGCGAACAGCGAACAGCGAACAGCGAACAGCGAACAGCGATAGCGAACAGCGAACAGCGACCAGCGAACAGAGAACAGCGAAAAGCGAACGGCGAACGGCAAACGGCGAACGGCGAGCGGCGAGCGGCGAACGGCGAACGGCGAACGGCGAACAGCGAACTGCGAACGGCGAGCGGCGAACGGCGAACGGCGAACGGCGAACGGCGAACGGCGAACGGCGAACGGCGAACGGCGAACGGCGAAAGGCGAACGGCGAACGGCGAACGGCGAACGGCGAACGGCGAACGGCGAACGGCGAACAGCGAACAGCGAACAGCGAACAGCGAACAGCGATAGCGAACAGCGAACAGCGAACAGCGAACAGCGAACAGCGACAGCGAACAGCGAACAGCGAACAGCGAACAGCGAACAGCGACAGCGAACAGCGAACAGCGAACAGCGACAGCGAACAGCGAACAGCGAACAGCGAACAGCGAACAGCGAACAGAGAACAGCGAACAGCGAAAAGCGAACGGCGAACGGCGAACGGCGAACTGCGAACGGCGAGCGGCGAACGGCGAACGGCGAACGGCGAACGGCGAACAGCGAACAGCGAACAGCGAACAGCGAACAGCGAACAGAGAACAGCGAAAAGCGAACGGCGAACGGCAAACGGCGAACGGCGAGCGGCGAGCGGCGAACGGCGAACGGCGAACGGCGAACAGCGAACTGCGAACGGCGAGCGGCGAACGGCGAACGGCGAACGGCGAACGGCGAACGGCGAACGGCGAACGGCGAACGGCGAACGGCGAAAGGCGAACGGCGAACGGCGAACGGCGAACGGCGAACGGCGAACGGCGAACGGCGAACGGCGAACGGCGAACGGCGAACGGCGAACGGCGAACGGCGAAAAGCGAACGGCGAACGGCGAACGGCGAACGGCGAACGGCGAACGGCGAACGGCGAACGGCGAAAAGCGAACGGCGAACGGCGAACGGCGAACGGCGAACGGCGAACGGTGAACGGCGAAAAGCGAACGGCGAAAAGCGAACGGCGAACGGCGAACGGCGAACGGCGAACGGCGAACGGCGAACGGCGAACGGCGAACGGCGAACGGCGAACGGCGAACGGCGAACGGCGAACGGCGAACGGCGAACGGCGAACGGCGAACGGCGAACGGCGAAAGGCGAACGGCGAACGGCGAACGGCGAACGGCGAACGGCGAACGGCGAACGGCGAAAAGCGAACGGCGAACGGCGAACGGCGAACGGCGAACGGCGAACGGCGAACGGCGAAAAGCGAACGGCGAACGGCGAACGGCGAACGGCGAACGGCGAACGGCGAACGGTGAACGGCGAAAAGCGAACGGCGAAAAGCGAACGGCGAACGGCGAACGGCGAACGGCGAACGACGAACGGCGAACGGCGAAAAGCGAACGGCGAACGGCGAACGGCGAACGGCGAGCGGCGAGCGGCGAACGGCGAACGGCGAACGGCGAACAGCGAACTGCGAACGGCGAGCGGCGAACGGCGAACGGCGAACGGCGAACGGCGAACGGTGAACGGCGAACGGCGAACGGCGAAAAGCGAACGGCGAACGGCGAACGGCGAACGGCGAACGGCGAACGGCGAACGGCGAACGGCGAACGGCGAAAAGCGAACGGCGAACGGCGAACGGCGAACGGCGAACGGCGAACGGCGAACGGCGAAAAGCGAACGGCGAAAAGCGAACGGCGAACGGCGAACGGCGAACGGCGAACGGCGAACGGCGAACGGCGAACGGCGAAAAGCGAACGGCGAACGGCGAACGGCGAACGGCGAGCGGCGAGCGGCGAACGGCGAACGGCGAACGGCGAACAGCGAACTGCGAACGGCGAGCGGCGAACGGCGAACGGCGAACGGCGAACGGCGAACGGCGAACGGCGAACGGCGAAAGGCGAACGGCGAACGGCGAACGGCGAACGGCGAACGGCGAACGGCGAACGGCGAACGGCGAGCGGCGAGCGGCGAACGGCGAACGGCGAACGGCGAAAAGCGAACGGCGAACGGCGAACGGCGAACGGCGAACGGCGAACGGCGAACGGCGAACGGCGAACGGCGAACGGCGAACGGCGAAAAGCGAACGGCGAACGGCGAACGGCGAACGGCGAACGGCGAACGGCGAACGGCGAACGGCGAACGGCGAGCGGCGAGCGGCGAACGGCGAACGGCGAACGGCGAAAAGCGAACGGCGAACGGCGAACGGCGAACGGCGAACGGCGAAAAGCGAACGGCGAACGGCGAACGGCGAACGGCGAAAGGCGAACGGCGAACGGCGAACGGCGAACGGCGAACGGCGAACGGCGAACGGCGAACGGCGAGCGGCGAGCGGCGAACGGCGAACGGCGAACGGCGAAAAGCGAACGGCGAACGGCGAACGGCGAACGGCGAACGGCGAACGGCGAACGGCGAAAAGCGAACGGCGAACGGCGAACGGCGAACGGCGAACGGCGAACGGCGAACGGCGAACGGCGAACGGCGAACGGCGAACGGCGAACGGCGAACGGCGAACGGCGAAAAGCGAACGGCGAACGGCGAACGGCGAACGGCGAACGGCGAACGGCGAACGGCGAACGGCGAGCGGCGAGCGGCGAACGGCGAACGGCGAACGGCGAAAAGCGAACGGCGAACGGCGAACGGCGAACGGCGAACGGCGAAAAGCGAACGGCGAACGGCGAACGGCGAAAAGCGAACGGCGAACGGCGAACGGCGAACGGCGAACGGCGAACGGCGAAAAGCGAACGGCGAACGGCGAACGGCGAACGGCGAACGGCGAAAAGCGAACGGCGATCGGCGAACGGCGAACGGCGAACGGCGAACGGCGAACGGCGAACGGCGAGCGGCGAACGGCGAACGGCGAACGGCGTTTTTATTTTATTCATCATTATTTTTTATTATTATATTATTAATCGGATTATATAATGAATGATATCAAGAAATATTAAATTGAACTTATTAGGATTATAGTTTAAAAAAAACTTTTGATTTGCATTCAAAAAATATTATATATGTCGGAGACGGTCAATAGCGCGGATGTAAAACGACTCGAAGCACGAGTTCCGGGAGGTGGCAGCACAGTGAAGTTGGCGGCTTACTTCATGCTTGTACCGGGTCGAGCCGGTGAAGGCTCGCCCTCGGGACGGCACTTCACATTCGAACATCGAAGAGTTCGGACCTTCCACTACTAGGAACTGTTAACCTTTTCTTTGCTAGTGTTTAATTTAAATGTGTAACGTAACGGTTATTAAAAGTGATTGTATTAAAAATGACTGTATTGTATGGTAAAACTGACATGATTAAAAAGAGCAACTATGGAGTTTCTTGCCGGTTCTTCTCTGTAGATACTGCTTTCCGAATCGGTGGTAAATAAAGAAATGTTTGAGTTTGAGGTGTTTCTTTGCTCGATTACCCAACGCAACGCCCACAGCTTGAAAATAGATTCACAATCTACACCTTGCTCCGACATCAGAATTGGGATCAAATCGAGCAAATGAGAAAACACGTGGCGATAACCTCGATACGATATACGATAACCTGATTAAAAGTCAAAGCGCCGCAACCACGTGGCACTTCGATCCAGTTTCAACGGGAAGAAGCATCCTACAGATCTACGAGCATACGTGTCACTGAGCAGCCGGTGACAAAGGGAGAGCTCGTTATGTGCGGGCAGGGTGGCAACTTCGCCTCGCGCTGCGCGGATGCTACTGCCGCTCGAATCACCGCGTCGGAAGCCGTATCATCGCGAGCAGCGCCGTGTCATCATGTCGTGCACCGTGCCATCGCGTCGAGCGTCCGGCTTCGAGCATCATGCGTTGATCGTCGAGCATCATGCGTCGAGCGTCGAGCGTCATGCGTGGCGCCATGTGGTACATTACGCTTCCATACTGAGCGCCGCGGCACCAAGCTGGGCACCGCAATACCACGCCGGGCGTCGCGCTACCATCACTACCATCAACACGTCGGGCCTGAGATCACCAGAACCAGAGCGACGTGTCGACGTGTCGTCCTTCAATCTCATACCAAATCGGTCAGTAGATAACATTCCACTTTGAGTGTACAGTTAGATAAAGAAAGTAGGTTTTCAAAATGTAGTAACTTTTTTGAAAGAAAAAGAAATTTATTGCCAAAAACATTAGTTACAAATTTTATTTTAAAATTAATTGAGGAAAATGGTCACAGCCTCGGCAAAATGCTGCACAAAAACAGCGGTAATTTACAGGCTGTACCGAATGTAATGATTACAGATTTTGTTAAAAGTTGTAACCTACAAGACCAGTGTATAGTTTAATCTTATTGCATTACATTCAACTCGACTTATTTACGCAGTGTTGTTATTATTAGGTCGTGCGATATTGCTTTACGGTTTTGTAGTTAGTTAAAACTTATTCCATTACATTCAGCCCATCTTAGTTACGCAGTGATAAATTATCAGTACCTATTTCACTTATTCAGGGACGGGTTTACTTTAGTAGGTAATTCACGTTATTTTAAAAATACTTTGTGGCGTAAGCACTGCCACCAAGATAAATTAAGTAACGACTTGCTTTAATGTTTGTTAATTGTGAGCTATCACTAAAGAAAGAAAGCACATTAATTATTTGTACACTGCATCCAGATTCTTCAATCGAACGTAAACAATAAACATTCACTTGTCCGTGTATCAGAACAAAAACAGTATGCGAATTACTTTTAAATTAGTTTCTTAAGTACCCGCGTTAGTTTCTTGACTACCCGCATTAATTTCTTAAACTACCTGCGTTAATTTTTATTTAGGCTATAACCCTTGACAAATAGCAATTAATTGCTACACAAAGACAGCCTTATTGTTATTCGATTAAAAACGAAAAGTAATGCGTTATCTAGTGCATTAGAGGTTTAAAAACTTTTCGCAGGTTTTATTTAAGGTGATATTTGAGGTAATTTCTTAAAATGAAGTTGTGAACAATTCACAGTATACAGTTTTTACGATATAAAGTTTTATGAAATGTTGCAGATTTAGTTTTATCGAATAAAAGGTAAATCGAGGCATTTAGTTTTGAATTTTTACAGAGATTTTATTAGGTCCTTATTTAGGCAGTTCATAATACAATGTCACAGATAATTAGCGTGTGTTCAAATAAACATCTGGCGTAAGATAAATCTTATAATTGGATCTACATTTGGTTTTAGTACATTAGATTGCTTTAAAATTAAGAACTCTTAACTATCCCATCAACGTTAGGGTACGTTAAATGTTAAGATATTAAGACGGTTAAAAAAAAAAAGAAAATGAAAACAATCTTAAGGTTAATAGCGCCTTTACAGTTTACATACTATCGTCGGATAATGTCTGTTTAATTGAATAGAGAAAAGAAAAACCCATCCAGGTTTTCTGAAGGTTTTTGAAGTGAAACTTCTTTATCGGGGTTGGAAAAAAATTTAGTGTAACATTTTTTCGTTACGTGTGACATTTTTCCGTTACGCACCATTTTTTTTCTTATCCCTATCACGCTTGATTCGACATATTTCTGTAAAGTTGCATATAGTAAATTATTTTTTGAAAAAATAAGGTCATAAAGAAGTTTCATTTCTTACGTGTGTACACGTACGCGTAGTACACGCACACATTTTTTTGTTTTTTTTTTAGCTTCAAATAAGTCCTAAACGTGGAGTATTCGATAGTACCTAATCGATTTACATTGTGTGCATTTAATGTAATTTCTTGATAATAGTTTTTGTGACTAGCTGCAGTTTGACATCAACTGAATACATCAATTAGGTAGTTGTACAGTAGTTGTTGAGCAGTTCATTCTTATTACGTTGAAACTAAAATTTAGCTCAGCCCTTTTGCCGTTCGATATTAGATTCACAGATGAGTTTAAGCCTACACTTATTAATTGTTTTAAGTTGAGTTTTCAAAAGTAAATATACCGTTAAGAAATTTAGCCACATGTAAATTTGCCGATAAAAAAAAAAAAAAAGTTTTGAAGTGTTTCTCTAGTTTTTTTTTGTAGGCAGATATGTTAACACAATATGATTACTTTAAATCAAGTTGGTAAATATTCAGTTTGAGTATTCTCAAAAGCTTATTAGCTTTTACCACTTTTTGAGTGTTTTCTGTGGTTAAGTTACGAATTATTCGTTTTAAACATTTTAAGATATTATTTTTGTGCTGTATTTTGTTTGTCAATGATCATAATTAACAACAAATTACAACTGCCGTTAACATTTGAGCAAGCTGCACAGGCAATTACTTTGATAGATTTGGGAGGTTATAAGTTCAGTAGAATTGTAGTTGAGTAGAGTTGTAGCATACTGATGGTTGTGTTGTCTCGTACGCAGTGAAGTAAATGTGTTGCGTGAAATAATATTGTGATGGTAATGTAGTTCATCGATGGATTGTGGTTCTATCTGGCATGAGGTCCAGGATAGTAGATATGTGTTCTGACCGGACTTATTAATTGTTTTAAGTTGAGTTTTCAAAAGTAAATATACCGTTAAGAAATTTAGCCACATGTAAATTTGCCGATAAAAAAAAAAAAAAAGTTTTGAAGTGTTTCTCTAGTTTTTTTTTGTAGGCAGATATGTTAACACAATATGATTACTTTAAATCAAGTTGGTAAATATTCAGTTTGAGTATTCTCAAAAGCTTATTAGCTTTTACCACTTTTTGAGTGTTTTCTGTGGTTAAGTTACGAATTATTCGTTTTAAACATTTTAAGATATTATTTTTGTGCTGTATTTTGTTTGTCAATGATCATAATTAACAACAAATTACAACTGCCGTTAACATTTGAGCAAGCTGCACAGGCAATTACTTTGATAGATTTGGGAGGTTATAAGTTCAGTAGAATTGTAGTTGAGTAGAGTTGTAGCATACTGATGGTTGTGTTGTCTCGTACGCAGTGAAGTAAATGTGTTGCGTGAAATAATATTGTGATGGTAATGTAGTTCATCGATGGATTGTGGTTCTATCTGGCATGAGGTCCAGGATAGTAGATATGTGTTCTGACCGGTCAGGAGGACCGGGGCAGTATGGTAACCCTGTAAGGTCAGTGTGGGCCGAGGCAGGATAGTAGTTATTTTGGTATCCCGAGATGAATTACCGTAGTAATGTAGTGTGAGAAATAGCGTACGAGGACGCATGATTGTCGGTATGGCTGTATAGGAGATAACTTGAGTTTATTAAAATGAAAAACGATTAAGAATATTGATTCTGTTGGATGAGTAATAGTCAGTTCAGGTTTCACTTTTTTTTTAACTGTTGAGCTATTGAATCCTGTAAACACCAATAATCACTTTGAAAAGACAGATTTTGTTTATACTATGTTCGGGTAACTTCACCTTGTTAATATATTGAGGATGCCTGAGGGCCAAGTACCACTTGAAGTTGATTAATGTTTCAAATTTGAGTTTGAGTTGAGTGATAGCGATGAATCTTAGTTCGGTTGGTCAGAGTGTGCCAGTAGTCATTTCGTAGCCGTAGTCCGTTGAAATCGGTGTCTGCTATTAGGAGTTATGGCTGCTTATAGTAAACCGTGGATACGCGGTATTACCGTAGTCCGTTTGAAATCGGCGTCTGCTATTAGGAGTACAGATAGCTGCTTGTAGTAAACCGTGGATACGCGGTGGGCGAGTGACGCTGGCGGAGGTTGGGTCTTGTAGAGACCATTGGAATATGGGAGTCCGTGGGACTCGGCATTCGGAGGAATGCGTGTGGAACAAACATGAGGTTTGTTGTGGGGCTTAGTGAAAAGCCAGAGTTTGCATTCGGAGGAATGCGTGTGTGTTGTTGGGCTTAGTGAAAAGCCAGAGTTGGCATTCGGTGGAATGCGTGTGTAATGATGGGCTTAGTGAAAAGCCAGAGTTGGCATTCGGTGGAATGCGTGTGTGATGATGGGCTTAGTGAAAAGCCACAGGCCTCGGATAAGATTCATGCTCTAGTTTTTTTGTGATACTTTAATAATGATCTGCTGATGACAATAGCAGTGAAAGTGGTATTTGGTTGCTTAAGCGCTATTTTCTTTTAGTAGTTAGTAGTTCATAAATTTAATCGAAATAATCAGGATTCAATGTTTCATTATTTTAATCAAAATGGTTAATTTCAAAGGGTTGAAGTTGGAAATTATTTTAGGATATTCAAATTTCTATAGGATTCTTTGCTATAGGACGTTTCTTGTACAAATTTCATGATTCTGTGTTCACAAGAAATATCCTGAAGGTATTGATTCCTTGTGTCCCCTGCGAATGTCGAAAACTGCTATCTTTTGATCGACTGTTATTTTTACTTCTTTTCAAAGCTTAACGGGACGATGGTATGCGATATGAACTTCAAAGGTTTTGATAAATAGACTGATAGACGTACGGACAACTAAGTGATCTTAAGGGTTTAGTTTTTTTAGTTTTGTGGTTTAAAAGCCTAAAAATTAAATATTAAATATAATTAATTATATTATTATTATATTAATTAATTATTATTTAATTGTAAAAAATTGTCAGGATTGGCCGAAGAGCATGTACTGTGCGAGATGTTTTCTTTGTTACAGCACACACATATACGAGGACGTGTTCAGCGCAGGATGGCCGTGTCGGAGACGGTCAGTGAAGGCTCGCCCTCGGGACGGCACTTCACATTCGAACATCGAAGAGTTCGGACCTTCCACTACTAGGAACTGTTAACCTTTTCTTTGCTAGTGTTTAATTTAAATGTGTAACGTAACGGTTATTAAAAGTGATTGTATTAAAAATGACTGTATTGTATGGTAAAACTGACATGATTAAAAAGAGCAACTATGGAGTTTCTTGCCGGTTCTTCTCTGTAGATACTGCTTTCCGAATCGGTGGTAAATAAAGATAATAATTCTAATAACGCAATTATATTTTCGGTGGGATTCAAAACAAAAAATTGGCCCGTGATTTTTATGAAATTTCACCACATTGCAAATTATCTGGGGGCACGGTAGTGCCCCCGCCAAGACGAGCCAAGCGAAAGCGAAGCGCACGGGCACTACCTACCTTTTCTCGAAGCGCTTCGACGTTTTTTTGAACCCTCATAACTTGGGTTTGGATTATGCTAGATCAACAAAATTTTCGGGATATATTGTCAATAGCGGACTTATTGAACATATTAAGTTTTAATTACATTAGCTTTTATACTTCAGATTTTATTTATATCTAAAAAACGCTAATTTCGTCACTGACTCACTGATGATCATCAAAATTCTTAAGGTATTTCCTAATGTCCTAGAAAGCTGAAATTTTGTATGTAAGCTAGTATTAGCACACAAACAACAAAAAAATGATAAAACTTGTAACTTTCATCCCCCAACCCCTTAAACTAGGGGATGGGAGTTTGTATGAGACCTGTAATTTTAAATTAAATTTTGATTACGCTAGAGGTCTAATCTAATAATCTAAAACTTGGTTCCCCTATATATATATATATATATATATATATATATATATATATATATATATATATATATATATATATATATTTTTGAATATATATGTATAGGTACTCCTTGTTAAAAAAAAAAAAATTAAAAATTTAATCGACATATATTGAGACATATACTTCAGATCAGATCATATAAATATGAATGAATAGAAGTGTTGCGAACGTCTTCTGCCTCTGACGTCCACTCAGTAGCTAAAAAAAAAAAAAAAATTGTCCTTGAAAGCGAGCGCGTCGATTGTCGTAGCGAACAGCGAACAGCGACAGCGACAGCGAACAGCGAACAGCGAACAGCGAACAGCGAACAGCGAACAGCGAACAGAGAACGGCAAACGGCGAACGGCGAACGGCGAACGGCGAACGGCGAGCGGCGAACGGCGAACGGCGAACGGCGAACGGCGAACGGCGAACGGCGAACGGCGAACAGCGAACAGCGAACAGCGAACAGCGATAGCGACAGCGAACAGCGAACAGCGAACAGCGATAGCGACAGCGAACGGCGAACGGCGAACGGCGAACGGCGAACAGCGAACAGCGATAGCGACAGCGAACAGCGAACAGCGAACAGCGAACAGCGAACAGCGAACAGCGAACAGCGAACAGCGATAGCGAACAGCGAACAGCGAACAGCGAACAGCGAACAGCGACAGCGAACAGCGAACAGCGAACAGCGAACAGCGAACAGCGAACAGCGACAGCGAACAGCGAACAGCGAACAGCGAGCGAACAGCGAACAGAGAACAGCGAACAGCGAAAAGCGAACGGCGAACGGCGAACGGCGAACTGCGAACGGCGAGCGGCGAACGGCGAACGGCGAACGGCGAACGGCGAACAGCGAACAGCGAACAGCGAACAGCGAACAGCGATAGCGACAGCGAACAGCGAACAGCGAACAGCGAACAGCGAACAGAGAACAGCGAAAAGCGAACGGCGAACGGCAAACGGCGAACGGCGAGCGGCGAGCGGCGAACGGCGAACGGCGAACGGCGAACAGCGAACTGCGAACGGCGAGCGGCGAACGGCGAACGGCGAACGGCGAACGGCGAACGGCGAACGGCGAACGGCGAACGGCGAACGGCGAACGGCGAACGGCGAACGGCGAACGGCGAACGGCGAACGGCGAACGGCGAACGGCGAACGGCGAACGGCGAACGGCGAACGGCGAACGGCGAACGGCGAACGGCGAAAAGCGAACGGCGAAAAGCGAACGGCGAACGGCGAACGGCGAACGGCGAAAAGCGAACGGCGAACGGCGAACGGCGAACGGCGAACGGTGAACGGCGAAAAGCGAACGGCGAAAAGCGAACGGCGAACGGCGAACGGCGAACGGCGAACGGCGAACGGCGAACGGCGAACGGCGAACGGCGAACGGCGAACGGCGAACGGCGAACGGCGAACGGCGAACGGTGAACGGTGAACGGCGAAAAGCGAACGGCGAAAAGCGAACGGCGAACGGTGAACGGCGAACGGCGAACGGCGAACGGCGAACGGCGAACGGCGAACGGCGAACGGCGAACGGCGAACGGCGAACGGCGAACGGCGAGCGGCGAGCGGCGAACGGCGAACGGCGAACGGCGAACGGCGAACGGCGAACGGCGAACGGCGAACGGCGAACGGCGAACGGCGAACGGCGAACGGCGAACGGCGAACGGCGAAAAGCGAACGGCGAAAAGCGAACGGCGAACGGCGAACGGCGAACGGCGAACGGCGAGCGGCGAACGGCGAACGGCGAACGGCGAACGGCGAACGGCGAACGGCGAAAAGCGAACGGCGAACGGCGAACGGCGAACGGCGAACGGCGAACGGCGAAAAGCGAACGGCGAACGGCGAACGGCGAAAAGCGAACGGCGATCGGCGAACGGCGAACGGCGAACGGCGAACGGCGAACGGCGAACGGCGAACGGCGAGCGGCGAACGGCGAACGGCGAACGGCGAACGGCGAACGGCGAAAAGCGAACGGCGATCGGCGAACGGCGAACGGCGAACGGCGAACGGCGAACGGCGAACGGCGAACGGCGAGCGGCGAACGGCGAACGGCGAACGGCGTTTTTATTTTATTCATCATTATTTTTTATTATTATATTATTAATCGGATTATATAATGAATGATATCAAGAAATATTAAATTGAACTTATTAGGATTATAGTTTAAAAAAAACTTTTGATT
The DNA here is from genome assembly GCA_029959065.1 of Colias behrii. Taxonomy (NCBI): domain Eukaryota; kingdom Metazoa; phylum Arthropoda; class Insecta; order Lepidoptera; family Pieridae; genus Colias; species Colias behrii. The sequence continues at coordinate 10,820,487 of JARWMC010000002.1, forward strand.
TGCATTCAAAAAATATTATATATGTCGGAGACGGTCAATAGCGCGGATGTAAAACGACTCGAAGCACGAGTTCCGGGAGGTGGCAGCACAGTGAAGTTGGCGGCTTACTTCATGCTTGTACCGGGTCGAGCCGGTGAAGGCTCGCCCTCGGGACGGCACTTCACATTCGAACATCGAAGAGTTCGGACCTTCCACTACTAGGAACTGTTAACCTTTTCTTTGCTAGTGTTTAATTTAAATGTGTAACGTAACGGTTATTAAAAGTGATTGTATTAAAAATGACTGTATTGTATGGTAAAACTGACATGATTAAAAAGAGCAACTATGGAGTTTCTTGCCGGTTCTTCTCTGTAGATACTGCTTTCCGAATCGGTGGTAAATAAAGAAATGTTTGAGTTTGAGGTGTTTCTTTGCTCGATTACCCAACGCAACGCCCACAGCTTGAAAATAGATTCACAATCTACACCTTGCTCCGACATCAGAATTGGGATCAAATCGAGCAAATGAGAAAACACGTGGCGATAACCTCGATACGATATACGATAACCTGATTAAAAGTCAAAGCGCCGCAACCACGTGGCACTTCGATCCAGTTTCAACGGGAAGAAGCATCCTACAGATCTACGAGCATACGTGTCACTGAGCAGCCGGTGACAAAGGGAGAGCTCGTTATGTGCGGGCAGGGTGGCAACTTCGCCTCGCGCTGCGCGGATGCTACTGCCGCTCGAATCACCGCGTCGGAAGCCGTATCATCGCGAGCAGCGCCGTGTCATCATGTCGTGCACCGTGCCATCGCGTCGAGCGTCCGGCTTCGAGCATCATGCGTTGATCGTCGAGCATCATGCGTCGAGCGTCGAGCGTCATGCGTGGCGCCATGTGGTACATTACGCTTCCATACTGAGCGCCGCGGCACCAAGCTGGGCACCGCAATACCACGCCGGGCGTCGCGCTACCATCACTACCATCAACACGTCGGGCCTGAGATCACCAGAACCAGAGCGACGTGTCGACGTGTCGTCCTTCAATCTCATACCAAATCGGTCAGTAGATAACATTCCACTTTGAGTGTACAGTTAGATAAAGAAAGTAGGTTTTCAAAATGTAGTAACTTTTTTGAAAGAAAAAGAAATTTATTGCCAAAAACATTAGTTACAAATTTTATTTTAAAATTAATTGAGGAAAATGGTCACAGCCTCGGCAAAATGCTGCACAAAAACAGCGGTAATTTACAGGCTGTACCGAATGTAATGATTACAGATTTTGTTAAAAGTTGTAACCTACAAGACCAGTGTATAGTTTAATCTTATTGCATTACATTCAACTCGACTTATTTACGCAGTGTTGTTATTATTAGGTCGTGCGATATTGCTTTACGGTTTTGTAGTTAGTTAAAACTTATTCCATTACATTCAGCCCATCTTAGTTACGCAGTGATAAATTATCAGTACCTATTTCACTTATTCAGGGACGGGTTTACTTTAGTAGGTAATTCACGTTATTTTAAAAATACTTTGTGGCGTAAGCACTGCCACCAAGATAAATTAAGTAACGACTTGCTTTAATGTTTGTTAATTGTGAGCTATCACTAAAGAAAGAAAGCACATTAATTATTTGTACACTGCATCCAGATTCTTCAATCGAACGTAAACAATAAACATTCACTTGTCCGTGTATCAGAACAAAAACAGTATGCGAATTACTTTTAAATTAGTTTCTTAAGTACCCGCGTTAGTTTCTTGACTACCCGCATTAATTTCTTAAACTACCTGCGTTAATTTTTATTTAGGCTATAACCCTTGACAAATAGCAATTAATTGCTACACAAAGACAGCCTTATTGTTATTCGATTAAAAACGAAAAGTAATGCGTTATCTAGTGCATTAGAGGTTTAAAAACTTTTCGCAGGTTTTATTTAAGGTGATATTTGAGGTAATTTCTTAAAATGAAGTTGTGAACAATTCACAGTATACAGTTTTTACGATATAAAGTTTTATGAAATGTTGCAGATTTAGTTTTATCGAATAAAAGGTAAATCGAGGCATTTAGTTTTGAATTTTTACAGAGATTTTATTAGGTCCTTATTTAGGCAGTTCATAATACAATGTCACAGATAATTAGCGTGTGTTCAAATAAACATCTGGCGTAAGATAAATCTTATAATTGGATCTACATTTGGTTTTAGTACATTAGATTGCTTTAAAATTAAGAACTCTTAACTATCCCATCAACGTTAGGGTACGTTAAATGTTAAGATATTAAGACGGTTAAAAAAAAAAAGAAAATGAAAACAATCTTAAGGTTAATAGCGCCTTTACAGTTTACATACTATCGTCGGATAATGTCTGTTTAATTGAATAGAGAAAAGAAAAACCCATCCAGGTTTTCTGAAGGTTTTTGAAGTGAAACTTCTTTATCGGGGTTGGAAAAAAATTTAGTGTAACATTTTTTCGTTACGTGTGACATTTTTCCGTTACGCACCATTTTTTTTCTTATCCCTATCACGCTTGATTCGACATATTTCTGTAAAGTTGCATATAGTAAATTATTTTTTGAAAAAATAAGGTCATAAAGAAGTTTCATTTCTTACGTGTGTACACGTACGCGTAGTACACGCACACATTTTTTTGTTTTTTTTTTAGCTTCAAATAAGTCCTAAACGTGGAGTATTCGATAGTACCTAATCGATTTACATTGTGTGCATTTAATGTAATTTCTTGATAATAGTTTTTGTGACTAGCTGCAGTTTGACATCAACTGAATACATCAATTAGGTAGTTGTACAGTAGTTGTTGAGCAGTTCATTCTTATTACGTTGAAACTAAAATTTAGCTCAGCCCTTTTGCCGTTCGATATTAGATTCACAGATGAGTTTAAGCCTACACTTATTAATTGTTTTAAGTTGAGTTTTCAAAAGTAAATATACCGTTAAGAAATTTAGCCACATGTAAATTTGCCGATAAAAAAAAAAAAAAGTTTTGAAGTGTTTCTCTAGTTTTTTTTTGTAGGCAGATATGTTAACACAATATGATTACTTTAAATCAAGTTGGTAAATATTCAGTTTGAGTATTCTCAAAAGCTTATTAGCTTTTACCACTTTTTGAGTGTTTTCTGTGGTTAAGTTACGAATTATTCGTTTTAAACATTTTAAGATATTATTTTTGTGCTGTATTTTGTTTGTCAATGATCATAATTAACAACAAATTACAACTGCCGTTAACATTTGAGCAAGCTGCACAGGCAATTACTTTGATAGATTTGGGAGGTTATAAGTTCAGTAGAATTGTAGTTGAGTAGAGTTGTAGCATACTGATGGTTGTGTTGTCTCGTACGCAGTGAAGTAAATGTGTTGCGTGAAATAATATTGTGATGGTAATGTAGTTCATCGATGGATTGTGGTTCTATCTGGCATGAGGTCCAGGATAGTAGATATGTGTTCTGACCGGTCAGGAGGACCGGGGCAGTATGGTAACCCTGTAAGGTCAGTGTGGGCCGAGGCAGGATAGTAGTTATTTTGGTATCCCGAGATGAATTACCGTAGTAATGTAGTGTGAGAAATAGCGTACGAGGACGCATGATTGTCGGTATGGCTGTATAGGAGATAACTTGAGTTTATTAAAATGAAAAACGATTAAGAATATTGATTCTGTTGGATGAGTAATAGTCAGTTCAGGTTTCACTTTTTTTTTAACTGTTGAGCTATTGAATCCTGTAAACACCAATAATCACTTTGAAAAGACAGATTTTGTTTATACTATGTTCGGGTAACTTCACCTTGTTAATATATTGAGGATGCCTGAGGGCCAAGTACCACTTGAAGTTGATTAATGTTTCAAATTTGAGTTTGAGTTGAGTGATAGCGATGAATCTTAGTTCGGTTGGTCAGAGTGTGCCAGTAGTCATTTCGTAGCCGTAGTCCGTTGAAATCGGTGTCTGCTATTAGGAGTTATGGCTGCTTATAGTAAACCGTGGATACGCGGTATTACCGTAGTCCGTTTGAAATCGGCGTCTGCTATTAGGAGTACAGATAGCTGCTTGTAGTAAACCGTGGATACGCGGTGGGCGAGTGACGCTGGCGGAGGTTGGGTCTTGTAGAGACCATTGGAATATGGGAGTCCGTGGGACTCGGCATTCGGAGGAATGCGTGTGGAACAAACATGAGGTTTGTTGTGGGGCTTAGTGAAAAGCCAGAGTTTGCATTCGGAGGAATGCGTGTGTGTTGTTGGGCTTAGTGAAAAGCCAGAGTTGGCATTCGGTGGAATGCGTGTGTAATGATGGGCTTAGTGAAAAGCCAGAGTTGGCATTCGGTGGAATGCGTGTGTGATGATGGGCTTAGTGAAAAGCCACAGGCCTCGGATAAGATTCATGCTCTAGTTTTTTTGTGATACTTTAATAATGATCTGCTGATGACAATAGCAGTGAAAGTGGTATTTGGTTGCTTAAGCGCTATTTTCTTTTAGTAGTTAGTAGTTCATAAATTTAATCGAAATAATCAGGATTCAATGTTTCATTATTTTAATCAAAATGGTTAATTTCAAAGGGTTGAAGTTGGAAATTATTTTAGGATATTCAAATTTCTATAGGATTCTTTGCTATAGGACGTTTCTTGTACAAATTTCATGATTCTGTGTTCACAAGAAATATCCTGAAGGTATTGATTCCTTGTGTCCCCTGCGAATGTCGAAAACTGCTATCTTTTGATCGACTGTTATTTTTACTTCTTTTCAAAGCTTAACGGGACGATGGTATGCGATATGAACTTCAAAGGTTTTGATAAATAGACTGATAGACGTACGGACAACTAAGTGATCTTAAGGGTTTAGTTTTTTTAGTTTTGTGGTTTAAAAGCCTAAAAATTAAATATTAAATATAATTAATTATATTATTATTATATTAATTAATTATTATTTAATTGTAAAAAATTGTCAGGATTGGCCGAAGAGCATGTACTGTGCGAGATGTTTTCTTTGTTACAGCACACACATATACGAGGACGTGTTCAGCGCAGGATGGCCGTGTCGGAGACGGTCAGTGAAGGCTCGCCCTCGGGACGGCACTTCACATTCGAACATCGAAGAGTTCGGACCTTCCACTACTAGGAACTGTTAACCTTTTCTTTGCTAGTGTTTAATTTAAATGTGTAACGTAACGGTTATTAAAAGTGATTGTATTAAAAATGACTGTATTGTATGGTAAAACTGACATGATTAAAAAGAGCAACTATGGAGTTTCTTGCCGGTTCTTCTCTGTAGATACTGCTTTCCGAATCGGTGGTAAATAAAGATAATAATTCTAATAACGCAATTATATTTTCGGTGGGATTCAAAACAAAAAATTGGCCCGTGATTTTTATGAAATTTCACCACATTGCAAATTATCTGGGGGCACGGTAGTGCCCCCGCCAAGACGAGCCAAGCGAAAGCGAAGCGCACGGGCACTACCTACCTTTTCTCGAAGCGCTTCGACGTTTTTTTGAACCCTCATAACTTGGGTTTGGATTATGCTAGATCAACAAAATTTTCGGGATATATTGTCAATAGCGGACTTATTGAACATATTAAGTTTTAATTACATTAGCTTTTATACTTCAGATTTTATTTATATCTAAAAAACGCTAATTTCGTCACTGACTCACTGATGATCATCAAAATTCTTAAGGTATTTCCTAATGTCCTAGAAAGCTGAAATTTTGTATGTAAGCTAGTATTAGCACACAAACAACAAAAAAATGATAAAACTTGTAACTTTCATCCCCCAACCCCTTAAACTAGGGGATGGGAGTTTGTATGAGACCTGTAATTTTAAATTAAATTTTGATTACGCTAGAGGTCTAATCTAATAATCTAAAACTTGGTTCCCCTATATATATATATATATATATATATATTTTTTTTTTTGAATATATATGTATAGGTACTCCTTGTTAAAAAAAAAAAAATTAAAAATTTAATCGACATATATTGAGACATATACAGATCAGATCATATAAATATGAATGAATAGAAGTGTTGCGAACGTCTTCTGCCTCTGACGTCCACTCAGTAGCTAAAAATAAAAAAAAAAATTGTCCTTGAAAGCGAGCGCGTCGATTGTCGTAGCGAACAGCGAACAGCGACAGCGAACAGCGAACAGCGAACAGCGAACAGCGAACAGCGAACAGCGAACAGCGAACAGAGAACGGCGAACGGCGAACGGCGAACGGCGAACGGCGAACGGCGAACGGCGAGCGGCGAACGGCGAACGGCGAACGGCGAACGGCGAACGGCGAACGGCGAACGGCGAACAGCGAACAGCGAACAGCGAACAGCGATAGCGACAGCGAACAGCGAACAGCGAACAGCGATAGCGACAGCGAACGGCGAACGGCGAACGGCGAACGGCGAACAGCGAACAGCGATAGCGACAGCGAACAGCGAACAGCGAACAGCGAACAGCGAACAGCGAACAGCGAACAGCGAACAGCGATAGCGAACAGCGAACAGCAAACAGCGAACAGCGAACAGCGACAGCGAACAGCGAACAGCGAACAGCGAACAGCGAACAGCGACAGCGAACAGCGAACAGCGAACAGCGAACAGCGAACAGCGAACAGCGAACAGAGAACAGCGAACAGCGAAAAGCGAACGGCGAACGGCGAACGGCGAACTGCGAACGGCGAGCGGCGAACGGCGAACGGCGAACGGCGAACGGCGAACAGCGAACAGCGAACAGCGAACAGCGAACAGCGATAGCGACAGCGAACAGCGAACAGCGAACAGCGAACAGCGAACAGAGAACAGCGAAAAGCGAACGGCGAACGGCAAACGGCGAACGGCGAGCGGCGAGCGGCGAACGGCGAACGGCGAACGGCGAACAGCGAACTGCGAACGGCGAGCGGCGAACGGCGAACGGCGAACGGCGAACGGCGAACGGCGAACGGCGAACGGCGAACGGCGAACGGCGAACGGCGAACGGCGAACGGCGAACGGCGAACGGCGAACGGCGAACGGCGAACGGCGAACGGCGAACGGCGAACGGCGAACGGCGAACGGCGAACGGCGAACGGCGAACGGCGAACGGCGAACGGCGAAAAGCGAACGGCGAAAAGCGAACGGCGAACGGCGAACGGCGAACGGCGAAAAGCGAACGGCGAACGGCGAACGGCGAACGGCGAACGGTGAACGGCGAAAAGCGAACGGCGAAAAGCGAACGGCGAACGGCGAACGGCGAACGGCGAACGGCGAACGGCGAACGGCGAACGGCGAACGGCGAACGGCGAACGGCGAACGGCGAACGGCGAACGGCGAGCGGCGAACGGCGAACGGCGAACGGCGAACGGCGAACGGCGAAAGGCGAACGGCGAACGGCGAACGGCGAACGGCGAACGGCGAACGGCGAACGGCGAACGGCGAACGGCGAACGGCGAACGGCGAACGGCGAACGGCGAAAAGCGAACGGCGAAAAGCGAACGGCGAACGGCGAACGGCGAACGGCGAACGGCGAACGGCGAACGGCGAACGGCGAAAAGCGAACGGCGAACGGCGAACGGCGAACGGCGAACGGCGAACGGTGAACGGCGAAAAGCGAACGGCGAAAAGCGAACGGCGAACGGTGAACGGCGAACGGCGAACGGCGAACGGCGAACGGCGAACGGCGAACGGCGAACGGCGAACGGCGAACGGCGAACGGCGAACGGCGAACGGCGAACGGCGAACGGCGAACGGCGAACGGCGAGCGGCGAGCGGCGAGCGGCGAACGGCGAACGGCGAACGGCGAACGGCGAACGGCGAACGGCGAACGGCGAACGGCGAACGGCGAACGGCGAACGGCGAACGGCGAACGGCGAACGGCGAACGGCGAACGGCGAACGGCGAACGGCGAAAAGCGAACGGCGAAAAGCGAACGGCGAACGGCGAACGGCGAACGGCGAACGGCGAACGGCGAGCGGCGAACGGCGAACGGCGAACGGCGAACGGCGAACGGCGAACGGCGAACGGCGAACGGCGAACGGCGAACGGCGAACGGCGAACGGCGAAAAGCGAACGGCGAACGGCGAACGGCGAACGGCGAACGGCGAACGGCGAAAAGCGAACGGCGAACGGCGAACGGCGAACGGCGAACGGCGAAAAGCGAACGGCGATCGGCGAACGGCGAACGGCGAACGGCGAACGGCGAACGGCGAACGGCGAGCGGCGAACGGCGAACGGCGAACGGCGTTTTTATTTTATTCATCATTATTTTTTATTATTATATTATTAATCGGATTATATAATGAATGATATCAAGAAATATTAAATTGAACTTATTAGGATTATAGTTTAAAAAAAACTTTTGATTTGCATTCAAAAAATATTATATATGTCGGAGACGGTCAATAGCGCGGATGTAAAACGACTCGAAGCACGAGTTCCGGGAGGTGGCAGCACAGTGAAGTTGGCGGCTTACTTCATGCTTGTACCGGGTCGAGCCGGTGAAGGCTCGCCCTCGGGACGGCACTTCACATTCGAACATCGAAGAGTTCGGACCTTCCACTACTAGGAACTGTTAACCTTTTCTTTGCTAGTGTTTAATTTAAATGTGTAACGTAACGGTTATTAAAAGTGATTGTATTAAAAATGACTGTATTGTATGGTAAAACTGACATGATTAAAAAGAGCAACTATGGAGTTTCTTGCCGGTTCTTCTCTGTAGATACTGCTTTCCGAATCGGTGGTAAATAAAGAAATGTTTGAGTTTGAGGTGTTTCTTTGCTCGATTACCCAACGCAACGCCCACAGCTTGAAAATAGATTCACAATCTACACCTTGCTCCGACATCAGAATTGGGATCAAATCGAGCAAATGAGAAAACACGTGGCGATAACCTCGATACGATATACGATAACCTGATTAAAAGTCAAAGCGCCGCAACCACGTGGCACTTCGATCCAGTTTCAACGGGAAGAAGCATCCTACAGATCTACGAGCATACGTGTCACTGAGCAGCCGGTGACAAAGGGAGAGCTCGTTATGTGCGGGCAGGGTGGCAACTTCGCCTCGCGCTGCGCGGATGCTACTGCCGCTCGAATCACCGCGTCGGAAGCCGTATCATCGCGAGCAGCGCCGTGTCATCATGTCGTGCACCGTGCCATCGCGTCGAGCGTCCGGCTTCGAGCATCATGCGTTGATCGTCGAGCATCATGCGTCGAGCGTCGAGCGTCATGCGTGGCGCCATGTGGTACATTACGCTTCCATACTGAGCGCCGCGGCACCAAGCTGGGCACCGCAATACCACGCCGGGCGTCGCGCTACCATCACTACCATCAACACGTCGGGCCTGAGATCACCAGAACCAGAGCGACGTGTCGACGTGTCGTCCTTCAATCTCATACCAAATCGGTCAGTAGATAACATTCCACTTTGAGTGTACAGTTAGATAAAGAAAGTAGGTTTTCAAAATGTAGTAACTTTTTTGAAAGAAAAAGAAATTTATTGCCAAAAACATTAGTTACAAATTTTATTTTAAAATTAATTGAGGAAAATGGTCACAGCCTCGGCAAAATGCTGCACAAAAACAGCGGTAATTTACAGGCTGTACCGAATGTAATGATTACAGATTTTGTTAAAAGTTGTAACCTACAAGACCAGTGTATAGTTTAATCTTATTGCATTACATTCAACTCGACTTATTTACGCAGTGTTGTTATTATTAGGTCGTGCGATATTGCTTTACGGTTTTGTAGTTAGTTAAAACTTATTCCATTACATTCAGCCCATCTTAGTTACGCAGTGATAAATTATCAGTACCTATTTCACTTATTCAGGGACGGGTTTACTTTAGTAGGTAATTCACGTTATTTTAAAAATACTTTGTGGCGTAAGCACTGCCACCAAGATAAATTAAGTAACGACTTGCTTTAATGTTTGTTAATTGTGAGCTATCACTAAAGAAAGAAAGCACATTAATTATTTGTACACTGCATCCAGATTCTTCAATCGAACGTAAACAATAAACATTCACTTGTCCGTGTATCAGAACAAAAACAGTATGCGAATTACTTTTAAATTAGTTTCTTAAGTACCCGCGTTAGTTTCTTGACTACCCGCATTAATTTCTTAAACTACCTGCGTTAATTTTTATTTAGGCTATAACCCTTGACAAATAGCAATTAATTGCTACACAAAGACAGCCTTATTGTTATTCGATTAAAAACGAAAAGTAATGCGTTATCTAGTGCATTAGAGGTTTAAAAACTTTTCGCAGGTTTTATTTAAGGTGATATTTGAGGTAATTTCTTAAAATGAAGTTGTGAACAATTCACAGTATACAGTTTTTACGATATAAAGTTTTATGAAATGTTGCAGATTTAGTTTTATCGAATAAAAGGTAAATCGAGGCATTTAGTTTTGAATTTTTACAGAGATTTTATTAGGTCCTTATTTAGGCAGTTCATAATACAATGTCACAGATAATTAGCGTGTGTTCAAATAAACATCTGGCGTAAGATAAATCTTATAATTGGATCTACATTTGGTTTTAGTACATTAGATTGCTTTAAAATTAAGAACTCTTAACTATCCCATCAACGTTAGGGTACGTTAAATGTTAAGATATTAAGACGGTTAAAAAAAAAAAGAAAATGAAAACAATCTTAAGGTTAATAGCGCCTTTACAGTTTACATACTATCGTCGGATAATGTCTGTTTAATTGAATAGAGAAAAGAAAAACCCATCCAGGTTTTCTGAAGGTTTTTGAAGTGAAACTTCTTTATCGGGGTTGGAAAAAAATTTAGTGTAACATTTTTTCGTTACGTGTGACATTTTTCCGTTACGCACCATTTTTTTTCTTATCCCTATCACGCTTGATTCGACATATTTCTGTAAAGTTGCATATAGTAAATTATTTTTTGAAAAAATAAGGTCATAAAGAAGTTTCATTTCTTACGTGTGTACACGTACGCGTAGTACACGCACACATTTTTTTGTTTTTTTTTTAGCTTCAAATAAGTCCTAAACGTGGAGTATTCGATAGTACCTAATCGATTTACATTGTGTGCATTTAATGTAATTTCTTGATAATAGTTTTTGTGACTAGCTGCAGTTTGACATCAACTGAATACATCAATTAGGTAGTTGTACAGTAGTTGTTGAGCAGTTCATTCTTATTACGTTGAAACTAAAATTTAGCTCAGCCCTTTTGCCGTTCGATATTAGATTCACAGATGAGTTTAAGCCTACACTTATTAATTGTTTTAAGTTGAGTTTTCAAAAGTAAATATACCGTTAAGAAATTTAGCCACATGTAAATTTGCCGATAAAAAAAAAAAAAAAGTTTTGAAGTGTTTCTCTAGTTTTTTTTTGTAGGCAGATATGTTAACACAATATGATTACTTTAAATCAAGTTGGTAAATATTCAGTTTGAGTATTCTCAAAAGCTTATTAGCTTTTACCACTTTTTGAGTGTTTTCTGTGGTTAAGTTACGAATTATTCGTTTTAAACATTTTAAGATATTATTTTTGTGCTGTATTTTGTTTGTCAATGATCATAATTAACAACAAATTACAACTGCCGTTAACATTTGAGCAAGCTGCACAGGCAATTACTTTGATAGATTTGGGAGGTTATAAGTTCAGTAGAATTGTAGTTGAGTAGAGTTGTAGCATACTGATGGTTGTGTTGTCTCGTACGCAGTGAAGTAAATGTGTTGCGTGAAATAATATTGTGATGGTAATGTAGTTCATCGATGGATTGTGGTTCTATCTGGCATGAGGTCCAGGATAGTAGATATGTGTTCTGACCGGTCAGGAGGACCGGGGCAGTATGGTAACCCTGTAAGGTCAGTGTGGGCCGAGGCAGGATAGTAGTTATTTTGGTATCCCGAGATGAATTACCGTAGTAATGTAGTGTGAGAAATAGCGTACGAGGACGCATGATTGTCGGTATGGCTGTATAGGAGATAACTTGAGTTTATTAAAATGAAAAACGATTAAGAATATTGATTCTGTTGGATGAGTAATAGTCAGTTCAGGTTTCACTTTTTTTTTAACTGTTGAGCTATTGAATCCTGTAAACACCAATAATCACTTTGAAAAGACAGATTTTGTTTATACTATGTTCGGGTAACTTCACCTTGTTAATATATTGAGGATGCCTGAGGGCCAAGTACCACTTGAAGTTGATTAATGTTTCAAATTTGAGTTTGAGTTGAGTGATAGCGATGAATCTTAGTTCGGTTGGTCAGAGTGTGCCAGTAGTCATTTCGTAGCCGTAGTCCGTTGAAATCGGTGTCTGCTATTAGGAGTTATGGCTGCTTATAGTAAACCGTGGATACGCGGTATTACCGTAGTCCGTTTGAAATCGGCGTCTGCTATTAGGAGTACAGATAGCTGCTTGTAGTAAACCGTGGATACGCGGTGGGCGAGTGACGCTGGCGGAGGTTGGGTCTTGTAGAGACCATTGGAATATGGGAGTCCGTGGGACTCGGCATTCGGAGGAATGCGTGTGGAACAAACATGAGGTTTGTTGTGGGGCTTAGTGAAAAGCCAGAGTTTGCATTCGGAGGAATGCGTGTGTGTTGTTGGGCTTAGTGAAAAGCCAGAGTTGGCATTCGGTGGAATGCGTGTGTAATGATGGGCTTAGTGAAAAGCCAGAGTTGGCATTCGGTGGAATGCGTGTGTGATGATGGGCTTAGTGAAAAGCCACAGGCCTCGGATAAGATTCATGCTCTAGTTTTTTTGTGATACTTTAATAATGATCTGCTGATGACAATAGCAGTGAAAGTGGTATTTGGTTGCTTAAGCGCTATTTTCTTTTAGTAGTTAGTAGTTCATAAATTTAATCGAAATAATCAGGATTCAATGTTTCATTATTTTAATCAAAATGGTTAATTTCAAAGGGTTGAAGTTGGAAATTATTTTAGGATATTCAAATTTCTATAGGATTCTTTGCTATAGGACGTTTCTTGTACAAATTTCATGATTCTGTGTTCACAAGAAATATCCTGAAGGTATTGATTCCTTGTGTCCCCTGCGAATGTCGAAAACTGCTATCTTTTGATCGACTGTTATTTTTACTTCTTTTCAAAGCTTAACGGGACGATGGTATGCGATATGAACTTCAAAGGTTTTGATAAATAGACTGATAGACGTACGGACAACTAAGTGATCTTAAGGGTTTAGTTTTTTTAGTTTTGTGGTTTAAAAGCCTAAAAATTAAATATCAGAGTTTAATTGTAAAAAATTGTCAGGATTGGCCGAAGAGCATGTACTGTGCGAGATGTTTTCTTTGTTACAGCACACACATATACGAGGACGTGTTCAGCGCAGGATGGCCGTGTCGGAGACGGTCAGTGAAGGCTCGCCCTCGGGACGGCACTTCACATTCGAACATCGAAGAGTTCGGACCTTCCACTACTAGGAACTGTTAACCTTTTCTTTGCTAGTGTTTAATTTAAATGTGTAACGTAACGGTTATTAAAAGTGATTGTATTAAAAATGACTGTATTGTATGGTAAAACTGACATGATTAAAAAGAGCAACTATGGAGTTTCTTGCCGGTTCTTCTCTGTAGATACTGCTTTCCGAATCGGTGGTAAATAAAGAAATGTTTGAGTTTGAGGTGTTTCTTTGCTCGATTACCCAACGCAACGCCCACAGCTTGAAAATAGATTCACAATCTACACCTTGCTCCGACATATAAATAATTTTTCTTAACCCTTAACACGGCAAGCACTGAAAAAATGTACCCAGATATGACCTGAATTGGTTTTAGTGATAGTAATTGAATAAAAAATCCACATATTTTGCCACCACATATTTTGACCAAGGTGTAGAGTTTGTGAAGTTAGGCCTTGTAGAGTTAGGGCGTGTAGTTTTAGCCAGTTCTACTAGGTATAAAAAGATAAAATTGAAATATAATTATTGTAGCGACAGCCATATGTTACTATGTTTTCGTAAATATGTTTTTCACCTTCCTGGTTATTTTCACATAATCTAATATAAAAATGAATCGCAAAATGTGTTGGTAAGCGCATAACTCGAGAACGGCTGAACCGATTTCGATAATTCTTTTTTTATTATATTCCTTGAAGTACGAGGATGGTTCTTACTTCTTATGGAGAGAAAACGTAAACATGTACCACGGGCGAAGCCGGGGCGGACCGCTAGTAAATAATAAAATAATAAATAGTGTATTAGATTTGTTATTGTATCTTGTATACCTACGAATAATTATTCTTACGTCTTGTTGGGAAATGTTCAAATACCTACCTATTGAAATAATTTACTGTTACAAATCATTAGTGTTATTAGTTTTGAGTGAATAGGCATGGATCAGAAATTCAGAATATAAATATATGCTACTAACTACTCAAATACATACATGTTTTGATAAAAAAAAAAAAACAATAGTGTAATGTAATAAAATAAAACTGCGTTTTATTGTAATCAATTTAGACATTATTTATTTTCCAAAATTAATGATGAATAAAATAGTTTACGCCAACAAATATGTATATTGTATAACTTTTATTTTTATAACAATCGTTCATAATAAACCGTACTCAAGTAGCGTTTTGATTCTCACGCAACGTTGCCGCATCGCATGACAGTAGCAATTGCGCGCGACGTTGCCACAAACAAACACCACTGAGTTATAGAGGTCAGTGACCGTCAGTGACAAACACTATGGATACCTACGCTCGCGAATGCAAATTCGGTGATTTACTAATTATTGATAATCATTGAATTCGTTTTGAAATAGCCTGTACTTTGTAATTTTTAGTGTTATAGACATTTATAAAATGTGGTGCTCATTTTTTTGTAATAAATCATCCCGCTAACGCTATTGTATTTTCGTTGTTTTATTTCAAGTGAACACCTATACAATTTTGTCACGAGCCGCCTCTGGCCTCTGGGTGAAATAAACAAGTCAAATGATTTTTGTTCTAATTGTATTTTGGTAGTAGTTTGTTTAGAATTTACATTACCATTGTTTAATTTTTACCTACTATATTTTACTAAAAGTCGAGTGCGTCGAAATCGTAAATATCTTTTTGACCTTCCTGGTTTTTTTCCATAGTAAATAGTGTTTTAGATTTGTTGTTGTATGAATAATTATTCTTACTTGTTGGTTATGAAATGTATATTGAAATAATTTACTTTTACAAATCATTAGTGATATTAGTTTTGAGTGAAAATGCTTGGATCAGCATAATATTATATCATAGGTATATGCTACTTCAAATACATGTTTTGATAAAAAAAACAATAGTGTAATGTAATAAAATAAAACTGCGTTTTATTGTAATCAATTTTGACATTATTTATTTCCCAAAATTACAACAAAATAGTTTACGCCAACAAATATAACTTTTATTTTTATAACAATCCTACTTCCTACTAATGCGAAAGTTTGTGAGGATGTGTATCATGTGTGTGTTTCACGCAAATACTACTGAACCGATAACAATGAAATTTAGCACACATATAGAACGTAACTTGGACACATTGAATAGGTTTTATCCCGGAAATCCCACGGGAACGGGAACTATGCGGGTTTTTTTTTTAAATGCGGGCGGAAAGCTAATCGTTCATAATATAAACCGTAGCAGGTGGCGTTTTGAAGTTTTGTCTACCCATACAGAAAAATGGAAAACTTGTTTTACATTCACGCCATCTAGACTTAAATCTTTATCATTTTTGTATACGTCTGTGTGTGTAAACGACCCTGTATGCAATGACAGATGTTATAATGCATTTTTTTACCGAATTGGGTGGATTTTAAGGCAATGATATGTCATATTTCAATAAAATATAATATTCAGTAACCGCCATGACTATTCCTACGACTTTAAGGTTTTCCAATTACGCAAAAACTCAAATAAACTAGAAATGTAGAATTCAGCGCCATCTAGCGGAACATTGGCTGGGAACAGATCGTAGCAATCACCTTAATAAAAGACTGCACAAAAACACTCAACTTAATCCTATATCACAATAAAATAGCTAAAACTAATATCACACACTATTCCTTTGGTTGACTACGACTACAATATTTCTACAATATCGTAGGCAGAAGGCAGATTCTCACCCGTCATCGCCATGCCCAATTTTTGCTCAATAGCATATCTATTGCTTGCAAAAATTGGGCACTCGAGTACCAGGTGAGGAACTGTCTCCTCAACTCCAGGCTGACATAGACACGACGGATTATCCTTCAGCTTGAATCTGTTCAAGTAGAAGGCGAATCCGCCGTGACCAGTCAGTACTTGTGTGGTGTGGTGTGTGATACTCGTGCATTTAAAAAGAGAAGCTCCTTAGATATCCATACTAATATTATAAATGCGAAAGTAACTCTGTCTGTCTGTCTGTTACTCAATCACGCCTAAACTACTGAACCAATTTGCATGAAATTTGGTATGGAGATATTTTGATACCCGAGAAAGGACACTGGACATAGGCTACCTTTTATTGCGAAATATGTACCACGGGCGAAGCCGGGGCGGGCCACTAGTTTCTAATAAAACAAGAATGTCACTTTTTCGGGCCTAAAAACATATAGTGTGACTTGAGTGCGACGGTCTCAAAGTGATGTTAAAACTTCTGGATAAAATATAGTCTACAGGTAAATTATCTTGGAGAAATTTTTGCGTTTGTAGTAGTGTATGGTCAGCAAATAAAAAAAAAACAACATTTTATTTTTAGTTTTTATTATATAGTTTTGCATACGCTGAGTACGTAAAAAATACTTAAACAACAAAATTAGGTCAAAAATTTTTTATCACATCGATCGATTTTCGATATAGTATATAGTATATATATATATATATATATATATATATATATATACTTCGATATAGTATATAGTATATATATATATATATATATATATATATATATATATATATACTATATACTATATCGAAAATCGATCGATGTGATAAAAAATTTTTGACCTAATTTTGTTGTTTAAGTATTTTTTACGTACTCAGCGTATGCAAAACTATAACCTCCTTTGAGCTTAGTATACCAACAGTGGGACACCCTGTATATATATATATATATATATATATATATATATATATATATATATATATATATATATGGGATTTGAAATTAAACTATATGTGTTTCGATATATGTTGCTTGAAACCTGAAGTGCTTCCATCTGACCAAGATTTTGAGAGGGTATGTGATGTATTTATATAAGTTTCGTCGGTGTAAACAATTGGTCGGCGTTGTTCACGATATTCAGCAATTTTCATCAAATAATTAATTCGCAAGTATCTAATTTCGTGTTTTTCCATAAGAAGTTTCCGGTTATCTTCTGTTTGCTTCCAATTAAAACCTAATGACATGACGTGTTTTCGTAACGTGCTGACACAACCTTTATAATCGATATCTTCTTTCAATTTTGCGTGCAAAGTTTTCAAAGTGGGAACTTCTTTATTTGTGATGTGGAAGTCATGAATTGTTCTTCTGATAACTTGCTGATCAAAGTTATCGATTACTATTGTAGGTTTACGATTCGGTTTCTTTTTAGGAGATTTAAATGTTACTTCCTGATCTGAAGGACAACATTTGCTTTCTGATACTACCTTTCTGACGGATGCTATTGAAATTCCTGTTGATTTAGCAACTAATTGAGTGGGGGTCATAATACTGCTCGGGTTGTTATTACACTCATTTTCGAAATATTTGTACAAACAATACAAAACTTCTTTAGTTTGAGAAGTCAAAGGCTTGCCTCGACCATGTTTTGACACTGGAGCCATTTTGAATTAACAATATACTTAAAGTTACAACACTTACACACAAATTAAACCCTTCAACAAATATTATAACAATAATAACAAATAATAACAACAATCAACAAATACAAAATTTAACCTTCAACTGGTGACGTGCATATGAGTCACAGTATTGGAGAGGTGACGTCATTTTGACATATCAATATAAAGCCATAAATACTGTAAATTATGTATAGCGGCCTGTGATAGCGGCAATGAAATAGGTCATGTTATGTAAAAGTAGGTTAGTTTGTTTCTAAAATAAAACACTTTTTTTACTTATTAAATGTAAAGTTAACTTTAATCATACACATGAGCTTAACATCAAATTTTGTTCTGTGTTTTGGTAGGCATGAGATCAATCAAAGTGAAATTTTAAAAACTTAAAACAGAAAAAAAAAATCAATCTTATTTTCTTATTAAAACTTAAGTTATTATTAAAAGAATATATTTAACAATTAAACTACGTAATAATTATAACTTTTTAATGAAATTTGTGCTTTATGTTCTAACGGTACCAAGCGACTGACAAAAGACTGCACGTGGCACCTGCGGACAGCGTAAACTGGTTTATTCTGGTTTTGTGCGTGTTTCCACTTTCCACTATCAAGTGACGATTTATTCATTTGTTTTGTTTCGTAATTATTATGGTCAAATATTAATAACGAAACAAATTATTATGGACACGATATTTTATTGTTTCACGGTAGTCGCCTTGTCGTTTGCTCAAGGACGTGAAATTGAATGATATATTTTTTTTTATAAAGTCAAAACCATTTTCTTCCAAATAAAAACTTGTTTTTATTGAAAACAAAAATCAGAGTGTTGCTAGGAATAAGTATAAAATTAAATAGTAATGTTAGGATATCGAAACATTTTTGTATAGGCCAGAACGATATAGTGGAAACGCGCTCTAAGATCTGAGTAATATACACACCACTACATATGCAAAAATTTCTCCAAGCTAATTTACCTGTATCTGTCAGTTACAATCTATGAAAATTTTTTAAACATCAAAGATTAGAGAGATTTCTTTTTTAAACTACTTACTACAAGTTACATTACAATGGAATATATCACTAAGAAAGCTAGTAATAAATAATATTTAAACATGAAAAGCGACTAGATTTTCATACGAACCATTTTTCAAAGAGATTTAATTTTGATAAAGTAGTTTACTGACGAGTTTGTTATTCAACGGCAATTAACTTTATTCTGCTGTGTTTGAGTCGAAAGTTTTTAAAATTTTCCTATCGAAGTTAACATACCTGAAATATTACATTTAATCTTTAATAATCTAATCAACCGATTTTAATAGATATATTTTGTAATATGTATACCATTATCTATTAATTCTGCTTTATTTTTGTGATTTGAAATAAATAACGTAGGTATATTATTTACTTACAAGTCTGATGTAGACTTTGGAAACTGTTAAATATACATTGAAAAAAATGACCAATTTTCTTTCCCTCCCATGAAAGTATAACTTTCTAGGGTGCCATTATTTGTTTTGGCCGGGCGTCTGGTGCTGGTTCAAAAAAACACCTCCTGTCGTAGCTAGGAATATAGCTCGTAAGTCGTGGCCGGCTCTTGAAATTTAATTTCCTACTCATTTCCCAACAGGCGTTATTCAATGTTTGGTTACTGAATTGGTTTTTCATTCAGTATTTATATAGACCTACGGTCTTAATTTTGTATGTATTCATCACAGCTCCTTTGAAGAGTCTTTGCTGTAAACATTTATCTATAAAAAAATATATAATATAACTAGCGGTCCGCCCCGGCTTCGCCCGTGGTACATATGAAAAATAGATGTTGGCCGATTCTCAGACTTACCCGATATGCACAGAAAATTTCATGAGAATCGGTCCACCCGTTTCGGAGGAGTATGCAGACTAACATTGTGACACGAGAATTTTATATGTATATAAGATATGAACTTACCTGTTTAATCGTCAACACTTCAATAAAAACTGAATGATTTTCATATTTTCCTAAGCTTTTAAAAGTAGGTAAGCACAATTTTACATCAAAGAGCAGTCAGTATTACGAAATTCGGCGGAACTACGATTTCAGGCTTTATTATTTTGCATTTTCTCGCTACGCTTTTCGCTCTACCAGTCAGAAACATTTTCATATCCTAATTTTCGTTTAGTCAGCGTGCGTTGTAAATCTTATGAACACTAAATAAATTTAATAAGAGCTCTATTTACATTTTGTGTTGAAAATATTTTGATGAATATGTAATTTTCATGAATTGAGTCAATTTATTATAATATCTACTTGATGTTAAAAAAAAGTTTAGCTCATTAAAGATTATGCAACCAATACTATACAAACAGATACAGATATAAAGACACACGCAGAGATAGTTATTATTTACGAAATAATGCTGTCGAACTGCTCTTTTTCTAAAAACTTGTTTAAAATGTTTAAATTGGTTAATAGTTCCTGTAGGTAAGGTGTAAATAAAGCCGATATGACTGCAAAAAATCTGTATTGTCTATATTACAATTTACTTATTTTAAGCATTATGAATATTACACGCTTTTTATTAGCTTCACCTGTATGTTTGTATGTTTGTTTGTAACCGACTTCTTTGGGCGCGATTTTGACCCACTTTAAACGGCCAGATTTCGTTCAAACTTTGTAGATTTATTGAGGACCGATGACAATATAGTCCGGGATCCATCGCCCATTTTAGCAAGACGTGATTACTATCAATTTTATTTTTCGTGAGTAGCTTTATTTTGATGAGATGCCCAATAATTTCATGTACGAAACTCTCGATTGTGGTAGCTTACAGAGGTAACAAGGATAAAAATTTTTGATTTGACGGTTCTCAAATATTTATTACGCAATTTGTAGGACAATATGTCTGTTGAATTATATAAGTATTAAATAAGTGAAAATAAAAAAATCAGCTGGTTAGTAATCATTTATGATGACCTCGTTATCGATACACATTGGAAAGGGGGACTCTTTGATCAAACCATAGATTTTGTAGGACAAATATTTTTTCGAATAATTTAGATAATTATCTTGAGATTGAACAAAAAAAAAACATTCAGTTAGTAATTAATATTTGAGAACTATCAAATCAAAATATTTTATCCTTGTTTCCTCTGTTAGCTACCACAATCGAGAGTTTCGTGCATGAAATTATTGGGCATCTCATCAAAATACAGAGGTAACAAGGATAAAAATTTTTGATTTGACGGTTCTCAAATATTTATTACGCAATTTGTAGGACAATATGTCTGTTGAATTATATAAGTATTAAATAAGTGAAAATAAAAAAATCAGCTGGTTAGTAATCATTTATGATGACCTCGTTATCGATACACATTGGAAAGGGGGACTCTTTGATCAAACCATAGATTTTGTAGGACAAATATTTTTTCGAATAATTTAGATAATTATCTTGAGATTGAACAAAAAAAACATTCAGTAAGTAATTAATATTTGAGAACTATCAAATCAAAATATTTTATCCTTGTTTCCTCTGTTAGCTACCACAATCGAGAGTTTCGTGCATGAAATTATTGGGCATCTCATCAAAATAAAGCTACTCACGAAAAATTAGCTTGATAGTAATCACTTGCAAAAATGGGCGATGGATCCCGGACTAATACACTAATTTGATAAAATTATTCCATTTTTCAATTTGCAAAATATGATTTTTGTTAATTTATATAATTTTCATCTATAGTCGATAAGGTAAGAAAATAATTAAAATTTTCTATAATTTTTTTCTACAGTCGATAAAGTAGGACTCGATGTTAATTTTTATTTCCAATAACACGAACACGAACACGAAAACGAACACGAACACGAACACGAACACGAACACGAACACGAACACGAACACGAACACGAAAACGAACACGAACACGAACACGAACACGAACACGAACACGAACACGAACACGAACACGAACACGAACACGAACAAGAACACGAACACGAACACGAACACGAACACGAACACGAACACGAACACGAACACGAACACGAACACGAACACGAACACAAACACAAACTCGAATTTTAATTCGAACACAAACACAAACACAAACACGAACAACGAACAACGAACAACGAACAACGAACAACGAACAACGAACAATGTGAATGTGAATGTGAATGTGAATATGAATGTGAACATACACAAACACAAACACGAACACGAACACGAACACGAACACGAACACGAACACGAACACGAACACGAACACAAACACAAACTCGAATTTTTATTCGAACACAAACACAAACACAAACACGAACAACGAACAACGAACAACGAACAACGAACAACGAACAACGAACAACGAACAACGAACAACGAACAATGTGAATGTGAATGTGAATGTGAATATGAATGTGAACATACACAAACACAAACACGAACATGAAAACGAACAACAAACAGCGAACAGCGAACAGCGAACAGTGAACAGCGAACAGCGAACAGCGAACAGCGAACAGCGAACAGCGAACAGCGAACAGCGAACAGCGAACAGCGAACAGCGAACAGCGAACAGCGAACAGCGAACAGCGAACAGCGAACAGCGAACAGCGAACAGCGAACAGCGAACAGCGAACAGCGAACAGCGAACAGCGAACAGCGAACAGCGAACAGCGAACAGCGAACAGCGAACAGCGAACAGCGAACAGCGAACAGCGAACAGCGAACAGCGAACAGCGAACAGCGAACAGCGAACAGCGAACAGCGAACAGCGAACAGCGAACAACGAACAACGAAGACGAACACGAACACGAACACGAACACGAACAACGAACAGCGAATAGCGAACAGCGAACAGCGAACAGCGAACAGTGAACAGCGAACAGCGAACAGCGAACAGCGAACAGCGAACAGCGAACAGCGAACAGCGAACAGCGAACAGCGAACAGCGAACAGCGAACAGCGAACAGCGAACAGCGAACAGCGAACAGCGAACAGCGATCGAATTTTAATACAAACACAAACAACGAACAACGAACAACGAACAACGAACAACGAACAACGAACAACGAACAACGAACAACGAACAACGAACAACGAACAACGAACAACGAACAACGAACAACGAACATTGAACAACGAGCAACGAACAACGAACAACGAACAACGAACAACGAACAACGAACAACGAACAACGAACAACGAACAACGAACAACGAACAACGAACAACGAACAACGAACAACGCACAATGTGAATGTGAATGTGAATGTGAATGTGAACGTGAACGTGAAAGTGAATGTGAATGTGAATGTGAATGTGAATGTGAATGTGAATGTGAATGAGAATGTGAATGTGAATGTGAATGTGAATGTGAATGTGAATGTGAATGTGAATGTGAATGTGAATGTGAATGTGAATGTGAATGTGAATGTGAATGTGAATGTGAACATACACAAACACAAACACGAACATGAAAACGAACAACGAACAGCGAACAGCGAACAGCGAACAGCGAACAGCGAACAGCGAACAGCGAACAGCGAACAGCGAACAGCGAACAGCGAACAGCGAACAGCGAACACGAACACGAACACTAACACGAACACGAACACAAACACAAACTCGAATTTTAATTCGAACACAAACACAAACACGAACAACGAACAACGAACACGAACACGAACACGAACACGAACACGAACACGAACACAAACACAAACTAGAATTTTAATTCAAACACAAACACAAACACGAACAACGAACAACGAACAACGAACAACGAACAACGAACAGCGAACAACGAACAGCGAACAGCGAACAGCGAACAGCGAACAGTGAACAGCGAACAGCGAACAGCGAACACGAACACGAACACTAACACGAACACGAACACAAACACAAACTCGAATTTTAATTCGAACACAAACACAAACACGAACAACGAACAACGAACACGAACACGAACACGAACACGAACACGAACACGAACACAAACACAAACTAGAATTTTAATTCAAACACAAACACAAACACGAACAACCAACAACGAACAACGAACAACGAACAACGAACAGCGAACAGCGAACAGCGAACAGCGAACAGCGAACAGCGAACAGCGAACAGCGAACAGCGAACAGCGAACAGCGAACAGCGAACAGCGAACAGCGAACAGCGAACAGCGAACAGCGAACAGCGAACAGCGAACAGCGAACAGCGAACAGCGAACAGCGAACAGCGAACAGCGAACAGCGAACAGCGAACAGCGAACAGCGAACAGCGAACAGCGAACAACGAACAACGAACAACGAACAACGAACAACGAACAACGAACAACGAACAACGAACAACGAACAACGAACATCGAACAACGAACAACGAACAACGAACAACGAACAACGAACATCGAACAACGAACAACGAACAACGAACAACGAACAACGAACAACGAACAACGAACAACGAACAACGAACAACGAACAACGAACAACGAACAACGAACAACGAACAACGAACAACGAACAACGAACAACGAACAACGAACAACGAACAACGAACAACGAACAACGAACAACGAACAATGTGAATGTGAATGTGAATGTGAATGTGAATGTGAATGTGAATGTGAATGTGAATGTGAATGTGAATGTGAATGTGAATGTGAATGTGAATGTGAATGTGAATGTGAATGTGAATGTGAATGTGAACATATACAAACACAAACACGAACATGAAAACGAACAACGAACAGCGAACAGCGAACAGCGAACAGCGAACAGCGAACAGCGAACAGCGAACAGCGAACAGCGAACAGCGAACAGCGAACAGCGAACAGCGAACACGAACACGAACACTAACACGAACACGAACACAAACACAAACTCGAATTTTAATTCGAACACAAACACAAACACGAACAACGAACAACGAACACGAACACGAACACGAACACGAACACGAACACGAACACAAACACAAACTAGAATTTTAATTCAAACACAAACACAAACACGAACAACCAACAACGAACAACGAACAACGAACAACGAACAGCGAACAGCGAACAGCGAACAGCGAACAGCGAACAACGAAGACGAACACGAACACGAACACGAACACGAACAACGAACAGCGAACAGCGAACAGCGAACAGCGAACAGCGAACAGCGAACAGCGAACAGCGAACAGCGAACAGCGAACAGCGAACAGCGAACAGCGAACAGCGAACAGCGAACAGCGAACAGCGAACAGCGAACAGCGAACAGCGAACAGCGAACAGCGAACAGCGAACAGCGAACAGCGAACAGCGAACAGCGAACAGCGAACAGCGAACAGCGAACAGCGAACAGCGAACAGCGAACAGCGAACAGCGAACAGCGAACAGCGAACAGCGAACAGCGAACAGCGAACAGCGAACAGCGAACAGCGAACAGCGAACAGCGAACAGCGAACAGCGAACAGCGAACAGCGAACAGCGAACAGCGAACAGCGAACAGCGAACAGCGAACAGCGAACAGCGAACAGCGAACAGCGAACAGCGAACAGCGAACAGCGAACAGCGAACAGCGAACAGCGAACAGCGAACACGACAGCGAACAGCGAGAACAGCGAACAGCGAACAGCGAACAGCGAACAGCGAACAGCGAACAGCGAACAGCGAACAGACTAACAGCGAACAGCGAACAGCGAACAGCGAACAGCGAACAGCGAACAGCGAACAGCGAACAGCGACAGGAACAGCGAACAGCGAACAGCGAACAGCGAACAGCGAACAGCGAACAGCGAACAGCGAACAGCGAACAGCGAACAGCGAACAACGAACAACGAACAACGAACACGAACACGAACACGAACACGAACAGCGAACAGCGAACAGCGAACAGCGAACAGCGAACAGCGAACAGCGAACAGCGAACAGCGAACAGCGAACAGCGAACAGCGAACAGCGAACAGCGAACAGCGAACAGCGAACAGCGAACAGCGAACAGCGAACAGCGAACAGCGAACAGCGAACAGCGAACAGCGAACAGCGAACAGCGATCGAATTTTAATACAAACACAAACAACGAACAACGAACAACGAACAACGAACAACGAACAACGAACAACGAACAACGAACAACGAACAACGAACAACGAACAACGAACAACGAACAACGAACATTGAACAACGAGCAACGAACAACGAACAACGAACAACGAACAACGAACATTGAACAACGAGCAACGAACAACGAACAACGAACAACGAACAACGAACAACGAACAACGAACAACGAACAACGAACAACGAACAACGAACAACGAACAACGAACAACGCACAATGTGAATGTGAATGTGAATGTGAATGTGAACGTGAACGTGAATGTGAATGTGAATGTGAATGTGAATGTGAATGTGAATGTGAATGTGAATGTGAATGTGAATGTGAATGTGAATGTGAATGTGAATGTGAATGTGAATGTGAATGTGAATGTGAATGTGAATGTGAATGTGAATGTGAATGTGAATGTGAACATACACAAACACAAACACGAACATGAAAACGAACAACGAACAGCGAACAGCGAACAGCGAACAGCGAACAGCGAACAGCGAACAGCGAACAGCGAACAGCGAACAGCGAACAGCGAACAGCGAACAGCGAACACGAACACGAACACTAACACGAACACGAACACAAACACAAACTCGAATTTTAATTCGAACACAAACACAAACACGAACAACGAACAACGAACACGAACACGAACACGAACACGAACACGAACACGAACACAAACACAAACTAGAATTTTAATTCAAACACAAACACAAACACGAACAACGAACAACGAACAACGAACAACGAACAACGAACAGCGAACAACGAACAGCGAACAGCGAACAGCGAACAGCGAACAGTGAACAGCGAACAGCGAACAGCGAACACGAACACGAACACTAACACGAACACGAACACAAACACAAACTCGAATTTTAATTCGAACACAAACACAAACACGAACAACGAACAACGAACACGAACACGAACACGAACACGAACACGAACACGAACACAAACACAAACTAGAATTTTAATTCAAACACAAACACAAACACGAACAACCAACAACGAACAACGAACAACGAACAACGAACAGCGAACAGCGAACAGCGAACAGCGAACAGCGAACAGCGAACAGCGAACAGCGAACAGCGAACAGCGAACAGCGAACAGCGAACAGCGAACAGCGAACAGCGAACAGCGAACAGCGAACAGCGAACAGCGAACAGCGAACAGCGAACAGCGAACAGCGAACAGCGAACAGCGAACAGCGAACAGCGAACAGCGAACAGCGAACAGCGAACAGCGAACAGCGAACAGCGAACAGCGAACAACGAACAACGAACAACGAACAACGAACAACGAACAACGAACAACGAACAACGAACAACGAACAACGAACATCGAACAACGAACAACGAACAACGAACAACGAACAACGAACATCGAACAACGAACAACGAACAACGAACAACGAACAACGAACAACGAACAACGAACAACGAACAACGAACAACGAACAACGAACAACGAACAACGAACAACGAACAACGAACAACGAACAACGAACAACGAACAACGAACAACGAACAACGAACAACGAACAACGAACAACGAACAATGTGAATGTGAATGTGAATGTGAATGTGAATGTGAATGTGAATGTGAATGTGAATGTGAATGTGAATGTGAATGTGAATGTGAATGTGAATGTGAATGTGAATGTGAATGTGAATGTGAATGTGAATGTGAATGTGAATGTGAATGTGAATGTGAATGTGAATGTGAACATATACAAACACAAACACGAACATGAAAACGAACAACGAACAGCGAACAGCGAACAGCGAACAGCGAACAGCGAACAGCGAACAGCGAACAGCGAACAGCGAACAGCGAACAGCGAACAGCGAACAGCGAACACGAACACGAACACTAACACGAACACGAACACAAACACAAACTCGAATTTTAATTCGAACACAAACACAAACACGAACAACGAACAACGAACACGAACACGAACACGAACACGAACACGAACACGAACACAAACACAAACTAGAATTTTAATTCAAACACAAACACAAACACGAACAACCAACAACGAACAACGAACAACGAACAACGAACAGCGAACAGCGAACAGCGAACAGCGAACAGCGAACAACGAAGACGAACACGAACACGAACACGAACACGAACAACGAACAGCGAACAGCGAACAGCGAACAGCGAACAGCGAACAGCGAACAGCGAACAGCGAACAGCGAACAGCGAACAGCGAACAGCGAACAGCGAACAGCGAACAGCGAACAGCGAACAGCGAACAGCGAACAGCGAACAGCGAACAGCGAACAGCGAACAGCGAACAGCGAACAGCGAACAGCGAACAGCGAACAGCGAACAGCGAACAGCGAACAGCGAACAGCGAACAGCGAACAGCGAACAGCGAACAGCGAACAGCGAACAGCGAACAGCGAACAGCGAACAGCGAACAGCGAACAGCGAACAGCGAACAGCGAACAGCGAACAGCGAACAGCGAACAGCGAACAGCGAACAGCGAACAGCGAACAGCGAACAGCGAACAGCGAACAGCGAACAGCGAACAGCGAACAGCGAACAGCGAACAGCGAACAGCGAACAGCGAACAGCGAACAGCGAACAGCGAACAGCGAACAGCGAACAGCGAACAGCGAACAGCGAACAGCGAACAGCGAACAGCGAACAGCGAACAGCGAACAGCGAACAGCGAACAGCGAACAGCGAACAGCGAACAGCGAACAGCGAACAGCGAACAGCGAACAGCGAACAGCGAACAGCGAACAGCGAACAGCGAACAGCGAACAGCGAACAGCGAACAGCGAACAGCGAACAACGAACAACGAACAACGAACACGAACACGAACACGAACACGAACAGCGAACAGCGAACAGCGAACAGCGAACAGCGAACAGCGAACAGCGAACAGCGAACAGCGAACAGCGAACAGCGAACAGCGAACAGCGAACAGCGAACAGCGAACAGCGAACAGCGAACAGCGAACAGCGAACAGCGAACAGCGAACAGCGAACAGCGAACAGCGAACAGCGAACAGCGAACAGCGAACAGCGATCGAATTTTAATACAAACACAAACAACGAACAACGAACAACGAACAACGAACAACGAACAACGAACAACGAACAACGAACAACGAACAACGAACAACGAACAACGAACAACGAACAACGAACAACGAACAACGAACATTGAACAACGAGCAACGAACAACGAACAACGAACAACGAACAACGAACAACGAACAACGAACAACGAACAACGAACAACGAACAACGAACAACGAACAACGAACAACGCACAATGTGAATGTGAATGTGAATGTGAATGTGAACGTGAACGTGAATGTGAATGTGAATGTGAATGTGAATGTGAATGTGAATGTGAATGTGAATGTGAATGTGAATGTGAATGTGAATGTGAATGTGAATGTGAATGTGAATGTGAATGTGAATGTGAATGTGAATGTGAA
This sequence comes from Colias behrii, assembly GCA_029959065.1. Lineage (NCBI taxonomy): Eukaryota > Metazoa > Arthropoda > Insecta > Lepidoptera > Pieridae > Colias > Colias behrii. The sequence goes on from JARWMC010000002.1 coordinate 10,849,786, forward strand.
TGTGAATGTGAATGTGAACATACACAAACACAAACACGAACATGAAAACGAACAACGAACAGCGAACAGCGAACAGCGAACAGCGAACAGCGAACAGCGAACAGCGAACAGCGAACAGCGAACAGCGAACAGCGAACAGCGAACAGCGAACACGAACACGAACACTAACACGAACACGAACACAAACACAAACTCGAATTTTAATTCGAACACAAACACAAACACGAACAACGAACAACGAACACGAACACGAACACGAACACGAACACGAACACGAACACAAACACAAACTAGAATTTTAATTCAAACACAAACACAAACACGAACAACGAACAACGAACAACGAACAACGAACAACGAACAGCGAACAACGAACAGCGAACAGCGAACAGCGAACAGCGAACAGTGAACAGCGAACAGCGAACAGCGAACACGAACACGAACACTAACACGAACACGAACACAAACACAAACTCGAATTTTAATTCGAACACAAACACAAACACGAACAACGAACAACGAACACGAACACGAACACGAACACGAACACGAACACGAACACAAACACAAACTAGAATTTTAATTCAAACACAAACACAAACACGAACAACCAACAACGAACAACGAACAACGAACAACGAACAGCGAACAGCGAACAGCGAACAGCGAACAGCGAACAGCGAACAGCGAACAGCGAACAGCGAACAGCGAACAGCGAACAGCGAACAGCGAACAGCGAACAGCGAACAGCGAACAGCGAACAGCGAACAGCGAACAGCGAACAGCGAACAGCGAACAGCGAACAGCGAACAGCGAACAGCGAACAGCGAACAGCGAACAGCGAACAGCGAACAGCGAACAGCGAACAGCGAACAGCGAACAACGAACAACGAACAACGAACAACGAACAACGAACAACGAACAACGAACAACGAACAACGAACAACGAACATCGAACAACGAACAACGAACAACGAACAACGAACAACGAACATCGAACAACGAACAACGAACAACGAACAACGAACAACGAACAACGAACAACGAACAACGAACAACGAACAACGAACAACGAACAACGAACAACGAACAACGAACAACGAACAACGAACAACGAACAACGAACAACGAACAACGAACAACGAACAACGAACAACGAACAACGAACAACGAACAATGTGAATGTGAATGTGAATGTGAATGTGAATGTGAATGTGAATGTGAATGTGAATGTGAATGTGAATGTGAATGTGAATGTGAATGTGAATGTGAATGTGAATGTGAATGTGAATGTGAACATATACAAACACAAACACGAACATGAAAACGAACAACGAACAGCGAACAGCGAACAGCGAACAGCGAACAGCGAACAGCGAACAGCGAACAGCGAACAGCGAACAGCGAACAGCGAACAGCGAACAGCGAACACGAACACGAACACTAACACGAACACGAACACAAACACAAACTCGAATTTTAATTCGAACACAAACACAAACACGAACAACGAACAACGAACACGAACACGAACACGAACACGAACACGAACACGAACACAAACACAAACTAGAATTTTAATTCAAACACAAACACAAACACGAACAACCAACAACGAACAACGAACAACGAACAACGAACAGCGAACAGCGAACAGCGAACAGCGAACAGCGAACAGCGAACAGCGAACAGCGAACAGCGAACAGCGAACAGCGAACAGCGAACAGCGAACAGCGAACAGCGAACAGCGAACAGCGAACAGCGAACAGCGAACAGCGAACAGCGAACAGCGAACAGCGAACAGCGAACAGCGAACAGCGAACAGCGAACAGCGAACAGCGAACAGCGAACAGCGAACAGCGAACAGCGAACAGCGAACAGCGAACAGCGAACAGCGAACAGCGAACAGCGAACAGCGAACAGCGAACAGCGAACAGCGAACAGCGAACAGCGAACAGCGAACAGCGAACAGCGAACAGCGAACAGCGAACAGCGAACAGCGAACAGCGAACAGCGAACAGCGAACAGCGAACAGCGAACAGCGAACAGCGAACAGCGAACAGCGAACAGCGAACAGCGAACAGCGAACAGCGAACAGCGAACAGCGAACAGCGAACAGCGAACAGCGAACAGCGAACAGCGAACAGCGAACAACGAACAACGAACAACGAACAACGAACAACGAACAACGAACAACGAACAACGAACAACGAACAACGAACATCGAACAACGAACAACGAACAACGAACAACGAACAACGAACATCGAACAACGAACAACGAACAACGAACAACGAACAACGAACAACGAACAACGAACAACGAACAACGAACAACGAACAACGAACAACGAACAACGAACAACGAACAATGTGAATGTGAATGTGAATGTGAATGTGAATGTGAATGTGAACATACACAAACACAAACACGAACATGAAAACGAACAACGAACAGCGAACAGCGAACAGCGAACAGCGAACAGCGAACAGCGAACAGCGAACAGCGAACAGCGAACAGCGAACAGCGAACAGCGAACAGCGAACACGAACACGAACACTAACACGAACACGAACACAAACACAAACTCGAATTTTAATTCGAACACAAACACAAACACGAACAACGAACAACGAACACGAACACGAACACGAACACGAACACAAACACAAACTACAATTTTAATTCAAACACAAACACAAACACGAACAACCAACAACGAACAACGAACAACGAACAACGAACAGCGAACAGCGAACAGCGAACAGCGAACAGCGAACAGCGAACAGCGAACAGCGAACAGCGAACAGCGAACAGCGAACAGCGAACAGCGAACAACGAACAACGAACAACGAACAACGAACAACGAACAACGAACAATGTGAATGTGAATGTGAATGTGAATGTGAATGTGAATGTGAATGTGAATGTGAATGTGAATGTGAATGTGAATGTGAACATACACAAACACAAACACGAACATGAAAACGAACAACGAATAGCGAACAGCGAACAGCGAACAACGAACAGCGAACAGCGAACAGCGAACAGCGAACAGCGAACAGCGAACAGCGAACAGCGAACAGCGAACAGCGAACAGCGAACAGCGAACAGCGAACAGCGAACAGCGAACAGCGAACAGCGAACAGCGAACAGCGAACAGCGAACAGCGAACAGCGAACAACGAAGACGAACACGAACACGAACACGAACACGAACAACGAACAGCGAACAGCAAACAGCGAACAGCGAACAGCGAACAGTGAACAGCGAACAGCGAACAGCGAACAGCGAACAGCGAACAGCGAACAGCGAACAGCGAACAGCGAACAGCGAACAGCGAACAGCGAACAGCGAACAGCGATTAGCGAACAGCGAACAGCGAACAGCGAACAGCGAACAACGAACACAAACACAAACTCGAATTTTAATACAAACACAAACAACGAACAACGAACAACGAACAACGAACAACGAACAACGAACAACGAACAACGAACAACGAACAACGAACAACGAACAACGAACAACGAACAACGAACAACGAACAACGAACAACGAACAACGAACAACGAACATTGAACAACGAGCAACGAACAACGAACAACGAACAACGAACAACGAACAACGAACAACGAACAACGAACAACGAACAACGAACAACGAACAACGAACAACGAACAACGCACAATGTGAATGTGAATGTGAATGTGAATGTGAACGTGAACGTGAAAGTGAATGTGAATGTGAATGTGAATGTGAATGTGAATGTGAATGTGAATGTGAATGAGAATGTGAATGTGAATGTGAATGTGAATGTGAATGTGAATGTGAATGTGAATGTGAATGTGAATGTGAATGTGAATGTGAATGTGAACATACACAAACACAAACACGAACATGAAAACGAACAACGAACAGCGAACAGCGAACAGCGAACAGCGAACAGCGAACAGCGAACAGCGAACAGCGAACAGCGAACAGCGAACAGCGAACAGCGAACAGCGAACACGAACACGAACACTAACACGAACATGAACACAAACACAAACTCGAATTTTAATTCGAACACAAACACAAACACGAACAACGAACAACGAACACGAACACGAACACGAACACGAACACGAACACGAACACAAACACAAACTAGAATTTTAATTCAAACACAAACACAAACACGAACAACCAACAACGAACAACGAACAACGAACAACGAACAGCGAACAGCGAACAGCGAACAGCGAACAGCGAACAGCGAACAGCGAACAGCGAACAGCGAACAGCGAACAGCGAACAGCGAACAGCGAACAGCGAACAGCGAACAGCGAACAGCGAACAGCGAACAGCGAACAGCGAACAGCGAACAGCGAACAGCGAAAAGCGAACAGCGAACAGCGAACAGCGAACAGCGAACAGCGAACAGCGAACAGCGAACAGCGAACAGCGAACAGCGAACAGCGAACAGCGAACAGCGAACAGCGAACAGCGAACAGCGAACAGCGAACAGCGAACAGCGAACAGCGAACAGCGAACAGCGAACAGCGAACAGCGAACAGCGAACAGCGAACAGCGAACAGCGAACAGCGAACAGCGAACAGCGAACAGCGAACAGCGAACAGCGAACAGCGAACAGCGAACAGCGAACAGCGAACAGCGAACAGCGAACAGCGAACAGCGAACAGCGAACAGCGAACAGCGAACAGCGAACAGCGAACAGCGATTAGCGAACAGCGAACAGCGAACAGCGAACACAAACACAAACTCGAATTTTAATACAAACACAAACAACGAACAACGAACAACGAACAACGCACAATGTGAATGTGAATGTGAATGTGAATGTGAACGTGAACGTGAAAGTGAATGTGAATGTGAATGTGAATGTGAATGTGAATGTGAATGTGAATGTGAATGTGAATGTGAATGTGAATGTGAATGTGAATGTGAACATACACAAACACAAACATGAACATGAAAACGAACAAAGAACAGCGAACAGCGAACAGCGAACAGCGAACAGCGAACAGCGAACAACGAACAACGAACAACGAACAACGAACAACGAACAACGAACAACGAACAACGAACAACGAGCAACGAACAACGAACAACGAACAACGAACATCGAACAACGAACAACGAACAACGAACAACGAACAACGAACAACGAACAACGAACAACGAACAACGAACAACGAACAACGATTAACGAACAACGAACAACGAACAACGAACAACGAACAACGAACAACGAACAACGAACAACGAACAACGAACAACGAACACGAACACGAACAACGAACAACGAACAACGAACAGCGAACAGCGAACAGCGAACAGCGAACAGCGAACAGCGAACAGCGAACAGCGAACAGCGAACAGCGAACAGCGAACAGCGAACAGCGAACAGCGAACAGCGAACAGCGAACAGCGAACAGCGAACAGCGAACAGCGAACAGCGAACAGCGAACAGCGAACAGCGAACAGCGAACAGCGAACAGCGAACAGCGAACAGCGAACAGCGAACAGCGAACAGCGAACAGCGAACAGCGAACAGCGAACAGCGAACAGCGAACAGCGAACAGCGAACAGCGAACAGCGAACAGCGAACAGCGAACAGCGAACAGCGAACAGCGAACAGCGAACAGCGAACAGCGAACAGCGAACAGCGAACAGCGAACAGCGAACAGCGAACAGCGAACAGCGAACAGCGAACAGCGAACAGCGAACAGCGAACAGCGAACAGCGAACAGCGAACAGCGAACAGCGAACAACGAACAACGAACAACGAACAACGAACAACGAACAACGAACAACGAACAACGAACATCGAACAACGAACAACGAACAACGAACAACGAACAACGAACATCGAACAACGAACAACGAACAACGAACAACGAACAACGAACAACGAACAACGAACAACGAACAACGAACAACGAACAACGAACAACGAACAACGAACAACGAACAACGAACAACGAACAACGAACAACGAACAATGTGAATGTGAATGTGAATGTGAATGTGAATGTGAATGTGAATGTGAATGTGAATGTGAATGTGAATGTGAATGTGAATGTGAATGTGAATGTGAATGTGAATGTGAATGTGAATGTGAATGTGAACATACACAAACACAAACACGAACATGAAAACGAACAACGAACAGCGAACAGCGAACAGCGAACAGCGAACAGCGAACAGCGAACAGCGAACAGCGAACAGCGAACAGCGAACAGCGAACACGAACACGAACACTAACACTAACACGAACACGAACACAAACACAAACTCGAATTTTAATTCGAACACAAACACAAACACGAACAACGAACAACGAACACGAACACGAACACGAACACGAACACGAACACGAACACAAACACAAACTAGAATTTTAATTCAAACACAAACACAAACACGAACAACCAACAACGAACAACGAACAACGAACAACGAACAGCGAACAGCGAACAGCGAACAGCGAACAGCGAACAGCGAACAGCGAACAGCGAACAGCGAACAGCGAACAGCGAACAGCGAACAGCGAACAACGAACAACGAACAACGAACAACGAACAACGAACAACGAACAATGTGAATGTGAATGTGAATGTGAATGTGAATGTGAATGTGAATGTGAATGTGAATGTGAATGTGAATGTGAATGTGAATGTGAATGTGAATGTGAATGTGAATGTGAATGTGAACATACACAAACACAAACACGAACATGAAAACGAACAACGAATAGCGAACAGCGAACAGCGAACAACGAACAGCGAACAGCGAACAGCGAACAGCGAACAGCGAACAGCGAACAGCGAACAGCGAACAGCGAACAGCGAACAGCGAACAGCGAACAGCGAACAGCGAACAGCGAACAGCGAACAGCGAACAGCGAACAGCGAACAGCGAACAGCGAACAGCGAACAACGAAGACGAACACGAACACGAACACGAACACGAACAACGAACAGCGAACAGCAAACAGCGAACAGCGAACAGCGAACAGTGAACAGCGAACAGCGAACAGCGAACAGCGAACAGCGAACAGCGAACAGCGAACAGCGAACAGCGAACAGCGAACAGCGAACAGCGATTAGCGAACAGCGAACAGCGAACAGCGAACAGCGAACAACGAACACAAACACATACTCGAATTTTAATACAAACACAAACAACGAACAACGAACAACGAACAACGAACAACGAACAACGAACAACGAACAACGAACAACGAACAACGAACAACGAACAACGAACAACGAACAACGAACAACGAACAACGAACAACGAACAACGAACAACGAACAACGAACATTGAACAACGAGCAACGAACAACGAACAACGAACAACGAACAACGAACAACGAACAACGAACAACGAACAACGAACAACGAACAACGAACAACGAACAACGCACAATGTGAATGTGAATGTGAATGTGAATGTGAACGTGAACGTGAAAGTGAATGTGAATGTGAATGTGAATGTGAATGTGAATGTGAATGTGAATGTGAATGAGAATGTGAATGTGAATGTGAATGTGAATGTGAATGTGAATGTGAATGTGAATGTGAATGTGAATGTGAATGTGAATGTGAATGTGAATGTGAACATACACAAACACAAACACGAACATGAAAACGAACAACGAACAGCGAACAGCGAACAGCGAACAGCGAACAGCGAACAGCGAACAGCGAACAGCGAACAGCGAACAGCGAACAGCGAACAGCGAACAGCGAACAGCGAACACGAACACGAACACTAACACGAACACGAACACGAACACAAACACAAACTAGAATTTTAATTCAAACACAAACACAAACACGAACAACCAACAACGAACAACGAACAGCGAACAGCGAACAGCGAACAGCGAACAGCGAACAGCGAACAGCGAACAGCGAACAGCGAACAGCGAACAGCGAACAGCGAACAGCGAACAGCGAACAGCGAACAGCGAACAGCGAACAGCGAACAGCGAACAGCGAACAGCGAACAGCGAACAGCGAACAGCGAACAGCGAACAGCGAACAGCGAACAGCGAACAGCGAACAGCGAACAGCGAACAGCGAACAGCGAACAGCGAACAGCGAACAGCGAACAGCGAACAGCGAACAGCGAACAGCGAACAGCGAACAGCGAACAGCGAACAGCGAACAGCGAACAGCGAACAGCGAACAGCGAACAGCGAACAGCGAACAGCGAACAGCGAACAGCGAACAGCGAACAGCGATTAGCGAACAGCGAACAGCGAACAGCGAACAGCGAACAGCGAACAACGAACAACGAACAACGAACAACGAACAACGAACAACGAACAACGAACAACGAACAACGAACAACGAACAACGAACAACGAACAACGAACAACGCACAATGTGAATGTGAATGTGAATGTGAATGTGAATGTGAATGTGAATGTGAATGTGAATGTGAATGTGAATGTGAATGTGAATGTGAATGTGAATGTGAATGTGAATGTGAATGTGAATGTGAATGTGAATGTGAATGTGAACATACACAAACACAAACACGAACATGAAAACGAACAACGAATAGCGAACAGCGAACAGCGAACAGCGAACAGCGAACAGCGAACAGCGAACAGCGAACAGCGAACAGCGAACACGAACACGAACAACGAACAACGAACAACGAACAACGAACAACGAACAACGAACAACGAACAACGAACAACGAACAACGAACAACGAACAACGAACAATGTGAATGTGAATGTGAATGTGAATGTGAATGTGAATGTGAATGTGAATGTGAATGTGAATGTGAATGTGAATGTGAATGTGAATGTGAATGTGAATGTGAATGTGAATGTGAATGTGAATGTGAATGTGAATGTGAATGTGAATGTGAATGTGAATGTGAATGTGAATGTGAATGTGAATGTGAATGTGAATGTGAATGTGAATGTGAATGTGAATGTGAATGTGAATGTGAATGTGAATGTGAATGTGAATGTGAATGTGAATGTGAATGTGAATGTGAATGTGAATGTGAATGTGAATGTGAATGTGAATGTGAATGTGAATGTGAATGTGAATGTGAATGTGAATGTGAATGTGAATGTGAATGTGAATGTGAATGTGAATGTGAACATACACAAACACAAACACGAACATGAAAACGAACAACGAATAGCGAACAGCGAACAGCGAACAGCGAACAGCGAACAGCGAACAGCGAACAGCGAACAGCGAACAGCGAACAGCGAACAGCGAACAGCGAACAGCGAACAGCGAACAGCGAACAGCGAACACGAACACGAACACGAACACGAACACGAACACGAACACGAACAACGAACACGAACACGAACACGAACACGAACACGAACAACGAACAACGAACAACGAACAACGAACAACGAACAACGAACAACGAACAACGAACAACGAACAACGAACAACGAACAACGAACAACGAACAACGAACAACGAACAACGAACAACGAACAACGAACAACGAACAACGAACAACGAACAACGAACAATGTGAATGTGAATGTGAATGTGAATGTGAATGTGAATGTGAATGTGAATGTGAATGTGAATGTGAATGTGAATGTGAATGTGAATGTGAATGTGAATGTGAATGTGAATGTGAATGTGAATGTGAATGTGAATGTGAATGTGAATGTGAATGTGAATGTGAATGTGAATGTGAATGTGAATGTGAATGTGAATGTGAATGTGAATGTGAATGTGAATGTGAATGTGAACATACACAAACACAAACATGAACATGAAAACGAACAAAGAACAGCGAACAGCGAACAGCGAACAGCGAACAGCGAACAGCGAACAGCGAACAACGAACAACGAACAACGAACAACGAACAACGAACAACGAACAACGAACAACGAGCAACGAACAACGAACAACGAACAACGAACATCGAACAACGAACAACGAACAACGAACAACGAACAACGAACAACGAACAACGAACAACGAACAACGAACAACGAACAACGATTAACGAACAACGAACAACGAACAACGAACAACGAACAACGAACAACGAACAACGAACAACGAACAACGAACACGAACACGAACAACGAGCAACGAACAACGAACAACGAACAACGAACATCGAACAACGAACAACGAACAACGAACAACGAACAACGAACAACGAACAACGAACAACGAACAACGAACAACGAACAACGATTAACGAACAACGAACAACGAACAACGAACAACGAACAACGAACAACGAACAACGAACAACGAACAACGAACAACGAACAACGAACAACGAACAACGAACAACGAACAACGATTAACGAACAACGAACAGCGAACAGCGAACAGCGAACAGCGAACAACGAACAACGAACAACGAACAACGAACAACGAACAACGAACAACGAACAACGAGCAACGAACAACGAACAACGAACAACGAACATCGAACAACGAACAACGAACAACGAACAACGAACAACGAACAACGAACAACGAACAACGAACAACGAACAACGAACAACGAACAACGAACAACGAACAACGAACAACGAACAACGAACAACGAACAACGAACAACGAACAACGAACAACGAACAACGAACACGAACACGAACACGAACACGAACACGAACACGAACAAACACAAATACGAACACGAATACGAACACGAACACGAACACGAACACGAACACGAACACGATCACGAACACGAACACGAACACGAACACGAACACGAACACGAACACTAATAGAGAGCAGAGACTGTGGCAGAGACTATATTCCAAATTACAATTACTATGTAGCTTTCGTACAGGTAGTTGAATATGTTACAGTGCACAAATACAGTGTAATATTTATTTATCTCATAAATATAAGCACAATATGATGCGAATGACGTCCAGGAGTAGGTATATATTTTTTTTGATGTAATGGATATTGGTCGGCTGAAAAGAGAAAAGTGTATTCATTTCTAAGTTCTTTTTGTTCAAGATTGAAATTACAACCATATGCTTTAACTATATATCCTATTCGTTAAAAACTTTTATATTCTAGGTTTATTGTTTATTTACCAATAAAAGACCTTAATAAGTACATATATAGCGAGGACTTAATTAGGTTTCTTAATAAATATATAACTTTTTAATATAACTTGAAGACCGAATAAAGTTGTCTCCACCTTTCAACGTAGGCGTCAACTTTTGTCTATAAAATCGTATTCAAGAGAAAATCGATAAGTGAAACACAAGTTTGCGGTAACATCTTTGGGATCTTAATATGCAAGACCATTCAAAGTGCTATTTACATATGCACACTAATTGCTTACGCGAACTTGGTTTTTAGCATTCACTGTGATGTAGCGCTATAAGAAGAAAATTTTCATATTTTCAACCTGACTTTACAAATAAAGAGTAATGTGTTATAGTCTTTTTATTTATTTATGTGTAGCGAGCTTGTGGATCGCCTGTTGGTACTATTTAGCGTTCACCACCATGCATGTCTCTGCAAATGCGTTGCACGTTTCTAAGGCATGCAGGATAATGAAGAGATTGACGACGGGGTTAAATAAATGATTGGAAAGGGTGAGGATTGGGTGAGGAAAAGGTAACGGGCCCCCATATATGATGTATCCGTTCATTTCTTTGCATCCGTAACAGTCTCATTTTAAGTCTTCATTTGTGGATATTCAGGTTCGTCTGGACGTTTTTTTTAATAGTCCTTTTTCTTATAGGACATAGTTTTATGTGAACCGTATTTTTTTCCCAATATGCGAACGTATTCAATAGATACCCATTTTTGTATTATTATGATCAGTAGGTAATATCTATCTATTCGAAATTTCGAAATTGGAGATACCTATCTATTAGTGTTTTCTTTACACATCCTTTACCCTTCCTCTCATTCTATTACGCAGGTAATTATTTGTTGAATAACGCAGTCTGGAGTGTAACCAAATCATATATTTACCAGGGAGTATAGTGAGAGGTAAACTGGCATCATATATCACCTGTCACATGTAATGTAGACAGAGGATTCCCTCGCTCCATAAGCTAGCAACTATCTCACGATATCACAGCTAGCTTTGTTATGTACATGTTTATTGCGAGATTTACAGAAAAATATTATTTTAAAAGAGTAGAATAGTAGTTTATTTTAAAAACTAATATAACTCTCGCAGACAGTTAACTAACTGTTTTATCATTTGTATTACATCATTTGCTTATTAAAAATACTTTCTACTTCTCGATCCTGTTGTATATGAGAGAAATATTATTTTGTTTTTGTTTCGTAAAGTTTATAAATTGATTCCTTCTTCAGTTTGCGTGAAAAATAGTTATTATTTTGTACATAGATTTATCAATTTTTTTTGGAATTGTGACAGCATCTTTAAAATTTAAAGAAGCAGAAGCCACTGTTTTTAGCGCCGGGTAATATGCAAACATTTTTTATATATTCGTAAGTATTTTACCTTTGAAACATAATACTCCACCGGAAGTTTATTATCAAATTATTGCAATATAAATTGCTCAAAATGCCACCTATACGCTCATCAAACATTAGATGTTGCTCTACAGCAAAATAGCGAAGCAAAACGACCTATCAAATATACAAATTTTGATAAAATGTACAGTATAAATTTGATATTAAATTATAACTATATTGTCTACTGTATAAATTATAACTCTATTGTTATTGAGTTATAATTGTAACTAATATTTTAAGCATGTTTACTTTTAGTTAGCCAGTATATATGGACAGAAAAATGATGATTGCTTCTAATTCATGTAGGATATTCCTGAGTAGTACCTACCTATAATATTAAATGGTATATTTCTAATAAGGCTGTATTTACTAACGGGATAAAGTTCTATGAAACACGATTTGAAGCGGTTTTAAATTAAAAAAAAAATCTACAGCCATCTGCACTTAATTCCAGGCGTATTGAGTTTTAGGTATTTCTCGGAGTCTCAAGTAGACTCTACAAATCGATAAACCTGGTGAATTTCTCTTACTAATGAAAATACATTATATGTATTGTTATATGTAATCGATTTAAAGGTCTAGAAAAAGCCACGTGTTTTATATTATATGCTACTAGGTATAATAACCTTCGAGGCTCGAGCTTATTCAAATATTAAGCAAGTGATGAACTCTCTTATCAGTGCGTAACGTAAACAAAATCATGTAACATTATATCCATAAAGATTATTATATAACGTTACATTGCGATTTTATAGCTGTCTGAGACTGATGCACAGGCTGGGCACATTGTTATCAAGTATCCGAATTCTGATGTGAACCGAATCATCGGATTAGCCTCGCGGAAATGCGGGCTGGCCCTTGTGACGGCCGCTGTCGGCAGTGCGTTCTCACTAATGGAAAAATGATCAAAAATAAGTAACGATATCCTACACTGTTAGTATTTGTAAAAAGATGATTTATGATCGAAAAATAATTTAAAATGTGTAAGTTATGTATGTAGGTACGAAAAGGTAGGTACTGCAAATTACTAATAGATAATATTATTATGTATGTAATTAAATATTAATAACATTTTGAAGAATTTTTGTAGAAGAAGAAGTGAAACTTCTTTCGGCGCGTTGAGGGTAAAATTTCAAGGTCGCGTCATGGCAATAACGTCACGTCATGGAGTGAGGCGACGATTTTGGTATCTTTGAATTTTGTCAAAGATGTTTCACTTCTGACACGTTTGCTCAGGCGCAGAGCAGACACGCTCTTTTTTAATATGAAATGATTACAATCTGACACTAATAAATTTGAACTCAAGTTTTTGTATTACAGATTTATGGTCATTTCGAAATACTCTTTCTTTCCTATTAGGTCTAAGACGTCTTGAATAAAATATCACTACAAAACATTTTATTTCTTTATTGGATATCTTTACTTTATTGCGGGAAAATCCGCTTGTGATCGCCCACATCTCAATTTAAGTCATCCGGTCTTATAGTTCTTTTGTTTTTGTGAAGTAAGTATTGAAATGTTTGTATGCACCTATTTTTGGAAGAACACGTAAGCACATTTAACAAAAAATACCTACTAAAACATCCGATTTATTTAATTTCATTCAACTTATAGGGGTGTGTTAAAATTTAATAAAGGTAACTAAGCAGGTATCTATTTTTGCAAACTGCGACTACGATTCAAATAATGAATAGGTATCTATAGCATAGGTAAAGGATGTTTCGCTTTTTATAATCCGTAGTAGGTACTTACTTAGAATTTTTAGTCATCTAGATAAACAAGTTTTCAATTATTACCATTTTTTGAACATAATGGCATTTACAGTGAGTGCATTAATATTACTAGCGGAACTCTTTGTGGTGAATGTATTTTTCTCATGATCCATATTTGGCGATATCATAATTTTGCCCGAGTTTGTTATAACAAGGTTATTTTACCGATTGCTCCATAGGCGAAAGTTGTCAAGAGACAAGGCATTGCTAATTATACAATTTTAAAATTCATTCATTATAATTGCCTTCAAGACAAAAATATTCAGGTCATCCATTCTTATGTATCGAGCCTTAAATTACTATGCTACTTAATTCGTTAAGGTAAGAGTAAAATAATTTACATCGAACATTTTGAATAAAGCAAAATTCATCTAAATTCATATATAAGTGCTGTCATTCAAATTCGGGGCGTTTAAGGGCCGATTTTTCAATCCCGAGATAAATAGTCTAATAACTACCCCTCGAATAGATTTATTCAATTATTTATCTAACTCATAACGGCTCGCCTATTTTTCAATCGTAATTTATTTGATGAATAACTATCTGACCAAATATTTCCATATTGGCAGCTCTGCTCTCGGAGTGGCGAAACAAACATATTAAATTAGTCAGGTTAGAGCGGGATAGAGTCAACTCTTGCAATTTGTCAACAACCGTCCTTCAACCGTCATTATGACTCACGTCAGGAGTGCATTTTAAAAGCATCTACAGACGCTCCGATTTGGTTGGTGCCAACCATATTGGAACCGACATGGCAACCATTCCAACATTGCTATAAGACGGATACCATTCCAAAATATCAAACATGCTCAACGTTAATAATCAAGTTTTCACTTCTGCCGGCACTCCCGGAGTGCAACCCGTCTTTTTTTTTTAATTGGATGCTTAATATTTGTATTAGTATAATTCTCAAATTGAATTTTAATTATTTCGTCTTTTCTATTTAATGAATAAATAAAATAAATAAATAAATATTTCAGGACAATTTTCACACGATCACGGCACGATCTGATCCCATACTAAGCTTTCGCTTGTGTTATGGAAACCAGATGGCTGATAAACATACATATATATAATTTTAAATAAATACTTATATAGATAATTAACACCCAGACACAGAGCAAACATCTATGTTCATCACACAAATATTTGCCCCGGGTGGGAATCGAACCCACGACCTCTGGCTTGGAAGGCAGGGTCACTACCAACCAAGCCAACCGGTCAGTCAATTGAATGACGTGGAATTTATCATGTTAAAACGATCTTCAGTCATCACTTGATTATTGCTGTTATTTTTAAGCATGAAATGATTAAAAAATGAAAAAACCAAACCTCATTGTTATGATAGAATAAATCGGATGAGCTAATGATAATATGCATATTTTAAATAAGAAGTATTCTTGTCACTAGAGCACTTCACTGTGAATGCGTTTAACATAAATTTCAAAACTGTTTTCTACTTCATGAGTATGCGTTGTGCCAACAAGAATTATGTTTCAAAATATTGATCGCTTTCAAGCTAGTTTGCTGGGTGAGTATGAGGTATTTTGAATGGCATGTTAACTCCAAACAAATTCCAAAATAAATCGTATCTCGGTCAGTAAAGGTTTAATTAATGAAATTCTTTTCAGTTTTTAGTGAGTCTTCAGTCTTCTGGAATCGATGTCTGTCTTTGCACTGGCCACTGATAAATATACTTCAATACATAAGCAGAATATTTTTTAGCTGTCCAATACATCATAAGATAATTTATATGGTCATTGATTTCGTCGTGATGAACATTGAAACTTGAAAGTAGCTCAGATGATTGATCCACGTCTGTGGATACTGGTGGAACTAAAATAAAGATCGATTACCATTGCGATCTGAAAGTGATACGTACCTACTTTTACCGAGCCAAAACATGCACGTTTCGCTTTTAAACAACAATATGCACATGCAACAATGCAACGTAACAAAACGCCTTTCCCACACGTCATAATATTTTATTTGCATACTTTCATATCTGAACGGGTTGAGTCGTAAACCGCCTACAGTGCGCCCCGCCCGCATGATCGATTCCCGCGCTTATTGCGATAGCTGAGGAAACAATGTACTCTAAAATATTTACAACTATTTTTTACTGCTTTATTTTGACAATGTATTGGAATATTCTACACGACTTAGGTACCTAAAATAATTGTAAAATACATGATTATAGATTTCGTTTTCTGATTTTAGAGATATAATAGTCGTATTTTAGTTTATCCGTGCAGAAATATTTTTATGCATAATATATTGCTACATTAACGATAGTTGAAATATAATAGGTATCCATTTGCATGGCTGTCCTTGATCCTTGCATAATTGAATTGGTTTCCGGAATAGTGAGTCAGTACCCAATTACAATATTCAATGCTAAGGATGTTCCATTCATAGTTCGATTTAAGAGTCTCCAAATAGGCCGTAAGTCTGTCTATTTAAATCAATGCCATTTTGGTCATCATTCATTGAAGGTTACGAATCCTTATTGAAACAAACTAACGTATTACGTAATGTTTTTAAACTAAGGAAGTGGAACTATATCGTTAAAATTGTTCCCATTTACAGGCGTTCTCGGTTTAGCTCAAAATAAATAATTCTTTTAACATCAATTGGACAGGTACTATTCGAATGCAAATATGACAAATGTTGGCCATGAACGCCATTTCCACGTGGATATACATAATTCCCCGACGTTTAGGTCACTTAATAAAATTTAAACAGCACTTTATCAACACGCGAGCATAATACTTTCAAACGTTTGACCGTTACATACAATAATGTAATTTGTGAAAGCAGTTATGCTAATTTATTGATATTTTTATAGCTCTACGGAGCTCGGATGACAATGGCCTTACAAATTCGTAAGATAAAGGCATTTTTATAGGATTATGTGAAATGTTGACCTCGGGTCAACGTATTTTCCTATTATGTGGCTGATGTTCGTGGAATTGTTTGACAGAACTTCAATACAATTCACAAAACTTTATTTGTAGCAATAGCCATGTTTTAGCATTAACATCAATTAAGAATATATCGTGGTTTTATTTTATATCGTTTTATATGAACATTGATTAACAATATCATTAAGCACAGGGTGCTCACGTCAGTAATACCTACGTACACACTTAGGTACCTACATCATACGTGTAGGCTCCCTAATGCTCCCTAAAGTTGACAATCTTTGGTGGGCCGCAACTGGAGTCTGGAACCAGATAGAATTACACTTCCGAAAATCTTACCACACTTGCAAGAAACTTACAGACGGCTTAAATATAGTTCTTCATTAACAATACTACCGACCCAGCCTCTTTTCGCTTCCTTTCCAAGAACAAATAGCCTTATAAATCAATTAAGGAACTGATTCTCTAAGTATGAAATATGTAAACATTATCTACTCTATCGATATTGCTAAAATAAAAGTTTCACACATGAAGTCTTTTTTATATATTTTATCAATATGTAAAAAAATATAATTGGTACCTATTAGTGACGCACCCATCATGATCATAAAACGTAATTGTTTAAACACTTGCAGTAGACGTAACTAATTAGGTTTCAAGGTTTACTGTCGATGCCAAACTAAATGGTCAGGTTCAATGACCCAGCCAATGTCATGGTCAATTTACATCTCAATTAAAGTCTAGTGTGCTAAAAACTTATGATAAACGAGCGAATCGCCGTCATGTCTGAACAAGCTTATTAAAATTGGTTGTGCTTAAACATCATACTTATACCAATAACCATGACCTTCTAATTATTAAGTATACTGTATAGGTAACAGTTTTGTGAGAGGACTTTTGGAATCATGACTCTGCCCGCCTTGGTGGTAGAAACTAGAAACCTCATTCATGAATTGTTGTAAAGTTCGTGTGCTTGTTTTCAAAACGGTGTATTTTCAGGATAAGGAAAAGGGAGAAAAACATTATACAATTGCAATAAGAAGTAAACACTCGTTCAATGTGAAAGCTCCACCACCTTCTATTTCCCACTGTTATTTTCAAGTAGGTAGTGTGGGAACCACTATAGGCGGTAAATATTGATATGAGAAAAAGCATAATGAACTTCAGGTGTATGTAGTTTTCTAGTAATATTTTTCTATTAAGAATAAAAAGTATGGTAAAGTAGATAATAATATTATTATCTGTATTTAGACTATTCGTATGTACATATTATTCCATTTTTTTAAGTATAAGCATTTATACACTAAATGCTAAAAGTGGAATTTTAAAAGCTTTTAATTTGAAACAATTTAAAAGCTCCAGCTTTATAAAATAAAAATAATAATTAAAAATAAATAAAAATTAAAAGTAATCAAGGTACACCGCATATTATGTTTGTATATTAAAATTTCTCATAGTATTTAATTTAGGGCTAAATCTAGAACATAATTATGAAGAAATGTATGTACAGTTTAGAGAACTTATTAATTATTATGTAGGTATATACACTTCTGTTCTCTGGCAAAATTTTCAAAAAATACAGAGTTTCTTTTTGGCTCTTCTGCTGCTTTCAGAATCGGTTAAAAAGAAAATATTTTTTGTATTTTGATGTTTCAAAAGTGCTTCTAAACGAAGCCTTGTTGAATAAAATATGTTCGAGTTTAAAGCGTCAGATACCATCGAATTATGGAAGTCTTAATTAGTCTGATTGAACACACTACTGGTTTTTTGATTGTATTCAATTAAGAACATATTTTATATAATTAAATTTTCAATATTATATGTAGGTAGCGTATTTCACACAAAAGTGTACGTTTATAACAGCTTTGCGTGTCGGCATTAAAATCTTTAATTTTTCTATGCAAATTAATTTACAATTATACATAATAGGCGATTGTTAAAATTTGGTTTCGCTGTTATTGCTTGGGTATTTTGAATAATTTAGAAACCTTTATACAATTCGCCAAATCTCCGTCTGGTTTTTCCTACATCTATAATACCTAATTTGTGTTAACTATCTTTGACCTACGACTCTCCATTGATATATTTAAATATAGTTATGCTTTTTATAGAAATAATAGACTCATTATTTTTTTAATATGCTTTTGCTTGTAATAAATCATTATTTTATATGGGTACATGCTTAAAAGTTCAAAAAACCGAAAAAAGGTTTTCGATTTGTGGTGTGTTTTTTTTTAAACAATATTTTTCCACAAAATTTGAATGAATATCAATAGATGAAAATTATATATTTATTTTCGTAGCTTATCCGTTTACTTTCCATATTCGAGATCCTCCACCAATTTAAAATTCGGACGTTAAAACAGTGACTAACTGGCGGGCAGTATTACAAAGCTCGAGTTAATAAAAACCTTTTTTAAATGTGTTAACAATGTTTTTGAGATGGCAAGCAGAATGTATTGGTCTGGTCGTCTGTTTGTCGATCGTTGACCCGTCTACAATTTCGCATTGTCCGATCCACCGCGCTTCATTTGTGCGATAGCATCTCGGTGGATTGCGTCATGGCATGTTACTGTCATGATACCATCATAATATGATATTAGAAATGGTCTGTCGTTTATCATGGATTAAGAAATCTATAATGTGTTGTAATTATACCTCTGGATATAACTGGTCAAGATCGGTTATATTTCATTGAAAATATTAACAACTCTACTGTACTACATAAAGAACTTCGGAGCTTTGAAGTATGACGATTTTTTTTAAGAAACAAAATGTACATACACGATGTGGACTTATATTCTTTGTTATTAAATTTCAATATCTTACCGTAGCATTTGAGTGTTGTATTTATAAAATAATGAAATTTAAGTTATAATCTAGGACGTGCTTCTAATTGTTGTTGTTTGTTTTCTGAGAGAAGTTGGCGAGTACTAATTTAAAGTTAGACGTGATAATAAAGATAACCTCTACTGTTGTAAGTAATGATATTATACTGATTAATCCTTTTTCTAGCATTTTTTAAACTCATTTTCGTCCTATTGTCTTATGCAGTATTTATTCTTGTTAGCTTTAGAACTGCAACAAACTTATTTTTAACTTTCGGATCTTTAATATTTGTAGGAATAGTCTTTGCTCAAAGCTTTTTGATCAGAAAATAATGTACCGACCATAAAGGCCTATTAGAACTGAAGTAAAATGTCGATAGGCATATTTTTATCATGTACATGAAAGGGCACATTAATTAGTGCAAAATTAAAGCATGTTGTCTCTAAGAGAGCGGCATGTTGGTAACTCGCACTATGCAGTAATCGCTGCTTTATGACAACAATCGTGCCGCTAATTACGGACTCTTTATACTTCACTATTGCTTTTTACTTTTATTTCCACTTCCCACATACTGTATAATTGTTGCGTTCACGTAATGAGCTTTGTTAACCCTGCTCTTTATATTTCTTTTGTAGCCTTGATTGTATGTTATTTTAGCTAGTCATTAGCACAGGTTTATCTAGATGTAATCATATGAAAACATGGGCAGAATTTGCGAAGTTTAAAGAACATCTAATTACATGTTTTATAAGAAACATAATTTAGGTAGAACATCATCTCTATTAGCGATGTTCTAATGTCGTTGTGAATAAACCTTGCCATTTTTTCCTCGACCTAAATTGTTCATGCAATATACCCTATATTTGTCAATTTAATATGCCGTGAAGGTCGGACAAGGGAAGAATGAAAATGATGGACGAAATGAGGCTCTATTTATAAAAACGCCTCGGTTAAAGAACATCTTATTAGTATTTCAATTTGTCGCAATTCGATCTGAATATTAAATTGGATAAAATAATGTAAAATATGTTTTCAATTGAAATATTCTTGAATTACAAATGTAATTTTATTTTTTATTAACGTTTATATTTTTGCTGCAGAGTTTTACAATGTGCTCGAAATTGAAGCATTTTAAATCAATATGAACAATTAATGTTGTCACTAAAATCAATAAGCTTGCAGAAATAATTTTAAGTGTCGAATGTATTAAATAGGCTCAAATAAAAGGTCATATTACTGAGATATTAGTATATCCATATGTATGAAACTACTCTATATTCTCTAATCAAAGTATTGGGTTACAAAGGCATTGTGAGATATTTAAAAGTATGACACCCTTTAAGCTGTTAATGTACGAGTACCCTCTAATTGTTTCATGGTAACTAGAAACAAGAGCTCTAGTGAAGGACTCTTCACACCGATTGAAGAAATGAGGGATTAACTAAGAGTTTTTATAACCTTTCAGAAGTCATTTAGGCGACATAGTTTTGTTTACAATTATGTGACGGAAGCAATTGCCTTTACTGTTTTTTTGGAAGAAAAAATTGAACACTCGCGTAAGGACCAATATAAAATATTTTTTTTACTATAAATGACCAAGGGCTGTTTCGTAATTTAACACAATATGTAGTTTGACACTTAAAATATAAAGTCACATAAAGTCTTCCATTTTCTGAAACAGTGGTGGTGGGACAGTGTACAGATAAATTTAAAAACCAGTTTAACTTTTAACATGTCATGTAGGTACATGGTCCTGTCGCGAACTTTTTCATTAGTTTTAAATAATAATCGTCAGATCATTTGCGAGTTCTATAGAAGAATAAGATTTGCATAAAACCAACTTGTGTGAAGGCACCCTCAGTGTTTACAAATATATCATGTTACAGGCTTTCTCTTCCTCATTCACGTGATGGCTCTGTTGGTTTCAGCGATGTCGTCATGTTGTTACATTACTGTTATTAAATGCACTTAGATAGCGCTGTGAATACAGTGTACTGCATGTGCTATTCATTTGTTTAATTCATATCGTAATTAAACTTATGTGTGTCGTTTTATTTAACAATTAGCCGTATTTGGAGGGGCTGCTTTGGTTGCTTTTTAAACTTTGAACCGGTAAATCTACACTTTTTACAAATAAATAACTTTTTTTATTGAGAGTTATAACTAAAGTGATACAATTTAATTTTTATTAATACTCTATTGTTAGTTCACAAATGCCAAGATATTATGGTTATCAATATGTAAGTATTACATGTAATGTATTGCCAGTGGCGACATGTAGGTCTATTACACAAATTAATGGCTCTTAAGATAAACTATCACCGTTCATCATTAGGCGCCAACGTAATGAATGCTTCAAATCTATTATAATTAATTTTTATTAGTGTTGAGGTGAAGCAATTTGTTCAATAAATTGTACATAAGAGATTGGAGGTCCTATTTACGCAGAGTACCTGCTATATGGTATGTAGTTTAGATAGAAGAAGGTTATTTGTCAAGATTGCTGGAATTAAATAAAAAATAAAAAAAAAACAATAAAAATATTGATTAGGTAAATGTCAAATTATATAGCCAAGGTGCATAGATTTTTTTTATGTAAGTATATTTATAGATAATAAAACTTCAATTTTAATAAACTAGAAATCGTATAATTAAATATGTGGACTGTGGAGGTTAACTTAAACCACAATTCAAATGCATAAAATAATAGACTGTCATCTTATTCAATTCCCAATAGGTTTCATAAGTAAATAATCCTAACAAATGGTCTGATTTTAATGAATAAGAGCGGTAGAGTTTACGAGCACGTATTCATGGATAATGTAAACATCATTAAACTCTAATGACACGAAATGATAAACGGTGCTAGGAATCTAATCTGTACAATCGATGAATGAACTTTTCGTGAAGCACGTGGGTATGAGCGAGATAAATAAAGAACTCTATATCAGGGTTGCCACAAAAATATTAAATAAACATCGTTAATTAACTAAAATTTCAAGTATAGCTGAAATTTTAAACGTATTAAACATAATAAATTAATAAACGTATGATACAATGGAATGTGGGAAATGAATCGCCAAATGTGTTGCTGGAAGAAGAGAAAACACGAAAAGGGGGCAATAGGGCAACAACGTTTGCCGGGTATAAATTTAAAGTACCGACATGTTACTTTTACTTAAGTTACAATTAATAAAACATTTCAATTTTCAACTAATTACCTTCTACCATATTTTAAGGTATATTTAAAAAAAACCTTATTAAAAATGTGACTTATTTATTATCTTTATCTACTACAATACGGTACTACATGTTAAGCTCATCAAGACTACAATAGGGGTGCGTTCATATTAGTAAACAGACAACCGTCAACTATGCACTAACTGACATACCAAGTTTTATGTGGCGACCGTTTAGAGTGCTCGTAAACATATCTCAGCCGCCCACGACCTTAACTTCAATTTGTTTTACGTTAATCTCGAGAAAGCAGCTGATTAATGCTTTTGTTAAGCTAATGAGGCTCGTGCCGAGTTCTTAAATCAATAGACTTATGCTCATGAGTCTGTTTAATGTCGCAACTAAATAAATATAAAGTGTACCTACTAGTGAAACTTAAACCCAAAATTATCTTATTTTATAGCTTTTCCGATAGTGTTGTCTTAACTAGTTCTTTTTATTATTATGGCCTCACTTTTGTAGTAAAGCCCTTAGCCCTAATACCTATTCAGTAAAGTCATATTATCATCCATATCTATATTTTTTTTTAAATATAATTAAAAATTAGTAGCTATCGAATTTAGAAAGTTAGAAAAATGAAGAAAGGTTGAATAACTACAATTAATATCATCAGAACCTATAAATAGAACCTAATAGAAACTTCTATTAACATTTATGGGCAAACAAATTTAATGGCACTTATAATACGACATGACGTTCCCAACTTGTACTTGTTAATTGAATAAGCTATGATGGTCGAAATTTATGAACAGTAGTTAATCTAACTGCTTTGCATTGGAACTTGTTAAGTATCAACCGTTTCCATAATCAGAGATAGATTTAAAACGGGTAGAGGTCGTGTGGTTATGAATTCCAGTCGATTTACTGATTTCTTGAATAGATTACACAATATACATATTTTTGATTCAACATTAGATGTACCCGTTTAAGGGTGGGTACGGGTGATGTTATTTTTTTTCAGTGTGGCCAGTAGGTTTTATTTAGTGCAAATTGAATTGTTAGTACCTATTTACTTGATAAATTCCATCAATTATACAACTCTGCAAAATAATGTTTAGTGATAATATGACAAAATGCTAAACTTTCAAATGATATTCCCATGTGCAGTGATCGTTTTCAATAAAAATAATAAAAACCCTGACCCGTGTATATTCAAATATTGAAAGTAAAGGCTTTCAGTTCAAAATGTTAATATATTTTGTCGATTATATACATAGACAGCTAAGCTCGAGGCATTAGCTGGCAACTTCCCAATAGATCGCTCAGTGAATTTAAATGAACATTGTGCAACGGGCATATTACATAATTTATGAATGCAGAACCTACAGTGCTGTATAAAATCGATGCAGAACGTTTCTTTATTGTTTTGTGTAAATTAAGGTTACGTAAACAAATAAATAATTAATAAACCTAAAATTCGCAACAAATTAGGAATTCCATTTGTAATAGATATCTTATGCTATGAGTATAATTATTGTAGCATTAAGAATATCGTCTTATTTGTTAATTAAGCGCATATAAATCATCCTAGGATACGTAAGAGTACTTTCAATTTTAGGGAGCGTTTTATTTTAGATACCTTTCAAAACTCAAATATTCAATTCTCGGATATTTCAGTGTAAAGACATAAATTTATCTAAAGTAGATAATATATTGTCACTATCAATTGTAATAATTAACATTCTATCGATACTCGTCTAGATGAAATGTGATTCAATTGATAACATATTTCGTAAGGAATTGGAGATAATCGAGAAGATAATATAACTTTAAATGTATTCATCTACTAAGATCGTTAATTAAATAGCTATAAAAATTCTTATGTCTATTAGTATGAGCGCGTGCGGCCCTTTCACAAGCGTGGGTGAAAATATTAAATCAACGTGCAGTACCATCATTATAAATAATGGATAGATAAGAGTAAGACAATAGATTGCATCTCTCGTGGGTGCATTATGGCCATTTTATTTTGATCTGTAAATAACACCTGCGCATGTTTAAATTATAATCGATTATTATCTTTAAGAGCTCTCTTTAATTTGGTTATTATAACATCTGTATGTAGGTGTATCGTTTAAAGAAAAATAATCAGGTGTCCGATTGATAATTAAATATCCTAAATGATATTTCATCATATGATATTAGTAGGAAGAGTAGGTATATATTGATGACATTATAAAATATTGATACATGAAATGAAATTTACTACTTATACAATTTTTTTATTTTTATTTGTTTGCGTGATTCTTTGCGATATGATATTAATAGTTGTTATTAATAGGTTGAAAAACTACTTAGTTTGATACATTAAGTAAAATCTTATCTCCATAAAATTCTGTAGATTTACGTGTATATCTATGTTTATTTTTTATTAAGTAAGTATATTCGAGGATGAATCAAACTTTAACAATGTATTAAAAATTGATAGAATCTAAAATAATTGAATAAAGATGAGAGAATACATTATAAGGGGCCATCGTAAGATAATATACATTTTATCAAATTGTTCTGTTAATAAGAAAATTATTCATTCGAAAATCTTTAATTTCAATTCCAATAAAAATACTTATAACTCTCGAAAATTCCACTCCGAATGAAATCAACCCACGTAGCATATTGTTAGTAACATTACAAACGTTTGTTTCGAGAATTAAACTGTTTATTTATTCAGGTAAACTCGTAATTTAATGACCATTAAATCTGTAGCGCCGTGTAAGAAACTCTTTGAACCGTTATTGGTCAAGTGGGCGGTTTGTTCTCCAGATTTATTAAACTCATCTAAACGACATTAACGTTAAATAAAAGCAGTCGGCTCTATTATCGCGCGGCTAAATCTATTTTATAACGGGTTAAAATGTTTAATAGCCTGTGTTGACATCTAATAAATTGAGTTCAATTAATTTCTGATTTTGACACCAAAAGATTGCCATTATTTTAATATGAAAACGTCAACCTAGATTTGTTTTGTTTTCTTTGACAATGAGATTGAAGATTTATCCTCTTATTATATGTATATAGTATAATTATGTATACCAGTTTAACTTCAAAACCCTGTGTACAGGGTTTTGAAGTTAAACTGGTTGGTTCGCTTTATATGTTTTTAGTGTAAAAATTTCATTCTTCTTAAAAATAATCCGCACCGTTGCCTCTGAGAGAATTTCCTTCCTCTTTTCTACAGTATTCCATTATATAGAGATAATAAATTTAACAACAAAAATACAAACGTGTTAGATAATAAAATAGTCACAGATAATGTTAAAATCATGTTGAGATAATAATTTGATGTAGGTTATTCTACAACACATTTTTGACCAAGTCCATCTCTGTTTAAATGGGCATTTACGTCTTACTCATTCTTATTTATGTACTCATAAATTGAATATAGAAAAAATAGCGATGATAGATGTTCTGCATAGTAAAATGATCAAAAAGGAAGGCGAGGCGCGGCGGTCGCAAGTATTATATTGATTTTGACCCCAATTATGTAAATGTCCCACTCCTCAATTTAGCAAGAATCTGGCGAGGATTGAAAGTCCGTTAAAATGACAACCGGGAGCCATTCGCTTTGAATAATAAATGCAAAGAATAATATTTTATTATTTTTAGACTAAAGATGGATGTGTTTCCGGTGTGAATTTTATTATATTTTGTATTTTAGAATAAAAAATAAGTACATTTTTCTGTTTTATCAAAATGTATTGTAATCTTGCCTGGCTTGAAATATTATTTCGTTTACGATTTGACTGAATATTAGAAAAAATCTAGTTATAAGTATTCCTCAGGGCTTTTGCGTATTTCTTATTCTTGTTAGAAATTCAAAGACAAAATTAAGAGTTTTAAAAATATATCTACAAGTACCTAAGTATATTAACAATGTTTTTAGTATAATTGTTTAGTTAATGTGTCTTTATTTTAATTTTTAATATAAATGTTTACTGATAGGTCTATGAAAGAACAGAAAGGTATGAATTAAATAATTTATTACATCATAATTTTATTATAATATCGCACACAGACTAGGAGCATACGCCATACGCTTCGTCTAATATTAAGTGACATATACCTACCTATTGGCTATTACTAACCTCACCCAATATATGAGCAACATTCAGTGAGTGGACATATTATTGCTTTTCTTAGAAGGTTTCAAGAAAATTCTGGAAAGGACTGTAAAATTGGATAGATAGGAGACAGGACTTCAAACCTCTTATTTATTGTTGGAACGCAGTAACACAATATAAACGCTATTACCTACATTTTATTTAACATGTTACCTTCTCCAGTTTCTATTTCAAAAATTCTATTATGAATAACAAAAATAAATAAGTCTGTTCATCCTCCTATGTTTTTGCAAATACTTCTCTTATTGATAAAGTGTCGGCATAGTTTAAGAAAAAAAACGCTTTAAATGTTTGTGATGCAAGTAGGTACCTTCGTCACAATAAAAAAAGGTCCTCCGGGACACTTATATTTGCACCTACTTTGATGATTGAGTTTTCTTTTATGTTTTCTTCCCTTTGTGCACAAATGCGACGATGGCTTTTTTTCTTTCGTAGAATGTTTAATAATATTCAATGCGGTATTTTAACGAGATTACGTAATAGCAGATGATTTATAGATATATTTTATTGTTCAAAATATCCCGGGTTTACTATTGCTTTGCAATTTATCACTAATTAAGTATTCAATTTTTTGTTTAAGTATCAATTACTGAATTGTAGCTCGTTAGTAGAGTACATATTATTGGGCTGGTCGCAGCAAAAAGTAACTCCGTTATTCAATAGACGTTACGAATAAGACCGCTGATTTTATTATCTATAAAATAAAATAGTAGGTCTATAGCGATTGGAAAGCTCTGTATTAACTTTTATGAGATCCCCGCAGCGTTGGTTGACCACGAGTTTATTTCTACGAATTAATTAAGTTATTGTTTACATTTCTTTCAAACTAGTAGAGTAGACGGAGAACAGATTTAACAATATTTCTTATTGAATGATTTTGCATTCTCAACGTTTTGCTTCAGTTATATTATATTTTCTTACATAGACTTTTGAAAGTAGCTTCAAAAAATCTTCGGTAGCAAAAACGATTTCTTTATAGTTTATTAAGTCGTTATTATAATTTATGACCTAAAATTAAGTAAACTCAAGTCAGTGGACTTGAGTTTATGCATCACAATATTTTATTGTATGTTTAAATTCCCTGATAAAGTATCTTAAATACATTAATCACTTATAATAAAAATAATCTGAAGAAATATTTTTAAAATACGATCAAAATCGGACCCTTGAGCAGTAAATAACACCTTAAGTAGGACGTAAAGTCTACCATCTGGAAACTTGTCCAAACTTTATTGATACCAAACTTTAGTGGCCATTTGCAAAATGATGCCCCGTTGTACAATTTTATAAGGTTATTATAGGAGTTCGGCGTTTTTTCAACTGATTATTTATTGATACATTTAATGAAACAGAAGAAATAAACTTTGAGTAGTACTTATTGTTTTTATTTACGTCTAGGTGACCCACGCAACTTCGTCTACGATAAAAAGGATTATTTTGCTACTCGGTTCGCATTGATTTTAGTGTGATGTTATAATTTAATTGCAGCTTGTATCCTTCGTCGATAAAGGGATAATGCAACCCAAATAAAAAAATGCAGTAATTTCTGAGATTGGCATTTGGCACATTAAACAAACAAAGGATCTTCAGTTTTAGGTGTTATGTTAGTCTTTATACTTTATAGCTTTTATCCATACTAATATTATAAATGCGAAAGTAACTCTGTCTGTCTGTCTGTTACTCAATCACGATTCACGCCTAAACTACTGAACCAATTTGCATGAAATTTGGTATGGAGATATTTTGATACCCGAGAAAGGACATAGGCTACCTTTTATTGCGAAATATGTACCACGGGCGAAGCCGGGGCGAACCTCTAGTATTGTTATAAAGCAAAAATGCAATAATGGATTGCATTGAAATAACTAGTCTACAATTTTATACTAAATTGAAGTTAATTAAATAATATCTACAGTCCTTTTTTGATTAACTGAACATAAAATAGATGTAACAAGTGCAGTTTTAATTTTATTAAATTTAGAAATTGAGTATATCAATTTCAATAGTCAGAAAATGAATCATCTTTTCAAACATATTGATTTCATATGCCAATATCCTCCAATACACCTCCAATATCATAATAACGGGTGTTCCTCAGGAAACTGAACAAGTCAAAAGTCACGAAGGTGACACGACTTGACACCGACCTGTGTTCGAACTTGGTTCGAACATACCATTCTAATTTTGCTGGGTTATATAATTACATTTGGCATTTACAGTACTCTGGAATGCTTCAAATAAGTTTGGATACGGTATACAATTTTTACTGCAACGACAGATGAAAAATCGAATATAATATCAGGAAGAGTGATTGAATTCTGCGAGAAAATAATTTTCAAACTATTGTAACGACTACGTATGTTATTTAAAGGAAGGGTTGAAAAAGGTCTCCATCTTCCTTAGGGAACCATCTATTTCCGAAGTCCAAACTGATTCTAAAATCTATTTGATTTAAGTAAATAACATATAACACATGAAGGTATTTTTTATAATATGGTCAATATGATTGTTTATCTGAACGTTATATCAATCTATTATTATAATACCTAGAAGGATATTCAAGTAGACCGGTGTTTAAATTCGACCATCTCAATTCACCTCTAAAACTTCACCTGAGTTTCATTGATATGAAATACATACAGAAAACAATAACTTTTAAAAACATAAACCAGTGCGTTCTCTCCTTTAATGTTCCTCCTACGACTTTATCATGAAAAATTTAAATTATATTCTATTCCTAGTGCTTCAGTCAATGCTACCTTTCAGTTTTAAACAAAGGCATTTCGATATTCAGTAATGGTAAGCAATTGTATAAATCGAACCGTTCAGTGGCGGACGCAATGGTCCGCGAAATGGTTCCCGATACCGACTCTCTATCTTAATGCTTTGGCTCCATTTCTTAATGTTACAATTTAGGCCAGGTTATATTTTAGGTAAATGGGATGTTTATAACGTATATGTTGATATTTAATATTTATTGTATATATTAGATGTGCCCCGCGGTTTAACCACATTGCTCCGATCTTATTGGTCTTATGCGATGATGTAAAACGTCGATAAATAGACTATCTAACAGTGATATAATTTTTTAAATCGGACACGTGGTTAGCGCGATTAAACAAACAAATTCTTCAGCATTATTATATTATAATATTAGTATAGATGTAGGTCATACCTTGTATCGCAAGTGTCGGCGATCTGAGAATATTACTCATGTACATGGAGAGCTCGAGGCATGTTTGCGGAGAAAGCAGTGTATTTGCAGCTGTGTATTCAGCCTTGATAAGTTCTTTTAGGCCTTGCTTTATCGACGATAACTTTCAGGATGATTGAATTCATTGGTTGTTTTTGAAAAGTATTTTGTAGTAGCTCTTACTTTTTTTTTATTAAAAAATTCGCTTAACACTATCCATTTCTTCTCAAGCAGCCAGTCAAACAGATCCATTTTTTCACATTGCCTGAAACTTCTTATTATTTATTAGCTGCTCCCCGCGGTTTCACCCCCGTGGCTCCACTCCTGTTGGTCGTAACGTGATGATATATAGCCTATAGCCTTCCTCGATAGATGGGCTATCTAACACTGAAAGAATTTTTCAAATTGGTCCAGTAGTTCCTAAGATTAGCGCGTTCAAACAAACAAACTCTTCAGCTTTATAATATTAGTATATAGATTGATATTTATGCCAGATAATTAAATTGAATATACCTTTATAATAAGAAGGTGGATTAAATGGATACCTTCTCATCCTCTACATATATACATAATTTATTTATCGCACGTAAAATACTATTTTTGACCTCCAGATTTTCTTTTTTAATTTTCTCCTGAAATTACATACTGCATCTGAGTAGATAAAAGACCTTTTATATCTATTTATTTATAGAAGACTAGTGGTCCGCCCCGGCTTAGCCCGAGGTATATATTTCGCAATAAAAGGTAGCCTATGTCCTTTCTCGGGTATCAAAATATCTCCATACCAAATTTCATGCAAATTGGTTCAGTAGTTTAGGCGTGATTGAGTAACAGACAGACAGACAGAGTTACTTTCGCATTTATAATATTAAGTATGGATTTCACCGTTAAATTTTTTCCTCAATTCATTTTTTTCATCATATCATATCATCATGCCATTGATGAGGTTGCTATTTGCCATTTACACTCCATTTTTATATTTTGTTTTATTTAGAGTTATTAAAACGTAACTTCTTGTGCGTGGGTATTCACAACCATACTGTAGTGGTTGTTGTAAACCAAAAACCCTTTCATAACTTGTATCGAATTTATTGCACCATATCCTTCAACATATTGTAACGATATTGATCATACCCGAAGAAGTTTTTACGAGGAAAAACATACGCATGGAGAAAGGCTTTTCTTACCATAAATAATAATTGTATGATCAAAGTTTTCCATACATAACATACCTAAATATAAAAGCCTTCGGGTTTCATTTTGTCTCTTTTTGTAAAATAAAATAAAAAATAATATTATCAGATGCAAATATATCTAATCATATAAACAACTATAAATGCAGTTTATATATTTTGATGTTTCTTTTACTTACCCACTTAAATATACTAGTTCTCGTATCATTCATGGGAGTATATAATTAAGGAATGTTTCTTGAATAAAACAAAAACAGTTAAGGTACAGAGTTTATTTTCATGATATAAACACACTATCTGTCCAATATTTACAATATTCGGGATAAGTTCGTTGACCTACGATCGAACTGCATACAACTTAAGGCTTATACATGCGCTAATAACCTTGACCATACTTGACGGATCTCAAACCTCTCCCGCTGCACCTTCTTTTTTCCTCGCATTTTGTATTTAAAAAGATACCAATCAGTGAAACAAAAAATCCTCGTCAGGGACTGTTGTGTAACTGATAATTTATTAAACATAAAATTTTCAGAGCTCTAAGTCAGCAGGTTACGAAGTTTATAGAGTATTTGCGGAAAAATCGATGACCACGGCACATTTTTTTTCTAGAAATCTATTAACTTTGGAAAAAAGTCCTCGCGAGCAATTAAAGATCAAAGACCATCCTATTTTATATATTTTTTTCGGTATTGTGCTTTATGTTGTACCAGACTTTATAGAGGTTGAACATAGTCGAAATTGCCGGGTAACGCCTTAAGAGCGCTTATTCAATTTAACGTCAAAATCTCCGCGATCTATTATGATAGATCGCGGCATGCGCTATCCTTTTACTATGAACAGCATAGGTCCACAGGAGAGCGCCCAGCAACATGTCCTCTCTCTGGAAAGGCTCGCTGCCGACTGATTTGAATCGGGTCGCGCGCAGTGTTTTATGGTACTTTTAAAAAAATTGTAGAAAAATAATATAGGTACCTTAGTTGATTTTTTAAATTTTATCTTATAAGTAAGACATTCTTTTACTGCAATATGTATAATTGTATAAATTATATTCAATTAAGTCAAATATCTTGGTGAAAATAATCATTTTGTCGACTATAATTTCTAAAAAAATTCACATTGTTCGGATTTTAATTTCGTAAGTTAGGAGTCCAAAATAAAAAAATCTTTTAACTAACTATTTTAATAAGGATTTTTGCAGTTAGTTAAAAAAAATTGTTTGTTAGATCTGTCAGCAATTTCAGATATTTTTAGCTTCGAAATTGACACTAAAAGTGAAATCAAGTAATCATCGGCTTAGTTATCTTGATGGTATTCACAAATACTGTATTAATTGAAAAAAACTCTTAACTAACAACATAGACAATAAAATTTCCTAAAATTATTAGTAATTCATATGTTTGTAAGATAAGTGGTTGATGGACACTGTGGTTTGAAAAATCACATATTTGAGCCAAACAGCGCACGGACCGCGTGCACGGCCTTAATAGCATCTACTTCCATTCATATATTAAACAGTTTTCGGTTTTAGATTATGTATTTACCTTGCCCACTAAACCATATAAAATAAAATTTATTACCGACTTTATAAAAATGCATAAATATTTCAACATAAAAAAGAGTGCCGAGCACACGTGTCAGAAGTGAAACTTCTTTGGCAACATTCAAAGACACCAAAATCGCCTTACTTCATGACGTGACGGTATTGCTATGACGCGGACGCGACCATGAAATTTTACTCTCAACGCCTAAAGTAGTTTCACTTCAATAACTAACACTTGACTTGAAAATCTAGTAAAAACCTAGATTTTGTGTGATAGTTAAGACCTTTGTTAGTAATTTCTGCTCTAATGACCCTTATTGTTTAATTAAAATGGAATAGTACGGTGTAGTGGGCAGCCCTTTATTTATCTTACAAAAGAAAGAATCATACTTTCTTAACGAGGGTTGAAACAATAACATTTTTATTAAACGTTAAGGAGAAATCATTTCGCATGAATAAAAGATTTTCTTGGGTGAAAAAGAGATAGGATATTGTATTAAAATGTCAGTATGATACATAAAAGTTTGTATGTATTTTGGTATTGACCATTCCCGATAGGGTTATGCTTCGGTAATAAACAATAATAATAATTAATATTTTCGTTACCGGTTCATCACTAACAATTTATAATATAATATACAACACAATTAAAATACATTCTGCCGCCATTAAATGGCGAATATAATACATTTTTAAAGCACAATCGATTCATATAATATCCAATTTTCACTACGTCCTTTATAACTAATAATTTCTTGGAATTTTTAAGCAATTTTATCTAAATGTGTCTAAATCAAATAAAACCATGCCTACTTTTTGGCTTTTTGTCTTTTATTATACAGACTACCTAGTTAACATATCGTGTGATCTTAGCAAGTAGGGTCTCTATTTAATATATTAGTCATTTGACCTTTTAGATTAGAAATCCAAATAATTTTCTTTAAATTCATGAATACTAAATGTGTATCACAATGGTTTGGTTAATGCATAGTATATCTTAAATGTTATACTAACGTATTTTGAGGTTAATTTCAATATCTATAAAGACTCTACTTGTAAGTAATACCGTGTATTAGGTAAAAACTCTTCATTCGTAGACCAAGAGTGACTACTAATAGATACATATTTAAATAAGCAGTAAGCAATTTGTTATAAAATTAGGCCCTATCCATCCTTTCATACAGCATCTATAAAATATTACTACAATAAACAAAGTCAACTTAAATATAGTAATCCTGTATCACATAATATTAGATTAAATTATGACTTAATTATATTTATTATAAATAATAATATGGCAACAAAACATGATTACTTAGCTAAGCACCTAGACCAGTAGGATTTTAGGTATGTACACATATACAATCGATACTTTTATACTCATTATACTAACCGATATATATTTTCTAAGAGAATTATTGCCAATCAGCTAATATTAATATTAACATCGAATAGAGATTCTTTATATATGTTTCTTATTATGACGATTTCACACTCGATTAAATGCAATTATAATATTAGATTCTTCCTATGCTAGTTATATAAAACGAGAAAATTATTTACAAAATACAGTTAACATTTTGATATGCTCTGTACAATCGCAGACTTCAAAATGATATTTTCAATGCCGGGAACGGCATTTTAGTTTATATTAAACTTAGTTTAATTTGGAAGCTTTCATACCGGGGACTAGCTACACGCCTACGGGTTCACACCGAACATTTGGATTTATTTTAGACTACCCTCTAGTAGCGTTTGTACGAATTTAAAGTCACTAACATTTAATTTTGCTAACTTTTACCCTTAATTACGTATGGATAATTCAATACAGAAAACGTGAATTACTATTGTAGTCAATTTTTCCAAAAGAATCATGTTTACCTTAATCAGTACACGAGAGTATTCTCACAAAACGTCACAGTTTTCATTGCACAAATCCATATTACATATGATTCACTGGTACTTAGAGAGTGACACTTGAGATAAGGAAAATAATAGTAATTCCGAGAGACATTGACATAGTTGAAGCGCTGCTGTTCACTTTGGGCGGCGCTGAGTGTGTCTTTTCTTCTCCACTTACTGGTCCACCAGCTAGAAAAAACATAATACATGAAATATTTTAAATTACTAAAATGTTTTTAAGCTATTGCATAGCTTCTATCGCGGGCCTTGAGTGCGAGGACCGAATCCAGAAATTGCGTAACGAAAAAACCTCACGCTCCCCACTCCGACGGGCACGGAGGTGTGGCTTGAAGGCATAGCATGCAATAGCTTTACCGCGGCAGTCCCCGAGTGCCACACGTCTTTTTTTTTTATTATTCTTGGTATATTTGTGGTGACAGATATACTTTCAGCAATGAGCACGCTTCAGTTTTTTGAATAATTGAAGCGAAGCGAAGCAGTTTGGTATGAATGGACGTGGTTCGGCCGAGGAAAATGTTGATGCGTTTTTTTCGGCCGAGCCACGTGTAGGTACAAAGGCTAAGCTGCTTTGCGTGGAAATGATTAATTAAACAGGAATTAATACATTAAGAAAATTAAACGTGTTGAAACTATGTCTGTCATGAATGTTTGAGAAAGCCTAAGAACAAAAAAAAAATTTTTTCAGAAGATTTTCCTATCCCACAACTATCAGAGATCATGAAAAACAAATAAAAAAAATTGCAAATGCTCACCAATATCATGTGACCCAGACCCCTCCTCACCAGACCCTTCAGTATCATAGGAAGCATCATCATCAGTGTACAGTCTCCCCGAACCAGACCCTTCGTCCCCTGCTTCATCTCCCTGCATGAAGGCTTCCGCTGTTGGAGCACTCCACGAGTGTTTTACTAGTAACTGTGGACGAAAATATTGTTTCAAATTGGGATTTGTGAAAAATATTTTTTTTTGGAAAAAAGAAAATTGTTTAAAATTGTTGATTTTGCTAAAATTTTCGAAAATATTTTTTTTTGGTGTTTTTTGATATGTTTTATATAATTGCATTCCAATTATGCTTTACAAGTAAATGTGGAGAGTTATTGTTTAAAATAGCGATTTATTTCATTGTAGAGATGTCCGGGATAATTTATTATGCCGTTTATTATGCCATCTTTTTATTTCATTAATATCTTAAATTGCAGATGTTTACTATTTGAATTGCCTGTATCAATTATTTACTAGTAAATATGGAAAAATAGATTGTTCAAATTTCTAAATATAAAATCATAGCTATTTTTCTTATAAGTAATAAATATTTATTTTCAGAAGCTTTACGACTAATGAAAATGATTTGATCATATTTCACTCAGGATATACATACATGCAATATGCCAGTCTAACCTGGTCATAGGACCAGTCCTATTAATACAATGGGGAATATTCATGTTTTTCTTTTTTGTCTTAAATTAATAGTTTACTATTTTATAACGTAGAAAAAAATATTAATGGGCTTCAAAATACTCTAGATATTTTTAAAAATGAAATTTAAAACTTTTAAAAAATTAAAGCAGTTCAAACGCCGCCATTTTGCGCGCGCTTTGCGTGACGTCACATGACACGTCCAGTGGGTGTTTACCTTAGTGTTTACTGTGGAGTGATGAATACAATGTCGTGTCAGATGACGTCACATTTCGTTCGACCTATGGTGGCGCGTTTTGGAAGTTTGAATTTGGCTCCCTTATTTTGCACTTTTTGAATATTATTTTAGGGGTTTAAATAATAAGTAAATAAAAAAATCCTTTTCATTATAATATAACGCTAATAAGTATTCGAGAAAAAAATATTTTAGGCCATTTCAAATTTTATGCATATTCCCTATTATCGATTTTCATTGTTTCAGTGCTAACCTGAGCTTATTGAATATCACATGAGATTCGGCATGGAAATGGCTTGTCTAGAATATTTATAGTTCATTATATACGTACCTATATATTCAATATTATGATCAGATACTTTATAAAATATTTGATATCTAAGAGATGGCTTTATTAAAAATCCTTAAATAAAAAGATACCTATCAACTTATTAGAGATTCAAAATATAAACATAATATTTTTACTTTATTAAGTACGTACCTGTCTTGCTTGCCGCAATCTATCACCGAGGACTGCAATTTTGGAATTTTGGTTCATCTGCGTAGAAACTTCTGGATTGTATTTTTGATCACTTATAGAAGCCGATGCGACCAGTGCTTTGGTATAACTGTACAGAAAGAAAAGGTATTTAAATAAGAGGAAAGTACTGCTAATTAATTTTGTTGATGGAGTGAATTTTTTTTGTTTGATTTTAGTCGTAATATGATATTTGTGTAAATTAATTTAACAAAAGAAGTCATGGCACTTTGACAGAAATTAGTGTAATAAAATTCAATAACATAGTGCTATTAAATTAACTTTTATGAAATAACTAGGTTCGATAATTATTTTTTTAGAGGTATTGCAGCGAACTGCAATACCTCAGTGTCTGGTGGAGGCGCGCGGAGGGCATCTCGTCTGCTGGTCGTGGTCGTGGGCTGCAGCTAGGTATTGCTAACAATGTCTATTATAGACGAAAAAGACAAAATACTTACTCTCCAATGCTTTCCCCGTTCCAGCAGTGCTCATTGCCATCAGCTGCGAAGTCTGTATCATCGCAGAGCCCATCAGCCAACCCCGCAAAGAGTTTCTTGCTAGCTGCTAGTGTTGCAGCGAACTGCAATAGTTCAGTGTCCGGTGGAGGCGCGCGGAGGGCATCCCGTCTGCTGGTCGTGGCTGTGGGCTGTGGGGAAGTGCTGCTGGCCGTGTCTAGGGTGGACGGCGGACCGCACTCTTGCCGCACCTAGTAGTAATAGATGTTGATGTATTGGTGTGTTTTAAATAAATAAATAGATAGAGTAAATAGATGTGATGTTTATTCGAATTTGTGTTATTTTGGCAATAATAATGTAAGGCTAGATAATAATAGTAATTTTATAGTAAGTAATCAATCAATCATATAGTAATAAATATTAATAACTAATAAATTCTTAATAGATATCATAAATAGTTATTTATTGTAAATAACTCTCTGGCATTTATATTAATAAGTTTTATTTATAGTAACGGGGGGTAATAAGCAACAATAATTACACATCAACGACCACGCCGGAATGTGCGAAACAGACAGACCGGTTGCCGACAAATTGCACTCGCGACGTGTTATTTATCTATCCGCATATATATATTACCTTATTGCAATTCAAAGGGATCTTATCCGCGTCATTAGTCTCTGTTTGTCATTATGTAGTTACGAATATCATCAGCTCAAGACATCGGCGTTCGTGCGTAAATAGCGCCCGAGCCGTGTGAATGCCCTTAGCGACTCGCGACAAGCGCAAATAAACGAAGCCTGGCCGCAAATAGGCGCATAGTTCGTGCTCTGGACTACAACAATTTTGTGCAAAATTCTAAAAATTGCACCTTTGCACTTACGCGGATTCGCGGAACAATTCCCATTGGAATGTCAACAGCTTTTGCTTTTGTTCGCTTGTTTAGTTTAATTGAAGTATGTCTTTACTTTGTGCTCCATATTACATTTGAAATAATTGAAATTCTGGGATGATTTAAATTAATTTTAGAATACGTATGCAAAGCTAACTAGTAATTAAAAAGCTAATAGGGTATAATATAGGTACCACAAGGCATTGTTATTCTTATCTTTAAACCTCATTTTCTTTAAATATTTCCTTATCTCCCCGGAAGCAGTTAAATTAGTAATAGAACTTTATTTGCGTTAAAGAAATGTTTTCACATTTAACTCACAAAAAATCTTATAAATTTCCAAAGTCAATAAATAATGAATCTCCATATACGTAACATTCTATGATATCGTCGATGTTTATACGCACAATAGACGAAAACAAGAATGAGATATTACACCTAATAATTTATTAGAAGCATTATTCACATATCTCTACGATATTGATCATCAGATTCATAACCCACTGACTAACGCCATTGTCTCAAATTTTAATTAAAACAATTGTTACAGACGTCACTGTTGTTTCAATTGTCTATTGTTATGGAATATTGGTATAAATCTAAATGAATCCATATTGGTAAAATGTATGTAACTACATATTATGTAACGGTAGTATACTTATGAAGTGTATAAAAATATACAAAAATATTTATTCGGCTCATTTAGCTCTACATCTGTTACTCTATCGAAATCTTTAAAGGAATTTACAATAATTATACATAATGGAAAATATACCTAATTTTAAAAATAATACGATAACAAACGAATGAAAAAGTGTAATTATCGAAATACCACAATATACTGATTTTATTTACATTTTCACCGTTAATAAAAACTAATGAAACGATGTTTTACTATTCTATTCTGTTCTTTAATGAAATATTTCATCAAGCTCTTTACATATCGATAAAGCCTCCAACAGCCATTAATTAACACATGTCACTTATAAAATATAATATAATGTATAGTCACATGTTAATTACTTTTCGAGAACTTTAGTAAAATGGAAAAGATAAGATATGACAATACTTTCCAAGATTTAATGAATACTTGTAGGTATAACTTGTCAGATTTATAGGTAATAAAATATATGGTTGACATAATTAATAAATAATTAAACATACTTTTTGTGTGCCTTTTCATCAACTTTCATAGATAACATTTATTATCTACCTATTGTAATGTATAAAGTATATACCCATATTTATTAATCATATACCGTGTTTCGCGGAAAACTAACTATATTGCAGTCATTGGGGAGTTGTGAAAGCTCCATAAAGAAACTACGCAAACCAAAGTTAATATGATGAGATGTTTTCCAGTAATAAAAAGTGAACAAA
This sequence comes from Colias behrii, assembly GCA_029959065.1. NCBI lineage: Eukaryota > Metazoa > Arthropoda > Insecta > Lepidoptera > Pieridae > Colias > Colias behrii. The sequence goes on from JARWMC010000002.1 coordinate 10,889,918, forward strand.
CATTCACCAGGAAATGTTCGTTATATTATTTTTATTAATATGTGTATAGTATGTAGCCTGTACGAATATTTTATTGATTAATTTTCGCACAAAGTAGTACCTTGCTTTGATAAATGAAAATGTCTTTTGTGTTAAGAAATATTTCATCAAATATTATTATTTTCTATCATCTCTTTTTTTTCATTGATCCATCTATTCATCCATCATCCACTCTCTCAGTTAAAAATAACTTTTTGACAATTCTCAAAGCAAAATCGTTCGTGCAAATTTATACATTTGAAAAACAAAAACCTCATCTGCGTCTGACAAAAACAAACTGGAAACCAAATTGATGACTTAATCACAAGAACTATAATTTAGAGGTATATATTCTCAAAAATAACAGGCTGTCATATCGCTATTTGAATCTATCAATACCGGCTAAACGTTTTAAATTGAAGCTGTATAATCTATACAAATAGTGGGCTGGTGCGTGGGCGACAAGTGCTTGTAATTAATTCGTCTTTGAACATCCGGACTTGCGTAAAAGTTCAATCGTAGTCACAGATAAGGCAATATCAGAAAATAGGTTAAGGTTTTATAAATTAGTGGACAACAGGTACATTTAAAGCGTTATTGTGTAAGAAGAAAAACGTATTTTTCTAAATTAATGGGATGGTAAGGATATTTGTCATGGTGATACTATATTTCAAACACATAAACTTACTACTTTAATTTAATTCAAAAGAAAAGCTTATGTTCCATGTTCATGATTAAAAACGTACTGTATGCATTATGTAGTACATATATATTTTTCAAAATTTCCAAATGAATATTCACCTGTTTTAGACTGCTACGAATATTATTACCATAAACTCAATCTCCTCATAAAGCATGATGCTTTCGATCAAGATAAAAAGAAAGATTCCTCGAATACTGAAATAAAAGAAAATTAATTAGGCGTTCCAATCATTAGTGATAAATATTTAAAACAAAACAACACGGTCTGTTAAAATGTCTGGCGCCTTTAACGAATTTACATTAAACCATCAATATTATTGCAAATGACAATCGAAACAAACATTAATATTCAAAAATACCGGTTACATTTCACCAAACGCGGGTCGAATCAAATCGAGTCGTTAAAAAATCAGTAGTCGTAGGCAGATAGTGTCATGGCCATAAAGAAACTATCGAAGTTCAATAAATAAGTGTGATGCGGCGGTTTATCAATAAAATTGCGTAGTCGATTGGCTGCGCCGGCGCCCACGTGTCCTGTGGTGCAAGTCAAGTGAGCAGCGACTCACTTGGAAAAGAGAAATTGGTGCACCGTCACCTCTTCCTGTATGAATAAAAACCACTTGTAGAAAAAGAACTTTTCATGTAAGTAAGGAAGTGATAGATCACTACGAGTACACATAGACGCCAAAACATACGATTGAAAGTGGAAAACAATTGCAAAAAAAATGCAATTTTACATAGCGTTTAGTTTATCACAAATGACAAAACCTCTATAAACATGGTTATTGTACGAAAAAGAAATACCTTATAAATACAAATCATGAAAACATGATACTTATTTTCGCAGTTGTGTAATCAAAATCGCTAGCCGCTTGTTCCGTAAACTCGATCGCAGAGAAAGCTCGTTGCGTGGGCGGGCGCCGGCGCTTCAACCTGATGGAACTCGAGACGCGGATTGTTGTAACATTTGATGACTTTTCACTCGCGACGATGCTAATGACCTTACGATTTTTACCTCGTTCCAAATTTGAAATTAGCTTTTTTACGATTTGTTAAATTATGACCAGTCACGACTTAATCGAAATTCGAATCATGCGTTTTGTGCTAATAAAATTAAATTTAAAATTTAACTAATATTTGGTAAATTAATTAATACTAAATTAATATTATGATGATGATTGAAAAGATTAAAACATGCTTGATTTTAATATTATTACGTACCTACCTATAGAATAACGTTTTTTATTAGCAAAACGAAAATAAATTTCAATCTAAATATTTTCAATCTCTATAGTTTACTTCAACTGTATGAAAAAGAATGTTATGTAATACACAATTTAGAGTCATCTATAACAGTCGTAACATAATCCATGGAGAGACATAATGTCAACATAATCTGAATCCGTGCCTTCTGTGGAATACCTTTTGATAAAGGAATCCTTTGAAACCCCATCCATTGTCTAACGATGTGATGTTTTTAATCTTTGGCGAATAAAGCAGAAAAATCTGCTTAAATGTTAACACCGTTTGCGAAATGTATTTGCTTTATCCATAATTTCAAGTGTGCTTTGCGGGTTCTTTTTGTGTTTTAGTTACATATATTATTTAGGTTTATGTATTCATGCTACTATTAAAACAGTAAATTCACATAATTTTAGGACACTGTTACAATTTATTTCATTTTTGTTTCTTTACGACATTATGAAAGGTAATCTTTTTTCATAAATCTATACCTATCGCAAAATTACATCTAATTCAATATCCATTTACCATAGACAAACCCAACTTGGTAACCGTAAAACCCAAATCAAAGTTTCCTTAAGTTCTAATAAGTTACGAAGAAAGTAAGTAATCGAAAATTTTATCGATAAGCAACCGATCCCTAAAGTTGTATCCTGCGAATTCTTGGGGGAATGGAAGCCGCACCAAAGCTATTAGTATGAAAATTGAAAGTCAACATTTTACCTACAGACTTCGATGCTTTCTAGAACGATTTACGACCGCGTGGAGCGGCATTGTAATGGAATATTAAATGTTTACTCTTTATCGTAAAAGTACTTTGTTGAAGTAACTGTCATTATGTTTAAGAGTCGACCTGTCTATAAAGACTTTTTGATAGAATATGATTCTTTATCCAAGGACACATCAGGCGCGGTCCCAGGGGGGGGGGGGTCACGGGGGACATGACCCCCCCCAAAGTCATACTCGACAAAATAGAAAAAATTCTAATACTGTACAAATATAAAATAAAAACTGGCCAAGTGCGAATCGGAGTCACTCGCACACATAAAGTTCCGTAAAATCTGTTTTTAATCCCTTGCGAATCTCGAAATTTGCGAAAATTTGCAGCATATACGTACGGCTGTAAACTTTAGATTCGTTGGCTTATAAGTTTGATTTTTTTCACAGCTTCAATTAGTGTAGATTTAAGTAATCAATAAAAATAACAGTCTTTAAATAAAACCGCGCGTTCTTTAAATAAAACCGGCTAAGTGCGAGTCGGACTCGCGCACCGAGGGAGTTACAACATAATAAAAAGTAGGTTTGTTCGGAGCCCTCGATACGCGAATCCGACTCGCGCTTGGCCGATTTTTTTTTTGTTAATTATATGAAAAAGTAAAAAAATGTATAGATATTTTCTAAAGTTTTTGCTTATAACTTCTATTGAATACTATTTTTGACGAGTACCTGGGGGGGGAGGATGCAAACCTTTCTAGCCGCGTGACCCCCCCCAAAAAGTCATGCTGGGACCGCGCCTGGGACACATAATATGACATAGGTAAGTACTGATAAACATATAACCTACTTGTCATAATCGATGGCATATTTTCCATATACGTGCCTCCGATATTCCCATTGATATAATCGAAACAATTATTCCTAATACACAATAAGAACACGTTACTAGTTCAATGTTACGACATGGCTTAGTAACATCTAAGGTCACTTCAGTTTTATTGTCATTAACTTTGCAATTTACGACGATCAATTGTGATCAACGGGTGTGAAGACTGTCAAGGGGACATAGGGCAAACAGATGTTTACTAATGATGTGTACTCACACACAGAAGTAGTCCGTATTAACGTTATAATTTAGTAGGTATGGTGGTTGAATTTTGTATGGCATAATAGTTTATATGTATGTAGTTTACATGACAATAAGATCGTCTTGATTGCTAGGACTATTGTGTGACAAAATCAAGGAAAATATCATCATATATTTGGAGTCATTTTCCTTGCCAATATCTTATGAAAACTTCTTTATACGAAATATTATGTGAGCAAAATGTGAGCACAACGAATTTAGAGAATTGAAACCGGTAAAAGAAACACTTAACAGTGAATTATAATGATCCGCAGTATAGAATGATGTATTATGTCGAATTCAATGTAGCCCACATTTGCTCTTCAATGCTTTCACGATTTCAATATTCATTAAGTGGAAGCCCACGCGTACTGAGCCGCGAAGCAAATTCAACATAAGCACTTATACATTCGTACCGCGAGCATACAATAAAATTTATTTAGAACTAGATTCAAATAAAAATGAATAAATCTATACATATTATGAAATGTTTAATCACAAAATTTATACGGCAATTTTAACTAATTCACATCGTTATTTCTATGTTCAAACTATCATGTATGAGGTCAATTTATACTCAAATGAAAAATGATACTCAAAAATTAACAAGCTGTAATGATATGTAAATCGTGTTATGTGTAAAGAGATATAATCTATATAATTAGTAACACATTAAACATATTTCCGGCCAAAGGTATAATTCGTTTAAGTGTCTGTGCCCTGTGGTTTAGCGAAGACGTTCTTTGCCCTGCGCCCACGATTGACCTGAACTTCGCCCACGTGCACACTTTATGGGCTCATAATTTCACATAAACTTATAATAAGAAAATTTCAAACTTTATTGCCTTCAGATGAACTGCAGTGTTGTTCGATTTTGAAGAACATAAAACTACAATAAAAAATAATGGCTTATTCTATTTTATTCATTTTGGAAAACTGCTAAAATTAAGGATCGATTGAAATATGCAGGAATGATTTTTTTTGGGAAAGATACTGAATATACTGAGTCCTGGTTACTTGAATAAATGAATGAATTATTATTAATTATTAATATAGATTTTTTTTTAGATAGATAATGTTTTGAAACAAATTTTATTTATGTTTGGTCGAGATGATAAGCGAAACCTAACTATTTTTTAAAGAATACTTCGAATAAATTTTGTAGTGTCCATTTGATACTTCACAAAAGATAACAATAGAAATTTGTAGTAATAAAATTTGAATTATTGTAAATTTTATTGGCTGTGAAAAGCGAATGTATCAAGTTTTCGTGTCTGGTTGTTAAGCGAACTTGCGTGGCGTACTGCCAGTGTGAAAGTTTGAGGAAACATTTGTTAACTACAAATTGCAGTTAGCCAAGATTACAATATACAACCGTCAAAGTGTGTACTTTAGTGCATTATTATAATTACGTTATGATTTATTTCTATCATTATGAATGTAATAATAGGTAAGTAGTTGAAACTCTACTAAAAGAACAACACATCTGACTCGATTTTAATTCGGATAAGTTCGGTATTTAAGTCACACTGAAGCTAAAATATAAATAGAGACTAAATAATATGGAAATAGATATTAGTTGCAAATATCTTATAACTGTTTTCATTTCGAATACAGGTTTTAATTATTCATAAACTCGATTTTTTTACATAGGAATACTGTGTTTTGAATATAAATCAATTTTATGAATGCCTATCCATTCTATTATACTTTTAAATATTTATTATCTATAACTTGATACAAATTTAAGTCGTATTAATAAATTAGCTTTTGAATTCATGCTGTTCATGTATATTTTAATAGTGATAAAATGTTTTGTTTATTTTTTATTCATCTGCATTAGTAGGAACTGAGCTCATTATTTATCTATGTTCAGTTGCATTGTCGTTTCCCGCCATAAATTATACTCTAGGTCAGAGACATTTAGCTAGCAAGCTCAAATGGCGTGCAAAATGCACAACTTATTGCTTCGTTCGCTGTAAATCAAAAGTTAAGCTCATTGTAGATTCAGAAGCATATTTTATGCAGAAAATTATCTCGTTCGCACAACTTGTGTACTTAGCGGCTGTAAATTAGTTTAAATTTAGTTCTGTAGCCCGTTTTGTCTACCTGATGAATTGTTATTAATCAAAACTCTAGATAGATTTGTTTTATAATAGCCGATATAGTGCTAAATATTTGTTATGGTTGACTATTATGCAGTGGTGCTGAATCTATAGTTCTTTGTGTGGTATTGAGAACGATTATCAAACTTATACTAATATAGGATCCAGCATACAGCACAATTGTTTTTACATAAGTATTAAAAAAATCAACATAATTCATAATAACTTCTAACAGCATAAATACAATATTAAATACTTTAGAGTTCATAATTTAGTTCTAATTTCTCCATAAAGTGATGTCTGGATGTTTATTTAACCTTATCTCAGCAATTCTCGCCAACAAAATTACAAGGACGTGCAGTTAAGAGGCGAGTCTGCTTTGTGCTAGCAATATACGAGGTGAGAGACAATTTAAACATAATGTAATATGTAGCGAGGGCATAAACCACTCAAGATATTGCATGTGTCGTGTGAGAAAAATTACTCCACTTTAAAGAGATTTTGTTCAAAATATTATATGGTTAAGTGTGACGGATTTTGGCTAGGATAAAACTGCACGATTTTTGAGGTTTGAGAAACTTATTGTATACTTAGAGCACGCAACGCATAGAGCCCTCGAATGTTATTGACTATTAGCTGATCCGAAAGGCGGTAATCTGTCTTCGCGCAAAATTTCAAACCCGTGAAGTTTATTTGGCCGTTATGTTTTTGCATTATCTTAATTTTTTGGCGAAAATTTCTTGACTTTTTTCCTAAGATCCTTCTCCTGATTATAACGAACAGAAACAATATAAGAAATATCAAAATCGGTCCAGCCGTTCACGCGTGATGCCGTGACCAAGAGAAATAGGGATTTATTTTTAAATATAGAGATTTTTTAAATATACAAGGTAGCCTATTTTAACATCTATGTTCATCTATGAGCAATGGACGTTGCGAGGCAATGAGAAACCTTAATTAGTACAAACACATTTTTATTTTTTACCATATTATTAACAAAACTTTCCAACACATATTTTATGATTAATTAACCAGCCATTTACAAGAAAGCACGTACCTTTTTCTCCAAAATGACGTGGTTCTCAAGCGCATGCATGATCGCCTCCGAGACCCGTGCGTCCAGCGCCCGCAGCGCGGCGTCCGCGTCCGCGCGCGCGAGCCGCTCCACGCCCTCCACGTAGCCCGCCCACGGCGCGTCCAGCTCTGATACTAGGGAACCTATGCAGCTAATGGAAAAATAATTCATTCATGTATTATTATTATTAAGCTATTGCATAGCTTCTATCGCGGGCCTTGAGCGCGGGGACCGAATCCAGAAATTCCGTAACGAAAAAACCTCACGCTCCCCACTCCGACGGGCGCGGAGGTGTGGCTTGAAGGCATAGCATGCAATAGCTTTACCGCGGCAGTCCCCGAGTGCCACACGTCTCTTTTATTTTCAAATAATTTATATCCTTCTAAAAGTAGGACTACTAACTATACCTAACAAATGTTGCGATGAAATTTAAATGTCATGAAATGATATTCACAGCATAATATTATACTCAAGCAGATAAAACAGAGCGTGTCAGAGAAGTATAAGTTCTTTGGCAAGATTCGAAGATGCCAAAATCGTAGATACTCAACGCTCAAAAGTTTCACCTCAAAAAAAGAGCACGAGGCGGAAATTGAACCCGCGTCTTTTGCCATTAATAGAAGTTTTATAAATGTATGTTTAATGTTTAATAAATTAATATTTCAAATAATTTATATCCCCCTAGTTGAATTAATCCTTCGTTACTACAATACTATAACCTACTCAAAGATACCTACTAATTAGCTTAGATGAAATTAAAATGTCATGAAATGATATTCGCACTTTACTATTATACTCAAGCAGCTAAAAAAAATAATCCTTTTAATAAATGACCGCGGCTGATTAAGATATATTTCACAACAACTCAACTTTTAAAAGTTTTAGTAGATAATATATTATGAGATATAAATCCTTTCTATTTTGCTTTCGTTTAAATTGCTAAAAGCTCTATCAAAACAAATTATCGCGAAGCAACATTTAGGATTTAAGAAATTTATTATAACGGTACAATTTTCAATCTCGCAAAAGAATCAAGACCTTAATTTTGTAGCAAAACATTTTCATATAATGGAAAAATAATTTTCGTTTCCTTTTCTTACTAAATGTAGGCTAGCTCCGTAATAAGAGATCCTTTGTTTTCTTTTAATGTGGAAAACGAGTGCATGTTGTTTTTAAAAAGATTCCCATTTTCAGATCGGAAAAGCGTAAAAATATTTTTCTTTCATTCTTTGTTTATGTGTTCATTTATTGCTATAAGTACCTAATTGAAATTGATAATAACGGTGTGGCATTAAAAGTTAATTATACGTATGTATACGATACGTAAAACGACATTTGACGCAAGTAATAAATTTTAAACATCAAAAAGAAAACCACCCTCCCATATATCCATTTACTATCTCTAAAGATACCTATTATATTTAAAATAACTCACCCTCTCGCAACATTAAGGCAATAGCTTCTACAGGGGCTGACTTCGAAACCCTTGCATCTGGAACAGCCAGCCAACCGCAGGATCTTATTGGAGCACTCCTCATTGGAATTAATGACTTGCTCACTGGCTGTCAAGGCACCAGCGCCCACCGCAAGGACTTGCAGTAAGGCTCGTGCCGCTTCAAGCGATTTTGATAGGGATGCACCCAACTGTATGAATTAAAATAGATAAAATAGAGTGAATATGTTTAATCATTTTGAGGACTTGTAGTAATGCTCATGCCGCTTCAAGTGATTTTGATAGAGTTAGTAGATATTTGTTTTAGTTTATAGAGATACACGTTAATATTTTTTTATGATGGCTACATTGAGCACACATAATCAATTAGTGAAAGTTATTAAAGTTTATCTTACTGTTTATATTATTATTTATTAATCCCTAGAATGTCATTATTTAACATTAATTAATTTAATTTAAGGTTCTCCTGACCTAACTGCGGAAATTACCGTTTATTAAGCTTTCGCAATTCGCATACATTTTCATTAGGAAGTAAATGTAAGAACTCCAGTATGCAGTTATAGAAAATATTTTACCTGTTGTGGCACTTCGCCAAACGGCTGAACGGCATCATAAGCGTCTTTTAAGCACGCTTCGTACTCTGGAGTGAATTGCTTCGCGTCCAATCTCAACACGTTCTGATACGCAACCGGGAATACCTCACGAAAGAACTTTTTCGTGCTCTGAGCCATGTCTTTTGGAGGCGGCGATCCCAAATCCACCCCATTCGTGTCGTCGATTTCTGGGTTTGATCGTAGCAACGTTCGAATGTCATCGTATAATGTCGCTAGAGGTGCGTGAGCTCTCGTCGCGTGACTCCGATACAGTTGCGAGAATAGCACAGCTGTTTTGTTTTGAGACTGCTGTGATAACGCTGTCAGATGTTCTGAAAACAAAATGCGACTGTAAATATAAACAACAAAATGTAGGACTTTGGGCAACAAATGAAAATTTATGAGTGTTAATGACATGTAATTGGGTTAATGTAAATTCAAATTCCTACCAATTATTTTAATTTAGACACGAGGTGTTGGTTGAAGTTAATCTATTAGAAAACTATAAAAGATCTATTCTAAGGAACATTTAAGTTTTAATATTCTAGAGTACTGCCGTAAAAAGACGTGCAATTTCTTGCATTTTTTTTGCTCTATTTCAACGGTGTAATGACTGGCGGGCGGCGGGTGCCAACGACCGCTGCCCACTTCTCAAATAGCATTCAACTATTTAATAGCTCAAAATGTGACTCGATGATATATTTATTTTACGCTATCTCTATTCAGTCGAATAAATTACTTTTGTTTGAAAAATAACAATGATTTGTGATCTATAAGCGCTTATAAATGTCGGCATTATTAATGCTCATTTTAGTTCAGTTTATCCTCATTTTAAGAATAAGCTTTCTCGTTTTTTCGCATCATTATGAGAATGGTAGGTATGTTGTAATAATAATAACATTGAATTATTGCGTTTTTATCAATAAGAATTATTAAGTAATTCATAAGGTTTTATTGTCTTACATATCACTCCTTACTGTTGTTATATTTGGGAGGACAAACAACGCACTCATAAACTTTGATAACGAACATACAGAGAAGCTTTCTTTGACAAACTTGTCTTGTAAATAGTTATGTAATTCAAGCTCAGCGACGCAAACTAAAATCAAACAGTTCACAAACAAACAGGCTTAACAAAGCCTAAGTAAATACATATTGTAACGTCTCATATTTGAATTCACAACACCTGGGGCCTACCTTATCTAGGAATGTTAGGAAAAAGATCAAAACCTTAACATTCTTGAGATATAGTTAAGATCTTTGCGTGAAGTACATTGATATAACACATATATTTTAAACAGAGGCTTGAAATGATTTTCCGGTAGGCGCCGAGGCACAACATAGAAGGATTAACTAAGGATAAAGGGCCGTGGGTATTAATTTATTATCGGGAGACAGTTTGTTTTTATCCCTTTTATGTCAAGGCCTTACTTAATATAAGAGCATTTTTTTAAATGGGCCGTGTGAAAACATAACCTTAATACCAATAAGCATTAATCATCAACATTAAATTAAAATTAGAACACAATACTTTGCAAGGAAAGGTTAAACGAAACCGCAGAATACTTAATAGTAGCTAAGGCTAACGAAACATAAAATTTTCCATTTAAGAAAATCTGAAACAAATTTGTTAAAAATACGCGCTCCTAAAAGCTCTGCACGCTAAGTGCTACATTGTTATTCTATACGAATAAAAAGTGAATTAAGTTTACATGAAGGGAGTGTTTTGTGTGTAAAAGCGAGTCTTTGATGTTACAATTCAAAGACATTCAGGCGAGGAATATGAAATGGCACGGACATGTGCGCTTTTATACAGGGCCATTGGTATCTGAATGCTCATACGAAAAGTGTTTGGTAATGTTACGAACGGGGCATTTGGCGGCTTTTATAATGCAAGAGTATTAAATATTCTATAGCAGTTGTACACAGCTTATGTGTGACGACAGATGGCATAGCAATAAGGCTTTAACACGGTAGAGGAGGGCTAATGAGTAGATTTGCCTTGTCACCTTATGTAAGCGCCGCCCTGTCACATTCGCTTTGTAGAATTGCGGATGTGATTTCCTCAGGTATAATAATAGAATAACAAGGTTCATAGATTGCCGTAAACTTTAAGTTTGTAATGAAATTCTTATAAATTTCGATAATAGAAAAACATTTTGTCGTAATACTATAAATTTACTGGTTTAATCGTTAGAACAACCGATAAATTTATTTCATAGTGTACCAATTAAACTATATTTATTTTAGTACCTTACTTTATTAATTCTGTGAAAAAAACACCCATGAAATTTTCTCAAAACATTAAAAACAGCGCAATAAAACACTAATAAATTGTTTATCTAATGCAAACTCTTCCAATTTAAATGTTTTACGTGTGATTTCAGAAAAGTATCTATGTTAATATTTCAGTTTGCAATACTTAACCCATTTCTCTTCAATATTGCCACATTATATTCATAAATCGTGGCCCATAAATACACATTTAAGTTCCCGGGAAAATATTTTGCGTTCCCTACATCATTTTATTTTCAGTATGTTTTTACTGTAAGATTAATGATAGCCGCCATTTTAGTCCGCGCTTTCGCTATGTTAAGAATAAATCTACGTTATTCAAGGCTCGTTATAAGTCGCGTGTCGGCAAATATGATTTATTTACTTGATTGGGAATTGCTGAATAAGTATTCATTTCAGGTATAAGAATGAAACGGCATTTTATGAAGTACACGGTAATTTTATGTTTTATTTTCGATATGATAATATAGAACAACGATTTAATTTTCTTGATAAAGGAAAAGTAGTAGGGCATTTTTTCAAAAGAAAAAAAAAACAGTTAACATAGCAAATCTAAAAAAATTTAGTTAAGTAGGTAATGGATTCTCAATGGAAATAAAAACATTTGAATTGTTTCTCGAAAAAAAAGCTTTTATTTTTTAAAAGCTCTCAAGGAGGTAAATCAAACTTGATTGTGAGTTAGTTGACAGAAAATATAGTCACAGGAATTTTCTAAAGTACTCTGATAGGAAATTAAACAGCATGCGACTTTTGCAACCTGGCAACTTTACATTCAATAAATAAAAAGTATTCATCTTCTAACCCGCCCGCGTCGGCGGGACCTCCAGACGCCCTCAAACTGTCTAAACTCTACATTAAACATACTCGTATAACGACTTAAAAGTCTGCCTTATAGTATCCATAAAACTGTTAAAAACTAACTTTGACATATCTAAACACAATTGTTTATTACATCGTTCGTTTAGATATAAAGTTCACAGATAAAACAAGCAAGAAAGACTATTAGCATTTCTTTTTAATAAAAACTACGCATAGAGCAGGCTCCAAGGAGATGTTCGTTTGCAAAAATCGCGGACCTAAATCTGACTTCTGATATATATTGTATAGATCCCAGACATCCTATAGACAGATGTTGCCAACCAGTTTTGTGGTCCCCCTGCCCGCACCCCGGTAATTAAATATGGCATACAAAGAAAAAAATAAAAATTTCCAAAACATGCCGTGTGGGGTATCAAATGAAAGAGCTTATTGAGTAGATCACGAATATATAGCATACTATATACATTTCTTACACTTTCTCTAAGATTTTTTAGAAAATTTACGAAAATGGTCCATTTTTGAGTTAACTTTAAACCACTATAGATTGAAAACTCATGAATATATTTTTTAAATTATTATTTTAAATAATTAACAATAGTCCATTGTTTATGATTCAATAGTTCGTAATATAATATAAGTGAGCTATGTGGTGGATTTGATGAAAATAACTATATACTATATGAACTTGAAAATATACTCGCCATCTTTGAATGCTCCCCCCACTCCCCCATGCAACTATTTCACTGTACGAAATATTGAATCGTAAACAATGGACTATTGTTAATTATTTAAAATAATAATTTAAAAAATATATTCATGAGTTTTCAATCTATAGTGGTTTAAAGTTAACTCAAAAATGGACCATTTTCGTAAATTTTCTAAAAAATCTTAGAGAAAGTGTAAGAAATGTATATAGTATGCTATATATTCGTGATCTACTCAATAAGCTCTTTCATTTGATACCCCACACGGCATGTTTTGGAAATTTTTATTTTTTTCTTTGTATGCCATATTTAATTACCGGGGTGCGGGCAGGGGGACCACAAAACTGGTTGGCAACATCTGTCTATAGGATGTCTGGGATCTATACAATATATATCAGAAGTCAGATTTAGGTCCGCGATTTTTGCAAACGAAACTCCACTGAGAGTCCGGTCTAGCAGTTATAAATGAAGGCGGGAAAACAAAATTATGTTCAGAGCGCAGAGAAGAGGTATGCAGGCAGTTTGGAGTGCTGTAATTAGTTATGTAAATTACTGCAAACTTTGTTTATTATAATGCGTTGAAATTCGCTTGCAGTATAACAACAAGCCACACCTCCGCGCCCGTCGGAGTGGGGAGCGTGAGGTTTTTCGTTACGCAATTTCTGGATTCGGTCCCCGCGCTCAAGGCCCGCGATAGAAGCTATGCAATAGCTTAATAATATATTAATATTTGTTTATGTTCCTGTATTTGTTATATGATTAAATTAAACTTACATAGAAATAATTAAGTGACCACTTCCGATTTTACCTATTTGGATTACAGTAAATTTATTTATCGAAACATGATTATTAGAGGGTGTTATTTCAGCGGTAAGCAAAGTATTGGTATATTTGTGAGCAGAAATATATAATTGGTAAGCTAAAATATTGATATTTGGACAGCAACTTGTGTTCAGCAAATATTTATAAATCAGTCTGCAATATATATCATTCTGAACAGCAGTATTTTTTTAACAGCTGAGTATATATTTTGATATATGCTGCAATGAGTGACCTATACCTTATTAAATTTTGGTAAGCACTCAGAGAATAAGTAAAAAATCAGTTAAGTGCCGCTAAAATTAGGTAGTCTAGCAAATAATAAATAAACAACATACTTACTTAAAAAGCACTAAATGGGCTTACTGATGATTCATTTATATTTATTCACTCTCAGTAGGTAGGTTACTTTTAGTATTATCGCATGGATATTTTGAAGGAATTATAAAGAAGCCGTTTTAGTTTTATAATTAGTACATATTTCAGAAACAGTAGGTAACAAATATTTTTTGTTATTAAAAATTATTATAATGAAAATATCATTATTTTTAATAGTATACTTATTGTATAATTGAAGCTCGTTTTGCCTTTAACGGCCGGCCACGTTTCCTCTTTTCCCCTATGGGAATTAGGAACTTGAATATTTTCCATCTTTGTAAGACTTTGCATTACCTATTGCTTTTGGTTTCACTTTTAAATCAAATAATCGATTCGATTTGAGTAAGTCGAGGATAACTCCTTTTTTTTGTCATGATCGTGATCAGCATTAGTTTTAAACAAAATCACGGAATATAGTGCTGTCCAATAGTAAATAAATCCTTGCAGAGCATTGTGGACCACGTCTTTTCAACTTGTTGCACATATAATATTTCTTTTTCCCGTCTTCTGTTTCGTGACAATAATGTAGTGCCCAAGTACCTTCAGCTTTAACGTAGGTATATTTCGGCTTGTTCCCAGTGATCAAACTTTTGAACAAGTTCCAGTCCAAACACAGCTTTGTTTTCTTCTTTACTAACAATTCTTCACTATCACTACTATTTTGCGTGTCCGAATCATAGTCTGGAACTAACATCTTGTCATCAAACAATCGAAAATATCAATAATTATGCAAATCTTATTTTATTTATTTATTATTTACTCTTTATTGTACAACATATTAAAATAAAAGTACATAAAACAAAACCATTTAAGATGTACAAATGGCGGCCTTATGGCTCAAAGCCATCTCTGCCAGGCAACCTTCAAACACGTTAACAAAACTGCGATACATTTAATTGATTACTACTAATTGCCGCACAATCACCGAATGACAATACTCGCACACGACTGGCCACCTCACGTGTCGGCTTCCAATCAATTTATCATTTTTCAATAAATACGCAAAACAACTATTTAAATTGCAAAAATAAGTTGCGTGTAGAAATGTTTTCTCTGCTAACCGAATGTATAATCTTGCTGACCAAGTATTATTCTGCCGAGTGACTATTAATTTTGCAGATACATAATAAAACTCGCTGCAAGTTTGTTTTTAAATTGCTGACCATTGTCATTATTATTTACAGAACACGAATGGCAGCCTGATTTTAATTATTGCTAACAAAATCTTTGTTTGCTGACAAAATGATTTATTAGAGGTTATTTCTTGCAAAACAACTTTTAAAATGGCATACACGGTAATTACTTCTCATTATTAAATGTAGGTAATGGATCATTTCATCTTTGATATTTCTAGTATTGATTTTAATAGAATAAAATTATCATCTACAACTCTTAAAAGAACTTTAATGATTTCAATGGCAACTATAATAAATAATTGATATGGAATTAATTAATCTAAAAATGCTTTCCACACCATTAAACTTGTAAGAATCAAAGTATAAGTCAAGGACAAGACGGTAGAGCGTTTAATTTAATTAAGTATGAAATAGTTGGCTTCATAAACACGAGTTACGTTCAGGGTAAGGCACAAAGGTGGAATTATTTAAGTTCTAATGACGGTCTCAGGTCTGCGCTTTAAATTACTTGTAGGCACAACACAATGGTACAGAGTTGTAAAGTACACCGAACAAAACATGCTAAGCGATAACGAGCCCTTTTAATTTTATGAGATTGGTCTCTAGGCAATACTCGAGTATAGTATGAAAGTCAAGGTATTGGAAGGCTTAAAATGGCTTTGATAATGAGATTTTTTTAGTTTTGCGAGTTGGTAAACAAGAAAATTGTCGTGTAGTTACAATTGTACATACCCTGCATCCATGTAAACTTTAATTTTGTTTTTATTACTAATATAATTAGAGCAATATCAAACCTAGTTATTATAAAAAAAATATGAAAGAATGAGTCAATCTAAACAAATAGGCTAAAGTTGTTTACGCTCTTAGGTATCAGTTAAAAAACAAAGTAAATATGTATAAAGGTGGGAAAATTGAATTTTTTATGAATCTCGTTACAAAAAAAGTTCGTTGCACATAAAAATAGTGCTGCTTACACGGTGTAACGACAGTTTTAAAGGGACGTTTACACTCCGGTTATTTCCTCTCACCGTCTAACCGAGGGTGTAGAGTACGTATTGTTCTTAACCCACTCATTATGAAGAGGTCGATGCACTTGCCAATGTCAGAATTTACTTTGTGCATCGTTTATGCGACTGCTGGCGGTTTTAGCGACGCTGTTTTGGGATGGCTGGTGAAAGGATCATTAGGTCTTTTAACTCCGACCTCTTGTGTACCTTTGACGTTTGAGAGCTGTGGTTTCATTTATTTTTTTGAGAAAATTTGAGGTGAGATCTTACTGGTTCGCTTAATAATTAAAATACTTGAGCTTTGAATGTGATCGTGGTTCATTACTAGGTACACCATTAATAAATTATTATAATTTATATTTTATATCGTATTCCGAATTCCGAATTTCATAATGCTAATTAATGAGAACAAGTATTTGAATATAATACCTTAAAATAACTTCATATCTAAACAGGTTTACAATCAAACAAACGATTGTTGAAGTAGCTTTTACAGTTCATAATCTCCAAATAATCATTTAACTTTTGTTTTATGTTCAACATTTTCTTAAGTCCCATTTAATTACGTAAAGCAAACATGAAATGAATCCTTAATACTCAAACGACATTACACCAAGTTGTCGGCAAGTTGATGACTGTAGCCATTAAATTTTATGGAATATAAAGCTTCTGTAAATAAAACTGATTTTTTGAGCGGCAGAAGATCGAATGAAACTGAAACAATATTTTTTTTACGATTTATTTTCTGTTAAATTTCGCGAGACTTATTGCCTTTCTTGTTTCTATGAGCAATTTTCTGTGGAAGTGATATGAACAAAATTCATTTCATTTCGCGTGGATATAATATAATAAATTATGTTAAATTTATTGTTATAAAATAGACGTCGCTATGTTAACAATATGAAAACAGAGGTATCTACATGAAAACATAATCGTTAAAAATATGGACGCAAATAGTTCAATTTGTTACCACCATTTGTTTTAACTTATAAGTATCGAACACCAATAGCTTTCAAGTATTTATTGTTCTAGCATTCGATCACATAAAACGAAACTTTATGCCTAACCCATACGTCACATAATTGTACACTAAAAGAGATTTATGATGTTTTCCGCGGTTGGGGTAGGCCTGATAGAACGCATTTGGTGTTTGTTTGATCGATCGCTCCTTCGGACACTTCAAACAATGTTCGGATGATGAATTATAAAATAATTACAGCGCTGCTACAGAACAATAGGGAACAGTTTATGCAATACTAGTACGTAATACGGGGGTATTGTATAATATTTAATTAAAAGCAAACTGTTATGATTGCTTTGAAAATTTGATCGCACTAAAACATCGGTTAAATTTATTTCTGTAAAGCAAAACTTATAATATCGAAATACTGTTACAGTATTCTAAACATATTTGATTAGTTGGTTAGGTACTTAAACTTTATGTTAATGAAAACCTCTCTTGAATTATGCAAAAAAGTGAACAGTAAACATGAAATTTGATACCCCTAGATAGTAAAGATTCTAAATCCTAGTGGTCAGTAAAAATATTGTTTTATATTTATAGGTTTAATTTATTAACCTATTATGTAATAAATTAAAATAATAGTTTAATTATTAATATTCACAGACAAAGTCTAGATAAAATGTTATAAGTTTAAGACAGCAATATCGTACAGAAGTTTAATATTAATATATTCGCATTGTAAATGGTAATTTCTCTCAAGGCTGTGGAAAGTGTATTATGTGCTGGATTTGAATTTGAAATCTCTGAAATATCTCGCTTACCTACAATATTTGTTTGTGACGTACTCTCGTTATACCAGATTTACTTAATTTATAAACAGTTGTAACGCGCTGTACCTAATGTTCAAACGTAGCCCGGGGTGGGCCCCTTCTCCTTCCCCCCCCGCCTCAGCACCGCGCACCCCGCTCGCCGCAGTGGCCGGCGCGGGCCGCATAGTTATCTAGAATGTTCCCTTGCGTAGTCGCCGCAGCGCGCACGCCGTTGTTAATCGTATATTTCGATAATTGTAAGAACAATGTTATAATATGTCTTTGTTAATTTATATCTTAATAACATATTGTGTTAAAGTTAATAAAGTACTTTCAACCTTCAATGTTATAAGTGGCGCCCAACTTGCGGCCGCGAACCAGTTTAAACAAGTTCCTGTGTTCCTGTTCTCTGGTGCCTACGTAAAGAGCGAAGATGCCTCCACGTAAAGTACGAACGGACACAAAGGCAAGTGACGCTGACGCGCAGTCCAGCTCGGATGAAGATACCACAAGACCTTCGCCAGTGCTCATGTCTGGTGACCAGCTGACTTCATTTCTTACCGCCTTCGCGAAGACTCAGGCGGAAGCAAATCGGCAGCTCGTCGAATCCCTCATGGCATCGCACGCGGCAGGTGGGTTTCCCGCGCCGACGCCCTCACCGACACCGTCGTCGATTAACAAAACAGGGAACATGTCCAAGTGTACGGCACGCTTCGATGGTTCGAACCGTGATCCGGAAGTCGTAGAAGCCTTCATCGACTCCGTCGAGATGTACAAAGAGTGTGCAGTGGTTACCGATGACCTTGCGCTTCGTGGTCTCCCGATGCTGCTCCATGGCGAGGCTGCAGTATGGTGGAGAGGGATCCGGACGGAAGTGTCCTCGTGGTCCGAAGCCGTCAGACGACTACGAAGTATGTATGGTACTCCGTGTCCTGCTCATAAGCTATATCGGAAGATATTCGCTAACGAACAAAGTGAAGAACTCGCGGACTCCTTCATCATACGTATACGAGGCATGATTGCTAAGTTTCCTTACGTATTACCTGAAGAAGCTAAGATAGATATGATATACGGATTATTACATAAACGTATTCGTAAGCGATTACCTCGAGGTACGGTTAGCAGTATTGAGTCGCTAATCGACAAAGCCCGAGATATAGAAGAATCCATTACGGAAAGTTCCAGTGCAAGTACTTCATCGCAGCCGGCGCCGGCGGGATCGACGCGCGAGCGGCACGTGCGGGAGGCCGGTACGCGGCCGCCGCGCGCCGCCGCTGCGGCCGCCGCCTCGGGCGTCAATTTGGCGGGAAACGGTGTGACGTCCCCGTCGCTCAGTGGTGCTCAGCAATCGATCGCGCGTTCGCAGGTTCAATCCGTACGTAATATTATGTGTAACGAAGTGCAAAGTGTCGCTAAAAATAATATCGCGAGTGAAAAGTTATTCTGTGCGTATTGCAAAGGTCGAGGCCATACGCGTGATTTGTGCCCAAAGAAAGACTCTAAATATAAATATAATCTATCGTCTAGTGATAATAAGTCTAGCCTTGTTTGTTATGGTTGTGGTGAAAAAGGGTATGTACGAACAAATTGTCCAACATGCAAAAATAATATTGTATCGAGTTTGACTTGTAATATTAATAGTAATTCAAATGAACCACAACGTAATATGTTTTATTCAATAACTGAGACGCGGGATTGTTGTAATGTTAGTACGTCGAATAATACCATCACGCGGGACCGCCCTATTTTGAATATTGAGATTTTTGGTTTTTGCGGATCAGCGCTTATAGATACTGCCGCCCGGCGTAGTATCGCGGGTTCATCACTATATGCACTACTTTTACGTTTAAATGTTAAATTTAAATCGCAGACTATGTCGATTAGGTTGGCTGATGGTAGTATTCATAAGAAAACTGTATTGTTAACATGTGTTAATGTGAATTGTATTCCTGTTGAATTTGTTGTGTTTCCCGATGCGTCAAATAACGAAACGCTATTAGGGATAGATTTCATTAGTAAAGCTAAGTTGGTTTTGAATTTTTCTTCCATGACATGGTATACAGCTGATCGGCCTCAGTTCATTCACCCCCTACTGACGGAGAGTTCTCGTGAGGTGGTGGATTGTGCCTCTCTCAACCTACTGAGGGAAGATGAGGGCGCTCTGTTGACTGAGGAGGAGCGTGGTGGTTTGC
This sequence comes from Colias behrii, assembly GCA_029959065.1. Lineage (NCBI taxonomy): Eukaryota > Metazoa > Arthropoda > Insecta > Lepidoptera > Pieridae > Colias > Colias behrii. The sequence goes on from JARWMC010000002.1 coordinate 10,910,072, forward strand.
AGAATCTTTTATGTGAGTACTCAGATACTTTCGATATAGTCGGAGAGCCGACTTCATATGCGAAACGTCACATCGATAAACTCCTGACCACGGCTCCTATTCTTGTTCAAGCTGATTATACGAAACCATTCGTATTGCGGACTGACGCCAGTAATTATGCACTCGGCGCAGCCTTACTCCAGGGGGAGTCACCGAATCAGGAACATCCGATTGAATATGTCAGCCGTCCCGTGACATCAGATGGTCCTGCATCTGAATCGGCTATCTGTCCTGTTGTTGTTGATGTACCGCGCTGGAATGCAACTTCCACCCGCGATGCGCAGTTAGCCGATCCGGAAGTTGCAAAGATCATCCAAGACCTCGAAGGTAAGGATGAACTTAATATAAATCGCTGGTCTGAGAGAGGCTATCTCCTGAATCAAGGTGTTCTGTATCGGTATGTACCTGATACTGATTCCGAGGAGCCTCAGCTCGTCGTACCGGAGAGCCTGCGGAAAGAAGTCATGATCGAATGTCATGACTCGCCTACCGCCGCTCATGGTGGTATTGATAGAACAATACACCGTATCTCGCAACGTTTCTATTTTCCTGGGATGAGACGGTTTGTGACCAAGTATCTGAAGACCTGCATCGAGTGTCAACGCTACAAGCCATCAACCCTCAAACCAGCCGGCTTGCTTCAAACTCCTGTCCCGTCTCAAAGGTTTGAAACTATCGCAACTGATCTTTTTGGTCCGTTGCCTAAAGGACCCCAAGGTGAGAGATGGATCCTCATAGTGGAGGACACCGCTAGTAAGTGGGTGGAAGTCTTCGCTCTCACCGAAGCCACAGCAGAGATGTGTGCTAAAACTCTGGTCAATGAGGTATTTATGAGATTTGGTCTTCCTAGACGGATGATTTCTGATAACGGAGTGCAATTTGTGGCAGACGTTATGCAGAAGGCGATGTTTGTTCTAGGTGTCAAACAGAGTCTGGTGCCGCTGTATCATCCCGAGGCGAATCCCGTTGAGCGGAAAAATAGGGATCTAAAGGCTCAGCTCGCCATCTTAGTGGAAGGTCGCCATCAAACTTGGCCAGAGGTACTACCGTTTGTACGGTTTGCTTTCAATAGCTCAGTAACTAAGTCTACGGATCATTCTCCAGCTTACCTGACTTTCGGTCGTGAGCTACGGTCACCCATTACTGCTCAGGCAGACCTAAGAGCAGTCGTGGAATCCGAGAACTTTGTTCCCCAAATTACGCCTTACCTGCTCAAGCTCGCAGATAGCGTCTCAGCAGCCAAAGAGACTCTAGAGCGGCAACAAGATGTCCGTAAGACATATGCCGATAAGGGTCGGTCGTCTACCCATGACTACCTGGAAGGAGACTTAGTCCTAATGCGGACCCACACGCTTAGTAATGCCGCGAAGGGAGTCACCTCGAAGTTCAATCCAAAACGAGATGGACCGTACGTCGTTTCTAAAAAGGTGAGTCCTACTACCTACCTCCTAGCTCATGATAAGACGGGAGAAATCTTCGGTAAGTATCATGTGTCAGATTTGCGTCCTTACCATGCTAGGGAGGGTGAATGTCCTGAGCCGATTATGCCTAAACGTAATAGAGGTCGCCCACGGAAGGTGACCTAACTGCAGCGCGCTTGTCATTCTGTTTGACCTCTCGGGAGACCCTTCCCTGGTCAAAAGGGGGAGAGTGTAACGCGCTGTACCTAATGTTCAAACGTAGCCCGGGGTGGGCCCCTTCTCCTTCCCCCCCCGCCTCAGCACCGCGCACCCCGCTCGCCGCAGTGGCCGGCGCGGGCCGCATAGTTATCTAGAATGTTCCCTTGCGTAGTCGCCGCAGCGCGCACGCCGTTGTTAATCGTATATTTCGATAATTGTAAGAACAATGTTATAATATGTCTTTGTTAATTTATATCTTAATAACATATTGTGTTAAAGTTAATAAAGTACTTTCAACCAAATAATGTTATACAGTGAAAATGACAAGATGTTTGATTTAAATTTATAATTAAATCTGTTATGAAGTGTAACATAATAAGAATTATAAGTATTAATGCTTAATTCGAAAAAATAAAAATGTGCTAAGATTTTCAAAATGTGTTATAAATTTATCAATATCAAAAATAAAGGAGTGTTTCTTCCAAACGTAAGCTTTGCATGACTTGTAATACTGGGTTCTTCAGGCATTTCAATATAACATGATGATTATCCAACACAAGTAATACTAATATAATCGCACAAACCTTGTAAAGTTCTTCTTGTAGCCAACAACAGCTCAGCAATAGGCCTGGTGGCGGCTGCTATCTTGTCCTCCGCGTTCCTTCGTAAAGTGGTACGTAAGGAATCTTCTCTCCCTCGACCGCAACATTGACTTCCGCAAATAAGACCTATGAAAAGAAAAACCACAAAAAATTAACTCAACATATAATTTCTTCCAGACAAATTACGATCAAACTTAAAGGAAAAAAAATTGAAGGTATTAGTTAGATTAATCAATCGATTAAAACTTTACAATTCTTACGAGCTCTGAATATTATTCAAGACTTAAACTACTATGAAAGCATGCATCTATTAGTCTAAAATGCGGTGCAGCAATAATGCAAATTTGCATTGCAATTTGTTCCTGCACAGAAGATATTCATTTCCGACGCAGAAATGTGAACGCTGACATTTATTAACTTTTCATATGCTTTGGACCTCTTTGGACAAATACAAAGTAATAAAATTTTATTGCAGTAAAGACTTATAGAAACGACATCTTAACCGTAAATGTTGTATAACCCTCTTAACACTATTCGATCACACTTGTATGTGTTCGTTGAGAATTGCGAAGGTGATTAAAGAGGTATTTAGTCTGTATTACGTGCAACTTTGTTTCCCTTTTACAATTCATTATAAACTCACTTTTTGTACCCTCTATTCTCGTTTCATATATAAAATTTACAGATATATAGTAACGGTTCAAAGTTTGCAAAACTATTTTAAAATATATTCTTCAAAATTAAATTCCAGTCTATGATGTAAATAAATACTCTAGTTATCCTAATCACAAAGCCATGGACTCTCATGTGCTTCTAAAAGTAATATATTCAGGTAAAACAAAGTGTAAATTACATTTAAGTGAGGTCACGCTGACGTAATGACAGGTCCCATTGTTGACGAGGGTCCAACCCACATTTATTGGACAATACACTAAGTACATTTTGAAGAAACTTACCCTTGCTGGTAACAGGTTGAATTTAATACGAGTTTCGGATTGCTTGCCGTAAGTCAAATTAACAGCTAAAATATGTATTATAGTTGAAGAAACAGTTTGTTTTGTTTGCGAACTACAATTTAACCTTATTTTTTTGTGCAGAATTACGGTCCAAAATTCGATAATCCATAAAAATATAAACTAGAAATCCATGAATGAGACATGGCAATAGAAACAGGATAACTTGATTTTGTATTTATAGAATCCCGAGTCTATTCATATACGTTTCTTTTATTACTATTTGTAGATATATATCAGGTTCATAACATCAATATCTGCACAGATTCAACTATCTTATAAAGATTTTGTTGCATACTTCAATGCAATAAAATATTCGCATGTATTTCTAGATAATAATAAAGCATATAATCAATAATCCTGTAAAGACAAGTGACTTTAAATATAAACTAGACGTGTTTTATTTATTTAATACAATTTAATAAAGGTTAGATAAAGGAGTACGTATAAATTACCCTCATGCAGTGCAGAAATATCGCTTCTAGTCTAATAAATAATACGATATGATGTCACCATATGTGGTAGAGCAAAATATGAACGTAAATGATCTGTAACATCCATTAAAGCCAAAGATGCGTGGTTCCGAAATAATACATTCTATAAATAGCATATTAAGACGTTTGTTTCTAAAATGTTGTTGTAAAAATTGTATTGAATTTTTTGGATTTGAATAACAGTAACGAAATCTTCAATTTCCTTCATAAAGTGAGTATAAAAACATTTAAAGCAAAAGCTATTTATCTTACTATTTATTTTGAAAATTATAAAAATGTAGGTACCTACAGATTAATTGAACAATATTATGTTCTTTCGGTAAAGGACTTCAAACGAGTTAAAATCGCATTCATAACCTGTCTTTCCAAACAAATCAATACGCTAGTCTCTCCATCTTCTTTGATATGTGCTCTGTAACACGGTCTGTTTAATAAATACATATGATATATTAAATGTAGACAGTATAATAGATATGTCATCGTTCAGTCATGAAACGTTTGGCACCGTCGCCGAGTGAACGCTCGCACGCGCCCAAGGCCGGACCCGCGCAGACATCGCGGAGTCCGCAAAAACTATTTTTATATCTCTTTTTGTTTAAATCGTATCGTGATGCAATTACTGAAAGCATTTTTAAAGAGTATTCGAGTACTTTTTATCTCGTTTTCAAGCGACAGGTGGCTAAATAAGATTAAACACGTTCGCGGCGAACCACTTACTTGAAGAGGGGATGTGGTATTTTTATATAGCTCGTAATAAGGTGAAAATTGGAGGTAAAATTATTATCATCCACAATAATTTTTGCGTAGAAAATCTATGATTTTTTGCGAATCAAATATAATATAATTAAAACGTCAACACATTCTACTTACAAATAGAAGACCTAACGTAACGCACACCTCTAATGAACCTAAAAGTGGAGTAGGTATTGATAGTGAACCTGTTTTAAAGCGCAATCAGGTAAATTAGCATCGGCATTTTGAGATAACATCAAATGAATGAATAATAAGTGTCCCCAAATGCAGTATTACAATATAAATAGGACGACCGACATCCGCTACTTTGTACTTTACGACTTCTAAACGACCTTTGAACGTGCCGGTATTTGCATAAACGAAATATTTTTACTGCCATTCTTACTAAACATAATGTATTTTTATTTAATTGCCTCGTTAAGCCTACACCACTCACATTCTAAATGTTTTCAATAAAGCTAAATGTTGTAAACGCATGATTCAATCGTGATTCAAACGGAAAGAGGCGTATAAAATCCAATGCGTATATCTCACGATTTCCAATAAATGCGCTGCTACAATCCGCAAATCCTTTGATATAGTGGCGATATTTCAGTATTTTCTTTGATAACAAAATATTCTGTATGGGATAAAATGTAAGCTTTTGCTTGTAAAAACTCGAAATAGCTCGTTCACCGAACATTAGTGGAGGTTAAGGGTGCTTACAGAAATATTGGATTAGTACCAGCCGTATTAAATAAGCAAAGCCCTATCGAACATACACGAGATGAAAGAGCTCGTACAGATAGCCGAACAATAATAAACTTATCCTGTCTCCGTGTACGATATTGATCAAATAGATAATATAAATAAACTCGATTACACTAAAAACAATAGTTATATTGATTAGTACTAATACATACTTATGTAACTATTGTTTTTTTAAATGAAATATATGGAAAAGAGAAGGTCTATTTTATAATAATTTCTTTGTAATGTAATTAAATATAATTCATAATATGCGATGTGCGCAGAATTGTATGATATATGATATAAAACAATTTCTACCGCTTGAAGACTGAAGAAAGAAAAGAAAATGAGTGAATAAAATAATGTCACGTATTTTTCTCCTTGACGTTGTCTGATTATGCTTGATACGAAGATCGGGATGTGAGCTCTGAAGAAAAGGAAGTAATATAGCTGTAACATCTGCAATTTCATACTTGGATGTATAGATGTCGGTAATATTATGTGCTGCGAACAAGCTGGTATGTTAATTTTAGTTGACAATTTACGGCAGATGTTTCTTTTTCTATTAAAATAAATATAGTTTCTACACAGATATACTAACAACAAAACTGTAATCAAGATCTTAGTTAAGTAATGAAATGATTTTCTTAGTAAGTAAATAATATTTTTTCAGCTAAAAAAATAATTGTTAAAAAAATAATCTGAATTTTCTTTGAAATCGTTGAATATAAATTCATACTCGTATGTTAATCCTGAACTATGTACAAACGTGAAAAGCGGGTCATTATATTATTTTTAAATTTTCTTGCGAACTTTTAGCGCTATAAAGCGTTGTCACGGAAATAGACTGAATAAACTGTTTCATAAAGTAGCTTAGCGAGAAATATAATTAAGTCTGCGTAAATTGTTAATTTTCGTTTGCGAAAAGGTTTTAAGATTGAATAGTATTTTAACATAAATATACATAATTTCCTTTTGAGAAAAATATACCTTCTCGCTCCATATTTAGTTTTCGCATCTCATACAATTTTTTACAAAAATTAACTTTTCAACCACACCATGGCTAATTATTGCTTGTCACTTTTATACGAACACAGTCATTTTTATTCCCTTCAATAATATTTTATTTTAACTAAGAAAACGATTAACTTTTTCCAATATCAAATAAAATTACTTCATCCACATACCTACGCGATTAGTGTTCACGCGGCAATTTTTTTTTCCGTTAGCACCATAGATTATAGAACACTCATACTAAGTTAGCACAGATAATATAATACTATATTACAGATAATATAGAAGTAGATACCTAATAGATATGTTTGTTTAACTTGCATGACACACATGATATTGCGTTTACGTACTTTGTACTATAATATGCTATTATTAATAATAATATCTAGAATATTGATAAACTTTAATCAATTACATTTAATGATAATTGAAAATAGCACCTATTGACATCATGATTGACCTACGAACCGTGACATTAGATAGTAATCGTAAAAATAAGATTTCCTTTTATGTAATCTTAAAAATCATAAAATCCGTATTTAACAATAATTATAACAAAAACGCTATTCTATTTTAAGTATAAAATAATTGTACATAACGCCAAGCGACACTTTTGCTTTCATAAGCGAATAAAAAGTAACTTTAAAACTAAACGAGTCTCGGAGGAAAGAGGTCACTACAGCGAAGGCGTATAAGTATCATTATAAAAACGTGGGGGCAAACGAAACCGAGAGTTTAACTCTTTATATAGACAGTTCCCTTAATTGGAGTCGAACCCACTTGCATTGCGTAAGGTATTACCATATTCATACAGGTCCTAATACTTTGCATTTCATAGACTTACGTTATATTTTTAATTAATAACAGCCCGTGGCAGGTTTATTTAGTGGTAAAAATAAACCTACTTACTACATACTTATAATCCAATTTCATACCAAATTTAAAAAAAAATTACACTTTAAATTACCACACACACGCATACGTACACAAACTTTTTAAATATGATAAAATAATTTAACATCACTCAGATTAATAAACGATAATTTAATATGACACATAGCTATAAACCATAGTCCAAAGAGATGTTAGAGATACATAATCTATACAGATAAATAATTAATTAATCATAGAGTGCAACAGTGCAACACTAACATATTGTAAACAAAGTAATTTAATTGTATGATGGATAGCAACAACCAATACAAGCAATAAAGCAAATTATACGTTTGATTGATCTATAAATAAAATATTATATTATTTATTTATTCGCCAACCAGAACAAAAAGGTATAACTATTTTGTAAACAACACTACTTCCCTTTTTAAAATTAATGTTAAAAATTTAGTAGTGTCACAGCATATGTCATAAGATTACCGTAAACATAAAAAATAAGCATTAGATAGTTAATTAAACTAATCGTATTCTTATTATGTTTAACTTCACAAAAATGTGAGGTAGATGTTATATGTGGGCAAATTAAAACTTCACCAAAATGTTCCAGCCATATTATGCTTAAGATTTGCATTTCAGAAGAACATGCAGAGCATCTTTCTTACAAAAAGTGAGTTCATTAGCTGTTATATTCAACGTCTTACGTCTCTAACTAGGAGTCAAGAGGCAGGTTCAAGCGCTCTTTGGAGCGGCGATGCTGGATTAAACCCGCTTTACAAGACTATTCCGAGATCTGTATCTTTGTGTGTAGATAATTATAACTAGGATAAGGTACAAAGGTACGGCTCCCCTTGAAGTCCTTACAACTTCTATAACGAATATTATTGAGGTTATATGAAACTTTGGATTAAGGGTCTGTAATCTTGGCACGTAATCATTTTGTCTGAAAATGAATCTAGAATCTATTTAGATAATATATACATGTGAAATTTAATGGTGAAACATTTATTTGGTAAAATGTGAGTAACATAAGTGACTATCTATATATAAGTAAATCGTAATTTTTCATCAAATACGATAATGTTGAACATTTGTTTACCTTAAATAAAATTTATTCAAGTAGTGAGTATAAGCAACGAAGAGCTCGCAAGAGAGCTACAAACAACAAACAAATTAAGTGTCTATAAATATTTATAAACAACGCGGACTGTAGAAATAGCTGAAGTAGCCTAGCGTAGATGGAGGATACTGTTTAAGAGCGCTTATTCAATTTAACGCAAGTCAAAATCTCCGCGATCTATTACGATAGATCGCGGCTTGCGCTATCCTTTTACTATGAACAGCATAGGTCCACAGGAGAGCGCCGAGCAACATGTCCTCTCTCTGGAAAGCAGCAGCAAGGGTCTTCACACACGCGGCCTCCGAAGGAGGCTGCGTGGGGGATGCTGTTCAGGACGATTCGTCCTCTGCAGCAGGTTGATAGCGCTGCCCGCTAATACGGGCAGGTTACTGGGAGGACGAATCGCCCTGTTTAGGAATAGAAATTTTTGTAGATTGGGGCACAGTATAGGAGACTGTGCCCGACTTAGAGACTTTAAACCTTTTCGCATTTTGCGAAGACTCGACCGACCTGTGTTTGGTTTTACGAGCCCGTCTTAGACTTGTGTCTAAGCCGGGGACGGACAGGGAACCCGGGAGCGACACAAAACCGATGGGTGTGGTAGGAGGCGCCAATAGCGCGTGGGAGTGGGCGGTGGATTGGCTGGGTACGTTGTGTACCGACTGTGTAGGAGTTATGCAGGGTGAGGCGACAGACGGCGCGATAGAGAGCGCCGTCGCAGGCGAAGCTTGCGTGGGTGGGGGCGTTGTATAGGATTGCGCTATTTGCGCGTGGGAGTAGGTTTGGTAGGAGGGAATAGTGAGGGGCGCACAGAGTGCGTGGGCGGTAGGTGGCGCTGGAAGCGCGGTATGGGGCGCCGGCATTGTTTGCAATGCCGGTGGTGAGGACTCTCTGGAAAGGCTCGCTGCCGACTGATTTGAATCGGGTCGCGCGCAGTGTTTTATAGTAGGTACTTTAAAAAAAATTGTAGAAAAATAATAGAAGTACCTTAGTTGATTTTTTAAATTTTATCTTATAAGTAAGCCATTCTTTTATTGCAATATGTATAAATTATATTCAATTAAGTCAAATATCTTGGTGAAAATAATCATTTTGTCGACTATAATTTCTAAAAAAATTCACATTGTTCGGATTTTAATTTCGTAAGTTAGGAGTCCAAAATAAAAAAATCTTTTAACTAACTATTTTAATAAGGATTTTTGCAGTTAATTAAAAAAAATTGTGTGTTAGATCTGTCAGCAATTTCAGATATTTTTAGCTTCGAAATGGACACTAAAAGTGAAATCAAGTAATCATCGGCTCAGTTATCTTGATGGTATTCACAAATACTGTATTAATTGAAAAAAACTCTTAACTAACTACATAGACAACAAAATTTCCTAAAATTATTAGTAATTCATATGTTTGTAAGATAGGTGGTTGATGGACAATCTGGTTTGAAAAATCACATATTTGAGCCAAACAGCGCACGGACCGCGTACACGGGATTAAACTTTAAACAATATCTATAAATGGACCTCGGTTCAAAAGTACTTATTATCGTATGTGTTTTAATGCGTTGAAATATGTACAAATATTTCCTTGTATCAACCTATGTTAACTTCATATAAACAAATCATTTAAGGTGAATGCTACGGTCTGTTCCCAGCCAATGTCCCGCTAGATGGCGCTGAATTCTACATTTCTAGTTTATTTGAGTTTTTGCGTAATTGGAAAACCTAGGAATAGTCATGGCGGTTACTGAATATTATATTTAATTGAAATATGTCATATCATTGCCTTAAAATCCACCCAATTCGGTAAAATACCGCTTTTTAACATCTGTCATTGCATACAGGGTCGTTTATACACACAGACGTATACAAAAATGATAAAGATTTAACTCTAGATGGCGTGAATGTAAAACAAGTTTTTCATTTTTCTGTATAGGTAGACAAAACTTCAAAACGCCACCTGCTACGGTTTATAATTATTATGAACGATTAGCTTTCCGCCCGCATTTTCAAAAAAAAAAACCCGCATAGTTCCCGTTCCCGTGGGATTTCCGGGATAAAACCTATTCAATGTGTCCAAGTTACGTTCTATATGTGTGCTAAATTTCATTGTAATCGGTTCAGTAGTATTTGCGTGAAACACACACATACACATCCTCACAAACTTTCGCATTAGTAGGAAGTAGGATTGTTATAAAAATAAAAGTTATATTAATTGTTGGCGTAAACTATTTTATTGTAATTTTGGGAAATAAATAATGTCAAAATTGATTACCTACAATAAAACGCAGTTTTATTTTATTACATTACACTATTGTTTTTTTTATCAAAACATGTATTTGAAGTAGCATATATGATATAAATTATAATATTATGCTGATCCAAGCATTTTCACTCAAAACTAATATCACTAATGATTTGTAAAATTAAATTATTTCAATATACATTTCATAACCAACAAGTAAGAATAATTCGTATACAAGATACAATAACAAATCTAATACACTATTTATTATTTTATTATTTATTATGTGAAAATAACCAGGAAGGTGAAAAACATATTTACGAAAACAAAGTATCATATGGTTTTGCTATTAGCTATCAGGAGAAATTGTTTGTTCAAATAACGTCGGAGTTACAATTGTGGAAGAAGGAAGGTGGAATTCCTCCATCGATGAACAAGTCTACTCGACTGGCCGGCCGTTGAAGCCCTAATGAAAGATATCGAAAAGTTGTATATGTGTTATGAAGCGAAAAAATTTCGCTTGCGCGATTCAGAGCGAGTTGTCGCTACAGTAATTATATTTCATTTTTATCTTTTTATATTTGGTAGAACTGGCCGACGAATAAAAAAAATCGTATTAGAATAAATTTAAACAATAAATTACGGAACAAAAAAAGGATTGCAACTGAATTAGGTAATTAGGTATGTTTGTTTCTGGGCGCACCGTTTTCGACGACGCGACGCGTGGCGTAAACGGAGTAGAGTATAGGTACTTACTTTGCTAAAACAAACTAATAAAATTGTGTGTCTGTCTGAAAATTCGGAAAAGCATATTTTGCCAATGTTTGCAAGTTTGTGATTACTTTGATAGTTTACCGATTTATAATAATTGTAATTGTATATGTATATCATTTGCAATGTGGTGAAATTTCATAAAAATCACGGGCCAATTTTTTGTTTTGAATCCCACCGAAAATATAATTGCGTTATTAGAATAATTAATTACTATACCCACGATCAATTATTACAATATAGTCTCAAATGCATACTAGAGAAATATTGCAATTTGATTCAATTCAAATGCATAGCATACAAAAATAAATTCACAACACAAGAAATTCCGCGCGCAAATCATAGCGCGTGTCAATGATTTATCAAGAAATGTAATTGTATATCAAGCCGACGACGACGCCGAACAAAAGTACCTACAATACCATTGGACCTTCAGTGTGTACAATACAGTCTACAGACCTACGACGGACGACCAAACAACAATAATCAGTAATAAATTGTTTACAAAAAAAACATAGATTTCTAAGGTCATTAGTTTTATTTTATTTTATTGTTATTTTCTTTGAACGATTGGAAATGAAATTACTCAATTATTAGACATAGAACTTTGATTTATTAGAATTATGTATAAGATAACGAACGCGAATGCACGACATCTAGCGCGTCAATGTCTAAACATCGCCTTTCGTTTGCTTGGCAAAAGTCACGCACACTACTGTAGAAGTGTCAAATTTTGCCGGTATTTCACTGTTGTTTTTCTAAGTAAATAATGTAAGTTATTGATTAAAAAGGTCGAACGCGGACACATTTCATTGTAGAGAAGTGATAAAATGATTAGTTTTAAAGAAATAGTGTCTGTGTTAAGTGTTTAGACGTCATCAAAAATGTATGGAGGGACGGGCGGAACATTCACCTTAATTTCACAAAATCGAATGGCCTAAAATAGTCTATACACGACCTTAAATTAAATTAAATTCAGCCCTAATACTAGCAATTATAATTATTGCTATTATATCAGTAGAAATCCGTATCAATGTTGGATGTTTCATTGATCAAAAGTGGAAAGGAAACTGGGAACTCGAACTGAAATGAACCAATTAAGATACGTAGTTAACCTGGTGTTTATTTATTAGAAGCACTTTAAATGCCAATTTTAACAGTTTTAGCTCATTAATTATGTATTACTATGTAGGTTAGTTAGGTTTTCACATGAAACTTCCGCAATAAAGAGAAGTGGATGAAGATTAGCTTTCATTGGAATGCACCTTCTACATTGTAAATAGTGTGACACTATGCGGGCATTCCGTCTTAATGGAAAATTAGCGTTTTAATATGTACAATAACATAACTTCCTTTTCGTTATTTATTTTATTGAAATGTTTAAGATTTAAGTGATTGTTTTGATGTCAATGCAAAAAAAACTACTTAGCTGCACATACTATTACCTATATCTTACTCTCAGACGATTGATACGATCAAAAGATTGTATACCACGTATCTATTTATACCGGCTTATACCCGACACATCTGACTCCATCTTAATAGTTTTTTTCTAATAAATAACTAATTTAATATGTGATAACTTTGACTTATTTTATTTTGGAAAATGATTAACGATTATTTGCATCAAAACGTAAAATATAAACCAACGTTTAATAGTTACACCAACCTTATTTATTACAAAATATAATTTTATTATGGTTTAACATAATATTCTCCGATAGCATGTAATATAATATTTATTGATTGATAGAATATTCGCCGGCGATACCGGAATGTGTTCTGACAAAAATCGTGCCCGCATAGGCCTTGAGATATTGCTTTACGTCCATTTAAGTATGAACAATTAATTTACCAAACAATACGTAATAAATTTATGCTTTAATATTGCTCGATCATTCAGTTATCGAATTTCATGCAGGTCTTTCATTGGCATCCACGATTGTTTATTAAAATACAATGTTATTAACATCGTTTATGACGCATTATTATCTATACTAATATTATAAAGAGGAAAAGTTTGTATGTATGTATGTATGTATGGTTTTCACGCATAAACTACTGGACCGATTTCAAAAATTCTTTCACCATTAGAAAGCTGCATCTTTACTGAGCAACATAGGCTATATTGCATTTTCAAAAAAATTAGAGATCCTTACCAAAAATGCAATAATGTAACCCAAGGTGTAAAAAATTCCTCAATAAAACTTCTGTCATCGCGTGCGCTGCGGAATCTATTGAAGATAGAACAAAAAAATGTTCTACGGTATTATAGAATGGATCAATATCTACAAGAAAGTCCGCGATACCATATGTCCATCTTCAGTAGTTATGTTACTACAACAACTTTTTTACGTTTTCAAAGTAAATAGAAGTGCCGACAGTAATCAAACCATGTTATCCATACACATATATTAATCCTTATCCCATTAAATGATGTTTTATTATAGACTGTTTCAATACCAGCAAAATACTTTTTAAATGAAAAGAATTGGATATTCCATTCAAAAGATATAACGAATTTTTAAAAGTGTCAATCTACAGAAAATAGTAGGTATACTGTTCGAGCAGGCCGTAGTGCGGGGGTCACGGAGGAATTCTACCAATATGCGTCTTGACGGAACACAGTGGGGTTTTGGTCGGTAGGAATCCGACATAACCCACGGCCCCTCCCCCGGAGGCCGTGGGTATCTATGAAAGATTTCCCCACTAAAACAAAAAAAAAAAAAAAGGCCATAGTGCGGGACGGGGTAAAGGTGATTTTCATGTGATTAAAAATTAAACCGACCGTCCGACCTATAGTAGACTTTTCACTGTAACGATATCGCTATCTATGCGGGTGAAACCGCAGGGCATTGCTAGTATTAAAATAAATTGTAAAAGCACTTGTTTTTAGGATACTGACCAGACTAAGACAAAGTATTAATGTAAATTGCTTACAATCCTTACTATATACATAATCTAATCTAATAAAGACCGCGGATCCTAATTCAATACAAATATATTTAAAGTTTTGAGCTCATCTCTTCTGAGGTAAACCACAGACGAAAATTCTAGTGGAATACCCATATCCCTGGTGGATATATTAATAGCCTGATGATGAATAAATTAACACTCGATTAACCCACACTGCCGTGGGTTAATGGAGCCTCTCTGAAATTAGAGACTTCTCCGTTTACTAAATCAATATATTATTTCAGTTGATGGAACTCGAGTTAATAAAAAACAAACTTAATAAAAAAAAAAAACAATATAGGGATAAATTTGGCTCACTGTCTAATGTGATTGTCATAATATGGATATTATCCATTATTGTATTATCTATTCAGTTATGATTGGATAACGAATATATCGTGTTACCTAAAGCTCATTTTAAATAGAATTTTCTTATCATTCAATGAAGCAAAATATCCAATTTGAAAACGCCTAAAGTTATCACTATTTTGAATTTTGTTTTCATCAATATTGGTATCATATAATCAAAAATAATTTCGTAAGCTTAAGCAAATTTCAAAAACCAATATTTCTTAAAAGCGATGATTAAAATTTACAAGCCACTGCAACATAATAAGATATTATACATGAAAATTCATATTATTACGTAATATACAAGAGCATTTGAAGTCTGTTCAAGCGAAGAGAATAAACAAAGATTAGGATGATATTGTACATATTTACAGAAGCAAGGTATATTTAGAGCCTAGCTGACTGAAATTGCAATAAGGCGGTCCACAAACAAGTAATTCAGACGCTACGTTAGCGTAGGGTTGCCACATAATTACATTTTATAATATTTTTTACAACATATTTAATTTGCCTTTTCTGGTCCTTTCTACGAAAACAAAGCTTATCAAATTCACCAATAAACTATTAATTAAAAATAATAACAACGTTTAGGAAAGATATTAAATTAAGTTTGATTAAATGAAAACAGTAAACAGTCCAAACAAGGTTAATAATTAATGCCGGCTAATCGGTCTAGATACTAGAGGGAATTAAATAGATAATTCGAAACCTACATACTAAACTTGATTAGGAATACCACGTTAATAGGATTAACATGGAAACAGTATTAAATACATGAAATCTATATAATCATGAACTCATTTGTTAATTACAATCTCCTAATAACCTATAGCATAGGCTATAACTAGTATACTGTATAGTATTATATTATCTGTGCTATAACTAAGTTGAGCTACAACTAATGCATCATTAGTTTGTAATGTTCAGTTCACATAACAAGCGAGTTGTTTTTCATAGTGGCAACCCTAAAATCATGAGATTTCGCGTAATATTCTTTAACAACAGCAACATTCGGTAACAACATTATCATTACGGAAGGATTTCACTAACCATATTACTGCGACGTGTAATGGCACTGCTATTAACTTCTCTTTGTTGTAAGTACACGTTTGTTGCATTAAACTTCTTTTGTTGGGAACTTCGGTCAAAATGCACTCGAAGTTTTTAACTGGTAGAGCCAAGTTTTATTTAAATTCGGAATGCTTTAAAATGTATTAGGTACTAAATAAAGTTAGGAAAACTGAAAAACACAAAACTAGGAATTTATGTTTTTCAGTTTTCTAGTATCTAATAATAATTTTTGTCATTATACCACACCCCGGACACTCCATACAAAATTATCGTTTTGACAGTCACACTGTAGAGACTGCAAATGTGTGTGACTAGCGTAAAAAAAAATTCGCGTTTTTCTGATGAAATACATCCGTAAACAGCACAATATCTAACCATTTTCTACGAAAAACGATAATCACAAATCCAAAATAATAAAATTACTTTAAATTTTAAAAAAATTAAGTCAATTTGATTAATGTTGTCAATCTTCGTTGCGTATCGTCCTTGCAGAAAAATGCGGACCATTTTAAGCCTGATCGTGCGGGGTGAGGTAAGTGTTTAATTTAAGCGTAATTGTAAGCGTTTAGCTACTATTATGTATTCTGTGATTATACATTAAATTTTTGAAGTAGTGTCGAAATAAATTACCACTTGACGGATTAAAAATATATTGCTAGTTTATCTTTCATCTAGCTATTATTTATGTAAATAAGTAATTCAAAAGCTACATGTACCTGCATAACTATGAATTAAAATACAATTTCAGTTTTAGGTAGTCTTCCACTTTATACATCATTCCATTTTACCAATTAATTTATATATTATCTGCGCTTGTTATTTATTATATATCTATTATTTAGCATTTAGAAATGTTAGTGCTTGCAGCATGTCAACAAGAATGCATCGTGTCTATGCTAATGCAAGCGCAATATTAACCGCTTATCTTGTTGCAATTATCTTATCACAGATAATATCTCGAGAATTGCTTTGTAAGATAAACTTACATGTTCTAATTTCAATAAAACGGTCGTGTTAGTAGAAAATGCAAATATAATCTTTAAACTTTTAAAGTATTGAGTTTGCATTTGTTACTAACAAACAACAGAACGTCTACAAACAAAGAGGGATAATATTAAATTTCCAAAATGTCTTAATTTTTTGACAAGACAAAATGCGGGCGAAACACTAAATAAAGCCCTCAGCGGCGACTGACAAAAGTATTATATCAAATATTCCTTTATGTATATTTACGACGTAATCTGAAACGTGTCCTCGGAGCGTCGCATGTCAATGTACTCATATAAAGTGCAAATGCAATTTTTTCGTGAACCAGACCGGTCGGTACGCACTCAACACTGCGTGTCAGCAGACGAGACATATATAAACGTTTAGGACGGTTACTAACGATACCAATCAATATGTAAAAGGTTTTATTGGCCACTAAGAAAATACACTTTTTGTAAAAAAAGAAATGAGAAGATGACAGTAATGTGCTAGTGTAAACTCAATATTAAAAATCGGAAATTTAAAGTCGATTCAATAAAGAAAATTGTATATGTTATTTTCCTGGTATAAAAACAAGTTTACATATCCGTTAAATTGAAATAAATGAACGTTTACTTTTAATTTTAAGCTAATTAAATGAAACTAACTGGAAGTGAAAAATGCAATAACGAAGCAACAAACAAATTATGTGAGCTCCTCCGAACCGTATATTTGAACTGAGTTTAAATTTTACTTTTTATTTTTTGGACGATGCATCGATAGCCTTGTACGTAATTTGAAATGAAGGTGTAATAAGAAACCATTACGTAGCGAAATGCGAGTAAAAAGAATTTCGTAATTAAGCTGTTTTTATTGCCTCCTAATTTATATATTACATTTGAGCGTGCGCTGTTATTTTGATGAACCAAATGCGTAAATAATTATAAGCTGCCTTTGATTATGACATGTGCGGTGTTTTGTTTTAAGGCACCTACATCTATATCATCTGCTCACATAATGGGTATTTTATTCATCAATTCGAAGCCTTTACTAACCTTAAAGTCCTCACAAAGCCGTGCAAAATTAAATTCCTTTCCACACTTTTCGCTGTTTACTAAAATTGTACATAAAGGGCTTTGGAATTAATTACAGGGAATATCCAGGATTCAATTTCGTATAATCTTATAATTCCTTTATTAATGTGGATAAATCTTTATACGTTGCTGTAACAATGCAAGGTTTATAAGGAAAAAACATGCGATTAAATTATAAGAAATTTACATAACACGACTTGTTAAAAAATACGATTATCATCAGTAAACATATGTAGACATGACCCATTGCGTGTTTCATGGATTAATATTATACGCATTTCTCTTCAAAAGTTATTCTTGAATTTCTGTGAAAATCAGACAATGAGACAACAATAAATTGCGTTCCAAATCAATTACGAGAACGAACGAAGGTTTATAATTAGAATTCGATGAAATTATACAGTTTCAAATAAATTCAATTTTAGTTGGGCTTTGTCGAGTTGCAAAATTGCACAACAAAAAGCTTTCAACTGGTTTTCCTTATAAAAGATAACATAACAAAGCAAACAATACGATCAAATACATTTGTATAGCCGGTAATGTGATGATGAAGCCGGATTAGAAAGAGAGCAGTGATGTGGCAGGTTATCGACGGTCGATAAGCCTAATGTAATGGATGAGTCGATGAGAAATGTTTCCTAAGTGAATTGATGTAATAACTGGCTTTGATGCGATGCTAGATAAAAATAACGCGGAAAATACCTGGGATATTGGCTTGTTACGAAATCTAGGGTTGTGAGCCCATATATCATTATTCGATTATTCGCCTTGCTTTATAGTGATATTATGGACAATAATTATTGTAAGTGCCATTTTTCCTACTGAATGGAAAAGTTGCTTCACAGTTCACACATGTCTTTATAATAGATATTTAATCTTATATATAAAATTCTCGTGTCACAATGTTAGTCTGCATACTCCTCCGAAACGGGTGGACCGATTCTCATGAAATTTTCTGTGCATATCGGGTAAGTCTGAGAATCGGCCAACATCTATTTTTCATATGTACCACGGGCGAAGCCGGGGCGGACCGCTAGTATCTATATATGAAAATTAATTCTTATTCCCTTGGCCATGACATCACGCCTGAACAGCTGGAATATTTTTGATAATTCCTTTTTTAATGTGTTCGTTATTGTAAGGAGACGGGTCTTATGAAAGAAAAACAAAAGAGAAATCTTAACGGCTATTTAAACTTCACGGGTTGGACAATCCGCACGAAGACAGGACGTTTTAATCATTCTATCTGTGTTCACTTGTTACAAAAGAAATCTATAGTTTCATTCGATAAAACTATATAATTCTTCATATTTTCTTATCATTTTTCGATATATTTTGTTTCTTCTGAAACTTTTTTTATTTTGGAAATAACCTGCCAAGAAATTACACAACAATAAAATTATTAATACGTTCGTATATTTTATTGCATTCTCAGTGACATCGTAGCGGTATCCCGCCCACAGTACAAAATAATGTAAACAAATTTCAACACATTCAAATAATTTATATTGTTGTTGAAATTTATAGCTTGTGATCATGATAGTTATTATAACATTAATATTAAAGTTGCATCAAATGCTTAGTACGAATTAACCTTTTACCTCTGTCTTATTCATAATCTTGACGATTTTAGTCTCGTACAGTTTGTGCAGATCTTACCTGTAAAAGAAAAATATCATTAGCATTCGATTTTCAATATAGTTCATTTTTAAATACATCGTCACTCAAAGCTCTATCATTTATATTGTAGCACTTTTGTACACATAAACAACTTATTTCAGTCAATTACGTTCAAATTACGTTATAACTTACAAGAAAGGAAAGCTTTTCTATCAATACTAATATTGTTGTATGCGCCTAAGAAAATCATTGCCAATTCTTTTAATTCCCACTTATATTGCCTCTGCTTTTCATTCTTTTAATTTCCAGTATGCTTTAACTCAGAAAACCATTAACTATATTGAACTACAAATCTTAAACATAACAGCATTGCGTGGTATAAATCGTGCTCAGTAGCAGGGGGCAGACAGTATGGCGATGGCTAATTCCAACCCACGCACGCATTCGCACCCTAGTGGCTCGTACATGCATTATTTCAAGAGTATTACACATGTGAAACACGAAACTTCGCACTTTATAAACAACCACTGCTGACGGCTCTGCAGTTGACTCATGTTGAATTTTTATTCGCTAAGTCGAACGGCTTTAGTCGAACGTGTTACGTGGTAAACAAATGGCACATAAATGAACAGAATTTATACATTTTAATAAAATAGAAACTTTGAAAGGTATATCAATCCTCCATAGTTAAATAAGACCTTGATAGAGATCTTGAATAATATTATTTTTTTATAAAAAAGCAGGTACTTCGTAGGACGTAGATTAGGCATTATGTCCAGATGCCCAAAAATATGCAAAACATTACATTTCATCTCGTTTAAATTAAGTTTCAAACTACAGACTGTTTTAATAACAACTTTTTTATTATTTTAATAACACCTTCATATAAAATTACATTATATAAAAGCTTTAATAATAAATATGAATTATTTATAGGTGGTTTATCAGCGTACCGCATCACTCACCGGCGTATTGCACATTACACGTACATTCGTTAATCATATTAATCAGATTCCACAAAACTCAACATATGCGTCCGAGTACATATATTATCAATGCAATATAAATCTAACAATGCACGTTTTCCTCATTCTGTACAGATTAAACTTAAATATGAGCATTATGTTAACGTATTGGTAAAATATTGTGAATTCAAAGCCGCGAGATCTCTGCTGATTTATGCACCTGCAACATTCTTGATATTTACGATAGATAGGAATATTTATTGCTAAATAACGAAGGATCTCTTTGTTGTACCTTTTATAGTTATTTGTGACTATACCGATAAGTATTTTATTTGGTGTTAGTACTTCTAGAAAACATTACTTTCTTATCAATGATTTTTTTTAATTGAATTTTATTGTGGTTCATCATCTCATATTAACTTTCGATTAAATTGAATGTAACATTATGTATGTGAACATTTTAATACTAAATTGTACATCATAAACGTCCGAGAATACAAAAAATAAAAGAAAACATGCTTTTGTTGTCTTGAACTGCAGTCTGCATAGCTTTGCCTCCCGATTTGACGATAAAAATTATAAACTAAATTGATGTACACAATCCACACTTGTAACTAAGAGAAATACCATCGCATAACACTCAGTAACAAAGCCAACATCAAAGAATGTTGAAACATATCTCCGAAGTATAACAATACAAATTCCTCGGACGTCTCGTGTCGGGAACGCGAACGGAGATTCGTTACTTCTTTTTACATATTTCGTAAAGAACTGCGTATCGCGCACTCACTTGACAGGCGGCTTTTTTTGATGATCGATCTTCAGACAAAAAGTCTACAAAGCGACACAAAGGCACGCGGATTAGCGAAGGAGCATCGACCACGAAGGAGCAACGAGAGATCGGGCGTCAGGCCAAGGAACGGGTTGCGTGAGAATACGAGCTAATGTATGCGTTGGAGACAATGCCGTGCCTGCTGTAACGCCTCGTATATCTCAAACACATTTGCATACATGTCACTTATATTATTATAGAACAACTTGTAAATAGATTATTATGTGTTGATTGTTTTGAATTAGCTGGGTGTTCGGTTATAATTGTCAAACATCAGTAATTTATGTTGAGTTTTATTATTTGATATGGATCGAAAAACGATGAGAAACCTGATAGTTTGCTTACAACGTGCCTATCAGTTCAATCACACCTAATATTTATGATGACGTTAAATTAAACGTCTAATCTAATTAATTATCCAGTTTCAAACTTCTTCAAGTTATTGTAAAAAAAATTACATTGTTACTTCGATTACGCAATCATGTGGTAGGAGGTATAGCAAAAAATCCTGAGAATGTAATCTATTATTATTTACAGTGTTTAATAAATATTAGGCTGTGGTAAAATATGATTTCTCTGTGGGTAAATAATATTTCTTTATGCCTTTATTTGTTAGATATTAGTTATAACTATGTCCTAAGAAAAATATATGGAATCAACGTTTGACGACAAAAATGTTTGAAATTTTACAATAATGAAGTCGCAGACTCATTAATTACTGTGGGGTTAGATAAAATTTCATCGCGATAATAATTATTATTATACATCATTATTACCATCTGGCCCAGTAATGGAACTAAGTATAGCTGACTGTGCACGTGCAAGCACCTCGCTTCGTTAAAGCTGCGGATTTAAAATAAAACTTTTGCAGAACAATAAAAGTTGCGGTTGCACCGAAACGTCACGAATGCAATCCATGACACGCTGAAACCGTTCTTTATTCCTTTAGTTAGTGGTTAATTTCGCGTGCATAGCCATTTGCACTTCTTTCTTGGCCGATCTTCAGCTGCAGCGTTTTATTTCAATTGTCTCTGCGGGTGGATTGCCCTATTTGGAGTGCGCAAATAATTCTCGCTCGATAGAATCTGGAGTAGCGCTCATTACCAAACACTATGCCAGGTGAATGTGAATGCCGTGCACCGCTATTGAAACACCCACTTGATGACCCTTCATTTGGAGGCACGTGTTCCGAGATTAATTGTTTTTATTACCATTATAATAAAATGCTGAACAATAGACTTTTATATACAATGAAACTTCAACGAACTCATTCAGAAGTGACTGCACAGTGTCGATATTATTAAAAGAATAATAAAACATGGGAGAACAAGACACAGCGTCCCGACAATTTGAATAATTTAAATTACAGTCATCATGTGACGTCATAACGTGCCCTTATTACTGGTAAATGAGTATCAAGTGATAAGCTCAGCTTAATAAATGGTAATAAGATTAGAGCCCGCCTGTCTGATTGGGTGAACTTGTTATTACGGATCAAGTTTCTTGACGGTCAACGCAATTTTCCGCTCTGGTACCTTATGAGTTATGAGTAGGGCTGCTGATGTTATTTGGTTATTTCAACTGTGGATTCTAAACTGGAACTATACAAAACTTTGATAACATTAAATAAACTCAACTTCTTTTAATAAGAATTTTAAATAAACGCAATTAAAAGATCTTAAAAGAATTAATTAACTTATTGTTGATGATGATCTAAAAATAACATACTGTAATTAAATACGAGACTCTAAAAAAGATTTTTGAGCACTTTAGTGTCAAGCAAAAAATGTAGACGTTAAAAAATGAGGGCAACACTGTTTGATTAATTGGACCGTCTGTGTCGAGGATTATGGTGGGAAAGAGAGACCGAGAAAATATATGTTAGTTACACCGAGTAATTTATATTGGAACTTGTGTTATAAAGCAAATATACGATATATAAATAATGCCCGTTTTCAGAAAGAAAAAGCAAGGGAATTTAAGGTACAAATATTGGGGTATTTCAATTTTTCGGTGGTTTAAACTTTAATTTATTATTCATAAAAGCCTTCATCAAAAGATACTTTATTCGCGTGAACATCGCGTGATATGGATGAACACATTCCACTAGGTACCTTATTTTACACACTAAGAAGTTTATTTTTGAAAAAAGTTCCCCAAATTTGGTCTAGAAAAACCTTCATGCCCAATTAAATCAAATCTGGAGATGGGTAAATAAACTTTTTTAGAAAAAAACAGCAGAAGCAACCCTAACCGTCTATTGAGCCAGAGCCAGACGTCCTGACGACGCACGTTACTGTAATAAGAACCGTTTCGTTTTAACTTGCTATTACTTTAATTGATTCTTTTTTGTCCATTAACAAATACAGTTTGCTCTCGTTAAGGGCCCTTCGAAAGATCCTTATTCAATTAATCGGAGCTATTGGCAAAATAAAGAACTGTGATTGATTCGCTTGAATTATTTATTTTATTATTTTTATTGTATTTATGTGGATTTTACGGAGCTTTGCAAACGGAATTCATATGTTCTGTTTAACTTCACATTATCATTGTAAATTAAATAAATAAAATGTCCTTACTTTTTAAGGAAAGTATTTTATTTTATTATTCCACAAAGGGGCGAACCAAAGGCCATCCCATTCTACTGCTCATTTGTTTAGGCCTATACTTGGTCAGAACAAATATTTTTAAACAAAATAACATATTATGATTACTATTAATAACATATCTTTAATCAACAAAAAGGCATACGGGTATGCAATGCAAAGCCTACATGATTGAAATATTATACTTTTATAAAATAAGCATGCACATAGTTCCAATAAATATATTATTGGCGTAGTAATTAACAGAAAGCTGGCGGTAATTAAAAACAAACAGGCCGGACGGTAATCGGCGGCGAATTTATTTTAACGATCTAATTTGTTATGTTAATGTGCTGATATCAGCCACTAGGGATTTCATTACTCTATTATATTTTTATTCATGTGTGTACAAATATAAAATATTATGAAGCTCGCTGAAATGATGAAGCATGTTTGAAAAAAAATGTTATAAAAATAATAATAAAACTAACGTTCAGGAAATTTCGTAAATATTTAAGTTACTTCATGGTAGGTACAAGAGTAATAAAACACGATAAGCAATTACAGAACTAGGTTTAAAGAATCATTTAGACAAAGCTAAATAAATAATGAAACAGCCGTCCGGGCACAGCTATTCCAAAGGTAAGTTGTTTTTATTCCAGAAGTGATTGGTCATTAAGTATGTGATCAGCTAGGCGCTTTTTAAATACATACATTGATTTAGCTGTTTTTATATCACTGGTGAGTTTATTATAAAATTGGGCACCTTCAAATGTAATGCATTTTTGTCCATAGCCAGTCCTGATCGTCGGTATGTATAGATCCCTTGTGTTGCGTCTAGAATATGTTGGTTTATTTTTTGTGAAAGTTAGTGCTGTATAAGAACTATCATTGTTATACTTAATATTTCATTATTATTTATAGTTTATAGTTTAATCATCATTATAAAATCAAACATCACATCGACTTACTATTTCAGTGCAAATCATCCAACTCAATGCAGATTCTTAGCGAGACACCGTTAACGAAGCGTCTACTCAACTCAAGCAAAACCTTTCATGTCTAACAATATCAGATTGTTTATATCATGCACGCAAATATATGCCGTACTGCCTTCAAATTATGAACAGATTGGAATGCAAGGAATATGATATTTTGCGACATTGGATTCACGAATAGGGCCCGAACTAATCAGACGCTAGCTGTGAGTGAATGCTTTTTCTAGAAAAAGCCATAAAGTACTAATATGTAGTATCCTTTTACGTACACATTGGTGTTAATATGCAGTCTGCACCGAATGAAGACTGAAAGGCTCCGTCTTTAACTAAAGAATATTACCAGAAGCATAATTAGGATGAGAGTTAACCCAATATAATATGATAATATTATAACTGTACCTTTAGTAATTTTTTATAATAATACTTATGTATTAATAATTCGTAGTTCTCAAAAATTAATAAGCATATTTTCATTAAATGTTTTTATTGTGATTAATAGCATTTATATGAAAATAATATTTGAAAATGCAGCATACAATACTTAATACGCTCATATAACGAAATAATTATCTATGAAATATAAGCGGAACTCTAATAGGAAATAAAAAGCTAAGCTGAAACTTATTGCCTTCAATTTTATGTCGCGAAGACAACAGCTGTTCTCTATCGATTCGTCATTAAGGTGACCTCAGCCGGAGATGTCGCAGAGACATTAATATCGGATTATGAAGGAAATAATGATATTATATTAATAATATTAATCGCCTGTACAAATATATTAATGTCGTCTGTATTATATGGGCGTAGCTGGTGTAATAACGAAAAAATTACTATTTTTTTAACACGAGGTATAAAGTACTTGATAATTATAGTATAAATAAATCAATACTTTGCGTTAAAAATGGTTTCAAAATAATTATATTTTGAAACAATTTTTAACCATATAGGTAATTATTTACGTACTTATAAATTTTACTATCGCAAAATACCTATACATATATATGAACATGCCTTTATTTTCACACAAAAGAATGCTATCTGGGATAAAGCGTGCCTGCTATAACTTAAGAGTACTGCTTAAGTGCTTAAGTGAAGAGACAATACTTTTTCTGCCAAAACGAGCTAGTAGAGGGTTTTACCCGCCGGCGTTTCCAAACATAATTTTCGCACGAGAGCCTTGTTATTTTGTCAGTCTTTGAATGTTTGAAACTTTCGATATTCATTGTATGTTCAAATTCAAAATGTAGTACGTTCGAAACAATCCCCACAACAGCATTGGACAAAGTAAATCACTTCAGTGTAGTCTCATGCCCGCATAATATATCCGTACACAAGCTTAGCGGTGAGAATATATCTAGAGGTGCCACTAACCGTAAAGGCTTATTAAATGTTTACGAGCGCCGTAATACTGTCGACGTTTTACCGCTAATGCTATGAAGAAATGATCGTCCTATAAGCTACATTAATTTACATTACGTATGAAGTTTTACGCTGTTCAATAAAACTCTTTTTAAGTACGCTATAAAAGCGAAATTCATTGTTACGAAACTTTTTTTTACGGATTAGTGCGTCTACCGAGCGAGGACGACATTTTTTGATGTTACCACCCGCCGAAATGTTCTTTATGCTGTCGGTTATGAATCTTTATGTGCCTATATAACTAAGACCTACTACTGTATCACTACATACTATAAAACAAAGTCGCTTTCTCTGTCCCTATGTCCCTATGTCCCCATATCCCTTTGTATGCTTAAATCTTTGAAACTACACAACGGATTTTGATGCGGTTTTTTTAATAGATAGAGTGATTCAAGAGGAAGGTTTATATGTATAATAACATCCATTAAATAGTGGAGAAGTACTGTTATTTTTGAGGTTTCTAATGTGATGTCGTAAATAATTACATTTTACCGCTTACATTGCAAACGCAGGCTGAACCCTACGAGTTTTATCAAAATAATGTACTAAGTATTATACACATTGAAAAGGTCTATAGAAAAGTCCGCGATGGTATATGTCTTATGGATAACCCACAATAACTTTTTTCTGTCATTTACTTTTTACGACAAATAATGGCTAATTTTCGAAGCGATTTTAACCAATACAGCATTAATCCTTAACCAATTAAATACTTTGAATACATTGTTCATTTTCGAAGATATTACAGATTTAAAAATTGCGGGACGTAGCGTTTGCGGCGGTACCGGCCGGCCGCCATTGCACCCGTGCGAAGCCGGGGCGGGTCGCTAGTAAGAAGATAAAATAAACAAATGAATAATACAAAAGCAGAAGATGAAACGATATTTTGTTTAATTGATTGTTTATAATGACAAAGGCGATTCTGAAAGCAATGCAAAAAATTCAATTATGGAACTTGATTTCTCATCAAATTGTAAATCAAAGTACGCTCACGATGACATTCCAGCGCTACAATGCTAGCTTATTTTCTATACAAATGCTAATGAGGATGAAATTGCAGCGCTGTAGCGGTTCAAGTCGACATCACAAATGATGTCTAATCATACGGAGTTATACACGACCACGTACTAGTTAATAGTTCAACTGTATTCGTGATTATGGTTACGATGTATTATTGAGTCAATTTTATGCGGTAAGGAATTTCAGCCTAAATAACGGTAATGTTAAAACTTTGTCTCTTACAAAAATATGGTAATGACAAGCGACAGCCGCCTACTAACTCGCTACTGAATGATGTTTTAAGAAAATTAGGATATAACACTGAAAGTGCCATAAAAATGTTTTCCTTCTGTAATTCATAAATTCAATGTCTTCGTTTTAAAATAAATAAGAATATCCCATATTTTTCCATAAATGCAAACCTGTTTGCAATAAAATAAATAACAAACAATCCACGTGCATAAAGGCAAAACACATACGTATAAGCTATAAGCTGGCAATATTTCACATGACGGCAAACCTTCTACGATTGTAGGACAATATGGTTCGCATGTAATGCACTAAGATAAGTTTCCTTGGCACAGTGGAGCCGAGTCGATTCAATGCTGTACGTACGCCGCATATCAATCAAATGCACAGATGGTTGCATAGATTTATTGTGCCTCCTCATATGCATTTAGATTGAAACATGATATTTTAGAGCACGCTCTTTGTATCAAATATGTAGACCTGCACGGAACTTTTAGCATCAAATATTAAAAGCTATTCTCTTCTTCAATTTATAGCAAAATTGGGAAGTAAAAGGAATAATAATTTTGGCCTTTATACCTACAAAGTATTGGTAGTGTTAGAGAAACTGTGTATTTCAATAATATCATTTTTAAATTGAATTAAATCAGCTCTATCTTCAGAAGATAAACAAAACATAATATGTAGGTATATAAAAAAATTTGCAACTATAAACTAAATCAAAAACGACACTAAAAAATAATTAAATTGCAAAATACCGGCAGCAATGAGAATTTGTAATTTATGACACTATTCGATTTAAATGATAATAAACGATAGCGCTAAATTGCCACTAAATTGATTTGCTCCAAATTGGAATTAAATTTTAGTTTACGATGTAACAAAATTATTAATTCCACATCTATACGTATTATAATCATAAATGTGAGCTTGTTAGACTTGATTTCTACATCATAATACGTATTTCCCTTCTTTAGAGGTTTTGAATTTTAGAAAACCCTGTATGAATCCTTGTTTCACTGAACCTAACCAAGTTTCCATTTTATACGTGACAGATTTAGGCAGATAATCTCGATTTTTCAATGGGATGGCACTAGTTTGTCACGCAGCGCCGCGGCCGCACAGGCATGAACCTCAAAATGTATGAAAAAAATGGGATTTTCCGATTTTTAGTATCGAGAGCCTTTGAAATTTCCATCAGCGTCTACAGGTTATTTTCCAAATAAGACCTCATTCACGAAAATGTATAATGAAACAAAGTAATTTATTTCCTTAATGTATAGATAGTAGGTAGGTAGGTATGTATCAAACTTAAAACTTAAGTTCCCATTGCTCCGGAATTAAATTTGATTTCTTTTTATCATTTATTTTCCATCAGTAAATCAAATTACTAATCACAAGGATTACGAATGACAAGGATTATATTCATTAGCATACACCTTCCCTTTCCAGTAATCTTATAAAGTAAAAAAAACTTTTAAATTCCAGGCACGTATCCGAATTGCGTTCTAATGTTCGTTCTTGTTTAATTGTCTCATAGGATTAGCATATATTTGTCATTGTCTGGGTTACATATGCTCTTAACAATATTAATTAGTTATTACGTTATATAAATATATATGTATAACCTATAACGTAATATATATTACGGTATATTTTCACATTGCTTTAAGACCATATTATGTCGTTGAAATTATAGACATTAATAAGGATGAACGATTACAAAATGAAAACAAATTAAATTAATTGCAAATAATAACGGCACAGCGTGCAATCAATTTGCGTTTTTTTTCCTTAAAGACATAAATAATTAATGAATACCTATAGCCACATATAAAATATTCTCCGCCTATTATTCAATTTATTATCCCCTCAAAATATTGCATATGAAGTTGAAAGGTTTAATATCGCTTAAAATCTATTTCAGTTAACATTGAATAGCCAATATTTAAACGCATTAGCGTGACCATTGAAATGTAATTTAAATTGAAGAAAGCAATAACAGATAACACACAATTTACACATTATCTCCTAAAAGCTTGCACACCGTTCGCATAAATCATAGCCAAATCATGCGCTAATACAATGCAATATATCAAGCGCATTCAGATAAATATAATTGTTCATTATAAGCGGGAATCGCGTTACGTAATATCGCTGTTTGTTTATTTTATAACTGTATAATGTGTACGTAGTATTCGTTTGTTATTTCAAAAACTAACTTTATGATATCCTCTGCGAAATACTTCATTTTCACCCAAGAAGGTGGATAGACATAAATTATTAAAGCCCAGCGAACATAGCGAATACATAAGGTACAGTATTCCCAAACTGATAATGCGCATAGAAAAATTCGTCATTGTTCGGCAACTGTCATATTCCCCGAGCCTCCGAAGACGATATGTATATAGAGTGGTTAAATGTATTTTCTTCATGCATATAGTTTATTAGAATTCTGAGTTTTATTGTGATTTTATAGTAAAAGAGATAAGTAACGAAATTTGATTCGATAATTATTCAATGTAAGTTAATAGAGAGGATAAGCCACACGATTGCGAATATATATTTGTTGTATTGATTTACTTGGAAAATTCTATGCTTAGAACTATTAAAGTGTCTTACTGAAGCTGGCGTGATGATGGATGTATGGAAGGTTAAAATAAGACAAAGTTTATATTTAAAAAAAATATTTTCAAACACTGGTTTACATTTAAATTGTAGAAATCTAATCATTAAAATCTCAGTCCAAATGATTTAGAGAATCAGGGATTATCTCTATTTCTGATATCGTAGAATCATCAGAACTTTCATTATGCTCTTATTAACTTTCACTTTCCCCACTGCTATCTGCTACCTGTGTAAAAAATCATTTTATCGGAAAATTCAACTTTGAAACAAAACTAAGAAGGGTATGTAACAGCAGCTCTATATAATTCCATACCGAGATAATACGTGCGGTCACCACCAATATATAAAGACAACTGACGGATTTTTGAATTTTTTGACTGACAGGCTACCATCACCTACCGCCCGAATTGTTTTCGATTGTGTATGACTCTGAATTGACTCCTATTTCTTTCGAACAAGGTGCAAGATGCAAGTGCATTGTTTAGGGCACTTACGATTCAATGATTCGGGGTGATTCGGGTGTTTCTGGAAATACGATAATTGGCGAAGATCTGCATGCGCATTATTAATTTTGGAGTACTGTACAGTCACGAGCAATAATATATGCCTAGGGGGCGATGTGCAAAAATATCTATCACTAGAACAAATTCAATAATATCTGTCGGCCCGTATACAGCAAAAATATCTGACATTAGTAGGCAACATAATAAAGTGGCATCAAAATTATGTGACGAAAATGTACAGCAAATAATTGTGATAACCTCTCACAGCATAAATATGTGACGTCACCTAGGAGGCAATAATATCTGACACAATTATATTTTCAGTTTAATTTAAAATTAATACAAAACAAATAAATATTATTTTACGTTATTTTTTGTATGCATACTACATTTATGTCTAGATATATCATATTATATCACGATCAAATTGAAATATTCACTAAGTGGGTAGATATTTTTTATCCGCGGCTAACATGTCACATTTAGAATTTCTTTTATTGTGTTTGACGTTAGCGGCGTTTGACATAATAAATATATACCTATGTCGCAGTCATCTGGTTGAATGTGATATTTGATTGAATGACTAGCGCGTTCATTGAATGGCAATATTTAATGACTAAAGGACAACTCGTCAATTTCTAAACGTCATTTAGCACAGTAGTCGTTGGTCTGGATATGGTGCTGTGGTTGAGTTCGTTATAATTTTTAACTACACAGAAATAGGCGCCAGCGCTGCTCGCAACCGTCTTCTTGTGGATAGTGTAAATTCTCCGCAACTTTTGTTATTCAATGAACGCACTAGTCATTCAACAATATGCCGAGCCTTATATCCGTTAAGGGCTATGTTATAATCCGCTAACTAGTTGGACGTTGAGTGACGGTTGTAAAATCAACGTTCGGCCTAGTCATTCAATTGAATGTCGTCATTCAATGATCGCGTTAGACATATACCGGCGCTCTATGTTATAATATATCAAACTTGTCATGGACGCCAGATATTATTGCCACCTAGTTGATGTCACATATTTATGCTCTTTGTGAGGAATCAATGCAAAATACAGAAATATGAAATTGTGTCAGATATTATTGCCTCCTAGTTGATGTCAGATATTATTGCCACCTAGTTGATGTCAAATATTTATGCTTTTTGTGAGGAATCAATGCAAAATCCAGAAATATGAAATTGTGTCAGATATTATTGCCTCCTAGTTGATGTCACATATTTATGCTCTTTGTGAGGAATCAATGCAAAATACAGAAATATGAAATTGTGTCAGATGTTATTGCCTCCTAGTTGATGTCAGATATTATTGCTTCCTAGTTGATGTCAAATATTTATGCTTTTTGTGAGGAATCAATGCAAAATACAGAAATATGAAATTGTGTCAGATATTATTGCCTACTAGTTGATGTCAGATATTATTGCTTCCTAGTTGATGTCAAATATTTATGATTTTTGTGAGGAACCAATGCAAAATACAGAAATATGAAATTATGTCAGATATTATTGCCACCTAGTTGATGTCACATATTTATGCTCTTTGTGAGGAATCAATGCAAAATACAGAAATATGAAATTGTGTCAGATATTATTGCCTCCTAGTTGATGTCAGATATTATTGCTTCCTAGTTGATGTCAAATATTGATGCTTTTTGTGAGGAATCAATGCAAAATACTTAAATATGAAATTTTGTCAGATATTACTCCTGCCTCCTAGTTGATGTCATATATTATTGCTTCCTACTTGATGTCACATATTTATGATTTTTGTGAGGAATCAATGCAAAATGCAAAAATATAAAATTGTGTCAGATATTATTGCCACCTAGATGATGTCACACATTTATGCTTTTTGTGAGGAATCGATGAAAAATGCAGAAATATAAAATTGTGTCAGATAATATTGATATTATTGCCACCTAGTTGATATCACATATTTATGCTTTATATGAGGAATCACATCGAAATATAGATATATAAAATTGTGTCAGATATTATTGCCTCCTAGGTGACGTCACATATTTATGCTGTGAGAGGTTATCACAATTATTTGCTGTACATTTTCGTCACATAATTTTGATGCCACTTTATTATGCTGCCTACTAATGTCAGATATTTTTGCTGTATACGGGCAGACAGATATTATTGAACTAGTTCTTGTGACAGATATTTTTGCTAATCTGCAAATAGTAATATATTTATGCTTCTGACTGTACATTTAAATACATATTCTTGACGTATTACATACATGAATAAAACAAAATCCTACGCACGTTGAAAGCTCTTTTGCTCTTAGCGTATTGAATGTCAGAGAAAGTCAATCGTCTAAAGCTATTTTGTGAGCTTATTTGTTGAAAACGACAGGATCGGTAAGGGCACGTATTGAAAAGGTCTTACATCAGTGAATTTTCTGAAAACAACACTCAACAATCAATTCGGCTCTCGTTAGTACGTGTACTTGTCACGAACAAAATGTGTCAAGAGCCCGTCTCTAAGTTTTAACGACGTTACCGCTTGGAAACACCTACGCTTTTCATTGCTTACATTTGAAAGAAAAGTTCCTCCATCATTGGATATATAGTTATATTGTGCGAAAAGTAATTGAAAGTATAGAAACCAAGAATTAGTGATTCGGTCGATAAAATTTTCTTAATAAGTAATTCATATCTCTACAACATCATACCTCTTTTAATGCTTTGTTTAATATTTAAAGACTGAAAAGTGATTATGAAATACCTCATTTTTATATTAAATAGTCATAAGCGAGATTTGAAGGTAAAGGAAACGGCAGTCCATTGATATGACTATTGGCTATATCTACTGTTAAAGAATCTAACGATGAAATGCACCATAAGTTGAGTAAATAAAATTAGAAACACCACAGATAAAACAAAACTTATCCATCAAAGTCGACAATCGAATTACACTACTTAACTGATACAAGAGTAATCGAATGTAAATTGAACCGTTCATGAATATTTCGACTGTATAATTAATACAATGTTGGCGACAGATGATTGATAACATCCTGCCTTCAATACATCAACTATTAACACCATACAGTATATATATATAAGTAGCAATAGCTACATAAATGACAAACTGAGCTAAAAAACAAATAACAATAAGTACGATGATTTTCATTCAAGACTACTTTCAGCTGTTATATAACAGCTTCAGTGAAATAAAATAATAAAAAAAATTGATCTGATAGTTCCATTTTTTTATTCAAGATATGAAAATACGACCGCAGTAGGCAGGTTTGAAAACTGTCGGATATTGCTGTTTTGGCATCGATGATTCGATTAAAGTCGGACAGAATAATAAAAGTTTCCATCGGAGTCCACGCTAATTGCCAATCAAGGACGCGCTGGTTAGTTACGACTTTATATTGTGTATTATTGACACTGTTCAAATTTTTTTATGTATAGTGTATCTATAGTTTAAAGCAGAAAATACGGCTTAAAATTACCTCAAAATTATACATTACGTAGTATTCAACAATTACTTCTCTGTCATGATCAAATAAAAAAAACTAATAAATAAAGTCTTTCACATATGAATACACAGTAGCGAGTAACATGAGCTGCATTTGCTAATGGGATTTGCACTCACTAGGATGATCCCGCACAGCTATATGAATAATACATAAAAACGATGCAAAATATGTATTCTTGAAATCTCTGGTCTAACAGCTTCGCTATAATCGTTTTATCAGTGCTATTGCGTAGTTTATCGTTTCGAATAGTAACTCCTAAGTGCAACCTAACTCTCCGCCCTCTATTTCCATCCAGATTTTATGGTAGTTCGTAGTTCCCTTTATTGACTATCAAAGGTCCATCAGCAAATAACTTCCAAGAAGAAATAGAATATTCAAACGAGGTCATTTCTAGATCTCCGTATCTTCGATGACCGTAATTGATGTGCATTGCAAACGTACTCGCATGTCGCCCGTCGGCCCAGCGTTCGTCACATATTGTACTGAATATTAAACGAAGTTTGTTTCTTTGAATGCATATATTATTACTTTCTAGTAACTAGTCTATCCCAGGCTGCAACATTTCCTGTACGAGACGTTTCCATCATGCACAATTATACGCAAATGGAATTGACAAGGTCTTGCAAGAGTTGTCAAGATTTATAAACTTTTGAATTAAAACCCTCTTATACAACTCATGTCTTTTAAGGACATTTGTTTTGGCGAAATAGATAAAATCTATTCTTAACAATTATCTCCCATTAAAAGTTTGTAAAATATCGAAAACAATCTGTACAGTTCGCTCATTGAACTCTGACCCACAAACGGCACTAACTTTAGTTCACCGAAGCATTCCTAGTCACGCACTAAGGCACGGTCCTATTCCATTACGTCACGCCATCAGCTGTAATTAAGAGTTCCAAGAACCGACCGATGCGATCTGCTTTTCCTGTCACGATTGTGATCAAATGCAATTAGCGCTTCTTTGTCAAACAAATGAATACCTGTCGCCATAAAAAATGAACAATCCGTTGGAAAGATTTAAATTTAAGCATAAATATATCATTTGAATAATAACTATTGGAGGCGCCCGCGCAGTATCTTGACGCCGATACGGTATCGAAGATTTCATTAGGCGCATTTATTGTCGGGTCAGGCGGAATGCCAAACAAACTATAAAAAGGTTTATAAAGGCGTCCAATTTACATAAAATTCCACAGCTACATCGGAATAGCGTTAAAGCCGTTTCGCGACCGATGAGCTGTATAAGATTACAGTGTAGGTATTGTATGAAGTATGCGGTGGGCTGACGAGGGTTGTTTTAATTTAATTCAAAGACTATGCCGCCGAGTAAGAAAATAAATCGTTTGCAGATAATGATGAGTGATAATTCACACCCGGGAGAGCGGTGCCGTCGATTCCACCCGTATAACCCGTTCCATATAAAGTAATCAGAATAACTCCGCGGGCGCTTGCATCTACAGTGCTATAATTTCATAATAGTTATGAATTTACTGGGCTTCGAGTTCGTATTATTAGTAGCCAACTTATTTAGCTAACGATACTCTATTATACTCGACTGCTAGAGAAGTTTATCGGTGCTGTTGGCTAATTAAATAGTAGGTACTTTTCGTAATGTGACTGTATACGTGAGATAGAGCTAATTCAGTTAACGTTATTAAATATTATTTTTATAAATGGTTATACAGTAAATATTTGAATAATTAAAACAATTTCCTTCATAAAGTATTTTTAATCTTATTTTAAGCATGAAATAGTGAATGTCAAATTTCAATAAAATATATAAATTAACCAAGAAAAATAATCTTTAACTCTATACGTTAACCTGAACTACATACAGATTATCCTCAACTAATGACGGTATAAAATAAGAATGGCCATTCACGGCAGAATAAAAAGGTTTAATTAAGGTTTTGGAAGTGAGATGATTAAGAATCCCTACGATGATTAAGCTGATAATGAGGCGAGGTCAATGAACTCGTAGGCGAGATGCACTTAGTGTTCATTTGATGGATTAAATTAATGTTTTTACTGGATGGATAAAGTTTGTTGTGATTATATTTATATCAATGTTTATGTATAGCTTTCTTTTTTTATTGAAAATATGAACTCATACTGAATCGATTTATGAGATTTATTAAAATCTTTTATGTTGAATGCACGATAAATTATTTTCTAATTATTTTTATTTACATTATTTATTTAAAATAATCTATTAACATAATATGGTGTAAAGTGGAATGCCTTCGTTATCACAAGGAAAAGAGAAGTATAGCATTTACAGGACCATACAGAATGTGATCTATTACATATTTGTATTACTTATCTAAATAATCACATTAAACGTATACTACAATATACTTCTCTCATTCGGTTAAAAAACATGCAAATTCAAAACAAAATAACGTTGCCATAATAAAGGGTAGAGTAACATTTATCTATTGCATTAAATTTGCTATAAAACATTATGAGGGACTTTTAGAAATGTTATCTCGAATAGTCACATATATGTAGTATGAGTGCAAAGGCAATATCGTGTAAAATTCTTATATTGCGCCAACAGATATAAAGCTTTGCAGGTGCGCCTGGCTCGTAAAATAAATTACATTAGTTCGCAACAAACGCTATTGTATGTAAGCTGTAAATATATGTGAAACGCTGATTGCTAAGGACTTTCTAAAAATAACTATTCCATTTTCTTTAATGCTCATTTTTTATTTCTTACTACCAAAGGCTTGCTCTATAATATCTATAACAGTTAATTGTCCTAATATTATGTCATATTTTTCAGACTTATAAGAATCTCTCTATACTTACCTATGCGAATACGATAAAAGTTTTAAATTCAAACTGACTTACTTTACATACTTTCACAGTGCTCAATAATGCCTTGAATCTTGATATAAAGTTATTTGAAGGTTACATACTTATATATTGACCCTGTTATATTCTCTTTTTTTGGAAAAATTTTCGAAATAAAAAACAAAATGTTTCTACATGTACATTGTACATATTAATTAAAAAGCATTCACTAGAAATAATTACATTATATTAAGTAAATTATATGCAATATCTCTATTTCCCTTTAAATTACATAAAGATAATTAATAAAGAATTTCCATAACATTTTGATATTGCGTTAAATTTTTGAACAAGCCCAGAGATACATTTTATGGGAAAGCAGACGACTCATAAAAATATAAAATTCATGTTTTGGGTTTACGTCTTAATTTTATGAAGGAAACCCATGACCCTTATGTTGCCAGTTTGACCCCTGCGTATCATGATTATTAAAATTTATTACTGAAATTATAATAAAAATTTGATAGTCCACTCGCAGTCGGCTTGAAGTTGTTGGCGTCATGTTAATCAAATCATAAAATTATTATACATATTAAAACGTTAATAGGTACTCGAATGAAAATAAATATATTGCAATGCTTTTGTACATATTTTAATTGGAGTTACAGGTAAATTATCTTGGAGAAATTTTTGCGTTTGTAGTAGTGTATGGTCAGCAAATAAAAAAAAAACAACATTTTATTTTTAGTTTTTATTATATATATATATATATATTTGGGATTTTAAATTAAACTATATGTGTTTCTCCTCTGAAAAAGATGAGACTTTATTTTAATATTTGCACATTTAACATACGTATAACTTTTACATTAACAATGTTACTAAAATGAAAAATTTACTAACCTGAAAAAGAAACGACATTTAAAGTTTAATTTACTAACTTTAGTACACAATTTAAACAGTTCCAAGATTCTCTTTTTAATTTTAATTCAAAACTCAAAAATCAACCATTTATTTATTCAATTAGACTTCTTCTAGAAGCACTTTTGAAACGTCATTAGGTACATATTTTTAACATTTACCACCGATTCGGAAAGCAGTATCTACGGAGAAGAACCGGCAAGAAACTCCATAGTTGCTCTTTTTAATCATGTCAGTTTTAATTTTACAAAACATATATGTAACATCATATTATATTATAGTAATATGCCAAAGAACTGTCCTGTGGTCTTTACGCGACAACCCTCCATGGGTTTTTATCGTCCATATATTCCTTAATACTGTAATAGGCTCTCTGAACTAATTTTTTATATAAGTTTTAAATTTAGACCAAATCGACCAAAAACAAAACCAATCAGAATTCTAATTTTGAAATTGAAATTTAGAATGCGCTCTGATTAAGAAAAAGAATGCGCCGGCTTGTACACAATATGATAATATATATATACTCTATGCATGTCTCCCATAAACAATATAAAGTTACAACACTTACACACAAATTAAACCCTTCAACAAATATTATAACAATAATAACAAATAATAACAACAATCAACAAATACAAAATTTAACAATTAAACTACGTAATAATTATAATTTTTGAATTAAATGTGTGCTTTATGTTCTAACGGTACCAAACGACTGCACGTGGCACCTGCGGACAGCGTAAACTGGTTTATTCTGGTTTTGTGCGTGTTTCCACTTTCCACTATCAAGTGACGATTTATTTATTTGTTTTGTTTCGTAATTATTATGGTCAAATATTAACTATGAAACAAATTATTATGGACACGATATTTTATTGTTTCACGGTAGTCGCCTTGTCGTTTGCTCAAGTACGTAAAATTGAATGATATATTTTTTTTTATAAAGTCAAAACCATTTTCTTTCAAATAAAAACTTGTTTTTATTGAAAACAAAAGTGTTGCTAGGAATAAGTATAAAATTAAATAGTAATGTTAGGATATCGAAACATTTTTGTATAGGCCAGAACGATATAGTGGAAACGCGCTCTAAGATCTGAGTAATATACACACCACTACATATGCAAAAATTTCTCCAAGCTAATTTACCTGTAAATATGTGTTGTAAGAATACCAAATAATAATAGTTTGTACATATTGTATAATACCATCAATGATCAACAGTATGTACAAAAAAACATTACACATAATACGTGTTCATATATTGAGATATATCCGTCTGCTCATCATGCAGACCTAAATAATTAATACAGAAAATAGGGCATAGCGTCATCGCTGGAACTACGGGTACCTTCATTAATGAACGACTGCATACGATCGTGATATTACAAGGATTTTTATAGAAATGTAGATTGAATTTGTAGTTTTCTATATATTTTTAAAGGAATGTGTAGAGCAAAATTATATAAAAAATTATGTCATTTTGTTCTTAAATACATAGCTACTCTCACATTATATTCCCACATTTCAGAGAAATGTTTTTGGGCTAGCAACCCAAAAAAATGCAGCATTTCATCAACAATATTCAAAATGAAATCACGCCACCTCGTAATACTTTAATCTTAATTCGCATGGGTTCAGAATCAACAATTCCAACATAAATATACAAACGTGACCACCCACATAATTTTATCTCCATACTCATTTCGATTAAGGGTCGTTCACGCGACACGCGTGTTTTATAAAATCCTTTTTAACCCTTTTATTTCTACATAATTTAAATTTTAGATAATTTTCAAGCAAAATTTTATATCCTTAATAAATTATTGATCATTAATAATTAGGAATATATTTGGTGTTCGCAGTCAGATGTCTGCCGTTTTGTCCCTTTTTTTAGTTTTTAGTAATTAAGTATAGTCGTATTCACCTGTCGAGTAGAGGTGATTTAGTTAATTAAGAGGTGCGGAGGATATAAAGAATTATGGCTTCTTGATGAAAAGCAATCTGATGCCCTGACTCACACGGCTCATTGACTCATCCAATGAATTTAAATATTGGCAGAATGCAAAAAAAGCACGAATACAAACGGAATAAAAAGTTTTTGACCCTCGTCTGCTTTGTAAACGTTTATTATTTTTAGAATCCTAAAATATTGTTGGGTAAAGTATCAGTTGTTTAAAACATAAGACTATGCAATACAGCAAATTGAATTTTATTAAATAATGTATAGCGTATGATACAATATTTTGTCAATTGATTTTAACTGAATCTACACACCCATCTCATCTGATTAATATAACAGGCATATTGTGATATCTATTAAAAACAATTTGTTTCGATTTGAATGAAGCTATGTCTCGTATTTTGCAAGTAAAGAACCATCTTCTTGTGATTTAATTTTCGATCGAATTCTAACGCCTATCTACGGTTTAAATTCGCATTTTAAATACTAGCAAGGACTAGGATACCTAAGTAGAGATACTTAAGCGACCAATGCACGATTCCATGAAAACAATTGAAGTATCATTTAGACAATTGTATTCACTATTCAGCTATCAATTAACGTCCACCGATAAGCTCTACTTTATAAATGGTAGATTAGGATTTGCAAAACGTTTGGCCAATTTATTTGGCGTTCTGTTAAACTAAAATAAATGACGCGGCATTATTGCATCTATGCCACGTTCCATGTTACACACATACGCAATAAACGTCGTTTTAACCTAAATACTGTTCAAATGGTTAGTTTTAAACCGTTTTGCGAATAAGCTAACGAAAATTTACTACATCCGTATATGTGTACTTTCCGTTTTTATGTCCATTTAATGTCCTCGCGTATGCTTCGACGTTAAATATCTATTTTTAAGAAATTAATGGTGATATAAAAGTGCATGAAATTCATAAAAATAATCTTTCATAGAATACCAACATCGCAGTAACGAATAATAATTTAAATCAAAACTCATTATAAATTCACACAGTTAAACTTTGTTGCGCAACCGTCATTACAAATAAAAATTCACAAATCCAAAAGCTTGAAAATTTATGCTATGCTTTAAAATGTTTTCTTCGAATTTATACGAAAAAGTTTCCAGCTTGTGAATTCCCGCGTACTGCACCAAATACAAATCTTTTTTTTCTCTGCACACGGATAAAAAACAAATATGCGCTGGTTCACACCAGTTATAACCACAGAATATTTCTGTGGTTATAACAGTGGAACTTTCATGAAAATGCACTTGGTTACGTGAGACACATGAATATTAATTGGATTGTTAGTTGCTTAGTGTTCATTCTAATTGTATAACTATTATTCATAGTTGTCGTACAACTAAGATATAATTAAATATATGTGAATAATTCAAGTTATAATAAAGAGAAAGAATATGAAACAGGAATACAAGAATACGCCAAAGCGTTCACATTTCTTATACTTACACTAAGTTTCATTTACGTGTAATTATTCTATGAAGTAAAATTCACCGAGCTAACTTTTTGATAAATTCGACTGAAAATGTTAGTTTGTGGAAAGGAAGATAAATCCAAACATTATAATG
The DNA here is from genome assembly GCA_029959065.1 of Colias behrii. NCBI lineage: Eukaryota > Metazoa > Arthropoda > Insecta > Lepidoptera > Pieridae > Colias > Colias behrii. Next base: position 10,951,370 of record JARWMC010000002.1, read on the forward strand.
TACTTACTTATTAGTAAACAGGCACATCTTGTACCCTAGATTCCAAATATACCTACACGGTAATAAATAGATCACAGAACGGGCCAATTTCTTATCAATACTGGCCAGCATTGACATAGTTACATATGTATTATTTTTCAGTAGAAATAGGCAATGAACCTACGAGTCGATTGTAATTAATATTCATAAAAAGTAATAAATAAATACCAATAAATCAAAATCAGCGCCTGTCACAGTTAACTCACGTCTTATCATCAATACATATAATAAAATTCTAGAAAAGTGGTGTCTGTACAATGAAAATATGTAAAAAAAAATTAGCAGGGGTTATTATTAAATCGATCCCAAACCCAAAACTGTAGTTAAAAATTTTTTTGTCTGTTTGTCTGTTTGTCTGTTTGTCTGTATGTTTGAACACGCTAATCTCAGAAACGGCTTATCCGATTTCGATGCGGTTTTCACTAATATATTGTGGTAATCTTCATTTAACATTTAGTGTTTATTTCATGTCAATCGGTTCATAAATAAAAAAGTTATGACCATTTAAGTACTCACGGCGAACATTTGCTAAGGCATTCTATGGTACACATACAGTGTACGATAAAACGTAAGTTATCTGTTATACGCTACAGTTATGTCCAAGTGATCATATCGAAAGTCCCCAAGGGTGGGGGGGTAAGCTGAGGTAGTAGGGGGGAGGGGTCAAATTAAAATTATACTTATTTCTAGGTAAATTTTATACATAAAATGTCCTTTAAATTATGTCGTATTTATAATATTATATTTTTAACCCCCGATGCAAAAATATGGGTGATAAGTGTTTGACCGCTGTGTGTGTGTGTGTTTGTGCCACCGTAGCTCGCTAGCAGGTAATCCGAATTAGATGAAGTTTTTTTGTTAGGCAGCATATTTTCCGACGCTGGTTCTTAAATAAACTGTATCAAAATCGGTTCATACTTCATCCATTTATTGTGTAAAAGTGGGAATGAAAATAACTAAAGTTGTCGAATATACTTTAGTGATATATTAAATGAAAGTGAACGACCTATCAGTAAAAATAAGTCAAATTTTATCAAAATCGGTTCATCCATTTATTTGATATAGGTATAAAAGTGGTAGATAATAAAAAAAGTGAATTTTGACTCAAGTGACATATGAAATGAAAGGGCATGACGTGTAAAGTATAATTAGACATATTTAATCAAAATCGGTTCATCCATTTACTATACCTATATACAGGGTGTAATCGTTAAGTGTGCACAGGCGATTTTTCCGTAAGTATTACAGATAACAAAAAACTTTAAACTGATATCGAAAGTACTTAACCTAATGAGTAAAATGGCGGTAATAAATTTTTAAAAATAAATCGAGAAATATCAAAAAAATTATCTTTAAACCCTCCCATACATTAAGTATGAAATATGAATATCCCATATACATTTAATATGAAAGATTTTAGCTTTCTTTTTCTTTTTTGGTTTTCTGCTTTAATTACTTCGCAAATTTGAAGTGGCATTTTCCACGCTTTTTCCGGACATTTTCACGCATTTTCCGGATATTTTCCGGGGATTTTCCGAGCATTTTCCGGGCATTTTCCAGGCATTTTCCACGCTTTTTCCGGACATATCCACGCATTTTCCGGATATTTTCCAGACATTTCCCTGGCATTTTCCGGTTATTTTCCGGGATATTCCAGACATTTTCCGGGAATTTCCCAGGCATTTTCCGAGCATTTCCCGGGGATTTTCCGGATGTTTCCCAGACATTTTCCGGACATTTCCCTGGCATTTTCCGGGGATTTTCCACGCATTTCCCAGACATTTTCCGGACATTTTTCAGGCATTTTCCGGGGATTTTCCAGGCATTTTCCGGATATTTTCCGGACATTTTCACGCATTTACTGGATATTTTCCGGACATTTTCACGCATTTTCCGGATATTTTCCAGGCATTTTCCAGGGATTTTCCACGGTTTTTCCGGAAATTTCCACGCATTTTCCGAGCATTTCCCAGGCATTTTCCGGTTATTTTCCGGGAATTTCCCAGGCTTTTTCCGGGGATTTTCCGAGCATTTCCCGGGGATTTTCCGGATGTTTTCCAGACATTTTCCGGACATTTCCCTGGCATTTTCCGGGAATTTTCCACGCATTTCCCAGACATTTTCCGGACATTTCTCAGGCATTTCCCGGCGATTTTCCAGGCATTTTCCGGATATTTTCCGGACATTTTCACGCATTTACCGGATATTTTCCGGACATTTTCACGCATTTTCCGGATATTTTCCGGGGATTTTCCGAGCATTTTCCGGGCATTTTCCAGGCATTTTCCACGCTTTTTCCGGACATATCCACGCATTTTCCGGATATTTTCCAGACATTTCCCTGGCATTTTCCGGTTATTTTCCGGGATATTCCAGACATTTTCCGGGAATTTCCCAGGCATTTTCCGAGCATTTCCCGGGGATTTTCCGGATGTTTCCCAGACATTTTCCGGACATTTCCCTGGCATTTTCCGGGGATTTTCCACGCATTTCCCAGACATTTTCCGGACATTTTTCAGGCATTTTCCGGGGATTTTCCAGGCATTTTCCGGATATTTTCCGGACATTTTCACGCATTTACTGGATATTTTCCGGACATTTTCACGCATTTTCCGGATATTTTCCAGGCATTTTCCAGGGATTTTCCACGGTTTTTCTGGAAATTTCCACGCATTTTCCGAGCATTTCCCAGGCATTTTCCGGTTATTTTCCGGGAATTTCCCAGGCTTTTTCCGGGGATTTTCCGAGCATTTCCCGGGGATTTTCCGGATGTTTTCCAGACATTTTCCGGACATTTCCCTGGCATTTTCCGGGGATTTTCCACGCATTTCCCAGACATTTTCCGGGGATTTTCCAGACATTTTCCGGGGATTTTCCGAGCATTTCCCGGGGATTTTCCAGACATTTACAGGCTATGTCAGGGAAATGTCCGGAAAATGCCTGGAAAATTCCCGGAAAATATCCGGAAAATGCGTGAAAATGTCCGGAAAAATGTGGAAAATGTCACTTCAAATTTGCGAAGTAATTAAAGCAGAAAACCAAAAAAAGAAAAAAAAAGCTAAAATCTTTCATATTAAATGTAGGTATATGGGATATTCATATTTCATACTTAATGAATGGGAGGGTTTAAAGATAATTTTTTTGATATTTCTCGATTTATTTTTAAAAATTTATTACCGCCATTTTACTCATTAGGTTAAGTACTTTCGATATCAGTTTAAAGTTTTTTGTTATCTGTAATACTTACGGAAAAATCGCCTGTGCACACTTAACGATTACACCCTGTATAGGTATAAGTGGGAATGAAAGAAACGAATGTTGTCAAATATTGTGATAGTACCTACCTAAGTGATATATCAAATGAATGTGCATAACGGGTGAATTACAATTAGTAATGTTTTATCGAAATCGGTTCATCCGTTTTTTACATATAGGGCACTTTAGGGGTGACAGTGGTTAGATAAATAAACCAAATGGAGCATCAAACGATAGGATATGACGTGTACATATAGGTACAATTAGATAATATTATTTACATCAAAATCGGTTCTGCCATTTACTAGGGAAGGGTTGAAAGTCTGTGAAAGAAGAGGGGGACATGGGAGCGAGAGGATAGCCACACCCTGGAAATTTTGAACTCTTCTCAAAGCCACATAGGCCTGGCCCTTGGCAATTTTTTTTCTTAAATATACCACTTCTTTTGCCACTGTGGTCCATTACAATTTATGCACGGTTACGGCCCAACTTAAAAGATGTCAGATGTAGGAATGTATTATGGAGGTAGAGGTAGGTCTCGCTCACTTGAAAATATTAAATGAAAATAAGAAACCGAAGTTTAAAAATTAAAAAAAAAAACCCAACGCAACGAAGGAAAAGGAATATATATAATTTTACAAACTTCCCGATGATCTTTAAAATTAAGTACCATTATAAAAAAATATATATATAAGATATATTATTATGATAATGATGGTATGGTATGGTATCCTTAACTTTTACCAAAATTGTAGATTATAAAATTATCTTTAAAAAACTTCACATACATTTTTTTCTAGGAGCCACTGTTTCTACGAAAAATCTATTTTTTCATTCATCGTTGATCTCAAAAATAAAAATTCCAATCACCAGAACGACAGGAAATTTTAATAATTGATTTTTAATTGTGTTTTGCACAATTTTATTAAATTGCGACTGGATGAAAATTTTGTTCGTGGTCGTCGTCGTCGTTGGTAGGGTGAACAAATCCTTAGCAAAACATCATACGCTTATGTCAATTAGTATCGATAGCGGATTCTATTCCTTTACGTTTTGACGTTTGCCTCGGCACTCAGTTGCTGCACAATATATTGTCAGAAACATCCATACAAGGAAGGAAGGTAAATAAATTTGCTCCTCTCCCTCCTGGTGCCTAAAAAATAATATGCCATAATTTAAAATAAATTTTACGTAGAAAATTAATTAGGCACTTATTTTTTTATTTTTTAGCTCAGTTTAGTAATAAATTTTACTAACTGTTCTTTTAATTATTTATGGTAGAACGTGTTTATTCAATAAAAGTTAAGTAGTAACTACTATGCAGTCACTATTCCACGCGGACGAAGTCGCGGGCACAGCTAGTATGTATAATATACAATTCATTGCCATTAGCATGTGACGAAAATAGGATTGTATAACATTTCTGTAGATGTGCTATCAGTCCATATTAATAAAACATAGGCGACAAAGTATGATTGTATAGTGACATAATAAGCGCAATGTTCGAGACATTAATAATGCAGACGTCTTGGTTTGTATGGACCATTGTTCTAGACTTCAAACAGGGACAACGTAAATGAATATTAAAGTTTCTTAAATCGCTTTGTACTCGGATTTAGTTCTTTGGCAGTTTATTAAGGATTTATAATAGCGTCCTATAATGATTAATAGCAAAGAAAGGAAAGCAGAAACTTGACAGTGCCTGTAATTAAAGTATTGGTATATTATATAGTATCTTATATAACATTTGTCTGCTCTATTTTTTAATGTTTATCGTCAACATTGCCTTCAGTATATTTCTAATTCCAAAGTTAGGAACATGAACAATTTTCTCTTCTCAGATTTCTTGACTACTTTTTTTATTTGAATTCTATGTAACATAATTATTTATTCTATTTTCAGGAGATCCTGAGTCGTCTCTGCTGTCGTTCTCTCTTAAACCGTGTGTGTGAATTTTATTCAACTTGAAAACGTTCCACATGTAAAAAACAATGTATTGCCTTAAAAGTATGTTAAGTAACATTTACAAAACATGTAAGAACGTTTTCAATAGAGACTTTCAAGACAATACACGGTTCTTTACATTTGGAACATTGTCAACTAGAGTTGTATAAAATTCAGTCAACCTTAGCATTGTCTCAAATGCCTATCTTTGGATTTAGTAGAAAAAGCCGCTGCCCTTGGGAGTACCGCGGCGGATGACTCAAGACCTTGGCCTGTGGGGTCGCCTGATCGATCAGTCGCACCTCGAACTTCTTAATTCTAGACACTTTTGTTTTTCGCCTTTTATTTTAAGTCTAGTGTAGGAATATAAAACTCTAACAAACAGATAAGAACTACTTAATTAAAGGAGCTCATTGAATATTATTTTATCTACGATTTATGTTGGCTATGTCATGTTTTCAGAAGTTGATTTTATAAGCCTTTTTTTAAGGCCCAGGGCCGTTACTGCACGTTGTATAAATAAAGTTCAAATAAGGTACGTTCATGTCCAATACAGATTCCAAAAACGTTACATAATTTTAAATATTTTCAATAGTCATTCCATTTCAAATTACCACTACATTCCACTAGTAACAAATTACAAAATAATTCTAAATTGCTATTAAATATGCGTGACATTGAATAAAAAGCTATCATGTTAATATAATTGAAACGTTTGCTACGACATTTGTGTTTAATAGTTGTTGTCAAGCGACTGTTTCAATTCATTGGTAATTTAGTTTAAATACAATAGGGACATGAATACTATTGCCAATTGAATTTCAACGATACATGACTGAAGCTATAAGTAAACTATTGTATGTACCTATAAGCATCGTTTTACTTAGTGTAATCATTTTTATTGAAACTGATTCTTAAAAACTTAATAAATCATAATAAACAAAGTGACTCTTGTGCACGCACAAAAAGTTTTTAGATGCAGGTTTCAAACTACATAAATCCATTAACGACAAATGCTCCATAAAATTACCCTAATTCAATACACAGTCATAGTTGCGTAAAATGATAACATGTTTATTAAATCCAAATTTAATTCAGCACGATGTCAAAGAACTGTATCAGATATCAATTCCAATAATTAATTATTGAATATATACGAAATAAAAGTCACTCAGATGTCATATAAATATAATATTGGCATGCTTCCATCCGCGAAACTATTCTCGAGAAAGGTCAGCATATAAGACGACAATAGGAAGATGGAATTGTGTCACGCGAACCATACCTACGACACGCTTCACGAACCGCTCATTACAAAATATTGATTACCGTAGTACTTCTAATATATTTTTGAAGTGAAACTTCTTTAGGCGCGTTGAGAGTAAAATTTCAAGGTCATGTCATGGCAATACCGTCACGACATGGAGTAAGGCGACGATTTTGGTATCTTTGAATCTTGCCAAAGAAGTTTCATTACTGACACGTGTGCTCAGCACACACGGTCTTTTTTATTATTGTAGATTAAAATTTTTATCAAAACAGAATAAATAGCTTTCTATATGAATACCTATTAAAATAATCCCGGTAATATGGCGTTTGGTTTATTTTAAAATTCTTATACAAATTATCGTTATGATTTATGTGAAAATAATAAAATAACATTGTGTCAATTAATGTATTTTTGTAAATTTATTAAATTAGAGCTCATTATGTACTTCAGTGGGTTAAAGGCAGATGTATTAACCTAGTTCTCTAATCTGTTAAGCAAGATCATACTTTATCACAATCTGGGTTTTGACAGCTAACCTTTTTTATTAAAATTTAAAGCCCAGTTTGAAACTCCCACACCAACCATTGTACTAAGAAGGCGTCCTTGATTTTAAAAATTATATTTAATTAAACAAACGCGCTATCACGTAATTATCACATAAAATAATCTACACTTGATAAATGTTTATGAGTCAGTAATTAAAATTTGCTAATGAGCTTTTAAAAAATTAAACAACGTTACCATATTCGATATCGGCCTGGAACAATCGGATATTTGAAGCAGTTCCTATAATGTATTACACATATTATATTTACTCATGTCACTCAAATTGACATGTAGCAATTGAAACATTTTTCTCACAACGAGTTTGACAATAATGGGGCCACGAGTGATCTGACCATATAGGCATAGGGAAACGGCGTGGGCAAACAAAAAACCGTGGGATAAATTGTCTCACAACTACACTTTACTAAAGAAATTTGAAGCAATTATAGTTTTTATGCAACTTTACGCTCCTAATTGATCACAGCTATGTAGTATGTATACAATTTGACACATTATCGATACCATAAGGCTACTAGTTATTATTCTGTGCCATAAGTAAAGATCATTCACAGCATGTATTTCATAATTGCTTGGAATGCTCTTTTATATGTCTTTGTAAATATTAAAAAAAAACATTATGCAGTTCTTACACAATTCTCCAAAATAATGTCACAATTACAAAGAATTGTTTAATATTTACAATAACACAGTATTAAAACTTCATACAGTCTATGTAAGAGATATTCTAGGCGAAAATTCATACCGCAATCTCTAAATAGAACAAACACCACAATGAGAGGCCAGTATGTAGCGTAGTCCTTTTTATTTTTAACTCAAAGCAGAGCCTTTACAAAACTTGTACTAAATAAAACAATAAGGTATTCAGTTTGCATATCCTAGTTTTTAGTCGGGAAAGCGCTTTCACAGCATGTGAGTTCGGATTGGAGATAATAGACTAGAGGGCGCTGTGCGCGCTTCGGTTAGTATGGAGAGAGACTACACTGTGGCTTTTATTGTAAACCCAATGTGTGATAGTTCGAGGCAGGAAGAACTTATAATTGTACAAGTAATATTATTAAATAATATAAAATAATATAAAGTGAAAACATATGTTATGTGCATTATGTCCTAACTTTATTTTGTACACTACAATACTTCTTTAAAAATTGACTATAACAAACAAAAAGATCATACATACATATATATGATTTATACGTCGTTCTTACTCTAATAAAATAAGAAAATAGAAAAAACCCTCTTACATTTGTTAGTGGTACTTTATTGAAGGATTTAAATAATGCTTACGGAAGTTTTCCACTTAATTACTTTCCAATAGCAAAGTTTTGCAAAAGAAAAATCATTTATTAAAGACGAGAAGTTAATTTAACTACGCTCTTACAAATCCTTATGTCCGCATGAGTAATTTTATCCAAAATACACAAAACATCTCTTTTTATTAATAAAAATAAAACAAAACTTGAAAAGAAATACTTTATATCTTCATTAATAAAAAACAATAAAAAGCTCTTAATTATAGAGCAACTTTAAAATATTCTATTAATAAACATGTCTTCCACAAATTATAGCTATTTCACGAGGTCTCCGTCTATAATTAATTACCGTAATTTTGTCTTTGACAGGTAAATCGATACCTACACTTTTAAGCCAATCAAAAGTTATATTTTTTCTTCTGTATAACACAGATAGATAATATCAATAGCAAGTAGGTATATTCATACCAATATAATCGTTCGATTCAGACCCGTCTGTTACCTATTCAAGCGAATCATTAATTTTTTGCGCGTCAAATAGAAAAACATTTTACATTTTAACTCCGATAGACATTTGAATGTCGTTAACTTCTCGATATGTATCTCTAATCCTTATACGTGTCCATAATTGAAAAAGTATTTTAAATTATTATCGCGAGAGATTGTATTACTCTTAGCCGGATACAAGTGTTGTGTCGTGACTCTTACAAGTCCATGTAGCGTAGATTTTTAAGCACACACTGACACACATGAAGTAATACGTACAGTATATTACCAAACTCACATTTTTTTCAATACACAATATGCCATGAGGAATTTCTGTATCTATAAGTAGTTTTCTTTTCATCGTTTTATTGGAGAAACAAAGCTTTACCTACAAAGAAAATTCTATGATGCATCACTACAACGCGAAACCCGAGTATAAATCTTAGCGAGAGAACTTTTTGATGCCACAAATTTGTCCGCAACGAAAGTTATATGGCATCCGTGATTCCGAGATTTCATTTACGAGTCTATCGGGAGTTCCTTTATCTCACTGTGAATTAACCTTGTAACAACGTATATTCACGATCCATATATAGCGTTAAGGAGTGACACCCAAACGTGTTGGGAATGCAGTGAGAATACATGCCGCTAGAATTCCGTACCCGTCCGCCTACGTCAGGGCACTATATATTTTACACGCCTATGATAATTTAGAAAGGAATGAAAATACAACCAACATAAATTTAGTTTAAGAACCAATGATTATTTAGTTCTCGAGACCTTGTTTACAATCTCTGGAAGATAACTGTTTATTTTAAATATTTAAATAATTATAGGAAGTAAATAATTGCACGAAACAGGAGAAGATTTTGTCTCAACTAATATTTAAATAAGAGTAAATTATCTTTCGCTTAACACACAATATAGATATAATTTGTGTAAGTATAAAATATTAAAGATATTTGTTAAAACGCCTGACTTTACGTGAATAACTACAGTTCACTATAAAAGTCTCAACTACAGCAGTACTATCGACATACCAAAAACTTGTAAAAAGTATTTCACTTTCTACACACGAATAATTTAATTCCGTGAAAAAGGAGAATGAAATTCCGTTTCATTAGTTGTCGACAGTCGGCAGCTCGTGTAGGTTGCTCCAAATACGTCTTTATAGCACACGTGGCAATTTTATAAATGAGTCTGGTCCCTAACTCTGACGGCGCGGACCGTGAGATCGGACTGTGTCAATGCTTAATCTCTGATCGATTTAAAAAGTATCGGTAGAACATGTTTTTTTGTCAATAAAAGTTGTACGTTCAAACTCGATAGCGAAAGCTCTTTCCCAATTTTTTCAAAACTGTTCTGACCCTTTGACGGAGAAATTGTGCTATTACTGTTCTGACATAAACTTTGTAATAATTAGAGAGAATTGAGTAATAATTTAGAAATTGTACTGTTATTTTGTTAATAAATTATTAATCAAAGGGTTATAGAGCAGGCTCCAAGGAGATGTTCGTTTGCAAAAATAGCGGACCTAAATCTGACTTCTGATATATATTGTATAGATCCCAGACATCCTATAGACAGATGTTGCCAACCAGTTTTGTGGTCCCCCTCCCCGCACCCCGGTAATTAAATATGGCATACAAAGAAAAAAATAAAAATTTCCAAAACATGCCGTGTGGGGTATCAAATGAAAGAGCTTATTGAGTAGATCACGAATATATAGCATACTATAACATTTCTTACACTTTCTCTAAGATTTTTTAGAAAATTTACGAAAATGCTCCATTTTTGAGTTAACTTTAAACCACTATAGATTGAAAACTCATGAATATATTTTTTAAATTATTATTTTAAATAATTAACAATAGTCCATTGTTTACGATTCAATAGTTCGTACAGTGAAATAGTTGCATGGGGGAGTGGGGGGAGCATTCAAAGATGGCGAGTATATTTTCAAGTTTATGCCAGAAATAAAGGCCTAATACAAAAATATCGGTGTCACTGTCGTTGTGTTTGACAGAATGAAAAATATGGCAGAACATTCTTGAATCAGCCTCTGTGTGATTAGATTTCAAATCGGTAACTTCAGTGAAAGTTGCGCCTTGCAATTTAAAACATTTTGTGGGGTCATTAAATACACATAGCTCACTTATATTATATTACGAACTATTGAATCGTAAACAATGGACTATTGTTAATTATTTAAAATAATAATTTAAAAAATATATTCATGAGTTTTCAATCTATAGTGGTTTAAAGTTAACTCAAAAATGGAGCATTTTCGTAAATTTTCTAAAAAATCTTAGAGAAAGTGTAAGAAATGTTATAGTATGCTATATATTCGTGATCTACTCAATAAGCTCTTTCATTTGATACCCCACACGGCATGTTTTGGAAATTTTTATTTTTTTCTTTGTATGCCATATTTAATTACCGGGGTGCGGGGAGGGGGACCACAAAACTGGTTGGCAACATCTGTCTATAGGATGTCTGGGATCTATACAATATACAATCAGAAGTCAGATTTAGGTCCGCTATTTTTGCAAACGAACATCTCCTTGGAGCCTGCTCTATTACTAAATTCACTATGAATTAATGTAAGCGTATCAGAAGCTGTCAAACACAAGAAAGTCATTAAAATTAAAGCGGATGCAAAAAGCCTTTGCCTCCATTATTCATTATTCAGAAAATGGCAAACCTTTATCATAAATTTAACCATTTAGTTCTCAATAATAGAAATTCTTATCTCAAAAACTAAGCAGAAAAATTGTTCCACATTTTATAAAAGCGTTTGAGAATAGAATTTTCTAGGCCCTAAAAACACTCTCTTTTATTAGATTCACAGATAATCTCTTCTGTATCCAAAGTAGATAATTCAATCAAGGGCCGGACTTCAAACCGAGGGGCACTCACGGTTCGTTGGGCAGCGCACCTCACACAGAAATTGGGTTAACCTCAGTACAACTCTACTAATTTAGCGATACTTCACTACCACGTCTTGATCACTATATATTATTCTATATATTAATATAATAGAGGAAAGAGAATCTGTAAAAGATAAACAACACGATATTTAATTATAGGTTAATTTAAAACAACTACCTAGGTACTAACAGTACCTACGTGTTTATTTAATATGTACTCTATGATTATTTCTTACTAGCGGTCCGCCCCGGCTTCGCCCGTGGTACATATTTCGCAATAAAAGGTAGCCTATGTTCTTTCTCAGGGTCTAAAGATTATCTGTGCCAAATTTCATCAAAATCGGTCCAGTAGTTTATGAGCCTATTCATTACAATCAAACAAACAAACAAACAAACAAAGTTTTCCTCTTTATAATATTAGTGTAGATGTAGATGTAGATAATATCGAACGTTATAGATACTGCTACAGCTAAAACAATCAAATTGTTTGTATGTAAATTCCAAGAACAAAGACACCATATTGCAATTTGCAATTTATTCTTATAGATGAAGATTCATTCCGTTATAAATTATATCAATTCAACGCTTCAATAAAAGTCAAACAATTGTGATTTTGTTCATTATTCAATGCAGATATTGCTGAACAATGAACGGTGAAGAAAATAACCAGTTATAAAATAATAATATGAAATTTACTTCATGGATTTCACGAATGCTACTGTAAAAGCTTCCGATTTCTAATTTGTTGCTTGGCGATTTCTCAAGCAATGAACATTATACAAAATGGAATTGCTATTTATGTAGTGTCGATATTAATGTTTACTATAAATATTTATAGGCATTATATCTATTTTCTGCCTCATTTATGTGTTCCGCTTAAATTATTTACCAAATAAAGATGTATGTCATAGGTGTGTTCATTTATTTTAAAAAATGCAAAAATATACATCAAGAGACAATTTTACAAGATTAGTTTGTAAAAGTGTCATAATCTTAATAAAATTTTAATTGTTGTTACATAAGTATTTGGTTTAAAATAGGCTACAGTAAAAAATAATATAAAATGAACATATTTCATAACAAACTTGGTATATGAGTTAAAAAAGGAATTACGCAGTTTGATATAAATTTCAAGCGGTTACTTATATCAAGCTCGCAGCATCACAGATTACAATAGAAATAAAAAACTACTTCTTCTTCTTCTTCTTTTTTCATATGGTAACTCCCAATAAAAAACTACTCTGTATTGTAATAAAAAGGTGACGCAAAAACAACAATTGTGACATAAGCATAGTAGGGGAGCCCAAGAGGGGATTTTGGGATTTACTCGAGCGCGTCAGATTACTATAAGGGACGGTACCTTAGCTATTCATTAGTACCTCTAGTCAATATGAGCAGTTATGGTTGGTGGGTGCGCTCAGGGGCCCCGCTGGAAAATTTGAATAATCCATAATTCCCTAAGGTTGAGCTCGAATCGTCAGATTAGCGAAATGGGGACTTCTTATATTGTAATTAACCCCCCCCCATATATTAATCTGACGCGCTCGAATAATATTACTTTAATTTTTTACCCTTTCTTCATAGCGATTAAATCGCCACTTAAATCGTCAGATTAACGTATACTTTTTTTCAGTGACGTCCTGGAGCATGCAAAATATCAATATCTAACGCGCTTGAGTATTTCCAAGCCAATTATTTTCTTTTTTAAATTAAAAAAAATCAAAAAGCCCTTCCCCACCGCTAAAAGTGAAAACATTATAGGACCTTTTTTTCTCGCTATGGTCTAATCTACCAATTCTAATAGGTTCCCGTGACGCTCGAGTAAATCCACATTTAGCATCCTGGGCTCCCCTACTAAAAATGTAAAGTGTAATATTTGAACAAAAAATTCATTATTCTATATTTACCTATTAATTAAAATATTTTTTAACATAATTATAAAACCAAAATAAAATAACTTTTTTTATTTTTTTTTAATCATTTTCATATTTATAAGATAAGCCCATTGAACGTTTCCTTGCTATAAGTATTCATATTTCCCAATTCAATAAACACCTTAAGACACTTTCATAAAAACTTCAAAGAGGCACACGTTGCTAATAATCGCGCTCTAACTTTGGCACAAAGGAAATAATTTTTATTTCATATTCTGGTACATAACATGAAATGTGCATTGTACAAAGGGTGGCACTGTCTACTTGTTTAATGGCTGTCCGTCGGCAGCACGTGGCAGTAGGCTTCATTAGCATTGTTACCCAAGCTTGCAAGAATACGAGCGACTGCGAAATATTTGCGCTCAGCGGACTGTGCAAATTTTAAATATCTCGATTTTAATCGAAATCGTTGCTATCTTATGCTCTATTATGTTATCCAAATCAAACTCATATCATTAAGTGTTCTTATTGAAAACTAATAATAAATATTTTTTTGTAAAATATAGAGTTTTTTCGTACTCTACATTGAAGCGATAAGCCTTCATTGCAGCAGAAACAAATCACGTGACAAATGAATTTAAAAGTTAAAACAATAAGCAACGCAAAATGTAAGCCGATTTCTTGCACGAATTTCTCAACCCTTAACTATAAGTTCAAAGCTGACTAGTGCTAGTCGGTACTAGTTACATGAAACGGACTGAAAGTTTTATCGTCGCTAAAAAAATATAGGCCAGTTCGTACAAGACATGCGAAAACCGCGAATAAAGTCTGACAAGTCTTCTTATGAACTACTTACTTGAAAGTTTAAGTCCGTTTGTAACTCTAATTGGACACAACTATTTGCTAAACGATTTGTTGAATATGTTTTTATTTACGTACTCAAGTACTTTATACGTTCAATATTTTAGTTGATGGTAATTAAACCATTGTAGACTATTAACTATTAAGTCTACAATAGTTCAAATCAGATTACCTATGACGCGCTAATGAGAATGCCACGATTCTCTTTGAATGTAATCCAAACACCGGCAACGTAAAATCGATAGCTCCTACACGTCAAGCCAACTCGAACTAAAACTATAATTTATAGAATGACTTTCGAATGCATGTACATGTGCAATATCTTAAAGCATAAATCAGTTCCTAACACATATCGAAATGCAGTCGTCACAAATTCAACGGCAAGACAGCTGGTGCATGCGGTCAACGCATTAGCTATGCGATTCGAACTCAGCACCTTGAGTATGTCCTCGTTCACATAATATATTCAAGACAAATGTATGAATATATTCACATATTTCAATTACGCGAGCCGTTAACAGTACGTGATAATTCTGAACTAATATCCATTTCATTGATTAAATTACTTCGTTTGAGGAATGACCGCTGGTCTAATTTTGTCGATACCAAAGTGACTTTAAGAATCGCCCAGCGTAACGCGACCGGGTACGTTTATCTTTCCAAAGAAAATACTGTTTCTTAACATTTCTTTTTACATTACCTGGTGATTCACACCCCAATTAATCCGTAATTTATTTCTACACGACTGTACCTGGAACAATAAAATAATAATAAGATAATGATCTAACATTGCGCAACCAACGCAAAGTACACTCAATGGAAAAAACAAATAGAGGTCTATTAGGAAGCGAATTAATTAAGCCGTGTTTCGGTACGGGATCTTAATTAATGGAGGGAACATTCAATAGCAATTGTTTAGCGCCTCCGGAATACTAATCGATACACAAGAATTCCAAATGCATCTATAGATAATTTACCTAACTTTGTTGAATATTTGAAAAGTAAGGAATTTGAAATAGATGATAAAAGAGAGTAGGAAAAAATCAATCGATTTTATTAAAATATACGCATTCTTATTTAACTAATAGAAAATCTCTGCGTAAGTATAACAGACGATCTAGGCTTCTGTTGATTTTGCAAATTAAGCAATTTATAAAATAAACACAAGCAGGCAATAATAATAGAAGTTTTAATGGTAATTAAATTTTAGAGTAATAATTGAAACACAAGCTGTCTTCATTAAAATTGATAATAAACTTTGTTAATTGGATCGTTTCGGTGAGCATTTTTAAGAACTTTGAAACAACAGAATTTCATCCTTCAGCATTTTTACCTGATAACTACACCACAAAATATTCAGAATAAAGATAAAAAAGTTCTTCGAATTACGTTGTTCTTCAAAAGATTGAGGTGTTAAAACTTGTATTGTTTTTAGAACACCATTTACAGGCAGGTAGCATTGTTTAAAATGAAAGCAAAGATGAGTAACATTTTTCTAAAATTATAATTCTACGTTTTTGAATAAGCTTAATAAGCCTAATATTACACATAAAATAATACTAAGTAAGAGGATTAGTATAATTAGTCACAGTCTAAATATAGCTTTTCGTAGAAAATTCAATCAAAATGCTGAAAAACAACCTTTAAGATTTATCTTCTAAAGAAAGCGAGTCTAATAAGCGAGATTTTTGTATGTAATTTCATTAGTTTTAGTTAGTACGAAACGAAGACTACGAAATAAACTTTGTATTGAAAAGGGAATAGAAGCCGTACCTACTAAACGTACTTTTGCAGGAAATGTGTTTTTTGCTCAAATGCAACAAAATTGAATATACTTACATGCTGATCTTTAAACAATGACACATAAGATTTATAGACGAGACGAGAATTATTCTGAAGTAAATTTACAAGCTCAGATTAGGTATTCTGTCGGGCATTAACCGAGAAAAGGGATATAAACTTTTAAATTAAGATATAGTATGGATCGGAAATCCCATTGTTGTCCTTTCATTATCAAACTGAAGTTTAGCAAATCCGTTGTAGTTGGGCTGATCCGAATTACCCGGGCTTGCCCGGGTCAGGTCAAGGGCAGTTCTGAGAAGAATAGGTACGTGTTAACGGGAATAATATTTATTGTTAGACCTTCGTTATTTTCCTGTAATGTACTTCGAATTGGGAATATTAATGATAACGTGTACACCATTGTAGTGTTTATAGAGTTTAATATGTTTACTAATCACGACATAATTAGTAAAAATATGATTTTATTCATTCTAATTCCTAAGATAGGTAAGTCTAGAATTAGGTCTAAGATTTTAACATTACGTTTTTTTGCGAAAATAATATGTTGTCGTGCTATCACTTCTCTAAGACCGCGGAACACTAATAAAATGAGCATGTTAAGTAGGTAACACAAAAACCTATAATCCGTGTGCATAACCTCTCGGCCAGGCAAACATAAAAGCGGGGCGAGCGGTAAGCCGATAACTGTATAGTGTATTCAATAAAAATGTATTATGGCTGTATTTTGGATGAAATTCTTATCGTTAACGAGCAATGATGTCAGGTTCCGACGTAGCAGGAAGTAGGCCATTTCACTGTCACGGATGAATTGATTTAATCTAATCAAGCGATAAATTGCCTCTACAGAGCTCGTTATATTTTAACAAGTATCATCTCCACTTCATTCTCCACACTTGAGATAAGATATCTCATAACACTCGATGATTAGCGCTAATTAAGTGCTAATGAGCGCTCTTCAGTTAAGTGTTAAATTCCTAAATTACAGCAGCAGGTGCTATAAATCATATCACGCCATATACGTTATACCGTAGCGTATGAGAAACCGATCAGTAATTACCCTTGACAAGAATTCACACATGGAACATGTTGAGGGATAAATTAATAATATTATATTATTACTAGCTGTACCGGCAAACGTTGTTCTGCCTTACTCTTCATCACCTAGGGGTAAGAAAAATAGATGTTGGCCGATTCTCAGACCTACCCGATATGCACACAAAATTTCATGAGAATCGGTCCAGCCGTTTTGGAGGAGTATGGTAACTAACATCGTGACAGGGGAATTTTATATATTAGGAGAAGATGTTATAGCTCTATAAATTTATTTCGTATTTACTTAAATTATATATCTAATTATAATTCAATATGAATAAGTATAAGTTGTTAAATTAGACATCGTAACGAAGAAATAAAAGGATTCATAACGTACGTATCTATATTTTAAAGTATAGACTAAAACGTCCGAGCGAACAAAATTACTGACAGGAAACTCCCCAGACATTTCGTAGATGCCTGGGAAATTGAAATAAATCTAACGTTCATTTATTTCCAACGAAAAACTATCATCTTTCAATTATTTCATCATAAAACCCATAACCTAAGTCAAGCGGGCGTTAATGTGGTTCCCAGTGTTCGCATTCGCATTGGTTGCGAACATAAAATATATTTAGCCCATCCGGTGACGCGAGCGCGTGATGAAAAACCACATGTGGAGACCGCATCTAAGCCCCAACCAACGGATCCTGTTTACTGTGGAAATCATGTTAAGTACGTTTTGT
Source organism: Colias behrii (assembly GCA_029959065.1). Taxonomy (NCBI): domain Eukaryota; kingdom Metazoa; phylum Arthropoda; class Insecta; order Lepidoptera; family Pieridae; genus Colias; species Colias behrii. Next base: position 10,969,427 of record JARWMC010000002.1, read on the forward strand.
CCTTAATTGTGTTTAAACTGATATATTTACGTTTACGTTAAATTATAGACATTCTGTTTTGTTCTGTACTGTAATCAGCGTACGATGCTTTTGTGATAGGTATGATATATCTTGTCATTAATGTCTACTATTCTGAATCTGATCCATTCTTCAATATTCTATTGGCACAAAGATTTACGCCGGGAGGTTGCCACTCCCAGTCCACGAAGCAAGTACATAAAATATGCTTAAGTATAAATAAATAACAGGCGAGCAGTAATATCGAAATTATCTGAACATTACGGTGTTGTACTATTGCAGGATTGTGAAATCTAGGTTTCGCCCACACCTGTTCACAACTTTATAAATAAAAGCCGTATTTAATGTCATTTGATAACAGTTATCGCTTCCCTTACAAGACATTTGTTACGAACTAAATATATGCGAAGAATTAGCTATTAGATATCAATGGAAATGCTTGTAATTAAAGATTCATAAGATGCCATAAAATTAATTAAAACACAGTTTAATTTAATTTCTTCTTATTCTTGTGCACGGTGTGTTTCGATTAAACCGAGCAACCATATGTGGTTTCATATGTTTTCTTTTTATTAGTGACCTTTTTCATTTTTTCATGAAAGAAGCTAATTATTCAAAAAACAATAGACACGGCCATAATTAAACCTAGACTGTTATTTCTACAACCGAGACAATTTTTATTATTGTTTGTACATTTATTTGTTCAGATATTAAGAAGCTATTGTTGGACTGAATAGCCAAACACACAATTTGTTTTTTGTAATTAAACTATTGTAAACTGAAAGTTGGGGGGCGTTTGGGTTTGGGACCAATGACAATCCTGTAATACGGCGCTTGTCACATATCCTTTACATATTTAATTTTGCCTTCTATAATGCGTCCACAATCCTACCTACGTTACGTTTTTTTTTATAAAATAGATTCACAATATCCACATAATATCCGTGGGATCATAATTTCACCCTACAATCTGGAATAAATGATCACTTGACACTTGACAGTAAACTACCGGGATGCGAGTCAAACAATTCGGTTTCTAACTAAAGCCGGAACAGCTTAGGGTAAAGAGATCCGGCTTCATATGTTCACAATCACTGCTACTTTCCCATATTTAAAGTATACATAAACATATTGTTATACAAATAAAAAGGGTGTTTTCTTTTATATTTAGTTTTAACTGTTTCCCATTATCTTTTGAAGGTTGATCAAAGCTTTTTTCCTCGTGAAATCATTATTATACTCATTTGTCAATCAAACTCTCATTTGAAAGAGATAAAGAAGAATGAAAGCTTGGGATTAAAATAGATAAACGTCTCTAATGAATAATAAAAGTATGCTAGATTACAATTTTTGATAATATCAATATCAATATTAAACATCAAGCAGAACATAATTTTATACTCTTTTGGAACTTAAGTGATGAAAGAAACGATATTTACTTACCCATTATTATATCAATATATGTTAAAGTAAAAAAAAAGTAATTTAAACGCTTTACTGGCATACTTTGTATGAAATTAATAAACCATAATATTGTAATTCATTCTTTGATATTGGGTAAATATTTGATTAATCATTAGATGGCCAAGCCCAGCCGCGTTCTTGTTGAACAGTTATACATAAAGTTTATTGTGTTTATGTAGCCAATTATTAAAATAATATAATATAAGAGCAAACGAAAATGTAGGACATTTTCGTAAAATTTACATCGACTTTTCCCGAGCTTTAACATTGTAAGAACTGTAGGTGTAGTCTCGACACATTAATCGACATCGATCTCGACCGAAATCGGTCGGTAACTAACGATTTTCAGTAACTATAGTATGGACCTAAAAAATTTAGTGTTGTTTTTCCAGGAAATTTACCTTGATATTAGGGAATATATAGTAAATTAAAATTAGTTACATAAATTTTTCGAATTATTACAAATACAATTGCATATGAAAAAAGCACATGTTATGCACAAAAAAACATGGCAGTTAATTTAATTTTAATCAAATTCGATATTTTTTTATATCAATCGTTTAATTAATGTCACAGAACAGTAAAGTAGATAGAAGTGTGATGTGGGCGTGGCCCACGTGTCACTGGTAAGGTAAGATCACCTAACTTGCTCTCAGTTGTGCGCAGAAAAATATTCGAGTCGGTTGTCAGCTGTCAAACCTTTTTTCCATATTTATTCATTAATTAGGACATGTTGTTCGGTATTAGAGTGCAAAAATGATAGCAGACGAAATAATATCAGCAATGGAGGCATTTCATACCATCGCGCATCGGTAAGTCTTATTTTTATTTATTTTAATTATATTTTATGTTATAACTTCGCTTGTCGTAATTTGTCAAAATTGTATACAAATATCTAGTCAAAATGAACCTTAATCCGTAAGAAATTAGTACTATTATAGATTGAACAGCAAACAAGACTTTCTGGAATATTATTGCAATAAACAAACGAATGTCGCTTTAGTGATGCTTGTGGCGCATATCGACAGTATCGATACTTTAGAAAAGACAAACATTATAAATATTAAATTTTATTTTATTTTTCCTTAGCTTTCATTTGTCCAATTTATTTATAGATTTCCCAAAGAGGCTAATTTAAAAGAGAAATGGATAAATGCAACGTGACGAGTTAACTGGATGCCGAACAGCACTAAGCGGTCTAACAAAGGCCACCGATACAGCAAACCTACGGCAGTTCCAAGATTTAAAATAATGCATATTTTCTGTTTGTATTTTGTAAATATAGATTAATACCACAGACTAATAATAATATACTACGTATACAATTAATACTATTCTATTCCGTTTTTTATTGACGTGACAACGTCTTAAATTAGGTTGCGGCTGGGAGTCACTTATGAAAAAGTGTAACGCTCGGTAACGTTACGATGAGTCACCGAACGAGAGAGAGGCCCGCGGTCTGCCGCGCGCGCAGCACATAAATATTCTACCGAGAAAAAGACGTTGTCACGTAAAATCTTCGCCCGTAAAACCGACTTTACAGGCAACCATTTTTTTTTTAATAATAATAATATAAAAAGACGTACTTAGTAGTAATAAACATACTCCAAAATGTGACACATTATACTATACTCATATAAAAGAAAGAAAAAAAAAATACACAAAAAATATTTATTTGTGAATTATCGATAACAAGGCTGACATCCCTCAGGGCATAGCATCAGATAAATATCAAGTTAATGTCATTAATGTTGAGTGACACAAATTTCAACCTTATCTCTATATGTTGAGGTTCAAAGTTATATTTATCGAAAACTAACGCCCTCTGTTGTGGAGTAGCTGAATGTTTTCGAATTTGGAATTTCTGTGCAATGAGAAACAAAACAGCTAATATACCTAGGGATGTTATACTAAAATAAACCGTAACATGGTGCGTTAGGGTACATATTGAAATGCTGAATTTATAACCTAAGTCAGTTTTTACTCAAATTAAGCTGTCCAATCAAAGGCATAGTTTACTTGTAGTGTACTGTATAACTATCGGTTTAAATGTGTGGGTTTGGCGACACTGGTTTTCATACTAATTATGACATTATCGCACTTCTATATGTTTTTACTGTTCTGTGATTAATGTTCTATTTATTACATATTCATGGAATCCAAAATTCCATGTATGGCAATCTCCTTATTTACTTTTTTGACATTTGACATCAATCAATCGAAATAATATTTCTATCAAAATAAATATAAATTTTGTGTTTTCAAGAGGATAATTTTTAATTATGTTCTTAAAAATCCTATAAATCTATGGGATAACAAATATCCTAAGAAAATATCAATCTGCGTTATGTTTTTATATAGTTAAAGCTATTAGTTTTAGTTTAGTAATATTTTGTTATTTGTGAAGTGCAATAAAATTCTAATCAAAAGACTCTAAAAGCTCTACAAGATAATTCTGCTCAATTCGAAGCCTTTCGAGAAATCTTTAAGACCTTATAGAAACGGACAGAACTAAAACTAAGGACGGAACGGATAATTTGTATCACTTGTATTTTTAGCTTGTATTATTACATATATTATATTATGTGCATCATTGTATATTTTATTACAGTTAATAAGCAAAGGATGAATATATGCAATTGATTTAGCGGTTCACGGGTAATTATTTATGTGTTAAATATAAATATTTATCTATAAATTTTATAATTTACAGATGAACAAGTTACTAGAATTATGTTGATGAGAGATGATGGTTTTGAGCCAAATTTTCAACTACGCTATTATAAACTGTTAAATTAAATTTTTCTAATAAATTTTTTTCTTAATTCGATCGTTTTTTATTTGTATTCATCTGTATAATTTTATTATCCTAGAAGTTCAGAAAGAAATTAATCGAATATGAATGCAATAATTTAGGCTGAATAAATACAGACAGCGGTACACTACATATTTTAATATTTATTTAATATAATATGAGAGGCTTCTTAACATTTTCAATAAAATTTTGAAACCATCTTAAAAATAAAACATTATTTGTTTATTTTATTTTAATTGCAATAACATTAAATAAGAGAAAACAATATTGCGTTAAATCATGTAGCATCGGAAGTGTGAAATATCTTTTTATTATAAAATTATAATAATCTATAATTTTTCCGACATTATCAACCGTATCTACAAACCCACACAAACCGTAAGGCCCTTCTCCCATTACGATACTTCTAGAATACGATACTCGAGTAGAATACTAGTTAGATATTTGCTCGCTACCCGATGCTCGCATATTATGCGACTGAAAAATGACTAAATTCATCATTATTGTGCCTCGTTTTTGTAGACGGACGCTATGTCGAGCGATTCCAGTGACGACGTAAAAGTAGGAAGTAGGTACTGGATTCATCCATATATTGAAAGAAACATAAATTGTAGAGTTTTTAAAGCCGCACGAGAACTACAACATGATGATAAGAATTTTTTATCTTTCTACCGAAGAGATACGCGCGAAACGCGACGCAAAAGCGACCAATTAAACTAGTCGCGGACGTGTAGGATACCGGTAGCGTAATGGGAGAAGGGCCTTCGAAATCTTGTCGAGATCAAACGTCGGTATCATAACGATTGACAATGTCAAAGAATAATTTGTTTTGACAATATTCGAATGTGTTGCAAAGAAATGATTTTCCAAATCCATGAAATCTATATTTTATTTATTTTTCATATATCTACGGAATTGAAATAATGATGTTATTAATTTAGATAAAAATGCATTACTACAAGGCTATTATTATATAAATATTTTGACGCATTACGGAAAGTTTTGTGAAGAATAAAAATTATAAACAAATATGTATCCATTGTATACTTCCATCAAATTAGGGAGAGGTATTAAGCGACATCATTTTCATTGCTGAAGACGGGACTATAAATTAATTGTCGATAATTACCGACTAATGTGTCGAAACTACGCCTACAGTGTACAGGTACAACAACCTTATAAACTCAAAACTTGACACTGCGTAAACTTCACCAGTGACCCTTCAACAGTCACCTACCATTTTCCAATCAACCAAAAACGCTCTAATAAACCACAAACTAATTGCCAGAACCGCGTATCGATGTCTACAACTCATTGGCTTATGACTCATTGATCGTAACTTGACCCGGGAAGCCACCGAGGGTCGGATGTGAAAACTATACCCGGATCACACGACCACCTGTTTTATGACCATTGACAATCCAAGTGCTTGATAGCTATCGACGCCAGCTGCGATCGTGTTCAATACCAATTACTTTGGATTAGTGTTAATAGAATACGCACTGGTTTTGGCTATGATTGTATCGGACATCTTGAATTATCTATCTCCCATTTCTATGTAGATTATGAATTTATAATTGAATTATTGTTTGTTTAACTATGCTTAATATTAAAAAATCCTAAAGCAATATCACTTGAGAAGCTAAAAGTTACACAGAAATCGTTATCTCCATCATTAAATATTACTTCTATTCACTACCACTACACTCATACATACTAAAAATGCAAATCCCATTATTAAAAAGAAAGCGTCAACGCTAGAAGCGCAAAATCTTAAGTAGGTTCGTTTAATAAAAATTTATTCCAGATAAGCTGGGCTTACCCTGGAACGTAATAACTTTTTTATTAATATTTAAACCTGTCTCCGGCACAAATCCGACGCCTTACCTCGTCGTCCCGGGGGAGGAAATCGAGACTTTGCAAGACCTCATTCGTGACCTGCATTTTCTTTAAGACTTTTACCTCACTTATTCTCTGAATATAGGACAGATAAGATGCTTATTTCTCGCATCTGGAGAGGAAATGCCATATTATGTATGTTCACAGTGTATGTTACATGATGTATAACTCAGATGTCATCTTCTATCTTATATTATTAGATGTTACGTCAACATCCGACATCCATACTAATATTATAAATGCGAAAGTAACTCTGTCTGTCTGTCTGTTACTCAATCACGCCTTAACTACTGAACCAATTTGCATGAAATTTGGTATAGAGATATTTTGATACCCGAGAAAGGACATAGGATAGGTTTTATCCCGGAAATCCTACGGGAACGGGTTTTTCTTTGAAAACGCGGGCGAAGCCGCGGGCGGAAAGCTAGTAAGCAATAAAAAACAATTGCAGGACCATATCTGCATTGCTTATATCTTGGTTAATATTGAAGTTTCCTTGTGACTCATGTTTTAACTAAATGCAAATTGTAGATTATTATTTTATAGAGCTTTTATATTAACTGTTTCTTTACGATGAATATAACAGGTATTTAGATCCAAAATATAAATGAGAACACTATATTTGTGTGTACAAAATACTTAAATCGAATAAAATTACGATTAATATGTCAAGGGACAGTAAAGCTAGGCAAAGCTATTGCAATATTGAACATAAACAACTCCGTCCATATATTGCAGTATCATATTGTGTCTATCTCATATATAAACGCGACAGTGTCCAGCCTTTTTGGGCTGACGTTTAAAAGCTCTCAGAGAAGTAATTGTTCCTATCTAGAGGCAGATGAAATGCCGTATAAGGCCTGCACAATTAGGTCTCACGGTGTTTCCAGCTCGGTGAACCTTTGATGCACCGACATGAGGAAAATTAGCAGTGATTTAAGTACATGTTTTTTTATTTAAAACGACTAATGACTTGAACAGCTTGTGGTTATACCTTCAATTAGTTGAAGGTAAATGTGATAAAATAAATTCACTCAAATTATATAAGTATGTAAAACAAAAAATAGATAGTGGACACACGGATTTTTGGATAACTTTATTGCAAGATTTGTTGGTGCCAATCATATCTCGTCCATTGTCATAACTTTATAGCTCTACTACCCGAAATTATCTTTGCCCAATTTCAGTTGACCAAAGAATCACAAGAGCACAGATACAACAAGATAGCAGATAAACAATGTCCCAATTATTCGCTCGACTCGCAAACATCTGTGAATGTAAACGTGTTCTTGTCAGTACTGTCATGTACCGGAGACATACACCTATACGATAGAAGGGATCGTGAACCGGCGATAACAGCCCAGATACTTGACCCCTGTGGGCTGAGAGCTGCTGCAATATCTCGCAAGCTAATTAGGTAACAAGATGGTAACAAGCTATCGAACGTTCTTGACTAACAATATTTTACATAATTAGTTGGACCGATTTTTTTAATGCTTGAGATTTTCCAAGTTTATGTACCTAATGGGTGAAATTATAGCAAACTAAATATATTCCGTACAGTTAAAGTATAAATACAGCTTTGACCTTTGAATATATAGAAAATAATGTAAATATAGATGATAATTTAGTATCTACAAATTGTAAACTGATAAGTAATAGCTACTGTTTCTAGTAATATGAGTAGTTCTTAGCTTAGAGCTAGATGCCTTGGATCGTTTTAGTTCATTACAATACAAATATAATATTGATTATTAAAAAATGAGCATTCGATCTCCGAGTCTATCCTCACAAGGGACAGTCGAGGACTAGAATAATTAGCGCGGCCATCTTATCTCTGTTAATTAATTCCAAGAGAATCGCTGGGCTCTATCCGAATATATAACATTACTCTCTAATTAAATTCCCTCACAAAGCACTCGAACGGGAAAATAAAACCCAATTTACCGGATTGTGTTATGAGTGCGAATTTTCTCACTTGCCCGGAGATAAGATAAAGTTGTTTGACACAGTCTAAACATTTTCTTTATTGATCTAACAATAATGTGTTAATAAAAGAATTGGTTACAAATTTAAAATGTTTTTATGCAGTTTTATTCGAAAAGTATCATTGAATCGATACATTTCTTTTGACAATTTTAATTGTTTAATGCAATAATATAAATTATGGTACGGGAGCCAGCAGCAGATTTTATGACCAAGTTCCTCTCAAGCGGTAATTAGTAAAATGCATCAAAGTATAGTATTATGAAGCCTCGTGAACGTCAGCTGGAGCTCGGTTGGGGGGGTGAGCGGTTATAGCCTCCCACGCACGTAGGAAAAAAAAATACATTCATTCATTTCCTCTCAGCTAAAAATTTGTCAAATTGTAGCTAACCCAATATCTCAACGAAAAAAAATAATCAGCTGGCTACAACATGGTGTATTATACGTCAGCTGGTGTCTCGAACATGAAAAAAAAAATTATTTTCCGTGATTTCCTCTCAAACAAAAATTTACCTGATGATAGCTTATATGTAACTGTGGATAAATATATAAGTCAGCTGGCTGTATCTTGGTAGAAAAATCGTCAGCTGATACTTTGAAAGTTATTACATAGGAGTTAGACAGAAGCATCTATTGCCAATTTATATGCATCAGCTGACTAGGTTTTCCTCAACTTATTGCTAGCTGATGTTTTTTATTTATCGCATCAGTATATTAACAATCAGCTCACAAATTTTCATCTGAGAGGAAATGACGTATCTTTAATTATTCGACATTGCGCTTCAATATAAGAGTTGAGTTGAAATAAACATTCAGTATCAATATTTTTGAAACGAATAAGTATGTAATCAAATAATTTTATATATTTAAATAATTAAATAATCAATTAGCAATAAATGAACTAGTTACTCGATAAATAATATTTATTATATAAACTTGATAAAAAATGATAATGAGAACAATATGATTTATTCGTTTTCGCTCTGGCTTGAGTCACTTTCCTCTCTTTCTGAATGTTTATTTCAACTCAACTCTTATATTGAAGCGCAATGTCGAATAATTAAAGATACGTCATTTCCTCTCAGATGAAAATTTGTGAGCTGATTGTTAATATACTGATGCGATAAATAAAAAACATCAGCTAGCAATAAGTTGAGGAAAACCTAGTCAGCTGATGCATATAAATTGGCAATAGATGCTTCTGTCTAACTCCTATGTAATAACTTTCAAAGTATCAGCTGACGATTTTTCTACCAAGATACAGCCAGCTGACTTATATATTTATCCACAGTTACATATAAGCTATCATCAGGTAAATTTTTGTTTGAGAGGAAATCACGGAAAATAATTTTTTTTTTTCATGTTCGAGACACCAGCTGACGTATAATACATCATGTTGTAGCCAGCTGATTATTTTTTTTCGTTGAGATATTGGGTTAGCTACAATTTGACAAATTTTTAGCTGAGAGGAAATGAATGAATGTATTTTTTTTCCTACGTGCGTGGGAGGCTATAACCGCTCACCCCCCCAACCGAGCTCCAGCTGACGTTCACGAGGCTTTATAATACTATACTCTGATGCGTCTGACGAATTATCTCTTGAGAGGATATCTCTTGAGAGGAGAGGAGCCAGGTGCAAATTTGGTTAATTATTTAATTAACCAAATTTGCACCTGGCTCCCTAACCATTATATTTAATTTCATATCAATTGTCATGTTACTCACCGAACACATTAATATAATGGCAAGTGCAAATTATACAAACATATATTATATAACTTATAGCAAATTTCTTGATAAATTAATAAAAAGCCTATGTAAACATTAATTTGTGTCTTTAATAAATAAACGTAATAACAAACTAACGAACTTAGCTAACGAAGTTCAAATTATTCAATTAGGCATATATGTATAAGTAAAAGCTATTTTATTGTTAAATAAAGTAAACTAATTAACTGATTACATCAAAGCACCCCGCTTCCTAAAATTTGTATGCACTTAAGTGGTGCATTGAGCAACTCAATAATCCTTGATCTTAAGCACCTCATCAACTACTCAGGACCCCTAAAAGTATGAAAGACATAAAAAATAACAATAAGGGCTCTCCCCTAAGATATTAAAACTTCCGTTACAATAAAACTTTCGTTTTTATTTATTATTCCAATTTATTTTGCCGCTCTTCTATCAGTTTAACGTGAGACGTAAATATCAACGGAAAAACTTAATTTATTTTTCATAGAGCTTTGTTAATTAATTGTTTTGAAAATTCTGGAACGTGAAGGTAAAAATAGAATATGATTAAATTTGTTTCATTATAAGTTACCTACCTGAAATTTGGCTTTACGTATTATGCGCTATTTCTGTGCGGAACGATAGGATAAAGTACATACCTATATATTATATTAACAATTATCTAAACAAAATACCTACTTATATATCAATCAAAATTATAAACGATTCGATAATCAATAGTCTGTCCATCTCTATACAACTCTACAAGATACATTTATATAAGTATATCATTTCAGTAAGCTAATGTTGAAATAAATAAAAATAAAAAGCGTACTTCAAACAGCTTCATTTATCTATATGTTAGGCATTTCGCAAACACAGCACGGCTCGCTACGTGCCGCTCCGACTACGAAAATGCTTCCAATTTATTCGGACTTTCATCACTCCCTGACGAAGTATACTCTTCATTTAAAGCATTTTGGTGTGAATCGCAAAACTAATGTACGTGTACTTCAGTGGAATTTCATTCGTATGAGCACGTTTTCATTGCAGGTTATGAAGTGATATTGGATTGTTTTTAATAACTTAATCTTTTTTATACCGAGGATTTATTTCATTCAGGTATTTATACGTGGAATTGGGTTTATAATTACCTTAACCACTATGAATTTTTACTTTAAACTCTAACTTAATCTTTTCGTTGTTGTACTAATTTAAAGAAGCAAGAACAAAAAGGAAAGTAGCTTATGACGGACTTTTTTGAATTCATAGAAAAAAAAGTCTACATAATTTACGTAAATACCCAAAAGTAATATCCGTCACCAGTCGACTAATCCTCGAAAACAAATAGAAAAAGCGTTCAAAACTAACAGTTACACAGATAAGACAACAATGCCACCTTGGCGATAACTTTGCAAGTTAGAGGTGATTGTCAAAATGCATACAATAATATACCTGCGCGCAGGTACGGCGGTGCGCACAATGGCATTCCAAACATGGATATGAATCAAACTCGATTCGATTTTGAATGAATCCAATCTTAAATTATCGACTTTCGATTCGTGAAAATAATACCTCTGAATATCGTTATGCAATCTTATAAACGCTTTTGCGTATTGAAAAATATCGAAAGGGCAAGTGAATGATATTCTACGAGGATAGAATGTTCGGCTGACTAAGACTATTTCACATAACAGCTGTAGTGATAAGTATCTCTTATTTGCTTGTTTAAGACATTATAACATCCTGACTTAAAACTTGCAATAATGACTGCACCTTACTACCCTTCTAACAAACCATAATAATATCCTTTATCGTCGTTATTGGGGGGATGATTTCATTAGTACGACGGAGCAGGTGCACCTTCGACCGGGACCTCTATTACCTACCTGTCAACCATATGATTAGTGTTTAATAAAAAAGAGGGTCTTCCGAAGTTAAACAGCGCTTAGTAAATTCTAATTGTCTTTAAATATACGTCCAGCTGCATAATAACATATATTATCGTTCTATAGGAGTTTAAGTACATTTACGATATTTATCCTATTGCGATTGACGTCAGCCAATTTAATTTGAACGAATTGAAATTACGAGTGTCTGGGAACGCTTACATCGATATATCCAATTGCCCCGTTTTCCCTAAATGTCATTTAAGGATACGGCGAGCGCGTTTATTGGAACGCGAACAAGTCCTCCCCACTTAAACAACTGGTTCCATTATTTGTAGGAGCGGCGACCTACCGCGCCGACAGGAACAATGAAAGTGAGAGAGGCAGGAATGTGCGGGGCGCGGCGCGGGGCGGCCGTTCCCGGTTCCCAGGCGAGGAATGTCAGCACTACCAACAAAGCCTACCGGCCGCCATTCACCCCGCTCTGCCGCCACCCTAGCGGTTCCGTCTCGCACTCATAATTTTTCATAACCCTCTAAGTACCGTTTACGATCCGAAAGCTCGATTTTCGCAGCGCATGCTCATGTATCGAAGGAACAATGAATCGTAAATACGAACGCGAACATACGTCGATGTATTAATGCATGTTCAGTAAAACATTTAATGCGATATGATTATTCCATTCATGAGCAGTGTCAAAGTTCACGGCCAAGTGTCAAATAGCTACAGCTGATTTTAACGTATCGCGGTTTATTTACTCCGTACCTCAGAACCAGACAATAATCTTATCAAACAGAGTGGAGCACTTGTCCGCGTCTAACCGTTGATTATTTAAACTACTGTATCGTCTAGCTCGTAACTCGATAATTGCACGTAATGTAGTACTGTGGATATAATTGCTCTATAATTTGGATATTCGTTTTTGTTAATCCTATACTGTATAATATGCGCTTCTTTAATGAATTATAGTAACTAAAAAATATGCAATAAAAATAGAGTCAACTTCCCATCCAAATTTTGATCCAAACATTGACTCTCCTTAAATTTTAGGGTAAAAGAACTGCAATCTGCAAAAACGTTGCACGTTTCCCCAAACAGTAGACAAAGTAAACGCAAATAGCGTCGAACAAGAACAAAAACGTATTTCGCAATCCGATCAAAGTCAGCCATCGCTAAAACAAAGGGAGTAAATAAAAAAATTACCCCGTGTCTGTGTTTATGCACGCGAGGTGGGTATTAGCGCCAAGCGGACTAGCTTACACCGTACACGATGCCTACACGATATCCAATGCAAACTAATTCAACGTTACGGAACGTGTGCAGTAACTAGTAAATTATTACTCCATTTAGATATACATTTGCAATATAGACGGCGATTTTTTGCAAACTAGTCTAGTATATAACGGGAAATTGACAAAGAAATCTTAAAATAAATAAACGAATATTGAATGCTGAGATGAAAATTAACGTTTTGACAATTTAAATTAAATTAAATACAGATGGGTATATATCATAAAAGGTATATTAAACCATTTCTGTGATTAATAAGAACAGTGGTTATTTGTTTTATACTAATAGAAAGTAGGGCTTCTGTATAAATAAATCACTATTACAATAAAAATCTTGTTCTATTTGTACGTCTATTATAACTTAGCCGAGATAACGCTGGTCAACAAGCCGCGAAAGCCCTCGAAACAATTTTTCTTTGTGTAGTCATCAAAACCCATAACCTCTAACCTTTAATATATGTGTCATAATCGATAACAATGCTTCACATTTATTACGTAATTAGAATATGTTTAACAGCCTCTAGTCTTAGCCTTCTATCGCGTTTATTACCAACACTATTCAATGTCTTATACCAAATCACACCCCATAAAGCCATATTATTTTATCCAGATCCTTAAAGTTGACACGTAATCAATACTTACATACATTCAAATTGTCTCATTTATAATAGCACCTACGATATAACGTATCGTCTCATCGAATTCAAATAAGATTTGCAAACCAAGATATATTGTGACCTCTACACGTATTCATATGTCAAAATTACATTTTGCTTCATCCGCACAAGATTTTATCGCAAAGTACAGCGGATCATTGTCCACACAATAGATGATTACACTAAGTATTGTAATCCTGTTTGTCATTGCCACAATTGAACCTCACATGATACGCTGTGGTCACACTCTTGCTATTAGATCATTCATATGTTTTTATTCATTGTATAGTATAAGATTACATCATAACTCATAACTGTACACTTCATTATTATTAAGCAAATGTTAAATTATCAAACACGTGAACTTCCGAAATTTTAATAGAAAACAATTTAATAATTAAAACGTTTCAATTCTAAGAAAGCGAAAAATGATAACGCGAAGCAAACATTGATAAGAAAATTTAATTAATAAATGTTTTAAATCTACATGACCCTTTTGTTTTGGGTAAATAATAAACATTGAATATTTTTTTATGAAAAGTAAAGGTTAAATTAATATGAGGTTAAAGACACATAATGATAATAACAAACAAACAAGTTTTATATTAATAAACTATCGTTACCATTTATCTCCGTTGGCTTGAATGCAGTTTGTATACCTACTTTATAGTGTGAAAATAAGAAATATGAAGTGTTTGCATACATAAATTAGTTTATCAATGAGCTATCAATATTCATATTCTCGGTCTTGACTCAGGCAACTTATTGATAAAATATTAAAACAATTTTTATTTCTGCTCTACACTGGTATAATTCGGTACAAATCGACCTACAAATACTACATCCGGAGGGTCCAAATCGTATAATCCTCTTGAGGTCAATATTAATCTTATCTGCTCTCGGTATTTCAAATTAAAATTAAATAAAATATGTTTTAAGAAACTTTATTGTAATTGTGACAGATTGTGTAAAAAAACTTCATTTTCAAGACATTTAAAATATAATCATACCTATTATGTATTATAAACTTCAATAGCTCTAGAATTATTCGGAAAAAAAAATATGTTTGAAATAAAGTAACGGAAAAGTATAAGGAACAGTAGAGCCTATTATACTTAACATTTTTGATGATTTATAGCAGTAGAGTCGGTAATTCTACTATGTATCTTTCTATTTCCAACTGTTCCATATAGAGAGCTGAAAAATGTCAGATAAAAATAATAATCATTAATAATATCTACATAATAAATATATACTGCAACATAAATGCATTATCCTGTTATTTGTTTCATGATGTTATTCGATTATGGAAAATGGGCCATTTATCCAAAATAACAATAGTTATCATATTCATAATTTTGCATAAGTTCTATAAATATAATAATAGTTACATACTTCCTTGTAAACTTTTAACTTTTTTCAATAAAATACTTAAATATTCATACAGATACTTAAAGAAAGGAAAAACCGACAACTTTTCGCCAAATATTCAGTCATATTTTGTAAAGAGCTTTAAAGCCCATCCAAAAATACAAAGAATTAAAAAGAACACGTTGGATAATTGCAATTGTTGTATTTTCACTATTTCCACTTTTTATTTTCACTTTTTCCTTAGATGTTAAATATAATATTATTTATATTGTATGTTTAAATTACAGAGAGCGAGGAAAACAAATTTTCTACCGGTGAATAAAAGAAAATATTTCCCGATAAAGATGTAATTGAATACCTAATTCGAAGCTCTTTATAATATTGATTTCAAAAATAAAAAAAGTATTAACCTGTAAAAAATAATTTCTTATCGCGATAATTATCAAAAGGCTCTACATCGTAAAATGTCACTTTTGTATTCGTCGTATGTACGGAAGACTTAATAAAAATAAATAAAAGGTACTCTGATTATTGTAGGTAGAGCTTTTTACCGCTAAATATGAACTTCATTAATACAGAAATAATTTTTGTGTTTAAGAAAATCGCTCCAACACATAAAATTGCGTAGTTCAGTCAAGAATGCTATACTGAAGTTTTGTGAAACCGTGGTGTTTACAAGATTCGCACCTGGCTCATGGCTGTCATCAGCTGATATATTATGTTTCTTGAAGAAGTCTTCGGCGAGACAGGACGCCGCCGCCGCCGAGGCAGAGCTCACACACGCCGCAATACAAACAAGCACTAAACACCTCATGGTCACAGGTACACAGTATGGTCACAGAATACGAAACACACACGAGATCAACGGAGTTCCGCAGACGAGAGCGCGTGCAGCCACATCGGTGCGCATTCCCTAACTGGCCGCGAGCTTCGAGTGACGACCGGCCGCGACTGCAGATCGCATCGTTATAAATTAGGAACAGAAATAAAATAACTGGAAGTAGCTATGAGCTGTCCGGAGCACTTTTAGCAATTTTAAATCTTTTGACTTTTTTAGTTTTATATTTCGAAGTCAACTTTGGAACCTTTTATACGCCCTGACTCCGGTTCCTTGGACTTAAAGTTTCGTGCACATTAAATATTCACTTCGCCGCTTCGCTTTTAGCGAGTATGCTTGGAATAACATGAAACTTTTGATATTGTAAGGTAAGCTCGGCTTAGCAAATGATCAAGTGGAATAATTATTTTGGATTGCAACGTTTGCTTTTGAAAGCTTTCAGGTGCTTTACAGGAATTGTGTTGTAGTGTGAAGTCATAGGAGTATAATTAGGTAATAAGCATGTTTGAATAGAGTGTATTATAAAGGTATGTGCAATGTGAGCAAGCAGCAGCTCGCCGGCAGACAAGTGTGTGCCGCAGCGCTGCGCGCGCACTGCTATCGAACCATTTGAGTCCGCTCCACGAGACACACGACTTTATTAAAATAAAGCCTTAACATACGACATTTCGTAATTGCAGTTAATTATTCTTCTTATACAACTTAAATACGAAATTGCATACAACTTAAACGCATAATGTGCACGTTCTGTGCGACGCTATAAAAGATAAATTCTGCATTTAATTGAAATACACACAATACCTTAAAAACTTCTGTAAACTTGTACAATTATCAGACTATCTATTTAAAATTAATTATTAGAATAAATAATAAAAGTCTACTAAATTGATACCTATTTTGATCCAAATATGTAATAGAGTATTTGTAATGAATTTGTATTCGCGCTACATTCCGACTAACAAAACTTAAATCAATGCATTCTTATATTCCCCGAACAGTATTAAAACACCTTACATGTGACCTTCGTGTACTCACGTTGCATTTTCACGTTCACCCCGAACGGAAGAGCGTCTAGCCAGACTTCCAGACATAGCTAATACTCGCTACACCATGAATTAAATCACGTAGTCACGGAATGCTGACTCTTACAGTTCTTTGTTTGTATAATGTTCAAATATAACAAGATTTGTTTCAAACGCAGCAAAGATAATTGCATGCATTTAAAAACTATTCTAAAGAAAAAATATTTCAAGGACATTGTTATGAAATTCGCTGTTTCAATAACAATAAAATGCTTATTTCAGCTATTGTGTTTTGTGTCAATATTGTTTTCATTACAAAGAGGTCACCCGTGCATCGTTGCAAGAAATCTCACGTTCGCAACACAAAAGGCATTAAAATTATTTAACGAGCCACTTCACACAAACTAACCTCGAATTTATTCGAGTCACATAAAACAATCGCGCACAAAATATTTTAAGGTATAAAGAAGCAGAAATGACCCATTCGGATGATAAATGCCGTTCAAATGCCATATTTATAATTTATCACCCGATAGATAATCCAGGTAGGTTTCATTGAGTCCCGACACCTCGCCGCCCGCCGTGATGCTTTTGTTACTATGGCTATGAGAGCGGCAGCCTCTATTGCTCTGTGCAAGTCATACGATCACGGCGGAAATTAAAAAGTTTTTACATATCATAAAGTCTTTTAGATATATTTGCCTGAAACGTTATTTTTATATATATTTTTATTTAAATGATCGTGAGCCATTTAGAACCGTTAAATATTTATGAAATAGAGCTTTTGGTAAAGCTTTTAGATATTTTTTTTTATTATTTACACATACATTAAGACCTCTACCTTTTTAAGATCCTCGTTAAGATTTTTAAAATAACGTCGATCCCAATCACTTATAACTTAACCCAAAACCTATTTATACAGCTCCAAACTGCACACCGGTTATGAATGCTAGTGGTAATAAAAGGGACGTCTCATTTATTATTACCATTACAAATATTTCGCGCTGAGCCGAACTCCGTACGGAAGGCGCCACCTTCATTGTATGAATGTACACAATGACAGTGCCCACTTCGGGCTTTGGCGGTAACTTTTGGGAACCATTAAGATTATGATATATGCAGGTGGATAACAGCTGCTATTGCTGTTTCTATTTATTTATTATCATTCATTTATTCAGGAAAACATTAACAATTCTTAAATACTCATTGTTTTCTTACACGTTTTATTCGAGTACTATCACATTCGATGCTGTAACATTTCAAATGAAACTACGAAATATTTTTGATGTAACGTTATCAACTGTATAGCAAAATTAAGGTTCTCATTTATCCTGTGTTTTATAATTTCATACTCCAACTTCATATCTATGTGTAAAACATTGAATACCTACAAGAAGAAACGTGAGATCCAATTATCAGAATTAAACTCTATCCATTTTGTTAGTAAGAAATAGTAAGAAACATTAACTTGAAGTTTCTCCTTTATGTAAAAAGTGTCTTCAAATGACAGGAAATAGTATGAATTGTAAGTCAGCGTCCTCTCCCTGGCTGACAGTTGCGCGCGCGTTTATGTCTATTGTGCGATGCGCTTGCGCATGCCTTTGGAATTTCATTTAAATCCACTTTTTGTGTGCGAATACTGTTAACCACCTTGTGATTTTGAAATGATTTATATTTGGTGTGACTAATCGTGTGTAACTTTTTTTCTTGCAGATGAATTCCTGATTATGAGTCTTCTTTAATGTGACGGATACACGTATTTTGTAATAGAATGAGGCTTGTTTTAAAATTATCCTTAATATAAAATTTCCTGGTTTAATGAGATCATACTGATTCGCAACCTGTGCTATATATAGTTAGTGGCTCTATCTACATAGAGTAACAAAGTTAAAAGTTCTAAGTTTGCAACGTAATATCTTACAATCATAGATTCTATAAAAACATCTTCAACCATAACTTTTCTTGTCCCATATTTATAGCTGTTTAGGTCGTAAACATCAACTTTTTACCTGTAAATAAAAATAATTCAGTTAGTATATCAGTCTAGGCGTGTTGTATCTTGTCGACACACGAGGATTTACGCAAAGCACACAAAAACGTGCACAAAAACAAGCGAACACAATGCCCACAACCGTAAAAATTCTTTACAAATAAAATCATCTAAGAGATGCGTACTCATTTTGAGGCCATTGTTTTGTATGAACCTCGCTTTGAAATACTGAAAGCATTATTGTGGCATTATGTTTCAAATACTCTGTTGAAATATACTTTAGATATAAGGCCGCCCTACTTTCATAGTTTAAAAATTTGCTACTAATTTTATTAATGCGATAGTTTGTAAGAATGTATGTTCGTTACTCTTTTACAGAACATAAACTGAACTGAACTGAACATATTGAACAGAATTGTATCATACTTTAAAGTAATGTAGATGGTGTGTCAGAATAAAACAAAAGCTATAGAAATATACTATCTTTTACCACTGAGTTCGTCCGCGGGTTAATCCACAAGACATAGCTAAAACACTTAAATTACTTAATTATTATGCCATTACAACACTTTATTACGAACACTTAACTTAAAAGAAAAGCTCGTCTTTGACTCTCAGACTACAAGGGTCCGAAACGGCCGACGCGTTGTTTATAGCTAAAATATGTACATATTAACGATCAGATAGTGCAACATCATCATTTGCTCAGTCGGCTACACTAACACAATTGCCGAGTAATTAATTAAGACCGGGAAAAGGTAAAATTTAATGGCTATCTATGATTTTACGTTTTAATAGGTGAAAGATTTATTATAAATTTGGACTATTACACAGTATTATAATAGAAAACAAAGCATATAGGATGTATACTGTAGTATTTATATTTTATGACAGAGTTTAAGATGGAGAGCGTATTTTTCTGAAAGAGGTTGATGTTCGCTTATCAGTAGTCAGTACAAGATATGCTCCAGGCCAATGTATTTTGTGGGAAAGCCTGCGAGTGTACTACGTAACTACGCACTTCAATGCGTTATACAAGAGAAATTGACTCCATTTGAAGCATAGAAATCTAAATAACAAGACACTAGAAGTCGTAAGCGCGCGTGACCTTGTCGCCACTCAGGTGACTTTCACAACACCAGCGTGTTCGTCACTGTTCAGTTGCTCTGGAGACGTATGTGTATAAACATGGTGTGTTTCAGCATATCCCATTGCGGAAATTCTTCCACAAGTTGTAATTATACTAATAAAGGAATAATATTTCATCGGTAAATATTTCTTTTTTAGAAATAATGCCGTTTTTCCTTAAAATTATAGAATATTTACAAGTATTACGAGTGTCACCATAGTAATCGAAATAACAATGAATGACACAGTCTACCATTCTTATTATCACGTTTAACACAAATTTCAACCTTATTTCTATGAGTTTATGTTCAAAGTTATATCTATTGAAAATTGACAACTTCTGTTGTAGAAAAGCCGAATTTTTTCGTATTGGAACAAAAAGAAACAAAACGTCTCATATACTTAGGGATGTTATTCTAAAATAAACCGTAAATTCGTGCGTTAGGATACATATTAAAAAGCTTAATTTAATATTTAAGTTAGTTTTCACTAAAATCAAGCTGTCCAATAAAAGGCATAGGTAGTTTACTTGTGTGTACTGTTTAGCTATCGGTTTAAATGTGTTGATTTTGGCGACAGCGGTTTTCATATGAATTATGACATTATAGCACTTCTATGTGTCTTGTTTAGATTTCTATGATTTGAAGTATTGTGACATATCTTCTTATTAAATTTGTGGATGTGTAATAATCGATATTTAAAAAATAGTAGATAACCGTTTTCTCATTATGAAAGTTCTGAAAGTAAAAGTTTTAAATGCTATGTGATTGTCAAGATGTCCACCTTTTGTCCTCCATACACCTAATATATCGAACGATTATTTAATATAAAAAATACAAAACAGCAATATGCAAATACCATTGAAAATAAATAATTTTCAAGCACATTAAACGCGATTCAAATCTTCGATCATTATTAAACTTTCCTGTCGATACACAACAATAAACATAAATAAAAACAATTTACTGAATGCGATTGGAAGCGAGCCATTGTTGAGCAGTTGAGAAATAAACGAATCTATTGTCAATGCGATATATAAATCATTTATATTGCGAAAGCATTCAAGTCTACGTAGTTTAGTAAGAAAAATTTCAAACCCTTTGTTCAGGAAATAATTGAGTGTTGATATAAAGTACCATTAACTGTTCATGAAGATCAAACAGATTATAGAATTTATAGAATTTCATTTCTACTTCTGTTACGTGAACAATTATATTATGTAATCGACCCAAATGGACTTAAAATCAAACTGCAAACATAAACGTTTTCGACGTTGATTTCGATAAATATGAAGATAAGTAAATTCATTTGTCGTAAACTGTAACGCGTAAGACCGGTATAGACAACTCTCTTTAATTCAAGCGTACATATACCTAATAAAAATGGATAAATCACATTTCCTATGTAGGTATTAATAGTTTCTTGTGTGATCAGAAAAGTTCACTTCGCACCTTCAATTGGGACATTCGGTGTTAATTTCAACACTAAATCAGATATCCTGATTAAATAGAAAGAATGCGATAACCGGGTGTGCACAAGTTTATATAAATAGATAATGCAACTTAAATATACAATTTTATCAGTAGTCGTCTGAAAGAATGTCTAGGCAAGCAAACACTGACGCTTGCGTTCCCACCCCTTCAAAGCCTGTCACTAGCGAGATATGATTCTAATTTATAATATCTCGTTTTATACGCTCGATAAAAACCTTCACACGACAACACTTGATCATTACCAGGTCGTTAACTTATTTTGTGACAGGAAGGAGAATAATATCACAAAAAAATAATTTCGTTTCACAAAATAAGATAAACTAATTATGAATTATCTTCATATTCTAACTATCCATATCGCTGAATAGAAATCATTTCTAATATTTTATGTCAACAAAGTTTTATCAAAAGCTTACGAAGCTTTCACGGCACTAGCGCTGATCGCGACAATCATCATACAGAAACTACCTTCCGTTTCCTTTATCTTATTAATACTTTTGTAATCTAAACTTACAAGGATATTCGGGCTAGGGAACCTTGTCATTGCTTCATTTTTTAAATTGCGCTTTATAATGATTAGATGGAGAGTACAGATAGCTTATTATGTATTCCTAGGTATATGGAATTCATAATTTCATAATGTCAGACTTACACCATACAATAATTGTATACTTGAAATATAAATTCCTCTTTAAATTCATCTACTTTAAAAAACCAAAATCATTCCCATATTAAAATTATGAGACATACTTGTACTTGAAATTAACTTTTACAGAATTTCATCAAACATTTCATGTCTTACACGGCTTTCATATTTCAAATAACAAATAACAAGACGCGAGCCGACTCGCCTCAGATTATACAAATTACGCAAAGGATATTCAAATTCATATTCGCAGTTACGTTTACAATTTCAACAGCCCTCAAGCTTGTTTTATTTACTGAGTAAAACATTATTCACACAGCAAATGATGTCTGCCGAATATATTTTATCTCACGTATGAAATATTTTTGAAACGTTATGTATGTTTACTCGAGATCTAGAGGATCTTAGTTTATTCAAATGCCACTCGTTTATTTAGCTTATTTATTATTTACCTTAACTAAATATTAGAATTTGCTCTAATTGTTTACATTCCTCAAATTTTATTCCTACGGAAACTAACAAAATATGTATTTCGCTCGCCTAAATAACTATAATTCCAGGCAAGTTCTTACACAGTTACATGTTTCACAACCGCATGTAATTATTTCACAACTACTTCAGTATCGATTTTAATGGCTCAGGTCAACTATAACCTTTTTACAAAGTCCAAGAATTTGTTATCTAGTCTTGTAGCTATACAAGACTAGAAAATTACGTAATTAGCTCCTTGTGCTAGAGCTGACGGAGTTTTCACATATTTCGTCGCTCTACGTGCATTATCCTATATAGTTATTGGTTATAATAATTAAGAACGTTACAGCGCTCAAATTAACTCTATAAAATATGAAAGTATAACTAATAAAACAGCATTATTAATAAAACGATCGTTTATGTCATAAAAAGCTAGCTTTTCAAATAAACTCTTATCTATCTAAAGCAGCACCTGAATGGTGCGAGCGAAGCGCGAAACGCCCGCCGGCATCGCTTTGATACACCGCACTCGCATACCAATACAAGATAAATCGTATCTCAATGAAAATCTATTTCATGCTTAAGCTGCTTCTACGTCACATTATTAATCCGTGCCATAGCTGTAATGAATGGCTTTGCTTGTAATTAATGTGCAAAACAGAATGAGCTTTGATAGTCATCGAAGTGGTTTGAATTAGAATTTGAAACTTTAGTGCTTATGTGATAAATTGTGTTTTTATGTTAAATCGCAATATTATTCTTAGTCTCTATTAATTTATATTAATCTCTATGTTTATCTATTATATAAACAGTAGATATGTAAATATTTAAAAAAATTCATAGTTTGAGGAAACAATAAATTAGATAAATTTGGATTATTAGAAAAGTCATAAACGCGGCGCTATCAAGACGTCACGTAGACGAATGAAACAATTTTACAGAAGGTGTTCACAAATCAGTGGAACGTCATGCCGGTAATTATCCGGGCAAGTCTCCCAGATCCGATACAATCTTCCATCCCGAAGCCTGTGTGACTAACTCGTGAGGAATGCGACGTGCGAGCGCCGGCGGTAGTCGGGCGCGAGAACCTGCTCAAGGCACAACTGCAAAACATCATAACACAAACACATTATACACAAAAATCTATCTTCCCCACAAGGAATAAGGACGGAGGTACCTGCAGCAACATAATTTTTTATATTCCTTTTTTAGAGGTGTCAGTTAGCGCCGGCGACAAAGCAATCCTGTGATACAGCCTCCGAAACTGATAAATAGATCAGGCTTTTAATATTTTAATTTGCATGTTAATTAGGGATAATAACTTAACAAAAAAATGTGAGATATTTGAAAGACACGGAGAATTGATCCCAGTTTTGGTGAATTAATAACATTTGGATGTATTTCATGTAATATTTGAATGTTATAGAGACTGTCCCTTTCATAGGTTTTAGCCCAAAAGATTATTATAATTCAAGTTTTGCAAAGTATTGCAATTCCACAAATTGCTATCATTATCGATTTCTTGAACTATTCCCGCTATCCCATAAATAACAATACTTAGGTTCATTGACAAAGCTTAAATTTTAGTTCGTAAAACTAAAGTTTGCGAACAGGTAAGTAACGAACGCCAGGAAAAAGTTTTAAGGCTAACATTAATCATTGCCAAAACTTAGCCGTGAAGAAAGGAATTATATCTTCTTTGACATGTTCTATGAGTTATGAGATTTCCTTGTAGGACGTGTTTTCAAGATATAATAAAAAGTGAAGTAGGTGTTAGTTTGGAAACAAAAAGAAAGGATTATTAGGATCAATGATGTAGCTATGATTCAAATATTGTATTTAATTCATTCACAGAATAATTGAGATGCAGCTAATATTTTAAAATTGCAAAGTCAATATTTGGAAAGACAATTAACTACAGAAATCGACTTTCTTGCTGTGCTTTATCCCTGAGCTTGTGAGAGTCGAAAAATTGCAAAACGTTTAAAAATTTAAATTTCTACATTTCGGTACTTAATTTACTTCAATGTAGATAGATAATATAAGTACAAATAAAAATCGTACATAGGTACTGAAAGCGAATAACAAATAATAATTTTACTAAATGATGTAACAATCAACATAATTCACAACTTGAAATTTAAAATGTTTCATAGTTTATTCACTTTTATCTTAACTACACCATTTTACGAATACACGTATAAAAAGTTATTGCATAAATAGCTAATATGAACCTCAACTCCCAATAATCCTTGCCGTGCTGACAATAATAATCAAAAACCACAACTACAGACAACTCGTGACGTTTATTAAAGGCGTCTACTTTACCAACTTCCCCTTCCAACTTTTTCAATTTCGACCCAAGCTCGGGGCTTAGACGCGAAACGCTTTTCGGTACTACGCTGCACCTATGATAAGCAGAAAATTCTTTAAACGCTTTCGAACAAAGTTTTGATTAAATAGTTATCCGGCGCAAATACTACCAATTTATTTTCCTTTTTAATATAACAACTAAAATCAATAGTTGTAGTGCCATTACAAACTAATTATACACCTAGTCTTACTTATTAGTTGTTAACAAAAGCTTTTTCAGTTTTAGTTCACGTAATCATCGCAGATTGTTAGTTGATAGTCTTAACTCGTCAAGTTAACAATATTTTTAGAGATTACAGTAAATTGTGAGGATCGTTTCAGCAAGTCGATGATGTTTTATTAACACTTATCACAATTATTCACAATGTAAAATTACCATCGTTTTCTAAACAAACACCTGAACTCTCAAGAAAATGAATTGCGTGATTGTTACAAATATGATTATTACATATTTAGAGAAACATTATTTCAAATTTCAAATAAGGTCCTGGCATCTTCATAAAGCACTCATAAAAATATATAATATATCATGCATGTAAAATCTTTATATATATAAATCTCGTGTCACAATGTTTGTCCTCAATGGACTCCTAAACCACTTAACCGATTATAATAAAATTCGCACACCATGTGCAGTTCGATCCAACTTGAGAGATAGGATAGTTTAAACATGTAGGTACCACGGGCGAAGCCGGGGCGGACCGCTAGTATTATTATATTGCTTTGAAATATTCTACGTACATTTAAATGAAATAGGTCGTTCCTTTGCGCATTTCCTGCATTCGATTGTTTAAGTTAACATATCCACACATTCGGAATGTGAAATTCGGTCGAGAGTCGTGACCCGTTCCGCGACCCACATGAAAACTTTAGCACTTGTCAAGCGCTTTAATTTATTTATACTTCTCACTCGCTTACTAATTAACTCTTTACTGTTTGTTTCGTATATTTGTTTCCGTTTCGTATTTTTTCAGCAAACAATTACTTTTTATAGCATACCCAATATTACGTGAAAGAATAAACGTTAAGGTACAATATACCGATGCTATAGGAAATTAATAAAAATTTCGTGAAAATTTAACAAATATGTACTCTTATTAATAAATGCGAAGACTGCGGGCGGTAAAACTACTGTTGGGAAACATCATCGTTATTCGATTGAATTCCGCTATGCATATTTGAAATCACAACTAAGATAAATAAGCTAAACTAACTAGATAAATAAGCTTATTAGATTAAGGTAAAGGAATCCATAAGTAATAAGAAATTTAACATCAACAGTATTCATCAAAAACATTTATTGATCATTCACAAAACTTATAACTAAATAGGCAGAACAGATCTTAATTCTAAGGTTACATAAACGTAATTTTGGTCCGCACTTGGTTCACTTGCCATACATTCAAATTTTCATACTCTTCAATGCACGCATCCACCTGAAATTTTTTTTATAGTTAGTTTAGTCTAAAATCTACAGCTTTTTCATCCTCACGCCATAGATGAAAAATAAAAGGAATAATTTTCTCCACCGAAGATCGGAAACTTTAGATAATTTAAATTCATACAACACAATTACAACGAATATAAGAGATATGCCTGCAGCGTGAGCGCAAAAGCTTTACTCACAATTTACCAGAGATTTTAGGATCACTAAATACAGTTTAAGTTTCCCAATGAATTATTAATGGTACGGGAGCTAGTAACGTTTTAAAAAAAGTCATTTTAGTATAGTTGGGTTTTTGATATACTGTTTCTCTTGCTATTTCGGTTAGAGTCTGGAGTTAGTCGTAGATAAGTAAAAACATGTAACAAAATAATAAGTAAATATACCTGATCAGGTTTAAAGCCCTTGTCCACACAGCGCTCGATGACGTCAGCGATCTTCACAGTGCTGGCTCCGCCGGCCAGCTCACGCACCACCGCGAAGATTCTGTCCGTTGCGCTTATACCCCTGAAATTTTATTCATTTTAGTACTTACTAATTGTGTCACGATATTTCTCCTATATATAGCTTATTTCTAGTGCATAAGATTTACTTTAGTACTAGTTATGCCGCGCGGTTTCACCCGCGGATGAAAAATCGGACAACAGTATTTCTATAGATCATGTGTTATTCTAATATATACGACATAAGTTTCATCCAAAACCGTCAAGTAGTTTTTTCATGAATGAGTAACAAACACACATATTATATCCAATATCCATCCTCACAACCTTACAAACTTTCGCATTTATAATGTGCGTACGATAGTATTAGCACCAACAAAGTCAAAAGGACATATTATATGGGTACAAAATAATAACAAAAGGTACCTTTGCACGTTTTCTTCGACGTGTTGCAGCGACTGCTTCGACATATCCACGAGGCGGATTGCTTCTGACACGTCTTCCTTTTCGACCACATCAGATAACCTGATATATAAAATACACTTATGATTGAATGCAAAATACTTACAATTTGATTTTATTTATAAAATTTTATTTAAGTACCAATTTTGTTGGAGATTTCCACTTTTTATTTATAATTCATTTCAAATACATTGTATTACAACGATGTATTTGAAATGAATTTTACAGTAAAATATTATTAAAAAAAACTGGAAGTTTAGACATACATATTTCAGAAAACTTACCTAAGTCTTGCGAGTGCAGTGGAGAGCCGCAACACGGCGAGCAGGTTCCTCGCTGAAGTGAACGTCACGTCACGGCTATTGCGGGCTTCACGACGCAGCTCTACGTATGACGCTGAGAGAGTTAAAAATTTATCAATAACGCTCTATTGTACTTAAATGTAAAATGAAAGTAAGAAAAGTGGTACAGGTTTTGCGCTCTAGACGTTCTATTCTACATAAAGCGTTTTAGTCCCTGCAATCTAGAATTTAGATACACTGTGCTGCGCTCTGTGTAGTGCTCTATGTACATCGCTCTACATGCCGCGCTCTAGGTGTCGCTCTTTAAGCATCGTTCTCTATACCGTATTAACGTATAACCACGTATAACCCTCTAGGTGTGCACCGCTCTACCTGTCGCACTCCAGTTGTCAACAATATACCGCTCTATATTCTACTCTAGGTAGAGCACAAGTACTCACAAACAATATAGTCAACCGCACTAGGTAGAGCACAATTACTCACAAACTATATAGTCAACCGCACTAGGTAGAGCACAATTACTCACAAACTATATAGTCAACCGCACTAGGTAGAGCACAATTACTCACAAACAATATAGACAACCACTTTAGGTAGAGCACAATTACTCACAAACAATATAGTCAACCGCTCTATGTAGAGCACAAATACTCACAAACAATATAGTCAACCGCACTAGGTAGAGCACAATTACTCACAAACTATATAGTCAACCGCACTAGGTAGAGCACAATTACTCACAAACTATATAGTCAACCGCACTAGGTAGAGCACAATTACTCACAAACTATATAGTCAACCGCACTAGGTAGAGCACAATTACTCACAAACAATATAGACAACCACTTTAGGTAGAGCACAAATACTCACAAACGATATAATCAGACAGGTGTGTAGGCACGGCGGGCTGCTTGCGGCGTGTGAGAGCCACGTAGCGGCGCACGAGCCGCATGCTCAGCGCTCGCACCTCGCTCGGCGGCTGCGACGAGTGCTGGTGCACGTATGCTATGTGCTTCGCTAGTTCCAAGTCCTTGTCCCTGTTAACATTGAAATATTATAGAGATACTACTACATCTTATGAATGGATGGAAATCTTGTTGTATGAAAAAAATTCTGTGCCCATTTCTATAGATTAGACAGGTCAAAAATGATTTAATAGCGCTTGGTGTTAAAGCGGTGTCTAACACTTTTATGCTTATAATTTATAAAGCTATAAATAAATTTGGAATATGTATTTGCTCCAGTTTCTTTTTTCTTTTTAATTAAATTTTTTAATTAGAAGACTACAGAACGTTGTCAGGGTGGACGGTATACAGTCACCTGTTGGGCTTGTCCTGTATGAGCCAGAGCAGGTCGAAGCGCGAGAGCAGCGCGGCGGGCAGCTGGATGTTCTGCTCGATGGTGCGCTTGGGGTTGTAGCGACACGTTATACAGTCACCTGTTGGGCTTGTCCTGTATGAGCCAGAGCAGGTCGAAGCGCGAGAGCAGCGCGGCGGGCAGCTGGATGTTCTGCTCGATGGTGCGCTTGGGGTTGTAGCGACACGTTATACAGTCACCTGTTGGGCTTGTCCTGTATGAGCCAGAGCAGGTCGAAGCGCGAGAGCAGCGCGGCGGGCAGCTGGATGTTCTGCTCGATGGTGCGCTTGGGGTTGTAGCGACACGTTATACAGTCACCTGTTGGGCTTGTCCTGTATGAGCCAGAGCAGGTCGAAGCGCGAGAGCAGCGCGGCGGGCAGCTGGATGTTCTGCTCGATGGTGCGCTTGGGGTTGTAGCGACACGTTATACAGTCACCTGTTGGGCTTGTCCTGTATGAGCCAGAGCAGGTCGAAGCGCGAGAGCAGCGCGGCGGGCAGCTGGATGTTCTGCTCGATGGTGCGCTTGGGGTTGTAGCGCCACGTTATACAGTCACCTGTTGGGCTTGTCCTGTATGAGCCAGAGCAGGTCGAAGCGCGAGAGCAGCGCGGCGGGCAGCTGGATGTTCTGCTCGATGGTGCGCTTGGGGTTGTAGCGACACGTTATACAGTCACCTGTTGGGCTTGTCCTGTATGAGCCAGAGCAGGTCGAAGCGCGAGAGCAGCGCGGCGGGCAGCTGGATGTTCTGCTCGATGGTGCGCTTGGGGTTGTAGCGACACGTTATACAGTCACCTGTTGGGCTTGTCCTGTATGAGCCAGAGCAGGTCGAAGCGCGAGAGCAGCGCGGCGGGCAGCTGGATGTTCTGCTCGATGGTGCGCTTGGGGTTGTAGCGACACGTTATACAGTCACCTGTTGGGCTTGTCCTGTATGAGCCAGAGCAGGTCGAAGCGCGAGAGCAGCGCGGCGGGCAGCTGGATGTTCTGCTCGATGGTGCGCTTGGGGTTGTAGCGCCCGTACGCCGGGTTCGCTGCCGCTAATATGGATACTCGCGCGTTCAGGCATGTCATTATACCCGCCTGAACAACAAGTATACAATTAATATCAAACATAATATATCATAGATATATAAATTATTTTGAAATTTACCATTCAGAGAATGATTTGCTTATAAGATATATGTATTACGAAAATAAATAGACAGAGTTACGCCAAACAATCCGTAACGCACCGCAAAGTCGGCGAGACGCATGGGAACATTAATTCAAACTTCTATCCTTCAGTTCCATCTCAATTTCAAAGTCATTTTAGTATTGACTAATATTAACATTGTTACATGAAAAATTTATTTAATCATTACCTTAGCAATACTGATAGTCTGTTGTTCCATAACCTCGTGTATGGCGGTACGGTCAGTTTCCGCCATCTTGTCGAACTCGTCGATACAACACACGCCCTGATCTGCGAGCACTAAGGCACCACCTTCTAACATCATCTCGCCTGTGAATGGATCCTATGGAATACAAATAAAATAAATTTAGTTTTAAATTATAACTTATTATTTTTTTAGCAACTTTTTAGTTCTTTTCTATTCCTATACTATAATTTGATGGCAAGTTAAAACTATGGAATAGTAGTGGCATGCCGTATCAAAAGATATTCTGAAAAAAATATTAAACAATTAAATAAAATTGTGCTAACAGCAATATTTAAGACAGTACATTAGTACTAAAAAAAAAGTAAAATATAAGATTGTTACTACCCTCAGTTATTAATTTCCCCACTTTGACATAAAAATTACCAAAAAATATAACGCCACCATACCTTCATAACAGCCGCCGTAAGCCCCACACCAGAGGAGCCCCGCCCCGTGGTGTACTGCGAGCGCGGAGCCAGCCTGTCTATGTAGTTGAGGAGCTGGGACTTCGCCACACCGGGGTCGCCCATCAAACAGATATTTATGTTGCCACGGATCTTCATGCCATTTGGACGTCTATGAAGTTATGGAGTTAGAATATGGAATAATAAATAAAAAAAACACAACAATGTATAATGTCGCAGATAACTAGTAGTAGTAACTGTTCTTTACATAGTACTTGTAACTAACCTAGAATCTTAATAAAACGTCTGAATAAACTAGCTGACTGCAACATTTATATTATTTCAAAACTGATATAAAAATGGATGCAAAAATTAAACATTTATTTAGTATGCTTAATCATTATTGTAGTCAATACAAGCCAATTTTTTAAAGTAATTACAAATTTTTTGAGTTAATTTTCTCCTATCCTTTTTTTTTATAAAACACAATTAGCTAATACATACCTATCAACCCCTCCCACTAGAAGCAACAACAAGGCTTTCTTAACATCTTCATGTCCATAAATCTCAGGTGCCAGACTCCTCGCCATACGAGAGTACAAATCATCCTCCGCTAGTTCCGCTAACTCCTCTTCAGTTAATGCTTCCGCTAACTCACTCTCGTCGCTTTGGTTTAAGCATGATACAGACTGAAAGAAATTCGTATTATATTATTTTATGAATAGATAGTAAGGTTTCACGATATAAATTTTTTTGGATAAATAGTTACGGTTTCTAGATATAACAAACTTTCTTTTCTATCTGTTGTATTTAAATTGGAATAATAATTGTTTTTAACAAATATATTTGATGATAAAATTTTTAGACTTATCAATAAAAGTTTTAGTTCAAAACAAAAGTACAATAATATGGAGATTTTTAAAGTAAGTAAAACAATCGTCTAACAGTGCCATCTGACGGCCAAAAAATCTATGTACATTGCATGAATCAACCAAGTAATATATTTATTGGCACAATGAAGGAATGGCGCAACAATCTGTTCACTTAGTATATTTTACAATAACTCACATGTGCTTCCAAATAAGTGTCAGACAGCAATCCTTGCACCATTTGTCTGAAGCCTGCATTCAGTAACGGCAGGAATATACCAGTCACCGCTACATGGTCACCGGGCTGTGCGCGGCGGGTTGTTTCGCCACGACAGTAGACGGATAGTTGACGAGGTATGTGGCCTACTGGCACTTGGTCTGACTGTAAATTGATATAAGTTTAACATAAAGAAATAATGTCACGATTTGGATAACTTATGTTACTGCTTGGTTACTGGTTAACAACTTGTTAACAACTTGATTGTGATGCCACTTTAAGAGTACAGAAGACATACGGTAGTTTCAACATACGCACTTACTTGCGCACTTCATTACGCGCTTCAATAAACCGAATTCGCGTAAACGGGTATATTTCGGCGTGTTCGCTAGAACCGGTGGTGGCGACATGTATACGATACGTTGTTTACGAGCTTAGAAGCGAGTCAACGCTCGTATAAGTTGAGCGTGTGACATAAACGAGCTCATACGTATAAAACGCTAGTCTGAAACCGCTCTTACTTCACAAAAGTTTGAAGTAAGAGCGGTTTCCCTAAAAAAATCAGCAATACTTAAACTTTTAGCCAAAATACAAATACAATTTAGCAACAATCATGTTAATAACTCAGGCCCCGGAATCACAGACACAACAGAAAATCTATTGTGTCGTGGACCGATCGGGCCATTCGGGGTTCAATGGGTTAAACAGCTTTAAAATCATTTTAAATTTCAATTAATGGTTGCTGGTTTGCTGACGGGTAGTCCTTTTTGACACCATTGCTATTTTTTTTCTGTTCTGTATGTTAAATAATAAAATTTTTTGGTTGCAAATTTGAAATGGTTTTTAAATGGTGGCAAATATATGCTTCTTTTTCTTTTTCTATTTCTAAATTTCATTACAATAATTATCTACAACATCTACAGCATCGTTGAATTTATATTTTTGGTTTTATGGCCAGGGCCGGATTTAGAGGTCCAGAGGCCTCGGGGCAACAAAGGAGTGGAGGCCCCCTCGCCCCAAATTATTTTCCAAATAAAATGAACAATTTTTCTCAGTCGAGTTTTTCAATAAATAATTTATTGTGAAACCAAGTAGATTCTCTTAGTATTTAACAAACGCATATAAATATAATCGGAAACATGAATTATCTGAACTAAATTTTAGTGATAACGAACGGAACCTTTCGAGCTTTTTTTGCCGAAAAGTCTTTGATGATTTCGCTGAAATCCAGTTCTCGGAGTAAATCGCTTTCAATGCTCAGGAGAGAAAGCTTTGATAGACGGTTTTGTCCCATCGTGGTTCGAAGCCTATTTTTTATAATTTTCATTTTTGAAAATGAGCGCTCTCCAGTGCAATTTGATACCATCAAGACCAAATACATTCTCAATGCAATTTCGAGATTTGGGAATGTAGATCTTCGAGAATTTTGTAGTTCCGGCGATTGATCTTTTCCATAGTCCTTTTTGAATGAATTAATCAAAGACGCAAATTGAACCAACTCATTACCAAGACTAGGCTCTAAATCATCCGTATAGATCAATGCTAATAATTTATTATTAAATGCAAAAAAAAAAAACAAATTGTGTAGAATTTATCCTTCCAAATGTTTGAGTTTATACACTTTCACCAATGCATCTGCTGCAGCGTGCAAATTTTCACGGAATCGAATACCCAACCTCCGAGGTTGCGGGCAAGTACCACCCCACTGAGCCATCGAGCCATTGGGTTACTCCCTCAAGATGGGTAGTAAATTGGAAGTGCTTATCAGGGCCATTTGAGATTTTGATATTTCACTGATTGCCTGATTAGAGTGAACAAATATAGATCAATGATTTCTGTTAATATTTAAGATTAATATAATCAAATAATCATATACTGTAGGCTGTAGCCTGTAGGTAAAGGTAAAAGTGAAAAAAAATATCAAAGGAAAAGATGTTTACTAGTTTTACTAGTTGGAATTTGAAAGATTTTTTTTCCGAAGTCTCTATTGTGGGGGCCCCCTGCTTGTGGAGGCCCCGGGCCTTCGCCCCGTTTGCCCTCCCCTAAATCCGGCCCTGTTTATGGCATTCAAATGCTTTATAAATATAAATTTATAAAGAATAGAAAAAATTCGATCACGAGGCGGGTCTCGGGCCTCGTGATCGAATTTTTTCTATTCTTTATAAATTTATATCTACAGCATCTATTACTCACATGCTCTTGAATTTTCAATTCCTGGAATTTCTGGAACCTAGATCCCCTAGTCTGTAAATGTAGTTGTCCAGCGGTTTTGTTCAGCCGACACTCATCAGCTGTACATGCTGGTGGTGGAGTGAACTGTAGTGCTCGTACTGGCTGATACGTCTCTGCACCACAGGCACTGCATGAGTATGTTGCTACTATGAGGAGGGGCTTCACATCTGTGCATCTTGTGACAATACCTGCAATTTAAATTCATTATCATGGTTAAAAGGTAAATAAAAGTGTAGACTAATGGTATAAGGCAGGAACATTGTTAGTTATTCCTGATGGTAACATACCTCTCACAGTGACTAATTTGCCAATATGTTCAGCTTTTACTTCTCTGATTGGTACTGATTTTGATGTAGATAAATCCTTGAAGTATACTTCACTACAAATTAAACATTTCATACATTAAAAAAGCATTAACAAATACATAATAAAAACAATAAATAATAAATAGATGAACAAGATTTAATGTTAAGAAAAATTTAGCACAGGAAAAAGTTAAACTTACAATCGTCTTATTAGCTCTGGTGGGTATCTATTTCTGGGATCCCTCATTTCACCAGGAATTCTGTGGTTTCTGGATTCTAACATTATTCTGTGCTCTATATACACATCCAGAGAATCTTTGGCTTCAACCTAAAATGTTATTTTATACATATTTGCTCCAAAATAAAAATAAAATATAATAACTGTTAATAATTCTTACCTCTCTTTGTTTATAATCTGGTAGCATGTCATAAACTACATCAGAAACCATATTTGTGTAACGCCTAGTATTTTTGATTACAGCTTCGCAAAGCTCTTCATTCATTTCATGTAAATCATCCAAATCAACCACAAATGCTATCTATAAAATAAATATAGGAAAATGTTGAGGTTGCAAATAAAAAATTGTTTATACCTAACCTAAAATAATATAAAGTATAAACATACCTGCTCCCTATGTGCTACTTTAGTCAGCTGCTCAGAGTATTTAAAAAACTTGTTGCCCTCATCATCGGTTTGACAAAAGTCGATAAAGAAGTTTTTAAAGGACTCTGAAAGAAAAAAGGAAGTATAAATAAATTTGTAATGTATATTAAGTCTTCATTCAGTATAAATTGTATTGTATTCACCTTTATCAGCAGTATAATCTCGCATAGCCATTTTTCTAGGTTTTATTATTAACTTAGATTCCAATAATACAAAGAAATTGTAAATATTTAGGGAAACAAATTTACACAACACATCAATGATCAATCTCAACTTTGACACATTGACAAACTTTTTGGCGCGAAACAATTATGCCAAGTGCCAACTGCTAGAAACATGGTATCGGACAGCTGCAGCCGTAGACAGAGAATTCTCTGTCTACGGCTGCAGCTCAAAATTAATATTTGTTACTTTTACCGGCGCTGCCAACATGAAAATATATAATTTTGCTCTATAATTTTTTTTTAGTTTTTAAAAATTCCTACGCTTTTTTATTATTTATTACACATTAATATTTCCGTATAATTCATACCTTTATCTTTTTATTCGAAAATAAATTAAATATCTGATCTGAAACTCACAGTTGCACAAATGTAATAATACGAATTTTATCTTCAAATTAGGTAATGGAATCCCACTTCATGAAAAATTTACATCCAAAGTTGATATATTAAATTAAACAACAAGTATTTTCTTATTTCTATTTTTTTTTTTTTTTTTTTTTTTTTTCATTTCACGACAAATCTCAATATTTTAATTTATAGCAATACTGCGTGCTTGTGAAAGTCTACAGATGATGGCAATCGTTAAAACATATCGTCAATATTTGGCGCCAATTTAAAACGTCAAAGTGACAATAAACTTGGGAACTGGGAACTTGGAGTTGTACAAAAGACGTAAATTTAAAATTGAGATGTATTTCGTGTTTATATATTAATAATTTGTTAACATAATTCTTTGAAATGGCAGACTCTTTAGGTATGTTGAAGAATATGAGATAGTGAAGGAAAGTTATTTTTGTTGGTATTTATGAAGTTCCTGATTTGTTTACAGCTGGGTCAAGAGCTAAACGCCAGAAAGTAGATAAGCATGGGCGAATGTCAGCTTTTGAAAAGCTGAAGAACCTAAAGAATAAAGGATCAAAGCATAAATATGATGTAGACGATCTTGAAAACGTTTACGACACTGTTGACGAGCGGGAGTACAGTGAACGTGTGTTGCAAAGGCAGGAAGAAGATTGGATTGAAGATGGTGACTATTCATATTTATCTGCTAATTATAAATCTTATTCCAAGTCTAAAAATTCCTGGATATCATTTTTTTAATAGTCATGTTATAACAGCTTGTAATAACCTAACACATTACTTTTAGACGGTACTGGTTATGTGGAAGATGGACGGGAAATATTTGATGATGATGAAATCGAAGATACATATGTCGCAACAGACACCAAAGAAAATGGAAGAGGTCTTAAAAGAAAAGCCAGAGTGGCTCCTCCAACTGCAGGAAAGGGTAACATAAGAAACCTTTTAGGAGCTATGCCAGCTAAAAAGAAGGAGGTAAGGTCTCATGCTCAAAAAACAATTTTCATATTTTAAAATATCAAAAAAAAAATCATCTTTTGATAAGGTTTCTTTGCTACTCAGATAAAGTTTATCCTAATACTTAATTTGACCTATAACGAATAACATCTAAAGTATTTTCTAAAACCTAACAAATTATCATTTATCATTCACATGTGAGTATATAGTTATCATCTCAATTAACCATAACAAACTTATATTTGCCTGTAAATTGTCATTTAGCATTTTAATTTTTATTTACAGGATACTAAGATATCGGATGACAATATTCTGTCCGACATCATGTCAGATTTAGATGGCAGTGGACCAGCTATCGTGAAACCAAAGACCTTAGCTACACCCAAGGCTAACACCATGCAATCGACTAAGACAGATGCACAGAATTACTTTAAAACCTTATCATCATCTGTTAAGAAACCCGTTGCTACTGTTATTCTTGATGAGTCCCCTGTTGTAAAGCAGGAGAAAATTGTAAGTTATTTCGTAAACTTATATACTCAAACTGAAGATAACTGCTTCTTAGTAT
Source organism: Colias behrii (assembly GCA_029959065.1). Classification (NCBI taxonomy): domain Eukaryota; kingdom Metazoa; phylum Arthropoda; class Insecta; order Lepidoptera; family Pieridae; genus Colias; species Colias behrii. The sequence goes on from JARWMC010000002.1 coordinate 11,006,726, forward strand.
TTATAATAAAAGATAATAAACACCTTATTTCTCATAATTCTAGGAAGTAAGCCCTCCCATTAAAGAAAATGGCAATGCTGCCCCCAAGAAAAACACATGGAAAATAGACAAGGAAATAAAGAAAGAGCTGGAAGATTCTCAAACACAAAACATAGAAGAATTTAATACACAAGACATTGATTTAGGGGATGATTTCAGCAATGATGTCCCAATAGAAGTAAATGAAATAAAGGAGGAGCTGCCCAGTACAGCAAATACTATAACAGATGTAGCTGAAGAATTTCTCAATGAAGACTTTGAAATATTTCCCACTAAAAATGTGAAAAAAGAGTTAAAACCCTTGCATATAACATGGGACAACCAGATGGGTGATAACCATGTTGTGAGCTCCATACAGTCTGATGGCAAGTTGCCTTTACAGACAAATAAAGATGGTAAAAAGGTCCTCAAATTCTATTGGTTAGATGCTTGGGAGGACAGGTATGTGAAGCCAGGAGTTGTATACTTGTTTGGCAAGGTGTATGTGAATCCAACAAATAAGAAGGCAGGTTGTGTGTCCTGCTGTTTGGTTGTGAAGAATATTAATAGGCAGATGTTTTTGTTGCCTAGGGAATATGTAAGTATTCATTAATTGGAAATATCATTGTCTGTTATTATTTCATCATCTTGATCAAGTGAGAAAATAAAGCCTATGATATCTATAATACAAGTATTCAGAATTGTTTCCTAAATGTAAATTACCTGTCCATATATCAGAAACAATATTATTATATATTTCCATTATTAATGAAATACATCACTTATTATAACATTTCTTGTCTTTTTATAGAAACTAGACCCAGTAACTTTAGAACCAACAGATGAAGAAGTGACCATTATGGATATTTATCAAGAATTCAATACTTCAGTTGCATCAGAATTGGGTCTAAAGGAATTTAAGTCTAGAAAAATCACAAAAAATTACTGCTTTAATATACCTGATATTCCTGCTCAGTGCGATTATTTGGAAGTCAAATATTCTGTGAGTAAATCTTAATATATATAAATCTTGTGTCACAATGTTTGTCCTCAATGGACTCCTAAACCACTTAACCAATTATAATAAAATTCGCATACCATGTGCAGTTCGATCCAACTTGAGAGATAGGATAGTTTAAACATGTAGGTACCACGGGCGAAGCTGGGGCGGTCCGCTAGTTAAATATAAATTATGTGGATGGATAAAAATACACATATATAGAATTTCACTTAGAACTTTGTCATGCTCCTCTAAAGTACCATCAATTAACATTTTTATACAATTTCGACCATCTGCTATTCTATGCAAATAAATATGGATATGTTAGATGCTCTCTAAAATGAACCACCTTCTTCATTTGCAATCTGAAGAACATGCACATAGATAAATATATTTCGTACTTTATAGTTCATCTATATATAAAAATGAAACCCGTTTCGCGTGGTCACGGCATCACGCGTGAACGGCTAAACCGATTTCGATAATACTTTTTTTATTATATTCCTTGAAGTACGAGGATGGTTCTTATGTAAAGAAAACGTAAATATGTACCACGGGCGAAGCCGGGGCGAACCGCTAGTATATTATAATATAAAAGGATAAAGTTTATAACCCATTACATAACAACTTTTCGTTTAAGCATATGTATAAACATATTATAATCACTACACATTTTAATAATTTTAGGCATCCATACCACCGCCACCTACAAACAAGAAATTCTTAACTTTCTCACATATATTTGGTGCTAATACGTCATCATTGGAGATGTTACTTCTAGAGAGAAAGATTAAAGGACCATGTTGGTTGGAAATTGTAGAACCTGATAATGTTCAAGCTAAAGTGTCCTTGTGTAAACTGGAAGCAAATTGTGATGATATGGAAAATATTAATGTTATTAGAGGTGATGAAGACTTGGAACCACCACCCATTGTTGTAGCTACTGTAAGTTGTGTGATAATAAAAAATTTAAATAAATCTTTGAAAATCCGGTTGTACATTGTAAAGAGCATTTGCTCCTACCATTTTGAAGTGAAATTTCTTGAGGCGCGTGTACAGTAAAATTTCAAGATCGCGTCATGGCGATACATTCACGTCTTGGAGTAAGGCTTGGTACTTTGGTATCCTTGAAAATTAAATTGCCAAAGAAGTTTCACTTCTGACACGTGTGCACGAAACACGCTCTTATTTCATGTTTCATATTTATGGATATTTCTAATGGTCAATTCTTTATTAATAATTATTGTAGTTTATTTTGAAATTGATAAATATTGATTAAAATAACACACTTTACATTTACAGATTAACATGAGAACTGCAACAGATCCTAAAACTAACAGAACAAAGATTTTAATGATTAGCTGTCTAGCACATAGTAACTTCCCCATACATAAACCTCCACCCAATCCACCATTCCAACAGCATTTCTGTGGTGAGTATTTTATACAAAAATAAGGCAACCAAGTTTTCTGATAAGTTTCATTTTTATTCATGTTTAATGATTTTCAACTTGTTTTTATTTCAGTAATGACAAAATGTAATGAACTTTGGCCTCTTGATTTAAAACAAAAGTTGCCTCAATATAAAGCAACAAAACTATCAAAATGTGACACAGAAAGGGAGCTATTAAATTGCTTTATGGTTCAGTTTTGGAAATTAGATCCAGATTTAGTAGTGGGTCATGATTTGCAGGGATTCCAACAGGATTTGTTAATTGGAAATATTTTAGACTTGAAAATACCAAATTGGTCGCGTTTAGGAAGACTGAACAGATCAGTAGCACCTCAAAAGAAATATGCCGCCAAAGATGCGTTTTTGGGTAGATTAGTTTGCGATATTAAAATTTCAGCCATGGAACTTATCAGAGCTAGAAGTTTCGATCTAGACACGTTGTGTATCACTGTGCTTAAAATGAAAGAAGGTGAACGTCTAGATGTGGCAATAGAAGATTTGCCGCGTTATTACGAAAGTAGCAATGATTTATTACAACTTGTTACTCTGACAATGCAGGATGCGTCCTACATTCTCAAAATGATGTGTGAACTTAATGTTATACCACTAGCCTTACAAATAACGCAAATTGCTGGTAACATAATGTCTAGAACTCTGTTAGGTGGTCGGTCGGAAAGAAACGAATTTCTATTACTTCACGCATTCACAGAGAAAAATTACATTGTACCAGATAAAGTGTATGGTAGAAAAAATGTATCTGATGATCCTGATAATGAGGATAAAGAAGAAACAGGTGTAAATAAAAAGCAAGGCAAGAAAAAGGCTGCCTATTCAGGAGGTTTGGTGTTAGACCCTAAGAAAGGCTTCTATGACAAATTAATACTTCTCATGGATTTCAATTCCCTATATCCTAGTATTATTCAAGAGTTTAATGTTTGTTTCACAACTATAAAACGGAAAATATCATCAAATACTAATGATGATATAAGTAATTTGATTCTACCTGGTCCTAATACCGAATTTGGAGTTTTACCTACACAGATTAGAAAACTTGTTGAAAGTCGACGAGAAGTGAAAAAGCTTATGAAATCACCCGATTTGCCGCCAGAGCAGTATATGCAATATAATATCAGACAAACTGCTTTAAAATTAACAGCCAATTCCATGTATGGGTGTTTAGGATTTACACATTCAAGATTTTATGCTAAACCACTAGCAGCTCTTGTTACTATGAAAGGGCGAGAAATTCTCATGGACACTAAAGAAATTGTACAAAAACTAAATTACGATGTTGTTTATGGTGATACAGACAGTTTAATGATAAACACAAATTGTTTGGATTATGATTATGTGTTTAAAATTGGTAATGATCTAAAACGAGAAATTAATAAAAAATACAAGCAGATTGAATTAGATATTGATGGAGTTTTTAAGTATCTATTACTGCTCAAGAAAAAGAAATATGCAGCTGTTGTCATAAATCGAAACAAAAACGGAGAACTAATTTATAGCCAAGAACATAAAGGGTTAGATATTGTTAGACGTGATTGGTCGCAACTAGCCGCTGAAGCAGGAAAATTTATTCTCAAACAAATTCTTTCAGAACAAAGTGCTGATGAAAGAATTGAGAGTATACAAACTCATTTGAATAAGTTAAAAGATGATCTATTGAGTAATAAAATACCAATATCACTTTTGACCATAACTAAGCAGTTAACCAAAAATCCAAACGAATATGCCGACAAACACGCCCAACCTCATGTTCAGGTCGCTATGCGACTCAATAGCAAGAATAGTAGGCGATTCAAAAAGGGTGATATTGTTCCCTATATAATTTGTGTAGATGGCACCACCAACTCTGCTACACAAAGAGCATATCACATAGAAGAATTAAAAAATTCGGAACATCTTAAAATCGATTACAGATACTACTTAGCGCACCAACTTCATCCCGTTATATCGCGTATATGTGAACCCATCGAAGGTATGGATCCAGCGCGAGTCGCCGACTGTCTCGGCTTAGACCCATCTGGCTATAGAAATATGTTAAAAAAAGAAAACGCAAACGGAGAAACTTACGAAGTAGAAAACGAAAAGGAGAAATACAGACACTGCAAAGAATTCTCATTCATTTGTGTAAACGAAAATTGTCAAACTGAGAATAGAATAAGAGAAGCAGTAAGAAAATTAGATAAGGAAAGTGTAACGTTTTTAGAGCGTTGCCAAAACGAGCAGTGTACATACAAGCCAATGGACTATATGCCGTGTATACAGAATCAGTTGTGTTTGCAAATTAGGCAGTACCATAATCAGTATTACGCGGGTTGGTTATCGTGCGAGGACCCAGCTTGTGGTCATCGTACTACGCGGATGCCACAGAATTTCCAAGCAGGATACCCGCTGTGTCGCCTGTGTGAAAAGGGCCTTATGTATAGGGAATATACAGAGAAGGACCTGTATTTGCAGATCAATTTCTTCCTATTCCTGTTCGATCTTAGCAAACAGAATAACTCCAGTAAGTATATAAAACAACAAAATATTAGAAGTTGCATTTCTTTGAAAAACGCATGATTGAATCATTCATGATCAACTTTTTTATATCCTTTAAATTTTTTCAAATATTTGTAAACTGCACTTAATGCTATAAAATACTTAATAGTGATATAATATTTCTTGTTGGAAAAAAGTAAATCAATTCAATCGATCAATTCTTACAACTCTACTAAAATGACTTTTTTTTTCAGAAATCAAACTGTCACCTCAAGTCATATCTGCATTTCAAATACTCAAGGAGATGGTGGCGGACTGGCTCTCGCACTCAGCATATTCCATTATAAACCTATCGAAACTATTTAGATTCTTTAGCGTCGATTCCAAAGGCGGAAAAATTAAAACTGAGCCAGTTGAAATAGACATTTTACCAGAGACTGAACACATTGATGCTATCATGGAAATGGGAGCATACTAGATTTTATTTTTATAACTTATATGTAGATCATGGTTCTTATATAGAATTTTATAATAAATTATAAATAAAATACAACTGCGTTTAATTTAATACCTTTATTTAAAACAATCATAATTCATAAACCAAAATGGTTTTTGAGACAAGTTTTAAAATATACTTAATCCTAGGTCTTATAATACTAATAATAACCCCTTCCCCGACCTCTTTGGGGTCCTCCATGCCCTCTTCCTCGACCTCTGTAATTATTCTGCTCGTAGTTTCCAAACCCTTGCCGATTTCCGAATTGCTGTTGATTAGGATTATTATGTCTGATATTTTGATTATCTAGCTGTCTTCCATTCATGAAATTCCCTCTAGAAGCTTGATTAAATTGATTTCCGGGTGGCCCTTGATATGAATTATTAAAATTGCCAGGAGCGTTAAAATTGTTCTGAGGCATTTGTTGATGATTATATTGCATATTATCTCGATGCGGACCTTGATTAAAATTATTTTGTGACCCTAAAGATGGATTGTTAAAATTACTGCCTTGTGGCGGCCCAGGTTGCATATTTTGATAAGAATTAAAGTCTCTCTGTGGTTGATTCACGTTCACGTCGAAAAAGCTATTATTTGGTTGCCACGAAGAATTATTCGAGTTATCGAAATTTTGATTTCCTAGGATTGGAATTCGATTTTGAGTATTGGGATTATCCATATGAGGCTTTCTTTCCATGGGGGGTCCATCCTGGGGGTCACCAAAGGATCTCGGTTGTATGGAAGTGATGGGCGTTGGGTCTATCGTTTGCGCGATAGGCGCCGTGCTGGCCTGTGCGGCCTGAGTGGATTGTATCGAAGCTTGAACTAGCGCCAAAAGATCTGACGCAGAGGAAATGTTCTTAGCGAATTCAAACACCGCCGCAGCGCTGCTCGGCTCGATCGCGGGCGGAGTCGATTTCGCCTCTTCTATTGATTTCTTTACAATTTCCATCTCCTGTCGTATTTGATTCTCTTTTACCTTTTCTGTTGCAGATTTAAATACCTGAAAATAATTACATAATTATAACGCAGCCATACTAGTTTATTATTTATAACATTTACCTTTATCTATATCAATTATCCTACTAATATTAAAAATGCGAAAGTTTGTGAGGATGGATGTGTATGTATGTTATTCTTTCACGCAAATACTACTGAACCGATTACAATGAAATTAAGCACACATATAGAGACTTTTGATAACCTATCCGCTCGAACGTAATCCGTCTTTTACGGATAAATGAGCTAAATGACTAAAAACAAATACAAAACACCACCCACCTCCTCCACAGTGTAATCATCATCATCGCTCTCTATACTGACAGTCCTGATATCATCCTTTAGCGGCTCATTTGGTTCCTCTATTGCCTCGTGTGCCTCACTAGCCTCGTTTGCCTCGCGCGGCTCCGGGGCATCAGCACTCACATACTGTCGTAATCTTTCTACGCGTTGAGGCTCTCGAGCTTCAAGTTTCTTCAAATACGCTATTAAACTGTGTTGCTCCTCTGCTGATAGTTCGTTGAAGTTCTTTAGAAGCGTTTCCAAGTCGGAGTCGGATAGGCCGTCCATAGCGTCCACTACGTCTTCCTTGTCAGTTCTGAAAATGTATTTATAAGTTATTTATTTATTTACCGTTCCAATTGTTGATGTTAATAAGGGCTATTTTATTTTAAGTTGGATTAATTGTATAGCATTAGAGATTACCATTTCCCATTAATTATTTATTTTTTTAGAAGCAGTAATAATATTGATATTCCTATGTGGATTGCATAGCATTGATATGAAGTGCTAACATGAGTATTGTATTAATTATTGAGAATAAAATGATATTTTTGTAGCATACACACAAGTCCAAAAAATTTATCAGTTGTCTTGTTCTTAAATTCCTATACTAACTTCTTATCATCATAAGCAGACTGTAACAACTGCAACGCCGAGGCCGCACTTGACGCGCTCGCGCTTGGTTCAGTCGGCGCAGGTTTCGATTCTATCGCACGAGCCTGCTCTTTGAGTTTCGCTTCCCTCTTTTTAGCTTCCGCCATTCCAACCTGTATATAGAAGTTTGGGTAACAAAGTTTGTTTGTTGGAAGATTAAATTCTCAGGAACTCTAAAGTAAAAAAGGAATATTTTGCGTTGTGTTGTTTATTGCGATTTTGATAATATATTATTAGCGACTCAAATTTAAAAGTTTTTTGCCAAGTATATTCTCGTAAGAAATAGCAAATATCTTTGGCCTTAAATTTAACCCCAAAAATATTCACCTATATGTCTCAGCCCACTCAATTTAATGTAAAATCTACCAACTAGTGCAAACTCAATGATTTATCCAACTACACTTCTTCTAGAAGTACTTTCAACCAAAAGCCCAAACTTTCTTACTACATACTTATTACATACTACCAAACAAACCAACTCACCACAGCGTCCACAAGCTGCGCGAGCTCCTCCGACGACACGTCGGTCTTGCCCTGCGCGATGAGCGCGGCGGCCATCTGCTGCGCGATCTCTTCCCGGTCCACTTCGCCCACGCCCGCTACGGGCACGCCGTCCTTCTTGTTGCTGCTACTAGCAGCGCTCGCTTTCGCTTCCTGGATATTTCGTAGATTATAAGTAATTTGATAAAAATAAAGTATGATTTAATAGTAAAAGTGTTAAGGCTTTCGTTCCTTATTGACATAGCTAATATGCTAACATTTAATATTTCCATTACATATAAGAATAATGAAATGTAAAAAAAATGTTATTTGTGATGATCTAAATTCTAGATAAAGCTTATTGGCTTTTTTTAATGTATGAAATAAATTATCATTTGCTTCATTTTGATTTAGTCGAAAGATTTTGTAAAGTTGTATATATATTTATGATATTAGTTATTATTTTGATTCTTTTTTTAATTATATAATATAAATTTAGGTATGCCTGTATCTTATCATATCGTGTATACACTATTCGTGTATAGGTCATCTAATCGTACATGTGCACGTACGCATGTGTGCGCATATTTACGTGTGCAATTAGTAGTGCGTGCATATACGTGCTGATGTTCGCATTCGGCATGTGTATATCTCACCTGACTACTCTTCTTAGCGCGCGTGTCCGCCTCGTGCAGCGTAGCAGCGGCACGCACGACCGCACTGCGGGCAGCCGCCGCAGCGCCGCCCGTCACGAGACCGGCTTGGAGCGCGCCCTTCAGCTTCTCCTTCGCAGTTTCGATCAGCACCAACGCCGACTCGCGCTCCAGCAGCTGCTCCGACGAGTTAGGCTTCTCCTGTTTTTAGAACAGTGAGATATATGAGATTTGAAAACATTTTCGCTAATTTATAAACAAAGAATAAGCATTTATTTTGTTGCTTATTTTGAAGTGACGTCTTATAATTCGATAGAGCCGGCTGCACGCACGAAAAAAACATGACTCATGCGGCGTTACCTCGCTCTGAGGCGTTCCGTAAGGCTTGAAGTGCAAGCGAGAACGCGGAACGAGCGACAGAGAAGCACAATCGGCCTTAAGAAGTTGTCACGTTCGACTATCGTCAGTAAACCGACTTTACAGACAACCAATTTTTTTTAGAACAGTGGTGAGATATGAGTTTTGAATACATGAACCATCAAGTACACCACCTAACTATAATTTTCGCTAATTTATAAAAAAAGAATAGGCATTTATTTTGTTGCTATTTTTTAGATTGAAAATTGGTGGAATATGATAAAACCATGTTATGAGTTATGACATTTTCAAAAGAGTTTCTAAAAGAAGTCTAATTGAATAAAGAAATGTCAGAGTCCGAGTTAATAGTTTAAAACTACACACAACATTTCTATACCACGCACCTTCTCCATCCGTATCGCCTCCGCCAGCAGATCAACAACCTTCGGCCCGAGGCTGCCCAAATGATCCTCTAACGCCACAAGCTGCCGAAGCGTGGCCACAATATTATCTGGAGCCCCACCAAAGTCGTTCATAGATTCCTTATGGTCTGGAATAAACTCCGGTCGAGGGGGTTCATGTCTGCGCAAGCGAGATGCGTGTGAAGCGAGACTGCCGGTGCGAGAACGTGAGCGAAGGTCGGGCATGTCCGGTAACGAGCCGAATGAGTCGTCTGAATCCCATGGCGACATGTTGCCTTCGCTGTGGGGCAAAATTAATAATAAGTTTAATTAAAATAATAAAATATCGAAGTTTAAAAAAATCCACAAAAAAATCTGAATAGATAAGAAATACATATTATATAAATTTTTAATGCAGTCTTTATACTCTTAATCACTAATGGGTAAAAAGTAAAAACTAACATCGCAGAAACTTGCGATTCCCACATTTTGGCATCGTTTGTTTTTGTTTTTCTTTAATTACTTATTCTTCAGTACAAAGAAATCCTGTCCAACAATTTTTGCATTTTCTTTTTTGCCAGGTTGTCTTGTAGCGATTTCTGTTCAGCAGCCTTTTGTGCAAATTATGCTTTTTCTAACACTACTCCATTTTACACTTTTATTCTGTGCAATAAAGAATCTTAATCTAATATATATTATAAAGGCGAAAGTTTGTAAGGATGTATGGATGTATGTATGTTTGTTACTCTTTCACGTAAAAACTACTGAACCGATTACAATGAAATTTAGCACACATATAGAGGGTAACTTGGATTAACACATAGGATAGGTTTTATCCCGGAAATCCCACGGGAACGGGAACTATGCGGGTTTTCCTTTGAAAACACGGGCGAAGCCGCGGGCGGAAATCTAGTTACAAATAAATTATATGGCACTAACGGTTTGAGCTCATCATCCGATATGAGCACGGTCTGCATGGAGGGCGGCGGGTGCGGGCTCGGGTTGCGGCCGCCCGGGCTGCGCCGCCGGTCGCGCGCCGACAGCGGACTGGCGCGCGTGCGGACTGGACTACTACTGAAAAAGTTAACATTTGAATTTAGAACTGGGAATCAGAAAAAAAAAGACGTGTTGCACTCCGGGAGTGCCGGCAGAAGTGAAAGCTTGATTATTAACGTTCAGCATGTTTGATATTTTGGATGGTATCCGTCTTACGCTTTTTCGATCAGGTCACGTGTCCTGACGCGAGTTTAAGATTTTATACCCATTACAGAAAAAGTGCTCAACGCCGCCAAAGAAGTTTTCACTTCAAAAATAAAAAATTAGCGCCAGTAATTTTGTCGCGGATTTTGGTAATAACTCATATTTTCTTTACGCACACTCGGACCGGGCTGCTACTAGAGAGTTAACATTTTAAATTAGAACTGGGAATGAGAAAGAAAAAAAGAAAACATTCAAAAAAATATAATAATGTAGATTTTGTCGCGCATTTCGCTAATAACAGCTAACTATTTCAGTCATCAGTAACATCACTCATAAAAGAAAAAAAAAAGCCTGTGTGCCGAGCACACGTGTCAGAAATGAAATTTCCTTGGCATGATTCAAAGATACAAAATTGTCGCCTTACTCCATGACGTCATTTATACTTATATAATTATAAACCATTACTTTTTATGAACTGGACTTCTAGATCGAGTTTTGAGAGTCCTCACTGGTGAGCGTCTTCGCGGTGGTGAGCGGCGATCCTTTATCCTGCGAAATATTTATACTTTATTAACATTTGAAAGTCCATATTGTCGAATCAATTCTGATGGCATTATTATATTAATATTGTTTTATAGATAGACAGTCCAATAAAAATAACAACTTGGCTATTTTATGCTAAAGATATTAGAACATAATAATGATGCTATAGTCGTCAATAACAAACAAAAAGGTAAAAATATAAACTTTTATCAACATACCATCTATACCGTTCTATAGACCTGCGTTCTGGCGACCTGAGTCGTCGTTCAGGCGTACGTCTCAGGCTGCGTCCATCAGGTCTGCGTTCTAGCGACCTTCGCCTTTCCGGAGTCCTTCTACGTTCTGGAGTCCTGCGTCGTTCTGGCGTTCTGCGTCTTTCAAAGCGCTTGTATGGAGATATACGCCTTGGTGACTTTCTCTTTTCCACCGCACGCGGTTCTTCTTTCGCTGGAGTCGGGTCGTTATCTTCGGGAGCCGGTAGACTGAACTTGCGGTATATCTCGTGTATGGCGATGCGTAGTTCCTCTTCGTGCAGCTCCTTCATGCGCGCCGTCCAGAACGTAATCCATTCTGGTTTGAAGTCGTGCTTCGATGCGTCTTTTCCATCTGGGTGGTGTAAGATTTTTGGTAATGTTAATAAATATGTGCGGTACAAAACATAAAAATCTGTATTTTATTCATAATTTCGCAATTTGAAACATGAGGTTTGTAACAGCGATCATAATTGATACACACGAAAGTCATATTACACCACATTTGATATGTGCTTTTTTAAATTCTATCGATATAAGTTTTTCATAGCATGTCATACTATAAGAATTTCGCAGTACATATTTCCTGACCTGCTTGCAACTCCTTATAGCGTCGATTCCAGAACTTCTTCCACTCCTCCGGGTATAGCGGATGCTTCTCAGGATTCTTCTCGTGGTAGGCGAGCATTTTCTTAGCAGTAGCCTCCGCTGCGACACGCTGCTCCTTAGCTTTCTTCACTTTGAACTCGTAATTTCCGGTACGACTCCGCTGATATAAAAAGAAATAATACATAATAATTATTATTTTCTCTATGATTCTGTTTTATATTTCAAAGAATATAATATAATAATTGTGGCCGCTCGAAATCGAAATCTTGATAGACGAGTTTAAAAAAATGTGGTCAAATTATTTTCAAAAATTCAAGCGACCTACATTATACTGTGATTACCACAATTATTACCTTTCTTTTAAAATTTAGTTTTCTATTAAGTTAATAATTTCATACATCTATTAATTTAAGAAAAAATACAGGAATTTAAATATGATTTTTACAATTAATATGATACTTTATTAACATGTTTATTGAATAATAAATAAATAACAATACCCTTTCATTTCGTGCATTGTTTGCATTGGGGTCAGGTTTACGGTTTTTAACCGGTACTGGAGCATCTGGACGTCCATAAGGGGAGAAACGATGTCCCGGCCTTAAAGACAAAATAAAATTACATTAATACTAAAAAAAATAATAACACTCATTGGTAATATACACAATATAAGTTAGTTTGGTATGCATGACCTTTATAAAATGCGGGCGATTTTGTTTTAATTTCACAACATTGGTCAAAATTATTAAAGTTCAGAAATAATGGGGTGTTTGAAATCAGTTACAATTACTTCGTAGATCGTCAACATTATCAATTATGAATTATGAATAATATTAAACAATTTATTTTCTCAATGGTTTTCAAAAATGAATAAGTATCACGATAAAAATGTTTTTATAGAGCCTATTTTAATATTAAAGATGGTGGTGTTAATAACACAACTCAAGAACGGATGAACGAATTTGCTGAGTTTTAGATGACTTTTTTTTTTTTTTCTTTTTTTATGTTATGGGGAGGCAAACGAGCGGACGCACTGCCTGGTGGTAAGCAGGTTGCGTCGCCCATAGACCATAACCGAGGTTATGGTTGTTGCCTACCAGAATAGGGTAAGGGGGAAGACGGAATTAAATAATATATAAAAATAATGAAGCGGAAGCTATGCGTGGATTGGGAAGCGGCGGGAATTTATTGGCCTTTTAAGAAATGATATGCTTTTTTCTTAAAATTTTCCAAATCATAGCTCCTAGGAAACACAGCAGGTGGTAGACTATTCCAGAGCTTACAGGTCCTTGGAAGAAAAGTGCGAATGAAACGCACTGTGGTGCTCCGCCAGCCATCCAGGTAGTGAGGATGGTAAAGATTTTTATGGCGGGTTGTGCGATGGTGGAATTGTGCGGCAGGAATAAGATCGAACAGCTCTTCAGAACACTCCCCATTATATATACGATAGAAAATTGAGAGGGACCCCAAGTCCCTTCTTAGAGAGGGGATCAAGCTTATCAGTTAACCTATGGTCGTCGATAATTCGAGTCGCTCGACGTTGAATGCGGTCAAGTGGAAGAAGTTGGCACTGCGGGGCGCCAGCCCATAGATGAATGAAAATTTTATAATAACTTACAAAAAGAAACGTCTATACGGGCGTGACCTGGGCCGGATGTAATGGATAAAAGAGATTTTTGAATCAACTATTCATTCCTTTTTGAATAAAATAATTTTAAATATTGAATGACAAATGCATATACATATCCTCATGTATCATATAATATTAAAAAGAGGAAACATTTGCATTTTTGTATGTATGTTTTTAATGTTTTCACACAAAACCTAGAGGTAGAAAGATACATTTTTATCTGAGTCACATTTTATTTGTCTCCTCTGGGATCAGAATGACAACAGTTAGAATTTTGAAAAACTTACAACAAGGAACGTTTATACGGGCGGAGCCGGGGCCAGCTTGTAATAGACAGAAGATAAATTTTGCAACACTATGTTTACTGCATATATCTTCGTTTTTTTTATAATATACTGTATATTTAAAGACGAGCCGTAGTCGTATCTGAACGGATATTAATGAAAGTTTTATGAAGTTGACTTTTACATGAACAGAATATGAATCTGTATAATTCAATAATAAAGAAAACTTAATTGACCATGTGTTAGTACTTGGTTAGTACAGACGGTAAAGTGAGCAAGAGACAAATAAGGGAGCCGATGTATTTGGTTGTGTAATTTAAAATAATCGTAACATTTAACATGAACCTAATAAAACTCAATACAAGAACTACTTAATAATTCATTTACTTCATTATAATTGGCCCAAAAATGGACACGAATCGGCTTGTAATATTCAGTAATGAAAGGAAATAAAAACAAATGACCCACCTATTATTGGCTTTGTTGTACCGCCCGAATTTCGCCGCTTCGTCCTCATCGCTGAGGTCCGATAGGGAATCCACTGACACATTCTCACGCTTTCGACCCGCTTCATTAGGCTGTATAATATACAAAAAATAAAAATCATTTATAGATGCCGAACATCGTGTAAACTATACCCTATACATATTTAAATATGTCTATAAATATATAATTCAATTTCTTCAATTTTAACAAAAGATTTTACATGCTATAACTAATAAGCGTAATTCAATGACCTTAAATTGTGGTTTTGTAGGCGCAGCAACACGCGGCGGCGATGGATCTTCAGTATCTGGTTGTCCACGACCTTTCCGAAATCAACACTCCATTAACAGTATAGTTCTTTTTATATTAAAAAAATAAAACTTTTATGTATGATATTAATAAAAAAAAATTATTGGTTAAATATTAATCCTGAATAAATTACCTGCATCAAGTGATTTTAGTAAATCGACGTCAACGACTTCTTCAAAGGTACAGTCCTCGACCTCGGCATAATGTTTGCCTTTGAATATCAATTTTCGTATTTGGTCCCTGAAAAAAATAATGTATTGGAATACGAAATAAAGAATACAAATTTTAAACGAAAAATCTAGAATCGTTATAAGCTGAAAATTTACATTTTATTTATTCACTTATATAATTTCCCTACTTTTCCAGTGTACGAACGTAGTACACACAACTATGTTTAACATATAATATTACTAAAAGAAGTCCTTATTCATTGTGATCAATTTAAAGGTTCAGCATTATTTTGCGTTCGCAACTAGACATTTGCATTTTGCACTCGTTATCTCTTAAAACTCACTTATTCTTCTCTTACTATTCCTTCATAGACTATTTACGTGGGAGGCGATACAAGATATATTTGGAGACGCTCGATGTGGACGCTTCCATACATTATTATTAACCGATTACTTAACTATATAAAAACTGACTTATACTTTACTAATCCTAAATAGAAGTTATTTACGTAGGAGGCGATACAAAATATACTTACTTTTTAAATTATATATAAAGCGCTTCTAAACGAAATCTAGTTGAATAAATAAGTATTTGAGTTTGGAGGATATTTACTAAGTAGAACCGACTATAGTGCACCCACTTGTTCTTGTCGAACTCCTCCTTCTGCCAGTGCACGGGCTTCATGCGGCCGTACTTGTGCTCGATGCAGTGCGCGAGGCGGCTGACCGTCATCGCGAAGCCGGTGCGGTGCGTGCGCCGGTACGGCTGCAGCAGGTTCGTCGCTTTCGGGAAGTGGTGCGCCTGGGTGAATGTACAAACCACAGAACATATAAAAGAGGTTAGAAAGGCATTGTAGGCGGGGCAGACGCGCCAAGAATATGAGCACTGCTCACATCATCATCATGCGTATGATTCGTTCCATTTTAAATCGCGTGATCGCGCGGCGCTATGATTGGCTAGATTTGAAATTGCAAATATGTGCGTAAGCGGACTTGCGCGGACTTGGCCACACCCACAGGCGACACCGGTTCTTATAGGAACGGCGAATTATTGCCATTCTAACCTCTTTTATATGTTCTGTGGTACAAACCCATTGAGCCCCGAACGGCCCGATCGGTCCACGACATAATAGATTTTCTATTGTGTCTGTGATTCCGGGGCCTGAGTTATTTCTAATAACACATTTTGTACTGGTACACAAGTAATTGAATATGTATTTTCACGATTTGATTTTATTTTTTAAACAGGGTTTTCCAACGTAGGTGTACTCATAGTTTTGCATATACAGATCACTCGTGATTGACTATATGATAGATTACGTAAACAATGACGTCAAAAAAAATAAACTTTATGCAATATACGTCACGTTGTGCCGCGCGGTTCCCGCGCAACCCGCGGACGAAATAATAATGTCAAAATAAAATAAAAATAAAAATACTATAGTCCTTTCCACCTAAGATGATTTCTGTGACACATCGATTTTTGACACGTGTAGAGATGTCTTTACTGAAATCGTATCAATTTTTTCCGATATTCGATAATATTTTATATGGAAATGAAATCGATTTGAATAAAGTACCAAAATTAGTTTTTTCGGCATTTCGCCAACAATTAACTAAAGAAACTTAGCAAACAACAGCAACAAAAAGTCAACAATAAAAATTAGTGACAATAACAGAATACCACGAAAAGTATCAATATAAAAATGCAACTTGTATACAAGGCTAACGCACTCGTACAGACGATTGACTCGATTGACAAACGATCACAAGATGGGCGCCGATTATATGATTTTCCAACTCTATGATTTTTCAACGATCCATTTCATGTACACGAATTGCGTAGGTATTATCTTTTTGTGTTATTTTATTTTATTTTTCATTATATTAACCTAAACAATACTGTTTTTGATTTATAAGCTAAAAATGTTTCATTTTTATATTTTTGGTAATAATGCCGCCATAAAATAAAAATATTATGCACTAAAATTATTTTGGCTTTTTAAACATAAAATACGTAATTCGGAACACGATGAAGTGTCACAGGAATCATCATAGGTGAAAAGGACTATAAAAAGGTTTGATGTCGGTGCACGGGCTTAATACTAAGTGCTTAGTGTTTGGCACCGACTTCAAACCTTTTTAGTAAATAGCACATCTAAATAATATGTAGTAATTAATAATATCAAATCTTTTTTATTTTTTACTTTTCTGTTTATGAAGTCGGTTGTTTTTAACGCAATTATTTTTATTTAGTACTTTTTAGTGTATACCTATATTAAGAAGAGCTGGAACGTCAACACATTTACACATTGCACATGTTAGGCCGGGAGATACTGACACAAAATTTCGGGTCATTTGTAACAGGATGGCGGTCTAGAGGGGTCTTAGTACGCAATGACAAAAAGAAAAATGATGGTCAGAACGCTGGTACCGGTGGACTAGTCGCGTGGGCGTTAGTCACACTCGTCGGATAAATAGCGAAAGTCCAACGATTTGTAACACAAAAATTTTAGAATTTACCGATAGCCCTTAAAAAAGATGTAGGCGGTAGTGTCATGCCATACTTTTACGATGTGACTTACAGTCCGCCTTACCGACGTGAATGCGTTGATTTAAAAAAACAATTCAACCATTTGTACCGGGCTAACTTTTGCACAGGTAACCATCGTCGTGCAGCCATTTACTAAAATCGCCATGCCATACTTTTCAGACGATTCCAAATAGTCGCCATACCGCGGAAAATCTGCAAATTTTTGAATTTTTTTTTCTCGCCAAACGATTTGTACCACCCTACATTTTTTTTTCAACAACTCCTGAATGATTATAAATAGAAGTGTGATAATGCCATACCTGTGGGAGGTGGCGAATGTGTATAAGATTTTTTTCTTATTGTAAGAATTTATTCGTAGTTTGAACGATTTGTAGCAGTATGGCACTAATTTTTCCCTCTATTAAAAGTATGGCAAATATAATAATGGTCACGTTGCATCATATACTTTCCAAAAATGCCGTACTGGTCAACGGCAAACAACCGACCGACCGACGACGACAAATCGCCAATTCTTTTCATTTTTTTTTTACGTCTTGGCTTAAGTCTTACAATCATCCGCCCCATGTTTGCAATCTGCGATATTTTTTTCTAGGTATACAAACAAACGGAATATAATGATCCCATACTTTAAAAAATTATTTTACGTATTGTACAGTCGTATTTTTGAAACGTGACGAATAAATTAATTTTTCAAGTATGGCAGCACTTTTTCCCCCTACTAGAAGTTTGGCAAATATAATAATGGTCACATTTTATCAAATACTCTCCAAAAATCCAAATGCAATACTGGTACAAATTGTTTGGCGAAAAAAATTTTTTTTTGCAGATTTTCGGTGGTATGGTGGCCATTTGGAATCGTCCGAAAAGTATGGCATGGCGATTTTCGTAAATGTCTGCACGATGATGATTACCTGTGCAAAAGTTAGCCTGATACAAATGGTTGAATTGTTTTTTTTTTTTAATCAACGCATCGCGTCGGTATGGGGGGCTGTAAGTTACACCGGAAAAGTATGACACTACCGCCTACATCTTTTTTATGGGCTATCGGTAAATTCTAAAATTTTTGTGTTACAAATCGTTTGACTTTCGCTATTTATCCGACGAGTTCGACTAACGCCCACGCGACTAGTCCGCCGGTACCAGCGTTCTGACCATCATTTTTCTTTTTGTCATTGCGTAATAAGACCCCTGTAGAACCGCCATTCTGTTACAAATTACCCGAAATTTTGTGTCAGTATCTCCCGGACTATGTGTAGCTTTTATTTTGCAATTGTTTATAAATACAGGGTGATGTAATTGGTGTAGTACGAATATCTAAAAATCTATGAAGAATTTTGTGATACAGTAAATGGAAGAATTATAGACTATTTTACAGTATTTAATAAAATCATTTAATTTTTTGTTCATTTTCATTAGAAATGTCAATTTTTCTCACCAATGTGGAAATTTGGATGATAAGGATCTTGTTATAAAAATATAAATTTTGACTAAAATTGGCATTTTTTTTTTTCAAAAATAAAATTACTAATTAATAATCAGAGTTATCACCATTTACATTAATTTACAAACGATATCGGTTGTTCTTACTTAAAATTGAATACCAATGTCTTATTGCGGTAGGTAACACATATTTGTTAGCGCGTATTGGTAGGTATTACGTACTTACTACAAATATAATATTTCTTAGATATCTTTACTCGACCAAAGTCAGGACAAGACTGCTCCGCAACTGCTTTTTTTTTTTTGTGTGGTGTCTCTCAATGTTAGCCAGAAGGGCTTCTACATTTTAACGCGGACGCGGGGGTGAACTGAAGGTTCACCCTGGTAGCGACATGCACAAGGGCGTCCCCCCTTGACGGGGACCACGAACCTCAGCTTGAGCTGTCGCTTGAGTGGAGGAGGCCAGAAGGGCCCTAATCGGACGGGTCCGCAACTGCAGAAGACGTCCGTTATTTAAATCATTATCAAAACAACCATCCGTGTGTTGGGAGTGAGCGTACACATGTTATTTGTATTGTTTTTATGACCTGAAATTTAATTATTATTTGATAATTGAATGATTATTAATACTTTTATCCAATTGATTATTATTAGAATAAATAATTAAGTTCATCAATTGATTTACTTTTAAATTATAATTTTACAGGTAAATTATGAGAGCTTTCATAATTATATTATTTGCATATATTTATCTACAACGCACCATTTTACAATTCAAGTCTAAAATGAAACTAGAGTCGCATTTATTTTTGAACATACTGTAAGTGAAATTGCATAAGTGTGAGTACTGTGAACATGCCAGCTTTCCTTAATTGACCGATATTTTTCAACACGAATCAAACGAGCCCAATCTCGATATAATTGAGTCAATATATTACTGAGTTCCTATGGCCACCTTCCGATTCCATCATCAAATCAGCTCTATGTCATGATAATGTTTCATCGCTATCCAATTTACATAAGTATACAAAATTTCAGCTCAATCGGTTACCGGGAAGTGAATCAAATAAAGTTACTTGCTACATTTCAATGAAGTCATCGAGTACAGACAAAAATGCTCATAAAATAAAAACTACTGGGTTTATCCGAATAAAATTTTTATGGGACCAATTCGACACCATCCCGCATCGAATAAAAAAAGAATCGCGTAAATCGGTTAAGAAACCTAGGAGTAATCGGTGTACATACATACAAAAAAAAAAAAAAAATTATACCGGCCGAATTGATAACCTCCTCGTTTTTTTGGAAGCCGGTTAAAAAAGTAGGCTTCAGCTTATGTGAAATTCAGGTACATAAGCTACATCACTGCCAATGTATCATGATTTTACGTTGTTGTGTTGATATCTTAAATTGTCTTAAACTTTGAAAATTTTATTTATTAATTTATTTATCTGAAACAACATAGCCGAACAAAATTTCTTCAGTTCACTCCAATTTACGAATAAACTTACAAGATACGTATGGCGATGCCAAAAACAGGTGAGATGATTGACGATAGTTCTGGGATGTCCATGCTTATTGCACAGAGTGCACACGTACGAGGGCTCGTGATGAGATTCCTCTGGAGGGTGCTCCACTAGATACTCGATGCCTAACAGAGGCGCTCTGAAAATCAAGTTTATAGTAAATAACCAACACAACAAACATCTTTCCTTTTTCCACATAAGCCTTTCTCCGACCCAAAAAAAGGTTTTAGAACTATTTTTGAAGAGAAATTATTCTGCATTATGGTGCTTCGACTACATGGTCAAAGGAAATTTCCCTAGGAACAAATGTTTGCCCGTCGTAAAAAGTAGTATATCGGTTGCTAGCTTCCTAACTATCTCCAGACACAAAAATCATGTCGTAAAATAACTCGGTTGTTACGGGAAATAAATACAAACAAACAAATACACTTTCACCTTTGAACGAATTGGGCGTAGTTAGCACGCAGGAGAGCATATAAAAAAGATTCGATTAGCGTTGAGAGAAGATATAGTACAAGAATCTTATTATAAATGAAGTAACTTACTTTGTTTCGTTTAAAATGTCTTGAATGTGACATGGCAAAGTCTTGTAGTAGTTATACTTTTCCTCAATTGTTGTAGCATTGTGGAAATTCACTTCTTCAGCCATTTTTTTGAGCACATTCGACATGGCTGAAATCAAAGCAAATTTAGCTTATACTGTGAAAATTAAACTAGTACCTATATTAGTTATTTTAATCCTTTCAGTAATTATTCTTATGTTTGAAATTGAATATAATAAAACGATTGGTTTAAAAGACAATAGGTGAATAGACACAAAAAATTAATCATTATAATAATAGGAATGGAATATTTATCAAGGAATGGCTTCTAACTTACCTCCAGGTTTAGTATTCGCTCCCCTTTCATTGAGAAGGTAGGGATGTTCTTTGAATATTGCTTGCGGCCAAATATTTCTAGTTGCTAGCCTTGTTTTGTGCTTTTTCCCCGATATATGTGTCTGTTGAAAATAATTGAACTATAAATTTACCACCTAAATTGAGTGGTGGGATGTGAACAAAACACTGAACATCAACCTCAGTAGTTCTTACTACAAACCACTTGGTTAGCTGTATCCTCAACTGCAATAACTTAGGACTTCCAATCATGACATGTGTTTTGAATTCTAAGGTATCCAAAACAAATATTTTACAATTCTACAAAACTAATATGGGATCATAGATGTTTTAGCTAAATTGCTATATGTGAATATACCTGTAAGACGCTCTCTCCGCTGCATACAGCTGCGCAAGGGAAGCACAAGTAGATCCATTTCCCCGAGATGTCGCGCCCGCGTCGGTCCACCATGCACCGGACCGTGTCATCTTCAACCTTGATCTTCAAACTGTTCAGATGTTCCAGAAACTCCTGCTCCGCCTGTAAATTATATTTATAAAGCTATAATCACGTCTCAATTTTAAACGCGTAAATAATATCATAATAACGATATTCATATAACAGAATTACACGTAAACATCAGCAGTCATATGAGGGGCAAAGGAAATAAAATACACAAACAATTGTTTTTTCTATTTATTTAATCATAAAACCCTTTTTTGTAAACATACCGACTTACCTTAATAAAATAACAGCTAGTTCAGTTTTAACCAAAATATCACAATCACAAAACGGAATCGATGATAAAAATCAGTGTGAATATTTTTGTTTTGTTAAAAATAAAGATGTAATAACACCACACATTACACTATGTCAATAAGTTTGAGCTGAATAAAGTCTGATCCACACATCTAGTGGTCATATTTTTTTTAATACATACTAGAAGGTTGTTTTTATTTTTGTTCTTTTATTTTAAACGAGTCTCAAACAAAGGAGACATGAAGATAATTTATAAATTAATTTTAGATATTTAATTTTAGTCCCGACTATCCAAGTACTGTGAGTTGAGGCCAATTTCATTAACATTTTGCTACTTTTGCCCATTAAATACCTGGTTTAATCTCTAAAAATTCCTTATGAAGATTGCATACTTTAATCAAAGTATTATGACGTCAGTGCCTCTTTATTTTTTTTTTAACAGTGTAGTAAATATTGTAAACTTTATTGTATAATTATTAAAAACGATATTGAAAAAGAAAAAAAAATCAATTTGCCTTTAATGTTAACACCAAACAGAAAAGGTATTGGTAAAATAATAATCAGTTTTTGTGCATGATAAGCTTTTAATAATATGTATTGTAATAATATCTGTTATTGGATGGATTAAAATGGATTGGATATTAAATTGCGAATAATGTTTTTATTGGTACTATTGAAGAATAAAGTAAACTTAACATTTCTGTGGAGATATTTGTCATTAAAAGCTAATTCTGTATCTATCATGAGTTCAATGTGCATTACAGATTCTCTAGTTGGATATTACATTATTATAAATTTATAACACAAATAACTTTAGGTAAGAGAAACATTATAAAAGCTGCTAGTCTTATTGTGCGCTGTTCCCTTACTATTGTAAGATCTTTTGTTGTATTAAGATTTGGGTAAACAGGCCCAAATTGTTTACCTTCATGTCATTAAAATACCAGTTATACCATAACTGGTATGGTATGGTATGGTATTAACCATATTCATTAATTTACTTATATTAAACTTTTACATATTGAATGTATTTGGTGAAAGGGGAAATATTATAAGAGGTACATCACAGTGCCTGAAAATGTTATTATGTGTTCTTATAAATTTTTATCTTATTCTATATCAACTTTCCCAAAAAATATGGAATATCCCCATTTGTATCTTTTTATAACGTTTTTGTTAATAGTAATTGGTCATGTCATTGTTTTAACAAATATAATGTGATATTTAATTTATTAAATAGTTGTCCGAATATGGGTGGCTGAGAGCTTGTGCATCATCTGACATTTCATTCCGTCGGAATACCTCACGTCGCCTCACGTTTTTTTTTCTTTTCTATTCTTCACAATGTTTAAATTGACAAATTAAAATAAAATTATAATTTGACAAATTAAATGTTTTTAGTTCAGTACCATAATCAATAAGTACTATAACATTGTATTAAGAAAAATGTTTTCATATGCTTTTGCAATTGAAAAGCAAATTATCTAAATAATAATTATTTATTAGCATTTTTCACACATTTTTTTAGCAGTTTTCTCCGACTTTCATTAAAACCTTGCAAATAATAATTTATAATCCCAATAGAAAGCAGGAAAATATTTATAAATTCTTAAACTAATAATTACTATTAGTACTCTAGTGCCTTATATTATAAATAATAAATAATCATGATAATATAAAATCTATAGTTACAATCCATAGAAGCTACAGGTCCTTCTAGAACTTCAATTCAATATTTCCTATAAATACTTTTTATTCTATTCAAATCACCATTTTGATTAACAGAATTCCATTGTGAGAATCTTATACTTACACTCAGATGTACAAAAATACACTATTGAACAAGAACAATGGAATAATATCAACCCAAGAAAATTAGGTATCAATTATTCAGAATAGGAATTAATTTTCCCACCACAATCTATGTAATCATATAATTTAATAATTTAAATAGAGTTGGTTAAGTTTATACTTTTTTATTTACTTTATAATGTAGGATAATAAACTCAAAATAAAATATCATGTACTCAATGCTAATCTAGACAATATTTAATAAATGTTTAAATCCAATATGAAATGTCAATTGAAAATAATTTCAAATTTATATTTACCTTAGTGCATGTTTCTACGTCTGGTTTCTTGGGTACTTCAGTTACAGAATCTTGATATCCCTCTGCACCAGGAGGGCAGTCTGGGAGCTCCATCTTGATTCACTACACTTTAGTTTATGACCTCAGGACGGTCATAAACAATTTTTCACTACTTAAAAAAATCTTCACTGTTCCTTACACACAACTGGAATGAAACAAATAATAATAATAAATAAAGGTAACAGGCTCCACGCCTAAACTATAAAAACTTTTGAAATAGAAGTGTTCAAATGATACTTACACAGTAGCTGCATACTTACGTGCAATTTTCATACTTCACTATAATTGAGGGTGGTTTTTAGTATTAATATTACATTCATCATAAATAAGGATGAACATTTTTTGTAAACAATATGAAGAATTTTAAATTGTGACATTATAACCTCTGTATATTTGAGCATTATAAAATAAGTGAAAGCATTTAAAATTATTCAAATACAACCAATTAAGCATCAACTCTTAATCTTATACGATAAAATATGATTTCTTGTTATTTAAGTACCTCAAGTATGCATTGAAAAAGTCCGAAAACTTCAGATTCCATTGTGATCTAATAAATGATAAATGTGTTAAGTAAATCTTTACTTACCCAAAATTATAAAGGCACTTTAAATCACTGAAATGTATTGGTTTTAAACAATACTATGTCAAAACAAACAAAAATATTGATAATTTATATACCTAGGTATGAATTCATGTCAAAGGCAAACAGCATCGATTGTCAAAAAAGAAACGCCAATTCTTTCTAAATCATCGTCAATTACATAAAATTTGGTTATATACGTAGACTTATTCTATTTTTGACAAAAGATAACAAATATTTTGGGTTTAATATGGTTTCAATATTCATAATACGTAGATGTAACTAACCTTAAATTTACTGTTGCTAGTTTCCTATAATGTTCGATACATTCGTAGGCCAGGTTAATTTATGGGCATACTTGTTACAAATAATAATCCAATATATTTAATATCTTCGTGTGATTCTAAACGACGACCAACCGAAATCAGAATACGAGATTGATTGCTGAAATCTACCAAAAGCGTAGACCAAAAGGCAAATTCCAAACCATAGAAGCTTGTCAATAACCTTTTGACATTTAAATAGTACTCTATGCACAGACTCTATGTATCATACTCTATGCCTTAGAGTATATATACTATCTATAGAGTGCGAACAACCAAGTGGGAACAGTAGGCACAGGTGGGAACAACACGACGTTCCCGCCGCGAGCGCTCGTAGTCGTGGTTGAGTGCTGACGAAGTGCGTTGCTCTGGAATTTTTTTCATATTTACGAATAAACATCGTGAAATGTGTAGTTCTATCTTGCAAAAACGATACTAGAAAATACACAAAATTGAAATCCAGTATCACATTTCATCGGTAAGTCGATTGTTGTACTTATTTTTATGAAAATAAATCTAGCATCGCGGGGGTGAAGGGGAGGTGGGAGGCGGACACGCGCAGGCTCGCTCGCGCACCTCACTGCCGCCACGTGATCGTAGTGATGTGACTTGACCAACGCTGTACTCGATAGTTTACAAGAAGAACTATATTTTAACATATTAATTATTTAACTTTAAAATTAAAACTCTTTTAAAATGTATTATAAATAATTTTGTGGTGTGTTTTGTATTATGAATACGAATGTATTATAGTGTAAATGTAAAGTATAGATTTTGAAGATTTTTGTAGGTATAGAATGGATAAAATTAAATAGAAAAATTATTAATATAATTTATTATTTAATTATAAATTATTTCTTATTTATAACTAACATTTTTAAAACATTATTACTTATTATTGTTTGGTTTATTATTAAAAAAATAGCACTAAACCCGATCTTTTATTTTATTAACTTTATTATTTAAGACTAGCTTACCGCCCGCGGCTTCGCCCGCTTTGTCTAAAACCTAATAAATTATATACGAAAACCTTCCTCTTGAATCACTCTATCTATTAAAAAAAATGGTTGCCTGTAAAGTCGGTTTTACGGGCGAAGATTTTACGTGACAACGTCTTTTTCTCGGTAGAATATTTATGTGCTGCGCGCGCGGCAGACCGCGGGCCTCTCTCTCGTTCGGTGACTCATCGTAACGTTACCGAGCGTTACACTTTTTCATAAGTGACTCCCAGTCGCAACCTAATTTAAGACGTTGTCACGTCAAAAAAACGCATCAAAATCCGTTGCGTAGTTTTAAAGATTTAAGCATACAAAGGGACATACCTAGGGACAGAGAAAGCGACTTTGTTTTATACTATGTAGTGAAGTCCACACGTTTTTCTGATATTCCAATTAAACATATTTTTTTAAAATATCTACATATAATAATTAATACAAGAAATATTCAAATGGAATAAACACACTTTATTCAGTTGGTAAACAAATTTAAAATTACATATTTATACTTTATTCATACATTTCTCCTTTAATAACATATTGAACATAAAATTTACTTAAGATACATATATTTATTTACATAACTTATCGATAGCTCAACACGCATTTGATACCTACCCATCCCTATTGGTCACACACACATCTATATAATATCTATAGCTCATCTGCCTACGATGTGCACTAAGCAATTTGTGCAATACACGCGCTCTATACTAAATATATACTCTAAGCTCTATGCCCTATCGCTTAAGTGGCATCCAAGAAGCTTATATCTAATACACTGGAGATTGCACTATGACCATTAACTTGTCACAAGAAAATATAACCTTGAATGACGTCAGTGTTGTTTTTTGTCTCTTTCTGTGGGTGACCACACTGGTTTGTATATTCAGGATTTTTCGAAATAGAAAAAACTAAAAATCATGGTCTATAAATAATAACGACATATATTTTTATCAGTATTTTTATTATAATTACTGGTCAACTTACAAGAATTATCACCTTTATACGACATACAATTTTAATTGGTAGAGAATGATAGTTTTAAATAACGCTTGATAACTTTTGGCTACAAAGCTTGGATATTAACCGATATACATCATTAACATCCTTTGTAAATAGAGGAAAGTTGTGTTTTGCATCAGATGCTGTTTACCAAATTGTAAGTTACTCAGATCTTTTTAAACGCGTTGCTTCGACGGGTCAACTTCAAGCCAAAAACATCAAATAAAAACTGTTTATAGCAGTATTTTTTTTCTGGGTCGTAATCCTCAGTAATTTTACCCTTGATAGGCACATATATTTCTTTTTAACTTCATTTTTTGGAAAGCTGAAATACGTAAAACAAAAAAATATTAGGTTAAAAAGTATAAATTTCAATGTAAAAAAGAACAAACCACAATATGTGAGTGCAATACCGATGTCGTGTGTTGTTTCATTACTAGTATAAAAAATTTTAAAATGGTGTTCTAAATGTTCATCATAATATTGTTTAGCAATATATTATCGTCGCTATCCGTAAAAACCCATCATCATGGTTACCTTACTTGTTAAATTTGTTTGTTGAAAACTTGTTGAAAAATGATGAAAGTATTAGGAAAAGAACTTATTTAACATGATTGCTTAGTAAAATGATGATAAATTTGACGATTTTTGCCATTAAAATGATTCTAAACAGGTAAATGCATGAGTATTGAGGAATATTGTAAATAACGTAAATATACACTTGCCTGTGAAATTATAGGCCAGAATTTGGTGTCCAAAAACTTCTGCAATTTTTCACAATGCAATACATTATTAATATTCGGAAAATATTTATTAAATACGCAACAATATTAACTTAAATATTCGAAGCGACGCATTTTTTTGACACTTATGCCATATTGTCAAAGTGAGAGTTGCTACAATTTTATTATGGTAACTACCCATAATCAGGGAGTATCGCTTTTTAATAATTGGTTCAGATACTTATTTTATTTAGCATAAATAATAATTGTCTCATCCAACAATGCTTCTGAATGACGTTGTTGGCAATTTATCAACAAACTCATGTACAAAAACTAACCTTTTGCACAGAATATTACAGCATACATAGTAGCCTTGGCAAAACTTCGTATTAACAGTGGCAATACCAAGTTAGGTGTGAAAGTGATAAAACACAACAACTGGGCAATATTTTCTTCTTACACGTCAAATGTTCATACCGAAATCTCCAGTGTATAAGATATAAGCTTCTTGGTGGCATCTAAGACTTTTTAAAAATTAAAAAATATATATATATATATATATATATATATATATATAATTAACAAACAAAAACCATACAAAAACACTTTATTGTGCACCAAGAAATAAAAATTACAAAAGTAAATACATAAAAGAAAGAGACATAGTTGAGCACAACAGGCGGTCTTATCGCTAAGACAGCGATCTCTTCCAGACAAACTGGTGGTCAAGGAAAAACAGTAGAAGTATAAGTTTATGGGCAAGAGGTGCGTTTATAAAGTTTAAAATCATTGAGCTATTATTACTATGTTTAAAATACGTAAATAAAATTAAGTAGAGAGAACCTCCATAATTTATGTGTGTGTGGTGTAGGCACATAGAAGTGATTAGTATGGCAGAATAAATAAGAACAATACATGGTTGATCATAGTATTGTGCTCTTGTGCTTAGTAATTTTCAATTAACGCTGGCCTTATCTAGCTTCTTCAATCTTCACCCACTTTGTCTAATACCTAATAAATTATACTATAATTAAACTATAACTGTAGTATTATAAAAAAACCGCATAAAAATCCGTTGCATAGCTTTAATATATATAAATATTATATTTTTTTATAGTATGAAGCGATGTACCTACGATTTGGCGGCCTTATCGCTTAGAATAGATTTTTCCAGGCAACCTTGGGATATAGGAAAAAAAATAACGAATTTGAGTTCTCATGAAAATATAAAAATTGCTTACGTTACCTAGAACTCTCTAAATCTCTATCTACCTTTTATATGTTTATTATTTGGGCAAATAAACTTCGCACCGTCCTATACAGAGGCCTCAGATACTTTGCTGACTTTAAAATCTTTTATACTCATTTGCAATATATATTAGATTTATTTTTATACATAGAGTTATTGTTTCGCAAATTCTTTCACCAAGCTTTCACCAATAGAAAGCTTATTTATTTTTCCTTTTTCACAAGAATTAATGTAGGTGAATTATTTTGCTGTAGTACCTAACTATAGATATAATTAAAAAGTGTTTTTTTTTTTGGCAAATAAGTTAGGTAGAGCACAACGGTGTTGGGGTCGTGGGCTCTGGCCTCTGGGGTACTCCGATGATAGAGCGGGGAAAAATCCAACATCAGCGCGTTGGCGACGTAAGCCCTCGTTCTAGGGTTCTAGACTCTAGTGGTGGGCCTAGAAACGTTTATCTGCTGGGCGGGACACGCGGTCGAGTCGTAACCGTAACCGCAGTTCCGTTCAAAGCAGCGCGATGGAACAGAGTGGGGTTTTAGTCGGTAGGAAAACGACATAACCACGGTTCTATTCCCGGGAGCCAGTGGTATCTATGTAAGATTTCCCCACTATAAAAAAAGGAAGAGCAAAACTACGAAAGCCATCGAGGAAAGAATAGGTCTACGTCTGATTAAACGCAGGCTAGAAAGTTGAGAAAGAATACTTTTAATTTATATTCGCTAATCTGATAATGATTTTGATTTGATTCATTATAATTGTACGGGTTCATTGTACTTTATATCGTAACTACCTAGTTAATATTAATTGTTTAACTAAAAAAATCCAAAATATAAGTCAGTTTAGTTTATTATCACATTCTGTAAAAACGAACTGTTTAGTGACTATAATATATATTATACTATATTGAATACATATTATCTTAGTTAATTGTAAATTTTGCAAAATAGCATTGACCCTCCCCGATGAAAAAGCTTTTACGTAAAGCTATATATGACTTACACCTAGAGGGCATTCACCGTATGCCCGGAGTTAATGCTAATTACAGGTAAAGAAGCCTCCAAGTATAGCAGCCTTATTCATCGAAGCGCGGACAGATTTGCGCTCACAATGAACTGGAGCGGACGCATTAGCGTCGCCGCCACTTTTGGCATAATACCGCGATTGTTTTGTGTTTACGCTTATATCGACACTTTCTCTCCCATTGCGGTTTCGGAACATGGAGTACCTATAGAAGTAAAGTTTTGGGACACTAAAAGAACTCCCCTTGCACATATGGTGGACGTTACCAATGAGTTTGGATTAAAAGTTTTAGCTGAACATAATTTTTTAAATGATAATAACATTGCATTTTCGCCCTACGGTCTTATGGGCATTTTAGTAGCTTTATACGAAGGTGTTGATGGTGAGTCTTCGTATCAAATTCAACGCAGCATGCAATTACCGTGGAACAGAAATATTATGAGGATAGGCTTCAGGGATATACATCGTACTTTGAAGGTTAGTATGTACTAAATATAATTAGACACTCAAAAATGTTTAGTCATTTTGATTTAAATAAAGGCCTGTCCATTTATTATAACTTACTAGCTGTCTCGGCAAACGATGTTCTGCTGTACTCTTGTCACTAAGGGGTATGAAAAATGTTGGCCGAGTCTCAGAACTATCCAATTGGCAATCAAAATTTCATGAGAATCGGTCCAGCCGTTTCGGAGAGAATTATGTATGTATATTGTATACATCAGATATGGAGAAAGATAGAGAAGAGGTAGATTATCTAGGTAGGTATTTAGTCGAAACACTTGAACAGAACTACTTAGCTTTATATACTTAACCATTAAATTGTTTGAGAGCCAAATAATAATTATATTGTTTTGTATTTGTAACAAAAAATGTAAAGATATTTGAAAGATAAATATAATTAATTTTTAAACGCTGTTTGCTAAAATTTTCAGACTTATTTCGTTCCAGAAGAAGGATTTTTAGCTGGTTTAGCACTTAATAACGAGAATGTGACTTTCAGCGACAGCTATCGAAAAATTTTAAGGTTTTATGGTTTTGATTTGCAAAGCGACCCATTGCCAACACCACCAGAAGCTAATACCACGGATAGTTTAAACGCAACTACTAGTGCCATAGATTCTCTTGCTTCGAATGGTGTTACTGAAAACGATCCGGAAATAACATCGGAGCAAACTTCTACAGCTCAGCCTACTATATCTGCCAAGGAAGAAACAACAATAGCCACGAACTTTGAAACGATAAATGGAACAGATGATTCTCAATCGCCTACCACGGCATCAGCAGCAAACTCAGAATCAACTTCGGAAATAACAAGTACTACGCAAATGGAAACTACTGAAACATCAACACAAGTTTCTTCTTCTGAATTAAATATGAGTACCGTAACGACATCTGCACCGACGACGGATCCTTTAACTACAATGTCAACTATATCTACAACGGACGAAATGTTATTGAATAAGGATGTTGAAATTCTGTCTACTCAAACAACCATCATGTCATCGGATTCAACGACAAGTTTTGATACGAGTTCGACGCTAACAACAGATATGGAAAGCACAGCTTCAACCATGACTGAAACACAATCAATGGACGAGATGACGACGCTTGAATCCACCACAGCAACACCCAACAATTCAACGTTAGAAACACTTGAGCGTCGGAAAAAATCAATCGTAGACTTCATCTTTACCAGTCCGCCAAACATCGATGACTATGTGGTTTATAGATCCTTTAATATAGGTCCTGATCTCCCTGATACGGAAGGTTATAATACTGATTCTATGTTTATGGTGAACGGGCTTCGAAATATTCAGGTAATAATAGACTGTATTTTTAATGCTCTAAGGTATTTTTAGATCTTAATATAATTTAGTTTATGTTATTCTTTCAAAATCCATTCATTTTTAAATTATTTTGTCACAGGTTTCTTACATGCATTATGATACAGTTTTGGAGCATGCGTATCTACCTCATTTAGAAGCATCTGCACTTCGGTTACCTCTGGACAGTGAAAGATATTATTTATTGGTCGTATTACCAGTTAGAGCAGGCAAAGGGGAGTTGGAAAGACTGTTAGCACGAATGGCTCGGGAATCAGACCTCTCTGATGTGTACGCGGCGCTGAGACCTCGCCGTGTGAGGGCCGTAGTACCGAGCTTTACGGTGAAGGGTCATGTTACCTTAACCACAGATTTGCAAAAAGTAAGAATACACTTCATCGTGTTATTATTATATCTTAAGCGTTTATCAAATTAGGACACATGAAATATGGTTTATTGAACATCTTTAAGGGCTTGGTCTAGTAGTGCAAACAAATGCATCCCGTGCGCCTATATGTAAATAATACTAATGTACTAAGGGAAAGTTGCTCCACTTAATTTTTAAAAATTAATTTTTCGGTAAAAATTAAATCATCCGTATGCATAATTTAATATTCATAATAAGTACCAAAAATGACAATTTGAAACAATTTTCGTGAAAATTACACCGGGTGATTTTTTTTATCAGTACACAAAATTTGCGAATACGTTCTATTGATATCTTCAACTTCATAATTATATAACTGATCAACTTTTACAAAGAAATATAAAAAAAATAAGCATACAAAATGCATAACTCTATATATTTTTTTCGACCTAAGTTTCTTAGTGAAAGTTGTTCAGTTTCACTAATAAAACGGATAAACAAATTTTGTATAGTAAAAAAAATGTAATATTTGTGTAAAAAATTATAAAATAGAAAATACGCAAATGAAAACAAAAGATATTTATTTCTGACTAGCTTCCGCCCGCGACTCCGTCCGCGCGGATGTCGGTCTTCGCGTGGATGGTTTATTTCTCCATTTTGAACTGGGAAGACGTTTCTCACTAAATTAATATAAGACGATCACTCTCGCTCGCCACACTGGACACGTCCGCTCGTATCAAAATTCATAAATTATATGCATCGCGCGGAACGCCGTCCTTATATAGGAGTCGAGGAGGCGTGGTGTCGTGCGGCCCGCGTGTGCCGCAAACGGTTCAAGCAAAATCCGACTTTTGGCGCTACAGGTTACATCGCTGAATCCACTGCGGGTAACGCAACGTGTGTTCGCGGTTCTACAGAACAACGTCTATGGATAAAACTGAAAAATTAAGATTTATTTTTTTTCTTCGTATTTTTCCAGGTTAAAAAGTATTTCATTTTATGCCCAGGATAATAAGGTATAATTATACCAAGTTTCATCGAAATCGAACCATTAGTTTTCACGTGATGCCTTCACATACAGACAGACAAAATTTTTTTTAATCACATATTTGGGTTTTGTATCGATCCAGTAACACCCCCTACAGCTACTGCTACTGCTACATATTTATTTTTTAAATATTTACAAAGTACAAAATTGACCCTTCTACAGATTTATTATATGTATAATATATAGATTTATATTGATAAACCTAATAAATCTTTTGCTAGCATTCTGATGCTTTATCGGTTGCACTGGACTTTTCTCTTTTTTTTTTCAATCGCTTGAATGATATAGGATGGGTCCTTGATGGGCATCGAACGCCGAAGTCTCGAATCAATCAATTCTGACAGTAGGCAATTTATGTAAAATCTTGATAATGGTCCATCATTTTATTTTACCTAAACGTGTCATACTTTTTTATATATTCTATTTTTAACGAATGATTCACTTCAGTCCAAACAGCAAATAAGCAGACTTCTGCTTCTGCAACGTTTAGTTGTCCCTGAATTTGGAAAAAATAGTCATGATTCTTATCTATGACAAAAGTGTTATTTTTTTGCATTGTATTTCAAATATTAAATTTTTTATTTTTAACCGCATCTTCCGCATTCATGTCTTTTGCCGGAATTAGACATATAACTTCAACTAGTCCCATTTTCCTTTCTTGATATGGGAGTGTATAAATTACATTTTTTAGATATTTCTCGTTATACTTTTAAAAAGTTATTATTGTCATTTTGCTCATTAGGTAAAGTAATTTCGATATCAGTTTTAAGTTTTTTGATACCTGCAATAATAACGTCATAATCGCCTGCACATACTTATCGATTACATCCTGTATACCTACAATCCACCATCCACATTCATAATGTTTTCCTGTCCTCCTCTCCTTTACGCTGTTCACCGATACATTTTAAATGAGTAAATCTGCTACCACTGAAGAATGTTTCATTGCGATCAGCAAATTTTCACCACTGTTGTCGATTATTTGTTTTTCATTTTTAATCAGCAATTGGGAATCATCAGTTTTGTTTTTTGCAGATTGGTGATGTACCCTAACAATACGTCGAAAAGGGAAAGCATCAACGAATTATCGCTTTCGTCCTCTTTTTTTATTCTGTGCGTCTCTGTTACTTGTGTTTGTTTAGTTCTCAACACCCATTGAATTTTGTATGTTATTGCGATCTTCCATTACATCTGAGTTTTGATGATGTGATGATAATCCATTCGTTTTAATATTGGTACCGAGTTGGTGGACTAAACTAGAAATGGTGGACTAAATTTGTCAGCGCGTCTGTAAGATTAAAATATAAAACCAACATCCTGTATTTAAGTTACAAAATTAATAATCAAACAACATGCCGCTACGTTTAAAATGACTAGAAGAAAAAATTAAAACACCTCGACATATTTGGAATTTTGGAGTAAACAAATCATTTTCCCCGTATGTCCCAAGTTCAAGTTCTCAATACAATTTTATATATTTCGTATTTCTCAAACGAAAAATAAACATTTTTGGAACTTAAAAAAAAAATATATTATAAGAAAATTTATGAGCTTACTTTAGTTTTAAAGAAACATACATCCCTTTACTGAAACCCCGTAAAATAAAGAAACTGTTGCCAATCACCTTTGTAATCTATTTGGTTTCATTAACTTTATGTTCGAAGATAATTTTTTTCCTAGTAGTTACACGCATATTTTTTTCGTTTATTTTCCATATCGAAATCAAATGTTTATAAATACGAATATTTGCACAAAACTAAGATAAAAATAATCAATTAACAAAAATATTAAATTTAATGAAGTAGAGCAACTTTCACTTCGGTATGAAGGAAAATCGAGCGTAGAGCACACGTCAGAACGCTCCGGCCCAAGGAGCGCGACTAAAGAAATTCGCTAGGATTTTTCCTAATTATTATCAAAATTAGAAAAAAAAATTTTTAAAGGATTAATACTCATTGGTCTTCAACCAACTCGAATAAATTAATGGAAAAAATAACTTTTAGCAGTATTTATCAATAGTTTTATGTAAAGGGAAATTTAATGAATTTATAACGTTCTAATTAGGAAAATCATAAGTTTTTCGGCAATTGTATTCAGCAGATTTGAATTACGACTATATAAGGATATTTATGCGCTGATCAAATTGTTTAAATTGTAATCGGTTGCAACGTAGTGAGTACACAAACTTAGCTCGAAATGTCTTTGGGGGAAAGAGACTTATCTTGAAGGCCTGATTAAGGTAACATAAAGTAACTTTATAAATGTGAAAAAATTCACGCGCATTGCGTATATAACACTAATTTATAAACAAGAAAAAAAAATCAGTTTATCATTTCATTAGCCGGGAAAAAATTGTCAAATAACTTGTTGAAAACGCAATTTTGCTAGACTGCAGCCTTAAAAGCATCGGTGAATCCTCATGAGCGTTTTCTTTTTCGAAACTTGTTTAGTAGGTATGTCTTTCATTTAAAATTAATTGAAGTTAACTACTTGCTGATACATATTATTATCTAAATTCTTAATATCATCATGGCTCTTCAAACTAGTTTGCTTTAATCGTTTCGCCCCATATACATAATACTTCCAGCTATAAAAAAAACTCTATAAAGGTTATGCAAAAGAGGATATTGAAGCTACATTATTACCTTTATTCGAGCATTCACTTTTTTTATTTGGCTGCGATGATGATTCATCGCAGCCAAATAAATTTCTTATTGTTAGATAGGTAGTTACGTTATACCTAATTTAATATGGATACTTAATATCTAGTTACATTTTAGCCTAGGTTTCTAATTAAAAATTGCAATTTGAAAATATTTGACCCAATTTTAACTGATAAGGCAATAATATAATTTATAATCATTCTCCGTGACACTTCCACAAAATCGTAACAAATTGTATGTAATTACCATACAATTAAACGAGATTTATATCTCTACAATGAATGAAATGAGTATTAATTTACTCTTATTCGCTCTAATTTGCGCTGATTTATTTAGGGAACGCGTTTATTGTCTCAAAAATTATGCAGAAAATGTTAGGTATTACGTGCTCACGTTGATTAAATTTAAAGTAGGCATAGAATGAGTTTTAGAAGACAAAATATCATCTTCACGGTTCACTGACTTTTTTATCCAAATTATAAATATGTGAAAAGCTTTTTAATGCTTTCCTACCGTTCCTTTCAGCTAGGGGTTCGAGATGTGTTCGAGCCACGACAAAGAGACTTCACGCCAATGACGTCCCAGCCGGGTGTGTATGTGCGCAGCATAGAGCAGGCGGTGTCCGTTACCATACGAAAATATCAACCAGATGATGCTAAGAGTAAGCATTCCAATTGTATTAAAGGTATCCTCGACGTAAAATCAGGTTATTTATAACGCTAGATTCTTCCATTTTAAAATATGCAGTAATTGTTTAGCAAAACGAGTGATGAGTGTGTTTTGCTGTCAATAATTTAAATCAGACACTGGTAATTTTTCGGCAGTATTTTGCATCAAAATTGTATAATTCATATCGTTAACTACTTCGACACACAACTTTTCGTTTTGATGTAGGTACCTACTATATTTGAAAAATAATAAAATAGGTAACTATATGTTGTTTTACAAAGGGCTGAGAATGCACTGTGGTCACGGTGTTGATCTACTTAATTGTAACAGGTGTGGTTGTGGCGAGCTTTGAACAAGACGAAGTCATGCGCTAACGACCGCACATCCTTGAAACCGTTCACAGTTCACACGCTCAGCCCTGTGGCGAATCACATATCGATAAAAAACATGATTATACATTGCTAAACAGGAAAATCTAAACCAATATTTTATAGAGGAAAGATTTGATTTTTGGTTTGTTACGGTTTCGCTCAGAAAATGATGCATCGATTAAAAAAGAAAGCTCTAACTATGTTTACCAAATTACAGGTTATTTTTTATCCCGAGTCAATCCGGGCCAGTACTTAATATATTTTAATAATGCAGTTTTATCCATTTATGTGGATAATAATCAATTATCATTATTTATTTTTTATAATCGATTATGAAACAGCCACTATCGATACATAAATAAAAATTTTCCAAACATGTTGTATTATGAAAATAATTTTAAATTTTGAGCAATTCATAGTTACTAAAGATTGCTATGTGAGTGATATTATCATCACCTACGAGAACGTGCCAATGTCGCAAGTACGGCAACTACGGCAATTAGTTCTGTCATATGCATACGCATTACACAGATTGAAATTTTTGCTTCGACCTTATTTTCCGGTGTAGGATTAACTTAATGATTATTAGTTATTACCAAAAGAGTGCGAATTTGTGGTGCCAAAGCATGAGAGGACAATTTCCATTGTCTATGAGTAGTGATGTCGCAACACGGCGACACGCGCATTTGAATCTATTGATGCGCCCGCGCCGAGCTGATCTGCGTAGGCATCGACAATTAGGAAAATGGCCTGTTGCACAAACGCCATTACCGGAATTGAATACCTGATCGAGATTGGAATAATGATTCCTCGATACAGCAACTTTTCAATTACATAAATGAGCAAAACTGGGGAAAAATTACGATGTAATTGTTTCCTGTCACCACAAAATATAAT
The DNA here is from genome assembly GCA_029959065.1 of Colias behrii. Taxonomy (NCBI): domain Eukaryota; kingdom Metazoa; phylum Arthropoda; class Insecta; order Lepidoptera; family Pieridae; genus Colias; species Colias behrii. The sequence continues at coordinate 11,044,530 of JARWMC010000002.1, forward strand.
TCTGCTATTTTGTTTTAATTTTAACGGTCCGGCGCATTTGCATATCAAGGACGCAGTTTTGCTACATAACGTCAATTTATATTAAAAATGAATAAGTCGTTACGTACCTACAAAATATACATAATTTATTTACTACTTTCATTTTTTTATACACAATATTATATCTTTCTATATAATATATAAATATGAATCCCTATTTACTTTGGTCACGACATCACGCGTTCGACCAATTTCGATAAATCTTATTTTGTTTCTTATGAAAAAAAAATCATAGGAAACTTGCGCCAAAAATTATTAAGAAAATTTGAAACAAACGGCCATATAAACTTCACGGGTTTGACAATTTGCGCGAAGACGGGTCAACGCTGGTCAACGTGTCGGGTCAGCTAGGTACAGAATACATAATAGTAGCTAAACGCTACTAGTAGTAAATGCTTTTAAGGATTTTTAAGGGTCTAGAGGGCTTTTAACTTTTTTTATAGGTTCTTATCATTTATTTAAGAATTGTTTTGTAACATATAACTTTCTTTCAGGATACGTGTCAAAGAGGAATCCAGTGCTATTCTCGGCTACATATCCCTTTTTATATTTTGTTATGGATTCCAGTATACAAGTGGCCTTGATGGCTGGCAAAATGGTAGATCCACTAAATACTAGAATATTATAAATCGTTTGAAAATAAATTCGGTAGTTTTATTTTTTACTCCAGTAATCATAGTTACATAGTAAAGATATACAGGGTGTCCCACTGTTGGTATACTAAGCTCAAAGGAGGTTATAGTTTTGCATACGCTGAGTACGTAAAAAATACTTCAAAAATTCCAGACGCCCCTTTTTTTCAAATAGATGAATTCTTAAAACTCAATGTGTACACCCATAACAAGCAACCCGCCCAACTTTGCCACCAGCACGTGAGCTATCGTTTAAGATTATGTTTTCATAGACAAAATGCTCACATTAGAGAAGCGGTATATGCCGGCTGCGCGAAACTAGAGAAGAAAACATGGATTTTCAGGAAAAATTTAGCAAAAAATTTTTGATGTAATTTTGTTGTTTAAGTATTTTTTACGTGATCAGTGTATGCAAAACTACAAGTCCCTTCGCGCTTAGTATACCAATAGTGGGACACCCTGTATATATCAAAGTTTAGTAAGGATTTCTGCCACTGCCCACTATCTTATAGATATTACTAGCGGTCCGCCCCAGCTTCGCCCCTGGTACATATTTCGCAATAAAAGGTAGCCATGTTCTTTCTCAGGGTCTAAAGATTGTGCCAAATTTCATCAAAATACGGTTGAAAGTTTAAGCGGGAAAGCGTAACAGACAGACAGACAGAGTTACTTTCGCATTTATACTTCTACACTAATATTATAAAGAGGAAAACTTTGTTTGTTTGTTTGATTGTAATGAATAGGCTCATAAACTACTGGACCGATTTTAAAAATTCTTTCACCATTCGAAAGCTACATTATCCACGAGTAATATAGGATAGGTTTTATCCCGGAAATTCCACGGGAACGGGAACTATGCGAGTTTTTCTTTGAAACCGCGGGCGGAGCCTCCGGCGGAAAGCTAGTCATTTATAATATTAGTAGGATGTTGATTTTGATAAAATATTGTTGTTATACGTAAAATAAGCATAGTTCTTTGTGAATTCAAATCAATCATTTTATTCATTCTTTTCAGTTGTGTACCTATGTGTACATTACTACAGATCAGAAAGCATAAATAATTTTCTTTACATCCTCTTCTGTATAATTTTTAAAGTTAGTAGTAAAGAGAAACTAAGTGTTTCTATATAAAAAATAATATGGGGGTCAATCAATTTTTAAAGGTCCCGATCATAATTTTCTCGTACTTTTTTTTTTTACTTAATTTTCAGCATTTTACTATTTCATTTAGAAGATAATTCTTCGTAGATTAAGATTATATAAGCAGCAGTGATGTTGATTAAATACATTTGTGGATTTAACTTCACGAACCGATCTATTCACGGGAAATAATGTCCTTTGGACAACTTACACAATAGTACTTTTTTAAATGTTAAATTCCCTTAAGGGCCGATTTTTCAATCCCGAGATAAACAGTCTAATAACTACCCCTCGAATAGATTTATTCAATTATTTATCTAACTCATAACGGCTCGCCTATTTTTCAATCGTGATTTATTTGATGAATAACTATCTGACCAAATATTTCCATATTGGCAGCTCTGCTCTCGGAGTGGCGAAACAAACATATTAAATTAGTCAGGTTAGAGCGGGATAGAGTCAACTCTTGCAATTTGTCAACAACCGTCATTATGACTCACGTCAGGAGTGCATTTTAAGTTTGTCTTGTATTGCTCTTGTCTTCTATGATTGTTGATTGTTGTTTTGATTCGAGTAAAGAGTTTGGTTAAATTTGTGTTTCAATTTATATATTTTACGATGGAAACGACATACTTAAAGGCAGCGTTCGGCAATTTTTCAATGGCATGGTCATCAGTACTATCAAAAACATCAATTTCAATATGATTTTAATTGATAATTATTATATAGAAAGAGGTTTAATTGTTAATAATTCTACGCTCTATGTTATGACATACGAAAATATCCCAAATTTGACGCGTCAGTTGTCAACTCAAACGCCTAACCGTCGAATAGCGCGCTATCTGGCCGTTGGAGCGGCAAATAGATTTATTCCTCAAATAACGTAGTTATTCGATAGATAAGTCCTATTCGTCTATTGAAAAATTGAATATTTTGTTAACTGAAGAATAAAGTCTATCTAGCTGTTTATCTGGGCATTGAAAAATCGGCCCTTAGAATTAAAACAAATTCTTCTAATATTAAATAATAAATAATATTTTGATATTTGTTCTATTTACACCCAAAATACGAAATATTTTTATTAAAATTGAAACGAATGATGTCTTTTGAACAACCAAATAATGTTTCATATATAAAAAAGTTTCAGTAAAGCGGAAATAGTGATATTTTTTACAAAAAAACTATTAAGGCGAGGTTGTTACGTATAGGCCCATTAAGAAGAGCTGGAACGTCAACACATTTACACATTGCACATGTTAGGCCGGGAGATACTGACACAAAATTTCGGGTCATTTGTAACAGGATGGCGGTCTAGAGGGGTCTTAGTACGCAATGACAAAAAGAAAAATGATGGTCAGAACGCTGGTACCGGTGGACTAGTCGCGTGGGCGTTAGTCACACTCGTCGGATAAATAGCGAAAGTCCAACGATTTGTAACACAAAAATTTTAGAATTTACCGATAGCCCTTAAAAAAGATGTAGGCGGTAGTGTCATGCCATACTTTTACGATGTGACTTACAGTCCGCCATACCGACGTGAATGCGTTGATTTAAAAAAAACAATTCAACCATTTGTACCGGGCTAACTTTTGCACAGGTAACCATCGTCGTGCAGCCATTTACTAAAATCGCCATGCCATACTTTTCGGACGATTCCAAACCGCTTTCAAATTCCAATTCCGATTCCGATTCCAAACCGCACTACCGCCTACATCTTTTTTATGGGCTATCGGTAAATTCTAAAATTTTTGTGTTACAAATCGTTTGACTTTCGCTATTTATCCGACGAGTTCGACTAACGCCCACGCGACTAGTCCGCCGGTACCAGCGTTCTGACCATCATTTTTCTTTTAGTCATTGCGTAATAAGACCTCTGTAGAACCGCCATTCTGTTACAAATGACCCGCAATTTTGTGTCAGTATCTCCCGGCCTATTTATGTGTCATATTTTGCAATTGTTTATAAATACAGGGTGATGTAATTGGTGTAGTACGAATATCTAAAAATCTATGAAGAATTTTGTGATACAGTAAATGGAAGAATTATAGACTATTTTACAGTATTTAATAAAATCATTTAATTGTTTGTTCATTTTCATTAGAAATGTCAATTTTTCTCACCAAGGTGGAAATTTGGATGATAAGGATCTTGTTATAAAAATATAAATTTTGACTAAAATCGGCATTTTTTTTTTCAAAAATCAAATTACTAATTAATAATCAGAGTTATCACATTATTAAAAAAAAATGTTGTGTGGTTTTATGAAACCACGGTAAAAGTGAAACTGTTCGAACGGTTCCGAACACTGCTTTGTGTAGCGCATGTCGCGTGTCGGTCGGCTGCCGAGTAGGTATACCTACTCGGCAGCCGCGATACACGCGACATGCGCTACACAGACCAAAAAGTTTGAGACGATGTAATAAAAGTTTCACTTTAAAAAATAAGCCAAACTATACACAATTTTTACTTGATGCAATCCTCAAAGATCATGGACATAGTGTATTGCGCCTTCCACCATACCATCCAGAACTCAACCCAATAGAGTTACTATGGGGCATAATTAAAGGGAAAGTAGCATCACAAAATGTGAACTTTAACTTGAAAACTGTGGAAGAATTATTTAGAAAGGAAGCAAATGCTATTAGTCTGGATATGTTTACTGACGTTTGGAGAAAGACGCGAGAACATGAGGAATAATAATAGTTTAAAAAAACTAAAAAACACGCTTTTTATAGAAAACCGAACTTAAAAATAGAAAATTTTATCAAATTAGTGTATTGTCATCGGTCCTCAATAAATCTACAAAGTTTGAACGAAATCTGGCCGTTTAAAGTGGGTCAAAATCGCGCCCAAAGAAGTCGGTTACAAACAAACAAACATACAGGTGAAGCTAATATAAAGCGTGTAAAAATATATTCAATTAGAACCAAAAGTAGATAATTACACTGACTCATTTATAATAACATTAAGAAATTCCGACGGCGAGTTCTTCGAGCGATGAAAGTTTCAGTGAAGTAGAAGATTACGATTATGATTAAATAGATTCTTCTTCTTCTCTATAGATACTGCTTTCTGAATTGGTGGTAAATGTTAAAACTGTTAAACTGTTATGACGATTCAAAAGTGCTTCTAGAAGAAGTCTAATTGTATAAATGTTTGAGTTTGAGTTTAAAACCAATAATGTGAAAATTATACAATAAACATGTAACACATATTTGTTAGCGCGTATTGGTAGGTATTACGTACTTACTACAAATATAATATTTCTTAGATATCTTTACTCGACCAAAGTCAGGACAAGACTGCTCCGCAACTGCAGAAGACGTCCGTTATTTAAATCATTATCAAAACAACCATCCGTGTGTTGGGAGTGAGCGCACGTGTTATTTGTATTGTTTTTATGACCTGAAATTTAATTATTATTTGATAATTGAATGATTATTAATACTTTTATCCAATTGATTATTATTAGAATAAATAATTAACTTCATCAATTGATTTACTTTTAAATTATAATTTTACAGGTAAATTATGAGAGCTTTCATAATTATATTTGCATATATTTATCTACAACGCACCCATTTTACAATTCAAGTCTAAAATGAAACTAGAGTCGCCTTTATTTTTGAACATACTGTAAGTGAAATTGCATAAGTGTGAGTACTGTGAACATGCCAGCTTTCCTTAATTGACCGATATCGTATTATTGATTTTACTTAATTAAAATGAACTGATTCTCGATATAACTGAATGAATGAAGTATAATGTGATTTTCATATGGGGACATCTTAGTTGTAGTAGTAGCGTCTTGATTTTTGAAATGTTAAAATTACAATTAAACTAGACATAAAATCGCGTAATAAAAATGTGTTCCCGAAACAGCCGAGTAATAAACAAAACATGAACTATTTAACTGTTAAAGTATAAGTTTTATATAATTACTAGCGGTCCGCCCCGGCTTCGCCCGTGGTACATATGAAAAATAGATGTTGGCCGATTCTCAGACTTACCCGATATGCACAGAAAATTTCATGAGAATCGGTCCACCCGTTTCGGAGGAGTATGCAGACTAACATTGTGACACGAGAATTTTATATATAAGATTGTCCTAGGGACAACCAAATTGTCCATGGTACAACCACTTTGGTTGACCAAGTGACTGGTTGTCCGCGGGACATTTTTAAAATTTTGAGCCGCCAAGCAAATACTATTGTTATTTTATATATTAATCTCAGCTCACACTAAAATATAGACGAAAGCGCATCTCGTGTAGTATAATTGATAACAATGCATCAAGTACTTACGTTTTAATCACAGTTGTCTGACGGACTGACAAAAAAGCCACCCCACACTCACCAACGTCGCTCGGACGACTGTTGCCGTGATTTTATACAAATCAAAATGGCGTTTGAGCCCGACAGTTAATTATTGTGTTTAGCTTGTTGTTTAGGAATCTACCGCGCCATCTGTGTTTTGGTTTCATAACTAAATTACGGTTGTCTGTGAGACCTGTGCCATGTAGATGATTTATAGGGACAAAAGTAAAATGCCTGAAAATCGTATTATATCCAATAAAAAAAAAATTGTTTGTATGTTTTTATGTCAATAATTATGAACTGAAACAAGAAGTGTATTTGGTATTTATGGTCGTGATAGTATGTGTTCGTGATGCGAAGTTTGTTAATGCATTGTAGCTTGGGGACTATGATAGTACTGGAAAATTGCATTTAGTCTCTGGACAACCATGAAACTACGCACAAATTAATAAAACAAGTAAAATATTGTTCACAATAATGTTAGAAAATATTAAAAGGAATATAATTTAAACCAATTTAACTCTGTATGATTTCATGTTTATTAATTATCGTTCAGGGACATGATGCGTGTACCGTCGGACCAATAAAAGTTGATCGACCCATGGATGCTTTCACTATTTGCTAATGTCCCTGAAAGCTTATTTTTACACTGTATATTTTCATATAATATTGTTTGTAAATTTATTTATTTATTTAACCGACACATGACATAACAGAACATAATATCCAGATAAGCTGTGTACCAAATTATAATATGTACATGGGTACTAACATGTGCAATATTTTATATTATTACACATTAATTTCAAAATTAACTACCTCATTTCAATTGCATTATTCCTATGTATAAACTGAAGAATAGTTTATTTTAGCAGCATATTTATACTGCCAATCATCTATCTAAAAAATATGGCAACATGAAAATTATAGTTTTATGGAAATCAACAATATTTGCTTCCAGTCTTATCAAAATAACTACACTACAGAATTAAATGAAACAAAATAATTGTTTTTACATTATTTAATTACACTTCTCACTTAGCTCTCTTAGATTTGATCTTTCTCAAGTAGAACTCAAGTTCCTTGCCCTCAAGCACGTAACCATCAGCCCGTCCGCATTGGCCTGGCCGACTCGCAACGCATGCTGCAAAACAAACATGACATTTTAGTAACAGTCAAAACTGCTATATAAAAAAATGTTTGAAAAATTTTATCAGAGTAACTATGACAGTAAAAATCATTCAGTTGCTGGACAGTTCCCAAAACGGTACCCATCTGTGACGCAACTTCAAAACTTCTCGATTTCATCACTTAATTAAACCTTTATTTTGCCTTTTGATAAGTTTATATATATTTTCTTAACTTATCAAATATACAATTACAATTTTTTTTTAAAAATTCCACACAAATATTTCTATATAATTGATAAGCTCTTACCTAATAAACGTCCAGTGTGGAATTGCTCTTCTAAAGCAGCTTCAACTTTGGAAAGGCGCTGCCTTGACAAGTACTTCTTTGCTGTCTTTTTACTTCTCTTCTTGTTGATGATGGCTTCTTCAGCTTCAGTCTGGAATTTTGTTAAATACAATATAAGTTACTAAATTGTATTTATTAAACTTGAATTCACAATAGTAATTGTTAAAAAATGCATGTGTTTCAGGTACCTTTAGTCAAATCACTGAACATCATTTGACACGCAAAATGTTATCATCATGATCATAAATGTTTTTTTAAATGGATTTATTTTTGCTTTTGTAAATTAGACTTTAAACATGTCTTACAAAATAATTATGATATTTAGTTATATTTCATATTTATTCCAATTGCATTGTCTTAGGAATGGTTCACATCACAATTTTGAATTTACACTTTTTAAAATTACTTAATAACTAGGAGAAGATGAGAGGACATATTCAAAAGTGATTGATTATTATGGTATATTTAGTACTTTGTAAATAAAGTATGGTTAATAGATTTATACAAAAAGTAAAAACATGTCCAATAATAATAAAAAAAAATGTATGATAAATATTAAAATAACATCCAGATAATTCCTAATCTGAAGAAACCATAATAATTTAAAAATAAGTTTATAGGAAGTGGTCCTAAGTTTTCTACACAAAATTAACTACCTAATGAATATTCTGTTGTATATCTTCAAGTTTGCAAATTATATTCACAAAAATGTGTATGTGACAAATTAAAGAATGAAAAACAATTTACTATAAGTTATAAATCCAATAGATTTTAATATTATTAACTTGTTACATATGACAAATAGAAACACTACTTACCAACTTAGCACCCTTCTTTCTACCAAGAGGGAGAAGGTAGTGGGATTCATACCACTGCCTGAAGGGTGTTGCATCAACCACCACAATTGCGTTCTTGACCAGGGTCTTTGTACGCACCAACTCATTGTTAGATGCGTTGTATACTACATCAATGATACGGGTCTTGCGAGTGGCACCTGAAATATACGAAACATAACAATCATTTTTAAGTGGAAATAAGAAATGCTGATTAATAGGTTTTATTCTTTTCATTTAAAATTTTAATATAAGAAAATAAACAAAACCATTTCTAGATTTTACTTACATTCGGAACCCCAAGCGAAGTTTCCAGTGTCAAGACGTAAAGCACGATACTTGGTATTTCCACCACGAGAACGCACCAAGTGGATACGTTGAGGTCCAAGCTGGAAGATGAAAATAGATCATAGGTTAAACAAAAATAAACAAAGTCAGAACAATATAAAAAGGTTATAAGTACACGTTCTTACTTTGGTGTTTGCAGCCGGACGACCTAACTCGTACTTCCTCTTCTTGCGGATTGGGGCGCGTTTACCGCCCGTAGCTCGCCTTTTATGCCAGTGATCGCGGCTGATACCTACACAGTAACAATAATTAAGATCCGATTTCAGCGGTGTCCTAAGTTATGATATACAAATAGACCGAATCACTTCACAATTATGTTTCAATCCTAACACAGAAAATAATAACAAATATAATTTAACCCAAGGGCAATGCACACAATATTCAGTACGATTAAGTAAATGAAATTATCACTGAGAAGATATTATTCGATAAAATTTCACAATAAACATACTACTCACCCATCTTGTCTGGGTCAGAAAGAAAAGGTTGTCAAAAAGAACTTTGAAGTTTAATGTAGTGCTGTCTATGGTCACCTCATTGACCCTAGATGAACTAATGCCTCATCCACACACTTTTTGTATTTCTTTCAGTATTGTATGTATTAAAATTTCAATGACAATGGGAGAAATAAAAAAAAATGTTGTGTGGTTTTATGAAACCACGGTAAAAGTGAAACTTTCCGAACACTGCTTTATACCTACTCGGCAGCCGACCGTCACGCGACATGCGCTACACACTTAGATCATTAAGTAATGGATAACACTCACAGGCGCTTCCCCTTTTGCCGAGGTAAATAATAATAATACGGGCATTTCTCCGCAACTCGACGTCTATGCGCCTATTTTGCGTGAGAGAGGGAGGTGGGGGAAACCAGCTAAAACTGAAACCACCCGAGCTCCTCCATGAAGCCAAGCAGCTTGTGAGGGCTGCCAAAGGCTTCAGGGAGGGACCCGGGAGACCCCAGGTGTCTTGCCCTGTACTCCGCAACCCCCTTACATTCCATGATGACGTGGGCTGCCGTTTCCTCGGTCGCCATGCATGCTCTGCATAGCGGACTGTCTGTGATCCCTAGATTGAAGAGATGTTTGTTAAAGGGGCCGTGCCCTGTGAGGGTCCCTGTTATTACGCGTAGTTGCACTCTACGTAGGTTGAGAAGCCGACGTGCAAGTCTCGAGTCAATGTCCGGTAGGGCTTCTCTGGCTTGCTTGCAGTCAGATCTGCTTGACCATTCTGCTCTCTGAGCAGTGCTAGTGAGCTGGGTAATCATCATCCGGGTCCAGCTAGCAGGTATCGGTATAATGGGAAAAGGTCCCATGACCGGTGTTTCAGATGCCCTTCTGGCTAGTATATCAGCAGCATCGTTTCCACGCGAGTTACTGTGTCCTTTTATCCATTGTAAAACTAGGGAATTTCCCAGTTCACATACCTTAGTTAGGGCTAAGTGACACTCAAGGGTCAACCCTGAAGTGATTTCATGGCTTTTGATTGCCATGAGTGCTGCTTTGCTATCCGATAAGATCCGAATCGAATAGTTTGTTAGATTTCTTTTAATTATGGCTGAAGCTGCAAGTAGAAGTCCTAGGCATTCAGCCTGAAAGACTGTATTATGGGGTCCCAAGGGGTGCGAGATGTTAATGTTTAGGTCCTCAGAGAAGACCCCAGCACCCGTACCATTTCCAGTCTTGGACCCGTCCGTGAAGATTAGTAGGTCTTCAACGCTGTTGTGTTCTGACGTGTATTCACGTAGCTGTATCTTATATTTCTTGTCAAAGATGAATTGTTTTGGGATCTTATCACTTATGGCAAGGAGTGAGGACTCCTTCTCAGCTGCCATAGTTAAGATCTTACTGTGTGCTGTAGGCAACATTCTCCAGAGGTTTTGTGTCTTTAACCTTACAGCTGTCGCTAGAGCTTCTTGTCTTACAAAAAGATGTAGGGGTGGCAGGTCGAGCATTGCTTCAATTGCAGCAGTCGGTGTTGTGCTCATGCTGCCAGTGATTGCCAGACAGGCGAGTCTTTGAAATCTCTGCAGTTTGCTTATAGCCGCCGATTGTTGTGTCTTTGGCCACCAAACCACAGAGCCGTAAGTTAGCATTGGTCTTATGACAGTTTTGTAGAGCCACATTGTGACTTTCGGGGAGAGCCCCCATCTATTACCAATCATTTTGTGGCACTGCCAGAAAGAAATGCTTGTTTTTTCGATCTTATTCTCAAGGTGTTTGTTCCAGTTGAGTTTATCGTCTAAGGTAATCCCGAGGTACTTAACCTCTTTCGATAACTGAGTACGGAGCCAAATAGCTTTGGTAGCTGGTAGCTTCCTAGAAGGCGTCGGTTAGTGAATAGAACAAGTTCCGTCTTGCGCGGGTTCACTGAAAGGTCATATTTGTTGCACCAGCGCTCAACTATTGATAGAGCTCTCTGTGTAATTTCACAGACAACACTCGTGAACTTACCAGAGATAAGTATTACTAGGTCATCTGCATATCCAATGGTATGGAATTTGTTTTTGTTTAGTGTGCTGATCAAGTCGTTCACAACTAGGTTCCACAGGAGCGGTGAAAGAACTCCCCCTTGTGGGCAGCCTCTGGTGACCAGCACTTTCTTTGTTTTATCCTTGCTAAGTTGTATCTCTCTACTGCCTAGCATGTTTATAATCCATGAGGCTACTGTGGGGTTAACCTCATGCTGTGATAGGGCGTTTTGTATACTTGAGTAGTGTGTCTTATCGAAAGCTCCCTCAATGTCAACGAAAGTGCCCAAGCACATTGATTTTTCTTGTAGGGCTTCTTCTATTTTGGACACCACACAGTGTAAGGCCGAATCGGTAGATTTACCATGGCTGTAAGCATGTTGGTTCTGATGTAGTGGAATACGCACGAGGGCGGTTCCCTAATGTGTCTATCACAGAGCCGTTCTAGTGTTTTGAGTAAAAAAAAAAGAGCCGAGGTATAAGATTATTCGAATCGAAAAGTCTTATGCTTTCATAAAAACTATTTGCGTAATCGATTACAAACACTCTGCGTATTCGTAAAACATCGAAAGGACGTCTGCGAGTGCACCGCTAAAATGCCGTTTTGTGCTGTCAAGTCTTGCAGAAACAAGTCAAACACATCAAGTATTAAAAAAGATGGAATAACCTTTCATTTGTAAGTATTTTTTTATTTTTTTTACGTAAATATCAATTTAAATGCAATTTCTAATAATCGTCGATGTATCGTTTAGCGATATGATCAAGACAAATAATCGAGTCATGTGTTTACTCGATCATTGATGCGGCTTCACGAGACTATCATGGAAAGAAAGTATACAAATTTAATCTTTATGAACTAAGAGATAAAGTTGAATTTAAAACGCGATATTGAACCGCATTCCCCACGAGACTATAAAGCGATGTAGCGAGACTATCTTGAAGAGAAAATATACAAATTTAATCTTTATGAACTAAGCGATAAAGTTGAATTTAGAACGCGATATTGAACCGCACTCCCCACGAGACTATAAAGTGATGTAGCGAGACTATCTTGAAGAGAAATTCAATTCAATCTTTATGAACTTAGTGATAGAGTTGAATTTAAAAACTCGTCGCTTAAAAGGTCGTAAATTTTTACGACTTTCTTAGTGACGGACTGCTTTTAACTTGAACGTCGATAAAGAAATATTTTTCTAAGTATAATTTGAAATGAGATGAGAATTAATCTTTATTATATTAAAATTTTACACAACTACATAAAAAGGAGTATAATGTTTATTTTGTAAGTCTTGTATATATTTATTAAAATTTAACAACGCTCGGTTACTTTTAACTGGCAGAACATTTTAATGGTACGGAACCCTTCGTGCGCGAGTCCGACTCGCACTTTTTTGTAATGTTAATCTTGTAACCTTTCTATTATGTAATCTATACTAATATTATAAAGCTGAAGAGTTTGTTTGTTTGTTTGTTTGTTTGAACGCGCTATTCTCGGGAACTACTGGTCCGATTTGAAAAATTCTTTCGGTGTTAGATAGCCCATTTATCGAGGAAGGTTATAGGCTATATATCATCACGCTACGACCAACAGGAGTGGAGCCACGGGGGTGAAACCGCGCGGAGCAGCTAGTTTGTTTATATGTATGTATTAATATTGCGTATATTTCAGATTTACAAAAAATCCTGCTTTAAGGCTAAGGTGGATTGAATGCTGTGGGAGAAAATCAGAATGGACACCTCGGTACAGAAATAATAAAAATTTCTGTACCGATATTTATTTTATTGAATATAATATGTGATGTGTTGAATAAATACATATTCAAATACAAATAAAATGGCGTTTTATTGTTTTTTCGTATGCATATAATAATGATGAAAACGTTACAAATGACCTGTGTAGTATTTTTTATGAATATAATATTAATGTTATTTCTAATTTCAACAAAATTATTATTTTTGTAATATCGATATGGTTACATCCCTTTAGAGCGATTGTATTATTACGTATATGTACAGAGATTTTTCTGTGTAATCGATGTATGTGTGCAAAAACATGCTAGTCTGTCAATTTTGTAATAGTTTGAGTTTGTAAAGACACAAATTATTTTTGTGAATGTGTGATTGTGTTTCAAAGTGTGAGTTACCCTCCCCGCACCAAAATCGGCAGAAAGTTTAGTTAGAACATTTGCCAGCGTGCTCCATCCATTACTTAATGATCTAAGGCTACACAGACCAAAAAGTTTGAGACGATGTAATAAAAGTTTCACTTTAAAAGAAATGAGTATTTCGTATACCGTAATTCACCAAAAAAATTGCGAACAAAATATATAAACTATCTGTGTTATTATTTTTTTTATAATCATGTTTGCCCAAAAAATGCTGTATCTTTGCCTTCTATAAAAATGGAGAATAAAAAAAATCATGCCATACTGACAGCGTTTTCTGGCGTTTTCGTTGTTTACTTGACTTTAGACTTATCTATGGTTTTTCGCTTCGCTTTCCTTCGTTGTGCACTTTATTGGTTACCGCCAAGTATATTATTATTGTTATTGAAATAATGTTATTTTGAATAATTAAAAATATTATTGTAAAGCTTCTTCTAAATAGATTATCAACTTATGATTCTTTAGGAACTAGACAAAGAAGAGGGTGAAGGAAATCTCTTTTGCATAGGTTATTGAGAATGTCTACTGATTTTTACATACGTTATTACGTGGGCCACAAAGGCAAGTTTGGTCATGAGTTTTTGGAGTTTGAATTTCGACCTGATGGTAAACTCAGATATGCAAATAATTCTAATTATAAGAATGATACCATGATTCGCAAAGAAGCATACGTACATCCTTGTGTCATGGAGGAATTGAAACGTATAATATTGGATTCCGAAATAATGCATGAAGATGATCGACTATGGCCACAACCAGACCGTGTCGGCAGACAGGTAATTAAACCTTTCAGCATAATAACACTTGTTCTGGAAGACTTATCTTACAATTTATTTTTTTCCTATTAACTTTCTAATATGGTGTACATTATCTAAAAATTACATTGAGAAAATAATGAACTAAATAATAATTAGATAAGGAAAGGTATAAGTTCTTGTTTATTTTTATAGTACCTATGTTGTAATTGGATGTTACAAAGTTTAAATTCAAACACTATGTTGATGATGAGAGATATTGTTCATTCTACAGTGCAAAACATTCATTGATATAATTTATTATCAGTTCACACTTCATCTTATAAAACTCCTTCGACTATTTTTTTTAATGTTTAATATACTTAATAGATGACTACTGAAATTGTATTTATGATACCAGTGAAAAAGTTCTCAATACTGTCTTGTAAGGATGATAATATATTACATCTTTGTCAGGCAATCTGGCGTACTATAGCAGACAATCAATTCAATTTATTGTTATGGCTACATATGTCATATAGCAGTTAGTATAAATAATATGTTTAAATTATCTTTTCAGGAACTAGAGATAGTGATTGGAGAAGAACACATTTCATTCACAACATCAAAAACAGGATCTTTAGTGGATGTAAATCAATCTCGGGACCCCGAAGGTCTCAGATGCTTCTATTATTTGGTCCAGGATCTTAAGTGTCTTGTATTTTCTTTAATTGGTCTACACTTCAAGATCAAACCCATATAGAGATGTATTTTTGTATTAAGTTGAATTAAATAATATTTGTACTCATTCGCTTTTTTATTTAAAAATTATTAGAATAAGCAGATACTTATTTTTTTAATTCCTCATAATTCAGAGTGAATCAAATTTTTTGGTAAATTTAACTGCCACTTCAACAAGTTGAGAAATTATTAATTATTAGCTGTTGATGTTGTGTAGTTAATGAAATAAAAGTAAATATACACATCACCCAGAAATTGGTAACCTATATAGGTAATATTTATTATTGTTAATTTAATATTGAAATGATTGTAAAGAAGTAACTGCCTACATGAAACATTTTTGCATGAAAACAAAACAGTGGGTAATAAGTCGCGAATGCTGTTTAAAAAACGTCAATGTGCATGGACTCGGGTTATTAAGGGTTCCACAAATAAGCTAAAGAGGAAATGTAGAAAAACGGGTTTATGTACGGAATCTTAAAAAAGAAGGGAAATACGTGTTTTCATAATCGTTTTGTTGCGTGCTCAGATCAAAAAGTAGTAACGCTTTTATTAGATTCACCTGTAATTGTAACCGACATGTGTAAGGACTCGGTCCTTTTGACTCATTTAAATGGACAAACTTAATTCAAACTCTGTAACTAATTAACTAATTCAAACAATGGTGGTGACAATACAATAATTTTATGAGTTTTTAAGCATATTTATAAGTTTTTTTTAATTATATTAATTACTAGGTTTCCGCCCGCGCAGTCAAAGAAAAACCCGCATAGTTCCCGTTCCCGTGGGATTTCCGGGATTGCGTCATTTTCCCGGGATAAAAAGTAGCCTATGTCCTTTCTCGGGTATCAAAATATCTCCATACCAAATTTCATGAAAATTGGTTCAGTAGTTTAGGCGTGATTGAGTAACAGACAGACAGACAGAGTTACTTTCGCATTTATAATATTAATAGTATGGATTTATAAACCAGTAGTTTGAACAGGAATACAAATATAAAAATTATTTTACCATTGCACATCTACATTTCGTTTAATTATTCCGATATAAATTTAGGAAAATATTTATATATTTTTTCTTATCAGTTGCTCTCGGTATGCATGAAAAGAAACGTATATTGCTGTATTTATTTATGTTTATAGTATAGCTTTGCGCGTTGCGCGCGCATCGCATCTGCCCGACTATGGCGGACGGACAGTGAAGTATGGTAGAAGTCCTTTTTAAATCGGAAAGTATCGACTTTAGCCAATGGCATAAACCGGGTTTTCTGTAAAAATTGTACATTGTAAATAGTCCTGTGTACATATAGTAATTATATTTGTGGTCGTTTTGTTTAGAAATTGTGTGAATAGTGTATTATTTTGAGTGTTTATTGAATTCAGTTCTCGACGCCGACAAATCCCTAGTCAGTGTGTTAATACATTGGCTCATAGCATAAAACACAAAAATAAGTGATATCACAGCGCTTTTATGCTGTTTACAAGCGAATTTGTCATTTGTCTTTGTTTCTAAGTCGTCGAAACAAGCCATTGCAGTTTCTTGCAATATTTTGGTTTTCTTTAGCGGCTGTCATCGTGCTTCGATAAAACTAGTAGCTGTCATTACAAAGACAAAAAGAATATTGTATTCTCTAAATGGCTTCAATTTAGTATAACGCTAGCCGCATGTAGTATGTTTGATGATGTAAATCATAAAAAAATAACATAGATCGATTAATATTTACCGTAGTCGTGTAATACAGAGATTGTGATTATTTGTTTACGGTTGTGAGGTATTGAAGCATTGTGAAACTGAATGCTTGAGCCTCACGATAGCCCAATGAAGTGGCCAGGCACAGGCGGTGAAGAAGAGGCTGGAGAAGGGGGATTGCAAACGGCGCGAGTGTCCCAGAACCGCGCTCAGGATGATGCTGGTGTGCACTATGTGTTTCAGCGTGAGAGCCAAGAAGCTGAATTGTCGTCTTTAGCATCCAAACAGCGGTGGGCTGTTGGTGATGATAATATTGCAGAGGTAAGTGTTTCCACTTGGTTGGAATAACATTACATTCATTGTCAACTGTCACTGATGTGATATAATAGTATTTTTAGTATTTCAATTTTTTACTTGAAATCAGAAAGTCTAAACATATTCAATTTACTTTTTGTTTTTATTGTTAAAAAATTCAAACATTTTGTGTAAGTTAGGTTATAAATATAAAACATACATTGTATTCTTTCTTTATAAGATAAGTTTAGTTCAGCTAATACCTAGTAAAATAATATAAGTATTAAAAACTTTATAACATGAGAACGATTTTTTCGATTTTAGTTTTCTGAAATAAATCAAAATTCACTACCAAATATGAAAACATAATATGATGAATGAATTACCTATAACAAAATGCATTGTTCTTTTGAAAATGAATGTAAGGTTAACTTTATTATATTAGGTAAATTTATTAAATTAATCCCTCAGCCCCCGGAATCACAGACACAATAGAAAATCTATTGTGTCGTGGTCTCATTGGGCCGCTCGGTGGTCAAGGGGTTAAAGTAAATGAATATGTTCATACTTTCCATATCCATTATTATGCATGCAAAATTAAGAAGGTACAATTGTAAGAATATGATTATAATGTAATAATAAAATCATGGCATTCAAAACAAATTGATGTTGTGTTTAGCATTATTATACTAATTTATAATTTTTAAATTCCAGAATCAGGATAAATGGAAACACCCTGCCCCAATGGCAATGAATAACATGCAACAAGGTCAGATGGTGCCAATGAAGAACTCGCAGGGCACCCCACAACAATATATTAACCAGAACATTGCATCATCTGTTGGACCTTTGGCTATTAATCCTTCTGTTATTGGAAGTCATCCTCATTTGACAACAAATATGGTTCATACTCAAATGGCACCACTTCAAAATCAAGCATTGGGGAGTAATCTAACAATACCGAATAGTGCTATGATGCTGCCGGCTCTACAAGGCATGCAAAATGCTCCTCAATTGGGACAGCAAGGATTGTATGATATGCACCAACATCATGGAAATCCAATGCAAGCCATGAATGGTATTAGCAAGAGTGCTGAACATATGATGTATTTAAGCCAGGCAGGAATGCTTGCACCTGGAACTAATCAATTCCTTCAACAAGGACAAAACCAATTAGGATTAGCACCTATACCAGCCGTCAGAAATCAGGTAAGTCATATATCCTTTATGCATATATTTAAATTTTAAAAGTAATATTTATTAATGCTAGAAATATACATACATACTATGCGATTCAACTAAGATTAGGATAGATTCTGTGCCATTTTGTGTTTTCATAGGTATGAATTCAGATACTTAATAATATATGTTAAGAAATAGTGATGCTATTGAAATATATTGTAATAGTCAGGCAATAATAAATAACATTATGTTTGGAATGCATAAAAGATTTCCAAAAAATCATAAGATCATTGATTTTCCTGTTGTTAGTTGAATAGACACACATACTATGTATATTTTAGTTAAAAAGTATACTTTTTGCATTAATAAAAATTATAAATTTACAATCACCTAACATTTTAATAGTAGTTCAAAATAATATTATGTATGGTACCCCACAACAGTAATATTTGTATTCTTTAAAATGTTACAAAATTTGACCATATTTTGATAATTTTTACACCAAATACTGTGTTACAAGTAATAACAACCATTTTAAATAGTTACATAATTTAATAATTAATAAATTATAAAAATGTTTCCAAATTAAATTACTATAATATAGTATGGCTATTCCATGTATCCTGGATACTATGCAAGAGTAGATTTATTAATTTTATTATAAGGTTAACTATTAATTAAGTGTTAAACAAATGAACAAGTAGACAAAAATTAATCTTAAGAATAAGTGTATAATTTTAGGTAGGTAAACACCACATGCATAAATTAAAGATTTGAAAATAATTTTTAAGTAAAATTACTTTCTATCTAGAATATGAAATTAATTTAAAGTACATAATATGCTATAAAATAGAGTAATTAAAAAATCTGATGTTCCTTATCGTTACTATAATAAATTTATTTGTTTTTAATCCCTCAGCCCCCGGAATCACAGACACAATAGAAAATCTATTGTGTCGCGGTCTCATTGGGCCGCTCGGTGGTCAAGGGGTTAACATGTCTGTTTATACTGATGGAGTGTTTTAGAGCAAGTGCTTATAACAATATTAATTGTATTGTACAAGTTAATTTAATCCTAATAACTACTTTATATTTACACAAACAATTTTCTCTCAAAAAACATGACATTTTTGTCTATAAAAGACTAGCAAAGAAAATTCAAATATGTTGCTAGTGTGTATGACCAGTGGTAGCCAGCCTCTTTTGTTTGCTGTACCATAGAAAACTCACTACCTCCTATCAATTCAATCAATCAAAAAAACTTGACTGCTCAAACTAAGAGCAGCACACTAATAATATTATGTAAGAAGTACATATTATTGGTGTGCTATAGTAGAGCCATTTTAATAGGCAGCATTTGACAGTTCAACAAAATTCAACAATGTAACTTAGTAACGACGACATAGAATAACATGTTATTTCGTTTTGTCAGAACTGCACATTTGCTTAACTTTTTTCAAACGATTACATATTTATAATAATAATGACCGATACAAGTAATTTTAAGATTTGATTTTACTGATAAACCATTTTAGACATAATAAACGATTTCTGATTTAAAGAACTGACGTCGCTACAATTTTGTGTCAATAAACCTTTTTTCTTTTTAAATACCAGAGACGTTACTCTAAAAATCGAAATCTGACATCTAGAATCAAATGCATTGATTACTTGAGAATAAAAATCATCATAAATTAATAAATGCGTTGTGTTTTTTTTAATTATGTAGTTAATTTTCTTATTTTGCTCCTTAAATTTACGAAAGAAAGTATATTACTGGGACAGGGATTCGCCTAATGAATTTTAAAATTGACATGTGTTTCAAGTTCGATTGACAAATGTTCCAAGTACGTATCGATTAATTCACTTTAATCAATGTTTTTGTGCAGGTTACCTCTCTTCGAAGATAAAATTGATAGACGTCAAATGTTGCCTATTAAATTGGCTCGACTATAATAACATTTCCTATTCTTTACTCCAATATATCATATAAATAACATATATTCGTAATCACCATTAAAATTTATTTATTTTGATAGCAAACTCGATAAACATATTATATTTTGAAATGTTTTTAGATGATTTTTTGGCGCCAAAAATCCCCTTTTTATTTTCTATGTGCCCATTGCGCGTCTCACGACTAAGACGATTCTTTTGACTCTACTCACATAAAAATCAGAGAAGCTGCTCAGGCTCCAGATTGCCAAAGAAACTGACCCGACAGATATTGTACATGTATTCGCGCGAACTGTCAGTCGCGTGAAATTTAAATAGCTGTAAAGTTTTCTACTCTTTATTTTTATTTTCGACACAAATATTTTAATAATAATCATAAGGTTTTCTTTCATAAGACCCTTCTCCTGACAATAAGGAACACAACAAAAAAAGAGTTTTATATATATATATAAATTGATCCAGCTATTCACGCCTGATGTCATGACCAAAGGAAATAGGGATTCATATTTATAAATAGAGATAATTAATTTAATTTTAAAATAGTTATATATTTAATGTAATTGGTGCTAAACCATTTTAATTATTATGACAATAAATAAATAATAATCAATTAGTTGTAACAGTAATTATAAAATTATACATAAAGATTTTGTATATACATACATACATAAATTGATAAGCACAATTTAAAGTTTACTTGATTTAAATTTATTCAAAAGACCAAAGGAAATTTATGTCATTCACTAATAAAAAGATCACCACAGAAAAAGTGTGACTTGCTTATACTATAAATAGTATATTGTGTCCATAATATAACTTGCTAAATTAAGGGTTTTCTCATTTATATATGAAATGATATGTATTTATGTTAGTGAAGTTTTTTGCTCCTTAAAAGTCCTATTTAATTTCATTTATATATAAGATTATTATAATTAACTTCATCAATCTCAAAAGTATTAACATAAGTTGATTAATGTACGATTCTATTAAATATAGTTAAAATAAATCAAGTTCATTTTCATTTACAATACAATTTAATTTAAAACTATTCCAACGAATAATTACTGCTTTTTCAGTTATCACTAACTGTTAAAATGTTAAAGCCTTAGGCCAAAACAGAGCTAAAATATGAAATAATTTTTTTTAAATAATATTGTAAATGTGGAATTTGATTAGTAATAACTAATAATAATCAAAACTAGACTAACTTTTACGACATACAAGTACTTATTAGTCATTTTATATCAAAACTTGTACTTCAATTATATTTTATACATCATCAATACATATAATAAAATCGTAGAAAAGTGATGTCTGTACAATGAAAATATTAAAAAAAAACTTAGCAGGTGTTATTATTAAATCGATCCTGAACCCAAAACTGTAGTTAAAAATTTTTTTGTCTGTTTGTCTGTTTGTCGGTTTGTCTGTTTGTCTGTATGTTCGTGCACGCTAATCTCAGAAACGGCTTATCCGATTTAGATGCGGTTTTCACTAATATATTGTGGTAAGCTTCACTTAACATTTAGTGTTTATTTCATGTCAATCGGTTCATAAATAAAAAAGTTATGACCATTTAAGTAATCACGGTGAACATTTGCTAAGGCATTCTATACATGAATAACTTTATTACGTAAATTATACGCTAAAGTTATTCCTTGACATGTCCAGATGATCATATGACATATCGAAAGTACCGTGGGGGGGGGGGGTTAGCTGAGGGGGTAGTAGGGGGATCAAAGGACCTTTATTTAGATTTTTGCTCATAAGTCTAAAACCTGCACAAATAGCATTATGGTTACTTCTAGGTAAATTTTCACTTATAATACCACAAGAGCTTCAAAATTATCGGGTATTTTCCGATAGGTTCGTTGCAAACAAATGAAGGAGTCAAGTTTTTAGTCAAGGTTAAAAAATCACGAGCGCGAAGCGCGAGTGATTTTTCCTGAAAAACTTGACGACTTTATTTGTTTGCAGGGAACCTTGAGGGAAATGCCAGATAATTTTGAAGCTCGTGTGGTATTCGGGAGATTATTTTTCCGTCCCAAATGTCGGCCAATAATTTCACAATTGAATTGAACCTGTCAGTTTGACGTCAACGACCAGAGAAAATTTTCAAAAAATTATCAGTATAATACCATGTAGGTTGTACCACGTGACGTCGAATGGTGCAATTCTATTGGTCGATATTTGGGTCGGAAAAATAATCTACATAAAATGTCTTTTAAATTATGTCGTAGGTATTATATTTTTAACCCCCAACGCAAAAAGAGGGGTGTTACGTCCGCTCTGTGTGTTTGCGTGTCCGTCTGTGCAACCGTAGCTCGCTAACGGGTAAAACGAATTAGATGCGTTTTTTTTTGTTACATTAGTTGTTCTTAGATATAGTGTACCAAAATCGGTTCATCCATTTATTATATATAGGGGTAAAAGTGGGAATGGAAAAAATGAATGTTGTCAGTTATACCCAAGTGATATAGGTATCAAATGAAAATAGACGACCTGTCAGAAACAATTAGTCAAATTTTATCAAAATCGGTTCATCCATTTATTTTATATAGGGGTAAAAGTAGGAATAAATAAATGAATTTTATCAAATATACTCAAGTGACGTATCTAATGAAAGACATGACGTGTAAAGTACAATAAGACATATTTTATCAAAATTGGTTCATCCATTTATTGGATATAGGTATAAAAGTGGGAATAAAAAAATGAATTTTGTCATATTGGGTATATTTGACAGTGGCATATCAAATGAAAGGGCATGACATGACGTGAGAAGTATAATGAGGCATAGGTATTTAATCAAAATCGGTTCATCCATTTATTGGATTATAGCGGTAAAAGTGGGAATGAATAATCGAATGTGGTCAAATAATATACTCAAGCGGCATATCAATTGACGTCTGAATTACAATTAGTCATGTTTTATCAAAATCGGTTCATCTGTTTATTACATATAGGGCACCTTAGGGGTGATATAGTGGGGATAAATAATCCAAATGGAGCACCAAACGAAAGGATATGACGTGTACATATAGGTACAATTAGACATGGTTTACATCAAAATCGGTTCTGCCATTTACTAGAGGTGAAAGGGAAAAGTTGAAAGTCTGTGAAAGTAGAAGGATATGGGAGCGGGAGGATAGCCATACCCTGGAAATTTTGAACTCTTTTGTACCTAAGTTTTTTTAGCTCAGTTTAGTAATAAATTTTACTAACAGTTATTTTGTGTTATTATTTATTTTATTTCTTAACTGTAAAATAATCTGTAAGTACTTATAATTTAGTTGTTTATGGTAGTACGTGTTTCAAGACGTGTTTACTCAATAATTGTGTGTTAAGTAGTAACTACTATGCAGTCACTATTCCACGCGGACGAAGTCGCGGGCACAGCTAGTACATAATATTATCTTAAAATATTATATTACAACAAATGAATGTTTTAGTTTTTGACTGTTATATTGAATATATATTAATTACTAGAGGTCCGCCCCGGCTTCGCCCGTGGTACATATTTCGCAATAAAAGGTAGCCTATGTCCTTTCTCGGGTATCAAAATATCTCCATACCAAATTTCATGCAAATTGGTTCAGTAGTTTAGGCGTGATTGAGTAACAGACAGACAGACAGAGTTACTTTCGCATTTATAATATTAGTATGGATTTTATTGTTCTTTTACAGCGGATAGTATTGGACAAATAATGTGTGACAGTATAATTGTATATATTATTTCACAAAATGATGAAACCCATGCCATCTCCTACTTAGCATATTTCTGTCCTAATGTTTAATCCTAATCTTCTCAGTGGTTAAGGCGTAAAAACATAACTGAGATAGACAGTTTCTTTTGCATTATTCAATAGTAAAATTTAATTATTTGATATTTTGTTTTGTAGCATTCAAATGTTTTATAAATATAAATCCTACTAATCCTACTAATATTATAAAAGCGAAAGTTTGTGAGGATGTGTGTGTGTGTGTGTTTGTTACTCTTACACGCAAATACCGATTACAATGAAATTTAGCACACATATAGAGGGTAACTTGGATTAACACATAGGATAGGTTTTATCCCGGAAATTCCACGGGAATGGGAACTATGCGGGTTTTCCTTTGAAAACGCGGGCGAAGCCGCGGGCGGATATCTAGTATTATAAATGCGAAAGTTTGTGAGGATGTGTGTGTGTGTGTTTGTTACTCTTTCACGCAAATAATACTGAACCGATTATAATCAAATGTATGTAGGTAGCTGAAGAGCCAGAATAAGACATAGGCTACTTTTAATCCCGGAAATCCCACAGGAACGCGAACTATGAGGGTGTTTGAAAACACGGGCGAAGCCGCCGCTAGTTTTTAATGAATCATGTGAAATGAAAAGATCATTAAGATTGCTCTGGCAGGCCGAGAGATCAGAAATAAATTGAATCCTTTAAAATATATATATTTATTTATGAAGCACTTGAATGCTAAAGAAAACTAAATATCAAATTCAACAAAGCTTGCGTCGTTATATTGTAATTATTGAAATATTGGTTTAGATGGTTGTTTAATCATCTCAATAGATGGCGTGGGGTGTCCCTTAGACATATAAAACCGAAAGAGTAGAATAAATTCGATTGCTCTGGCGGGATCACGGGTGGCCGACAGGTCAGGCGTCGCGGTCGCCCCGGTACGGCGAAAGACGCGGGTTCGAATCTCGCCACACGATCGGATTTTTTCTATTCTTTATAAATTTATAATAGTACGGATTATCCAACTCTTTTCTGTATCCTTTTGAAGTTATTATTAAATAGATCCGCATCCGCGTATCTAAACTTCCGACATTCGATAACAGTATATCAAAGAATCTGCATCTGCAATATTGCTGGTACCTAACATCAGCTCATCATTATAAAAGTGAATGGATTATCTAAAACTTTTTTTCTGATATTGTTTTCCTCAAGTAAATGATTCGACGACCCGGAATCGATGTCTCTGGCGAAGAATGACAAGGAGAGCCGACCCCAAGTGAACTGGGATAAGGCTAGGCACAGTAGTAGTAGTAGTTTTCCTCAGATCGATCCATAATCTATCATCATCATATTTGTATAGTTGTGGGTGTTGAAGCAAACATTTAATGTGTGAAAATAGGTAGAAATTAGACAAGTTTTTATTTTACACTTTACAGCTTTTGCAGTATAGTGTTTGCTCTCAACTTCTTCTTGTGTTTATCTTGCATCAATTCTGTCTCTCAAATATTACTGTTAAAATTTTTAATTTATTTTTAAAGTCTGAGGTAATTATTGTCAAGCAATCGCTTCATTGGGTCCCAATAAAGCGATTGATTGACAATCTTATACATAATTGTGTATTTTTGTAGCTTCACTGTAAACAACCATGCTAACTTGTTCATGATAACGGTAATGTTTTTAAAATAACAAATTTATCAGAAGTTAAATAATACTCAAGCAACATGTAATATGTACAACTTAAAATCGAAGTGCAAAATGCAAACTGAACGCAAAATAACTTGCCGGTGGACACATTTACAAGCTTCGTAAACCTAGATAATATTAGCCAGGTTCTATGAATGGTACGGGAGCTATTAACGTTTTAAAAAAAGTCATTTTAGTTAAGTTGGGTTTTTGATATACTGTTTCTCTTGCTATTTCGGTTAGAGTCCGGGCTGTCTGGCTGGCGGTAGTGGTTGCGTTTATTAGTGCGCACAGGAAAATATCCGTAATTTAAAGTCATTTATTAACGCGTAATTTTTAATCTTTTGCCTTTAGATAGATCCATCAGACATAATTTTTTTATTGCAAGACGTTTTTTTCGTTGTTAAATAGGTGCCATACGCAATTTTTTATTTCAAAATAATTAAAATGTCATCGAAATAAGTGAAATTACATCAACATGAGTCCGCTTAAAAGGTAAGTAATAACTTTATTACTTATATTATATTATCCTTTTTTAATACTTATATTGAATAATTAGTAAACTAATATTTTTAATAGATGGTTTCATATTTATTACACTTTTGGGTATTAATATGAATTTGATGATATTTGGTTTTTATCAAGCTTACATTAACGTCCTATTTGAGGTTCGTTGGGAAAAGGAGGCACCATGGTAGATTGTTGCTGAAAAATTGTAAATAGTAAAATGAATATTATACATAGTATATCCTTCACGGGGACTCATGTTGATGGAATTTCACTTATTTCGATGACATTTTAATGATTTTGAAATAAAAAATTGCTTCTGGCACCTATTTAACAACGAAAAAAACGTCTTGCAATAAAAAATTTATGTCTGATGGATCTATCTAAAGGCAAAAGATTAAAAATTACGCGTTAATAAATGACTTTAAATTACGGATATTTTCCTGTGCAGATAAGATGCGCACTAATAAACGCAACCACTGCGGCCAGCCAGACAGCCCGGACTCTAACCGAAATAAGGAAGAGAAACAGTATATCAAAGAACCAACTATACTAAAATTCTCTCTTGTCAACGTTGGTAGCTCCTATACGAGAAGCTTTAATTCCAATAATTCAAACTAAATCCAAACAAATGAAAACATTCATGACATTGAAACAAGATGACATTTACGATAAGAAGATTGTCTATAATAATAATCATAATCATAAAAAATATAAACATGTTATTATAGATAGGAATATCTCATATTGGTCTACTATTTTCCCTTTACAGCGGATTGCTTCCCATCAGGTGATCCATAAGCTTGTTTACCGATTCTTATAAAGAAAAGTAGAAAATATGATTCTGTTTACAAACATCTATCTATATTTCCCATGAATGTTATACAGATCAGCTACAGTGCATAACATGGAACAAATATATGGCTAGCTAAATATAATCTCATTCCATTCTTGAGAGTTAATGCCATTGAAGAAGAGGCCATAATTATCGAATATATAAATCCAACAAGAAGAAAAGACTAAATTATTTGCTCCCTTTTTGTCGTTTCCATCGTAAATAAAATATAAATTGAAACACAAATTTAACCAAAACTTTTCACTCGAATCAAAACAACAATCAACAATCAAAGAACACAAGAGCAATACAAGACATTACCTAAAAATGCACTCCTAAGTCCTGACGTGAGTCATAGTGACGTCTATTTCTATTTGATGGGTAGTTATTAGATCGTTTATCTCGGGATTTAAAAATCGGCCCTTAAAGATATAAAAACACTTATGATGAGGTACAGAAAAACAAAAACGCCTTAAGTAGTCTGTAGTGGTGGGTAACACAAACACAAATAAACAGAGAAAAGAAGACTAAATAAGTAAATAGTCAACAAAAAGGAAAAGAAGACTAATTACAATGATTGTTGGACAAAATAGCAAAAATAGAAGAGCCACTGACACCGAATGGAGCTGGCTACAATGGAGTGGATAAACTTGTAGGAAGGCTTTGTGCTACAAAGACACACTGATACTTAATTAAGTATTTAAAATTACGTATATGTTTATTATGTGTAAATACAAAATATACTGATGAAAATGTATGCTATATGTGATATTTATTAATCAGCTCATGAATCAATTGAACACAAATAAAATAATAACCGAAAATGTGTTCCATAGACAGTACAGATAGAGAAATTATCTAGTTGAATCATAATATGTGTGAAATTATAGAAATTACTCTCAGTAAACAATTTCATGATATTGTTTATCTAATAAATATTTGCCTCAATTAAATCTAATAAATTAACTTAAATTACTTCACTAATCACTCTATCTATTAAAAAAAAAAACTACACATCAAAATCCGTTGCATAGTTTTATAGATTTAAGCATACACAGAAAGACAGAAAAAGCGACTTTGTTTTATACTATTAGTAATAATACCCATTGTGTAATACAGTAGAACTCCAATTATCCGAATTAATGGGGACCGGGACCCATTCGGATAATCAAATATACGGATAATCGGATTTTATTTTTTAAAATTGCCATTGGAGAGAATAAAAGCTACGTTTTGATATTGCACTATTTTTTTATTGAATTAAATGAAAGAAACATGAAATTTTCACATGTTTTAAATATAAATAAAATGTACTTATGTACAAGTTTAGAAATAAAAATCATTGTTTTTTAAACATCTCCGTCAATGTAAGCTGTTTTGCGGTCTTCAACCGTTTTCGGGCAGCCAGGTCACGCATTCGCTTGACGGTGAGCAGTTGCAAGTGGTCACACTCGGGCTGACGCTCCAGCCTCCATCCACTTCAAAGCAGTCTCGAGGCCGGCAAATGCTTCACTAGCTGAGGGTCCAGCGTCTACTTCAACATCAGCAGAAAGTTCTTCTTCCACTTCCACTTCAACATCTTCTCTCACACTTACAACAATTTCATCGTTGAAAACCAGGGTCAGACGTGTCACAAGCCATCCACTCTCCTACATCTTCAGCACTTACTTCTGTACAACCAGGAATTTTTACAATCATTTTTCTTATTTCCTCTAGTGACAACGCATCTTTATCATCATCATCCTTAATGCTAGGCGTCCATTAGAGGCGGATCGGGCCGGGCCGCATCGCAACGGGCCGTCTCTAATGGACGCGCTGTTTGCTCCTGCGTCCACCTGTACGGGGCGCGGCGGACCGCCTAGGCGGATTTTATCTAACAGACGCTCGCCGCTCACATCCGCCTGCCTGCGTCCACTAGACGGGTCGGGGCGGGCCGGGCCGCAGCGCACCGCCGGCAGAAATCCGCCTGCGAAGCGATATCCGCCAATGCGTTGCGGCCCGCCCCGGCCCGATCCGTCGCTAATGGACGATGTTTCATACAAAACATAGGCCGGCGTATTTTTGCGTTGCGATGCGGCCCGGCCCGATCCGCCTAGTGGACGCCAGCCATAACTTGCCGTTGTGCCTACACACGCGGGGGGAAGTCAGTGTAGGCACAACGGCAAGTTAAGACAAGTCAAGTCAAGACTTGACGCGCAAACACTGGCTTCGCGGGGGGAAGAATAATAGCGCACTTAGACTTTTTTTGGACAATTTTTTTTGATTCGGATAATCGGCGATTCGGATAGTCGGAGTTCGGATAATTGGAGTTCTACTGTATTTGAATAAGTTGTTAAAGTTAGTTGATTTGTTAGTTATACAAAAAAATAATTTTTCTTTTCAGCATTTTAATGTCTAACTATCTTATTGAAATGTAGGTTAAACGGTTATACCTAGGGTTGCCAACTGTTTTGAGAAGAAATAGAGTATATCTGATTTTAAAGGAGGTAAATAAAGAGTATGGACATACAAAAAGATTAACATTAATTTGATTATCATTAATTTCGTACTTTGAAATGACTTTGAAAAGGTATTTTTTTTGTACTTTCAGCAGCACATAACAATTTTCTTTGTTTTTAAAGTAATTATAGGAGTCCGAACACTTCAACTCTAAATTTAAATAATAATATATAAAGAGCTCATTTTTTTATCAATTTAAATGAAGCTCTGTTTCCCTCTTCTCGCCACTTCACATTCATGACTGAAAAGACTCTTTCGGTAAATGCAGACTGGCACTAGTTAAGCAAGCATTGTGTAAAAAAGTGTAATTTAGCATACTCTATTAGTGTTATAGATTATAGAGTACGCCTTTCAAGTTCAATCAATCTATTCATTTAACGAAAATTTCAGCTTGCATAACAGAATAATTGTCTTTTGATGGATACTTACTTATTAAAATAAAATAATTTACACATTGATCTTTTTGGTAATGTTTTACATTTTCAGGATTTTTTAAAAGATAATGTTGTTTATCATCTTACCAATATCACATTCATATTATACTTATGTACCTACCAAAGTTAATTTAGTATGTAAAATAGGAGAAATAGGCACCTACCTATTTTTTCTATGAATATATTTTTAACTTGTTAACCAATCATAATACATATTTCTTATCCCAATCAATGTTTCATCTATACATTATAAGTACTTACCTGTTTCAAAAATACATTTAAATTGTTTAATGTTAAATTTTGTATTTGTAGGAAAAGATTATTAATGTCAAAGCTTAGTAAGAAATTACCTGAATTGATTCCAATAGGATAAAACTAAAGAAACTGTAGTTAACTTGTATTGTGTATCACTAATAAATTGCAATTAGTATTGATTTAAAAAAGGTACGTGCCTATATCAGTATACTTATATACTATATTTGAAATGCATAAAAAATAACAAGCGGAAATCAGGAAATGTAGATTACCTACAGGCAAAACGGAATAAACCCTGAAAAAAATCAATAGCTCTCTATGGTCCGCAACTTTTGTATTGCGCGCCATCTATTATAAATTCCGCGAAGCCTTAGTTCGTCCGACGCTCCCGAGAACGGGAAGTTAACGCAGGCGCCGTACTCGGCGTATGTCCTTTGTTCGAAACAAGTCAACATTGTATTTTACTTAAGATTTTTCCAGTTCAAAATTGAAGAAAATAAGCATTTTTGTGTAAGAATTGTGTTGTGTCATTGTTTAAATTAGTACGAATACTATGTAGATAAAAGTATTGATGTGTAGTGTTTCGTTTGCAAGAAGCTTTCGTTGTGGTAAATGATTTGAGCTTTAGGTGGATTGTACGCATGAAACCTTTGAGTGACTTTTTTTTCGAACCTAATGTTAAGGATATGGGCCCCGACATGGTAAGTTATTATACATGATAATGAAGATATCTGAACCTAGATTATGTTTTAAGTCATGAAGTTGCGAAAATTGCGTTTTTTATCAGCAACAGGTCCGTTTTTGTTTTGTTTACTTGTCACCGGCGTCCGCCATTTCTGGCTCGTAATAATTGTGTTCACCGGCATTTGATCAGAGTTCAGCAAAACTAAATATTTTATGAATATTTAAAATACGAAATGATGAATGACTTTGATTGCGTTATACTAACGTTTCTATGAATTTTCAATGCGGTTTTCATAATATATAAATATCAAAACTTATCTTTGAAAATAATTATAAAAATGGTGTAAGAATAAATTCTGATGTTCTAATGTTCGATTGATATGAGGTTAAAGAATGCAATATCAGTTAATATCATAAATACACTTGTTCTTCAATTTCTACCAATACCTAGTAAAAATTAACACAATGAAATTATATTTTATATTGATTGATAACATACACAATGTACTACTAGGTTTATGTGATAATGTGCAGGTTATTCGCTCTAAAACATTATTATTAATTACATTGCACATTTTAAAATATGAAGTTAAGAATATTTATGTAATAAAGTTTTTAGATATTTTCTACTTTGATTCCTATCATAATATTTTAAGTACAAACAGAGGATATTTGCATCAGTGGGAATGTATTAGATTTAAGGTTATATTATAGTATAAATACAGAAATGAAGAATATAAATGTGTTGCACAGACATGCAAATTCATGATAGTGATAGCAAGGTTACCTTAATTCAATAGGACAGTTCTATGTGTTAGGCGACAGTGGCATCTGTGGACTCTACGGCTAGCAGAACGCTGCTAGATTGCAATGCAGAATAGAGCACAAGTCCGCTAGGTAATGAAACATTTCAATGTGCTTAAAATGAATGCTCATGTGCTTCTGACAAGTTTTATGACATTCCCCTTTTAGTTTTGCGTATTATAAAACTTTCTGCTCATTGCGTCTGTAGGAAATCTGTCTTATTTATTTTTTTACATGAGGTGCACACTATCTCGACTTTTGGCTGCATTATCTGGAATTATGTAGGCTAAAAGCTTATTAGTGCACTTAATTGTGCTTCCTTGATTATTATTTTTGTTTCAAGTACTTAGAGTGATATCATTGATTTTTTTTGTTCAATTTACAATAAAAATGTTTTATTTTTGCATGAATCCATGAATAAATATGAAGCATGACATATATTGATGTTAGAAAATTAGAAATGTAAACAATGTTAATTAAATGTTAAAAAATATGCATTAAACTAAATATGTATATGTAGCCTATGGATAGGTATTATAAACATTGCAACTGGATCTGTTGTGGGGACTAAGTATTGATTAAATTTGAAAAAAATATTCTACATAAATTTTCTCATATACCATTAAATAAATATTTCATTTGATTATTTGCAATACATATGTGTGTTTTATAACAGTAGTTGTGTGTTATTAATTAATGTTAAATTATAATATATTTCAGACTTTTATATAGATATTTATGCAACTAATCTTGTTATTTATACTTAAGCATATGGGGTATTCTTTAGATTGCACCTGCTGCAAAAAAGCTATGGGATAAGGGCCCAGGTGCTGGAGGTGACAGCAAAGGTCCACCACAGTTGCCACCTTTGCAGCTCAACCCTGAACAAATGTGGCGTGATTCTACTTGGTCCGCACAAGGTTAGTGTGAAACAATTTGTGATGTCAAAAATAATTTTTTTATTATATTATGTATGGTTAAAATTAGGAATATGTAAGAAGATAAGAAAATTTACTTATGCTTTTACTTAAATAAATAATATATAAAACATTTACATCATAAAATTATTTGAGTAGATACCTTATTGGCTGTTATGAATACAAGAATTTTCTTAATAGTTAATGCATTTTTTTATGGTACATGAATATTATACAACTTAATCAAATTATTAAATTCAATGAATTATTTGTTTTATCTCAATATTTGCTAGGTATAACTACTTTGTGTCATGCTTTTAATAATTACTGATGATACTATTTCACAAATTCAAAGATAGACTAAAGGTAAAATTTTATCAAATACTGAACTTTATATTAAATTCGCTAGTGGAACATAATGTGGGTGTACCAATGATGGGCACACGCCGTGGCGTGACTTTCCCTGGCGGAGACGCGGGCAGCATCCTCTCGCCCAGAGACACGGCGGGCCTTGGCGTCAAGATGGTAGAATATGTCCTTGGCGGATCGCCCACAGGTAATGTGTGCCATTTCAAACTTCATGCACTCACTGATTAGTTGTTGTGTTTTTTCTTTTTAACCCATTGAGCCCCGAACGGCCCAATCGGTCCACGACACAATAGATTTTCTATTGTGTCTGTGATTCCGGGGCCTGTGTTATTAATAATTTAAATCTAGAGAATTATATATAAAGCTACATATAAGTACAATAATAGTTTTGTTTTTCTTTTAACAAAAAACTCATCCAAATTGGTAACAGTTTCATATGGCCTCCGATTTAAAAAGTAATATTTACCCCGCATTTGCTGATTGTGTCTTAAACAAATCTGTGTCACAATAAGTGTCCACAGCGCGGCAACATGAACGTTATGACGCAAATGCGTCTTGCTTCGCTCCGCCGCTCGTATGTTTTGTAATGCAAATTTTTTATTTAAAATTGTGAGAAATAGACAATTCATTCATATACTACTTCAAATGTCCATCTTTGGCAACCGATTTTTTTATATTGATTAATTTTTTAACACTGTAATTTCCTGTAAAATAATTGGGTTATGAATTAAGAGAAAATTTCAACGTTAAGTCCTAAATTTTTTTATTTATCAAAACTACTATATCATATCATAGATAAAACTTCTTATAAGCCCCAAAAATGGGTCAGTGTCTTTTAACTTATTTAAAGTTAAACATTTATTAATAATGGCAGCATTCCGGAAAACTTGAAAGACTTACAAAATATTTTTGAATAGAAGCTGGTGGGGTTGCTACTGGCGGTGGGAATGAAAAAGTCGGTGGTGTGGTGGCTGGTCTAAGAGGGATGGTTCTAGAAGAACGTAACGAAGAGAAATCCGGCTCACCCTTCGAAAAAGATCTCCATGAGTTGCATGATCATGGACCCCTACCGAATGGTCTTCATAACGGCCAAGAAGACGATAAAGCTTTCAAGTGAGTTATTACTTGTATTTATTTCTTATTTTCGCACAAAAAATTATATAAAAGATGCGCGCTTTAAATTGATCGACTTTTAAGCAGTGTCGTTAAACCCGGAAGTGTTTAAAATTAATGTCTCGGGGATAATAATAAAAGTGCAGTTGTTAAAATAAAATTCCTAAGAAATTGATGTAAAACATTACTTTCTCAGTATTTCCACAATATATTATTTAATATTTACATCATTTATCATAAAATGTTACACGAATGGGGCGAAAAGCGTTAAATTAAAGTATTCGGTCGAAATAACGAGCCGAGCGGCATCGTCTCGGGCCTAGTAACTCGACCGGTGTGTCTGTACGTGAGATCGGGCGCGAGTCGTGAAGGTCGGCCGCGAGCGGTGCGCAGTGGCCGGCACCGGGCGGCGAGGCGCGGGCAATAACCGCGAGCGTTCGATCATGGCCTCTGTCAATGCCAAACGCCCCACTCCGTCCTCATTTTTGCCGTCTGCGTCCGCGCAACTCCGAGCCTTCCCCTCCGCGCACCGCCTCCCCGCGACGAGCGCATGCGTAATACTTTATCACGTCGCTATAAAACATATGATTCACAAAGTAAACAGATTTCCTTAGATAGCGAGATTCGGGCTCGACCGATATGACTAATTAAATAAGACGTGTCAAATCAACAATTTTTATCGAAGATGTTTTTTGTTGGTATGAAAAATGTATAATTAATTTAAATTCTGTACCAGTTATGTCGATATATTTAATGATTGCTTTGAATACAATATTTAAAAAATTGATCATTTTTTAGTTATACTCATATGGAAAAATTAATTAAATTAAACTTATTTTAAATCTATCGTCGCGTTAACTTATTTATTACATAGAACGGAATACAGTTTTATAATACAAAAAGATTAAATAAAAAAATTCAAACAATGTAGGGTCAATATGGGTGATTGTGAACAGGGGTGATTGGAAACAATTCCATTTACACTTTTAATACCTATTCTATGTAAGTCTTCTTTTACAACTGTAAATGATATTTCATAGATCTATAGATCCGTTTTTCAAACGTTAAATCCTATATAACAAATAAGCTCAATAAATAAATAAACACAAAAAAATTACCCCTCTGACTTGTAATGCCATTTTCTTAAAATTATTATAATTTCTTGCTTTTATTCTTATTTGTTAATGCTTGTATAAAAAACGGTTTCAATTAATGTTTCAAATTAAAAATAATCAAATATTGAAGAGACAGGAAGACTTATTTCATTAAACAAATTGAATTAGTATTTTTTTGCATTAATCTTATATCAGTACAGGTCATTGACATTCCTATCTTAATTGAATCGCATTGTAATCGTTACGTTACTTAGGTATATAAATTCGATTGATGAATAAATATGGAGCAGTGGGGTACTCGATATCCAAATTCCATTTTCCAATATAATTACAACTCAAGTAAAGCCTTTGTTCCGATACTAACGTGTGATATTATTGCAGCCGCACGCCGGGCTCGCGGCAGCCGTCGCCCGCGGAGGAGGAGGGCGGCGTGGGCGTGGGGCCGGGCGGCGTGCAGCACGTGGGCGTGCGCAACGGCGACGCGGGCGCCTTCCCGCTGCTGCCGCCGCACGCGCTGCCCGCGCACCAGCCGCAGCCGCTGCACCACCTGCCGCACCTGCAGCACCCGCAGCACCCGCAGGTATGCGCGCACATACACACGCACACGCACACACAATTTGGACTGAATGTAAAATCATGCAGTAAATACTAACAATAAATTTTAGATGTAAATATAAGTAAAACCTTCGTACACAAAAACCAAACTAGAAACTTACTTAACTTTCACTAGTCCCATTCAGAATTATTATATATTCATTTTTGCCTTTATCGATCAAACCATAATTAATTTGCTTAAAATATGCTGTTGAGTACAAAGAATCTTCCTTAAAAGTGTAAAAAAGGGTTGGCAGAATTTATTATAAAGTAATGTGAACTTAGTATCAACAATTCAATTTGACAATATGTTTGCTATGATAATTAATTTGTAAAATTAACTAAATTGTTGGTTTTTTCTTCCAGCACCACCCGGGAATGTTGGGAGTAGCTCCGCTTCAAGGACTGCCACATCCACAGCATCCGCAAATACATCCAGGTAAGCTGCAACGAAAATTGAATTAGTTATTATTACATTACTTCAGAATATCATCTATGGAAAGATATTTAACGTTAAGTTTTAAACTTGATTGGTTGCTAAAAATATCAATAATATAATTTCAGGCATGACATTGAACGATTCCATGAATCAACACATCGAACTGGTTCTTCAAATGGAGCAACATCCTCAATTCGACAACAACAGCTTTGCCAACACGCAGCAGGTGAGTGTTTCCAATTAGTTATTTTATTTATTAAGTGTTTGTATGATTTTATGGGATAACGGTAAATATAACTTGGATGTGATTATAATGTTTTAATAACATGGACCTTAGTCTTCAATGAAAAGAAGTAAAGCCGTAAATTAATCTAAAAGTTTTCAGACCGTAACGTAAACACGCTAAGTCGCAAATTATGTGTAATTTAATTGATATAGGATATATATATCTTCGTTATTTAGTTAGGAGTATGCATTAAATCAAAATCGAAAATTGTAATATAAATCGTTTTGCTGCAAATTCCAAATATAAGTTCAAAACTTTAATCTACCCCTTCAGTTGAGTAATCAAAATAACATAAAAACATGATAAGGTAATTCATGTATTACATCCTTCTCAATCTAGTTCTTTTTACACAATACTTGCAATGAATAGAAAAAACAATGTGCTAATTACAATCACTAAATGTGATTTCAAAATTTCCAAATAAATATTTTTAAAATACTTTAATCCTTTAAAAACCGTAACAAATGTGCAGAATATTTTTCTTATTATTAAAACGATTAAGAAATTTAATATTTTTTATATCACGCCTTTTTAAAGGTAATTTGATAATTTTGTAACTAACATAATTATGAGAAATTAGCATGCATTATAACCGCTTTATATTTCCTTAAATTATTATCAGAATGGATAATATAATAATTCGTGTTTTTTGTTTCAATAACTGCAAAATGATAAATTAAAAGTCCTTAGTAATTCTGAGGTAACAAACAAAGATTACAGCCTAATTGAGAATTTCCTTTTATTCAGTCGAAAAAGGACTCACAATAGGCTTCGTTTCCTATTTTTCAAGTGATATTCTGAATTTGTCGAGGCTTAAAATACCATAAAAAACCATCGATCCTACACTTGTTAAACTGTAAACATTACAAGAAAACTAGTTTCTATAACCCAGTGAGTGTTATGTGTACGATAGTAACGCATTGCGTGTGTGTCAGTACGCGGGCGGCGTGGGCGCAGTGGGCGGCGTGGGCGCGGTGGGCGGCGGCAGCGGCGCCGGCGCGCTCGTCAACGGCGCCGCCGTCGGCCCGCCCGCGCCCGACTCGGCGCAGCACCACCAGCCCTTCGACGTGCAGGTACGTGCGACACTTGATCTTATGCGGTAGGCAATAAGACTCACAATCGCGTGTAGGACTTCCTTCCATGTACGGTACCGCCGGCCCTTCGACGTGCAGGTACGTGCGACACTTGATCTTATGCTGTAGATGATAAGAGTCACAGTCGCGTGTAGGACTTCGTTCAACGTATGGTGAAGGTTTGGAACGATTTACCACAGCTGCGATGTTCCCGAAAAACTAAGATATTAGGGCCTTCATGAAAAGAAGATCGGTGGTAAATGTTAAAAATATGTTATGACGATTCAAAAGTGCTTCAAGAATAGAATCAAATGTTTGAGTTTGAATTTCAAGAGCTTATTTTTTTGTCCTTAAAAGGCCGGCAAAGCACCAGTGACACTAGCAGTGTTACTAGTGTTAATGGGTGATGGTGAACACGTCTTAACATCAGGTGGTCCACCTACCCCTTTGCTTGCTCTGACATAAAAAAGGACGATGAAGCGGCCTTGCGCCGTTCTATTGACATGCATTCAAATTTACACCGTATAGTGTGATAGTAATGTTCAAAGCCTTTTGTTTTGCTCATTAGAAACACTGCCCTGAGTTGCAGTGTTGACCGTGATTGTGAGTCTTGTTGTTTATAGTATGTCAATGGCATATATAAGTTTGTTTTTGATGTGATAGCGTGCTATCGAGGTGGTGGTCCGCCTGACGTTAACCGCTCGACACCTTCAGTGAAAATTGCAGAGATAGGCAAAAGAATAGATACTACTTGACCAGAAGGACCTTTACGTTGTAACACGGACGCGTTAAATAAAGGTTCTTCCTGGTAATTATATAAGTTATATCTGCGTGCTCGCACATACATTATCTTGCGTCTTACATTTAATGATGTATAGCGACGCTTTAGACATCGGCGTAGCTCCAACATAGAATACAAATCTGTACTGCTCTTTGAGGTGAAGATTTGTATTATCACGAGCTTTAAAATCGTCCAACGTATGTTTAAGATTTAATTCGAAAAAAAAAAAAACAGCTCGAGTTATGTCTATAGCCATTTATGGTGCAGATTTGTATATTTGTGTTCTCGTGGAAACGTCATGCTGTATTTTATTTGATAAGATTAAAAAGAAGTCTATCTTAAGGAATACTAATTCATTAATTGCCAGCTATTTATTGTACGAAATATGAAGTTTATTGCAAAATAACGTCCCCGAATAAATATTTAATACCGGATATGGTTGGGTTGATTAGATCGATGCTGGTTTCTGGGCATGTACCTACCATTAAGACAGATGACATAAAACAATATATGAAAAAAGCTCCCTGAAGCTTTAAGATGCATTATAGTTCAAGCGACTGTAGACTGCAATAATTGTGCACTATGCAAAGTGCTGACTTCGCAGCAGATAGCTACTGTACTCGTATACTTCGTCCAATGTATCATGTCTTTTCCAATGTTGTCGCAAAATCATGGACCATAGCGTAAGAGCTGTGTACCTATTGCAATGTCGCAAAATCATGTGAGTTGACGTTCGAGCTTATGCTCATGGCGTGGTACGGGAAGGCGAGTGGCGAGTAAAAAAAAGTTGTAGTATCTCGAGAGGTCAAGAAAAACATCGCTAGGAAAACGAAATGTCGAAGAATCAAAAGTACGACGACAAACGTGATATCTGCCTACCCGCACTTTGCCAAGTAAATTAAGTGGGAACGTATATGGGGTGATGGTGATATAGTAACTTCGACGCGATTACATATTACATTTGTATTATTTATTTGGTAATTCATCATTAGTGCCAAGGTTTACACTTTCCCTTATCTATTGTCCTTGTCTATGCCTTACGCTGAAACATGTTTTTAATAAGACAAGTTCAAATAATGCTACAAATACATATTACATCAGATTAATATAAAAAATACTTCTTCATAAAATCACGTAGTTTATGGAAAAAATGTGTCGTATTGACTTAAGAATTTACCTTATTTATATTCTTTCTCCCGTTTACATAATTTTAATTATATGTTAATTGAGTAATTCTCATATCACCTCGTCTCTTAAGAAACTATAATTGTATGATTGAGTATTAAATTACTTACTCACTTAATTACTGACTCACTTATTCACATACTTAATTACTTACTATCTGGCGCATCGAAATTGGTAATTGACTCCACTAATGTCACAATGAAGCGACGTTTTCCCCATCTTTTCTACGCATTTCCTACATATTGTATAAAAATCCCGGACCCTATCCCTGAATATTTAAATTCTTTAATATTTCTATTATTTTTTTAATTTTTAGTATTTGTTGTCATAGCGGCAACGGAAATACATCATTTGTGAAAATTTCAGCTTTCTAGCTATCACGGTTTATGAGATAGGGTCGGGACCCTTTTTTTACCGTTTCAGTACGAAACCCTAAAAATGGATCTCCTCTGGTGATCTCTCGATGCGGCGTACCACAGGCTCGTTGAAAAAACGGTCTAACTATCGATGCCTATGTGATGTGATGATGTGACCTTGCCTAAGATATTCAGTTCCGCAAAAAGTTTGTTTTTTTGGTCTCCTCAATTCTCGAGGTCTATTAATACGATAAAATAACTTATTTCTAGTCTTATATACTACGCAATTTAAACTTACTACTAAAACACTTTACTACTAAAACATTGTAAGCAATTAATTAATTATATTTATGTTAATGTAGGAGTTATTTTTCATAATATGTAAATGGCTTATGCAATGATATTACACATTTGTATTAATAATATGTACATTGAAATATATTTTATGCCCTTTGCTCTATTTTACTTGCAAATAAGTGTAACTTTGTCTATAATATGTACATATATGTATTGCATAGGGTTGTTAATGTATCATCGGAAATTAGTGATATGCGATGTAATTATTAATTTTCCATACAATAAGGCAACACAAAACAAAAAAATATAAGTATTATATTACTACAATATATTTTTTATTCGTTTCATTTCTCGAACAAACAACATATTAATTATAATTCAAGTATATTTTTATGTTAGGTATTATTATCCATATTTTTATATATAATTAAGTTTTTATTCTATTTATATTAAGTAGGACATGGAAGGTGAGCGTTTGTGTAAAGATAAATGCAAAGTATTTATGTTTATTCATCGGTGACGCCTAGCTTTACGACGATTGAAAAAACCATTAAACATGTAAA
Source organism: Colias behrii (assembly GCA_029959065.1). Lineage (NCBI taxonomy): Eukaryota > Metazoa > Arthropoda > Insecta > Lepidoptera > Pieridae > Colias > Colias behrii. Next base: position 11,085,071 of record JARWMC010000002.1, read on the forward strand.
TAACATGATTAAAATTTTTACTTTTAATTTATCTTATTGAACCTTATCAACTCACAAGGTGCGTCTTTAAATCAAGATGAATTCAAATCCGTTGAGAATTCCTAGGCTAGAAGTACAATATAGACATGTAGACAAATATTTCTTCCATTATGCTCGTGCATGTGGTGTGGGACTATGGCGTGCTCTAATATCATACCATAATTAAAAAAAAATCAATGTACTATGTTTGTGAATTCTGATGTATGTATATTTATTATTTTGTTTGTATAAGGGTAAACTTATTAGTATCATATTGGTCCGTGAGCCTGGTGCAAATTTCGTTAATCATTTTTTACGGAATTTTTACGGAAATATGAAAGCTATGGTTGTGATTGCATCGTGAAAGAGAAGATCAACGACCAGTCTACACGACTGGACAACCAGTAAAGCATTGTTTGATGATGTTGAAAAGCAATAACCTTTTCTTATCCTTTCCACACACGAATTCTGTGCAGTGGCACACATGTTCACCAGAAAACATTGCATCATAACCAAACTCATTGTTCATTTAAATAATACTTTCTTTGTTTTTGTTACAATTCCATTGATAACAATGACACTTATTATTACTTCTTTCAATTGAGTGATCAATATTTCCGTGTACCTATAATGTAAGTCCGCCCCTGCATTAGGTATGTCGTTGCATCCACTATCTTCATAAGTCATTTGAGTTGGGAACTTTTGACTCTTAGAAGTGTCAATCCACCCCACTCATCAACTCTGATTTGACCTAGCCTTGGTGGCCGTGGTCCAATCCAAACGTTAAAGATCGAACCAGCTACGTATTTATGGAAACTGCATCATATTCTTAACACGGCACGCTGTGCCACGACGATGAGAGGCTATGTGTGGTAACAGCAAACATGCAGAGCTTCTACTCCTAGTACATAGTAGATGTTCACGTCTGGTCAGGACAATGACATATCACATATGTACACACATATACAATTATGATTAGCGTAGTTATAGGAAAGTTATGAATAATAATACTGTATCATAATTAAAATATCTAACGGTGTAAGTGACTATACAGATTACGTAAGGCAATTTTATAACCAATAACGACATCAGAAAAAGCAGGTAATTAATCTTTTTTTGTGTGTATTACAACATTGCCATTGTTTATGCGCAATATTTTGTGAACGTAATCAAATTATTTTGTCTCTTTTGTAGTGATGTATTTCTTCAATTGCATATATCTTTAAGTATTTCATGCTTGCTTTTTTTCATAATATAAAAAATAAGCAAATTTTAATGATGATTAATATCCTTATATGTAATAACATTCAACATCTGTAATTATCAATGATTATTTTTCCGACCCAAATATCGACCAATAGAATTGCACCATTCGACGTCACGTGGTACAACCTACATGGTATTATACTGATAATTTTTTGAAAATTTTCTCTGGTCGTTGACGTCAAACTGACAGGTTCAATTCAATTGTGAAATTATTGGCCGACATTTGGGACGGAAAAATAATCTCCCGAATACCACACGAGCTTCAAAATTATCTGGCATTTCCCTCAAGGTTCCCTGCAAACAAATAAAGTCGTCAAGTTTTTCAGGAAAAATCACTCGCGCTTCGCGCTCGTCATTTTTTAACCTTGACTAAAAATTTGACTCCTTCATTTGTTTGCAACGAACCTATCGGAAAATACCCGATAATTTTGAAGCTCTTGTGGTATTATAAGTGATTATTTTTCCGACTCAAATATCGACCAATAGAATTGCACCATTCGACGTCACGTGGTACAACCTACATGGTATTATACTGATAATTTTTTGAAAATTTTCTCTGGTCGTTGACGTCAAACTGACAGGTTGAATTCAATTGTGAAATTATTGGCCGACATTTGGGACGGAAAAATAATCCCCCGAATACCACACGAGCTTCAAAATTATCTGGCATTTCCCTCAAGGTTCCCTGCAAACAAATAAAGTCGTCAAGTTTTTCAGGAAAAATCACTCGCGCTTCGCGCTCGTGATTTTTTAACCTGCAGAACTTGACATATGTACGAGCACAACATAGTAACCAAAACTTATTTCGTGTTCATTATCAGAATTTGGTAATCTACTCACCGTTACAATATTATATAATAAACCTTTGGGTCTATGTATTTGCTAACTTAATGAACACTTAAAACTTGAAATTTATCACCTAATTTAGATAAGTAAAGGATGGTATATCAAAAATATAAATAGGGTTTGACAGTGTAACAAAAAATTGAACAACAGTTTCCAATAGTATGTGATCTTAAGGACACCTGTTTTCTAGATCTTCGTGTACACTGTACAAGTAACAGTGCTTTACACTTTACATGTGATTAACATTAATATCACGTCCAGTCGTTGCCCAACCTAATTGCAGATGCAAAACGTAAGCTTTTTATCTTATGTGCAATTCTATGAAGCAGCGGTTCTATATAAATAAAATAAGATAAAATTGACAGTCAATTTTATCTTATTTTAACCTTGTCAATTATTGACTCTGAAAATTTGCACCCCCGTCTCTGTTTGTACGAATCGCATTTTAATGATGACATGATTAAAAGACAAGCAAAGCACCTATAATACTAGCAGTGATACTAATGTTTATGAGGGGTGGTGACCACCTTATAACAGGGAGCCCATTTGCTTGCTCTATCATTAAAATACAATAAAATAATTGTAATTTCAAAAAATTTAAAAATGCATAAATAGCACAAAGTGACAAATTTAAGAGATATAAACAATTCGGGTATCTGTAGCTAATATTATGTATTGATGATAGATATATGGAAGTGATTTCCATAATTGTCACTTTCTTATATGGAAGATACAATTACGGAAATCTATTACTTATGTAAATGTCGCCGTCGTGGTTGAATCTGCTATTTGATTGAATGACTAGCGCGTTCATTGAATGACGACATTTAATTGCATGACGGCGACATACACATACAATATGTTTATTGTAACGCTCATTATTTCTTCAGTCGTTTTAAAAATTGTAAAAATATTTAATTTTAACGTTAATATACAGAGTCAATGGTAAATGAGAATGAGCATGAATGAGCAAATTAATGCAATAAAAAATAAAAATATTCATCAATTTCCTATAAACATTCTTGTATTTGTAGATATCGTCAAATAATCTAAAAGTTGAAATTAAGTAACTCTAACAAACTTACATGAAAATTCAAAAAAAACAAGGCGCCATATTTTAATGCAATCTAAATTTATGAAATCACGTGGGATTGGGATAACCCCGGATTTTGTTTGCTGCCATCGCTCTGACAAAGTGTCGTTAACATTTGCTTTTCGTGGTCACGCATAGAAACCTGAATAATTATTAAGTAGCTTGAAACTAGGTAGAGGTTGTTATATTTACGTAACGCGTAATAAAACTCGTCGAGGCGCTGAACTCGTAGCCACTTTACTCGGGTACATTTATTCATGCATGTAGGTGATGTTACCGTTAGTGTTATGTAGGAACCGACGCGTGCTTTTAACGAGTGACTATCTCCGGCGCTGTTCTCATGGCGCGTCGACTAGGAAGCAATAAGCGTACGCCCTAACTGCACACACCATTACCGATTGTACCGCGCAAATATGCGATACAATCTGCCCGGATCGAGGCGGCGAGGCGGCTATAAAGCCTTATCGAATCGTCGTCTTGAAACTGCCGAACCAATGCTTTCGCAACGCTTTTGTACCGATTTGATTGATTTTGTACGATGTCAACAATTTTTTTGCAATAAAACGAATTTGTTACCCAATTTTATTTTTCTTTACAACAAGTCGAAGTCGAACTGGAGTATTTGACATTTTCGTTTGTTCCCATGGAATTGTGCGTAACGAGATATTGTTTGCGCAACTTTTTAAAATATCATCACAGTCTTATTTAAATAATTAGGTTTTTTCGTTACTGAATTTTTACATTCGATCGCCGGCCGCCACGCTCAAAGTCCGAGATAAAAGCTATGCAATTGCTTAAAAAATATAAATTAATGAACACATTGAGCTGAATTTAGATAAATTCAGTTTAAGGCAGTCCAAAAAAAGACGTAATATTGTAACAAAAAATCTCGTTTCGTTTGGATGACGAACTTATATGCCCAAAAGGAGTTGTTTGAAACTGTTTTATTCTGTTTCATACGCAGCGTTCGCATACCTAAACAAGTAGCGCATGCATAAAAGGTGAACGAACTTATGACAATGTCATGTTGTAACTTGGGACATGCTCCGATTTGCGATTCGTGTGAAACTTACATTAAATGCGATTATCTAGGTAATCAAACAATGGGCTATTTAGTTTAGCTAAATAATTATTATATATTCTTAGGGAATTGATACTATTTATCTTTTTATATAATATTAGTTCTGTGTCCTCGCATATTCGTGTAAACATATCCCTATAAACCAGGATAACCTGGTAGACGCCGCGGCCGTTTGGACACGTATCTTATTTAGAATTTATTTCTCTGCCTCTGCTTGTACAATTAACTAAAATAAATACTGAAAAATGTTTTTTTGGGTAGAAGAATGTCATATCGCGATATTTTAATATTTTATTGATTTTCAAAATACACTATTTAGCGTATTTATCGAATACAAATTATAATCCATTTCGATAATAATTTGTTCGCCTAGCAGCTCGATAACTACCTACAAGGACATAATATTTTTTTTGGATACGAAAGGTCGTGTAATTTCTTAATTCGTATACATCTATACATAATTAACGGATGTTCACTTGACTATTCATTACTGGCAATTAATTCCCGCGGGCTGTGCGCGCGGCGCCGAGATCGACCTCGTGGGAAATTAAACTGTGCTCTGCCCGTCTTGCGCCGCCTCCGTCTCTCGCCTCTCGCCCTCCCTCTACTTGCACACATATGATACACTTTCTCTCGAGCATTTTCACATTTTTCTCCAAGTGCACTCGCAATAGCAAAACAAGACTGTTTAATTTGCGAGCCACAAAGATACATTTATAAGGGAAAAAACCATTGTCTCTAGAGTTAATTGCAGCTCTCTTTTGTTATACTGTGCGTAACGCATGCCACACTTTATTAAATAATCAAGAGGGTATTGAAATTAGTCTGCCCCCGCTGCGAGCCAACTGTGAGTGGCTCATCAAATATGGAGCCGTAATCAGTATGGTGTTGTGTGCTCACAAAGTCCTCTACGCTTTGGTATCAAACAAACAACAAAGGACATTCAGTTTTCGTGAATATGTCGTAGGAAAATGACTAACACCGTAATGGTTGGATTTAGTACTATTGATTAACTGGACTGATTTTTGTCGGACGACTAATATTTCGTTTTAGAATAAATACTACTTAATTTTACCTATTTGAGCAGTTGTAAAACTAGAATTACGTTATCATGCCGCTTTCTTTTTCTTTGGCGGAAGGAGCGCACAGAATAATGTTGCAATCGAAGTTACCGCGAATCGGATCGGAATCGCTCAGCCGCGCCCGATTGCGCCGATACGCATGGATGATCGCGGAGAAATTCAGGTATAGCGGCAAACTGTTCTTAACGGCTTGCAAAATTTTTCGTGATTTAATTGCCTTAACCCAACGATTTATTTTCGAAGCGATTATTGTAAACTCTTAAGATGCTGAAACTCTATAAAACTTAAGAATAACCAATTATTTATCTAATAAGTATTAACTTCATATTATTTGTGTACAACAGAAAAATTCTCTTTTTTTAAATAGGTAATGTAAGATTATACTTTTGTGACGGTTTGTGTTGGTAAAACTAGGGCTGAATAATTACCCATTTTATGAGTACGAGAACAATAAAATTGTACGTTAATGGATACGAGAACGGAGCGACGTTGGCTTCGTGCAGTGGTGTTTGCTCAAAGAAAATCTCACTAAGCCCGAGGGCGCTCAGCTTAAGCTGTCCGCGTCGTCCGGACCGCGGTTATGAGATTATCCTCGCTTTGACGAACCAACGCGGCTGCATACACCAGGGTGCACTTTAAGGTTCACTACTCTTTTGTAATAACTAATTTGCTGTTTAACTTTTCTTTTCATTCAGAGATAAAAAAACAGTCATACATTTTTGTAAAGTTTCAAGTAAACGTCACTGTTGCATAACTGCAATGTTACGAAACACTATCGACAGCTGTAGAGCGACCGTAGTGCGGTTATCGAAGTCGATCATTCACGGCCTAATTGATACAATGATCGCGTTAGTGAATGTGTTGGATGAGTTATAACGTGTCGGGAGATTCGAGATGGGCGAGAGAGACGTGAGAGCGGCAATTTGTACGTAGCAGCCGTGGTCGTACCGGAGATAACAGTCGCCTTATTGCCAGCGCCGCGCCTCCAACCCGCTAACTAACGCTTATTAAACTTCAACAAGGCTCCAGCTGATCACTTCACCTTCTTGTTAGCTCTCTAAACTTAGATTAATCGTTCGTTCGTCGCCGTCTGCTCTACTATTTATTTTTATTATCAAGAGTAATTTTTCGATGTCAATTATTTTTATTGATCGTAATGAGTTTGTACTTTAGTTTCCATTTCGAAGTTATATGAAAGAAATATTGGTTATTAGAAAATATTACTTACTTGAATACTTAATACTTCATATTACATTCATATAGACATGAACTAAAATAATAATAAAGACATGAAATAAAAATGAATGCACGCGAAATTAAATAAAAAAGCATGCTGGTTACATAAATAGAGTAGTTTTATTATACATAATAGGTTTGATTATTAACTGTGCGTGATCAAAACCAGCCTGTTATCAGTACAGGGCTACCAATTTTAAGATCTTAAATTAATCAATCCAATAAATAAATAAATGAATACCCCCTAATGTAGTCCAAAATTATATCTAACTAACCTGATTTTAACATAATACCGTATAAATTTGACCGAGGCTGTTCTGTGGTTGAGTGTATAAGCACATACATGTACCTCAAATTTGTAAGCATTATTTAATTGTATCTACATGCTGAATTCGTAATTATATTACCTACTAACATCTATTTAATTTTATAAACATAATGAAGCTTCCTTTAACCCTAGAAAGATAGTATGCGTCAAATTGACTCCTGCGTTTTCGAAATATAGCTGTATCTTTTTAAATGTCGCGAATCCATAACTGTGCGTTTAGGACATTTCATAAGTCACTGAGAGCTAACCTATGGTCTACGTGTCAATAAAGTTAATGTAACCGATTTTGAAATATAACGACTACGTGAGTCAAAATTACGCATGATTATCTTTACCGTGACTTTTAAGATTTTGACTTCTATGGTAGTTTGAATATTTTTTAGCTTATTATTACTGTATATTGTGACTTATGTTAAAATTTTATTTTTATACATATTGAAGCAAATGTAGAAAACAATTGGGGATAGAAAATTGGAAGAATATTATATACTGGCCACTCTGATGTAAAGCGATGAGGGTCCCTGTGAAGATACCGAAAGTGAGGTAGGAGGACCATGAAATTGAAGATGACGAGCAAAGTGACACAGAAGAAGCTTTTCCCGATGAGGTACAAAGCAAAGATGATATATTACATTCAAGCAAAAGGTGCAGTAGATGCATTAGACCGAATGTGTTCCCTGATGTCCTATAGTAGGAAGACAATGAGATGGCCAATGGCTTTATTTTATGGAATCATTAAAATTGCCTCCATATTGCATATTAAATTTATAGCCACAATGTTAACAACAAAGCACAAAAACATCTGAGTCAAAAAAACATGAAATATAGAAGCATGGGACTGTCTTCTTTGTTTATGCGTGGGGGCGTTTAGAATCACGAGCTTTGAGAAGATATTTGCGTGATAATATCTCCAATTTGTTATCAAATGAAGTATCTGGTACATCGTAAGAAAGTACTGAGAAGGCCTTCAGTAAAAAAACGTATTTACTATACTTTTTGTCCTTCTGAAATGTGGCAAAAGGCAAATGCGTCCTGCAAAAAATGTCACATAGTTATTTGTCGTGAGCATACGTTGATATGTGCTAAAGTTGTTTCTCACTAATTTTTCATATAAATATATGTACAACATATATATATAACATACAAAAAAGTCTGATAATTGTGGTAGAAAATAAGTTTACATTAGAAATAATATGTGTTACAAGAATTGTAGATTTATAGCAGACGTTTAATGTTTTCGTTTTTTTATATGTATAAAAATAATTATAAATAAATTATTTGTAGTATTATTTATTCTATTATAACAGTAAATATATAATAACTTACAATTCATAGAAAAAAAATAATATACCTCGGCTTAGAGCTAACTAGAAAACATGCGTAAATTTGACGCATGACTATCTTTCCCGTACTACTCAATATGATTATGTTTCTAGGGTTAATAATGTTTAATTATGAAATCAGAGCGTCTTAAAGGTACTTATGCGTTTCATTAAACAGTGAGGTACGTAGTAAGAATCAATTTTATGTGTCGTTTGATATACATATAGGCCGTACTTCGGCGACACATAGCTATGATTAAATTGCACCGTTACCGGCACTGGCGACAATGACGAACGAGTTGTACGTTACAAGGTATTTTCTATCACGTGTAATTTAATGCGACTATTTTTTATTCCTTATACCCTAGCTTTAGTTCCTACCATCATAGTACAAAGCACTTTTCAATTTTCATTGATAGATATTGTATAGATAGATAATACGATCTTGATACCTACCGTAATTTTATTTAAATTTAATACAAAAAGAACAATGTTGTCATTTCAAAAATTTATTAATTTCAATTAAAAGATATTGAAATTAGTGAATTAGGTACTTATTTCATTATAATTATGTTTTACACTAGGCATTTCAATTTTCAAATTTGAACAAATACAATCTGTACAAAAAAATAGGTTTATTATCGATACTCGAGTTGAATTACTTCACTAAGTAGGCGTGATACAACACCACGCGACACAATCTACGCGAAGAAACAAAGGAAGTCATCCAAATGTTCAGCAAAGCAGTCACGCAACCCACCATACGTTTGCCTCTTTCACCGGAAGGCCCTTCTTTCGAGAATTTTATTATCCGCTATGCGAACGAAATGACTCTTTGTTATGCTTTTCTTAAATGTTTTATAGCGAGTTAAGTGGTTGATATACTGCATATTTAACGCCAATGTATGCGATTTTATTTTCAAATTGTAGATATGTATTTACTTTTTATATAGGTATGTAGTTATAGCTTGCGACGCTATGAAAGCTCCCCCACACGCACAATAGCAGCTACTATTGGTATTCTCTTGTTGTGTACTGTTATGTTATTGTATCGTTTCGCATCTACAATTGTGAGAAATTGTTATTAGTTATCGTGGTCCAGAAACTTGATTAAATTTCAAACCACAAGTTTGTTCACCGCTTGTTTCTAATAGAATACTTTTAATAGAGTGGATAACTATTTGAGTCATGATTTATCATATCACATCGAAATACAAAAATTGGTTTATAATTTACCCTTCTAGCAAATAATAATTTTCAAGCAATATAAAGATGAAAATCAGTGCTAAATATATATAATTTTTGCATACGGATTGCCCGTAGAATTCTCTTGGTGACACATTTCATAAAGGATTTGTTTCAAGCGACCCCGGACAACCTTTAGGGTCTTGCAATGTCACCATCGGCTAATTTCGGCTTAGTATCGAAACCTAGATTAATGGGATGGAATCCTTTGAAATGCTTCCAATTTAGCTCATTTTATTACATGAGCCTTTTTTATAATTATTATCGTCGCTGTGTGAATTGTATGATGTACGTTGTGTATTGTACATTGTTTACATTAAACGTTTAATGAAAATGTATTGTTACCTAATAGTCCTCGTATTGGGAAAACTATCCCTTTCTTCACTATTGTGTAGTCGGAAAACCTTTGATTGTTAACACGATTGGGGGACAAAGTTTACAATAGGGCACGTGGAAATGTAAAACGTTTAGCTTTTATGTGTCGAATTAAGTCGAGAGCTTGAACAATAGCGTTAAAGGTACACAAAATAGTAAACAAACGGAACAATTCGATTTAATTCTAGAATAAACGCCTATGATAAACATAATACATAAAAGTTTGTACATATTTATTTATCCAAATTATTTTTTAACCGCATAGTTTACAAGTCTATATTTATGTAAAGAAAACGTTATTAATGTTTTCTGTATGATTATGTATTTGAAAATTTTATTAAATTAGGAAAGATTACATTTCTAATACGTTTAAATGCATACACATAGGATAAAGTACTTTCTATTTTGGAAATTTATTTTACGATGGAAATTTATTTCACCAGAAGAAAATTACCTTACTATATATTTTTTAAGTTTTACCACGGTTTTACCCGAGCATGTAGTCCAGGCTAGGGGCTAGTTGTATATAAAGAAACGCCAACCTGCTCTGGTATTTTGCCAAAACATTCATCAAGGGATACGAGTCATTAATGCTGACTTTTAAAGTTCACATTGACATTTTCAGGAACTAAAGTTCTTTTGTCCTAAATCCTAATATGGATCAAAGCAGTTCTAACAAGGTCAACGTAGCACTAAAAAAATGTCGTTTATGGGAGTTGAATTTTTGGGGATTTTAATAAATCATATGTCAAAACTTAGTGGAAGCACTAGTGTAGAGTTAAAGCATTAACTCCACTGCGGTTTCAGATCAACGCTGGCTAATTAGTTCTGCGTTTGTATCGGTCTGGGAGCAACTGGTCAAAGGATTTTCAGCTCATTACTGTTGTCGCGTTATACGTACGCATCATCATCCTTAGTTTTTGAACAATGCGATATATTTTTGCTGGATTGAAATACTAAATAATATGTACTTACTATTCGTATTGTCTAAACTCGTGGTTACTCCTTTTTCTCTTATCTTTTATGATTTGTTATAGCTATCGTATGACTTTAACTACTTTTGAATATAGACCATCGATAAATACGATATACCAAAAATTGCAACGTATATAATTTGTTAAATGGTAAGCCTCTACGTATTTACCTTTTTATTACGTAGTATGCTTATTATTGAGAAGTTATTACAGCACAGTGTAAGAATTTTTCCTATTCGCTTAAATATGTGAACTATGTGGCTAATATAGAGAAAGTCATATAAAAAAATTCATAGAATAGACGAGAGCGGGCAGTGGCGATGCCATGTTCGCGGAAGGCACGATAAGATCGCGTGAGGCGGGCACGAGCTAGCAAACGGACAATCTCAGGGTTGTCAACGAAACATTTTCGCCTTTTGTATCTACCGTTTTAAAATACTCTTGTAGTAAATACATTTAATTTAACCAAATTATTAAAAAATAATTGAACAATAACAAACTATGATAAGATTTATATAAAGACAAAACCTACTATTGATTGAATGAATGCCCTTGCTTTTTAATTTTTATCCTAGAATTAGATTTGACCCTAAAATTCTTATAGGAGGATTTTTGATTTTGAATTTTTTAATTATTGTCCGCTAAGATACGATTGTCACCCCTAAGCACGCTCCACCGCGCCCCATAGCGATGAACCCCGGATGATTCGTCACGCTGCGTTAATGGTAGCATAACACGCTACACTTGACTATCGTGTATCTGCTGCGATATCCACACGACTTATTGACGTAACCTCTTACAAAATAGCTTTTCGGTTCAAGCATTGTAATTTGTTATTAATAGCTTGAATCTTTTAATGACATTCAATAAATGATTGTATGGCATTTTCCGCTTGATCTGTTTGTTGGCCTTCAAAAATGTAAAATATAAACAACCAAATATACTCTACGTTTGCGGATATTTTTGCTACCACAAATTATGAAATATACATAACGCAAGCCTTACTTACTAGTGCACTATTTTTTTTATAGAACAATTATTTCATAGTCGCGTTGCAATGCTAAATGAACAGATGTGTTTATTGTTACATTGGTAGTATACTTTAAAGACAGGAGCCATTAAACTTAGTAATATAGCTGTTGAAGAAAAATAATTGTATAAAACCTCACCTGTTAAATTTTAAAAATCTAGGTACATATATGAAAACCATTTGTTGAGCAACAGTGGATCAATAATGTTGCTGGAATCTGTTTAAATGTTGACTCTCCTGGACGCGTTCTCAGGCGAGATCAGCATGCGTTATCAAATCTGTAACACGCAGTGCTGGTAGCAAAATGTTGTTGTTTATTCAACTTTGTTGCCAAACATTACCATAAGACCGGGCCTAAGCATTAATTGAATAAGGTTCTTTACTTCACGAAAGCTATTTTGAATATCATGAGACGCACACAAATGTAGAAGCAGCATTAATTTACAATTAAAAGTATATTTCAGTCCATTAGTAAAATCAGAAAAAAAATAGGCTAGTATTCCAAATATATTTGCTATAAATAAAACAGAGTCTTAAAATAGACGCTTAAAAATAGAACATAGTAAAAAAATGATTTTATAATTCGCAGGTGTTAAAGTTTTTCCACGGAATCTCTTAAAAGTACCTACATTAGAACATCGGCTTAAAATGTTATATGTAATAGTTGCTGGCTCGGTGTAGGGTTTCAGCGATAAACTAACACGGCCTGGAACACGGACCATACGCGGCGCTGTAACAGAATATTATGAGGGCGTAACCCGCGTGGCAGATGGTCGTGGCTCTGATTAAACTTAATTAACTGAAGCCATTTACAGGCGACGGGGACAGGCGCGGCCCATCGTCGTGCGTGATGCGCCGTCGCACCCCTATATGTGGCCACCAGCCACGGTCACCGACATTACATTATAAAGCAGATTAGCCTGTAATATTCTTTTTATAACTAATTGAATTGACTCAATGTATTCAACGTTTTAAAGTATTGATCCAGAAATACGTCTACTTACATTCAAATTTTAATTATTTGTAGCATTTTAGACGGACGTATGAAGTTTCTTTTGGAACTACATATATATATATATATATCACTACATAGTATAAAACAAAGTCGCTTTCCCTGTCCCTATGTCCCTATGTCCCTTTGTACGCTTAAATCTTTGAAACTACGCAACGGATTTTGATGCGGTTTTTTTAATAGATAGAGTGATTCAAGAGGAAGGTTTATATGTATAAAAACATCCATTAAATAGTGGAGAAGTACTGTTATTTTTGAGGTTTCTAATGTGATGTCGTAAAAAATTACATTTTTTCCGCTTACATTGCAAACGCAGGCTGAACCCTACGAGTTTTATCAAAATAATGTACTAAGTATTATACACATTGAAAAGGTCTACAGAAAAGTCCGCGATGGTATATGTCTATCTCTTATGGATAACCCACAATAACTTTTTTTTGTCATTTACTTTTTACGACAAATAATGGCTAATTTTCGATGCGATTTTAACCAATACAGCATTTATCCTTAACCAATTAAACACCTTGAATACATTGTTCATTTAATATAGATCTATATGGCCCTTTACACCGTATGATTTAAGTGAATATTTTCGAAGATATTACAGATTAAAAAATTGCGGGACGTAGCGTTTGCGGCGGCACCGGCCTGCCGCCCGGCTATCTATTTTATACCTGTGCGAAGCCGGAGCGGGCCGCTATGTTTTTATATATCTACAACGTTCACAGTTTTTCTTTAGTGTATTTAGTATCAGCATTACACCCGTGCGAAGCCGGGGCGGGTTGCTAGTATATAATATATAAATGTACTATAATATGCCGCATTATGTTTTTGTACTCTATAGATTCAATCGGGCCCATCCGCAAGATTTATCGTGCGGCCTCACGCAGCTGGCGTAGTGAGGTCTATCGCCCTTGTTCCTTTTATCACCAGCTAAAACACGCCCGTCGTGTTAATTTGTTTGCTTTGACGCGGCTAAACTAATGAATCGCCTCGGGTCTGACCCATGTCCGCGACCCAGCAGAGAATTAAACGTTACGCCCCTTAAATTGTTACGAGCCAACAAATAAATCGTAAATCAACTATAAAAATACAAGGTAATTTGTGGAAGATATTAGATATATCGAATATTTCGTCTCTGTAGAACAGCTTACCAGTTAACCCTAATTTAATATTTACACGATCCCGACAGAATAGCAACACAAAATTGAGCGATGAATGGTGTGGCGAAATGTGTATCTCTAAGAATGATGTCGAGCGCACTGATTTAGCTCGAATGAATCAGAAGCGCTCAGGTGAGGTCGCATTCCGCGCACTACGCTACCTGCTCGCTCAAAATATCCTCTCGTGCGCTCTTCGCCTCGCACACGTATATACGTGCGGATTGTTTATTTTTGTCGTACATGCGTTTAACGATATTTCCTTGAATCAAAGTGGCACTCCACAATAAATTCTAATATCATACACATTTTTCGCGTTCAATACGTGCTACGTACGCTCGATATTGGCCAGGATGGTTGTTATTCAAATTATCATAACATATCTCGGTTTCATTTAGAACTTTTAGATTGACCTATTGTGCTAGTGAAAGGACTAGGATAACAACTGATTGAATTTTTTAATATTTTCGAAATGTCTACCCAGGCGGAGACGGGGCGGTCAGCTAGTTCTAGAAAAATCGGCTTGATTTAAATTATACAGGGTGTAATCGTTAAGTGTGCACACTAGCACAGGCGATTATTCCGTAAGTATTGCAGATATCAAAACTTTAAACTGACAAAGTCTAAATGAGTAAAATGACAACAATAACTTTTAAAAATAAAACGGGAAATATCCAAAAATTTTACATCAAACACATTACATACATTAATTTCCCATACATTTTGTATTCAAAGCAAATTTTCGAAGTGACATCCTCGTTTTGGAATACCATTGTATTCCTCATCGAGCTCTATTTACAGTTTCTAAATGAATTTTCATGAACATTTGCGAAGTAATTTAAGCACAAAACCAAAAACAGAATAATCGCTTGTGCACACTTAACGATTACACCCTGTATACTGCGGAGCATAATAAAAATATAGTTCTTTTTAAAATTTAAATTCGTCCAACAAGTGCTCTTCGTCAAATATCAGAGAACTGATTTGAATGAATTACTAATTTTTATTGTGACGTTGTTTTTCCTACTATACACAATACTTAGACTGGGTACATTTTATTTTGGTGAACTGCCATAAATGAGTAAGTACTACAGCATCTTGCTTTTGTAGTACCTACTTATTTAAATGAAAATGTTATTAAAATGGTCTATGTCCTATGATATAATCTCTAATAAGTTCTATACTTATAAAAAAAAATATATTTAAAGCGACCAATGCTGGCATATCTAGTAAGCATGAAATAATATAATAGCGCTGGTTAAATTAAACGAGATATTTTGTTTATTCATGTACGGATTCATAAGAAGTAGATAGGATTGCAGTTAATATGTTACTGTTTGTATAACGTTTGTTAAAGAGTACTCAACTTATTTCTACATAAACGGTTTCTTGGTTTTGTTTGGTTCACCACTTAATTAGGTACTGCTCGTAAAACTGTCTTCCTCATCTTATATTTACCGCGTTTGCCCTTTTTATTATCCGATTACATGGGCCCCGCGGTTTGCAAAGCATTCTGTTGCGCGAGGGGGAGCCGTTTCATTTGTTTCTTCAGAAATTACTCCAAACGATCTCCGGCCTTCTCGTAACTCCCTTTATGCCTTGTAAAATAATTTATCGGGAAGAATAAACAGTATCATACAATTAGCACAAGCTTTTGTGCCGTTCATTTGTTCTGACATTTCCAATAATTAATGTTTCGACCGATATCATTACGGATGCTCGTAGCTTATCAGTGCAGTCCTTTGGGTAAAATTTGTCGCGCGGTGTAGAGATATTTACTTTGATGCGAGAAATTATATTTTTAATATTCGCTAAAATCTATTCGCGCGAAGTGAGAATGTGAATACGTCATTTTATGATCGAGCGTAGTTCTACTGAGAGTAGAGTCGGTAGAGGATAACGTGGCGTTGCAATTAGCAGGGCACTCGACGCGTCGCCGCCCGCAAACCAAAGCACGGACTGCACTCACATGTCGCCGCGCAAATTAAAACGCGACACTCGACCCGATCACACTCAAACACAGATTTGTTCTATCGAGTGAATCATTTAACAAACATTTTTTATCCATCATTTAATCCTTGGTAAATATAACGTTGCCGCAGCGTAGCTCAAACGAATTCAGCTCGGGTATAATACTATATTCATAGTAGATGCAATTTTATTGCACATTAACTAATTAGTAAAATTTATACAGAACAATGTATGCTTATGATTAAAGGATTGAATATGAATAAAACTCAAAGTAATATAAAATATTACCATTAACAGCAGCGAATTGTTACCATTGTAACAACACATGTTTTGTTAAAAAAAAAAGTTCTGCAGCGTTATTTTAAAATAAAAACTTCTATCATATAGCATGAAAAGCAGGCAACATATGGCTTGGTGTAAAATACCCTACACATTTAAAAGTGAAGCTTGTTATTTTGTCATATAGGAAAAACACAGAGAGTAAATAAACACAGAAGCTTTTCAGTCATGTCACTAAAGATGATATCACTTTTCAAATTATAAACGGATATTAATATTTTTCAAGAAAATAAGTTCAATTAATTATAGATAATTCAAATTGCCATACAACAGTGATCTATAGACTATTTCATACATAATGAACAATTGAGCAGGGGTTGCTTCGTTATGTAGTCGCGAGGAAGATTAGTAGTGAATCCCGCAGACCCTATACGCTGAAGGTGCAATCCCACGGGCGCGCCTCTTTGTAATTGAGAGCGCCAGCGGGCCGATAATTGTGGCTGCTCGCGAAACCAACCGGCCGCGCTCCCGACCACCGCGCCGCGTAAATCATGCCCGTTACTCTCCATTACTTCATAATGCCAAATTGACTTGCGAGGATTTTCAGACTCGCCCCTGCTTTTCTAGCCTTTAGCAGACCATCTTTTGTTCTATTTATATTCACGGCTTAGCACGCGAATAGTGTTTCAAAATAAACAACACGAGAATAAATGTAAATAGCAATTTTAGTTTTCTGATCTGAAACACTCGCGTTTAAAGTTTGTTATGTATGCAAAGATTCTTTCCACCGATACTGGTTGAAGCATTTGGTGTATGTACTGTATAGTAATAAAACGTGTGGCAGTTTCAAAGGGTTTTTGTGAAATATAGTTATATCGAGAGTTTACACCACTCGTCACGACAAGGACGTCTATTTAGTAAAGACATGCGAGCTTTTTAAACAAAGTTTATCTGTTCTATAAAAGAGAAAGAAGGTGCGCGATAAAACGATCGCGTGACTTAGCCACGAACCGTTGCTTCGGTGAATGCCTTGATTAGGAGAGAGTTATATCGTCTAAACCGAAAAAATAACGTTATTTAAAAGCGTTTTCATATAACTGTAAGGCGCCGAATATTTAATTGCAACAACTGTAAGAGTGCTGTACATTAACTGCAGATAAATGTGAGGAGAGGTACGGCGGTACCAAAGGATCGCTGGCACTATACGCTTATCGGCAGTGACGTAATTCCATGGGCGGTGCCGACGTAGAAGCATGTAGATCGCGAAATTGATTGCATGTTATCAGATAGGGCACGGGTTCTTCGCTAGCGTTTAATACTGGCGTCGGACTAGGCACGCGATCCTTGACAGGAGATCGCCCGCGCCCCCATCGAGCGTGGTAATTACGAAGGGCCGTGTGCTCCGGCGACGTCGCCGCTGCCGACTTCGGAACACAGCCCCGTAATTACCCAACACACCTAATACTTGTCTGTTTACCCTGATGTATATTGCAACGTTTACTTTGTATTCTAACGTCCATTTAACTTTCAGTCATGCCAGATGATTTTTATTCACGTGAAAGTTTTCCTTTTTACGTACTTATGAACACAATCATTGTTATACTTAGTAATGTTTTGATTATTCTTTCCGTGTGTTTAACTCGTTGAATTGGCATGGAAAATATATTAAAACAAATAAAAACATATTAACCGTAAAGTTCTTGTATGTTATTTGTTTTGTATTATAATTAAAAGCTTAATAATATAAATGAATAAGCTAAATGTTGACAATTAATATTCCTTTAAAAATTGTTACGTTAGAAAAATTGACCGGTAAGGTTGACGCTATTATACAATATACTTATTAAATTTATGCGCATAATTAAAAGGTAGGCGCGACCTGGAAATCAAAATTGACGAGAAACTCGTTTCTTTTGTCTATTAGTTGGAGTGTTGATGTTGCGACATGAATTGGAAAAGGTTTGTTTAATGGTTCGGTGGGGTGAAGTGGTGTTTCTCCCGCGAAGCCCCGTAATTTGATTGGGGCCGTGGATGGACCGAGAGCCGCTAAGAATCGCGCCTCACCCGACTTGCACTAATTGCCTCGCGCAATATAGAAAACAATGACAAAACTTGGAGCCGCTCCGGTCGGTCTCGGCCTTCGACCTCCCGCTTTTTATTTAAAATTCGTTTACCCGCCTCGCAGATTGTAATTCAACCGAGTTAGTACGTCTGACGTTATGAAAACAAGAGTAAACTTAATTTCGTTCCCATTTTCAACTGAAATCTTATACCAATTATGATCTTGTTAATTTATTTTTTACCATAAATTTGAAATAAACAAGGCGTTTGGATCACACAAATCTATTGGTTTTGAGAAATCGACAGTTTAATTATATTGGTAAGTGAGGTGGCGGACGCGGACGCAACTCGGGGCCGCGCCAGTAATTGATAGTGACGTGTGATGGACGGGCAGCAAGTGTATATTGCACCACCGGGGACCTTACACTGGCGCACTAAACTTAAACCGACAATCATTATATTTGTAACAATCTATTTACAGATTTATTTTTAATTTTAATGAACAAAATATGCTCACTCATCTTGTATTTGGTAAACATTGCTCAAAACACTATTTCAAATAATGTAACATGTTCGTGTCGTACATTTAAAGCCCGCTTGTCTTGTATTATAAATTGGAGTCAGTCTAAAAGATTCAAAATATACCTTTGTATTTGTTACACGTTCCTCGATTATTTAGTTGTGGCCCACACTTGTGTCCATACTGTGTGGACATTGCAAACTAAATAAACTCACCTTTGCAACCCCTAGTTTAAACCTCTGCAAACCAAGGCCGCTGTGAAAGTTTTAAGGTCTGCTTAATAACGCAAGCAATTTGAGGGTCTCCCCTTTGTTTGCTTTCTTGTTTTACTAAGGTGATTTGATGATTTCGACTTATTCAACTTGTGGATTTTGCTGCCCGCTTTGAAAATAATTCGTGGCGCTCGTATCTTTACTTTGCGTCATACCATATAATTATTATTTATTATTATTATATTATAATTTATAATTGTCAAAATGAAAAAAAAATCTTATTTTGAATATAAATAAAATTATAATAATTATCTACTTACTGAAAATTTTAAGAAAAAATTTATATTAGGCCATCATTACAACGGATATTTTGAATTAATTTTTGGCATCGATTTCCTGTATACGCTTTAACGAATATAAGATAATTTGTAAGTATCATGAATCTTTAAAATTTTTTAGGTGTATATACATTCATGGCTTTTCTAAGTTTCACTATCATACGCTTAGAGAAACTATTGGCGTTTCTCTGGAGAAAGCAACGTTACCAGTCTGCTAGAAATTACAGAAATAATCAATTTAGTTTTTACCATAGAGTAGGTATTATGTAGTTGGTTTTTTGTTATTCCTCAATTATGTGTGTGTTTGCTCGTACAAAATTTTATGCGCTATCTCCAGTAGTCATTACTCGGTAGCACAAGACATAAAATTGAGATAACGGTCACACATGAGAGGTCGACGTTATTGCTAAGTAATATTGATTGGTAGAGACAAGTACGAGGTGGGGTACGCGAGGTGCGATGTTTTTATTCGCGCAACACGTCCTCGGCTGCCGTCTGCCACGATATGTCGTCCTCCCGCGGGACACTAGCCGCACTTCCGAACGGAGATATTTATAGCCGCCCCAGAAGACGCCGTTACCTAATGTTACGTTTTATGGTAGCCCTTATTACGGTTCTCCTTCAGACTTCTTATATTACTACTTTTCTTTCGGTGCGGAAATTGGTCCTTTTCAATATTAACCAAACTAAAGCGTGTACCGATATTTTGCTGCAGTCTATTCGACGGTCACTAGTGGCTCGCAAAAACGACACGTGGAAGATATTCTTTGCGGCAATCGTAAATTGAGCAAGTCCCGGGGGTGTGGCGGATAAGGTCGCTACAGGCTGAGTTCTACCGTATACACTAATCGCTCTAGCCGAGCTCCTTACGCTCCTCGCACCCGGTGTTTTGTTCGTGCATCCCGTCCTAATGGCCGCGAAAAGCCTCTTTTGTTGCGTTACCTATTTGTTATATCTCGACGCGATTTACTTAGATACCTTCTTTGACTCGGGTAATTGTTCTTTAAAATTGACGGTTTTGTTGTGCATAAAATGCTTTGTCACATTAAGCTTTCAGGAAGCTCTGTTAATTCTGATTTATTTGTGTAAATAAGTCAGGATTTAATGGTGCTCGTTCATTCTGAAATAGGATAGTATGTTTAGTGTTTACTTCTCAATTATATAATAATTAATAATACAATTTTTTTATTTTTAAATTTGTTCAATTATGTGCGTCTGTTATGACTAACGTTTTACAGCAATACCAAGCCAATGCAAATTTGAAAGTTTTAATTCATTCATTTAAAATTGGCCAGTTTATACAATTAAATTGGAAGTAGCATTTGTAAATCACAAAATCATAGTGCAAAGTATAAGCGAAGCCGTATACCGCATCGCTCTTGCTACGCTCTGATGCTCCCACGGCCGTTCAACTCGAGATCGTTTTACTGATTTCTGGTTAAGACTCCGTTGCTTCCTGTATTTTTATTTCAAAATTAAACTTAAACAGCCGTACAAATAAAAACTTGCTTATTCAAACCTTATGCAATGCATAGATATGATAAGAATAAATAAAGAATAAGGATATCATAATTTCTTACAAATAAATTTGGAGTAACGTCGATGTAACTATGCTCACGCTATGCAATAGGCGCGGAGCGGCAACGTAGCAATTCATTCACAAAATTATGAAAAACATTGAAATTGTCTACGGTTAAACCTTGGTGCTGTCATTTTGACGCTCGTTTGACTTCGTCGAATTTGTTGTGAAGTTTCATCATACGATGTTCTGTTTATTTATTTTTTAAATATTTATTTGAAACTAGCGGTCCGCCCCGGCTTCGCCCGTGGTACATGTTTACGTTTTCTCTACATAAGAACCATCCTCGTACTTCAAGGAATATAATAAAAAAAGAATTATCGAAATCGGTTCAGCCGTTCTTGAGTTATGCGCTTACCAACACTTTTTGCGATTCATTTTTATATATAAGAAGATAATTTAAATATATCATTAAATATGCGAGCAAATGAAAGGGAACCCTATCCAATATCCGGAGAACAGAAGATAAACCCACCTCGAGATAGAGAGTTGCCAAATAACTGGTACTCAAAACATACAACTCCAAGCTTAGAAGATTTATATTTTCAACGAAAGTTTATATTATTGTGATAAGTTTAGAAATAAGTGTTTTATGTATGTATGGTTTGGCGCATGTCGTATATAAATAAATCATTATAAATATCAAAAGGGTTTTTCATAATCCATACTAATATTATAAATGCGAAAGTAACTCTGTCTGTCTGTCTGTTACTCAATCACGCCTAAACTACTGAACCAATTTTCATGAAATTTGGTATGGAGATATTTTGATACCCGGGAAAGGACATAGGCTACTTTTTATCCCGGGAAAATGACGCAATCCCGGAAATCCCACGGGAACGGGAACTACGCGGGTTTTTCTTTGACTGCGCGGGCGAAGCCGCGGGCGGAAAGCTAGCATCCTAAATTTTCCATTTCAATAGGTACGTAATGAAATTATTAATTTGCTCAACTTTTTCTACTTCTCGTATTACTCTCATTGCTATTATCTCAAATTTAGATTGAAAATAGATTCTAAAACTTGTAAAACACAGCACAATGTACTAAAAACTACGTTATAACTCAGTTATGTCAGACTTATACTAGGGTGGTAGCCGGAATAAGGACGAAATAGCATTAGTATGAATACTTATTACGAAGTTATACTAGGTTTCATTTATTACGTGTTTATTTGTATGATTTTTCCTTATTCTTAGTTTATTCTTTTCATAAAATGTTATAACTCGTTTATTTGTACGGAAAGAAGTTATGGCCTGACTATTCCGAACTTATTTGTTGGTGCATCATATTTTGACTTAAATAATCATTTAACTTTGATAAGCATAGAAAAACTAATAATCGAATTAAGAACTTGATAGATAATACGTATTTAATAACGTCAATGTTGAAAGCTTGGAAGAGAAACAGGTTTCTATATCAGTTTGGACGCAGTTGGGTCATTCAGCTTAACATTTGAGAAGGTCGAAAGGTTGTTTAAAACTATTCAAACTAATCAAATGGCAGTGTCCAAAAACAACGGTTTATTTTTATAGATTGCTTAATGAAAATACATATCTCAATCCGAAACTTTATACAGCACAATAGGATATCTGATATTGTTATATATACCTGCACATACGTAATACATAATGGTTATGATCAGTGTACAACGAGGCTCAGACGTCACCTTCCTTGTGTACGTGTCAAAATAATGATACAACGTGTGACATACTTTGCTTTTGTGACAATATTCGCCGTAAGGGGCTACTCTTGCAACCCCATGATGACTGCGGTCCCTCGTTACTGTTTCAGTACCACCTACAGCTAAACACACGGCCTTTGTCGCTAATGATCTCGCTTAGATATTATCATAACAATCGAGCAAACAACTATTTTTGAGCTTTATCAAACTTTCTTATTTTTTGTTATCTCGTAAATACTGTGTAATTCACATTTTTCTATTGTTGTAGAAAATATGCACATGAAGTAAATAGACTTTTCACTTTGCGCCACCATTCATCCAGATTCATTGTTCTTCGAAATTGCACTGCGCTGGTAGTAGCGCTATGGGTATGGTATTTTGCATCTATTATTGTTGCTAACAGCGCAGGCCTTGCCAATCTGGAAGGATTTTTTCGATATTTGGACAGCTACAATAGCATGTTAGACGAAGCACAAGTAAAATCTAACAACAACGTTAATTAATCGATACTCAATGTATATTGATTATTCCTTTTTTTTTTTCATATAAACGCAGCGGTCAGTCTGGCAATATTATCCGTATTGGCAAATAGATAGCCGATAAAATGATAGTATGTTTAGCTGTAGTTGTTTACTCGACAGCGGTAAAAGGTTTGCGAGTCCCTCGCGGCGCGGGCGCGTTTGTTTTCATTTCGTTATTTACTTTTAATTTGGCAGCAAGCGGATGATGCGGCCGATGTACAGGGGCGTGCCGTGTGAATAATTGAGCCGGTACTTTGCCATTTATCAGTCGTCATGATTACTCTGTCACGAATAAAAATTTTCATAATTACACATAAGTTTATGTAACGCCAATAGACGCACTGAATAGTTTTAGGACAGTTTAGTAGTGTGGAGGCAATTTCTTCAGACAAGTTTATTTATAAAATCAACAAGTTATAATTGAAGCTTTAAATCCCTGATCAACGAAACATCACACTTTGTACTGCTTATATGAATAACAAGGTCAGTCATAATATCTAAAATAAGTGGTAAAATATTGAAGTTAGTAGTTTTGTTTATAACTTGTAATGTGATTTCCTGATGTTAAATTAATCAGTTTTATAATATACTTACTACGTTTCCGCCCGCGGCTTCGACCGTTTTGGCTAAAACCTAATCAATTATATATAGTAGGTACTAGTGGTCCGCCCCGAGTTCGCCCCTGGTACCTACATGTTTAAACTATCCTATCTCTCAAGTTGGATCGAACTGCACACGGTGTGCGAATTTTATTATAATCGGTTAAGTGGTTTAGGAGTCCATTGAGGACAAACATTGTGACACGAGATTTATATATATTAAGAATATACTAACCTTCCTCTTGAATCACTATCTATTAAAAAAAACCGCATCAATATCCGTTGCGTAGTTTTAAAGATTAAAGCATACATAGAGACAGAGAAAGCGACTTTCTTCTATACTGGTTAATGACAAAGTTAGATACTAAACCTTGTACTTATATTTTAGTTAAAAAATTATAGGATTGTCACGGTCTACGAAGAATATGTACTATTACAACAACATTTATTACGTTACATAAGGGTATGTTTGTACGATAGGTAAGCTTCTCTACCTATTGACAGTTAATTAGTATATAGATGAAGTCAATGTATTCCGGTACAAAAATAAAACATAGTACAACCATGTTAACGAACTTTTAGTTAATATTCATGGGTATGAACTCAGACTAAGATTTGTATAATGAACGAATGAAAGCTTTATTGCAGGAAAATTTACAAGTAACAATTAAAGCTTACATAAGTTTTAACTGAGGATCCTTTCTGAAGACAAAGAATATTATATTTAGAATAATACACTTTTTTGTCTGATAACTACCGCCCCCGATGATGTTTTTGTGAAAATAGGATCTCCCACAAAATACATATTATTGAGCTTAAATTTTTTTCTATGAAGTTAGACATACCTAAAAATAATAAGCAAAATTATTAAAGTCGTTTTATGAGGGAAGAGGGATTACAGCAATGTTTGTGAAAAAATTCTATAACAGTTATACGTATTTCTAAAGCTTTTTCAGAACTTATATCATCACTCCCATTCGTCTCTCAAGGGGACATTCTTATAAATTGGATTTAACTTAGAATAACTTTTTTCTCTTTCAAAGCCACTGTGGTTTTGTTTGCTTTCATAGTATTAAAATTAGGAACATTGGTACATATTATTAGTTCCATTTATTTCGTGACAAGTTCACTAATTGTTTAAATTTGTTTTTAAATACATATTTGATTTATTAAACGCGAACTTTTACCCAAGTTATCTCGAAACGTGGCCCCGAAGAACTTTCTTCGAAATACTTTACATTATTAATGTGATGTTGTTTAATGATTAAATAATACCATAGCATCTTATCGATCGTTTCACAATACATACATATATCGGTATAGTAGTTGAACTTGCAACACCACATGTCGGTTTGGGAAAGTGGGACGAAAGTAGAGCTAGGTGCAGGGCTTGTGGCTCGCGGCCGCTGCAACAACGGTGTTTGTTGACGAGCCGGTGGGCGGCGCGAGCGGGGCGCGGGTCGCGAGCAGCGCGCCGGCCGCAGGTGAGCGCCGCGGCAGTTCCGCGACCAGAGCCGCGCGCGACCCACGTGCCGCCCGCCAGACATGTAGCTCCCGTCGTGTGCGCACTCAGTGATGTGTCTAGTGTTGTGTTTGTAAATAAACTGTGACTGGATACTCGGACGATATGGTGGTTCTCGAGGGTGGCGGCGCTCTGCTCGAGCCGGCTCTGGCCCTCGACGGGGCCGCTGCGGCCTGCCTCGAACGAGCTTACGCTCAGGCGGATGTTTCCCTTAAACTTTTACCAAAACGTTATATTAATTTGCACCAGTGGTTGTCGCCCGTGACCACTTCAGTGACCGCTGCCTCGGCTGCTGGAAAAGATCTCAAATTACAAATTGTAAGATATGTTTGATGATTATTTTACTGTTTAAATAAGTTCGCTTGTATTTTTAAATCCAAATACCGCGAGTGTAATATACAACAAGTATATTCATTTTATAATCATTGACATAAATATTGGTGAATCAACAATTTTATAAACATAAATATATAGTATACTGTAAGTTTTCATTTATCGCGCATTCAAATTCTTATAAGAGTTTTAACAAATATGCACCAAAATGATCGCCACCAAATTCCACTAATGGGTCAGATAACCTGTTTCAAACGATGTTGATGGTACTGTTATTTCATTATTTTCAACATCAAGTTGAACAAGTAGACAATATCAAATCGTCAAATACAGTTCCAAATTTTATTTATAAAATAAAATAACTTTTTGTGTTCCTATTTGAAATGAGAATAATATATAATATTTCTATGGTACTTTCACTGTGACGAAATTATAATTATTCGAGATAAAACATAGGTTTTTTTAAATCTGGTGTAGTGTTACATGAATAATGTTGACCTACTACTATTGTTTCCAAAGAAATTACGTTTCTTTAGGTACCTACTTAAAGGAATATGTTGTAAAAATAAAAAGACTAATAATTTACTGTGATATTGATAAATAAACGTACAATCAGATAAACTGGAATGATGTAGATGAAAGAATCGTAATCTATTTCCATACCATTTAAATAATTGTTTTAAATAGCCGCATAATAATTACAATTTCATTAGCGATCCTAACTTGAGTGGTATCGGTTCATCGGTTTTAGTTGTGCTAGCTTCGCTTTGGTGAATTTCTAATAAAAAATGTTTAAGTAAATTGTATGTTCAATTTTTCAACACACAACTGTTCAATTTCAACCAAATGTAAAATGTCTACTACGTGAAAGCCGTATACAATATGTATATTCATATCCATCCATCTAAACTTGCTTATTTTTTTTTAAATTCATAACAAAAAATCTACGTTCTATTGAAAAAAAGAACGATGATATAATATGTATTAATTCTTTACTGACTTGAAGGAACAAAAAATTTAGTAGAGGATAAAACGTTGTAAACATGTTTATGCAGAACTTATAGTTCGGAACAAATATCTAAATTATTTGAAAACAAACGGAATATGTATTAGGTTTGTACTACATATCGTTGCAAAGTAAGAACTTAACAATTTTTGTTTGTGATTCGTAGAATAATCAAGGCAGAATAAAAATGTACAAGAAAATCTCTCTTCAGATATGAGTTGTCGATCTGATTTCCTAAAATATATTTTGCTCGTAAAATTTTAGGAGTTCAATGAATGCCGCAGGGTTAATAGCAGATGTATAAGTATGATTGGAAAGCGTTGCCTTTTGCGCGTGGTGAATCCGCCGCACCCGCCACGCCGTGGACCGTCCGCAGTATCGTAGCGTCCGATCTTGCCCGCCATTCATAGCGTATCCCTGAAAACAAGCTAAATGAAAAGATTTGGTTTTATAAACCGACTCACCTACGGCTTTTGAAAGTTCGTGCACGGTCTAAAAGTTTCATTATACAGATTGAGTTCGCCTTTTGTAGTGCATTTTGCAGCGGATTTCCATAAAATTTTGTAATTTTTGACGGTCGTAGACGCTGAGCTTACGAGATAGAGTTTAAAGTTGTATTAGGTACCGGTACCGCGCTCCATTTTATGAATAAATTCAAGTTACAGACAATAGCGTGATTAAAATGTTTCCTGTTAACACATAACTTTAAATATTCATAAAATAGTTGAATAATCAGCGATTGATATAAATGACGTACTCAATAATATGAATTTATCTTAATCCATACTTCCATACTAATATTATAAATGCGAAAGTAACTCTGTCTGTCTGTCTGTTACTCAATCACGCCTTAACTACTGAACCAATTTGCATGAAATTTGGTATGGAGATATTTTGATACCCGAGAAAGGACATAGGCTACCTTTTATTGCGAAATATGTACCACGGGCGAAGCCGGGTCGGACCTCTAGTAGATAATATATGCATACTGTTTTTTTTATGTTTCTTTGATGTACCTAATATACTAACAGTTTGAGGCTTAGGTATTAGGATGAGGAAACTGCAGAAAGTAGCGCTCGTTTATTTGCGCCTTTCCAGCTCTTTTGTTATGTGCTGTCGCGTGAACCCGCTCTGAAAAATTGTACTTGTTGGGGCTTGTAGATGCGACTTGCTGCGATTGTGCTAGCTATTCTTACGAGCCAATGTTAAGTTCTCGAGATTATTAACCCGACTATTTATGTCACCTCAGGCGCATACTCTACAATCTACATATTTGATCCAGTATTTATAAGATTAAAAAAAAAACATTATTTCTATTCTCTAGTTATATTCATTATATTTTTATTCATTTGATCTATCTATTGAATATCTTATATTCATTTAATCATATCACACATGTACCTACCAAATCTAAAAATGTAATCTAATATTTTTTAAGGAGGTCCTAAGGATTTTGTCGCATTGCTTATGCTTAATTTACATGTAACGAGGTATATTAATAACATGTGTATAATACGCGCGTTGCGGCGAATGGGTACTTTGTATGTGAAAACACAACACAAAGACGAAGGGTAAGGTGGAACATACGAGTCGTGGAATACATTAGCCGCCACTAGCGGTGTTAGCGGTAGAATACAGTAATATATTTCACTAGCGGTCATTTTCGACAATTAACCACATAAAATAAGTGAAATTATGCATGCGGTCGACGACGGCGTATATCACGTCCAGTTACGGGGCACAATACCTACCCACCTGTATATTCATTATTCAAAGAAATGTTTCGCTCGACCATGCCGCGTCCGGAAGTGCTGCCTCTGTTCGAGTGATTGATGGAGAGCTCTTTATATTTATTGTTCTTTTTCACTTAATGCCATCTCGCATTTTTCATTCCATCTGCTAAATACTGGAAATTTTATAACCCTTTTAAAAACAATTGACTAATTTCAATTCCTAAATTATCATTACTTATTATATAGTAATTGTTGTTCAGTACATATAATAAATAGATCCATACATAGTGATTTTAAGAACAACAACAGTAATAACCAGTTCCCGTAATGAGAATTTTAAATGGTTTTTAAATATGTGAAAGTCTCTTCTAAGCCTGTTTGAAACGGACCTCCAAACCGGGCGGCGGATTCATTTTCTGTTGCAATTTCCTACAATTTCCGGGCAACGTTTAGTATACTGACGTGTTGGAAAATTATTTTCATGTAGATAGCATGTTTTACGAGACAGTTACCATTTCACATTAATATTTAATTGCCTACTACATATACTTAAAATATAAATATTGTTGCTTAAAGTTAGAACTGGTTTATTATAGAAACATGTGCTAGATTCGAATCGTGAATGAAGTTGTTGAAGGCAACGTAAGCCAATAGAAGGCAATGTCAAGCGCGAGATCAACGTCCTCATTGAGCAGTTGTATGTTACGCAAGGCGCAAGAGTTGACCATACAACCTACGAATTACGAGTGAAGTGTCGTGCTGAGCCTACCTCACTTGTACCAATAACAAAATTCATCGTTGGGTACATGCTGCTTATTTCGCATTAATCATTTTCCTGCAATTGTACACTTACCTACGGCGTATATATTTTAAAGATGCAAAACTAATTACTAACTAGTTAAATTTGTAATATGTAGACATTCATGGCCATTTTATAAACTGTGATGCGTATCAATTAATAAAGGATTACAATTACTTTAAGATGGTAATTAGACCATCACGATGATATACAAGTTAATTAGTAAAGCCTGAAGTAGCATGAGTAAGGGTTAGATAATAATGGATTGGGCGAAATGAGACGTGTGCTCATTCCCAATCGACATCACCTTGAGGTGTGCGTGAATCAGCAGACGGCTCACGGCGTGCTCACCGGTGCGGTGTGACGGCGGTAGTTCAAGAATAGCATGCGGTCTATTTAGGATTCCTCTCTGTTTGTTTGCCAGCAATATGTGTCATTGTTAACTAATTTAAGTAACATCCTCTGCCAGCTGTTACGACATAGCAACCTGTGAGATCATTTCACAAGGGAACTCCGATACGCTTATTAATTTTTATGACTTTTTACCGAGAGGCTCTGTCTTTACTTAATTATTCTTAATTTAGTAGGTAGTATACGTGAAAATAGCCACTCGGAAAATTGTTATTGGGTTGATTCACGATGCCTAAAAGCAGTAAATTTGTCTCATACGTTTTATTGCAACCTCGTATAATCTCTCTGTATACGCACTTTTTACGACCATTAGAATTCTGAATGAAATTGTCTATTTCCTGTATCTTTTTGAGAAAAGTTTACGCTTTGTCGTAGTCTACAATCAATTCTGAGTCATAGTCAAGTAATATTTACGATTACGACTATGTTGTGTTTACTTAATACATAAAATTAACTATTTATGTGCTCTTGTGATTGTTATCAAGAACCACCGACATAATAATGAGAATTTTAATTTTTTAGTGAGGTGGGCCGCATTAATAAATACTTTATTAATTAATGTGAAACCCTGGGTTGCAACATCCGATAGCCGGGGACATTATCGGTGGAGAGTTGCGTAAACATCACAATGTAAAACACGATACCGTTTAGCCAGTTAATTAATTGCCGTGACTGAGACCGGGAACGAGGAGCGAGCGACGGTTGTCGTGGGCTCGTTATGGAAATAATGAATGCGAGCCGTGCTCTACCAACAACCGATGCACAAGTTGTTACTCGCCGGTTAGCTACCTACATCTGCAATCTACGGCGCCCGCTTCCATTTTTATTGTTAGCAACAAACTTCTACGACTCCAACGGTCTTTTAATTGATATTCGATTCATTTTTATGTATAAACTGTCTGGAATATCTAAACTGCATTTAATGCAATTTTATAGCGATGATGTGTCACATAGCTAGCAACGGGACGTGTATGCGAATAGTCTGATCCTAATTATTAGAGTAAATATGTAAAATATGCACTTGAAACACCCACAAAGAAACATCTATATGCAACATGTGCAGATACTAAACTACGTTGTAGTATGTTATTAACATTTTGTATAATATAAATGCTGCAATCGATATAAGACTTCACAATAAATTCTACAGATAGGTATTGTATTATTATACGTTGTGATGTTTATTATCCATTAATAACATATGAACATAGAGATAGTGATTATCGATATCATTGTAACTCCCCCGCCTTTTCTTTGTCTATTTTTACAAGTATTTTACATTTTCTATATATTTTCGTATTTATTATTGTATGGGAAGTTTTCTAAATGTGTTTTATTTTAAAGTAATAGACTACAAGCCCGCATAGGAAAAAAATATGGGTCAAATGAACCACCAGGGGACATATCTAGAACGATAGAAGAGCAAAAAATAATAAGATTCATCACTATGCCGTCACTTGTAAGCTGTCCAACTGAGTGCAGATGAGAATTGAAAAGTACAGGTAGACTCGGTAAATTTTGGTCATATATTTTTGTACGGCATTCCAAACCATCGATAGATCCATTAAAAATAATAAGAAACCGCTCAGTGCCGTACAAAAATGGTGGTCCACCAAGTCGGAATTTTTATTTAATTTCCGAGAGTTACCGGGGGTAAATTTGGTCATTTGACCATGTACGGCATCTGTGTCATACTATTGCTATACTGCTTTTAATCCATTATTCCGCAACGCCGTACAAAAATCATGGGGACAAGGGGAAAAAATCGAGAGTTGTAATCCCCTCTCTTTCCCCACTCCAGGGGGTCATTTGACACAACACGAAATAAATTTATTTTTAAAGTATTTTATGCATAGATAATATTTTTTCATGTGCCGTACATTTTCGTTGGTTCAAAGGGGAAAAATCTGAAAAAGAAAAAAATCCATATAACGAAATGTTTGCTTTATATTTTGATAATAAAATATAAATATACATTAATATTAAGAAGCTCGAAGTGGTTACTTATCACCTTGGAAAGTTGGAGTCAGGTGGAATGGACTCCGTTAAATTGATGAACTAATAAAAAAGCTATGAACGAAAAGATGTGAATTATATGCAATCAGCCCATGAATACAGGTAAAGTCACAAGCAAATGCTAGTAATATATACATATTCAAAATGTACAAGTAAAGCGCTTTCAAATGATACCAAACACGGCATATTTATCTTAACTATATTTTTTTACTCTGTATGTTTTGTCCGCTAGAGGGCGCCACATTAGATTTTGTGAAACCCCATATAGCCTTTAGCTAGCTGGTCGCTGGTTATCCAGTGAACAATTCAGACGCTTCTAATGATATGTCATTTGTCGAATTCTGATAAGTAGTTAGAAGTTACGAGGGAATAGATGAACATACATACATGACCTGTCAAAACCATAACCCTCCTTTTGCTTTGCCGTAGTTGGGTAAAAATATGTTAATGCCGTACTGTATCAAATGGCCATAAAGCACCCTTAAAATTGTAGCTTTCGTCGCTTTCATCAGCCTAAAAGATGTGGTCTGCACAAAAATGTACGGCATCGTTTTTTCCTAATTTATCTATGTTAATACTATTTAAAACAACGAATAAAGTGTAGAAAACTATTATATTTCATTAATCTACGATGTTTAAACTTTAACAAAATTTCTGGTTTTGCATTTCTCTATAAGTTTTTTAGAACGGTTTCTTTTGAACGGCAATACTAACCAACAATTGAATTTTACAATATCATGTAAAAAAAAAGTTCCCGTACAGGGTCAAACGACCTTACAGCTCTTTATATCAAGAATTCGATGAAATTAAGATGATTATTGGTATACATTTAAAAGAACAATTATTTTTTGACGGCATTGCTTTTAATAGTACTTTTGAGTGCTAGATAATGTTTTGGAACCGAAGCCGTACTTAGTCAAATGACCCCCTGGAGTGGGGAAAGAGAGGGAATTGCAACTCTCGATTTTTTCCCCTTGTCCCCATGATTTTTGTACGGCGTTGCGGAATAATGGATTAAAAGCAGTATAGCAATAGTATGACACAGATGCCGTACATGGTCAAATGACCAAATTTACCCCCGGTAACTCTCGGAAATTAAATAAAAATTCCGACTTGGTGGACCACCATTTTTGTACGGCACTGAGCGGTTTCTTATTATTTTTAATGGATCTATCGATGGTTAAGAATGCCGTACAAAAATATATGACCAAAATTTACCGAGTCTACCTGTACTTTTCAATTCTCATCTGCACTCAGTTGGACAGCTTACAAGTGACGGCATAGTGATGAATCTTATTTTATTTATGCTCTTCTATCGTTCTAGATATGTCCCCTGGTGGTTCATTTGACCCATATTTTTTTCCTATGCGGGCTTGTAGTCTATAAGCAATAAGATTTCTTTCAATTCTAAGCAACATGAATTGTACTCGTATGGAAATAACAATAGGTTCTGCCAAAACTAATTTTAATTATTGCAAATTGAAGTGATGCGACGAGAAAGAGCAAAGCACAGTTCGGTATACGAGCTTATAGGGGTCGTGTGATTGAAGCTACGAACGAGACGTGTCACTTGATTTAATTAAGAGTCGCTATACCTCCCGCACCGCCGTGCTAACACCACCTTAGGTACCTGCAGGTTAATTTCCAACCGACTCATTTCGTGCGAGATTTATTTCAATATTAAACCCATCTTAAACCTTCCACACATCGCGTTTTCACCTCTTTAATTTGTTAAAGGAGTGTCGTAGCGTGGACTCGCCTTGTTTGTCACAATGTTATTCTCTATTTTGTTGGAGAGCACAATTAAACCGAAATTAATTAATATTTTATGAATTTATGATTTGTTATTTTTATTCTCTCTGTTCCGCCCGAGTTGACCCGGGACAAAAACAAAACAATCACTCAGGAATACTGTAGCTTTCCGCCGGTGAAAGTATTTTTGAATAGTTTCAGTAATTTTGAGTTTAATCGTTACGGATATTCAACGATACTCAATACTTATGTGTTTACATAGATTGTTGAAATTTGATCGATGAAATAAAGGGCACAATTTAAAAAGGGTCTGATCCTTAAATCCGCTAGTGAATTGCATCATTTAGAGAAAATAGCCGTCATTTCTCACAGTTAGCTCGCAGAGTTGAAATATAACGAGTGATCTTATTTGTTATCCGGCTGGATAACAAATGATCATGAGAATTATCTATGGTTAAGTAGGTAGGTCCAGCAGATTTGTTTCTTTTTTTATTAACATTTTTGATTTATCTTAACATTTATTTGTTCGTTTAAAAATTACATAATTTATGGATTTTCAATAAGAAATGACGACAAAGTCCATTAATTGTATATATTATATTGCAATCAAGTTATTTTATTCTTTTTGTCGGTAATAAATCTTGTAGACTTATGTAAGCGTAACTTAACTTATTTATACCGCATTTGAATAAAAATTTCCAAGGAAAGAATAACATCGGATAATTAGAAAGAGATTTTGCGAATTTTCAGTGTCGGCGTAATGGGCTACTCTTGTCGGCCGTCATCACGCGTCGCGGGAGAAGTTTGTTATTAATTCATCGTTTCTCAACTCGCCCGCTTTCCCCGTGTTACCCACTTACCATTGCAGCTCGATTATTAACTACTACTTTTAGAACGGCTTTATACGAAATTTCTCCATATAAAAACCAGATGCAGATAATTTTTTAAAGATAGAAAACGTACATAAAGTCGACATAATTTTTTAAATTGAAATGTATGCAAGATTTTTGCAGTCTTATTTAGTTTCGGCGAACATCCCCAGCCGGTTGCAACTAGAAATGAAATCTTTGTTACAATTATGGCGAACCACAATCGGCAATCATATGATGGTCAAAAAGCGTCCACGCGATGTTGATTGTGACATTGTCTGATAAAAGCGAAGCCCGGGCTCCGTGGTCGGGTGAAGGGAGCGCGGGGTGCAGCACGACCGCCACCCGCATTTGTGATGCAAATTGTTGCGCCGCCGCGACGCAGAGCGCCGATGCGCTTCACGCCTTACCTGCTTTGCTCGACATAATTATTGTGAAAAAATATTCATTTGTCCGCATTTACCACGTCGCTTACATAAAGAAACTACAGTTAACTTTGTAAAACAGACTATTTCACCTTTGCGTTTCGTTCTATTTTACTTCACTTTACGTTTTCTTTTGCCGAGTAAGTCGACACCGTTGTCGATCCGCCAATTGTAATAGCGGAATTCAATAGCTAACTGACTGCAAGAAGCCCGTGTGAAGTTTCGTGAGAACTTACGATTCTCGGCACTCGATTGAACGTTATCATATTTCAAACGATTTCGCAAAACGAGTAAGAAACGAAGGCAAGAAGCGTGCGGTGAAACCGAGTCAAAGCGTGGGTATTAGAAACGCTCCGATTACCACGGCACCGAGAGATGCTTCTTTTGTTTCTGAGCTTAAACTTTGTCAAGTCGCTGTTTCATGTTGAATGCATTGATGACGCGATAATCGAGTGTAGAGTTGACATGGGCCGTTTATTTACGAGATTCACGGACAGCTCTACCACCGGTGGCATGACCGCGTTCCACTAACGGTATCCACTCCGAAGTATTTCTCTGGCGCGTGGCACACTTCGTGCGTACATTCACCTCGACGGTCTCGCTGGCTCCATTCTGCTTTCCACTGCCCTTTCTCTATCAAAACATTAATTACTACGTTATTTTGCCAAATAAAGCGTTTTAAATAATACGCGTTACATATGAAAGGTATATAACAAGTATAGCTATCTACTCTGAACCGTATTAAATGAGATCAAAATACCGTTAGATAGAGTTCGACGCACTGGCGGTCGCACTTAAGTTAAAGCT
Source organism: Colias behrii (assembly GCA_029959065.1). NCBI lineage: Eukaryota > Metazoa > Arthropoda > Insecta > Lepidoptera > Pieridae > Colias > Colias behrii. The sequence continues at coordinate 11,120,573 of JARWMC010000002.1, forward strand.
AACAGTTTTACAAATTACTGTTATTTGTTAATGTTTTCATAAGAACGAGGAATATCTATGCAATATAAAATCTATTTTCTACGCTTACGCGACAGAAATATGTTAATTATTGTAATATTATTCACATTTAACTTAAAAATCTCGCGTTAATCTTTAAATTAATTATTCAAAATAATTTAAAAATACACCTGGATGGTAGACCTCTCGTTAATTCTATCACAGACCAGCCACAAAAGAGTCGCACAATCTGGTAATGAGGTTCAGAGTTCAGAGGGAGTTTGTTTTAATTTTTAACGATTTATTTTGCTTCTTATGATGTTTAAATAGATCTTGAGTTTATATGAATGAAAATACATAGTAAGTTTTGTTATCAACCTTAATTTATTGAAAAAATATTTTAATTGATCTTTATTGCGATTTAATGTCCATTAACATTATTTACATCGTCAATTATAACTTGAAATAAAAGCGAAAATCCTGTCATAATTTTTAAACAACTAGCTAGTTGTTGCCCGCATATCACATTTTAAACAGACGATCATCTATCGGTATTTATAAAATTTGGAGTGATTCAAATGCGCATTATATATCTTTCCATGGTCATGAAATTAAAAGTAGCCTATGTCACTCTCTATCTATCTATATTAGGGATAATTATCTCCAGACACGAAAATCGTATCATTTAAATTTTAAACCCCCTTCATTGCTACGTTACAGAAGAACAAACAAACAACTCATACTTTCACATTTATAATATTATTCAAATAAAGATAAGATTTTTTTTATTAAAAACAAGTGTACCTATACTTACCTTATTGGTGCATTAATATGTACTTACCTTATTTAATGTAGAAAGCAACATAATTTATATTGTATTTCATAATTAAACGAAAGCTTGCAATAGCTCTATATAACTATGAAAATTGCTATTATCAAGTTTCGAACTTTTTAAAGTCTCTTCTAACAAACGGGCTATAAGGAAGCTATTTCGCTATCCTTATCTAACATTTCGAGCGGCATAATTACATCGCTTTGCTTATTTTCCTTTGACTTATAGAATGAAAATTAATTTTAGGCTCAAATATAAACGGGTAGTAAATCGTTTAAGAAATATACAATATGTATATACATACTGTACATAATAGATTGGCAGTATATATAATGGCAAAATAGCGAGGGCCGGAGGGTTGTTGTGTTATGAGTCCAGTTAGCACGAAATTGGAGCGAGAGCGACCCAAGGCGTAACGTGCCACTTCATTACACCATTTCGTTACCGAAAGCGTCTTATGGACTTGTCTCGTTAACACCTCTCGCCTCCAGATCTTGCTTTTGGAAAACCCCTCATACCGTCTACCATTTCATAACACAAATACATTCAATGTCTAGAATGCCCGTGAATATTGTTATATCTCATCGTTAATCTTGAAATGCTATATTTTAGCCTCGCATTATATTCTTTTCTAAATAGCTCGAAATTAAAGTGTACGTAGGTGAATTATTGGTTTTACAAATAACATTTTGTACGTGTGCAAGGCGTAGAGCTCGGTTTCTTGCGTGCGTATGATTACTTGGCCCGTTTTACTGTGTAATATATTCATATTTTCACCACCTTCGCATCCTTAATGTTTCGTTTCCTTCTCGGTTCTTTATGCGAGGTAAAGCTTATGCGACTATATTATTTATTTGATACCAATTGTTTTTGTTTGAGTATTTACGCAAATATTATTATGCCCAAGCAAAAATAAACCTATTAGCTGACTTTTGCATGTAACTATTACAAGTACTTACGATTTTTTTTTATTATTATGTAATAGGAACAAGTTTTTTTATGAGTCTCCTATTTAATATATTAATGATATATTTGCGTGTTGTTATTCTAAAAACTTAGCTTAAATTTGATACTTATATTATGTCGAGTATAAATCATCCGGGGTACAAAGTTTCATTAATGTGTTTTAATACATCGTGTTACTGCAAATAACATATAAACATGCTCTTCACAGTGCAATCTGTTGCAATTCACTCTATAAAATTGTAAAACTTAGGGCTTTAACATAAAATTATCACAATTTATCTGTATGTGTCTATGTTATTGATATGAAAATTTGATGCATACAATAATAAAAACTTATTGAAAAAGCAACTTTATTTGCTTTTTAAACTGAATACTGAACGTTCAAACAAATAATAAATTGAATTTGACATATTCTGTGGTAGGAATATTGAGGAGTCTTGGACGGTGATGCTTTGCGTGTCATTTGAAAAGATAGTTTTCGATAAGCAGCCTGCATACAGATAGCAACTTAATTGACCTGTTCTACTCAGCAGTGTCCTTACCGCCTGACCGAATTGGTCATGTCGTAAACTGATTTACAACGATTACCATTCTATTCGTTTGTAAAACAAATGGAATCAGTTTTATATTGCAAAATAAACTATTAAACTAAATTGTTCTAACTTTCTCGAAAGACTATGGCGTTAGGTATTATTTTTATGAAGTATAATTTCAAAGCGACCGCTATATGTAAATTATATAATGCCGGCGTTGATACCCAAATACCACCAACTGTTAGACATCTGATCCATATAATCCATGCGCTTCGCGCTATATCCGAACATGCCTTTTTACTATTCCAAGCTGTATTTCGAAATACCACTTAAGTCTTATCGGACCGTGTTTATCCCTATGATGTCTGCAGTTTAGGACTATGGAGTCAAACAATGAAAGATGTTTGATGCAAAATATTCAAGTTAATTTATTATAAATATTGATTTTATGAAGGGTGAAATATAAGGGTGTGATAGCGAGGTGCGGCTCTGGAGTCGTTGATGCGGTGACGGCCGTAGTCTTTTACGATAGGGGTGTGCCGCGGCTGGGCGCGCCGCTAATTTTGATAAAAGCATCGTCCGACCGCACCCGTACTACCTCAGAAACAACTTTTCTCCCAAATACCAATACGCTCCATGAAAATATTTATTCATCTATACCTATGTTATTTCTTTTTTTTTCATCGATACATTTTTTATTCTTCACTAGCGTAGCAACCTAAATCAAATGTTTATTTTTATACAATACCTACATTTAATAAAATGAATCCTAACCTTTTATTTTTTATTTTTATTGAACAATGTATATGTAGGTAATTGAATTCGAATGGAATCTCATTCTTATTTTTAAAATTTATAGAGTTATCTATTTTGTGAGTATAGGAGTATAAGTACCCTCTTGTATTATTTGTAATGTATTTTTATTAACTCCTCTTTTACAAAAAACTAATATTATCTACTATAGTGCTATATTGTTTTAGTTTAATGATTATTCTTATATGTACTTACCTTAATTAAGATTAGCTTATTTATGCAATAGCTGAAAACGTCCCTGAAAGCTTTTTAATGTTTGTGTAAATATAGTGTATGAACCACCATGGGATTCAAATAAATGTTAAATATAAAGTTTTGATAGACAGTATATTGAGTATTTTGATCATCCATATTAAAATATGTGAAAAATGTTTGTAGGTAGGTAGTAGTAGGTACATGTTTTATGTAAGTAATAATAATAATAACTTACGTTCATGATTTCGTTTATACTTTATAGTTTTGACTAGTAAATATACCTAGTTAATAGTTTCAAAAAATGATAATTTGTCAAGCTCCCAACTTTCGCACTTTAGTTCTTTATTTCATTATGGGAAAACAAACAGGATACCGTTATGTAACTTCACCGCAAGGTTTAAATACTACCTATTGGTAAGGAAAGTATTAATTGTGCACTATTGTAATTAAAATATACATTATTAGGTAGTAGATTCGTCAATTTTAATATTAAGTTTTAATTCTGGCAGGGCGTGGGCGACGAAGGCGTGGCTTTGCTCCGCCCAACTTGTGCCCGCCCTCGCCCTTTGCCACCTTTTCGCGAAAATCTAGAGGCTTTCTAAAGCGAAGGTAGCTGGAGGTATCCAATCAAATGCCGTAATTAGAACTTCTTTTCATTTGAAATGTTAAAAAATAGTTACCTTTCCTTTTTCTAAAATTGGTAGCGTTATTAAGGGGATGGCAGAAGCGTGATGAAATTACCACTTTATTGTTTTACTCGTGAATGTTATAAAAATGTTTTTTTTTTTTGTGAAAATTGATTACATTTGGGCTTAGATGACAAAAGAGATGAGCAGCCTGCGGGGCAGATAAACTTGTTACGGCAAGATACACGACAACCACGGTCGAAGACGCCGGAACACGAAAATCTTGGATATCCCTCTAATCTTATTTTGACTTCCGTCCTCCCCGTCGACATCAATTTACTCCACAAAGCTAATTTTGTACGAAATCGTTTTTAAAATATCCCATAATACAACACATTTAAACAAAATTTTAATTTTAACAGAGTAAAATTGTTTTTTTAAGAAAGTTAATAGTGAAACGTCCGATTCGCACGTAGCAGGAGCATTTCTTCTACCGCTAAAAGGTTCTTGTTGACGGAGCGTTCGATTCAAGAGGCACGGCGACATTCTCGTTCTTGTAATTGATTGCTTTGTCACGTAATTTGTTTGCCGACGCCTGGAAAGTGCTATTCTCGCGGGAACACAGAGTAGCGCGTCCTCTCGTCATCAGCCTTGTAAATAATAAATGCCATCCAACGCGAACGATGCTCGTACAATGTAGCACTCCTCACCTTCTCGTTTCGTGACTCGACAAATACACATTTAATTACTGTGCTAATTAATGGTCCTCTATACGACTATGCACTATCATGAATTTGCTTCATTATTGATAATCCAAGATACCCTTTTTCGGTTGTTTGATTTTTCGTGTTTAATATATCAAATCGTTTAATAATGAATAAAAAAACTAAAAAATATAAAAGATATTTTGTAATATATACATTGCAATAAGTTTTGTTAATCAATTATGTACGAAAGTTCTATTTAGAAAAATATAACCAAATAAGGCTTTTCTTAATTTTTCCCAAAGCATGGCATATCGCGGATATTTGTAGCTTTGTTCAGGTTAACTGAGCAGATCCGAGCACGTGTTTTCTCACTAATAACCCTGTAATTGGTATTGGAGCTCGCCGCAGCCGTAGCCGGATTACTGAACGTCTAATTGAATGCGAGGCGCTTCCTTGCTTCCTTGCTGCGACAGAAACGACTTAATTTTGTTGCGGTCAAGTTGCTCTGTGCACGTGCTAGCTTCGCACCCGCACGCCTCTTAATTACAACATCCCGATGAATTAAATTGCTATGGAATCCGGAGCCGAAGCTAGAGATCAAAGGCGACACCCCGACCGAATGAGACTTTGGATTTACCCGCCGCAAAGTTACGACGTTAGATAATCATTCCGTGTCAATTAGCTAATGAAAAATAAAATAGGCACCCGGAATGTAAATTAAAATTACGACGGTCGTGCCTGGCGTCTGTTTGAAAATTTTAATCTTTTCAACTTTCTGACGAGTGTAATAATGTTTTAACCCTCTACTACCTGAACCTAATTTCTTATACGTAACTACCTACTTGGAGTCTCTCAGACTCCCATACTTTGAACTCTTAATAAACAAAAACTATTATAAATGAAAATAAATTAAAAGAAACATGTTATAGCTTGAACACTTCTTTATTTCTTAAAAGTAAAAAAAATATATATAACCTTATGGCTTTTACTTAAAAACTACACTTTTTTTTAAAGTAAGCAAAATTTTTTCAAAAGTTTTACTCTTTTATTAAATGAGATCTTTAAAAAAACTAACAAAAATTAGGAACTCTCTTCATAAATTGTTTAAAGTTTAGTAACTAATCAACATAATGTGACACAAATTTTTGGCAAAAAAGAATTTTTTTTATAAAATTGCAAGGCTCAAACTTTACAATTTTTCCCGGCATATTGAGCACGCCGTGTACGAGCACTGAAGGCATGTAGGCTTCAAAGGTATGTCATCGTCTGATGAAGAGGATTCTGGAACCGAGCCCGAGAGTTGCGAAGAAGCACGCTCTTCTGGTACGTCTACAACTTCGTCACCTTCGATCTCTGTATCCGATGCAGAATCACAGGGAAGAACACAATTTTCTTCAATATCTTCCTCGTGTTCACTGCACTGTTCATGAAAACATTCTTCTTCATTCGAGGAAAGGTCCTCCTCCAACCAACGCTCAATATTTTTATCATTCGAGGTCATTTTGAACTAAAACAAAAAAAAAACAAGTTTCATGAAAAAGTCACGTAACTACCTACCTGGAGTCTCTCAGACTCCACGACATAGTTTTTTACTCACCAAAACACAGCGCGCGCGCGTATGACCTCGACGTGTGCAGGAGCGGTACTGCGGGTAGAGGGGCGAAGGTACACGGACGCACACCGTTCAAGGACACTTACTTGTAAAGATATAGACAAAAATAAGACTGCTGGAGTCTGAGAGACTCCGGTCAGGTAGTTGAGGGTTAATATTATGAATTTAATTTAATCGAAATATAAATCACCAAAACGTTGAGCGATAAATCTACTAATAATTTTACCTTGTTTATTCTTTAGGGAAATTTTAAAAACTACTTTTCGTGTTGGAAGTAGTTTATGATTTCCGTATAAAAATAAACACATTGATACGTTGCAGAAAGATGATGAAATTAGCTACGTTAAACAAATATTATCGGCAAGTGTAGTTTTGTGAACTCATCTATACAAGATAGGCGCCCAGGTGGTAGCAATAGCAGCAATGGCACGAACGGTGTTTGTATGGCCAATGTTTCATAGTGTTTACTAGATCGCGCAGAGCTGGAACCGAGCCAACTAATCTTTTCCCAACAGGTAAACCAAACTTACTCGTTCTAGATGACATCACACTCACATTAACCATTTCAACGCATCGTGAACCATCTCGCTCAAACCTCGCACCTAAAATAATTGTATTGCAATGTAATTAATTTATTAACTATCTTCTTGAATACCAATATGCGCGAAATCTTATTAGTTTAAGAATATTGAGAGACCACGGCGTGCATGTATTTCCTACGTTGTAGAGATATACCTACTTTTTTATTTGCGGAAAGCCAGACAAGATAATACCGTAAGCCGGTAGAGGCATATGCGTCGGACAGCAGCGTGCCTTGTTATTAAGTTTTTAAACGATTGTGTTAATTAGCGCGTTTCTCGGCGGCCGGCCCTCGAGCAAATGCTGTATTGAATAAAAAGTAATAAATGATACGTTTCTTTATTAATTAAATTTAAAGCTACCAGCTAGTTTTAAACGGTACGCTTATTAGAAACCTTTATTTATATCTTTAATATAGTTCGGTCTATAAAACATAAGTATTTTCTGTAAAATGTTGGCACGAACTTGACGAAAAGTTATCACACGTAAACGCTCATATAGGAGATATTACTAGTGAGCATAAAAAAATGTAATTTCGTTTGTTGCAGCAATTATTCCGATCGCAACAAGCGGCGGCGGCCGGCGGGCAGGCGGCGGCGGCGCAGCTGCAGCTGCTCCAGCAGCAGCAGCAGCAACAGTTCCAACTGCAGCAGCAGCTCGCCGCGCAGCAGGCGTTCACGCAGGCGCCGTACGTGATCAACGCCGGGCAAGAGGGCGCGCCGTACGTGAGCGCGCTGATCGCCGGCGTGCCGCCGTACTACGGCGTGGCGGCGCCGTGGGGCGTGTACCCCGGGCTGGTCGCGCAGCCGGCGCAGCAGCAGGCGCAGCAGCCGCGCCGGCCGCTCACGCCGGCGGGCGGCGAGCAGCAGGTGAACGGGCAGGGCCAGTACGTGATCCCGTACTACGACCCCGGCTCGCTGGTGATGGGCGCGCGCAACGGCACGCCGCTGCGGCTCGTGTCGCCGGGCGGCGTGCTGGCGCCGCGCCAGTACCCCGCGCACCCCGCCGCCACGCCCGCGCCGCACCAGCCGCCGCAGCCGCAGCCGCAGCCGCAGCCCGGTCAGTACTTCACTACCCGCCCCGACTTCTTCTTATCAATCATTTCATACAATTTTTCTTTTCAAATCTTCATAACACTCTCTACTTCAACTTGTGGAAACATTTTTATATTTCATGAATTCATTAATCAATTTATTGCGGTTACGTATATAATAAATGTACTCATGATAATAAATGTTTATCTTAAGTGAATAAATTAGTGAACGAGCGTGTTTGAATCACGGTCTTTATTTATTGTATTATTAACAACTTTTAAATTTATAAATTTATAAATAAAGCATTTGAATGCCATAAAACCAAAAATATAAATTCAACTTTTAAATTACAAATATTGCGGATTTTACTATTCCCTTTGTACAATATATTAATCGAACAATATAACAATAGTACATTAGTACAATATGATGTCGTATATTTTATTCTATAAAATTAATTCCATGGTTTCGGTTTGATAATTGACATTGATTCATTTAATATTGTTTATTAATAGAGGTAAATTAACAATGCATCAATCATTAATATACCAAAATTCATTAAAATTAAATTAATCGGTTCACTTAATTACTGACCCTAGTTTTCTTTTAATAACATAATTCCTTATCACAGGCCTACAATTCTTGTAAATTATTAAGTTTTGTATATAAAAGCACACATTTCGGTAACATAAAAATAGCAAAATGATAAAATAATATCCTTGCACAAAATGGTTTGATTTAACTTCTGTGAATTATTGTACATACAAAAATGTTGTCTCCCTTTATATACTTAGTCTAGTTATGTAGATTAGTATTTTGGTATTCGTATGTATAACGTAATGATTCTTTGTCACGCTTTATTTTACAGTGCGATGAAATTTACACAAAAAATCAGCATATTTATAAATATATACAGACATGCAAAAAATATAAACAAATTAACACTTATGGTATAATTTTTTCTTACAATGATTTTAATTTGTTAAGTAAGAACTTGAGTTGTTAGTTTGTTTATATTTTTGGCCAGTTTTTAGAAGTATAATTGTTTTTAAACATTAATTTACATTAAAGTAGTGACTCTTACTATGTGCATTTGTGTTTTCTATATCCTATTGTATATAAACATCGCCATTTATATAGGAATTTGTATGTATATAAAAATGTAGTTATGGGCGAGAACGGGCTGATTATTTAAATTTTACGTAATTGCCGTATGCAGGCAGCATCATGAATTTTTATTCGATATTAATAATGCAGTGTTCTTATGGCGGTAGTTCGACACTTTTGCATATTGAACAGGAATAGTTGTACATTTAACGCGAGGTCCCAAGTTAAACGGGACCAATCGTGCCGGCCGCTAGCGCTAGGGGGGGGCCACGTAAAGACCAATTGGGCGCGACCCGCAACGGTTGGTCTTTGGGAGCGGCGGCAGGCAGGCGAGTGCAGCGCGGAGGTGTGGTTGCAGGCGGCGTGGCGGCGCGGCGCGACTCGCTGGAGTTCGGCGCCGGGCCCGCGGCCGCGCTGCAGGACTACGCGCGCAAGTGGGGGCCCTCGCCGCTCTCCCCGCCGCTCGCCGCCGCGCTCGGGCCCGTCGGCCTGCGCCCCGTCTCCGCCGCGCCCGGCGCCGAGACCGCCAAGTACAGGTACCCGCGCCCGCCGCCACGCGCACCACACCCCACCACACCGCACCACACCGCACCACACCGCACCACACCACTACACACGCACATCACTACACCTACACACACACACAACACTACACTTCTGCACGTACACTATTTTATTTATTTATAAGCTTTAATGCACACAAACGGAAAATACAAATTTTACTTAGTAGGAAGACTTTTTTAGTCAAAAGGCGGCTTTATTGCTGCAAGCAACCCATTCGATCAGTAACATACATTACACACTCTTACACGAACATCACACATTCCTACACGCACACAACACTGTAATATGCACACCACACACTCCTACACGTACATCACACATTTCGCACACTCCTACGCACTTCCACTTCCGCACGCACATAACACATTCATACATGCAAATCAAGTACTCCTTCCTACACGCTTATCACACTCACACGCATAACACACATCTACACGTCATGACTTCACACACACACATTGACACTGCTCCCATATAATCAGCTAGCCAGTCGGGATAGAATTGGAAAGGGACAGGGTTAGGAGAAAGACTTGTTTAACTTGGGTTATATGATCCTCTATAATCCTTATTTTACATCCCCGCCCGCTACATGTATACCAGCCAACCCTGTATGGAATATTGTAACTACTAAGATCAGTCGGTGGTCGACGTCTGAACCTTTTCATTCTAGTGAGTCTTACCCATGTTCCAACTGCATTTATTGCGATGAAAGATACTTTCGCCAAGTCTGCATTGTACCACGAAAATAGCAATATATCTGTCATCACGATACACACGTTGAGGAAACAATTTAATATTTATTTCAGAAGCTAACACACAATTATTATGATTCATATTGGTTTTCATTGTCCCACTGCTGATAAAAGACCTGTCTTTCTTTAGTCCAGTCCATTTTTCATAACATTGGTCCAGTGCTCTAAATAGAAAACTGGTTCCATGTTTCAGTGTGACATCACCTCCCCCTAGCTCTATTCCGAAGCCCAATGTAATAGTCGGGTATTTATGTACTTCTACTTTATGTCCACAAATCTTCAATAGCTAAAACATGGCCGACTAAATTATATTTCAGCTGATCAACATTTTAGTCTACATTGAGTATTTGAGTTTTGGAACCATTATATTATGAACTAGCGGTCCGCCCCGGTTTCGCCCGTGGTACATATTTCGCAATAAAAAGTAGCCTATGTTCTTTCTCAGGGTCTAAAGATTATCTGTGCCAAATTTCATCAAAATCGGTCCAGTAGTTTATGAGCCTATTCATTACAATCAAACAAACAAACAAACAAACAAAGTTTTCCTCTTTATAATATTAGTGTAGATAAACTAAAGAAAAGTAACATGCATCATCGCGAAAGGTTTTATTCCATACGCGTTAAACTTGAAAACCACGGCAAGCATTTTTGGTCATACTGGATAAAGTTTTATGTATTATTTTCTTGTGTCTTATCTAATTTGTATGATGAATTTTAACAAATATCAGCGTGATGGGCCAAAATTTAAGACATTAGCGATGCCACGAAATGTAGCATGATAAAAACCAATTTTATACGAAGTGAAATCTAACGTTAATTAAAAATTTGTGCTGGCACTTGATTTGTGGAAATAAAAGCCAATTTTACGTCCCAAATTTTGTAAATTTCTTTTCTTTCCGAAGTTTTATTTTGTTACAGTTTCATTTCCGCTATAGTTAGTAAAGTTTTACTTTTCCACGAACTCTAGATGATCTCATCTTAAGTTTTAATATTGCATGTACATATTTCATTAAATTTAATTACACCTCTCATAATGGATTAAATTATAAGCATAATTCACGATGAGACTTGTAAGCGCGCGATAATCAACCAAAATTACATAAGACGGTGTGGTGCGGTGTCGGCTTCCGCCACTGTTTATACATTGTATATAGCTTTGTATATTTTGTCTGTGTCCTAGACGGCCCCAGCGGCATGTACAAATGTACCGATATCATTTTTAGCATGCTCATCCTGTATCTTTAATTCGATAGAAACGTGCTTTGTTTCCGATACGTGATGTAGATTAATTTTAAAATTGTATTATTTACATTGCAGAGCCGTCAGCAGTTTAGCACAAGGTTTAACGTCAAATGGCGGAATGTTCGGATCATCATCTTCGTTATTGAGCAAACTGAGCGGCGTCGGCACCATCTCAGGTTGGTACGGGCCAGGCGAGCCTCACATGCCTGTTGACACTAAGTCATAGACATTATGTCGACAGAAGTAGTTCACGCCTACCTCTAAACGTTTATAATATTGTATTTTCCCCACCGTGTGAAATAGGTATTTTCCATATACATAAATATATTTTTCACAACTAATGTGAGTCATTACGCGCCACTAGATCTAAACTTGCAGTTCAATACTTGCATCACATTGAGGCTGACTTACGTAAACACGATAGATTTGTATCAATCATAATTTTATGCGCCACATAGCAATGGGTGCAAGCAGTTTACTTTTCTTTTAATTACGTGTACTTACTTGTTAGTATGGAAGAATATAAGATAAACATTAGATTTATAAACATTTTCAATTTGCATTATTCTCGGTAAAATACGGATACATCATTGGTAATAACCAGTTAATGTAAGGTATTTATTCTGAGTAACTTAATTATTATGGATTAGCCTATTATTTTTATAATAATATTGATATACACTTCAACTTCAACTTTAATCGTACTTTAATTACGTACTATATTTTATGATGTTTTGAAAATAAAATTACATAAAATCAGCGACACGTGTTATGTGCTATATAATAATATTTAAATAACAAATTTAGTTTCTTATTATTAATAATTCATAATATAAAAAATACACTCAAATTATAAATTAATAACAATTTTTATAGTTAACCAACAATACATTTACTAATAATTATGTTCACGTTTGCACGCTCATAACAAAGAAATAAAGTTTTATCCAAAATGATCTGATGAAAAGGTAACCAGACCAACTAGCACAAGAAATTGTTGGAGTTTGGACGACAATGAAGCATAATCTTTTGATTAAAAATGCTTTCTTGCACTTTCCAACAATTTATTGAAGCTGCGAAAAAATATTTCTATTCTTAAAAAATTCTATTGTGATAACTCTGTTATAAATTTAATTTATTTGATAAACCAGGACCCGTATTCAACTGTACATTTTACAGTGCTTAAGCTTAGTAGTTGCAATTAGTGATAATGATAAATGTGAAGTAGTTAAACACAGATAAGTTTAGATCAAAAAGTTTATAAATAATCGGTCAATAAATCAATGATCTTCCAAATTGCTTAGTACGAGCCTGATGTACATAATATAAAAAAATAATTTGAATCCTGTTTCTTAAAACACCATTTTATTGTTCAGTATCAAGTATAACTCAAATTTATCTTTCATTCTTATGTTTATAAATAAAACCTATGACACGTATTTTTTATGGATCAAATGCTTATTGGCTTCTTTTTCCATTGTAATCTACACCTGAATCGGTTTAACAGCAGACCGACGAGTGCATAATAAAGTCAGGATTAAAGAGTGATTATTGGCGCAGCGATAAGTAACAGGTTAGATTCAGATCAAACCCACACCGGGTTTTTCTAGTCATAATAATTATATATGTATGTATTCACAAAACAATAGTTATGTTTATTGGATGTCTAGTTTCCATATGACAAGCTTTGCTCAGTTTTTCTCTTTTGTCAGTAGAGAATAATGAAAAAATCGGACTATGCATTAAAAATGTAATCTATATGTCACCGTCATCGCATTGAAATGTACTATTTGATTGAATGAATAAGCCGAAGGTTGAAGCGTCGCTCAACGTAAAACTTGTTAGTGGATTGTAACAGCCTTTTGAACAGAGCGAATATGACTGAGAATTAACTTTTTCCAAACGTCCACAACAAGACGGTTGCGAGTCGTGTGAAATGTGCGGCGACATTGACGGCGTGGCGTGCGTTTCAGAGCTGGTCGGCGGCGGCGTGGGCGTGGGGTCGGTGGGCGTGGGCTCGGTGGGCGCGCTGGTGGGCGACAAGCCGGCCGCGGGCCGCTCGCGCCTGCTCGAGGACTTCCGCAACAACCGCATCCCGAACCTGCAGCTGCGCGAGCTCGCCAACCACATCGTCGAGTTCTCGCAGGACCAGCACGGATCCAGGTAACTCATTATAATAGTAACTCTTTATTCACATGTAGGCAATGTTACATTTTAACATTATTTATGTAACAAACAAACAAGAAAACTTACGTACTGCAACGTTACTTACTTAAAAACTACTTATAAACATAGCCACTTGCGTATCAACTGAGTATCCTGTAGGCATATTTTATATGTGTAAAAATGTACAATATTTATTACTATTAATTTTTTAATAAAAGCTTAAATTTTTTCGTTCATTAAAAAATGTCTGATGTCATGTAATATTTTTTGTCCTATTAAAATTCTGCACCTCTGCAGGGGCCTTAACTTAGAGACAGTTGAGAATAAATATACTAATTTAATATAACGCACGCATAATGTTAAAGATGAGATATGCAGGTTGACCCGCATGTGATGTACTATGCTCAATAGAACTTGAGAATAGTATTTGCTGACTACGTGAAGCTAATAATGTAAACATACAATTGAGAAAAATCAAATAAACAAGTTTTTACCACGTTTTTTTTTTAGTATTTTTTAACGTTATCAGCATATGGAAAATTACACGTTCTTTGATAAATCTGTGACAGCTTGTACAATTATTAATTGTATAAAATATTATATTTATTATATATATCTTTCGAGGCATTGTAGAAGAAGTATAATTTATACATATTTTTTATTTCCTTGTGCGAGTATATTGAATGGGCTTATATTTATCTAAGAGCCTTGGAATTACTTGTGAATTATAACAAGTCGTCAGGATTACGATTATTATTTAATGACTTATTAAAAAAAGCCTTTTAATTGTGATAAAAAATGACTTTGTATATTTATTTATTTGGGCAAAGCACAATTCCAATGAGAGTTCAAATATTTGAAATGCAAATTATCCAAAAATTTGCGAAAATGACTATTCATACCTTTTTTACTCAGCAACAAAATATTGATAATTCCAGATTTATACAACAAAAGTTGGAGCGTGCCACAAACCAGGAAAAGCAAATGGTGTTCAATGAGATAATTAACGCGGCGTACAGTCTAATGACGGACGTGTTTGGAAATTATGTGATACAAAAGTTCTTTGAGTTTGGCACGCCCGAACAGAAGACGACGTTAGCGCAAAAGGTATGTATCGGCCATACTAGTATGTACTAAGAACATGACACCTATAATTATACAGTCTCAAACAATAAGTTCATGGACATTTAAATTCTTTGTTTGTTTTTTTTTTACTCATAAATATTCTTAAAAAATGCTTATATGCATATGCATAAGGTTATGAATTATTTTTGAAACAAATAATAAAAAATAAAAAATTCATAATTATTTTAGGATTTTCTGGATAGCTATTCGTTCATGCTTTTTCAAGTAAATGGTCATGCACAAAAACATCACGCACAATGACAGTCAATTAATTCACGTTTGATTGATGTACATACATTATACAACATAGGTAGGTAATTATTGACGTATAAATGAATGTCGTTGGTTGTTCAGGTGAGAGGGCACGTGCTGGCGCTGGCGCTGCAGATGTACGGGTGCCGCGTGATACAGAAGGCGCTCGAGTCGATCCCGCCCGAGCAGCAGCAGGAGGTGGTGCGCGAGCTCGACGGCCACGTGCTCAAGTGCGTCAAGGACCAGAACGGGAACCACGTGGTGAGTGTGTACGACACAATATACTACTTTATAAGTTTGAAATCATAACAATATATTATTGTTTCTACCGTTTTTTTTTTACAATTGATACATGTATATCATAAGTATATGATAGATCAGTCTATCAATAAAAGTTATAGTTTATTTTTATTAAAACAGATGATTAAAAATAAGTAATGATCGATTTGCAGGTCCAAAAGTGCATCGAATGCGTGGAGCCGGGCGCGCTGCAGTTCATAATAAACGCGTTCGCGGGGCAAGTGTATGCGCTGTCGACGCACCCGTACGGCTGCCGCGTGATCCAGCGCATCCTCGAGCACTGCACGCCCGAGCAGACCGCGCCCGTGCTGGCCGAGCTGCACGCGCACACCGACCAGCTCATACAGGTACAATCCTCGAGCACTGCACGCCCGAGCAGACCGCGCCCGTGCTGGCCGAGCTGCACGCGCACACCGACCAGCTCATACAGGTACAATCCTCGAGCACTGCACGCCCGAGCAGACCGCGCCCGTGCTGGCCGAGCTGCACGCGCACGCCGACCAGCTCATACAGGTACAATCCTCGAGCACTGCACGCCCGAGCAGACCGCGCCCGTGCTGGCCGAGCTGCACGCGCACACCGACCAGCTCATACAGGTACAATCCTCGAGCACTGCACGCCCGAGCAGACCGCGCCCGTGCTGGCCGAGCTGCACGCGCACACCGACCAGCTCATACAGGTACAATCCTCGAGCACTGCACGCCCGAGCAGACCGCGCCCGTGCTGGCCGAGCTGCACGCGCACACCGACCAGCTCATACAGGTACAATCCTCGAGCACTGCACGCCCGAGCAGACCGCGCCCGTGCTGGCCGAGCTGCACGCGCACACCGACCAGCTCATACAGGTACAATCCTCGAGCACTGCACGCCCGAGCAGACCGCGCCCGTGCTGGCCGAGCTGCACGCGCACACCGACCAGCTCATACAGGTACAATCCTCGAGCACTGCACGCCCGAGCAGACCGCGCCCGTGCTGGCCGAGCTGCACGCGCACACCGACCAGCTCATACAGGTACAATCCTCGAGCACTGCACGCCCGAGCAGACCGCGCCCGTGCTGGCCGAGCTGCACGCGCACACCGACCAGCTCATACAGGTACAATCCTCGAGCACTGCACGCCCGAGCAGACCGCGCCCGTGCTGGCCGAGCTGCACGCGCACACCGACCAGCTCATACAGGTACAATCCTCGAGCACTGCACGCCCGAGCAGACCGCGCCCGTGCTGGCCGAGCTGCACGCGCACACCGACCAGCTCATACAGGTACAATCCTCGAGCACTGCACGCCCGAGCAGACCGCGCCCGTGCTGGCCGAGCTGCACGCGCACACCGACCAGCTCATACAGGTACAATCCTCGAGCACTGCACGCCCGAGCAGACCGCGCCCGTGCTGGCCGAGCTGCACGCGCACACCGACCAGCTCATACAGGTATATACTTATACGTTGACAAATTATTATTAAGCCGGTGCCATCCATACTGTGTAGCCACAGAATACATAATAGTAGCTAAACGCTACAGAACGGACACTCTCCGCCTCCCGCCAAAATTAAACACTTACCTCACCCCGCACGATCATGATAAAAATGGACCGCATTTTTCTGCAAGGACGATACGCAACGAAGATTGACAACATTAATCAAATTGACTTAAAGTAATTTTATTATTTTGGATTTGTGATTATCGTTTTTCGTAGAAAATGTTTAGATATTGTGCTGTTTACGGATGTATTTCATCAGAAAAACGCGAATTTTTTTTTACGCTAGTCAGATATGTGCCAACCATAAAGCGTTAACACACACATTTGCAGTCTCTACAGTGTGACTGTCAAAACGGTAATTTTGTATGGAGTGTCCGGGGTGTGGTGTAGCCTCGTCTGGAAAAAGCATCGTTTTACCTCTCGCTGGCTCTGTGTTGACCCGTTTAATGAATATAGCGTTAACCGCATTTCCAGTATAAACCTGTCTAGACAGAAGGTCAATAAAGAATACCTAATAGATGACCTAATAAGGCTTCTTATATTATCCAAACAACTCAAACATTTATTTACTCAATTATTGGACTTTTTAGATGCACTATTGAATCCTCATAACGTAGATTAATATTTGCCATATACCACCGATTCTGATTATGATTATGCTGATATGAAAAAGCTAATCGAATTAAGATTTAGCTATATGTATTGTTTATTTTGTTGTAATATTTATTTGAGTCGTAGAAAATATGTAGAGTGTATAATGCGAGTTGTATCGTGACGTGTGCGCAGGACCAGTACGGCAACTACGTGGTGCAGCACGTGCTGGAGCACGGCGCGGCGGAGGACCGCGCGCGGCTGGTGGCGGCCGTGCGCGGCAAGGTGCTGCAGCTGTCGCAGCACAAGTTCGCCTCCAACGTGGTCGAGAAGTGCGTCTCGCACGCCACGCGCAACGAGCGCGCGCTGCTCATCGACGAGCTGTGCGGCTTCAACGACAAGTGAGCGCGTCATCCTTGTTTGTGTTTATTGAGTGTAATTGATATTATCTATGATGGCTTGCATAAACATACAGAGACATTTTTGTGTTGAAAAATCATCAAAAAATTTCAATCTAGCCTAAATAAAAATAGTTTTGTAAATATATAGTGATGGAATCAATTTACACATTTCCTTAATGAAATAATGTCCAACATGATGTAATACGTGAACTTTTGTTGCAGCGCTCTCCACGTTATGATGAAAGATCAGTACGCGAACTACGTGGTGCAGAAAATGATAGACGTGGCGGAGCCGACGCAGCGCAAGGTGTTGATGCACAAGATCCGGCCGCACATCGGGTCGCTGCGCAAGTACACGTACGGCAAGCACATCATCGCCAAGCTGGAGAAGTTCTTCATGAAGGCGCCCGAGCTGGGCCCCATCGGGCCGCCGCCGCCCAACCCGGTCCTGTAGGGGCCCGCCCGCCCGCCCCGCGCCGCGCCCAAACCCGAGCGAACTAGTCGCTCATAGTGTATCCTACTTGAGATTATTTATTACCTGTACATTCGAAACCCACACTTGCGTCGCTAGTGTTAATGAAATTTAATGTGATTCATGAAGCGCGTTCACGGAGAGTTGCACGGTAGCCCTCGTTATGACATTAGGATTAAATGAAACGAAGCTGTTCAATAAAATATATGTAATAGAAAAGTTAAGAGAAACGGCCCCACTGCACAAAACTGCTAGTGATCAGCCTATCGGTATTATTGGTGGAGCATAGTGAGTAGGGAGCCGAAGCGACGGCGCGGGTTCCCGCCTATTATAAATTTGTGAATATTGCGATTGTACATTTGTAACTATATAGGTCGTGGCGCGGGCCCCCGCCCGGCGCCTGTACATAGTAGCGCAGACTGATGTACAGAACGATACGATTACTGTTACTGTTATCCCTAGTTGTACAGCGCGGAGCCGACCGGCGCTCGGCCGTCGCCTCGCCGCGCCGCACCGACTTAGCCTCTAAGTGTTCTAGTATTATTCCTTGTTCGTATGAATCTATGTATAAATATTTTGAACGTCTCTCATTCTCGTGTAATTTATGAATCGAAGGAAAGCAGAGGTCCGATGACTCCGTGCGTTTCCGTAATTTTAGCTCGTCGTAGATTTACTATTAGCTGGGCTAGGGGACCTTGAATCTTAAAGCGACGAACGGATGCCGCAGGCAGTTCTGGACAATCGGCACTATAGTCGTGATTTATTATTATCGTTTTTTAATGTTAGAGTCGAGCTCTCGTTTGAGTTGAATGAAACCGGCTTTAATCGTATATAGCTTATCGAATATTTTTTAGCGCCGGTGTGTATAGTTTGTCGATTATGATTTGTGAAAATGATATTTTTGTATATTTTTATGTAAGGTAACGTTAAGTTATTTAGTGGAAGCGCGTACCGACGTCGCTCGCGTCTGCGCGCAGTAGGTTATAGTGATGATTGTAAAGTCCTGTACTGATATTTGTAGTCCGAGGTCTGCCTTGCCGGTCGCACGTCACGAGCGTAGCGTAGCCTCATTCCCCCTTTGTAATTATTTTTTATAGGAAGCGTAGTTTCCTACGACACCTCAGATTTTCTACGTCTAGATGTATGTAATTGAAAATAAAATTATTGTATATGGCTGTACAAAAAGTTAACAAAATGATTTGTAAAACCTGTAATGTGATGGACGGGGCGGGGCGCGCGGCGCCGCACGGACTCGCGCGCCCCGCCCTCTAGGTTGTACTAGATAACGTTTATATGATGATCCATCTATTTAGACATTAATTAATAAAGCATTTCTGTAATAATATTACAAATTACGTGTAGTTTCATTCCTTCCGACACCCTCAACCAATGCAACATATTATATACATATGCAAGAACAATATTCATGTTAATTGTTGAACAAAGTTGCTCTAAAATCCAATTCTAATATGAACAATGAACATATTATACGAATTGTTGAAACATATTATCAGATTTGTATGCTGACAAAAAATGAAATAGACAAATGAACAATATTCTGCCAGAAACACTTTATCTAGCCTTCACCTATTCTTACACCTACTGAACATGCTAAGTTATATACAAAATGATAAATATAAATAACGGGTAAGCAGTTTCTTTGAAGTTTGATTACAATCACTTACATGAGATTACAGAAGGCAAAAACGCTCATTGAACGGAAAAAACCATATAATGTGTTATGGTCACAGTGAGATAGATATCCACATCGCGAAATACTTGTTAGCCGTTCATGACACGTTACATTTAAGAAAAGCCACGATGCGTTATAAATGTGGTTATAAACATAACACGACAGACGGGCATTTATTCCTTGAAATATTTTTAATTGTCATACATATGTACAACAATTTCTTAGTATTTTAGGTGGGTAGATTTTGTTATCGATATAGGTCTGGAACCACCGCACGAGCCGATCGAACGAAGCGAGCGTGACCGTAGCTGCTAGCGATTGCCACAATCGACTTTTTGTATGAAATTAAAATTATTTGAAGTAGTAAACTCGTTCAAATAAAAAAATAAAACCGCAACGCATTGTGAGCTGTTTTTTCGCTCATTGAGCGTTTTCGAGCGGAACATACCTACCTATATAAAAATTATAATATGTATGTAGTTACGGATATACATTATACAAGTCGAATAAATTTACACAGTTGCTACTCCTCATTCACAAAATCTTGTGAATTATGTTTGAAGTAATTCCGTTGATTGACCGCATCTACACTGCTATTGTAAAACGTCTTATTCACGGTCCATCTTGACGTACGTCCCGCCAAGGTCATACACGATGCACGACGCAAAACGACAGTGAATAGTATTGACGTACGTCAATAATTATTATTATTATGTTGCTGGATGTGCACGACCAATTTTTCATCCAGCGAGCACCCCCACCACCGCGAACGTCGTGCAGATGGACAGTGAATAGGCTTGCTGTACAGCAGATCAGTGTTGCCAACAGAAATTAATGTAAATACTTGGAAACGTGGCCTATTGATATGATTTTTTTGTGATAACTTAGTGAGTACATGAGCAAGCAAGAAACAGTTATTTTATATTTTTATGTACACAGGAAATACCCAATTATCATTACTTTTGGATCAACCTAGTACACATGGACATTTTATATTCAGAAGTTATTATTTTAAAATAACTCCAAGGCGAATTGTTGAATAACACAGATTTTATGCAAAAGTCCACTGCAGAAAAATGGCAATTTATTTTAAAAAATGTCCTAACGAATTTGTTTGTTAAAAAAAAATGATTAGCTATATACTCTCTGTTCCCGCCACTTCAGCATTTACTGAAAGAGTCTTTTCTGACATGAATGTGAAGTGGCGGGAAGAGAGAAACCGAGCTTCATTAAAAATTAATTAAAGCTCAAGCTCTTGAAATATATAAATTTAGATTTGGGATGTTTGGGTTCATATAATTCATTTAAAAATAATGAAAAATTGTTAGGTACTGCAAAAAGTACAAAAAAATACATTTTTAAAAATATTTATTTACTCATTATTTACCTCCTTTAAAATCAGATATACTCTATTTCTTCAAATAAAAGTTGGCAACCCTAGCCATGCTTGATGCGCGCACGATCGTCAGTAGGATACATCCAGCACCGCGGCCTTGAGCTGACGTACGTCGGGGATGGACCGTGAATAAGACGCTTAAATGGAAATTGAGATTTTTATTTTCTTAAGTACCTAACAAATAAACTCAAAAACGACTGGCTTGTTTTCAAATTATTTTTATATCATTACATCTTTTCCTAATAACATAGTAGTTATAGATTTCGTTTTAGGGTTCAGAACCTCAAAAGGAAAATAACGGAACCCTTATAGGATCACTTTGTTGTCCGCGTAGACAGAGAATCCAATAGACACCGGCAATGCGTGTCGCAGAAAGAGATAAAAAAGAATACGTCACAATATTTAGGGTTACCGTGTGAGGGAAAATTTACCCCGCAATTTGTAAGATACAAATCTCTCAATATCATTATACACATAACATAAGTGGATAATAATGAGATATCCACATTACATACTTACATGTTTATACTAATATTATAAAGAGGAAATGTTTGTAATATTGTATGTATGTATGGTTTTCACGCATAAACTACTGGACCGATTCCAAAAATTCTTTCACCATTAGAAAGCTGCATCTTCACTGAGCAACATAGGCTATATTGCATTTTCAAAAAAATTAGAGATCCTTACCAAAAATGCAATAATGTATCCTTAATAAAAATTCTGTCATCGCGTGCGCTGCGGAATCTATTGAAAATAGAACAAATAAATGTTCTACGGTATTATAGAATGGACCAATATCTACAAGAAAGTCCGCGATATTCCATTCAAAAGATATAACGAATTTTTAAAAGTGTCAATTTACAGAAAATAGTAGGTTTACTGTTTAATACAATGAGGAGGCGTAGTGCGGGACGGGGTGAAGGTGAGGAGGGAAGGGATATTCGCAGGAACTACTTTGATTGCGATTTGAAAAATTCTTTCAGTGTTAGATAGCCCATTGATCGAGGAAGGCTATAGTAGGCTATATTGTACCATAACACTTAGACCAACAGGAGTGGAGCCACGCGGGTGAAACCGCGGAGCGCAGCTAGTATATAATAAACATATTACTTTTAGATGGGTAATACATATTATGTATATACACATACCTATATATTATATAATATGAATATATATCATTATCATAATCCCATATGAAAATGTGTATGTAATGATAATGTAGATGAAAACTCGATTGTTTATTATTTTTTATAAAATAAAAAAAAAAAATAAAAGAATGTTTATTTTCGTAAGTATTAACAGATACACACGTTAATTATATTGACCGACCCGCGAAGGCGCAAAAAAAAAACGAAATTTACTTAATAATAATTTATTGTAATAAAAAAATTACATTTAAATTATCTCTAACTTAATTAACTACGTCCCTCCGGTTCAATGTTGGAACCAAGAGTGTCCATTGTCTTCGGCGGGGCAGCGTCGCGGTGGTGGTGATTGCCGTAATACTTTCTAACCTTCGGTTTTGGTTTCCAATCTGTTCATCCTGTAGCTACAATCCAAATTTGTCGTAAATTATCCGGTTCAGGAAAACTGGAACAAGCCATTGAATATTTCAGATATTTAATTAAATACACACTGCAGAATATATATTATTATTTCCCATAATAGTGGGTAACAATTTGTAGAAAAGTTGGCAACACA
Organism: Colias behrii; assembly: GCA_029959065.1. Lineage (NCBI taxonomy): Eukaryota > Metazoa > Arthropoda > Insecta > Lepidoptera > Pieridae > Colias > Colias behrii. The sequence continues at coordinate 11,143,708 of JARWMC010000002.1, forward strand.
AAATTTTTTAGGTTAAAATTTAAAATTGTTATTTTTGTGGTTTTTAAACAATGTATTCAAGTCAACAGCACGTGATACACAATATATTAACACGCTGAAATATCATGAAGGCCTATAAACTGATAAAGAGTTGTATACTTACGAGTGAAAAGACAATCCAGGCATTTTCGTTCCACTATCACTTTTACACCCTTTAACGCTACACCGCACCATGGTATTATTTTGGTATTAACAGTAAGTCTAAATCATTCAAAACCAAACATACCATGAATTACGTAACTTAGAACATGTAAAAATTATATTTTTATGGAAGACGATAGCTAGCTGTCAAACTTTGTTTATCAAAGTAGGTTGCTATTCTTGAAAAAAGTGGCACGCTGCGTGAAACAAAAAATTTTATCGTTCTCTCTCATTTCTTTACACAACACCGGCATAAGTTGCTCTTTTTCTGGTGTGAATGCGACATAAGATATCAATTTGTCTATTGGTTTCTCTGTCTACGGTTGTCCGTCTGTCTGTCTGTCGACACGAGGATCAATTTCAGCTTGATAAAGCTGAAATTGATATCGAAAACTCAAGTCTGCGGTCCCTTGATGCTGTGAAAGACTCAAATCAGCTCATAAGGCAACGCATTCAAAAGATACAGGGTAGGTACTTGCCATGAACACACGAAAATCGGTACGAAGCAACATCTTATAGCACAGATATAGGAATAATTGTGAAAAACGTGAATTTTTAATTACACCACAAAAACATCTTTAATAATTTTAAAGTTACAAGTTACAACCCCTCTACTCATGAACGCCTACATGTATTAAATTAATATTCACATCAAAAATTTAGGCCAATCCCTATAAGCTGTAATAAAATTCTACTTCTATATCAACGCAATTAGAAGAAATAGCAATTTTTATAAAGCCGCATATTCTGAAATTCGCAACTACCTACGGGAGGTTCCCTTCCAGTGAACGCAGTCTTGAAACTTGGTTATAAGCAATGTCTACAGCACAGATGAGTCAAAAATTGCTAAAAACATAATAAAAAAATAGGTTTGTTCGGAGCCCTCGGTGCGCGAGTCTGCATTAAAAGAAACCTTAAAAAGTAACACAGTATTACTCCCGCATTCTGTTCCCATGCGAACGGCCGCGTAGTCAGCAGTTTACTGTACACATTTGAAAACATTTGAAAAGACTTTAGAGGCGAAGGAATATTCAAACGCAGCATTATATTTTGTGTCCTTATTTACAATTTTTTCTTAGGACTATTAGGATAAGTTTTTTTTTGTAATAGCGCTTGGATATATCGGTAAACGACCGCACGTAGTAACATTTATATGAGGGCTCTACTATAGCACTACATCACTCTAGTAAATGTGACCCGAAACGGTTGACGGAAAGCCTAAAATGTACATTTCTATGAGAAAAATAAATGATTTTAAGTCATCCAGAAGAATGCTGTTATATGTATAGTGGTTACCGTGTAAGAATATACGTGTAACGTGTAAGAGAAGTATGTCGACACCGCGTTACAAGCAAGGGAAGTTTTATCCTGCTATGCTACGTGCCGGCTCTCCGGCAGGAAAAAATCTTCAAAGGATTGAACAAATATAAACTGCACCTATCCTTTATTACCAATTGATTACTAATAGTAACTATTTAACGCTTGGTCAAATTCAAATTATTAATTAGATAATTATTACAACATTAAATTCCAATTTATGTGCGTAAGCTACATTAATGCCATCATATTTTTTTTTAATATTCAGTGGTTTTCACATGGAATATTAAGTAACAAACAAACATTTATGCACCCATCCTCACAAATTTTCATATAATTTATATATAATTAGTAATAAGTAATAGTAAAGAGTTAAATGTTTGTCTAGACTGTAGAATTTAGATGCACGTGCATGTTTCACATTAAGTAATATTATTGCATTTTAGTATGGAACGGGACTTAGCCTTATCTTCATTGATCGTATGCACAGAACAGTAAAAACCTGTGATCGTATGCAATAAATTTCTGAATATAAAATTCCAAAATCCATACCCAAATTGTCCACAAAATACAAAGACAATTAACGAATTAATTGCAAAATTAAAAACATTTTTATATACTAATCCATGTAATAGGCAAATGATAACTTGGTAAGTTGGTACCTAGGTATATTTTTGCCAACATTTTAATAATTCCTATTGTATTTAAAGTGAAACTTTTATTACATCGTCTCAAACTTTTTGGTCTGTGTAGCGCATGTCGCGTGACGGTCGAACCGTACGATAATTATCGTACAAATACGATAATTTTGTGCCTAAGTTTCACTTTTACCGTGGTTTCATAAAACCACACATTTTTTTTTTATATGCTATGCTTACGTTGTTTTGATATTTGATACCTAAGTATTTGCGTTAGAAATTACGCTATCAGCTGCCTATATTTTTAGGTTTTAAATATTGAAGTTTATACAAATGTTAGGTACCTGATTACAAATATTAGGTTTTAGGCTAGTTTTAGGTAACTACATAACAAAAATATTTTAAGAAACTAACATCCAATATTCTAAGTAAATTTGCTTGTTCTTAGTTGTATAACAAATAATTTTGATAGAACCATGGTTCAATTACCCTACGTTTTGTCTTTGTGATGTATGTAAAATAGCTAACTAAGAAACAGGACATATTTGTCCGCCAGATATATCTCTCAAATAAGTACCCATACTTTACAATGATTATTATAGGTACAAACTTTTTCAAAGGAAAGTAGATTGGAGATTCAGTCGGTAAGCTATATCATAATTCGCAGAGAAATAAAACACATATTATAGTTCTTAAATTACATTTAATTAAGACTTATGAAGACTTGATTACTGCTACAAGTAATTTCACCGATGAGTTATTTATCGTCATCTTTTTCTTTCGGTTCCTTAGTCTTGGCTTTGGAAGCGCGTTCACGGTCACGAGAACGATCACGTATCCGCGGTGACCGTGACCGTGACTTGTGGCGCCGTGACCTTGACCGTGACCGCTCCCGTCTGTACGATCTGCAAAATAATTATATGTTATAAATGTGTTATGTATCTTTCCTAATAAATATCCTATTGTGAAAAACTTTGGGACGTTTTATTTATTATTTCACCAAGCTCCTTTTCTCCAATTTTTAAAGAAGAAGTACATTTTTAAGGAAATCTGTTTTTATATATTACACGATGAAAACGTTCAACATTCACGAAATCTTCGATTATTATTATTAGTATGGGAAAATTTGTGCATAATATGATCAATATATTTTCTTAAAAAATTAAAATAATGTACTCACTTTTCACGGGAACGATCGGGCTTAATGGATCGTGATCTTTCGCGATCTCTGTCGCGGTGCTCTCTTTCTTCCTGTAAAGTTATAAAAAATATATTTTACATTGAAAAATTTGAATTGAACGATGCTTATAAAAAATTAAAAATTAATCAAGTCTCCTATTTTAAGAATACCTTGATCAGTTAATATAGTGTTTAAAGTTTTTGACGTGATAACGTTTTTAAAATCGTTTTAGTCGGGTGACATGTTCAGAAACTTGTGTCACACCAAAACCTCACGAGCGCGATCGCAGGTATAACGAGAGAGAGACGGACCGATCTCCCGTCTCATCTCGAGCGCTGCGACTGCATTATGTTATCACGTAAACATCTCGATCGTAAACCTACTTTACAAACAACCAATTTTTTTTTTTTAAGAAAATACGTAAAATTATGAGTATACACAGCGTGTAAAATTATAATTAAGTATAAATCAGTAATTCTTTCGTTCGTTATTTTCATACCTAACCCCATGATCGGATGTGAATGAATTTTTGTACAAAGGAAGCTTTTAGTACAGACATATATGGAAATAGTGTCTCTAAAATAACTTGCACCTTATTACATAATACAACAAATAAGGAAGGTAATAAAAAATACATTACAATCATTACCTCTTCTCTCCTGTCCCGCTCCCGGCGGTCCCGTTCCTCGCGCTCCCGTATCCTGTCACGGTCACGGTCGCGCTCACGGTCACGTTCACGCTCACGTTCGCGGTCACGGTCACGGTCAAGTGGATGTGGCGGCGGGTGGTGCGGCCTGTGTTAAAAAAAAATATTTAATAATAAATAAATTTGTTTATTTAGTATATTTCACTTTTTACAATTATTCCGTTTGTTTTAAAATTTTAATAAATTCATAGTATTTTTAACAAGAAAACGTAAAGGTTCTCAATTTGTATGACGCATGTGTTTACCGGTTTGGGTGGAAATTGTAAATTAAACCGCGCTTTTGCTGCGTGTGTATTCAGAAGCAGTGGGTATGTAAGAAACTCGCTAAAGGGGCTCGCACGCATTTTGTTATATGGTCTTTCTACGTTTGTAACAACGCGTCGTGAACGTTTACGTGAAGAGTAACAGCCATAACTCGAATCGATTAGAATTTTGCGATGCATATTTTTACTCGACTCTCAACGCGTCGTGGTCACGATCACATGTTGTGAGCAAATTTATCGCTCAATGAGCGATAGCGGTCTTTGAGCGTAACATGTATAAATCCAAACTATCGTAAGAAAGTCGTATGCTTAGAACATTAATAAGTATTTTCAACATATTATAATTATTGTAAAAATGATATTTATTTAGTATTAGAATAAGATCCCAGAGCCGTAAGACACAACTTATTTTCTAAAGCATATACATAACTTTCGGTTCACAATAGTCTCTAGTGTACTTTTTTATACCAAAATAAACTAACATACTAGAGTCTAGTATGTTAGTTTATTTTTCCCAGTCCACAGTCTAGTAACTAGACTGTAATAGATTGTGAGTTTAAGAAGGGGATCACTCGATCTAAAACGCATGTATAGCTCAGGTGTCGCTCCACAAACATTCAGGTATTAAAAAGTACACTAGAGACTGCTGGGAACCGAAAGTAATATGCTTTAGAAAATAAGTTGTGTCTTACGGCTCTGGGATCTTGGACTATATGACATTGTATTGTAAATTTTTGCATGCCAATCAATTGGCGATTTGTGCTGAACAATGAATTATGTAGATAACATCTGTAAACCTTCCATTTCTTGCAAAATTAATATTTGATTTGATTTGATTTGAACATAGTAAAGGCAATATTAGGCCAGAAAAAAGATCAAGTATTTTCGTTAGGTACAATCGAAATCTGTTAGAAACTTGTAATGCATACCTGTAGGGCGAGTAGGGTGCAGGCATCATGTGCGGTGGCGGGTGGGGCCCCGGGTGGGGGCCGGGATGAGGTCCTGGGTGGGGCCCGGGGTGGGGCCCGGGGTGGGGCCCGGGGTGCGGCATGCCCATCGGGGGCCCGAGCGCAGCCGGCGGGGGCATGGGGCCCGGCGTCAGTTCCTTTATCTCAGTGGGAGCCCATCCGCTTTGTTCTGGAGGACCTGTGAACGAAATGTTGCTGTTTATTTGTGATTAAACTATTATGCTTAATGTTTTAATGTTTGTTAGTTTTAATGATTAGAAAAATCGAGTAAATAAATGAAAATTTAAATATTTGTTTTACTTGTCTTTTATTACAAACCTTCATAGATACTGTTAAATATTGCCTTTACTATGTGACACCCAACATTCTTCCAAAATATTATTAGTGTTAGTTCTGAACTAAGTGCTTGAGTCAATATTACTTTTGGTGAGGCAACATTTGACTGAATAAATTCTCTATTGAGATTCCATGTACATGCTGATGATTTATAAACTTGTAGTGAAGAAACTATTTAGCTATCTGTAAAAAATAGACTTGTAATTTCAAACAGTGACACTACAAATTACCATACAACAAGATTGATAACACATCAGAACTAAAAATATGAGTATTGATATCACACAAACCATATAGATAAAGCCTTGTATTCATGATAAACCTTTGTTAAGCACAAATTATTTTTTAAATTGTGTCCTATAGGTATGCAATAAAGAATTTTTCATTCATTTCATTCTTTCATGATTTATTTAAATGTTGTTGCTCTTTGCGCAAGACCTTTTTACATGCTTTAACAACTCAACAATATGCAGCGACAGCCAGCAACATATGTATTTACAACAACACTGCAACATTCTGTCTCAATTTTGTTGTAAAAACATTATTTACCATGAAGCTGCAGCTTAAGGCTGATGTACACTCACCCCAAGACGGTTCCTCGTAGCTAGCATGCGGCGGGTAGTAGTGGTCGGGCGCGAAGTAATCCGGGCCGGGCCCTGGCGGGGGGCCCCCGGGGCCGCCGGGCCCTGCCCCGGGCCCGCCCGGCCCTGGACCCGCGCGCCCGTACTCGCGCCGCTCTGCTGTCATCACCTGCAAGATAGCATATGTTTTGTTTATGTCATGCCAGAATTTGTTGCTTTTTTGTTGCTAATTAGTTGCTATAATGACGATTTTGTTGCTCTACCCGGAGAAATCGGAAAAAGGGATGGATCGTTTGACAAATGCAGGTGAATTTGTTGCTAATTTGGTTGCTGCAAAAAAATGTAGATTTTGATTTTTTTTCAATAGCGCCAAAAATAACATTGGCCTCGTCAGCTTAACCGTCGATTTTCGGTAGTTTAACACAAAAAATAATTTGTTGCTGCTCACATAGTTCACTGTCACAGTGTACAGAGCCATCAACAAAATAGAAACCGGAAGTAGAATTAATTTTGATACCGGTCTTCTAGGAAATCGTCCACGCCAGCTTAACTGTCGATTTTCGGTAGATAAACATTAAAAAATAATCAGCAACAAAAAGGCAACAAATTCTGGCATTGTTATTTTTAATCTCGCTAATTTTTCATCGTCAGCTTTACAGACCTTCAGAGCAGAGGCGGCTCGTGACAAAATTTTATGGGTGTTCACTTGAAATAAAACACTGAAAATACATGGTGTAAAGCAGTACAATTTATCAAAAAAATTACTTATAAAGAAAATGCATACGTGATACGTCTTTCTTTTTGGTGTGCAAAAATATCTATAACTTAAAGCGACAAGACCGATAGACGCCAATTGCAGTTCATTCAACAAATGGTACCGAGATTGTGAATGTTTTTTCATCTTGATTGAAAGATGAGCTAAGTCGTCAACGCCCGTTTCAGTCCAAGCACTCTCACCTCCGCCGGCCGCGCCCGCTTTAAATAAAAGACACGGAAAACAAAATAGTTTGTTGCTTTCATCACAACCACACAACCACGGTGTTTTCACATATTGTTCAGATTTAAACACACGCGTATATGTTTTCGTTTTTGTCGTACATTTTTGCGTCAGATCAAGTTCAGGCCGTGGCGGTCCCTTAGCTTTACATTCAAGCCGAATTTGTAACGTTTTATCACACTTTTTAATGAACGCCACATTATAATTATTGTTCATTTTAACACTCACAAGTAATACTGATAACTACAGGCTATTTCAACACGTATTTTATAATTTTAATTAGAAAATTGCATGAATCGCGCGCGTGCATTGAAGTTGACTCGAGTGTTTGTTTATATTATAGAAGTGGCAACTGGCAACGTCGCGCCGCGCGCGCAATCGCTGTCCTGCCGGGCGGTAAAAACGAACCGGCAACGTTTGCGGGTGCGGCGCTCCGAATTTTGCTACTTTTCCATAGAAAATCTTTTGTTTCACGCGCAGGGCTCTGGCAAAACCCTCTCTTTCACTCCTATTGGATTTCGTATTAGGAAATGTACTAAATCTTTTTTCATTGGAGCGCAATCGTGAGCGCTCCGCTTCGCGCGTTACATAATACAGTAGGTATTATACAGGTGTATGGAATGATGGAATGATGGATATATTCATTGGTATTAACAGTAGTTTTAAAGATTACGATTGATTTTAAATAGTAATAATTAATGTTTATAATTAAATTAAGGAGTATGATTTAAGATTTTATTATAATTATTTATGGGAGTTCACTGCACCAGCGCTCCTTAGGGCGAGCCGCCTCTGCTTCAGAGTTAATTTTTTACAAAGAGAACTACAAAATGAAATTTATAATATTAGCTCAAAAACTTTGAATATGAATATTACATACCTGTATAGTATTCTCTCTGGCTTGATAATTATTTTGCATCATAGGTGGTGGTCCTTCGTCGTGTCTCACTGGACCTAAAAGTTTATAAGTTATACATTAATATAGGACAATTCTATACATTAACACTTAAGAACTACAAATGAATGGAACTCAAACAATCCTTGCAGTACAGTATACTAGTGGAGCAGCATACTTTGAAATCCACTCGTGAAATCAAAATTAAATTTTGCTACCCTATCAAATAAAAAACACCAATATAATATACCGCACCTGACTGCCTGCGCATATCGTTGTTGCTCTGGCGGGGCGGGTGGGGCGGGTGGGGTGGGTGCGGGGGGTGCGGCGGGTGCATGCCGACGCCCGCCTCGTTGACGCGCATGCGCCGCTGCCGCTCGCAGTACGCGCTCCACGTCACCTCGTTAAAGCCGTAGTTGAAGTAATCTGCAATTTTAGTTTTTTTTTTTACACTTGGAGTCTGTTGCACATAAAGTATATTACTTTAGTACTTAATATTTATTTAGAGAGGTCTGCTCTTAATGATGGTTTCAATTACATTTGTCAGTATGCTATATGTTTAATAATTAATAAGAAAGATACCTTACTAATGTTGCTATCTCTTGTAACATTTTGTTAAAGTATTTATAACCAACTGATTACAAAATAAACTAAACAGCAAGCACACTAATATTATAAAAATGAAAGTTACTTAATAGAATTAATTATTGAAGATTAATTAATAAGGCATGAGGCATTTTTGTCACTATTCATGTATTTGTCATAGTATGCAAAAATAGAATTAATGAATCAAAGAGTTACGAGATTTTAAATAAACTGTCAATACAAGGAACTTGCATTTTACTCAACTATGAAGTTAAATTTCTTTTCTGTATTCAACACTTGTAAACAAAATATTACCTGATATATCAGCACCAGGCTTGTTCCATGGTTTATCTTCTATTGTATCAATATTGAATTCAAGTGCGGGTACTCCATTGATGCTGCCAGGGCCATCCATATCCTCGAGGGTGACCTTACCTCCAGCCGCTGGTCCAGTTCTAGGCTTGTCACCTCCTGAGGCAACTAAGCCTACCCCTCGCTACAAACATATCATGATATTGTAAGCCAAACACATTTTAAATCATAACAGAACATAAATCCAGTGTCTTATATAATTGATTACAATATATCAATAGAAATTGAAAAATAGAAACAATGTAACTATTATTTAAATACAGACATACAGTTTACTGGATAAAAGAAAACATAAACGTAAAATGGAACCAAAAACTAATTTGATTGGACAAGGAAACTTTTTACCTTAATGTTCAAGCTGGCATAAGCTTGTGGGCCTGATTTGATCTCTCCGATTGTAACTTTGACGTCATCACTGTCGTCGGAGTCCGAGTCCCCATTATCCTGACTATCAGCATCACCATTGGTCTGACTCTGTTCATCTCGTTCTACTTCCCCAAAATGTTCATCGTTAAAGTGGGAATCGTCGATATTCCCTTCAGTCTCATCTTGATCCTTTTCTTCTGTGTCTTGATCCTGAAAATAGCGAAAAATAATTACTTAGTGTAGGCGAATAAATTTATAAAAATTTTAATAAATACCAAGTCATGGAATATTATATGTAATTTCGATTTTCGAGCAGATACTCATTCAGATAGCAATAAAAAATAAGAGAAAATGATTATATTACTTTTTGAAATAATGGACATAACCTTATCCGAAGCAAAACAACATATAATCTTACCGCGCTTTCAATCGTCGAAGGTTGTTGTTTTTCTTTTTCGTTAAGATTTGGCTCCGTGTCTTCATTTTGATCAGCATTGGACTCTCCGTACAGCCATGTATCATCATTTTCATCATTCGGCGCCGTTTCAACAGCAGCGTCTGCCATCTTTGTTTGACAACTAGACTGTTTCGTTTTGACAGTTCTTTCACTTCTTTGACAGAAATCATTTTATCGCAGTAACCACAGACACAAAATTGTTTTTTTTTTATAATTTATTCATAACCATGGATACAAGTCATTCAGTCGCAATCTTAAACACAAAATTATTGTGCTTTAACAAAATTGCCACCCTTCAAAAAATTTGAATAGAATTAAATTGAACCACAGACAGCACGGGCTAAAACCATACAATGGCGGAATTACCGCGGATTATAGTCGTGAAATAAATATCTGCGCAACTGTGCACAGAAAAAGGCCAAGACCCACTTTGGGGTTTCAGCGCCATAGTAGTAGTAGTAGTATAATCGGTTTCTGAGTAGATATTTCCCTTTTTTACCTTAGTCCCCGTGGTTGGCTGGAAGAGATACTGTTAGGTGATAAGGTCGCCAATTGTGCTACATCTTTATTGTATCATATTGTTTAATTTTTAATGATTGTATATGCACAAGTGGAATAAAATAAAAATAACCGTAAGACGATCATGCGGCCGTACATTCTGTGTGTATAGTTAAAAAAATGTCCCTTGTATAAGAGGAATATTTTTTTTATCGAAAGTTCGTGAATTTACTGGACTCTTGATTTACATTTTCGATATAAAAAAAACAGTGGTTTGTAGTCCCTATAACCAATGCTTGTAATTAATAAAAGAGCACAAAAGATGCATACCTAATTATATATATTTTTTCATGTAAAAAAAAAACCACTTCATTGATTTGTATATTATACTTTTTAATTTAAGCGATTAAATAAATATAAAACAATACTTTATTAACAGGTGTTACAGATCTGAATTGTTTAATCTAATCCATTTCGTCTTTTAGGAAACAATTTTTGTTCAGCCTGCTCAACCTTTTGAGCAACATTAGTCAATTGTTCAGAAGCATTGGAAGCAGCAGCACCACAGGTTTCAGCCAGTTCTTGAATTCCTTGGGATACCTATTGAAAAAAAAAAGAAATTAATGAAGACTGATAATGAACATCTTTGAAATCAAAATGAATACAGCTTTAAAATATTCATTTTTAATATACTTTCTTATTGTAATGATCACCATAAGTTATAACTATAATATATTTTGTCAACTGTTTTAAAAATTTATCAACACCACCTCAAAGGCAAAATAAGATTATAAATTTAAAACAATACAAACCCCATCAGCTTCTGCCTTTGCTTCTGCAGCAGCAATGTGCATGTTATTTACAGCTTCCTGCATTTGGGGAACTTGCTGTAACACCTCAGACTCCAATACTGGGGCAGCCTGTAATGAATGAATGAATGAATGAAAAATTCTTTATTGCACACACATACAGGATTACAAAAGAAGAGCGATAAAAGTTAAAATATGTACAGAGGGCGGTCTTATCGCTGTAAGCGATTTAATGATAACATAATTTTATGGTGAAGGTGCATTACATTTGGGTACATTTTGCTTTAAAATTGAACAAAATTTATAAATAATTATTACGTAAATAATAAATATATAAATAAATACATAATAACTTACATACATAATATAATAACTTATTACATACATATATATATATACACACATATTATATACGTTCATATAATATATACCTACACATATACATATTATACGAAATTAAAGAAGGACCCATAAGAAATACTCAACATCCATGTGATGATATAAATTATAGGCAAGGAATAACTTGAAATATATAATAAAGTAGATATAAATTATAATATGTTACGAAGCTGGTTGCGAGAAATATTGTTTTAATGCATTTTTGAAAACATTTATTGATTGAGCACGCCTTATCGATTCTGGAATAGAATTCCAAAGGTTGATTGCAGACACAGTGAAGGAAGAATGGAAGAAATTGGATCTGTGGGAATTTAAAATTTTGTTTCAGGTAAAATGGGGTTTTGGGATCAAATAGAATTTTGTACAATAAATGCAGGATATGAGCATTCCGGCGGATGCGGATGGGAGGCCACTTGAGCTTGGCTCGGAATTCGGACACATGGTCATATTTGCGCAGTCCAAATACGTAACGTATACATACGTTTTGGAGTCGCTCAAGGGAATCAAGTTGTTGTTCGAAAGGTCAGGGTAGGAAATGTCAGCATAATCCAGGATAGGAAGGAGTAAAGTCTCAGCAAGCGATACCCTTGTAGGAATGGGCAGAAAATTGCGCAGTCGACGAATGGAACCTACAGCGCCATACATTTTTTTCTGCAACGTCTCTATTTGCACATTCCAAGACAAGTTCTTATCAAGCAGGAGCCCGAGATTTTTGACCGACTCGCTGAACGGAATGTGCGATCCACCAAGAATTAGCTTTGGTAAGCTGTTCCAGTCTAGCATGGCAGTCATTTTGCGGCTACCAATTATGATAGCTTGAGTCTTAGATGGGTTAACAGTTAGACCGAAATTGTGGGACCAGGTAGTGATATTGTCTAGATCAGCATTTGTTCTTTGTATAGCTTCTGAAATTCCCGAGATGGTTGTATGTGAGTAAATTTGCAAATCATCTGCATACATGGTAGGGAGAAGTTAAATTTGTGGAAATTGAGTCAATAAATATTGAGAAAAGGATTGGCGACAACACGCTACCTTGAGGGACACCGGCCCTTAAGTCACACCAAGACGACAGAACGTCATCAACTTTAATACGTTGCCGGCGCCCCTGAAAAAAGCTACGGAACCATTCAATAGCCGCCGATGAAATGTTAAGAGAAGCAAGCAAACCCAGCAAATTATAAGCAAGTAATATTCAATAATAAAGTGAAAGATTATGCAGAGTTGTTGATTACTTACAATAATTATTGTATACCTATAGATATATTACAACTAGCTATCCGCCCGCGTTTTCAAATAAAAACCCACATAGTTCCCATTCCCGTGGGATATCCTATGTGTTAATCGTACCCTCTATAATATGTGTGCTTAATTTCATTGTAATCGGTTCAGTAGTACTTGCTTGAAAGAGTAACAAATACATACTCCCAAACTTCTGCATTTATAATGTTACTAGAATTCCGACCGCGGCTTCGCCCGCGTTTTCAAAGGAAAACCCGCATAGTTCCCGTTCCCGTGGGATTTCCGGGATAAAACCTATCCTATGTGTTAATCCAAGTTACCCTCTGACCCTCTATATGTGTGCTAAATTTCATTGTAATCGGTTCAGTAGTTTTTACGTGAAAGAGTAACAAACATCCATACATCCATACAAACTTTCGCATTTATAATATTAGTAGGATTAGTAGGATTAAGAAAGATGTAGTAGGAAGTAGGAAGAGTAATCTATTACATTATAATAAGAAGAAGACAAGGAGTATGTTTGTACGAGTGAATCTGAGTGGAGAACTTATGAACTGAAGCAACATATTATTTATTTGTTTGATACAAAACCTAGTTTGAAATTTTTATTAAATTTTATATAAAAATAATTATTTAATTAGAAGAAATTCAATCAATAAAATCATAAAATCCATATTCATCTTTCAATCAACATACACACTTCAACGGGACAATTTATTATATTTTGTTGATTGAAAGGACAATAATTATCTTTACCTGTTTACATCTATGCATACAATGGCAATGATGTTTGATTACAGGCTCTGCGGCTGCTATTTCATGCATATTCATGGTATTTTGTTGCATCTAAAAGTGAAAAAGAAAAAATAAATATCAATTGGGTACATTTTAGTGTACACCCCCAAAAAGTGAATGCATTATAAAGTTGGGAAAGCAATAATTACTTACTGTAAATTACTGATTTTTATATTATCTGGTCTTATTGGTCTTATACTGATTTTTATATTACTATCACTATTCATCAATGATGGTATATTATATTGAAATTTTTACTTACATTTTCTATAAAGTTTGGATCAGTGTAGTTGTTTAATTCTGAGGCCATATTCTGAGCCTGCATTAGCTTTTCATGTCCAGCAGTAGCATTGCTGATAGCTTGTGCCGTATTTATTAGGTTCGCTGTAACTGAATCACCTTGTTGACCCTCAATAAGGGAATTAGAGGGTAAACCCAATTTAGCTTCGAGTTGCTCAATTCTGCTTTGTAAAACCGCAATGGGATCCATTATAAATTTCTTCACAAAAATGTAAAAAGTAAAAACCAAGAAAAATACGTTGACTTATTAAGCTGAAAGGTAACGAAGCAAATGCAAATAAGATTCTAAATTTAAACCTATCTTTTTGTTTTAAATTAAATCTTTATCTATTCAGCCAGTGTTATTTTGTGATTTTTGATAAAAATTAGAAAAAAACACTATAATTTTGACAGATGACGTATGACATTGTTTCGACCACAGTTTCGACTTTCGACATGACTACAATTATTGTACTATTACCAAAGATTAAACTACTCACCTTCGGCGAGTATATTACTTGCTCTGTGGACATGACGTCATTTCTTAGGGCGTATTCAGAAAGAAAGCTTGAAACTTATAAGCGCTTATCGGCGCTTGTCAACGATGGTTCGTTCTACACAAAGGAAGCAGGTTGAAGCAGACCAAAACAAATTTTATATGGCAGTGCCCAGCGCTGACCAGCGCTTGTTGAAGCTTGTCGGCGCCGATCAGCGCTTATCGGCGCGTGTTCATATATTTTCCTGCGCGGGCTACCAGCGCTGACAAGCGCCGATAAGCGCTTATAAGTTTCAAGCTTTCTTTCTGAATACGCCGTAGACAGAGAAACCAATACGCCCTTAGTCATTGACACAGAGCAAGTAATATAGCGTCATTGCTTTATTTTCTATTGATTTTATATTCATATTGATTATTAACACGATTAACTCGTAAAACCCAAATAAAATTTTTTAAAGATAAATCATCGCTTAAAAAATCTTTATTTTGGTAGTTACTGTGATAATTTTAGATGGAAGCAAAATGATCCGTGTCTCATTGAATCACGCTACGCCTAGGAAGCACGAATTGTTGTTTCTTATTATATTAATTGTAATGAAGGTACACATACTTTTGTTTAAGGAGTAATTTTTTATACACGGTATGCACTAACTCGTCAGATTTATTTATTCTGTAATATTTTTTTAGAATAAATAAATCGCAAATGGTATGTGGCAAACCATTTGTGATGTGATTACACTATTTTATAATAATTATTATTTTGGGGGTACGGCAGTACCCCCGTCCCCCGCCAACTGCCAAGTCGAGCAAAGAAATGGCACGGCCGCACGGCCGACCATCCTTTTCTCGAATAATAATTATTATCTATGTTCTCATAGATATAGATAAAAAATCATAACAGCTGATTGTTAATACCAACGCGACGTCCTCATTGGGCGTCTCAGCTATTGACATTTTGTAAAGTGACAGATCTGTGACAGATGTCAGATCATCCTCATTTCTCGCCGCAATTCGCGTCACGCGTGTATTCTTTTTTTCAATTCACATTTCAGATTTACGATAGTTATTGCGTATTTTTCAACTAAAAGATACCTATAATATTTTAATGTTCTTTTGCAACCAGGCACAGAACTAACAGAAATGGATGAGGAGTTAGGAGAACTGACAGAGAATGACTTTATCATTCCACCTGTGAAGTATGAATGTAAATTTATTTACTTCTTATTTTTCAATATTTTAGTCTTTCTACATTTGTAAAATTATTAATATATTTAAAATGATGCTTACCGAATTTCATGTGAAGTCTAAAAATCTTATTCAAAGTGAAATAAACTGCTTAATTTGTTTAGTCAACAGAGATTAGATTACACATATTTGCATCACATTTCTCTGATTAGTAAAAAATAAATAACAATAATGTAATGTATAATGATTAAAAATTTATGATACCTATAGTAATATTAAACTTTCTTTTTTTTCAGATTTAGACCACACAGCTGATGTCCAGTAAGTTAAATTTATTTTTATACATAAAGCTAGCTCCTCCTAAATGTGTTTCCTTGTGGTTAAAGGTACCTTCACTCTATCTCACATATTATAGCCTTGTGTATATCCCAAAAGTCATATCATAAAATGCACTCCAATGCAACATGGAAAAATGATAATCAATTTCGAGATATTGAAACTTTGTCTGCAAATTTTAGGCTTGGGTTAATGTAATTTATTTTAAGATCCTTTTTTAAAAACAGCTGTTGTGAAAAATAGGGAAAGTAATTAAATCAGCAGTAACAATTTAGAATCTAGATGAATAAAATCCTTATATAAATATACCTGTATACAATATTATCTTAACCATAATATTCTGCAAACACCCCAAAATCTTTTAATTTCCAAAGTGAACTTAGAGTATATATATACCTAAAATAGACTGTGATATCCTAAAAACATTACAAATTAATATTTGTTACTCTTTCCCCCTGAACTGATTTCGATCATACTTGCCGGCAATATAGCTATGTACCTACTAGAATAACACATAAGCTATAGAAATACTTGATTTAGCCCGAGGTTTTGTATGTGGATTAAACATAAACACAACCACAGCTAGTATATGATCATTGATCGTACAACAGACATACATAGAATGCTATAGATATGAATATGAATAAATCTGCATATTTTTTGATAAGAAAATTGTGTTTACATATTTTTAACACAATTTTCTGATTAAAAAAAGTTTTTTTGTCATAACTATATGTATTTATCATAAATTTATTTTTTATAATTTCAGATTACATGCATGGGGCAATAGTTTGAAAGAGGCATTTGAGCAATGCGGCATGGCAATGTTTGGATACATGACAGACCTGAATTATGTACAAATTAAACAAGTGCACACAATAGAGGCATCAGCAGATGATATGATGGGCCTGTTATACCACTTCCTTGATGAGTTGCTATTTTTGTTTTCTGCTGAACCATACCTTATTTGTAAGAAAGTAGTGATCACAGAATTTAATACAGAAGAATTTAGAATAGTTTGTAAGTGTTATGGCGAGGAGTTTGAGATTGGTAAACACCCTCAAGGATCAGAAGTCAAAGCTATCACATATTCAGCCATGCAAATTGTAGAGGAACCAAAAGACAATAAGTTTGAAGTGTTTGTTATTATTGATATATAATATATATATTTTTATATTTTATGTTTTGGTTTCATTTTCTTATTTAATTTATTATTCAATATATATTAATCATAATTACCATATTTCTCTCGATTTAACGAACTGTAACACCACAACCAACATTTCTCTAGTGTGACTTACAGCTACACTACATTACCCTAATCTCTCCTTATTTATCGACAAAAATATCGGAAAATACAACCATTACCAGATACTCTGTGTCAACATCTTCCGATCTATCAAGATGTTCTTCACCACTTTGAGTAGTGGTAATATGGACAATCTGCAATTAAATTAAAAATTAATTTATTTTTGCGCGCACGTCTACAGAATGCTCTCACTGCTCTCATTTTCACTTACAAAAAATTTTAACCACATTCCTCGTCGTCCGCAGATTCGATCGCACTTTGTATTGCTCGTATCGTTGTCAATGATATACAGATGTAGCTACTTACGAGGGAAAAATTAGGAGGTACAATACCTTACCAATTTGGTACTAAAAAGGGTAGCTATGATCAGCATGTGCTGCACTGCACATGTGAGCGCATCAGTTGCCCCTTGTTGAAGTGCCAGTCATTAGATTTAAATTATATGTATATTAAATAACAAAGCTTTATTGTTATCTATACTAATATTATAAAGCTGAAGAGTTTGTTTGTTTGTTTGAACGCGCTAATCTCGGTAACTACTGGTCCGATTTGAAAAATTCTTTCGGTGTTAGATAGCCCATTTATCGAGAAAGGCTATAGGCTATATCATCACGCTAAGACCAACAGGAGCGGAGCAATGCGGGTGAAACCGCGGGGAACAGCTAGTTTAATATATTTTGCTTTACAAATTTATATTATGCTGTCAGAAATGTATTATAAACGAATAACTTTCCGCCCGCGGCTTCGCCCGCGCTTTTAAAGAAAAACCCGCATAGTTCCCGTTCCCGTGGGATTTCCGGGATAAAACCTATCCTATGTGGTAATCCAAGTTACCCTCTACATATTATATTGTGTGCTAAATTTCATTGTAATTGATTCAGTAGATAGTATTTGCGTGAAAGAGTAACAAACATACATACACATGTAACATCCATCCTCACAAACTTTCGCATTTATAATATTACTAGCTTACCGCCCGCGGCTTCGCCCGCTTTGTCTAAAACCTAATAAATTACATACTAAAACCTCAGTATTACAATATTATTTCCTAAAACTATGACGTCGTGGACTAAAACCTTCCTCTTGAATCACCTATCTATTAAAAAAACCGCATCAAAATCCTTTGCGTAGTTTTAAAGATTTAAGAATACAAATGGACATAGGGACAGAGAAAGCGACTTTGTTAAATACTATGTAGTGCTGATGATTAGTACCTAATAGGATAGGATTCACGGGGCCCCCCTTCAAAAAGTAGATCGAGGAAATAGTCGAGTTTAGTTAAAAAATTAAAAAATCTATGTAGTTACCTAAATAGTTACATGTTGCAAAACTGTAACATTCACATTATTAGTGATATATTGTTATCACCACAGAGTGCGTGGTTACCACCGTAAGCTAAGGGTATTGCCATTGATTCTAATTGCGTAATTAAGTTCATGTTTTTTGATCTTGGGGTTCTGACAATGTTATAGGTAAGCATTGTGTGTTAAATACCATAAGAGAACGATATATTTCGAGCCTTATTTTAAACTTTAAGGATGGAGAAGGTGTCTCACTTCGCTGAGCTTGGCTGAATTTATTTTGTCTAGTGTAAGAATTCGTCGCGAACCGATTCTGATGAATGAATGAAGTAAGATATAAGTATCAATCCATGTATCATATATTTGACCATGTGCAAATCTGAAATACATAGGAATTACTAATATTATGTTCATGTATTTAATATTTAACTAGCTGTGCCCGCGACTTCGTCCGCGTGGAATAGTGACTGCATAGTAGTTACTACTTAACTTTTATTGAATAAACACGTACTGCCATAAATAATTAAAAAACCTTTTAGTAAAATTTATTACTAAACTGAGCTAAAAAAATAAATGCCTAATTAATTTTCTACGTAAAATTTATTTTAAATTATGTCATATTATTTTTTAGGCACCAGGAGGGAAAGGAGCAAATTTATTTTCCTTCCTTCCTTGTATGGATGTTTTTGACAATATATTGTGCAGCAAATGAGTGCCGAGACAAACGTCAAAACGCAAAGGAATAGAATCCGCTATCGATACTAATTGACATAAGCGTACTGATGATGTTTTGCTAAAGATTTGTTCACCCTACCAACGACGACGACGATCACGAACAAAATTTTCATCCAGTCGCAATTTAATAAAATTGTGCAAAACACATCATACGCTTATGACAATTAGTATCGTAGGCCGTAGCGGATTCCTTCTATTCCTTTGCGTTTTGTCGTTTGTCTCAGCGCTCATCTTTCCTGTCTCGCGCCTGTAGTAACTAAACCGTTTAGACTGTGCAATAAAAATTAAATAAAAAAAAACCCAACGCAACGAAGAAAAGTGCATAGAAAAAGGAATAAATAATTTCACAAACTTCCCGAAGATCTTTAAAAATAAATACCATTTTAAATATTTATAAAAATAAAAAAACAAAGTCGTCGGGGCTGCCATACCATCATTATCTTATTATCATAATTTTAAAGATCGTCGGGAAGTTTGTAAAATTATTTATTCCTTTTCCTTCATTGCGTTGGGTTTTTTTTTAATTTTTAAACTTCGGTTTCTTATTTTCATGTAAAATTTTCAAGTGAGCGAGACCTACCTTTACCTCCATAATACATTCCTACATCATATTGATATCTATAAGTTTGTTGCTCCTTGACATCTTTTAAGTTGGGCCGTAACCGTGCACAAATTGTAATGGACCACAGTGGCAAAAGAAGTGGTATATTTAAGAAAAAAATTGCCAAGCGCTGATATGCCGCTTGAGATATTATTTGACCACATTCGATTATTGTTCATTCCCACTTTTACCGCTGTAATCTGTGCTGTAATCTAATAAATGGTAAACCGATTTGGATAAAAATAGAACTATAACTGTACTTCACCCGTTATGCACTTTCATTTGATATGTCACTTAGGTATACTTGACAACAATCGTTTCTTTCATTCCAACTTTTACCCATATATAGGTATAGTAAATGGATGAACCGATTTTGATTAAATATGTCCAATTATACTTTACACGTCATGCCCTTTCATTTCATATGTCACTTGAGTCAAAATTCATTTTTATTTATTTATTCTTTATTTTTTATTTTTTCATTCATTATTACCTACAACTTTTATACCGTATATCAAATAAATGGATGAACCGATTTTGATAAAATTTGACTTATTGTTACTGATAGGTCGTTCACTTTCATTTAATATATCACTAAAGTATATTCGATAACTTTAGTTATTTTCATTCAGTACTTTTACCTCTATATGTATACCTAGGTATAATAAATGGATTAACCTATTTTGATACAGTTTATCTAAGAACCAGCGTCGGAAAATATGCTGCCTAACAAAAAAACCGCATCTAATTACCTGCTAGCGAGCTACGGTGGCACAAACAGATACACACACAGACACACATAACGGTCAAACACTTATCACCCATCTTTTTGCGTCGGGGGTTAAAAATATCATAATACGACATAATTTAAACTTTAAAGGACATTTTATGTATAAAATTTACCTAAAAATAAGCATAATTTTAATTTGACCCCTCCCCCCTACTACCTCAGCTTACCCCCCACCCCCACCCCACCCTTGGGGACTTTCGATATGATCACCTGGACATTTTATAGAAATAACACTACACTGTATAATAGTGTACCATAGAATGCTTTAGCAAATGTTCGCCGTGAATACTTAAATGGTCATAACTTTTTTATTTATAAACCGATTGACATGAAATAAACACTAAATGTTAAATGAAGATTACCACAATATATTAGTGAAAACCGCATTTAAATCGGATAAGCTGTTTCTGAGATTAGCGTGTTCAAACATACAGACAAACAGACAAACGGACAAACAGACAAACAGACAAAAAAAATTTTAACGACAGTTTTGGGTTTGGGATCGATTTAGTAATAACCCCTGCTAAATTTTTTTTACATATTTTCATTGTACAGACACCACTTTTCTAGAATTTTATTATATGTATTGATATTCTTCCAGGTTCTGGTTAAACTTTTACTAAGGCTTTTACGCACAGACAACATAACATTGCATAACTACTGTAAGTATATCTTTCAGATCAATCATTGGCTTGGGTTTTTTTACAAAGTATTCCGTTGACTAATGTAAGTTGTAACGTAAAAATGTAGAACTCACAGAGCAAGTAATATAGTATATAGATCATTTCTATGTTGTTCTCTAGCTACGTCAACTTTTCATTAAAGAAATTGTCGATATGTACCTAGTACTTTTATTGCAGTTTATATATATATTTTTTTTTTTTTTTTTTTTATGTTATAGGGAGGCAAACGAGCGGACGCACCGCCTGGTGGTAAGCAGGTTGCGTCGCCCATAGACCATAACGACATAGGGTTATGGTTGTTGCCTACCAGAATAGGATAAGGGGGAAGACGGAATTAAATAGGTCAATTTATTGCCCTTGGCCTTTCAAGAAACGATACGTTTTTATCTTAAAATTTCCCAGATCATAGCTCGCAGGGAACACAGCAGGTGGCAGATATTTCCGTAATAAGTTACTAATGATCCCAATTATGACCCTTAGTAAATTATGAATTACCAATGAAATTAGAGAATATAATACAGGCGTATCCTAACATGGTAACTAATAACTTTCTACAAAATAAGATGGAATTTACTCTTTCAAACAAGAGAGGTCTCTTCAGCAGTGCTAAACCACATGGTTAAACGTGGGTAAAAAAAAGAAAAAAAAAAATATACAGTGTGGAAATTTTGGATGGGACCTGGAAGAAAAATACTGTTATAGGTTTTGCCTTGTTTTAATTTGTTTTTATTAATCATCATGTTAATTAAATTTTTGCACTTACCACATTTAGATTTCAATTTTTCGATTGAAGCCAATTAAGAATGGTTCATTTGCTAATAGCTATCATTAAATTGAGCTACAAAAACAAACAAAAAAAAAAAAAAAACAACGCAAAGCAGTTTATTGGATTTTTAAGCTATTGCAAAGCTTCTATCGCGGGCCTTGAGCGCGGGGACCGAATCCAGAAATTCCGTAACAAGAAAACCTCACGCTCCCCACTCCGACGGGCACGGAGGTGTGGCTTGAAGGCATGCTATGCAATAGCTTTACCGCGGCAGTCCCCGAGTGCCAAACGTCTTTTTTTATCATTTTAAATAAAAATCTATGAGAAAGGGTTAAGAATACATTTACTAAAAACTTACGTAACTACGTTCGTAGGGTCTTTATTAAAATAACTTCTTGCATTGTTTTTTTTTATTATTACTGACCAACTGGAACATCATATTCTTTAATTTAACGTAACCACAAACTTATCGAATTAATTTAGTTTAAACTTTTTATTAAATCTGGCAAGTTCACAAAAATAGACAAAACCATAGACTTTATTAAAAAATCAAGTCATGTTGTCTATGTAAAATGCCTGATGTCACATCCGTTCAAGTTCGCGGTATTTTATAATTTTGTAATTTTTATTGTTTGTTATAATTTAAATATAAAATAAATTTTAAGATATAAATCAACTAAAGAAGATAGTGTAGAACATGTCAATATTTAATGAATATAAAATTACTAATTTTAAAGTAAGTTATTTTCACATAATTTGGAAAACGAATAATTATAATTTTTGTATCAATAATTTAAATAGTATGTAATTTATTTAGGGCAAAGTAATTTAATTTATATAAGTATTATTATTTTAAGAACATATATATTTTGGTTTAATATTAATAAGAAGGTATTGATTATATTTTCTGGAAGTATATTTTGGACATGGCTACTTAACTAATTGAGTCCTATGCAAGGTCCTATGGAATAATTATTTTTAAAATTTTGCCAATTGTTTCTCGAATGAAATGAAAAATTAGTTTAACACTTTAACTTTAAAAAACAGTTGTAGCTAAAATGAACGTGTTCTACGAAATATCTCTATAACCAATTGCTTAACGTTTAAAATACACAAAATCTTGTATGATTATGTTGACTATTTGATGAGCTAAAAACCTTCTAAAAACAGTTGAAAACAATTTTATGAAGTAAAAATAATTTGTTTAGTTTAATTCTTTTCGATTATTTATTAAATTAATACAATATTGATGACATACGATTATGTGCGCAAATATCAACGTAAATTGAGTAATTTATATTATCTATAGTATTATTATTTTATTGAACCACATTTTAGACAAACTAGTATGGTACCTAGTTAGTAGTTACCCGTTATTTATCATTAGTCATAGATACAGAGATATTGCATGTGTTTTTATAGTTTAATATGCAAAAATGTATATTTCTTGTAATCTACATATCGTTACGTTATTGCACGCCTCATAAGCGAAGCGTTGAGGTGGGTACTACTGTCACTTCGCGCAAAACATCTGATTTTTCAAACTTAAAATGTCTTTATGTATCATACATTGCACTTGTAAGATAATACATACACACACATATTAAGAAAAAACACTATTTTTAACATTCATGATATTTTTGATGTCATTTTTGTTATTTAAACTAGTTAAAAAACAGTTTAAAAAAGTTCTGTCTTGGACGTCCGTGTGTCTGTATGTGCGGAGGATTTTCTTGTTAACACGATAGCGACCGAAATACTTTACTAATCGAGTCTTTTTTTTTCTCTTACGCTTGAGTATGCTCAGGAATAGAACCCTTTCATTTTTCAGGGTCTGATTCGATGTGGTTTAATTGTTATTAAATAAACAAAAATAATAATTAATAAATAATTATTAAAAATTATGAGGCGTGCACTTTTGGATTTTCCAAATTTAGTATTATTTATTTCAATTGGCCAAAGAAATCCGTTGATAAATTAATGAACATACTTCGTAAACTTATATAATATGTACATGTGTTATAATAACAAATGCACGTAGGCCTACACAAGCTAGAATCCCTGTAGAGCTTTATTGATCCGCTTTTAAATTTCCTTCGCTATTAAGAAGCTGCAATGTGAATTGTGGAGTGTAAATCTACCGGTTGTGAGCAACGTGAGAATTACATGTATGATATTATCTTACGGAAAAACATTAATATTATATTATCCAAAATCTAAAATTTTATATGTACATAATCAATTCTAATAGGTACTTATTTAGAGTATTTCGTGAGGGTGCGCACGAAATTATGGGGCGTAGTTATGAATTACGCTGGCCTAAAATCTACTCGTAATATTTAATTAGCATTTTTTTTTGCTATTACAAATCAATGTAACCTGATCAAACGTATTGATTTATGTATTCTACCTATATATATAGTAAATTATTTTACATCACAAGGATTACGATGTATGGATTGTTTCTAATATAAAATAAAGCTGCGTACCTATGTATTTATATTCAAGAGAATCGAGACATGCGCAAAGCGCTACGCTTCTACAAAACCGGTCTTGCAACGAAAATTCAAAAATTCGTTATATTTTTTATGGCTTCTCAAACGAGGGGAGGAATTTAGAGAACGGCGTCCGCTAGGGGTTGCTTGGTTTGTTCGGTCGCTTCGCGCCTGCGCGCGTAGTTCGCGCCACTGCTACGTCGCTTGCAAGCCAGATGTTCTGAAAAGCTTCCTGTCGTCGTTTCACAGCTCTGCATTTTCATCTATTAAAATATAAAATGTGGACTAGGGTTATTATTTTGTTTTCAATTATTAGTGGTATATTAAGTGTGTAAATGAATATGTGTTTTATAAAGTGTGACGATTAACTGAAAGTTATCGGGCGTCTCGATATCCACGAGTTCACTCGAGACCAACAAAGCGGCGGACATTTTATTTTGAGTACTCGATAATGTAGCGTTTGCGTCGAAAACATTAAATGTCGTTTTATGGTTCTGTATTCGGATATCGTTCGCTTACACCTTTTGTAAGTATTATGTATTTATAATAAGTAATTTATCTAATTTTTCCATGTTTATGGCGAACCTGGTAAAGCGGTTATGATTACGAATTACCGCTAGGTTGTCGATATTTTTGGTAAATGTCGTTGAAAAAATGACGTAAGCTAATTTGGACATTCGCATATATCTCTAGAAAATATGGAAATATACTAGAGCATATTAAATTTTGTATGAAGACTCGTTAACGGTGGAGTCTTCCAAGATGTGATTTCCGCGCGCACGGCGCCCCTAACCTCTTCACTAATTTAATTGAGTCGATCACGTTTGTGTTTAATGAGGAATTGATAAAATGCGTACCTATTTACATATTGATGTTGGGGTGACAGCGATGCCGAGGGGGGTGAAGCGAGGGCAGGCGGAGGGCGAAGCTGAGGTGGTGGTCCGCGTCGGGGCGTCTCCGTCGCAAACCACGCTCCTAGATGACAGCCCGAGCCAGCCCATCAGCTATCACCTGCTCGACCACGGCTATGGCGCCACGCCGCAGCATCAGATACGGCGGGAGGCGCCCTCCGCACCGCCGAAGACTTCTGAGGTTTGTTATTTACATCATATCTTTCCTTACTCTACAAACAGATATGTATCAATCAAAATGGTTATAACTTGTTAAGTTCTAAATCCATGAACTAAAAATTAATATCTTCATGTGTTAATAACATCATGCTCTGAATATCAGCTGTTTACTGCATAATTAAGTACATATTCATTTCTTTATGGATTAATTATTGAAGCAAATAAGTTTTCAATTATTTGGTAGTATTTTTTATCAAGGATTAGGAAGTTGTAACTATAAGTGCACTTAATTCTTTCAAATATTTAAGGTTAACATAATTAATAATGATTTATCTTGTTCTTATATAAGTAAAACTAAAGAGCTCACATTGCAATTCACATGTACTGTCCTGCAGCACTTGTATGATGTATTTTAGTTTATAATCCTTTTTTAGCACCAAACACCCATGACTTGGTTTCGCAGTTACATAGTTAAGTTACAAGCGAGAAGAATGACTATCATATAGATTTATATACACAGTTAATTAACATTACATAGGCAGTGATGTTCAAGGATGTAGGATCTTTTTGAAGAGATTAATAACGACATAAAGGTAATATCTAACACCCTTGCTGATAAAACTTGTTGTTGTACCTACTATGGTACATTGGATTATTCATATGTATAAAGATATCTTCTCATATAAATCCAAATGTAAATTGATCAAATAAAGTATACTAGAAATAAGTTGCAAATTTTATGTGGGCCATTATTTGAGGTCAAAGACCTATAGGGTCATTGAACTTAATAGCAAATGTGGGGGTCTGTTAAAAGATACAAAATTGATGAATCTTTTCATTTTCTGTTCTGATCTAATAAAGCAAGAGTAAATTATATTTCTCATAATTATTAATCTTAGCATATTTGTGTTCAATTTAACATTCAGTTCTTCATCATGTAGTTTATGAGAAAAAAAGAATGCATTAGTATTTTGATTTCGACACAGAATATAACCAATCTTAACCCCTTGACCACCGAGCGGCCCAATGAGACTGCGACACAATAGATTTTCTATTGTGTCTGTGATTCCGGGGGCTGAGGGATTAAGATTCATAGTGGTTATGCTACTTGAAAAGCAGTAACTTTTATCAAAAAGTATATTAAAACATTGTATAAAACATAGCCCTAATGAGGATAGAATAACATATATATAAAAAGATTTGATTCATCTTCGAGTGCATTTATTTATTGCAGATAGGTCTATGTAAGAAACCAAAAGTTCAAGTTTCTAGTCCTTATCTTGAATGGCTTGGAAATTCTTTAAACAATATGATATTGTTCAATTATAGTTCTCCCATTTTGATTTCAAATATCTGCTTCTCATATATTCCAGAAAAGGTTTGATTGTATGAGTGTACTGCTTGTCACATGGTATTTAATTGGATTATTACCATTAGCTATATGTTATATTGTGATCACATTCATATAATATGCACATTATATCTTTGCTATGATAAAAACATAGCTAAGTCTTATAAATAATAGGGAAGTCATTATACTATCCTCATTGATTATATGGAAGGAAGTGGTCAGATACACATAGATAACATTTGTTGCTCAATTTATTGAACAACTATAGGCATAGTTGTTGGTTATCACGAAATTGTTTAGGCGCCATTTTGACGAAATCTGAGGGCATTACTTTCTACTGCCCATATTACGTCGCATTTAAGGTTAAAAAACATGTCAATGGCGTGCATTTTTTTATGATTAAAGTGAATATTCTTGTTTCGTGTTTGTTTTGTGTCGCGCATTAGTCCATTGAAAAGTTACATTTGGGGTCGCGTTTTTTAGAGGACGCAATTTTATTGACGTGACAACGTCTTAAATTAGGTTGCGACTGGGAGTCACTTATGAAAAAGTGTAACGCTCGGTAACGTTACGATGAGTCACCGAACGAGAGAGAGGCCCGCGGTCTGCCGCGCGCGCAGCACATAAATATTCTACCGAGAAAAAGACG
Source organism: Colias behrii (assembly GCA_029959065.1). Classification (NCBI taxonomy): domain Eukaryota; kingdom Metazoa; phylum Arthropoda; class Insecta; order Lepidoptera; family Pieridae; genus Colias; species Colias behrii. The sequence goes on from JARWMC010000002.1 coordinate 11,171,335, forward strand.
TTGTCACGTAAAATCTTCGCCCGTAAAACCGACTTTACAGGCAACCATTTTTTTTTTGATGTGTAGGGGGGGTCAATGTGAAGCTATCACCAAGTTTGTGGGGTCGCCACCCTTGTCCCACGGCCGCCATCTTGAAAAGAGCGGTTGATATGGTTTTTACGATATATCTCTTAAACTATTTATCTGATATAAAAACATTGTTAGCATTATTTGTTGCAAATTAAATTCTCTACAACTTTAGTCCAGTAACTTTTTGTCGTAGAACTATAAATTAAAAAATTATAAGCGAAAATGTTCAGAAATTAGAGATATTTATATTTTTCAATAAAACTTTTTTTTTATCATTTTACGAAGAAATGATATCAGACCATTTTTGTAGATTGTTTTTCGAGGAACAACTTTTATAAATAACATTTTTTCATTACGTCAATAGCTAAGGTTTTACAGCGCTCCGAAGTGAGTACTATTTTTCAGTGCTATTAGCTATACATTATACATATATTATGTGTTTACTAATAATAATTTGTCATCAGTAATTGTTTTTTTCTTTTATTATAATATTTTTAATAATTAATTTTGCAATATCATTAATAATTAATTATTGACTCTTTTCCCCACCACCCAGGAGGTAGAGTCTGGAAGCACGTTTTTTTTACGTCGAAAAGCAGGGCTGAAATGTTCTGCAGTATGCTTCCATTGTTCTGGAGTCTGGGAAAAGAGCCAATAGCCAATTTATGTTTAGTTAAGAGTACTGAAAAATAGTACTCACTTCAGAGCGCTGTAAAACCTTAGCTATTGACGTAATTAAAAAATGTTGTAAATAAAAGTTGTTCCTCGAAAAACAATCTACAAAAATGGTCTGATATAATTTCTTCGTAAAATGATAAAAAAAAAATTATCGAAAAATATAAATAGCTCTAATTTCTGAACATTTTCGCTTATAACTTTTTTATTTATAGTTCTACGACAAAAAGTTACTGGACTAAAGTTGTAGAGAATTTAATTTGCAACAAATAATGCTAACAATGTTTTTTTATCAGATAAATAGTTTAAGTGATATATCGTAAAAACCATTTCAACCACTATTTTCAAGATGGCGGCCGTGGGACAAGGGTGGCGACCCCACAAACTTGGTTTTAGCTTCACACTGACCCCCCCTACACATCCAAAAAATAAAATTGCGTCCTCTAAAAAACGCAAGATTAGGCCTAAAAAATGTAACATTTCAATGGACTACATATTTATCCAATAACCATTGTAATTGGCAATCTAACTGTTCCTACGTCCGGACCTTAACAGGATACAGGTTAGGTGTACTGTGTACATTCGATTACATCTACGCTTCCCAATATTGTGCTTGATCATGACGTGGCGTAATTAATCCGATCATCGATAAGAATGGTACTAGACAAACGATAACAAACGTTGCTTCAGACGTTTATCTGTGTGCATATTTGAGAAATAGAATTTCGTTGTATTGTTTATTTGAAAATCAATTCTATTTATTTTGTCGGGTTTTTCTTACACAACTTACAACTTCGTTCAGAATATTTTGTATAGAGTTTTAGGATAAGATTGGTCATAACTCCAAACCCATATATTATTATGAATTCAAAGATCATCGTAGTTTCTAAATTACGCTTTGAATTATGCTTCGAATATTTGAAACAGTTCAGAACTCGTCGAAACTCTTGTTTCATCCACACTTGTTAGGCTTCGAGACATTTAAAGTCTTTAAATTTTAAAACATGAAAAAGGTTCCTTGTACATTGCTTTCTTGGGAGTTGGGGGATGTTTTTAATGTATGTAATACATGCCAAGGTCATGGTCCTTTTATTTCGACGATTGCTTTATTAATAGTAATTAGTTCCCGTACCATAGAACTGACAATTTATTACCCTTGTCTTAATTGTTAATTAAGAATGTCCTAATTTTAACTCTTGTTATTATTAGACATGGTAGGTAATTTTTTTATGTTAATATTTCAAGAAATATAGTCTTTTGACGAAGAAATCGTGGCAAGTTGCCGAATGTAACGATGTTGACGATATTGTTATACAGTTGACGAACCGTGTGTGGGCTAGGCGTTTTGTTTCAATGATTCTGGATCATGTCGGTGGGTACATATGTTAGCAGTAAGTGACGCCTCGAGTGTGTCACGTGGCCAGGTACCTAATTCCTGCGTTGCGCAATGCAATCCCTCGTCCTTATCACGAACAAGAATATAAATTCAAACGCTGGATCGCTCGCTTTCCTTATTAACGTTAAAGGATGCAACCACAATGAAGCTGTAATTTTATTAAAGTTAGAATCCGCTCCTCTATTACAAAAACCGGTTCTAATCATGGGGGATGCATTGTACTATTAGATCGGAAGGGCTAAATTGATTATGTAAATATTGCAAGCGCAATTTTTAATGCAAGGGTGTCGAATGATGTTTTATCTAAGATGTCACGCTTTAAACATCTGCTCTGATTTAGACGATGCTACACAAAGCTGTGCCAGACCCCGCAAAATCGACGGATTAACAATAGTCCTGTCAGTTCACTATTAATAATAACAAGAGTTTTTAAGATAAGAAATTGGCATTCTTTTGCCAGGAGTCCCTTCCGAGAGCTCGGCGCTTTTGTGTTGATTCTAATTTATGTCGTGTATTGTGTAGCTTCGGGTACCCTCCCCACACACTTCCTTAAAGGGGACTTTGGCCCCGCAATTCTTTAAGTTGAATTAGTTGCATCAGCTCATTGAAAAATACCTCTTGCATCTATCCTCGGTCGTGATTAAAACTTAAATGTTTGACCGGAAATTTGTGCAGTTTTGGATTTTAATTATGGAATACCGAACGGTGGCTCGTAATTTTTTTGTGTTATGTGCGCGTACTAATCAGCAAGTTGTACGTAATTGAAGAAAGACGGATTTACGATGACGTACACCATTTTGAGAGTGAGTCGTGATTTTTGTCACGTTTTGCCGTGGGTACTACAAAGGATAGAAAAATCTCATTACACCTCCTCATTAATTACGTAATTATCTCACGATTCATGGGTCGCTTATTTTCGTTTAATTGTGGTATTTATATCGCGGATGCGTGATATAATGTGTTTATAATCCTGAAATACGGCTTCAGTCTACATGAAGCTACGTTAGGTTCGTAAGAACTCGTTGACTTACTTGTGTTTATATTATAGGTTTTTTGATAATATTATAAAAATTTACCCTGTATGGAATTTCGCCACAAAAGTATACTATGGAATTTTATGTTCTATCAGATTTTGGTTTAATTTATTCCTATAATTATTTCTTATAAATAAAACACTAATAAAGCCATGGTACACACGAGATGCTTACTTTACCGTTATTATATAAGGATATATTTTTGTATCTCGTTAGCATTTCATTTCGTTTTGCATACCGAATGGTTAAAACATGTTTATGAACAACTACCGCATCAAATGTATCACTATACGATAGATAATATGGAAAGCTGCTATGCGTATCCAAGAGTGTACTATTATAACGACAAATGTTTTCATGTATCGAATGTACATTTAGCAAACAATCGTTGGCAGGCGGTGAAAAGACGACTGAACCTCAGCGAGAGCAGTTCAGGTAGTCAGGGGCATGTGGTGCCGATGAAGGCGGACTTCAAGACGCCCAAACAGAAACGGGTGAAGGTTCTCACTCCGTACAGCCGACCGTCCAGTTCTATGAAAAAATACACAGAACGCTCCAGGTAGGAACGAACATTTCGATACAGGTAATCATTACTTTGGGATTATGTTTCATTCAATATCGTTATTTGGAAATTCATTTTTTGCCCCGTGTAGTGTTGGTTCGTGATAAACGACTTCTCGTAGAACATGCAGACTTTTAAAATGTTATCCCGTTTAGGGCATTTATAGCGACAAAAAGTTTTCGTTTTTGCCGTACATTACATACTTGATCACAGTTTATGAAAGGGATTTGACCGACATTTCTCTCGCGCACGCAGATAACAACGTTGGCGTTGTTCACTTTATTTTCACAATAATTTCTTATCTATGCTAGAATTAGACTCACTTACGATAAAGTATTATTCTGAAAAGATCATAAAAATTAATTGATATTTCTAAACATGTAACGTTTATTTTCATTGAAGAAGCTCAGACGATATTCCGTCAAACAATGCACTAGCTATGATTCTATGCTATTGTATTGAACGGCGCTATGGTTTGTTCCAGGTTTGACACATCACTAGGTTTATTAACAAAAAAGTTCGTCGCACTGCTCAAGTCATCACCTAACGGTGTCTTAGATCTCAACGTCGCGGCGGAACACCTTTCGGTGCAAAAACGTCGTATCTACGACATTACCAATGTGCTCGAGGGTATAGGGATATTAGAAAAGAGATCGAAAAATAATATACAATGGAAATGCGGTGAGTGCTTTCAACCCCTTTTTGTGAATCTGTTCGGAGTTGCCGACTATTGTAGGCTTGGAATAAATGTAGACTACCTGGCACGGTTTTTAGATTGAATTTTGGGGCGACACTATTGTCTTAAGACAGAATATTCGGCCATGTGGTGTTTATTGTAGAGGTGCATACGAGCGTGATAATTTTTATACTAAATACACTACACGTTATAATAGCTTTGCTATACTTTTATGTATGTATTACCTATTGTACTTTATTCCAAAAGCAACGACAGTGAGCAAAATATATTACGGCACAGTTCTCGGTTTATTAAATGTAAATCAGAAGAGAAAATAGCAGTTCTTTTAAAATGTGAATGTCGCTTTTTTTTAATCGTTTCTTTTAAAATTGCAATTGAGTCATAAAACTTGCACCATATTTTTTATAACCGAGTAAACAATAGACGGAAAAAAACTGAAAGATTATATTTTTATACCTGATTAGTAAGTATAAAGTAATGTAGATTCTACTGAACCACCAAAAGTATTCACTAAATACAAGTTCAAATTAAAAACATATTTTTTCAAGTGACATCATAATTAAAGTTTCATTGTATATTTTTTTTATTTTCCCTGCAATGCTTACTCCTAAATCTCAATCTGAAGAATCATTATCAATTTAAAGCATTGATAATATAGATACAATACATTTATTCTGACTTTTTATTACTTAGCTTACTAAATTAAACAATAGCTTTTAAGTAGTTATAATAAAATGTGTTTATGAGTAGGATTTAAACTTATATTAATGTTGTCATATTTATTGAATACCTATCTAATATTATAAATAAATCGATAAAAGTGTTCATTGACAAATTCTGCATACATAAGACATTCTGCAGTGACTAGCCCCTGCAATGTAATTTTAAAATAATACAACAGTTAGCCATATTGGTTGGTTAGCAGCAAGAAACATAAATATCTCATCTCAGAGAAAAATTTAAGTATGGTAACATGTGCATCACCAATGATTCAAAGAGATTGAATACTTGATAGCCTTATTAATTATTAATTAACATACATATATTTGCATACATTAAATATATAATTTTAAACTGACCGAAAAGCCTTATAGCAAGTACGGGAAATTTATGTCGATAGACGACCTATACAATATACATATAACTCAATCATCATCACGCACATTCATTACCCTTGCTTCAAGACGACACAATAACAACCCCCGAACAAATCTTAAGGCTGTAAAATATTTATTGAAGATAATTTCTTTAGGCGCTTTGAGAGTAAAATTTTAAGGTCGCGTCATGGCAATACCGGCACGTCATGGAGTAAAGCGACGATTTTATTATCATTGAATCTTGCCAAAGAAGTTTCACTTCTAACACGTGTGTTCCACTTACACGTTCTTTTTATCATTCCGTTTTTTTATAAACTTTGTACTATAAAGCACAATATAGCGTGTAAAACAAGTACGCAATCCGCGCGCAGGCATCGGCGCGGACGGCGTCGGTGAGGAGAACCGCGTGCGGCGGCTGCGGCGCGAGGTGGAGGCGCTCGGCGTGCGCGAGGCGAAGGTGTGCCGCGCGCTCGCCGCCGCCGAGCACGCGCTGGCCCGGCTCTCGGCGGAGCACGGACAGCGGGCGTACATTACGTACGCGGACCTGCGCTCGATCAAGGACTTTAGGAATCAGACGGTGATACCGATCAAGGCGCCGCCTGATACGAGGCTTAGTGTGAGTATAAATTGTAACTCGTTCTTCAGTAAAGGCGGATCCACACAGCGCGTATGCCGTCGCTTGCTTCACGTTTCGTCAATACAGATTAAAATGTTTCGCGTAGCAATGGTTTCGCGTGGCTGTTCGCTTTGTGGGTCCACCTATTGAGATAAGGAGCTTCAATCCTATAAAAAACTTATAAATTAATAAACATAATAAACTATAATCGACTTGATTTAATATTTGACATCTTATTAAGTTGAAATGGTCATTGATAGCCACAAGCCAATGCTAGACACTAGAGTAGGTCTGCTTCCATAAATGATTGCAAGATGACAATTAATTTCTTTGTGGAATTTAATGTTCTACAAACATAATTGCAGGTACCTCACCCAGATGAGAAGGGTTACATGATACATCTGAAGTCTTTATCTGGTGAGATTGAAGTTTACCTCTGTCCTAAAGAACGGCCAGCATCACCACCTCCTTGTAAGTATAATTAATTTTGGATTTCTCTTTATAAAATGTATTCCTATTGTTAAGCAAACAAAACATTTAAATATAAATTTATTCGAAATATTCTGTGCGCATAATATATTAATTAATTTCCGAAGCCTGGAGTCTTTGCACTATTAGAAGTTATTTCGACAATCATTAGCATTTTAACGTAAATAAACAACAAATTTAATTCTGTAGCAGCCCTGTTACCGTCGGACCCGTTGCTCGAGGACAACAAGGCGTTGCTGGCACCGCTCATAGCACAGCTCCAGGCGTTGCCTTCTAGCTCTATAAACGCCAGTTTTACGTGAGTGTTTGTATAACATGATTTATCTATTATTTATTTTGTCGTACATAAATTGTTCGCCCTTCTGCTTTGGATTTGTTAAATAATAAAAAAAAAACAAATATGTTTCTCATTTCCAAGAAGCTTATATCTAATACACTGGAGATTTCAGTATGAACATTAACTTGTAACAAGAAAATATGACCTTGAATGACGCCTGTATGTTTTTTTATCCCTTTCACACCTAACTAACTACCTAGGTGTGAAAGGGATAAAAAAACATACAGGCGTCATTCAACGTCATATTTTCTTGTTACAAGTTAATGTTCATACTGAAATCTCCAGTGTATTAGATATAAGCTTCTTGCTCATTTCTCTCACATAAAAAGTCAATTCATTATTGTGTCACAACGCTAACTAAAGCTGGGTATTGTTAGGAACCTATATTACCAAGTAACTTTTTAACTTTTCTGAACTCTGCAAGCAGCTAGTTTACATGTATAATGTATATTGTATGTGCAGTGTGCACAAGTCACTAATAAAGCGCAAGTGGAATCTTTATCGATCAACATAGATAGGTGTACGGTCTTCGTACATAACGTTGCGCGCTGTCAGCGTTTTACGCGGACACGCGGCATTTTAATACATATTTCATCAGTTCGCGTTCGATAACCATAGAAGTCGCGCGTACTCATTAACCATACCATATTATAGAGTTAAGGCAATAAAGGCAATTATTGTACTTAATTCTTTTGTTTACTCTGTACGGGCCCTACAACCCCGTACATCGTGGTCCTTCGAGCCGGATATGAACCAGCGACCTATGGATATAATAGGTTATAAGCGACATAGGTTTACATGTATACTCTGTATACACAGGACGCCAATAAAGCGCGAGCCGGAGGAGGAAACGCAGGTGCAGGTGGAGGTGGAGGTGGCGTGCGGCGCGCTCGTGGTGCAGTCGCCGTGCGTGACCGACCCCACGCTGCCGCTGCACGCCGCGCCCGTCCCCCCGCACCCGCCGCACCCGCCGCACCCGCCGCCCACGCCGCCGCCGCATGACAGTGAGTCAATATGTCTATAGTCTGTCCACTATAAGCAAGAAGCTTATATATAATACACTGGAGATTTCAGTATGAACATTAACTTGTAACAAGAAAATATGACCTTGAATGAGGCCTGTATGTTTTTTTATCCCTTTCATACCCACTTGCCAAGTTAGGTGTGAAAGAGATAGAAAAACATACAGGCGTCATTCAACGTCATATTTTTTTGTTACAAGTTAATGTTCATACTGAAATCTCCAGTGTATTAGATATAAGCTTCTTGACTATAAGAATTGCTTTTTGACAGCTCGACGGGTGATACCAGAAGTGATGTACAAAAGATTATCGATTGTGATACATACCATTTCAATTATAAATTCAAAATATTATCATAAATCGAATCAGGTACGTAAATAATAATTACAACGTAAACATACTAATGAGATATGTAATAATAAGACCACATATCTATGCGTTTTATGTTAAAACTAAACTAAACTAATATTTTATTATTTATTGGTTTCTATCTTACAATTTGGTTGTCTTTATGTTTAAATTATATAACATTATAGAAGAGTTTTTCTGTATCGGATACATTTTACAGAGTATTTCTATCGATTATTATAATCTATCGACCCATCATTGAATAATTCTGTGTAGACATCACTAAGTGGGCGGGGCCTGTCCATGAAGTACAATAATTATTTGTATGACATTTGAACATAGACAATACAATCCTTCATAGGTGTGAAGCTGTCAAAAAGCAAATAATATAGTGGACAGAGTATAGGGATCCTATAGTTGTGCTAAAGTTGTTAAGTATGTTACGGATGCCACGCTGCCGCTGCATGACCAGATCGCCGTGCTGCAACCGCGCCCGGCGCACACGCCGCCGCACAACAGACAATACCACAATATGTCTTGGGATCTTTAGTTCTACTATGTATATTGTAGAAGTGTGCGTGACAAACGTCACGCCGTAGCACGTTGCATCGCTTTATTGGGATTGCGAGTCTTAGATGGATTGGAATAGGCTTCAGAAACACAACTGCTCATGTAATCCAGTTACATATTTATAGTTTTTGAGGAAGACATACATTGTAGGGGGTGTAACGGTGTCACTATCCACAAAGAAACTTTATCTAGGTTTTTAAATATCGATTTCTCTTTAGCTGGTGGAGCACGTGGTCGGCTACGCAACGCACTGATAGCGGACAGCGACGACTTCGCGCCCATCATGGGCGGCGGCCGCTTCCAGCTGCAGACGGAGGACCAGGAGGCCGGTGAGCATTACACTTTTTTAATTTATTAAAACTACTGGTTTTTAACATAAAACTTTGAGTGGTTTTAAAGTGGCCCTTCACACAAACAGAATAGAAAAAAGTCTGTTTCTTATTAACAATAGATAGTTTGTAATTGTCAAAGCAATTGACGAACTTTAGTTTTAATGAACAGGAATGTATTTCTACGTCAACTTTTTTCCTTTAACGTCACAACATTAAACTTATTGGTGATGGTTTTAATTTGTAAATAATGTCCATATTGGTATTTTAAATGTACAAAAAATCTTCACACAGTAACATACAACATAAGTACATATAACCTAATATAAATCATTTAATTGGCGTCTACGATAAACTTGGGAGTCTAGATTTCATACACACAGGTGAAGCGTGTTTAAAATACGGGAGCTTAGCTTGAGGATGCCGCGAGGAAGAAACGGCGTCTCGTGGCTAGCACTCGGCCTGTGACCTGTGTGTCACTCACATCACAGTCAGAGTTCTAGCTACGCGGCGTCTGTGGCGCCGAGACATCGCTGCATTTGTTATCTGTAAGACGTTGATATTGTGCACCGGCGCAACGACGCGGCCGAATTTTGCAGGCGTTCAAAAAAAAAAAATAGAAAAAAAATCTGTTTTTTTTTTCTTCGCAATAACATGTTTATGTGCCAGTGTTGTTGTTTATAAAGATTTTCTTTTATTAATGTTTTTTTATTACTGCAAAATTTGGTTGCCAGTGTCCGCTAATATGTAAGGTTGGTTATAGCATGCTTTTTTCACAAATCATCAATCATTCAAGCTTCGACACTAACTTTGTTAACAAAATTGGGAGACATTTGAAAAACTGTTAGTGTATAAAATTTTCAGTATTTCATGGGCTGGTATTTTCAGATGTCTGATCAAGTTTTTTAATGTGTGTTTTTAATATAATAATCTATTAATGACAGTTGTAAATAAATTTTGTAAATACAAATGAAACTAATACTACTTGTTATGTTTATTGTTTGTCACATCATACATTGGTTATGGAAATTGGTGAATAACAACATTTTACACAATATAGGTACATTGAAAAGAAAATAAAACACCCACAAATATTAATTAAACCTTGATTCATGAATAATCTTGTTTGTAAAGTATCATGATGGCATATGAATCCTGTCAATAATCCTTCTGCAACTAGAAAACACTTTTCTGAACAAAAAGGAAACATATTGTAAAGTGTAGGATGTTTACAATAAAAATGGTATGAGCATGCTTCATTCTAAATTTTATGGTCACAAATTAAACAAAATTAACCTGCAACAAATCAAGTACATACATTATTATGTTAAATTGATAAAAATGACTTTGCTCATACCCTTTTTTGTACATACAAATGTTTGCTGGGATTCAAAATATAATATGTACCTAACACCTGAATACTCAAACTACATATATGAAATCATGGGACAGGCATAAAATCAAAGATTTTGTCTAATAAATAATAATCAAATACCGAATGAAATTAAATGGATATGAATTTTAAAGTAACTACTATATTATTTTCCATCAATAAAGAAAAACTAGGTGTAATAATCATCCTTTGAGTATTTAGTAAATTTATCATTGTTAATAGCAGTGGATCACTAGGTCGAGGGGTAAATTAGGGAAATTCACGTTAATTTAATATTCGGGTGTTAAAATTGCACATAAGTACATACACTTACATGCGATCCAACTAAGAATAGGTTCGATTTAGCGCCATTTTGTGACGTCACAATCAATAACGTTTGTATATAAATTTCGTTTGTATTTTTTTCAATTTTTTTATTGGTCGTATTCGCTTGACCACGATATTGCCTGCTATTTTACCTATTCTTAGATGATTCGTATCACACCTTATTTTACAAACACTGTATGTATAACTCTCGGGCGTGTGTACGGCAGCGCAGGGGCGCGGGGACTCGGGGACGCGGGGTTACAGGGCACAGGGGCGCAGGGCTCGGGGGCGCAGGGCGCAGGGGCGCAGGGCACAAGGGCGTAGGGCGCGGGGCGCCGCTGCGAGCTCCATCCCGTGTGGCTGCAGTCGCACTTGTAGCACCATGGGATTCAGCTCAAGCGCGCCCCACTAACATCATCTACTAATACAGCATACCGCATCGCCATCGATAACATTGTCTAACCGTCCGGCACACTGTGCTTCATGTTTTTTCTAATGTATGTAACTGTGTAACTGTCCGTTGTGAGCTTGCTCGTGTGACGGAATAACCCATGGTCATTTTATGTCAAGTTACATCACATATCTAAAACAATTGGATATGTGTTGACGAATAGTAGATAATAATATAGACCATATAACTAAAAATTGTTTTTTTTTGTATGAATTACATGGGTTATTTTGTTGGTTAATGGGTCTTTAATTTTGACATAATATAGGTTAAGTAATGTGTGTATAATATTATTATAAAGGTATTGAGTCATGTGATTAATTTTTGTGTAAAAAAAAACAATGTGAAAGAGTAGAATATATTTTATGAAATATAAAATATATTCTAGTTAATTCCTAGTCATGGTCATGTGTAGCGGATAATTTTATTTTAATTTACTTGATATTATACTTGGTGTCTTAAAAGAAAATAAAATTGTATATGAGAAAATAATTCATCTATTTGCTTCTCTTTATGACTTGGTCTACAAGACAGTAGGTAGTTATACAATGTTTGATAAGATTTTGCATATTTTATTGAGAGACTATTATTGGGAAGCTCAGATTGGCAGATTAATTTCAGGAATAGGAGGATTATTTTAGAAAAGGTTGAATATTTTAATTATCTTGTCCAATTAATTATTTATTAGAGTATAAAATCAAATATCAATGTCTATGCAAAGAAAGGGATAATAACAAAAATTTCCTTGTAACTCATAACAATAGAAAGTTTATCCTTCAAGTTGTTTAACAAAAACAATTCTGTATTTATTTTTCCTTTACTGCGTACAAAAATTCAAACAAAAGATTGTAAAATATTTGGATTTATAATACAGTTTTTTTTCCATCAGTAATTTTGGTTTAAAATGTAAATATAATGTAAATGAAAGATAACTATATAAATAAACTTTATTTCCTGTACGCGACTTTTCAAAATATAGTCTGCGTTTACAGCTATTAAAATAAAGTATATTTTCTATAGATGCCTTTCAAAACACACTCCGCGTAAATGATTACGTCAAAATATTGACGCGTATAACCAACTGTATAAATCCCAAAAATGCCACAATGAGAGTTTTTAAATAAAACACTAGAGGGCGTATCAATCGTATATTGTCAACAACAATAATGTTATATCACTGTTTTAATAAAACATTTCGATAGCGGCATCTAAACAACTTGTGACGCCATCTATTGGTGAACATCGTGACTTAACAACTTAACTTAGGATTGAACACCAACATTTTCAGAGCCGCTGGAGTTGGAGCCGTTCCTGGCGCTGGAGCCGCCGATGTCGGCCACCGACTACGGGTTCTGTCTCGACCACGACGAGGGGCTCTCCGAACTGTTCGACTTCGAGTTTTAGTGATAATTGCTGGGCCCCACTCGCCCGACGTTCACTTTCTACTTTTCTACACTTGACGTTTGTAAAGGAGTACCTCAATCAAAATCAACGAGTTTTTCGTTTGACTCGCGTGGGAATGTAAACGATTAACGCACACGTTGGAGGTCGAGCATGGCGTAGACGGTGTGGGCGGCACGCTATAGTAATTATTGTTAGTGAAGATTGATGTAAATAGTATTTTTGTATAGCCTACGTTGTAAAAATGACCAGGTGGATGTGGCGGTAGTTTTAGTTATGCAAGTGAACACGCTGTATAGGATATAATGGAGATTCATCATCAAATAAATGTAGTTTCTCGATGGAGTAATCAGTGTATATACTTTAGTAACACTTTCCAGATGTTTCTTGAAATATCTGGTACATACACAAGCGCCCATGCCGGCTACAGGGTGTTTATATTCCCACAGAGTCGAAAGGTTCGGTTCGCGGCCGCAATGTACATATTTTCGCTCAAATCACTGGGAGGCCGCGGCTGAGCGTGTACATATTAAATGTAATGAACGGTGATATCTTAGCGGCCTTCGATTTTACTTGTAAAGCTAGATCTTAGTACCCAGTTACAGTGCTATTGGTGGCTGAAAGGTTTGCGCCGCGGTTACGGCTGTGGGACGCGCTGAGCGTGAATGGTAAGCTTTATTTGCTATGTTCAAATATATTTCAGATATTAGAGAAAGATTAAACTTAAAATATTTTTGAAATGTATTGTTTCTTGTTATTTTTCATGGTGATAACAATCATTGTTATATAAAATCAAGCTCAGTTGCTCTATTACCAGATACTTACGATCCTTATATCCTGAGCATTATAAACTCCATATCATGTAACACATAATCAAAATTAATACACATAATCACAATTATACGATATAATCACAATGGTGCGTCCCACAGCGGTACAACCGCGGACGGATGTCGTTTGCCAAATATTTAGTTCGTAACATTATTTTGACGTTATTTAAGCTTCACGTTTAGTTGTCATTGTAAATACGCCCCGCGGGTTCGGAGACGTCGCGGCAATGATATTTCAAGTATAATTTGTAAAGTACAAAAAATGTTTAAAAATTGAAACCGTCTCAATCGTAATGTAAGTACATTGCAGTGATGTTGCGAAGATTTATTAGCTGGGAATCGTTTGGTTCTAATAAAAAATTCTACATAATTCATGTATTGTTAGCTTAATGTCATTGTGTCTAAAATTTCATATCAAACATGTGGTATACTGTTGTTGAGTTTGGTTGTTATCCTAAGATCAATAACAACGTAAGAGTTATTTCTCTGATCTACAAAATAGATTGCAAATTTAATTTTTACCACAGAGTACCAGATTTCTTTTGAAAAATAAATGCAAGGGGATTGTAAAATATAAATATTCTTGTAAATCATTCAACCATTGCGACACCACTGCACGTAGCGCCCGCGACGTCCTCGGTCCGCACTATAGTGTACAGCACAAAATTCATTGTAAAAAAAATTATAAATAAGTGCATATCAGAATAAAATTAATGTTAGTATTAAAGCACGTGGACGTTTGTTTCGTAGTCTGTACTCCTCTGACGTGTTCCGTTTTAGTGTAAACTGTATATTGTATAGTGCTGTCACATTCAATGTGATTTTTATAATATGCGTTTCTTTCTACGCTTATAAAATGTCGAAATGCGTCAGAGTGTTAGAGGCTATAAGAGCCAGTCGCTGATGGGACCTGCTCGGTTGAACATTCTGAACATATTTATTTTCGTTTTTTTAGATAATAGACAAAAAAAAAAAACTATTTGCAAATACCAACGAGATTTCATACGACATTTTCGTATTGTGTCAATACTAACTTGTATTGGTTATAAAATTTTATAAGAAATATTGGCGCGAATAAATGTGTTCAGTTTTAGTTACGAAATTTTTCCTTACTAGAGAAGACTGTATTAAAATTACATTACTGGTATGTTTCGTTATTCCTTCTTTGTACAGAGTTTTATGTTTTGGTTTCGAGTCCCGCCAGACATTTAAATTTAAACTAATCATTTTAAATGTCTTCGTGTCTAAATCTAAAATTAAATGAAAGCTACTAATGAATTTGCGATAATTTTTCCATTATTCTATATTCGATTCGATTATATTTTGCCTTGTTACTTTATTTGGTTTTAGGTTCTTTCTTTAATTTATGAAACGATATCTTCTAATTGAGAATAGCAAAGGTTTGTTTAGATTTTATCATTGTTATTTGGAAGTTTGGACAAGTGACCGAGTCAGCTTTAAAATTAAGGTCATTTGTCGCGATTATTGGACATTATTTTGTTGAAATCTAGAAGGTATTATTTTATCGTATGATTTTTGTGGATTATTACACAAATTCAGGGGCCAAACTCACGAGAAAAGGAAGTACAAATATAAAACGTTTTTTTCTCGTTATTTAATAAAGGTTACTACTTTGAATGATTGCTTTCGTTAATTTATTAATTTCGACGTAATTGGTATATTTGTAATTGAAGACTAGAGTGCGGTGTTTGAGAAACAATAATTCGTTTATTTGAGATCTTGCTTTAGCATATTCGTTTCAGTTCGCCTGGATACTAACTGTCTTTGTGGAACATGTTTCGACGCACGTTGTACTATATTCATTCATGATGTTTGAGTTACGTACATATTGTACATTGTTTTATCGCATAACCACAATAAAGGTGCATGGTTACTTTATTGTTACTCAAATAAGTGGGTAATATACCGTGACTTAGTTGATGCTCATTGATGGTACACAAGATAGTGATTATG
The DNA here is from genome assembly GCA_029959065.1 of Colias behrii. NCBI lineage: Eukaryota > Metazoa > Arthropoda > Insecta > Lepidoptera > Pieridae > Colias > Colias behrii. The sequence goes on from JARWMC010000002.1 coordinate 11,186,928, forward strand.
AAGGAATCTTTTTCAATATGCTAGAAAAACATTTTGTACATTGATTTTATATAAAAGACAAAAACTGATCTCGATTTAGAGTGTTACAAAAATTATGTTATCTGTTGATAAAAGAAAATGAAAGATACAATGAAAATCTCGAAGTTATAAGACCGATTTCACGCTGGTCGTATATCACATATGTTACATATGTATTGCAAAATCTCAGTAATTAATTTCTGAATGTAACGTGTACCGTTATTTAGCATCTTAAAGTTGCTGCATAAAGTTGTCGCACGGATTTAATTTGTGCTAACAGAACGTGCCTGATTGTTATAATAATCAATTGTTTTCAGCGCTCGTTTAACTGAAATTAAACAATGCGGTAACCGCTTTAAAAGTATCAGAAGTATTTAAAAAAATTAATGCTAGCGATTGTTTGAAATTCAGTTAAACGCGTGTCTATAAGAATCAACCTCATAACATTACGCTTATAACATAGGATGTATTGTAGTTCACTGCGAGCGGCCGCCGGTCGAAGTGAACTGCCAGAGCAACATTGTATAAACAAAACAACGATTTTTATGTGACAATTGCGTCGTTTGACGATCCACAGGGTCCTAATGTAGTACGATTTGTTATGGCGACTGTTCATTCTTAGATGCATTTTTAATATTCGATTATTAACCATTTACAAACGATTTGGGATACTGCTTACTTGAATTTTTTAATCACATTGATCTAAATTATCGTGTACAACAGTTTTTACTCCTGAACTCGTTCTGAGAATAAACAGTCGTCAGAATAGTTTTAAAGTTTACAACGCGTTTATTTGCACGTATCGTCTGACGCGGGATTTCCGATTAATTGTATGGTTTTGTTCACTTTCCTGTGAATTGTACTTATTTTGACTTCCAACAAACGGTTTTGAGTTGAACTGGCTTAGTGATGGACATTTTTGACGGCATGTTTTTGTGAATAAATATATCTGGTTTTATAAATGGTGCAATGTTATACTGTATTTATGGAGTGAGTGGACTCGAGGGTGCGACCGTCGAACCCGTCGGTGTATCTTGTGTCGGAAGACTGAGGTTGATTATTCCAGTTTCGAACGAGCGAGTTATTTGTTGATTGAATTTAAATATAAAGTCATATATATAGTTAGGTTATATTTTTTAATAAATATAATATTGAGATATGTAATATTTTTGTCTTTTATTTAGCTTAAAAATAATTACATAACAATAATGGTCTTAGGACTAGTTTAAATTATAAAGTTATTACTCGACGTATAATTGGATTATACAGTGATGTTTCTGGAAGCGAACCCGCATTTTATTAAAATTTTCTATTGGTTTCTGGCACTTAAATGGTCTAGTTTTCTATTGGTCAGTCTCTAATAAAGGCTTCAACGGGGAAGTGTTGGAAGGACTTGCTCCAGATGTCGGTGAAGGCGGTGCTCACGAGGTCGTTGATAAGTGGCCTTATGACTGCGAAGCCGGGCTTCCATGATGCGTTTATGATGCGGTCCAAAACGTTTTCTGAAATATAGTGGTAGAAATATAGTGTTGGTGAAATGTGACGATTATATACTAGCGCGCCCGCTGCTACGTTCGCGTGGTTTTATTTCACTGGCATCACGTCTATTTTCCCATATTATTTTCAATGTCTAGTTTAGCATAGTTACAAAGTTCAGTGCTTTAGACATGACGTAAACATAAAGGTAAACAGCCTGACACTACTCCGTCTGCTCTCAAAAATAATATCTTCACATTATCACAACGACATTCGATTTTATAAATCGTATTTTGTTTTCCTCGATAATTTGCACTATATAGCATAAAAATAATTTTCCCAATAGGGTTTGAATTTAAAATAGTTAAAGTAGTTTTTGAGATTAGCATATCCAGCCAAACAAGCAAACTTTTCAGCTTTATAATATTAGTATTTGTTTCTATTAGTGTACTTGTATTTACCCATAATACTTCTGCCCTCCAACAGATTGCCGATATGTATGTCCATATCGCCGATATGATCGATTTCTACATGCACATCGACGCCGTCGCCGTTGCGTTTGATTCGAGTGGTTTGCGAATAGTCGCGCAGGGTTAGGTTCCAACGACCCATACGGAGGACGCCTAGACCGAATGCGTCACCCTGTAATATTATTTATTTGTGATTAATAATAGATTAAGGCCACTGTAAGTAATAACAAAAATGTATAGAGAAAGAATTATTGAATCTTATAGGTAGAAAGACAAATTGGTTTTCATACAGATGTAGGATATTTTTCAAAATATTACCTTAAATTCGTAATCACCTTCTAACCACTTCTCAGGGAAATATTGCGAGTAAATTATTCTTTGGTTTTCCCAATCAGTTCTGAAACATTTTAAAATGAAAATGTTAATTTATTTAATGATAATTTAATATTAAAAAACTGTAAAAATTGCGAACATAGTTTGTAAGTATTTTGCTTTTATACAATTCCTAAAAAATATTTTTTACGCTAATACGTAGGTAACAAAATTAAATTAACCAGAAGAATTTAATTTGGACGCCTCCAATGAAAATGAGCAAATCTCAAACAATGGTTATAACATTTAATTTATTAAAGGGTTTATAAACTTACTTATATTTAGTAACAGTGGATTGAGTCCAGCCTCTTTCAAAGACATTTTTCAAGGTAAGAGTGTAACCCATTCCTCCCACAGAACGTATTTGTTTCACTTCTGGCGCGAAGTGGGGGTCGAATGGAGCTATTCCCATTGCTGGGATTCCTGCAAAATATTCCATAATTATTATCAACGATAGCTTCTTTATTATGGTGACATAATTTGATCTCATCTATAACTTGTAGGTAAGTTAGCCTTATTACTTTACCTATTATATATGATTAAAATGTCACGATACATAAGGAAAATAAACTATTATATTGTTCATTCAATCTCATTGGTATGAAATGATTTGCTTACCTTTTTTGAAATACGGTCTTAGTTTATTAAACGCTCGCTTCATGCACCCATCAAAGTCTGCAGAGGATTTCTTACATGATAAGAATATTTTTTCTGAAAAAATAATAAATATTAAATATCAATTATTGGATAATAATTGGCTTTATACATAAGGCAATCATAATAAATGCAATGATAAATTATAATATCAACAATAAATATTTTAATTTATATTTTAAATATATTGATTTCTTGCTAAGTATATGTAATAGTTGTTTTTTGTAGTTAATTGAGAGTTAAGTGTTCATAATTAAAATGCATACTGCTCACCGAGTACTTTTCACTTATTGGCCATAAGTAGTTTTATATGTAAATATTGGTTTATTATTCAAAAATTTCACAACCCCATTAAAAAGAGTTAATTATATTAGCCTCAAGGCTATGAATTCCATGTTGGGAACATTTCGTAAGATACCTAGTGGATATGTTGCGTCAACAGCTTAACGACTTAGCATTGTTCATCCTAGCACCTCGATGTTACCTAGATATTGTATGTTGTATAAACATCTATAAATACATACCGTATTAAAAATGTAGGTTGGCAATATAATAAAAATGATTGATTTGATTTTGTGTTTGTTTGTCTGAAATGATTATAGATTCCGAAACTGCTGGACCGATTTGATTAATTCTTTCACCACCTGATAGCTAACTATGTGACCGAACCGAGAGCCGGGACGATCAGCTAGTATCATTATATTTTATTTTTTTGAATAAAATGTAAATAGGATCATAAATGATAAATAATAATTAATATAAGATAATTTTATTAAGTTTGCTTCATGTGGTTTTGTTGCATTTTTTGCATTCATTTGAAAATTATTATAATATTATCTTTCGGTTCGAGATATATTTAAGTAGTTGTCTAATTTTTTGCCTCAAAAGTTCACAAATCTGATTTAGATGTAAAAAATTACCTAGTCCATTATTCTTACCCAGTGCTAATCAAAATATGTAGGTAGGTAAGTAAATGTAAAAGTAATCTACATTATCTCTTATAATATATTCTTATGTTTATAGGTTTTCGTTAAAAAATGCGTGTTGCAACACTTATATAGCGCCTTCACCTTTTACAAAATTCTCGAGATTAATTTTATTTTGTAATAGTGATGTTAACAGATTCTCGCAAGTATGAAGTATCCATGAATAATTATAATGCACGATTAATCAATAGGTACGTAGGTTATTTACTAAGAATATTCACATAGTGTAATAAATTAATTGAGACATGGAAAACAATAGTTTGCTTCAAATCTGTAGAGATAAACTACGATAACATGGCGCGCCCCTCCAAAATTCAAAACGTTTGAAAGTATTTGTGAAATTCATAATAAATAATATAATAATATAATATAATAAACAACTCGAACAACTAGGATGTGCGGCTGTTTCCGCGGAAGCCCCTGAACCGACGCGCGTTGATGACCCACCCGATGTGTCAGTCCTTTTTGAGGAGAACACCGGGGTGGAGACCAATGCGATCGGAGCGGAGGAAACTGAGGAAATAGCTGCCCAGCCCCCCTATGCAAGTGGCTTTCTGTTAGCGTAGCGTTCAATAGAATAGACTACGAATGTATGAGATTGACGTAAGCTGTACCTAGATACGTTTATCTACAGCTTACGTCAATCTCATACATTTGTAGTCTATTCTATTGAACGCTACGCTAACAGAAAGCCACTTGCATAGGGGGGCTGGACATGGAAAAAATCAGGAGAGAGCTTGAGGAGACGATCTCTCATTACCGAGGAATACCGGTTGAGCAGCGCTCCCAGCTTCCTCGCGTTCCCTATAGAGCGTCGACCAGACTTGCCGTTGAGACCGTTAATAAACTACTGCCACCATATTTGGAAACCAGTACTGACATTGGTGATACGGGATCGATACTATACGCTGCGGCCGTAGTCGTGTGTCGAGCGGTGGGGATTAACTTCTCGAATACGGGAAGAGGATCTCCGCAGCGACGTACGACTCCTGCTTGGAGGCGTCGTATCGAAGCTCGAATCGCTAATGCCAGAGTCCTCATCGGTAAGCTTACTGCTTTCAGGTCTGGTAACACAAGACCGCGAGTGATGCGCTTTGTCAGGTCTGCAATCAGTGAGATATCTCACAATCTGCCCCAGGCAGAACTATTGCGAATAGTGACTGTGCGCATCGACACCCTGAAACAGCAGGTCGCAGCTTGGGGCAAACGCATAAGACGGTACTCCGAAACAACAAGGAGGCACCGTGAGAATCGTCTCTTCGAAAGTGACCAAAGGAAGTTCTACAAGTACCTTCAATCTGGGGCTCGGCAAGCACACATGGAGCCACAACCCGAAAAGGCGGACCTGATTGCCTTTTGGCGTGGAATATGGTCTCATGCTGCTGAGCACGTCGAAGGTGCTTGGATGACGGAGCTGGAGGAAGCGTGCGCAACCTTACCACCCATGGACCCTGTTGTTGTCACAAAAGACGACATCAGCGCAGCAGTCCGAAAATGCCTGAACTGGAAAACTCCAGGGGTAGACGGACTTCAGACCTACTGGCTGAAAGGGTTCAACGCATGCCATGCTACCTTAGCCCGCCAATTTGGAGAAGCGATTGAGCACCGCTTGCTTCCAAACTTCCTTACTACTGGGGTCACTTATCTAGCTCCTAAATCCAACCGCTCCGCTGACCCGTCTCAATACCGCCCCATCACGTGCCTGTCCACCATCTACAAGGCACTGACATCTGTACTGGCCGCCAAAATTGCCAAGCATATAGATGGCAATAGAATTCTGGCAGACACACAGAACGGATGTCGGGCGGGTGGTCGTGGAACTAAGGAGCTTCTCCTGATTGACACGGTTATTGGCAGCAGGTCAAGCGTAACAGACGCAACTTATCTGCCGCCTGGATCGACTATAAAAAAGCATTTGACTCGGTCCCCCATACATGGTTAACGAGAGTCCTGGAACTTTATAAGATCGATCCTTCGATCCGAGGGCTTCTCGGAACATGTATGGGGCAATGGAGTACGATGCTTTGTCTCCGAGGTGAGCGGCTGTCTGACGCGGAAGACCGTATAAGGATACGGCGGGGTATTTTCCAGGGCGATTGCCTGAGTCCTCTGTGGTTTTGCCTGGCACTAAACCCTCTAAGCTATTTGCTGGAGAGATTAGGGTCCGGATTTCAGCTTCGCAGAGGTGGTCTAAGACTTAGCCATCTGCTCTACATGGATGATCTCAAATTATTTGCCCCTAATAGGTCCAGGTTAACGGAACTGCTAAATATCACGTGTGATTTTAGCAGCTCCATTGGCATGGAACTTGGGGTGGATAAGTGTGCGGTTCTGCATGTGGAGCGGGGTAAAGTAACCGCGTCTGATGACATAACACCATCTGGCGCGGCCCATCTTAGGGTACTTACAGAAGCTGAAACTTACCGGTACTTGGGTATGTCACAGAATATATGTGTGGAGGGGACGGGTGTGAAACAGGATGTTGTCGAAGTATTTTGTGAACGCATGACAAAAGTCTTTAACAGCTATTTGTCGGGCGTGAACAAGATACGAGCGTTCAATACCTGGGTCATGCCCGTTCTCCTGTACACATTTGGCGTACTCAAGTGGACTCAGACCGAACTCAACGCCCTGGATCGGAAAGTCCGCACAACTATGACTCTGCATCGGTTGCATCACCCGAAATCGTCAGTGATGAGGCTGTATATCCCTCGAAAGTGTGGTGGTCGTGGCATGTTAAGTGCCCAATCGCTGCATAATCGTGAGATATGCAAACTCCGAGACTATTTCCTCTCAAAGGTTGGTCATGCAATCCATGCTGAAGTCATAGAATGTGACAAAGGACTCACTCCCCTATCCCTGGCCAAACAGGACTGGCAAAAGCCGACGGTACTCAGCATTTCCGACAGGGAGGCCATATGGAAAGAGAAAGAGCTACACGGTAGGTTTCACAGGAGTCTACATGAACCTCACGTAGATTTCTTGTCCTCCGTGCACTGGCTGCGTTTCGGTGACCTCTTTGGGGAAACCGAGGGTTTTGTCTGTGCGATACAGGATCAGGTGGTTAAGACGAACAATTATCGGAAGTACATCATAAAGGACGGGACCCAGGACTTATGTCGTATGTGTCACCGTCCTGGAGAAACTCTCCGACATGTTACTTCCGGTTGTTCCATGCTTGCCAACTCTGAGTATTTGCACAGGCACAACCTAGCAGCCAGGATTATCCACCAAGAGCTCGCTCTGAAGTATGGCCTTCTTGAAGGAAAAGTGCCTTACTACAAGTACGCGCCGGAGCCAGTCCTGGAAAATAACCGTGCCAAGTTGTACTGGGATCGGCCCATCATCACAGACAGGACTATTCTAGCGAATAGACCTGATATTGTGGTGATGGACCGAGCAACTTCTAGGATTTTCTTGGTAGACATCACTATTCCACATGACGACAATCTTGTTAAGGCACGAGGTTGTCGAGATGTGGGACGGTGTGTCTGCCGAGATAATCCCTATAGTTGTGTCCACCAATGGGCTGGTTCCTGCCTCCTTAAAACAATATTTAAGGAGGTTGGATTTACCGGTAAAGCCCATGACAGTGGGGATACAGCGGGCAGTCCTTCTGGATAACGCTCGGATAGTCCGAAGGTTCCTCACTCAGTCGCCCTAGACTCCGGCCGTCTGGCCACTCAGCCGGAGTTTTTTTTCACACCGCCGCGAGGCGAGATACTTGCCCCCCCAAAATTAATAATTTAATTATTATATTATTATAAATAATAATAATATAATATTTAAATATTTGTATTTCACTACACACATTGAAACAGTAATTTGGAGGGGCGCGCCATGTTATCGTAGTTTATCTCTAAAAGACGAACAGTATATAAATCTAAAATTTTAATCTAGTAAAAAAATATTCTTTTGAAATATTAAACACCTCGTAATATGTATTACGTTGCGATTAGGTTAATTTATTCGAAAGATCGATATTCAGCTCATAATATGTAATTACAAATAAAATCCATTGTTTATAAAACGAATAACTATGTATTATAATATTAAAATCTAATAAATACCCAAATGTTATGCATCGCTTGAACTTGACCAAAATATATGATTGCATTAAACTTTTGTGCGAAGATTCCTTGAGTAAATATTATCTGTTTAGAGAACTATGAATGTTAAGTACCTAGGTATGTAGAGGCCTGTGGTAGAGGCTATAGGCGTGGTAGTTAATAGGCTTAATTATTTTTCATATTTCAAGAAGTAGGTATGATAACTTGGTAATTATTTACCATATTATTTTTATCAATGCACATTTTCGTAACAAATTTCATTTTTTTAATTATGTTTTATATTTACAAAATAATACAGTTCAGTGAAAATATAGACTTAAAAATAAATACTTGATGAATAAGTTTTAAACAGTACCTTAGTATAAAATTAATACATACCTTTCTACGTAGTACGTACCTACTTGTTTTGTTGCACTTTAAATGAAGTGCGAATACCTATGTTTAATTATGAGGAAATCTTATATGCATTTGTAAGCAATCAACGATCAAGTTGCATCTGTAGAAACTTGTCAGCAACTACCTACTACCAATTTCCTAGATCTTAAAGAAGTGATTTCCGCATATAATTCATTACTATATATTATGCAAATACACTAAGCAATTTTTGCCACTTGTTCGAGATATTAATATTAGCTTAAGCTTGGCTGCTTGGCATACGAATGCCTACTTAATTGCCTAAACGAATTCCAAGATTTTTAATTTTTAAGAACGTAGGTGACGTAGTATAGGTACGCAGCCAGAAGGGAGTAACCCCCATAGGATATACTGATATAGGAAGAGAAGCTTATTGATTCTGAGAATAATAATCTAATTACTGGAAAATCGTCTTCGTCGCCTATCTATTGCTAGCCACTGATGCAATGTATGTATAGGTACAAACGTGTAAATAAACTCAGATTATCCATTTGAACATCAAGATAAACGAATCGTGAAATGTGGTTTTATGGGTAAATAGTAAATACACACCTATATCAGTATATTATTATTAGTCTGTGCCTATATGAACTGATGTTATTATGAAGATAAAATACAACAAAGTAGGTATGTTATATTATTATTTGGTTATCTTCTTATATATAAAAATGAATCGCAAAATGTGTTGGTAAGCGCATAACTCGAGAACGGCTGAACCGATTTCGATAATTCTTTTTTTATTATATTCCTTGAAGTACGAGGATGGTTTTTATGTAGAGAAAACGTAAATACGTACCACGGGCGAAGCCGGGGCGGACCGCTAGTAGATTAATAATAATAAGTAGGTAACTAATGTGCGGTACCAGGCTCCAGCACTCTCCGATGATATTTTATATTATATTAAGAATATTTTATAATTGATTTTCCGATTAAGATCAAATATTTTATATTGAGTTTTCTGCTATCAAATATTTTTACTAAGTAGGTATAAAAACGATTTAACCAGATACTCAATAGTAATTGAGTTAACCTTTTTTTATTGACGGTATTTCCATTTAAAAGGTAGGTTTTATTAATATCTACGTATTTCATCATTCACAAATAGTACTGTAGTATTCAAAACATACATTAGAAGCAATTGTAAACGCAATGCTAAGTTCGAAAAGTAAACATTAGTTTGTAAACAGTCATCAATGCCATGCTTGTACCTGGTTATTTTTAACACACAAAGTTACTATTTGTTTTGCAAGAATGATTATTACGATATAATATAATAATGACGTTAGTAAAAATTAAAAGTTTATTTTTGCCAAGTGCATAATTCCGCATCTTGTATAGTTTTTGCTCTACTAGGTATTCTCTTTTACCGGTATTTTATAGAGTATTTAATAAAATAATGTTTATTTATTTATACAGAAAAGATCCAACTGTTAATTAAATCTAAACTAAACCGATCATTATCTGTTTCTGTGGAGATGTTTCTTATCGTACATATACCTACGTAGGGGTGCCCTTTTTATTTGTATTAAAACATTTCCTTATCCAATATTTTATTTAATTTATTCAAAGATGTATTACATATGTATTATTTATGATAATTGCTATGATCTTGTTACATTATAATAATTTTATGACGACTGTTTCAAAATTGCAAAATGACCTTATTTGCCAAAACTTTATTCTTGAATGCAACTTATGTAATGGTAGTCGACCAACGACCCACATTCGTAACTTGTTACCAAAGGTTAACTATCATATTTTGATACTGAAAAAATATTTTTATTTATTTAAAAATATTATTTTATGATCCAAAGATTTGGATGATCGCATACGTACAGTAATATTTAGAGGCTTGTTGCTATGTTAAAATAGGTTGTGTTATATGAATTTATTTATATACAAAATTTCAATGAAAATAGCTAATTTTTGTTGATAAAAGTAAATTGACCCTATACATGTGATGATCACAAATATAATTAAAATGTTGATATTTAAATAATAAATATCAATTGCTTCATAAATGAATTAATAATTAATTTTATATGTACTTTCCAATAGAAAGTAGGGACTTAAGCTTATTTATTTTTCGTTATGTTTACATGTAGATCAATAAACACTTACGTATTTCTATTTCTTCCTTTTCTGAAACTGTTATATGCGATAAACATAACACCACAGCACAAACACTGAGAATTTTCGAATGCATTTTATACATCATTTTTTTCGTTAATCGCAGATCTTTATTGAAACTTGTGAGAACTTAGGAACGTAATATGAGGTCTGTTATGAAGTTTTGAATGCAGCGCACTTGTCCGTCACCGCTAAGGTCTGAGAAAGTACCCCTACCGATGCGTTGCGACAGCCAGCGGTCTCAACGTTCGTAGATGTAGGTATGTTGAATATCAGTTCAGGGCTAATGTTAGCATAATATGAGTAATTGGATATTTATATGCGTTTGATTACAATATACATTGCATTTAATATCTAGACTAGTTGACGCTTGCGGCTTGGTTCACGTTCGTTGTGAATTTTTCGAAACGGATTTTTATCGCAAATTGAATAATTTCGATTAATGATTATTTATTATTATATTATTAATCGATATTTCGAAAAATAATAAAATAGACTAATGCCTAGACTACGAGTGAGACAGACAGACATTTAGTCGCCATTAGAAGTACCTAGTGTTTAAATATTAAAATTATTTTTTCCTAAATAAAGGGGATTCTCCTATTTCGCTACCTACTAGAATAGAGTTCCCCTTCAGTTCCTGTTCCACTTTATTGGTGTAAAATACTAAAATAGTTTGTTGTTTAAATTTTTTTTCATGCTCTACAAAACTGTGACAAAACGCTGTGAGATTATTAACAAAAATTCCTCATTCAAATTATTTTATAATTTGATTATTTTGAATATTTTTTAAATATGCAGTAAACACCATTAAGACGAATAGAATAGAATTATGTATGGAAGTTTACCGATTTCCACAGCGATCATAAAATGTGTAGGTACAAAAGCCACATTGCAGAATAAACACATCGAAGAACACACGTCAATGTTGAAATATTATTATGAAAGCATCTTCAATCTTCAAATCGCCTGCACTTTACATTTGAACTTGTAAAGCGTATCAAATGTAGAAATGTAATGTATGTAAGAGTTCTTACCACAACCACGTTCTTCTACAGACGAACGGCAAGTTGTAAACGGCAGAGGCTAGTTGAGCCCACAGCCCATGTGGCGACCCACATGTCGTCGGCAGTCGTCGACGCGTCGGCGGCACCAGTCAATACGTCGAATAGTAAGCCTCTGCCGTTCTTGACGAACTTGCCGTTCGTCTGTAAGAACTCTAAATTGTTAACAATGCAATAGTTCTATTACGACTATAATGAATGAAGTAAACTATTCGGTTACAAGGTCACAACGTGGTCAATGGACACGTGAAATAACGCAGATTGTCTTTTGTAGAGCACTTGATCTGTTTTTAATATTATTATTTAATAATATATTGTAATTTGTAGAGTGGGTGAGACCGAGACCCAAACTTTTTTTATAGTTTCTCCCGCGTGGCTCCGTTCCTGTTGGTCTTTATAAATGAGCTATCTACTTAACATCGAAATATTTTTTCTAATAGGACCAGTATTTCTGAGATTAGTGCGTTCAAACAAACAAACACACTCTTCAGCTTTATAATATTAGTACCATGGATGTACAGATAGAACAGACTTGCGCGGAATTTTTCAGGATCCTCCGTTTATTTCAACGCGAGATAATGAAAATTTAATATCAATGTTTTTGTACTTATTCACGAGCGATTCATAATTAGCTGTTTTTATTGACGTTCCGTTGACGTTCGTTAACAATGGAAGATTTTAATAATTTTCGTTGATATTCGAATTAAGTAAATTACAGTTCACAGATTTTTACTATAAAATTTTATAATCATTAGGCAGTGATATATACGAGTGGATCATTACTTTTCCCGTTTAGTTGAGTTTTGCGCCTTTTGGTATTGGCTATAAACGGACTCTACCTATGAACAAGCTGGATATCTCGGTGGTTCTTCATCTGAATGGTGTGATATGATGGACTGTGACTACCTTCCCAAATGTTTTCATTTTAGAATATCGTCTTAAAAGTTACGTTCTATTTCAAATGGTTGCAGTTAGTATTTAAAATTATCTTTGGTTATTCAACTCGAACTTGTAAAATATGACATAATTAAGCCTCATAGACGGCCTGTTTCTTTTGAATGGGAATAAATATGGAATTATAATGATGATAGGAGGAATTAGTAAAACAACATTTATAAATTATATTTTATTCACTGAGACCTTGCTTCCTAATCATTAAACTAATCCATGCTTTATAAACACAACCTCAATAAATAAGGAAATAACTTATCGAAATTAAAGTTATGTATAATACTAAAATATATTTTACCATAGGTAATTTCTTATTTTTATCGATATGATATTTCAAGATAATCACAATATTAAAATAAAAAAAAGCTCTATCTTCAATTACTTTCAAAAGTACCTAGTTATTTTTGTACGATTGATTGTTTCGAATACTGTGGAATTTAAACAGGTTTTTTTCTTTATTTGTTTGCCAAACTGAACCTCGATGTAAGAGAATGTTACTCTACAATCATTGAAACTGCACACAACCTTATAGCACCTTTAGATTTTTTCAAAGGAGCACAAATTTATTGGAGAATAATTTACAATACTTAACAACATAAGAGAAACAATTAACTACGTAAAAAATTGTTGTTATCAGATACATTTTACGTTGAAATACCTTTTCTTTTTAGTTATGGGATCAAGAGAATTGAATAATTTTTGAAAAAAAAAAAAAACGATTCTACCAAAAACACTAGATAAAATATAGGTACAGATATTTAAAACTATCTGCATATTTTCGAGAACTTTCAGTTTTTTAAATTACCTACATAATTTTATTCACATGAATATGTTTTATCTCTCAATTCGCATTCCACAGGTAAAAATCTGACAATATATCTGACAATACAAAATTGGCGGGAGATTTTTTATTATTATTTTTCTTCTTCTTCTTCTTCTTCCTCTGCTTCGTCTGTTTCTTCTTCATTAATCCAATCATCATACGGTATTTTAGCGAGGATCCTATCAAGGAATCTGGACATTTTCTCAGCCAAGTCCCGTTTGAGCGCGGGCTTCATTTCCTTGAGGAGTTCTTGCGCATTCGTGTTTATGAACAGGTTGAGTGCTGCTTCTGGAAATGTATGGATTTGTTTGTGAGTAAATTTGATTTTTATGAACAATTCTTTAATAAATATAGGTTTATAAGTATATGTATATGTACTTAGTTTTTTTTAAAGTTTGTATCATCAACGTTTGTTTGTAAAACTTAAAACTAGCATTAGAAATTAGTGAAGTTAATGTAGATATGCAGTATCTTAGGTGCTATTCTAGATAATATGTATAGATCTATCTTTGAATTTTGTCAAAATCTGCTTAGACCTTCTAGCGCAATTGGGTTTAAAAAAAATAAACTAGGTATCGATTTTTGTAATACTAGATTGTATTATTTCTATAGAGCACAAAATTGAATATTTATTACTTCCATTAAAGATTTCTAGAACAACAACTTTCTTACTTCAACTTAATTTATACAAAAGTCAACGATCCAAAAACAAAAATCCCCAAATACTCACGTAGCACAGAATTACTGTTATCCAGATTCTCGACCCCCATCTGGATGCCCTTAACGGAAAAGTCAAGCTTCAACTGCTGCAGCTTGAGGTAAGTCCGCCCGTTGCGAGTGTATGGTGATCCGCGGAAGTACACTTTGGCTTTTACACCGTCTGTCGGGTGTTTTTATTTTATTTAGAGTTAAAGTGTACAATTCTAAACTAAAACGAAGGCTAATAAAAACATAACGCAATTTCACGCAAGACCTTTAAGAAAAAATTGAAATAATATTTAAAATTTTCACATCGATGATAATTCCCACTAGTTAGTACTTCCCCTATTTTGTATTAATATTCTTCGAATAAAGTGTGACTTATTAAATTGTTGAAACTTCTATTTCTTAGGTCAAATAAAAAGACAAACATATCAAAGAACAATTAATTGATAATGGCAATATTTTTCTTATTTAAATACACGAAATAAAATAATTTAACTAGTCACCTCTAAAAATAAATAACTTAAAAGTACTATTTCTCTTACCATATTCCCCCCAATAATCGCCCCCACCACTCGCTCTAACGAGCAGCAGGACGCCAGAGGAACGATAGCGCGCTTTAGCACTAATGTGGGGTCCGAACATTGTTAGCTGGAATTGATGGGTTTCTAAGTCTGATCTGTAAGTTAAGGAGATTACATTATTATAAAGAAATAATTGTTAATATTATAACCATGAAAAAATGCACATTTAGGATACATATTTGCTTCGCTATTGGGGATTTACAAGAGAGCGAAAATCAAAAGATATTCAATCAAGATTCGCTTGACAATATCATTTCTGTAGGTACTTAGTAGGTACTCTGCAAAAATTTCATTACACATGAAGTCGGTTAGAAAATGAGAACTTGAACTTTTTCTATCGTATTTTAAGTTATTAATAAGTACCTATACTTACTGTAGTAAGTTTTACTACATTAGATTTACTGTTCAACAAAATACGTCAATAGCCAAGAATGCCTACTAATATTTTTATAGGTAACTACTTATAATTTTCTTTGTTATCTATTTCGAACAATGAATTACGTAAAATTAAGCGTAAAATCATGAAGTTCACAATAATATTTATTACCATTATTTTGACAGACATAGCCTTTGGCATTGACGACGAACACAGACGACGAACATGTAAAGGAAAAACGAAGGCCAAGATCACACATTTCTATACACATTGTCGTAGAATAAATGTTTGCGGTTATTAATCATAGTCAGTACATATTTATATGTACCTAGTATAAAACAAAGTGGCTTTTTGTGAGTCTGTATTCTTAAATCTTTAAAACTACGCAACGGGTTCTGATGCGGTTTTTTAAAAGATAGAGTGATTCTTGAGAAGGGTTTTAGTATATACTAGCTGCTCCGCGCGGTTTCACCCCCGTGGCTCCACTCCTGTTGCCCGTAGCGTGATGAAATATAGCCTATAACCTTTCTCGATAAATGGGCTATCTAATACCGAAAGAATTTTTCAAATCGGACCAGTAGTTCCCGAGATTAGTGCGTTCAAACAAACAAACAAACAAACAAACAAACAAACTCTTCAGCTTTATAATATTAGTATAGATAATTTATTAGGGTTCTATACAAAGCGAGCGAAACCGCGGGCGGAAGTTATTTTACAATAAATATTTGCGGATATTAATCATGGCAAATACAGGTTAGCGATGATTAATTAGCTCGTGCATACGGCTTTGTCTGCCAGCTGTGTGATTGAACCGTGTGTCATGGAGTCGTGATCGGAATAAATTAGAAATATTTTGCACTTCAACGGTTCTTGACCACAAGTAAAAAAAAAAATTGTTGAGTAGGGGTTCCGGGTTTTATTATATGTGTAGGTACTTTTTAGATGGATAAATCCTACTAATATTCTAAATGAGAAAATTTCTCTTTCACGCAAATACTACTGAACCGATTACAATGAAACTTGGTATGTAGGTGGCTGAAGACCCAGAATAAGACATAGGTTACTTATTATCCTCGAAATTCTCTCGAATACTTTTTTTTACAAAAATCAACCCCTAAAGAAACCGTGGAGTTCAACTTAATAAGTAATAACAATTTAATAAATTGTATTTGTGTGGTCCATTTGCAGAGGTCCATATATTTTGTAGAGCTTTTCACTAAATTATTCCAATGTGACTTTAAATTGCTCATTAACAGTGCGATGTACTTTTTGTTTGACTTTGACTTTGAATTCAACGTGCTAAGAATTATTTAAATACCAAAAGGGTAATACAAACTTGAACTTGGTCTTGATGTTGAGTTAGTTCGGAAAAAAATTCGTCTTCATCCTTATAATAGTTTAAGTTATAGCGTTGAATTTTATTTAAAGAAGTTAGTAGGTAAAAGCATTTTTATGTATTTAAGAAGAATGATGTACCTACTTCTTCGAATTTGAATTAAACTTTAAGTATATATAACAATGTGCAGGAAATCCCCGATTATCCATGTATTTATTAACAAAAAAAGTAACGTTTTCATGGCTCCATTCTATACACTTTACAAATTACAGCTTATTCGTGAAATACGAGTAATTTATGATAATATAGTCTCGTTTTTATACTTTTCAGTAGTAAAAGCAGTAATGGATTAGAATAAGTGCAAAAAAATATATTACCTGACATTAGTGATAGTCATGTTATTGACTCCCGTCGCGTGAATATCTTTGAACGTAGCTCGGTATCCATCAGGACCTCCACCCAGAGCTATAGATAGTTCATCTATCACTATCTCGTCTGACTGTAAAATAACAATAAAAGTTTTTAAATAATTTAATTACTTTAAATGCGTGTTTTATAGCTGAAGAAAAATGTAGAGCAAAAATATAATGTCCTCACATAACTACTTATATATTTTAAGCTATTTTTATATTATTTTACGTAGATAAATAACTACAATTTAACACATTTTCGGAACTTATATGTTTAATGGAAAAATGTTTTTTAAAGGATAAATAGAACCTTTGATAAGATGAAAGACATTTATAATATGCAACAAAGACTTTATTATAGTTATTTAAAACGATTATCTAAATTATATATATTAAAACAATATATGCGGAAAACAAGACATAAATAATAATAAATATAAATACCTCTTCCAATCCGAAATCTGGAGCACCACTTTTCAAGTAATCTAGTAGATTGTTGAAGCTTCGTAGTAAACACGCGTCCACATTGGGATCCTGTTTCGAACAACGACCTCCAAATATATCTGAAACAACAATTTCAATTAACATTTAACAGAAATATACAAAGTTTGAAAAGATGTTGTTTCGTTAGGTATGTTTAATTAGAATAAAGTTTACCTAAGTTGCCCAAATCTACAAGTTTTAAGTATTTATATAATTCCTCCGATTCAAAATAACAATTAAATATTTGAATATGTTATATTTACATCATTTTTGGTTATGTTATATTCGTGTAAATAAGAGTCATATTTTACACTAAAAAAACGCAATAGTTCAACGACGTGAAATTAATTAATCCAACCACAGATTGTTAATCCATGACCTGAATCCATGACCCAAAAGCCGCTAAACCAATAAACATCAAAGAAACAGTTATTAACACGCAATATATAGGCAATAAGCGATAGTTATCAGCTGGTCCAGCTTTCTACATACATTAGTATGCAAGAGTGGTTCTTGTAACGGTAGTGTTGTCGCTAACAGAAAGACAATAGATACACGCTGGACAATGGGACTCTAACCTTCAGATATTTTATCTGGAGGTTACAATAGCTTTGTCTGATGACCTATGGGCTATTAGAGGTTAGTTTGTATGTGCATGATTTAGCGTGAGTCTTAGATAGGTACTAACTGTACGTTATTGCATTTTTGTACTCTGCAATTTTCAAGTTAAAATATCGTTTAACGAAAAGCAAAAAGAACTATGGGGATTAAATATACCGCGTCGTCAAATTAATGGGAATACAGACATTTAACCGTATTTTAAAACTACAGGAAATGTAAAAAATCATACAAAACTTTATTTTAATTTACCTAATTGTTATGTCATATAAAACAACCATAGAACATAGTTTGTGTTATAAGAATTTTCTATACAAGAGATAGAACAATATACCATAGAATCAAACATACTAAAAATAGCGGAATTGCCAAAATTTAATATGGAAAATTTAGGAGAGTAAACAATAGGTTGATATATATCTAAATTTTTCGTATATACATATATTTAGTGGTGAATTTAACCTCCTTTTAAGCTTTTTTCATTGAAAAATGATTTTTACTTGATATCAAGAGCTGATCAGATAAAAAGTTAATGATGTCCGTGAGGTCGTTGGCCGTTAAACTTGTCCGCAAAACTTGCAATCATGCGGCTCGTACCGTTTATTAAACTTTTTATTGGACGTTTAAAATATGAGTATTATATATAACGTATTATATAATAAGGTTTATAATGATTAGGAGAATTTTTTTTGATATTTATAAATCTATATATAGAGAATTTTATCTACTATTCGTTAGTAATTTCCGTTAAAAATAGAGTTTGTGACTTAATAAATAAAAGTATAGAAGTGATAATAATAATTACTGCTTTCTGTTGTTTCAATTCACACTATCTATTTTATTTCGTAGTTAGATAGAGCTTTGACCGAGTCGTAGTAATTTACTTCCAAAATAGATTCTCTTGTTATGAAAATGAAAACTTGCTGCAAAGTATTGAATATTTAAATATAGTGAAGTTACAAAACCTTTAGTTACTAACAATATATGCAAGAATACTAAAACCATTATTTTGCATTCAGTTAGTCTATAAATCGTCTCTACATTTGCATATGGGTTACAACTGTCGTAATTCTTATTTAAAATATAATATTACATAAATTTGCAGTTGTGTTTAAAAATAAACATTAACTCCTGAGAAGTGCGAAATAATAGATACTATTTTTACAGGCAAGCTTAATTCAAAATTTAAGTGAAAGTAAAACAAAAATAGTTAACTATGATAAATAATAGAAAAAGATTAGGATAAACATTGGTTACATAAGTATTATATCACTAGGTAAATGATGAGCTTCATAAATTTTACATAAAAAGTACCTACATATTTTATCAAGTCAATAATACTGATTTGTATATCTGTCTTATTTTTCATAGATTTCTAGTTTCCATTTAAATTCTAACTTTTTTTCTATGTTTATTTTATACTCAAAAAATATATAGCATGTCGTAAGTGTAGGTAAATAACCACAATTTTATAACACATTAGATATGGAATATCTTCCGCGTGATGACTGCACATTTACAATTTCTTTATTACATAAGATCATTACGCGAGTTCATTAAGAGTGAGATTGTACTCACTCGTTACATTTCTATGAATTCTAGATGTATAATTAAACAAGCAAACATAATCGTACATCGCTGATAAGCTGATTTTAAGGTTGTGTTGCGAATAGTCTAAAAATAGTATAATAGAGGTCTATTCCATGCTTTGGTAAAAAAATATCAAGCAATTATTAATATTATAATTGACTTAAAATAAATGAAAGTATTTTATTTTTCTTAGTTTATTTAGAAACAAATCAGATTAGATTTTGAAAAGTTCAAAGTTCTCTACCCACCATCAGACGTGTGAAAAATTAATAGTCCAGGAATATGTACATCACGTTGCACATTTAATAGCAAGCACCTTATTGTATTATTCAGGTAGACCGGAAACGTATAATAAAAAGACAAAGTTAACTCATAATAAACAACTCATAATTCCAAACAAACTATCAATTAGGTACGAATTTACACGGTTAATAGAAGACAAATCACAAGTATAGTTTCCGGCAAACGAATGAGGTGAAGGAAACAAAAGCATACATTATTTGAACCATGCATATTTATGGCTTGTCGTATGCTCATTGCATCAAGCTTTTGTGCAGTTTCAGTAGGTTAGTAATTTATAATACTTAAGTGCTTCGAACGAAAAGTAGGAAGGGACTTATTCAGTTTTGAAATAAAGAATCACTAGAAATTGGTACAATGCGAAATTAAAAAAAAATCAACCTCTAAAGGGGTAAGATATTAATAAATTACGTTACTAAGGGCTGATTTTTCAATCCTTGGTTAAAACTTATTCGTCGAATAACGTATTAAACTACCATTTATGAAAGGTATTCTAATTGCCCGTATTTGACAGTTTACAGGTGACATTTTAATATTATCGTGTAATACTTTATTGGACGGGTAAGTTTTATCCAAGGATTGAAAAATCGGCCCTAAGTATGTTTAATTATTCCATAAAATCTTTAACCAAACACTTTTAAATTTGAGGGTAGGTAAGTGCAGTTCCCACGAAATAATTCGCGGTAGAGAACTTGCCTAGATACTAATAATTTAGAGCTATAAGATAATTTATTTCGTTTTGATAATGTTATTTTTTAATAATCGTAAATAATTAGATGATTTGAAGTGTAAACAAACAATTTGTCTAAGTAATTTCAGTATTTGTTTAATACTTTCAAGTTTAAATCTTATGACTGAAACACTTTTATTGAACTGAAAGGGTTCAAAACGAATGAAAATTTGGTAATATTGGATACTTCTTCGATTTTTTTTAAAACATATTACGCTAATAAAAGCTGAAGATCATTTAGTTTGTTCTAAAATGAAATCATAGAATCACTATAGGTAAATAAATATACTGCGATCGAAACGGAAAAAGTATTTACTAATTATATGTATTATAACAGGATTCTTAGAAATTCTTATTCTTATTTTCTTATAAATTCTTATATGTTTGGCTATAAAGAAGTTTTCTAAGAAAGTTATTCATTTTCCTCAAACCGTTAGCAGGAATTTTTATTTACCAGAATTCGTCTTAATTTCTTAAATGTAATAACATTAAATACCATCAAGTAAGTGAGGTACGTCGTACACTTGTACTTAGCAGTAGTAGAACGTAGTACTAGGTTATTTAATTTTATACTTAAACTAGCTTTCCGCCCGCGGCTTCACCCGCTTTGATTACTCTTCCTCTTGGATCACTCTATCTATTAAAAAAACCGCATCAAAATCCGTTGCGTAGTTTTAAAGATATAAGATCCATAAATTTCGTGAAACACACTTTAGCCATTTTGGAACTTCAAACGTCTACAACTTGGTTTGAAATCGAAAAATCTCGAGTTCATTATTAATGTTTACAAATATTCATGTTAAATTAGAATTTAGTGTACTCGCAAAAACATCCTCTAAACAGACAGACACTTATTGCATATAAGATCCAACATTAGTTTTTTCTGTTACTCAATAGTTAAAATGGATATTTCCTACACGAGTTACAGCCAGTTGCAGAAAAGATCTTTAACTTTTAAAGCTGTCATTAAATGCTAATCTTCCATTAACTTGTTGCAGAAAGCAACATTAGATTCGATTTTAATGGTTCTTTAGTTTTAATTAATGGAAGTGTCAAACGAGCCAATCTGTCACATTTTTAGTTGCACAAAGCGCCATTAGCGCTTAAAGAACCTTTAAGTTGACATTTCGGGCGTTAAATTTTAATGGGTCATCAAACGTCCATTAGCGCAACATTAATATTGCAGTTCGTGGCTAGTTCAGTTGTGTTATTTGCGAATTTTCAGTTTTTATTTAAAAAGCAGTGGTAAAAAGTAAAAAAATTACTTCAACATGTCTTTGTCGAGCCTGTCATCATTATCTGACGCAGAAGAATATTATATGCCTCGTCGCCGTCGGATCCCAAACAGAGAAGATATATTCTCGAAATATGATGGAGAAGAATTTCGTCTGCGCTACAGAATTTCAAAAGCAGCAGCTATTCATATATGCGACCAGCTGGATTTGGAACCAATTACCCATAGAAATAAGGCCATCGATGGCAAAACCCAACTGCTGATTTGCTTGAGATTTTTTGCCACGGGATCTTTTCAACAGGTATTAGGTGATCTGACTAATGTCCATAAATCAACGATTTGTCGAATAGTACAGAAGGTAACTCTGAAGCTTGCTAGATTAGCACCTGTCCTTATTCGAATGCCAGAGAGGGAAGAATTAAGAAGAGTTGCTGAAGATTTTTATGAAATTGCAGGATTTCCACGTGTAGTGGGAGCTCTAGATTGCACTCACATCAAAATTATAAGCAGAGGTGGCTTCCTAGCAGAAATGTTCCGATGCAGAAAGGGATATTTTTCAATAAATGTCCAGGTGGTGTGTGATGCGAAGCTAAAAATCAGGGACATCATAGCACGCTGGCCGGGATCAGTACATGATTGTACGATTTTTAACAACTCTCATTTGTGTGCTGATTTTGAAAGAGGTGCATACAGAAATTACTTGTTGTTAGGAGACAGTGGCTACTATAATAAAAACTATTTACTGACCCCTGTTTTGCAACCACAAACACGTTAGAGCAACGTTTTATATAATAATTTAAATGTACAAGTAACTACAAGCTTTGTATCTAGTTATGTCGAGGTAACGTTGTGTCATGGTACCTAGAGAAACAATGTAAGGTTTCACTCAGGAAAATGTAAAAATTATGAAAGCTATTTAAATATAGGAACTACACTAGTACACAAGTATTCAGCGGGTTAGCCAGGAGAGTCATATGAACTGTATTGCAAATTATATAAAAAAAATAGTGTCCATTATATTGATCAGTTACATATTTTAAGAGTTATAAAAGTTTAAAAATACAATATTTTTAATTATAAAGTGATAAATTAATTATTTTTAAACTATTATAAGGATAAGTTTTATGTAGAAAGCCAAAAGCTCTGAAGGCTGAAAGCATCTGCTAATTAAAATAATAATTAAATGTTAAAGATTCCCAGAAGAAAACTGAATTATACACAGGTACAGGTTTATGAACGTAAACCGAACATGTTGGACGTGGTTATATCCTAGACGAGTCTAGGCCCGCTACGGTAAATACTTTCTTCTAAACATAAAAGCACTTACGTGTGTTCGATGTGGTCGGTGTAATCACAGCGGCGAGGAATAAAATAAAAACTTGATACGACTTCATTTTTACTAACAATTAAACTAACATTTAAATTAGGAAACTAAAATTCGCGCGTAAAATTTGAAAAGATTCGAAATTATTTTTTTTATAATCGCGGCAAGCGTGCGCCGTGGCGTGCTTCAGACACAGCAATGTTGGAGCTTAGCAGCCACAGATAACTTCCACTTTCCATATAACACGATGCGTTGACCGCAAGCCTGTTTTGATTGTTTTAATATGGTCAGGATTTGTTTTCCTCCTTTTTTAACCGTGCCCGAAGAAATGTCATTTATAATCGAGCAATGACCTCTATGTAGCTTTTAGGAGTTATGTAAATTAAAAAGTAAAAATGTTTAAAATTCAAAATTAAAACGAAAATTCCGAAGTTGTTTACTATCTAATATCAATGAGTCGGATATATTTATCAGGTTGAACTCGTTGCCTTTTAATATGAAAAATTGTTCCGTTACTTACCGGTTGGGTTACCTGACTACATAATTGATTGAATAACATGGTTTTAATACATAGGTGCATCGTTCACCATAAAAAAAATAAATAAAAGAAGGCCATGTTTTAATATGGTACTTCCAAATACATGATCGAGGTTGCCTATGTTTCCTGAACAGTCAAGAAATATAATGACAAATAACCTAATTTTCTTTTCAATTAATGGATAATATGGGTAATTACTATATAGGTATAGAGCTACGTGACATTGGTAAGTTATGTCTATAGACTATAACTACTAGTTTAAAGCACATTTATTCTTTAAAAATGGTACCAATATTAGGATAAGAAATTTCATTCAATAGTTCTAGGAAATTATAATCGAATAGCTGTAAATTTATCTCAGAAAGTATATTTTAATTTTTACCTACTTTTAATTAGTGCTAATCTACAAAGAGACGTTGTTTCTTTATTATTTCAATTCAAAAGATTTGTATTAATGGCTGAAAATGGAAAAATAGTTATGAGTACTCATTTTTTCAACAACATTTTTTTGTATCTGTGATTACAATTGAAGAATGAGAAAAAAAAAACAACCTTGTAATGGAAATACGACAAATATAATATCACATATTAATAAATATTCAACTTTTTAAATCGATTTCAGAATGAATCCGAACATTTTTAATCCTGGTGCTAAGTACTTTAGTTCTTTCGATTTTTGTTTTTTGAGAATACGTTCTTAATTGAGATTAAATTGTACAGCTAAAAACCTAGATTTTTTTGTAGCAATCTTTGTACATTTCAAATTGTATCTGATGAGTACGTAATTTATAAATATTGAATATTACTAATTTGAGCTGTATATTTATTTACTTGCATTTGTTAAAATAAATGATCACAATTTTAAATTATAGCCCTACAAGAATATCAAATATGACAAAACGAAAAAATCTTCATTCAACTTTTACATTAACCTTGTTTACAATCCAATAAAATCAAGTTATATTAATATAATACAATAAACATAAGTTAATAATTTACAAATGAAGCGTTAACTTCATTGGGCTGTAGTCTAACCATGTACCTATCTAATGGAAATTTAAAGCGTTATTTTTTTGGTACTAATTAAAAGTTAAAAAATTCATCTTCGTCATAAGGTTCTTCTTTGCTCTCTGATGCTACTAGAGTCGATAATTTGAGACCGCCTCCTTCTTGCATTTGATCTATCTTCGGTAATTCCTGCTTTAACATTTCTTCAACATTGATTTTATTCAGTTCTTGCTGTACTTTTTCTTTAATAGGTGTCTCTAAAGCGTCCATGATTTGGTAACGAAGTAAATTAGGCAGAATATTTACTACTAATTCGACAACGTAGTCTATAGTACCGGCTCCGTCGAAACGTACTTGGATATTACCAACTTCGAGGTCTAAATCTCTGAATTTCGGTTTTTCTCTTGTATCTAGTGGCTGTGCTAAAATGACTCTACCACTTATATATTCTACAGAAAACGACGCACTACCAGCTCTTGACATTAAACCGCTTATAGCTGATATATCCCAATGAGTTGTGCCTTCTAGTTTTTGCGTACCAATTTCGAAATCAGCTATAGCAGTATTTTTTTCCATCATCAAAGTGATATTACCGACTCTGTGGAACGAAGATATTCCTGTGACCCAAGTGTTAGATAGAGTTACTGTGAAAATGCTGACTGTGGTGTTATAATCTTGAATTTTATAGGGGTCCATTTGCAGATCTCTTACCTTTTTCCTTGCGTCAGCTATAACCATATCTAAAGGAGATATAGAGTTCGGGAATTGCATGTCACCCGCTACTTCGTCAAGCTTCTTGTTTATTTCTTCTCTCGCCTTAGTGTATGCTTCCTTGAGAATGTATGGTTTGATAGAATCAAACAGGAACGTTCCCATTGAGTTCACAACACCCTGCAACATTCCACCCAAGAAACCTGCATTTTGGAAGTCCATGGCAATATTGGTAAAGCCTATATCGATGACAATATCTTGAGCTCTTATTTTCCCATCTCTTTCCACTCCAAGATTCGCTTTAGCTGTTATTTTGATTCCAGTTACATCTACCGTGAATGGACCTTGCACTTTGCTCAACCAAGTTGCCATCGTGTAGTTACCGCGTGCTTGAAGTTTGTCTATTGCAATCGCTGCGTGAACCTGGAATTATTGCATAGAGTTTTAATAAAGTGAATGCACATTAGCACGAAGTGCATAATTAAAAAACTAAATAAAAAAATGAATGTGTGAAGAATTTTTGCAATCTTGAAAAGTAAGGTTTATTGGATTGGCCTTGGTGACATCACTCGTTAAGTATTTGTTTACGAGTTGTTTATACACGAAAGGAAAAATAAATAAATAGTAAATACGTATGAAAAACCCACCTTCATAGCACCCATTTCAGCGTCTACATGCAAAATGCGAAATTTGCTAATACCATAGACAGCTGTATTCTTAAAATACATTGTTCCAAGTGAAATGGACTGTTTCATGTCTGGCACATGGTAAGGTTCTGGTATCTTAGCTCCGGGCAGACCGACTGGGTTTGGTTTTTTGAAATGCTCCAGCAATTGCAGTATGTATTCACTTATTCTTTCCTCACCCTCTGCAAGCTTGGAAACCGTCGTCGTTTCGATATGAGAAGCATCTGGAAAATTAAAAAAACATTTATTATGTTATACTTTATAAGTCATTTAAAAACATCGTTTTTATAATATTGAAAAAATGTAAAATAAATCTTCCTCTTTCACTATCATAAAAATAATTTTAGGTTTAAACTTAGTTATTATTACCTATAAGTAATTTTTACTTAAACTTGTAAAGAGTAGTTTACGTCATACTGAACATTTCATTATTTTTATTAATTTAAAAAAACCTTAAGGCCATACTTATATTTATTTTGATTATTGCCAATGTGTTTTTCAATGTACACTATATATAAGTTAATTATTGTGCCCAAAAGCTTGCGTTCTCTTAAAACTGTGTTATTCGAAACGTATTAAATTATGTTTTTTTTGCATACCGAATGTATGTAAAATGTTCAATATGCGTTTAATATATATATCATATTGTTAAAACAGAGGGAAGAATGTTTTTCTGTCTTTTTCACTTCACTTCATATTTTTTCTTTTTGGACGTGCATACTGCATATAAACTGTTATGAGGTATTTATACAAAATCCATATAATATAACAATAGGTACTACTAATGTGATACAGCTGGTGACTTTTTGCTCTACATTTGAAGATGTTAAGGGATTACCTATCCCTTACCTAAGAATCTAGATTACAACATTCGTAATGTGCATGTTAAGTTTCTTGTACAAGCTAATTTTATCTTTATGCAATATTTTCAATGCCATATCGTTCGATATGTGTATGATAAAAATAATTCAATGTATGCATCGAAAAATCAGATTAAATTTTAAGACAGAATTCACAACTTCTAACCCCAATCGAGCTGAATAAAGTCTAAAGTTCTATATATCTAACTTATGGTCCATCCGACACGTTGGTTAATCTTGGCGATTAAACCCAACACCAAACCTAGATTCACATTTTAACACACCTTCACTGCTTCCAAAAGTAAACACGAAGCACAGAATCACAAATTTTAACCACATTTTTCCAATTTTAGAGAACTTCTTGCGATGAATGAACACCCCGACTACGCGGGTCAGAGTTTATCACTTGTCAACTATTTCGCTGGATCGTCAAATCAATTCTGAGTAATAGCCATTGGTTGGCCCCTCGTTATCTTATTGTTTTGTTTGTTATAACCATAATATAGTATTTACCACATGCTGACAATACTATTTGTTACCGTTGCAATATTTGTTTTGCAAATCATTATTAGGATTCGTAATTACCTATTAAACTTACAATGATGTTATTAAGTAAAGGTGTAAAAATAGGATTAGGCTCTATAAAAGATTTGCTTATTTTAAATTGTATTTGAGGGAGTATCTGATGTGTATGCCTGCTCTGGTTTTCAACCATATGCTAATTATGCTATATTTTTGAAAGCTGATTGATTTTGTTTTTTTTGTTAGAGTTGTGACGTCTTTGTAAACTTATGTAAATAAGATAATATGTACACTGTAATATTATATTATACTGAGTTGAAAGTTTTGGTTTAATGCCATCTAGTGGTGATCACTGAAACAAGGCTGTTTTTATTGTTAGATTTTGGTTAATAATACACCGCATACATTTTTAACTCTCCATGTTCTTTTTATAATTTTTATTCTAAGCCAACCTGGGGCGGCATTGAAGAAAATAGTGTGAGCCCTTTAATCAAAAGACTTTAATTTAATGTAACAGTTTACAACTTATACTAAAACAATCACAAACATTTTTCATGTTTTATAAATAGGACTTTAATAAATTTTACTTAACGTAAACTTAAAATACATAAGCACAATATTTTATTTCATACAATTTAAAACTATGTACCTGCCTATAGACGTAGATAACTTGTTAAGTAATAACCAACGCCTCCGCGTCAAAAGAGCAAATATTACTCGTAGCGTGATAACTCCACTTAAATAAAGTTATATAATTAATACAGTTTAAAAATTAAAAAAGTCATCTTCATCGTATCTTTCATTTTTATCAACAGAAAATAATTCACACGGATTAAAGCCATTTCGTTGTAATTCGTACATTTTTGGTAAATTTTCTTTAATCATATCCTCTACATCAATTTCATTAAATTCTCTTTGTATCTTCATCCGTATGGGGTCCTCTAAAGAATTCATTATTTGATTCCTTAATAGATTCGGTAACATATTTATTGAGAACTCTGTAATATAATCAAATGTCCCTGCTCCATCAAACCGTATTTGTAAATTGCCAAGGTCAACATCCAGATATCTGAATTGTGGCCTTTTTCTCGTATCCAGCGGTTGACCTAAAATTATTCTAGCCCTTATATAATCTATTGTAAAAATTGCAATTCCAAATCTTGATAACATCCCTTTTAACGTATATACGTGCCAATTAGTAGATCCACGTATCTCTTGGGTACTTATATCAAAATCAACTATTAAAGTGTTATTATCCATCATAAAAGTTGTATTTCCAATACGATAAAATGAGGATAAACCTATAAGCGACGTCCCGTTTAAAGCGACATTAAAAACGCTTACTGAAGTATAATAATCATCGATTATTAAAGGGTCTTTATGAAGTGCAATCATTTTCTTCCTTGCATGTATCATAACCATATCAACAGGTGATATTGAGTTAGTGAATTGTATAAAAACATCCAGCTCCTCGAGCTTTTTATTGACCTCTTCTCTTATTTTAGTGTACGCATCTTTCAGAATATAAGGTTTAATGGTATCGAATAGAAACGTCCCGAGTGAGTTAAATAATCCTTGCAATACAAATGCCAAAATTCCAGAATTTTCGAACTGTACGTCTATTTTCTTGAATGCTATATCAATGGAGACGTTTTTAACCCTTACTCGCCCATCTGTTTCCACACCCAGAGTCGCTAGACCAGTGGCTTTAATGCCCTCGACATCTGCTGTGTAGTTCCCAGAATAAGTTTTCAACCAAGTATGCAAACTGTAGTTGCCATGTGCATGTAGTTTGTCAATTCCTAATATCGCTGTTCCCTGAAATGCACATAGATTAAATCAGATAAATAAAATTATGTGTTAAAAAACATGCGTACAAAATTAAGCTATTAAACTATTTGCTTACGTTCTGTACGATTACTCTATATTTATTGAAGTATTGAACAGAACGCTATACTATTAAATTTTATCATAGAGTTATGAATAAGAAATTATTTGTATATTTATCGCTGATTATAGCTAGTTCATTAATTAAATAATTTTATTACCTGCATGGCAGAAGCTTCTACATTCACATATAATAAACGAAATTTACTTATTCCAAGCACTGCAGTATTCTTAAAAGCAATGGAGCCACCAAAAGTTAAATACTGTTTCATATCTGGTACATGGTATGGGTCTGGTATATTTGCTCCTGGAAGTCCTACAGGATCTGGCGATTTGAAATGCTCTAAGACTTCCATAATATATTTAGATAAATTTTCTTCTTCGTCGAAAATCTTTGTTTTTGTGGCAGATTGACAGACCTGTGACGAAACATCTTCTGTAAATTTGAAGAGAATACGATAATTTTATAACCAATGTCTTGAATATTTGGTGTCATCATGACTAAAAGATTGAGAAATATTTTTACTGGAATATTTAAAAATGATTCAACGTAAGTTTATAGATAATTTTAGTAAGCACCTTCACAGTTTCCAGGTCTGATTTTGATACAAACGATACAAATAATAATTATCTGGGTCCACATTACGCAAAACACTTCACAATACTAAATACAAACCGTGAACCCTATAAATTTGTGAGAACAGAGGTCAGCTTATCGACAATTGAATTGACGAGGGAATTTTTATCAAATCCGATTTCTACATCATATTATAGCCAATAGCGAATGATCTCCCGGGAAAACCAAAATTCAAATTTCGTTAAACCTGAAGAATTATAACAAAAAGTTCTATAAAAAGCTGACAGGAAGAACAGAGCAATTCAAAGGCTCAAAATAAGGGCAAAAAATGATTTTGATATAGGCATTCGTAAAAAAGTAATGTTGAAGAATTCAGCTACCGTAACATGTTGTTTCGTAGATATCGTAGATGATAGTAAAAAAATAATGACGTATCTCCTCTAAATTAAAGAAATATTTAAATTCATCATCTACAATCAATAATTATTTCACGCATAGAGATTATTTTGTGCATATTAAAAAAGGGGAAAGCGTTCCTTGTGTTTACTCCAAGAGTATAAGAAGAATTAAGCTCTTGGCGAGATTTAGATATGAGATTTGCTGAGTTTGTAATTACTAATTAATATCTTCAATTATATAAAAATGTTCATCTCTTATTCCATTCTTGACACACACACAGACTTACTTTTGCATTTATATTGTGTTTATAGTGCGGATTATTGTTAGGAAAAAAATATACCCGCATCGCACTGAGATTAATAAAATCTGATAAGATTTTTTATACATAGAAATTTTAAATTGATAATTATGTTTAAAACACGTGTTTTAATTGATTTCTTCAAAAAAAACCCTCAAACAAAAAATGAAATAAGGATTTCGAGGATTTAATTTAAAAAAAAATATTTAAGGATTTAAAAAAACATTTGGTCTATTTCTAGGTATATATTTAGTATACTGAACAGATAATTATTGCTGACCTTAGTAGGCGTAAATATTTATTAATTATTTAAATAAAAGAACATTAATGAGGTTCTGTGCTATATTTTTTTCCTTCTAATTGTTTGAAACTAAAAGGGAAGTGATAACGAGTTTATAATTTAACTATCTTATCTGAATCTCCAGCGCCCTTGCTTCTGTGGTTAGCGTGTGAGCTTTACAGCCTATAGAGGTCATCGTTTAGATACACCCTCTGAAAATTAATATTTTATTTTAATAAGGAAAAATGCATTTCTTAGAATCAAGAGATTTTGTCGTTTTTGGGAAAGTCAGGTAAAAAGTTTCTTTCGCATATAAAATTTATAGAATTTTTCAAACTAAGCTATATTTAAATTTATACATTTATTATATGCCAGTAATATTTAGTTCAAACTAATGTTTGTGCAAACAATGGCATTGACCGGATATAAGGTAGCAAGTCAGTTGATAGCTGTATTTAGTCAAACGATTATTTGTATAATCAATCTTGTATATTATCTAAGACTATCTGTTCCTCGCGGTTTCACCCGCATTGCTCCGCTCCTGTTGGTCTTAGCGTGATGATATATAGCCTATAGCCTTCCTCGATAAATGGGCTATCTAACACCGAAAGAATTGTTCAAATCGGGTCAGTAGTTTCTGAGATTAGCGTGTTCAAACAAACAAAAAAACTCTTCAGCTTTATAATATTAAGTATAGATGTGGCTAAGTGGATAAAGAGTATAAGTTATTCTAAATGTATGGCGTATTCTGAACACGTGGATGCATGCAGTTGATGGTAATTAATATTAAGTTCGTATACATATCACACAGATCGTGTTTTATAAGCGATGATGATAGCTTGGCATTTTTCCATGTTCTATTTTCTGATATTAAGTAATTCTCTATTAACCAAGTTTTGTTTTTATTCTTTAATTTAAAAGGAGTAGTGATTTTGGTAATATGTTATGTGAACGAACTTTGGTCTAATATAAGCACAGTATAAGAGATAATTTGACTTATTCAGACCTTGTCCTTGAATTTGAATAATGTAAACTTTATCAAATTTTAAATGGTATCACATCGGTACCATATACTGACTGAATTACACTCAAATAAATAAGTTAAATAAACATTATAAAATTAGTGCATTAGATTTAGGAACAACTACAAAGCTTCAGTGGATAGGATCGGCGCTAGATGCATAGGGTTGTCACTTGTCAGAATTTTTTTTGGAATAATGTTTGCAATAAATATGAAAAACCTTCTCAGTTTTATTCTGAAGCCATTTTACATAACTAATGGATATTGATTAATTATATAGCATTATGCTTGATCTGTCATCTATTTAAACATGTGAAGGTTGTCGTTGAATGGTTTATTAATCTTGACCTAAAAACTATGAGGAGCCTATCGAGATCTAGAACCTAGATCCTTAGCACTAGAATCTGTCAATGTCTTGAACTATACTCAACTTAATCCTCATAATAGTGATAAAAATACCCGAAGCGATATTATAAAAAATAAAATGAAGGTAGGTAATTAAAATTTATAAAATACTAAACTAACATAGCTAAAATACTAACTGGTATAGTGGACTTCGCACGGCCTCGCGAATTATTTGAATAATTATGATTTGTTTGTATTTTTCCGATATTATAATAGTATATATAAACTTTGGACAACCCTTCTTGGCATAGTTTGTTGAACGTCATCTCATGTTAAAAATACTTCACATTTCTAGCAATTATTTGCGATTGAGTTGAATTGATTTCCTGACCATAATATGCACAGGAGCCATCATGAAATTGATTAATTATTAAAAAAAAAAACAGGCTTTATAACTCTGGTCAAATACCTAACTTGAATATGTTCCAAAAGAAGAAAAAAGAAGGTATTTTGTAGGTAGGTATACCTTTTGTAAAATGTTTAGAATTACCTCCAAGGTTTCCTTCTACTAGTTGAATTAATTATTATTAAGACTTAGTATTATTCCGCTAATTAAATTTTTAATATATTAAAATTCATAGAATCAAGGAAAAATGCACCAATGGCTTCTATGCTGTTTAAGGTCATACTGAAAAAAAAAGTGGATTAATTAATATAATATATCCAAAGGAATTTGGTGGTATGTTATAAGTCAACTGAAATCTATATATATTATATATATATATATATATATAAATGAAACCCGTTTCGCGTTGTCACGGCATCACGTGTGAACGGCTGAACCGATTTCAATAATTCTTTTTTTATTATATTCCTTGAAGTACGAGGATGGTTCTTATGTAGAGAAAACGTAAATATGTACCACGGGCGAAGCCGGGGCGGACCGCTAGTAAAGAATAGATTCCATGATTTATTGATTGATTTTTCTTAAGAAAGCTGTAACATATAATTTTTAATTTAATATCATAATCATTGTAGAATTTGCAATGGTATATAAAATTGTTAAATAAATATAATATATTTTCCTACCATGCACTATAAATTGGAATTTGGAGTTAATTACAATATGCCTAAACAATGTTTAGATATAAAAAAATGTTATCATATCATTGAAGAGAAAAAAAAA
The DNA here is from genome assembly GCA_029959065.1 of Colias behrii. Classification (NCBI taxonomy): domain Eukaryota; kingdom Metazoa; phylum Arthropoda; class Insecta; order Lepidoptera; family Pieridae; genus Colias; species Colias behrii. The sequence continues at coordinate 11,220,361 of JARWMC010000002.1, forward strand.
GATATATATAGCAAGCATTAAAAAAGTTATGAATTTATGAATATAATACATATCTAATATATTTCCTACACGTACACGTGTATAATTTTTTGTAAAAAATGTTTAAAATATGTATTTCATGGTTATTAGATTGATGCTTTTTATATTTCAGTAGGTACTTATTACAATTAATTTACACATCCGTCTTGTGACGTCATTAAACGTAAATCTAGCATAGATTTTAATTAAGATTAATAACAAATGATTATTATCATTTGTAAATGGTTTCATGTTTATCATGTTGGTTTGGTTAAATAGTCAATAAATTTACAGTAATTTTCTTAGAAATGTGTACAATTGTTTATAGCGACCATAAATAGCTGTTGAAGATTAACACTGGATAATACAAAAAAATATTGTACCTAGGTAGAAGGTAGTACTGAAAACAATTCAAATCAATTACCTATTATATTTTTTGTAAACACAAATTTTATCGTGCATCTCGTGGAATACATATATAAAACATGGAGCAGGAAAGAAGCAGAGTGTATTTGATAAAAAAATTCATTGATCGTTGAATGATTTTTGGCGGGAATAGGGTACTTTTAAAATTTGAAAAGCTCACAAAAGTAAGTCTTCTCGGGCAGAGCTAGGGCGGCTAGCAATGGCTAACTAAAAAACGTTTTTCTCCTAGTACTTACAACTTGTAAGTACTACTTACAACTTGTAAGTACTACTTACAACTTGTAAGTACTAGGAGAAAAAAACAAAATATTGGTAAAAAAAATTTAATATTTCGCATTTGCCCTTGCCATCAGGATGGATTGCAATTAAATGCTTGAAAATGTATCTGTCCAAAGGAAAATATCGTTCTATTTCAGGCATCCATGAAGGATCCTGTATTTTTATTTTTGATCACTCTTCATCAAAATTTTGTTAAGTGAGTTCTCCTCCAATGTATATTTTGGTCTAAATAACCCATGCCCTGTTGAAACACGTAACGCTACACATATAATAAAATGAATAGTGGAGTATGTTATATTTTATAATGTAGAAGTAGATTACTTCTTCCATTACCTACTGGAAAATAATAAAAGGGAAGTAATGAAAGTAGAAGAAAAAAAATAGCAGGCATTAGACATTTTCATTGCGAAGTTTATTTTTTTTAACTAACTTAGGTACATAGAGCTTCTCTCTATTCATACATATCAGTCATGATTATCAAAATATTTTTAACAATAGCATGCCTATGACTAGTATAACATTACTTGCACATCGATTAAGATATTTTTTAATTCCATCACTTTACACGATAAGGATATTCCGGAATAAACTTCCAAAATAAAAAAATTACAATGTGGACATTTCGGCCGCGCGATGATACAGCACCCTTTCACGGTATTTCCTCCTAATTATGTAAACAAACGAATCCAACAATTAAAAGGCCCCATTTTTTGTTGAACCGCTGATTTTAGCGTGATCGTCACCTTGATACTTAATTCTTCACGTCAGGTATATAATGTATCATACGGTATGAGGGATTATAGTTGGCATTAGACAGTCAAGTCAATCATACACAATGTTTCGTGGTCTCTTCTTGGTGTTTTATTGTTTAATTAACAATGTATTCTCGGTGCCTTTGCGTGAGTATTCTATATTATTTATAATATGAAATAAATTATTTGGATGTCTGTAGTAATTTACGATTTTAATTGTTTTATGGGAATTTTATGGCAGTAAAAATTGAAATAACATTTTCAATTTAAGAAATTAAAGTTGTTATTATAACAATATTAAACATAACGATTATTTAAAAAAATCTAATCATTTAACATCATCGAAGAAGGAAGAAAGAAGTAAGAACTTTTAATTGCTATTAAACTTGGCGGCTCATTGATATACATAATGTGATCGTTTTATAATCAGTCTATGCAGTTTAACCCGCTTATAAAACTGAAATAGAAAAAAAATCAATAAAGATAAATTTTACAATTACCATGTTAGCATGTCAATCGCTAGCTTCTAGCATAGTAGCTTTTCACTGGATATTTTGAATGTCGGTCAAATTTCTAAGTTTATTTGGTTTAGGGCCGATTTTTCAATGCTTGGATAAAACTTATCCGTCCAATAAAGTATTACACGATAATATTAAAATGTCACGTAAACTGTCAAATACGGGCAATTAGAATACGTTTTTAAAATGGTAGTTTTATACATTATTCGATGAATAAGTTTTATCCAAGCATTGAAAAATCGGCCCATAATTATATAAATAAACGATTAAAACATTTCCTTCTTTATAATACTAAAAAGTTTTTGAGGCCAAATCCTTTGAGTAGCATGTTATTATAATATAAATAGCATTTAAAAATACGCCAATTCCACACAAACGCACTAATAGGCTACATGCATACGTAATTTAATTATAAAAAAAACCGGCCAAGTGCGAGTCGGACTCGCGCACCGAGGGTTCCGTACAAACCTGCAAGGTTTGTTACAGCTTAAAGGTATTATAGACCTGAGTATTTGGTATGAATTTCAATTTAATACCTCTACGCGTTTATGAGGAAATGGGTAGTAAGTTTAAAATTATTAAAAAAAATATATTATGTGATGTAACTAAAAATTTATGGTTTTCGTAACTTTTCCTTTATCTATGCTATAAGACGTTGCTTCGTACCAAATTTCAAGATTCTGAGTTCACGGGAAGCACCCTGTAGGTTTTGATTCCCTTGCAAGTGTCGAAAATTTGCGGCATAAACGGCTGTATCTTTTGATTGCGTTGGCTTGGAAGTTTGATTTTTTCACAGCTTCAAGGGACAGTAGACCTGAGTAATTGATATAAATTTCAGCTTCATACCTCCACGCGTTCCTGAGAAAAAGGGTCTTGACAGACGGACGGACGGACAACAAAGTGATCCTATAAGGGTTCCGTTTTTTCCTTTTGAGGTACGGAACCCTAAAAAGATAATAATTAACAATTTTATATAATTATAGAGGTCAGAGTAGAAGAGTGCCTTCAATTTTATGTATTCCAGTGGAATAATAGCGATCTGTGCATGAGGCGACCTTCGGAATTGTTTAATTTATTATTTTATTTAAAAAAAAAATTGAAAATTTAACTAAAGTGTAAAATCTTCGTGATTAAAACAAATCTGTATAACGGTGCATTTACATCAAATGTATATAGAGCTAGAGCTAGAGCAAGAGAATTCTTTCGTGATCTTTTAGTGTAAACGAAAACTTGACAAATTTGACATACTGGGGTTAGAAAGAGCATTCGCTCGTTTGATGTAAATGCTCTATCTACACACTAAATATGATAAGATGTGCTCCGAAATATGTAGACTTTTATATTAATGAAAATGTTTATAACCAGTCCCTTCATAAAGCAAATCCCTATTGTATTAAAACATTAAAGCAAAATAATTAGTATAAAAGACAATTCCCCATGTTTTTTAAAGAATAACGTAAGAAAATTAATATGTCTTGCTTTCTCTACAACGGAAATCTACTCCGTACAATTGAAAGTACATATTTGTTATTATCACTTAATAATGTGTTTGGTATACAAATGGTTTATTATTCAGTCACAAGCGGTCAGCTGTCACTGTATGTGTAATTTTGTATTACGTGCAGAAATTGCATAAGTATGCAAGAATCATTGACATTAACATTGAGAAAGATTATCAGAATACCCTTGATCTTGATAGGTTTCTAGCAATTTTTTTTATATACTTCGGTTTATGTATTTTGTCCAAAACAACTAAAATTATATAAACCTAGCTTTTCGCCCGCAGCTTCGCCCGCGTAGTCAAAGTCAAACCCGCACCCCATTCCCGTGGGATTTTCGGTATAAAAACTCTGAATATTTTAATCCAAGTTACCAAACTTTCGCATTTATAATGTTAGTAGGATGATGTAGTTCATCTTAGTATAATTTTACTGAACAGATATTTCTGCCTGATATGCGTTTTAATATCGTTTCCAATTTCCATGAAAGGGCATCAAAAGATCGGATTGGTAAAAACCGTTTACGACATTTAGTGGTAAGTCTAAGTCATTTTAAATTTATTTCTAATAACAATCTGTATTTATAGCGGATTACTTGAAAATCTGTAAACGGGACCAAAGCACCATCAATGAGTGTGTCAAGAATTCCATCGAGAGCCTTCGCCCGAACCTCATAGCTGGTATCCCGGAGATCAATGTGCCCAGCATCGAACCGTTTTACATTACTGAGGTAAGACTTAATAATTAAAACTATTAATATGAGTGTAAAAATTATAAGCTGTAACATTTATGATTCATGTGTATCTTTTAGTTATAAAGATATAGTAGATACTTTAAAAAAATATACGAGCCAAATTGAGAACCCCCTCATTTTTTTGAAGTCGTTTAAAAAAATCGATCATTACTGAGTCATAGATCTTGCTCAATTTTAGAACGTTAAACTATAGGCTTGAAAATTGACTGACTAGACATTCAATATATCTACGGATTATGTGGATAAAAAATTGTACCTTATTAGCTTAGTGTTCCCAAAAAAATATATCAGAAATCATAGTTTTAAATTGTCTTACAAAATTTTGAGGAAAATGAATAGAAGTCAAAGTAGACATTTTTTGCTCGTATTCTATTAAACCAGCTGTGAAATGAAACTAAGTTTTATTTAAAAAATGCAATTATAATGTTAATTTAATATGTTTTTTTGTATGTCGAGCAAAGTTTATTATCAACGTCATTCACATGTTTTATCTTAATAAAATCTTAATATTAGGTAAATCTTACATATGATTATTTTTTTTGTAATAGATATTAAGAATTTAAATGGATATTGTTTAAGTTTTTTACTCATCAAATAATGTAACGTTTCATTTTTAATATTTAATTATTCTTATAATTACGTGCATAATTTCGACTCTTGTTTTTTACATTGTGATTTAATTAGAACTTAGCATGAAGATGAAATTAGGTTAGCAGGTGTGTATGAAGTGTGTATGTTATTATGCATGTATTTATGTTTTTATAATTTTAGGTGGTCGCCATAAATGGTGACTTGGCTCCACTGAAGGCGTCAGCAACAAATGTCAAAGTGTCAGGTGCTGGCAATTTCTCTATTAAGAGCTTGGAGTAAGTATAAATATTTTATACATAAATAGACACAAATATAATCTTTGTGTTTCTTGTTTATTACATATTAAGCGAGTTTCTGGTCAAAAGCTGTACACACTTAAATTTATAGTAGCACAGTTTGTGAATCATAAAAACAACGAATTTTAAAAAGGCGCCTCAAAATGCACTTAAATTTGTTAAGTCGGTTTTGCTTCTATATTTATTTAGGAGTCTTAAATGTATTTCTCGAATAAAACCAATACTTTCAACATCATCTGTTAAATTGCCAGAATAATAATTATTTTAATATGTTCAGAAAAGTACTACCTATATAAGCATAGGGAATAATTTTCCATCCCTAGATGGGAAATTATTTATTGATCATTGGATGATCAGAATATTACACTTTGCCTTCTATTCCTGTTAAACAGACTTTATTAGTAATACTGTTTACTGCTAGTACGTACATGTTAGATTCAGTCCTGTGAACAAACAGGTATGACTTATGAGGGTTTAAGCCATATTCCACGCTTGCCAAATGTGTCATACTATCGAACTTTTAATTCTCGGACAATCTTTAGAGACTTCATCACTGAACCATTATTGTTCTTTCTACTGTTTCTCTCTACACATAATTTCCCAAATATAACACTAGTATTGTTGTTCAGCCTTGACTTAGAAACCTACACGATTCGTGCCCGTCTCGGCTTCCCACTGCTTCACTTGGAAGGCAACTACAAGATGGACACACAGATCCTCGTAGTACCACTTATAGGAGAAGGAAATGTTTACGCTGATGCAGGTAATTGCTCTTATTGCCTTTTGTTTAACTGTTTTGTAATGCATTAATATAATCGATGTAGTCTTGCAATGTATTAATAAAATATTATTCTTAAATTATGAGTATTGGAGAATATTTATAAAATTCGAATATCTAAGAAAACAAATTTCGTGTGCAGTGATACAAACCCATGTCCGTTAGGTTAACTTAATTATAAGTTAATTTAATTTATTTAGGGTTTTTAGGTAGAATCTTTATAATTTTCAATAACAATACGCAATCGTTTATAGTTTCTTCAGTAATATAGAAAGTTATTTTAAATTACATAATATTAACAAATTGTCTACTTTCAGTGAAATGCGACGCAGATATCGAACTAAAGAGCAAAATTTACAATCGCGATGGAAAGCAACACATCAAATTCACGAGTTTATACGTTAAGTTGAGCCTCAAGGACTATAAGATTCGTCTCACTGGACTCTTCAATGGAGACAAAACGCTGGGTGAGTTAATAAGAAAATTAATTTTCTAAAGCTTAAGCTTTACTTTGATAATTATCTGTTTTTTATACAACTCTTTAATTTAACTACTATAAAATATAAGACGCCATAAACTTGTGAGTTGTACCAATAACTTATACGAAGTGTTTTACTAGATTTCGTCAAAACAGCTAGTGTGTTGCCACCTTCTACATAATTTACTTCAATCGATTTAAAAAATATACTGAATTTCCTGTAAATTAATTTAATATTTTTTTTGACGACTTATCCTTTACTATATTGTCTATACTCTATATTATAAAGATTTTGTAACCTACAAAGTATGTTTAGTATTGTTTAGTCCACACATACTTTTTAAAGGATTTTAAACATGGTTCATCCTTTATACTGTTTATCCAGACATTTCTTTAGCCTTAGCAGGAATACAGCCACACATCCTCCACTCTCTTGTTAAAATAAAACACAAGGAAATAATATGATTTTATTACAATTAAACAGAGGAAGCTACAAACGAAGCGATCGACCAGAACCGTGGAGAGTTCTTAGAAGCAATGAAGCCATACCTCGAGAAGACGGTCGCCAAAGTGCTGTTGGATTCCGCCAATAAGATCGTCCACCCCTTGCCTTTAGAAGACCTATTCCCTCTGCCTTGAATAAATGTTAATTAAATATATCATTGTTTCTTTTCATATATCATTTTAACATATAATGTATACAAGTATTTATTAGTGTCTGATAAATAATAATAAGGTTTTACATTATTAGCGCTCTGCACTTTTCGTGAGGAACTAGCAGCTTATTTTTATTTCTTTTTATCCTCCTCATGAATGAATGAATGAATGGAAATTTGTACCAAAATAAGGAACCAATACGAAAAAACACAGACAATACAAACACGTAGAAAGGCGGCCTTATCGCTAAAACAGTGATCTCTTTCATGTATTAGTTTCCATAAAAAGTAGTAATTTAAATAGAAAATACTACAACTTGAAGGATGTAAAAGGAATTAGATTTGTTCTTCTCTAGGACGTAATCTATCTAGATTAAATTCATTAAAAGCTGTTCAGTCGTTCTGATTTTACGACAGGGCTTACCTCTGTATACCTACATACATAGAAACACACACAAGACATAAAAAATTAATTCACACTTTGCTTACCACACAGAAGAAAAGTCAGGGTGCCAATTAATAATTGCGTACATTCTTCAACATGAACCTTGATAACATTTTCTAATTACTCGATAGCGGACAAGCATCCTACGACCCTTCCGTTGGCTCAGCGGATGCGGTAATCACAGTGCCGGTTAAGAAACGTTATGTTTTAAAACATTTAATAATAGTGCTATGAGTTATCCTTACATTGGGGGAAGTTCTGAGAAATATGATTCCCTTTTATGAAATAGAGCTATTTCGTAAACTATTTGACGCTTTATATATGGCGTTTTAACTGTGATAAATTCTATATTCTATACTCAAATCAGTACTTATTGTTCTTACTTAGTGTAGACAGCGAGGTAGAAAGGAAAGGTTATATTTATATTATCGACATAATAATCTCGATAATGTTGTAATTATTATTATAAAAAATTAATACATAGGTACTTATAACAAAAAACTCATTACAAATTTCATCCATTATTGTAAATTATACATAGAGCATCCAATTTCCACAATTTTCATCCAAAACACATAAGTCACACACAAATCTCTACAATAGAAATGAGTCGTGTTACAGCGATTGCGAAAATGCATCTTCACGGTATTAGTTAGGAGCACGGTGGCTCGCCTTGACCAGCTTGCGTCATGTGGGGGAAACGGAATTAATGTCGTACCCATATCCCGGTATTGGTGAAAGGAATGTATACTGAGCACCAAAGTTATAGGAGTTAAAGGCTATATGTGCATTGGGGAAAATTGTAGACGGTATGGGTAAAATTGTAACGGATAGTTTTGACAAATACTTGCAAAATCTCTCTACTTTATTGGTCAAGAAATTTAAATGATGTGCACAGATTAAACAAAAAAATTCCGTAACTTTTCTGAAGAAGCGGGTCAGTTCTGGAATATTACATATTTTATAAAGAGTTTTAAATTATTATGTTCATGACTACATACTATTAGGCAGTGATAAATTGGAATTGGTAGTTACGCCCTTTCACTGCGTTGGTTTTTTATATTGGTATACACAAGCGTACATAAGCGTATACGAATATAGAAAACTTTTAATACTACTTTACTTAGCTACTTTAATACTAGGAGTAAGAATGACAATATAAGATTGCCATTTTACTATTATGATTGCCTCACTTTCAAACTTCTAAATATGAACACAGAGCTGATTAATTGTTGGTATTTCGAGATAAAAATATTACTTGCTTTGAAATCCGTGTTGGTAAATTATAGGCAATGGATATACTCGTGTAGCCATATAATATTACAAGCAATTGGGCAATTGTAGCCCAGATATTGTATGCTAGATTTGTAGTTTGGTTGTATGAATATTATTATTAGTGTATCTACTAACTATATGTTTTCGTTTCAGAATAAAAAAATATCATTCCAAATATTTTTATTCCTGTGTATCACACAAGAGACAAGGAATAAGGTAACATAATTCAAATTTACACTGCTGGAAAAGATGCCAACTGATTTAGGTACCTACATATAAAGTTGCTGATCGTTTATAAAATGTAAGAATCTGTTGTATTTGGTGTTATTCTTACAATGAACTATTCTCTAAGTCCGATACTATTTTGGGAAATATCAGCTAGTAAGATTTAACAAAATTGCGTTTTAAACATGAAAGGAACTAGGTCGAATTTACGAGTATGCAAATCGTGTGGGCAAGCCTAAGTGCGTACTATGCATAGGCATTGCACCATTCGTTGGTAGGTACTATCATTTTGTCACATTTTTATATAACAAGTAAAATACATTATATTACGCGTTTGTCTTTGACAATACATTGTTTATTTATAATTTAAAAATGTTTATAAGCTGGAAGATTTAGATAAAATATGAGTAAAATTACACATTTAGGGTCTTACACATCCTGAGAAATGGATTCTTCTGAATAGGTGGTCCTGTAACCAACTGCTTTTAAAGTACAACATGAATACAAAACTAGTTCATAGTGCATTTTTCCTCAATGTCATCAGTGCTGCAGACTATGTACCTAACAGGTATCGAGAGTATCGATTATGGCATAATACTGATTAACAGCTTATTATTGAAATCTACTTACGTGCTAATCATGGATTTAAGGAAGCGTTCATCCAACGACTCATTAAATTATTAACTATCTAACAGCTAACTAATAAAACGTATAAAGTGCTCTACATTCCGCCACTAGGGAATTGATACTAAACTTAAAATGAATTTAATAGGGGGCAGTCCTTGACTTGACTGCTTAATTGGAGTCCACTTACCACAAATATACATAATGGAAAACATCGGAAAATTAGCCAACAGGTCTCGTGCTAAAACGGATGCCGGGATCAGACAGCTTCCACCTTGTAATAGGAAACTTGCGTCTCGCTCGATCACCTAGCATTAGAGGGGGATGATCGATGTTTTTCGATCTGGTCAGGTGGTGGACGTTCACATGTCCTCAGCAAGTAGACCGCTCAGTGCCGGAGCGAGCATCGGGCCGGCCGGTCGAACCCACGGCATTGCCACATAAATGTTTAGTTTACGAAAGAGTTTCTTGTGCAAGATAACGAAATGTTGACTATCGCTCCGTTCCTGTTTGCTCTGCACTTTGCGGGTGCTGAAATACGTAAGTATGCATGTTGTTAATAGAAGGGCGGGCTGTGTAGCGCCTTTTTAGGGTTCCGTAGCCAAAATGGCAAAAACGGAACCCTTATAGTTTCGTCATGTCCGTCTGTCCGTCTGTCCGTCTGTCCGTCTGTCACAGCCGATTTACTCGGAAACTATAAGTACTACAGTGATGAAATTTGATGGGAATATGTGTTGTATGAACCGCTACAAAAATATGACACTAAATAGTAAAAAAAAGAATTGGGGGTGGGGCCCCCCATACATGTAACTGAGGGATGAAATTTTTTTTTTCGATGTACATACCCGTGTGGGGTATCAATGGAAAGGTCTTTTAAAATGATATAAAGTTTTCTAAAAAACATTTTTCTTAAAGTGAACGGTTTTTGAGATATCAGCTCTCAAAGTCGTAAAAAGTATGTCCCCCCCCCTCTATTTTTATAACTACGGGGTATAAAATTCTAAAAAAAATAGAGGTGATGCATGCTAATTAACTCTTTCAACGATTTTTGGTTTGATCAAAGTATCTCTTATAGTTTTTGAGATAGGTTGATTTAACTGTAATTTATTATATTTGCTGCTACGGAACCCTTTGTGCGCGAGCCCGACTCGCACTTGGCCGGTTTTATTGTTGTTTGAGTTGCACATTTTAGGGGGTCATAAAAAAAGTAAATAAGACATAATATTTCATATATATTTAGTTCATTAGAACATTCTAAAAATTTTGCGAGATATGTAAAGCGCAACCTATAATGATAGGTCAGGCTTAAAAGGTATCGAGTCTATGTAAAATGTCTTTCACCAATAGAAATCTATGTTATTTACTTTATAATATGCAAATAGAGTAACGGACTTCTTAAACGAAGTCGCATAAAAATTAGTTTATGTCAATGTGAGAAAGTTTATAGCTGTTTCTGAGATTACCCGTTACAAATAGATAGAGTAGAATTTTCCCTAATATGCATTAACTTGACTGTTATTATGTATTATAAACATTTAGTTAAACTATTATTTACACGAAATATAAGAAATTTATTTTTCAAATCCACCCTGATTATCAGGTAAAATAAAAAAAAAAGCAAAGCGATTGATAAACACAGGACGTCTGATATAAATATTAAAATCACATATTTGTATTATGTGTTTTTATGTAGCTATGCAGCTTATGTTTTGTCCTAGAACAAATAGGTCTTTCGAATAAAAGTAATAGCAATAAAGAGGTTTTATTAATTATCTGCATATTAAATGTGATGTGATTTAGATATGTTGCAAATTATTTTATAATATCAATTAAATTCGAAATAGTTCATACAAGTATGTTTTATTTTGACTAATTGGCACGAAAAAAGTCCAATCATAAACTATCGATTGATAATGTTGAAACTGCATGTCAACACTCTGTGGTCTTTATTGCGAGATTTTAAGTACAATTATTTTTGAGTATGAGACATACGAGTTAAAAGTATTAGGTAATTTTAAGTATGATGGAACGATCATAAAAGTTTTTAGTTAACTAAAAACTGATTAATCAGTTCATACATTTTAAAAATATGATTCATGATTTGTAAAAAGTTAAGCTACTTTTACATCACTCCGGAAAAGTTTTTGAAATGTTGAAAAATTATTATTGTTGTAGAAGTAATAGTATACAACATATGTATACATATTATATAATTAACTATAGTTAAGTTATTATGAATATTCATTGCAAATAACAAGCAGCTTACCTAGATTACAATTTAAAGTTTTTAAAATAAGGTTGCGTTTTGTATTCCTTAATTGTCCCCCTAATAATTTTTAACATAATAATATCATTGTTTTATATTCATCGTAGTATTGATAATATTTCATTGAACCAATAAGCCCTATTATTGGGAACAAATTTTCCTGCCTATCGATTACGGGTTATTTAAAATCATTTCTAGGTAAGTGGCTCTAATTATTTAAAAAATGAAGGTCCATATTTCCTGCTCTTAAATTAATAATTTGCCTCTGGTATAGTGGTTAATTCGTATATATTTCGAGTTCCTAGGAGATTCGATTGCCAGTGGCGTTAAATTAGCTAGAGATTGCTAAAGCTGACTTTACCATTACAAAGACTGTATTGTGAAAAATAGTTTGTATGGCATGAAATTAAATATTACTTAAAGGGTTGAAAAATCTTCTAGTTTTAGTAACAAGATTAAAAAAATATATATATATACTTATAATATATTTTTTCTTATTATAGCTCCATACATCAAAATATGTCATCGAGATGACCCCAACGTGGACAAATGCATCATGAACTCCATAGAGGAGCTTAGACCTAAGCTTATCAAGGTAATTATTGTTTAGAAAGGCAAATGTAAATACGAAAAATATCAACAAATTCGAAATAGATAAATCGTTACATCTCCATAAAGACAACGTAATAATATTTTTGTGCAAAAAGCTTTTATGAAAGTTTAGATGTTTTTTTTCGTATCCATTCCATGTATTCTTAGGTCAACAATATATTAAAATTAAATACTATATTTAATATTTTTGATCAGGAAAAAAAATAAAAAGCATGTATTATGTTTTTATTTGTTTATTAAAAACCTGTTTAATAAATAATGTGTTACTGTTTGTAACAGCTAAAGCTACAGCTCTTCAAAAATTGATATGATAATATTTATTTACACCTTTTTGCCTACTAATTAATTAGTTAATTATCTATGACATATTGAATATGAACCGAATATCACACCAAAGCATTTAATATGTAAATTGAGATATTAAAATGAATTATAATACCTCAATTGTACAAATTATATATTGATTTATAAACATTGTCATCCGCTTTTGGTGGTATTGGTCTTAATAACCGAAGGATGTTTAAATAGTTATTCCTTTTTTTTATCATCTTTATCATCCTTCTTATCCTTATTGTCTTCGTCTGATTTATCTTCGCCGGAATCTTTAGTTTTCGGATCTTTCTTATCTTCACCAGAATCTGGTTCGCTAGAATCATCTGGTTTCTTCGATTCCTTAGAATCTTCTTCGTCGGAATCTTTTGGTTTCCGATCTTTCTTATCTTCACCAGAATCTGGTTCACTAGAATCTTCTGGTTTCTTCGATTCCTTAGAATCTTTGTCGTCGGAATCTTTTGGTTTCCGATCTTTCTTATCTTCACCAGAATCTGGTTCGCTAGAATCTTCTGGTTTCTTCGATTCCTTAGAATCTTCTTCGTCGGAATCTTTTGGGTCCTTTTTTTTGTTTGGTTTGCCTGAATTCTTAGGCTTGCTATCTTTCGCTGGTTTATCCGAGTCTTCTTCACTGGAGTTCTTTGAGTCTTCGTCCGATGATGGTTCTTCATCTGATGACGGCTTTGCGTCTTTGTCTTTCTTGTTTTTTTTCCCTTTATCTGATTCCTCTGAGGAGTTATCATCATCTTTTTTGTCTGGTTTATCGTTCTTTGGTTCGTCTTCATCTTCTTCACTACTTGAACTACTGCTCTCGGAACTTTTGTTTGGTTTTCCAGCTGAAGCTGATGCTTTTGGTGTCCCATTTGGAGGAGCACTAGCTTGAGCACTTGGGACGTTTTTAGGATCACTAGAAGCTGCAGAGGCTGCCGCAGATGAATTTGATTGTGAGTTATCTGCGATGAATATGTCTTCGGTCTTCTTCTTACTTCCATCAGGAGCAGTATCTTCGCTTGTGAAATCAGCTACAATTTCTGAATTCGAAGTTGATGTAGATGCCGCTGCAGCAGCGCTGTTATTTGTTCCATTTGCTTCAGCTTTACTGTCACTAGTTGCAGAAGACGAACCTTGAATAACAACTAGAGTTCCCTTCTTAGTTGGTGATGTTGTACTAGGCTTTGTGATTTGCACTGTTTTCGATTTAGAGCCAGCGACATCAATAATAATATTAGTTCTAGAACCAGGTAGAGAAGTAGGCGCTTTATTTTCATTTCTATTACACCGACTACAACCCGATTTCTGGCATGTGTAGCATTCTCCAAAAGGATTCCTTCCAGAACCGAACGGATTCGGCACGAATTGCACAGGATTTGTTGTAGGCGGATATTTTACGTTTACATTAGTGCGTTGTGGAATTCTAACTTCTATAACTGTATTTTTCCGATTGCAGACACCGGCATCGCACTAGAAAAAATATATAATGACAATAAGATATGTTTTTAAAAATATTTTAAATGTTTTTGTTGTTGTTGTTCTATCTTACCTGCGCAATAATAAATAGGACAGCGTAAAGGACTATCCGATAGTGCTCCATATTGCTCTGTTTTGAAATAATTACAAAATAGGTGGCTTATATACTAGCCTATTTACTGATAGGAGAGCATAATTGTTCGTCATACTTTGTTAGTTTTTTTTATCAAACCAACAATAAGCACGTACGTTTTGCGTATTTATTATGGATACTTGGAGATATCGTCTGTCAGGTGTAGAAAAATTAATACATAATGTTCCATATCCAGTCATTCATGACGACAGCAGGTCAACAATGTAATAAACACGTTCTGGTTAAACGATTGCGGTTTCAAATTAAAGTACTCATTTCATACTATGGTTAATATAGTATAAATATTTACTGCGACATTCATATTTCATCTAAAGACTGTTGGAAAAATATAAGTTTAATAATTTAAGTTTATCTTTAAGTTTTACCTTCGATTTATTTCATTAACATTATAATGTTCATATTACTTTGTTTGAACCAATATACTTAAAACATAAAAAGAAACTTCAAAGGTAACTGAAAGTAATTAACATCCTATAAAATTAAATAATAATGATATAATTAAGAGCCGATTTTTCAATGCTTGGATAAAACTTATCCGTCCAATAAAGTATTACACGATGATATTAAAATGTCACGTAAACTGTCAAATACGGGCAATTAGAATACGTTTTTAAAATGGTAGTTTTATACATTATTCGACGAATAAGTTTTAACTAAGGATTGAAAAATCAGCCCTAAAACAAAGGAAAGGCACGTGCATATTTACGACCTAGTATAATAAATTCATTGAGCAATTCAAAACGGAAAATGTCTATCGTCATATTTGCGGCCAGCGCTATTATGAACTGTTGCATAACATCGATTATCCAATAAAATTGGATTTCATTGTGTTAATTGTTATAATAGGATATCCCTTAAATGCAATTTCATTTGTTTTGTTTTCTTGTAGTCACCGGTTCTAATGTGAAAAAATGCACTATGGTTAATCTGTATATATGTATCTATTATTATTCTTTAGGTGTGTATGTTTTTGTGTATTTAGGATTCCAATATGGGTAATATTTACAATTCGAACGCCAGCGAAGCCGTGGGCAATAGTAAGCGTATTACTTATTAGTTATCATAAAGCAAAAAAAATAAAAAAATTGAGAGACAATAATTGGATATTCAAACATATTTTTATCTTATACCATAGCTACAATGTATGAACCTTTGTTTCAAATATTTTAACGCTTTCAGTTAAATCGCTTCAATAGTTTGGATTAAATAATAATTGGGTGTAGATTGGAAAGTATGTCATTGTCAGCACAATTTCATAACGGTCAAGTGTGTCAAGCAAACGCGAAAGATTAAGATTCGCTTAACATTTGTTTAATTTAATAAACATATTTCTACGTGAACTTAGCATATATTAAAGGTTATTATTTAAATAAATTTACCGCAATGATGTGCAAATAAGTCTTTAAATGAACATAGGATGTAATTGATTTATAGATGTTGTCGTTAAGAAATTTAATATGGTTGTGAATAACAATTTGACTCAAAGTAATAGGTATACCTATTTCATCATTGCTTTGAAAATATGTAATATAGAATAGAATTCTAATAGAATAGAATAGAATTCTACAGTTTAGTTATTGTCGCTTATTGTTGCTATTTATTTACCTTATTTATCTTGGAAATAACTTCCTACTCTACCTGTATTAAACTTCCTACAATTCTAAGACGATTTTGTCGTATGGCATTCAATTTTTACTAATTATGGTGTTTCAATGAAAATTTATAAAGAACATAAAAATCTTTGCATAAAACTAATTTGATTCCATAATTATAAGTATTTTTTTATGTGGATTATTAAAAACATGAAGAATAATGGCAAACAATTTTCAATTCCAGGGTATTCCCGAACTAGATGTACCAGGGATAGAGCCTTTAAGTCTTGGTCAGATTGCATTAGCAAGAGGACCCCAAGGTGCAAAGTTAACTGCTGTGGTCAATGACGTCAAAGTGAGGGGACCGAGCAACTTCAAAATTACTGAATTGAAGTGAGTATATTTTTATGTATATTGTTTGAAAGTTATGCCCTAAATAAAGCTGTATGGCGTAAATAAATTGGTGCAGAAAAGAATATGAAAGGGAATTGACCTCATTATTTGTATCTTAAGTTATTTATTCTTCTCAAAGATGTACTACAAAAAATCAGTTGAGTTCTAGTTCATTTTCTTAAGAATAAATGAGATATAGGTATTTAATAATTGCCAATATTGAATAAGCTTAACAAAAACTAAGTTTTTAACCTAGAAATCGAACCTATAAGGACTAGTGTAGCGCTAAACTAGATATTAATAATGTAATAGGTACCTTTTCTACGTTTTATGTAACTAATCTCCTCTTAAACTAGGATTTTTTTGTATTCTATATAAACTTATGATATAACGCATATTACATGACTTTGACTTTGTCTTTGGATAAATACTTACATTGTTAGTTGTGTATAATTGTACACAGTTTTTCAGCTAAATTATTTTAAAACTGCACGTGTTCTGATCTTATGTTATTAAATTTCCAGATCGGACCTGAACAAAAACAAGTTTGATTTCAAAATATTATTGCCGAAGTTGGAGTTCGCTGGGAAATATAAAATGGACATACAAGTGTTGCTGCTTCGTCTTCAGGGACGAGGAAATATTACCGGATCATTTAGTGAGTTTGTTGTTTAAATAGTCATGTTAGAAGATCATAATATCATTGTAGGAAATGCGACATCATTGTTATATTATATTGCATCGTATGTAACATCATCATCGTAAGAGTAAAAATTTGTTTTCTAATTACATATTTAAGAATAAAACAAAATAAGTACGGGACATTGACGTCACTCCTAGAAGGATTAAATTGTTAATTTTGATATAATAAATAGGATAAAGTGGGTAATTAAAACCTTGATTCCATGGTTTTTTTTTAATATTTTCGAGCAACTGATTTGTTACGTCCAACAATGACTTGATATCTTCTAAGCGTCTTCGACCAGGAAGGCTTATTCTATCAAATTAATTGCAAATATATTATTTATCTTTTTTAATGTTACGTCAACAATATAAGTAATTAATATACAGTACTTGTAATAGTTATTTGGTAATAAACGAAATCTGAATGCTCTAATGATCATAGACACATTATACTATGTCAGAATGTGTGTTAACGAGTATATAGTTATCAAGCACATTTATTACCTACATACATCTCGTAATCTTGGGTTTTTTATAATCTAATGCATTTGCATGTAGGTTAGAAGTTTTATTAGGTAATGGTGTATGACAACGAGATATTATGAGAAATGAGAAATATATGTTATTATAGGGAAAAAAATTAACGTATTGTACTAAAGTAATTATTTGGGTAGGTTTATAATTTATTTACCTATATCTAAATTGATTTTTTTAGGTATAAATTTTAGGTATTAATAACTATCCCGACGTTATTTGTTGATAACTAAATAGGATCGTCTTTAGCGTTAAGCGAAACCACAACAAAACACAAATAAAATATTGTAGACATTTAACTTTTACATAAACTAGACTTTGCATCTTTTCCCACTTCTTTGCAAATGATTCTAGAAATTTAAATGAATGGGTAAAATTTCAGTAATTTCTTTTGTTCTTGAATAAAAATAATTACCCTGTTTAATTACCGAACATTTTATGCACCATCAAGTAGGTATTTCCAATTACACTAAATTAATTTTTCAAGTTTTTATTCAATATTGATCTAAAACTAAAGTCTTAATATATTTTATGCGCTATTTTTGAGCGAGAGAGTTATTTTGATTGATCGATAAAAATGATTATGTACCAATTATGTAATTCTTAAATACACAGGAATTGAATTAATTACTGACTTTACTATTGTATATAGGGAAACGTTATAATATAATACTTGTATCGTAGTAGTCGTAAAGGTAATCTTGATAGCCCATGTAACCAATGATTAATCGTCTCCTACGTTTGTATCGGAAACTAAAAAATCTTCTGTATATTCCACTACAAAAACCTAATCTAATAATTAATTAACATTTAATTAAAACATAATTATAATTACAGAGGACTACGCCTGCAACGTCACGATGCGCGGACACAAAGAAAAAAGGGGTGACGAAGAATACCTAAAATTTGATCCAATGAAGGTCAAACTACGTGTAGGCGATTCTTCCATTTACCTCACAAATCTGTTCGACGGTGATCCCGTGCTCGGACCAGCTACCAACAGGGTCATCAACGAAAACTCTCAAGTATTCCTCTCAGAAATCAGCCCAGTTATGGAGAAAAGTTTGGCAGATATATTCACGGAAATATCAAATAAAATTACATCCAAATTTACGTATAAGGAACTATTCCCTTAAAGTTTAGGGCGTGGCTACACAGTATTTTTTGGCTATATTGTAGTGAAAAGAACTTAATATGTTATTATAAAATTTGGCATTTCATGAAACACTCATTGTCGCGTACTTGAGCTAATGTTCATCCATCAATTTTAACAAATTTAACAAATTAATATTTTAAAGTAAACCATACATTTGGTACTTGCACAGATTACCTACATTATGTTGACTATCTGATACTTACCTTTGATAGTATCGTTGATACTTTAAAGAGAAATCATCAATAAGAGCAAATTTGAGTATAAGCTTTAACTTACTGGTAGCCACCATCATTTTAGTTTTTAGTTTTTTTTTGTGATAAATGTTTGAAAATGTGATTTTTACTTGGTTATCTATTTTTTGTTGAACTTAATTCGTTTTCTTTCAATGAAATTTTAGTTTGCATTGAAAGTGAAGCTGTTTGAAAATGAAGTGTTTTTTGTAAAAGTATGATATAATTATTAATTAGAGATTTTTGGTTAATGATTTTTAAAGAAAATAACTGATACAAATTATTTTTAAGTTCAATAAATTACCAAATGTCTGTATATTATAAGATGGTGTTAGTTTTTTGTATTTAGAATTTAGTATTAGTTTGAATGTTTGTAAATATATTTTATTAATGTTAAGCATCAATCGGTTTTTATATGTTTTTAATAAAATTTATGATAATGAAGTTTTTATTGAAGTAATTTTATTTATATGCCCATCCAATATTTTTATGTTTTCACTATTATAACCCCGAACATATGAAAAACTAAGAATACAAGCTATTTTGAATGAGAAAAATTACTCAGAGTAATTTATGAGTATTATCTTAGTCCCACCGCTATTCTATGATTAGCAGAGTATACAAGATGTATAGAAGATGTGATGTGTTACACTGACGATTTATATAATATGTATAGATGATATAATGTAAAAAATAACAAATCCATTGAATCATCAATCATGGCAGACATTATCTTAATATTCATAAGCTTAAATGATTTTGGAAGTATTACATTAAACTTAAACCACTATAATTTGTAGTAAAGCATAAAAAAACCAATGATTTTTGGTTTTAAATTAATATTTTGTTTCTTTTTGTTTTGCTTTTATTTTTTGATAAATGAACTCAGGATAGAACCCATAGCTTTGAACATAGGTAAAAAGAATATATTCTCATAAACTTAAAGCTACTTATATGAAGAAATTAGAGAAAAATAGTCGCCCGGGTACAGTTGTTTCAGAGGTAAGTTGTTTAGTTAATTCGTTATTCCAGGCCTTATTTGTTATAAAAATGTGCTCAGCTAGTGTCATAATGCATCTGTTTCTACGAATAAATGTGAACATATATTTGGTAATAGAACAGAGGCGGCTCGTGACAAAATTTTATGGGTGTTCACTTGAAATAAAACACTGAAAATACATGGTGTAAAGCAGTACATTTATCAAAAAAATTACTTATAAAAGAAATACATACGTCTTTCTTTTTGGTGTGCAAAAATATCTATAACTTAAAGCGACAAGACATTCGTAAAGCACTAGCTTTACGAATGTCTGTTGTTGCTTTCATCACAACCACACAACCACGGTGTTTTCACATAATATTGTTCGGATTTAAACACACGCGTATATGTTTTCATTTTTGTCGTACATTTTTGCGTAAGGTCAAGTTCAGGCCGTGGCAGTCCCTTAGCTTTCAATTCAAGCCGAATTTGTAACGTTTTAACACACTTTTTAATGAACGCCACATTATAATTGTTCATTTTCACACTCACAAGTAATACTGATAACTACAGACTATTTCAACACGTATCTTATGATTTTAATTAGAAAATTCCCGAATTTGCATTCGCGCGCGTGCATTGAAGTTGACTCGAGAGTCGAGTGTTTGTTTATAATATAGGACTTAGGAGTAGCAACGTCGCGCGTAATCGCTGTCCTGTGTACGGGCGCCCAGGCGCGGCGGTAAAAACGAACCGGCAACGTTTGCGGGAGCGGCGCTCCGAATTTTGCTATTTCTCCATAGAAAATCTTCTGTTTCACGCGCAGGGCACTGGCAAACCCTCTCTTTCACTCCTATTGGATTTCGTATTAGGAAATGTACTAAATATTTTTTCATTGGAGCGCAATCGTGAGCGCTCCGCTTCGCGCGTTACTGTATAATGCTAGGCGTCCATTACAGGCGGATCGGGCCGGGCCGCATCGCAACGGGCCGTCTCTAATGGACGCGCTGTTTGCTCCTGCGTCCACCTGTACGGGGCGCGGCGGACCGCCTAGGCGGATTTTATCTAACAGACGCTCGCCGCTCACATCCGCCTGCCTGCGTCCACTAGACGGGTCGGGGCGGGCCGGGCCGCAGCGCACCGCCGGCAGAAATCCGCCTGCGAAGCGATATCCGCCAATGCGTTGCGGCCCGCCCCGGCCCGATCCGTCGCTAATGGACGATGTTTCATACAAAACATAGGCCGGCGTATTTTTGCGTTGCGATGCGGCCCGGCCCGATCCGCCTAGTGGACGCCAGCCATCATACAGTATTATACAGGTGTATGGAATAATGGAATGATGGATATATTCATTGGTATTGACAGTAGTTTTTTACGATTACGATTGATTTTAAATAGTAATAATTAATATTAATAATGAAATTAAGGAGTATGATTTTATTATAATTATTTATGGGAGTTCACTGCACCAGCGCTCCTTAGGGCGAGCCGCCTCTGTAATAGAATAAGCGAATATTTAGATCAGCATTGATAACCTTTTATGGTACGGGAGCTATTAACGTTTAAAAAAAAGTCATTTTAGTATAGTTGGTTTTTTGATATACTGTTCCTCTTGCTATTTCGGTTAGAGTCCGGGCTGTCTGGCTGGCCGCAGTGGTTGCGTTTATTAGTGCGCATCTTATCTGCACAGGAAATTATCCTTAATTTAAAGTCATTTTTTAACGCGTAATTTTTAATCTTTTGCCTTTAGATCTATCCATGAGACATAATTTTTTTATTGCAAGACGTTTTTTTCGTTGTTAAATAGGTGCCATGAGCAATTTTTTATTTCGTTTTTATAAAAAAATTCAAATTATTTTAGAATGTCTGTAATTTTCATATTATGTTCTTCAAACATAATATAATCTAACATTAATTAGCCAGACGCTAATTCGATTGTTAAGTATTAAATATGTACAAATAAAAACGTAGTGAAAGTAGGTAAGTACAACAATTTGATGATTGTGTATATGGAGAGATAGTTTAAAGTGCAAGAGAGATAGAAAGGGTCGGCCGCGAAAATTAAATAACATTAAAAAATAACTTTTTTTTTCTAAAATATAAGATGCATAGAAATTGAATTGTTCCTACTCTAGGATTCCCTGTGTTGTGGGAACAAGTACCTTTCATTGGTACATTTTATTCCTTAGGCTAAAAAATAAACTATTAGGGTACATCAACAATCTTCTATACAAAACAATTTTTTTTATTACTTAACTAGCGACCCGCCCTGGCTTCGCACGGGTGCAATGCTGATACTAAATACACTACAGAAAAACTGTGAACGTTGTACAGTAGCACCTCGTTAAGTCGAACCTCGATAAGTCAAAAACCTCCAAATATCGAAAAAATGTTTTGTTCCCTTCCCTTCAAACACGAAAACCTCCATTACTTGAAATTTTGACCCTCTGTTAGTCGAAATAATCACCGAGTCCCTCCAAGCCATTTTTGTACATATTTTCACTCTATAACTCGAAAAATCAAATTTGACCTCTGTATCTCGAACGTTTTATTTTACAACCTTTATAACTTGATGATTTGGAATGTATTACCTCTATTGTTCGAACAAAAATAAGTTACCGACTTTAAGAACTTGCCGACAGTGCAAGTACACTATTGTTTCTTAGAAAACATTTTAGTAGTATACAACAATTAATTTATGACTCACGAAACACGTGTTTGCATTAAGTATCTGATGACGAAATTATCGATTCAGTAGCTCAGAAAACCGATACGAATGATTAAGATGACATAGAAGACGTGAATAGTACATGCGCTCCATGTGTTTCCATCAAGGAGGCAAGAACCGCATTGAATACCTTACGACATTTTATAAAGCGACAGTATCTCTGAAGAAGAAGAATTTTCTGCTCTTTATAGATTAGAAAATGCTAGAGAACAACCAAATTATCTAAAGCAAAAAAAAATACTGACTTTTTTAATGCCATATTTTTTATTTTAAAATGATTTGAAATAATGTTGATTTATTGATTTATAATAAATAAAAACATGTTTGCCACCTCTGCAAGTTGAATTTTAATTTATTTTACCTCTCTAAATCAATTTATAAGAATAAACCTCAAACTCTTTATGTCGAATCAAAATCCGCCTAAGTCGAAATCCTCCATAAGTTGAAAACTCTATAACTCGAATTTTTTGGTGTGTCCCTTGATGTTCGACTTATAGAGGTGCTACTGTATATAAAAACATAGCGGCCTACTCCGGCTTCGCACGGGTATAAAATATATAAAAGGGCCGCGGGCGGCCGGCCGGTACCGCCGCAAACGTTACGTCCCGCAATTTTTAAATCTGTAATATCTTCGAAAATATTCACTTAAATCATACGGTGTAGAGGGCCATATAGATCTATATTAAATGAACAATGTATTCAAGGTCTTTAATTGGTTCAGGATTAATGCTGTATTGGTTAAAATCGCTTCGAAAATTAGCCATTATTTGTCGTAAAAAGTAAATGACAAAAAAAAGTTATTGTGGGTTATCCATAAGAGATAGACATATACCATCACGGACTTTTCTGTAGACCTTTTCAAGTACACATTGAAAAGTTAGTTAGTAAGATAGTTAGTACATTATTTTGATAAAACTCGTAGGGTTCAGCCTGCGTTTGCACTGTAAGTGGAAAAAATGTAATTATTTACGACATCACATTAGAAACCTCAAAAATAACAGTACTTCTCCACTATTTAATGGATGTTATTATACATTTAAACCTTCCTCTTGAATCACTCTATCTATTAAAAAAACCGCATCAAAATCCGTTGCGTAGTTTCAAAGATTTAAGGGGACATAGGAACATAGGGACATAGGGACAGAGAAAGCGACTTTGTTTTATACTATGTAGTGATGATGATAACAATATTAATTCATTAATCTTAATTCTTAATATATATAAATCTCGTTTGTCCTCAAAGGACTCCTAAACCACTTAACCGATTATAATAAAATTCGCACACCATGTGCAGTTCGATCCAACTTGAGAGATAGGATAGTTTAAACATGTAGGTACCACGGGTGAAGCCGGGGCGGACCGCTAGTATACCTATATAAATTCATGCTAACTACTTTAGTTAAATTCAATACAAACTAAAACATGCGATTGTGTGTGTGTTCACGTGTGTGTGTCGTGTGTGGTGTGTGTGTGTGTGTGTGTTGTGTGTGTGTATGTGTGTACATCAATATTGAAACTAATTTTCTTAGTTTCTCTCTTTAGTTTACAGATGATGGAATATTGGAAAACAATAACAATTCCTTAGACGATAACATAAATAATTCTGACAGTGAGAGGGAAGATGATGATGATGATGATTATGAAGATGGCTTTTTAAATTTAACAATGTAATTGTTTAACCTTCATCGATATAGTTTTTATTGCATTCTTTTCAATGTAACTACATGGTAACTTTAATTTATTTTTCACTTTTATGTTTTTTTTTTTCATTATATCTTTTATTTATAAGAACAAGTATAAATAATATTGTATTCTTACAATTATTTCCTGTCACATAATTAAAATACACTAGCTGATGAGCTGCATGCTTTATTACTTTTTTTTATTTATACACATTATTTAATACTTAACAATCGAATTAGCGTCTGGCTAATTAATTTTAGATTATATAATGTTTGAAGAACATAATATGAAATTTACATTCTAAAATAATTTGAATTTTTTATAAAAACGAAATAAAAAATTGCGTCTGGCACCTATTTAACAACGAAAAAAACGTCTTGCAATAAAAAAATTATGTCTGATGGATCTATCTAAAGGCAAAAGATTAAAAACTACGCGTTAAAAAATGACTTAAAATTAAGGAAATTATCCTGTGCAGATAAGATGCGCACTAAAAAACGCAACCACTGCGACCAGCCAGACAGCCCGGACTCTAACCGAAATAGCAAGAGGAACAGTATATCAAAGAACCAACTATACTAAAATTCTCACTTGTCAACGTTGGTAGCTCCTATACGATTAGATATATATCTGAGTAGATTGCACCGAGGCTTGAATAATGGTGTTGCAAAAAAGTTTTGATAAATTAGTTTGTTGCTACAACATTTATTTAACAGTTATAAACGTTATAACACTAGGAAGTGCGCGTAAGTAGGAGCACAAAAAGTTTTGGCGATTGTACAATACATAGAGAACTTCTTATGTGATTTCTTGGTAAATACATATATGACTGTTTATGTTACACAAAGATGAATTAAAGTCAAACTAAATAATAAAATCAATATCGAATCACATTTAAAATTAAATTTTCTGTATTTTAAAGCTGCGCAACAAATAATAATAAAGACAATTTAAGAATTATTCTTATTATCTTATTATTTGTGGGATGCTTTAATTGATATTTCGCTTTATTGAAGCTTCTATTTTACATTCTTATTTAAAGGTTGATATTTAAATTCAGATCACTACTAGAGCAGGCTCCAAGGAGATGTTCGTTTGCAAAAATAGCGGACCTAAATCTGACTTCTGATATATATTGTATAGATCCCAGACATCCTATAGACAGATGTTGCCAACCAGTTTTGTGGTCCCCCTCCCCCCACCCCGGTAATTAAATATGGCATACAAAGAAAAAAATAAAAATTTCCAAAACATGCCGTGTGGGGTATCAAATGAAAGAGCTTATTGAGTAGATCACGAATATATAGCATACTATAACATTTCTTACACTTTCTCTAAGATTTTTTAGAAAATTTACGAAAATGCTCCATTTTTGAGTTAACTTTAAACCACTATAGATTGAAAACTCATGAATATATTTTTTAAATTATTATTTTAAATAATTAACAATAGTCCATTGTTTACGATTCAATAGTTCGTAATATAAGTGAGCTATATGTATGTGGTGGATTTGATGACCCCACAAAATGTTTTAAATTGCAAGGCGCAACTTTCACTGAAGTTACCGATTTGAAATCTAATCACACAGAGGCTGATTCAAGAATGTTCATTATGATTAATGTGATGTAAGCACACCGATATTTTTGTATTAGGCCTTTATTTCTGGCATAAACTTGAAAATATACTCGCCATCTTTGAATGCTCCCCCCACTCCCCCATGCAACTATTTCACTGTACGAACTATTGAATCGTAAACAATGGACTATTGTTAATTATTTAAAATAATAATTTAAAAAATATATTCGTGAGTTTTCAATCTATAGTGGTTTAAAGTTAACTCAAAAATGGAGCATTTTCGTAAATTTTCTAAAAAATCTTAGATAAAGTGTAAGAAATGTTATAGTATGCTATATATTCGTGATCTACTCAATAAGCTCTTTCATTTGATACCCCACACGGCATGTTTTGGAAATTTTTATTTTTTTCTTTGTATGCCATATTTAATTACCGGGGTGGGGGGAGGGGGACCACAAAACTGGTTGGCAACATCTGTCTATAGGATGTCTGGGATCTATACAATATATATCAGAAGTCAGATTTAGGTCCGCTATTTTTGCAAACGAAACTCCACTGAGAGTCCGGTCTATACGGAGTATCGTAGCTACGGCCCAGAAATTGATTGACAATGCTGCAATTATTCTAAATTTTGATTTTTAATTTTTAATATAAAGGCACTTAAAAGTAAAATTACGTACAGAAACCGTTGCGTTGCGTTAGTCAAATATTTTAAATGTTGTTTAAAATGTGATAATACATTCAATTATATCTAATCAATTTGAGATGGATTGTGTAGAGTTCATATCAACAATATTTTATACTATGCTGCGTGCCGCGGTTTCACCCGCATTGCTCCGCTCCTGTTGGTCTTAGCGTAATGATATATAGCCTATAGGCTTCCTCGAGGAACGGGCCGTCTAACACCGAAAGAAATTTTCAAATCGGACCAGTAGTTCCCGAGATTAGCGCGTTCAAAAAAACAAACAAACTCTTCAGCTTTATAATATTAGTTAGGACAAATTCTAGTCCATCGTCTTATAACTAGTTACGCTAGGTGTTACGACACCATACCTTAAAATTACGACTAGGTTTGAAGGGAAGTCACCTAAATGCGTACGTGCGTGATAAAACATTGTTCATACATGAAAATACAACGACAATTAACGATTTGTCACCAAATTGCAAGAACAATAATTTTTTATTATAGTCTAGCTTTTGGATGCTTCGCCCGCAATTCAGGAAATTAAATAAAGGGTTTTTTTATTTTGTTGCGCAGGATAGAGTTCATATTATATTAGATGTTTATTCTCAGTTCAGATGAATTGATTGGCATATAGGATCTAAATGACTAATAGTGCTTCAACGCAAGTACTATTACCTAGAGCAAAACATGTTTCAATTGTTTTGTACAATTTAAATAAAAGCCGGTCAACGAAATTAAAAAATTGTATTTTATATATTTCATCAGTACCCTTATACACACAGAACATAATATTATATACTCAGGGGAGCTTATACATGTTTCGAACTTTTAAATTAGGGTTATGAAATGAAATTAATTATTTTAATTAATGAGTTTAACTTTGTGAGGTTTCGTTAACTTTGACTCGTGTTTTCGTAACACAGTGGGGTCAAAGACGCATGTTACTGTCGTTATTTGTTTTATTTGCAAATATTTTACAACTATAAAGATAAAACATTTCGATATGCATTATTTTTATTATAATTGAAGTTATGATGTCACATTTACAACATATACAGAAAGTTTAACAATTTATGGTATAACTTTTCCTAATTTCTACTGTCATTTTTATGTGAAAAAGAAGAATAGATGAATACTGTGGTAATACAGAGTGGTAAATATGAATACCAAATTTAATTGCACTATGTCATCTAAAATGGACTCTTATTTTCGAGTAAGTTTAAAAGAGCAAAATAATTTATTCAATGAAAATCTTAGAAATGTTTATTTACATAAAATGACAAAATGTATAGTCGTTAGTGAATTTTAGTCGCTATGGCCACTTCCGCACTAAGTACTAAATACCAGAGGAGAATGTAATCTCTTTCATTTATTCATAAACTTTACCTGATCTCCAAGGTAATGTGGTATTCCACCCCTGCTTTCCTATCTGCAAACTATTAATGAACCCAGGAATCGAGCATGGAACTTCAAGATATTTGCAGCTATTTATAGAATACTAGCTTACCGCCCGCGGCTTCGCCCGCTTTAACCAAAACCTAATAAATTATAATATACTAAAACCTTCCTCTTGAATCACTCTATCTATTTAAAAAAACCGCGTCAAAATCCGTTGCGTAGTTTTAAAGATTTAAGCATACAAAGGGACATAGGGACAGAGAAAGCGACTTTGTTTTATACTATGTAGTGATGAAGATAGCCAACTTAAACACTCATAATTAATACTACATTCCCAGTCATAGTCCTTTTAAAAAGTTTTACTCTAAACGTTAGGCATTATTCGGCAACAGAATCGACACATTATTTAATCGATAACAAGAGTATTTACAATGAGATAACTCAATTACAGATTGTATAACAGTAGCAGGTCAATTTGCGAGACATTTTTATGTAATGCTTCACGGAAACAATTATTTAAAGTCGACCACTATTTGCGGATTACCCATACGGAAGGCTTGTGTTCAGTGGTGGTTTTGACGGAAATTGTTTATAAAAATACACAGTACCCATATTTAATCAACAAAAATGTGTAGTATAAATATTTTCTATGAGGTATTGCTAGAGATTCCATAAACATAACCCCATATTATATTCAGAAAATAACAATCGAGGGTTCAGAAAAAAAACATATATACATATATTTATGACTGTTACTAAAACTAAGGAAGCTGAAACCCAAAAATACTACTTACATAACATCTACCTGAGATGCACTTTTCGACTGATATACCTATTAATGACGTCAATATTACGCTCGATTAAAAATAAAAGTTGTTTTTACAAAATCACGAATAAATCAAAAATGACCTCCACTTCCGCTTCACTTATAAAACGGGATAATCCGAAACGACAATTTAAACTAAGATGCAAGTAAAAGTAAACTCGATTGTGCAAGCTACAAGGCTTCCTTTTGTAAATAAAGCAAGGAATTGTACATAGGCGTAATGTCGAAGTTTGGCTATAAGGCCGTGCAAATTCATAAGAATTCCCTCCAAAATATTTATTTTCCTCCAGTTACTCAAGCCCCTGCACTGCACCAATGTTGCCGCTCCTTTCATACAAATATCGGGCTCGATTCGGCTACCGCGCACTCTTGCGTATTCCTTTGCCGCGAAAGTATCCGTAAATGAAACAGTTTAGTTTTTAATTTTTTTTTAATAACCTTTTTTATTAGAACCGGATACTTGGTTTTTAAGATGCGAGTGTTGCTGGTTGTTGCGTTTTGTGTCATCGGCGCTTACGGGAAAGTTTTGCGTAAGTTTGTTCTAATTACACCCTTTGTATTTTTATGTTAATTTTTGATAAACAAAACAAATATTAAATTTTGAAATAATAATATGTAGAATAGTAAATTAATTATATGTTAATTGTTAATAAGTTATATTTATCCTAAATACCTGTATCTATTATCTCGCGTGTAGTCATTTCAGTTATTGTTCCAAGGCTCTTTTTACATAAATATTTTATTAATAGCAAAATATAGCATATTTAAATTAATAATCACCCAATTACAAACATTATCTACAAGAAATACGTAGATAATATGATTCTCTCGTTGCTCGTCTATTACCTATTTAAGTTTAATGAAATGAGACTATAAAAAAAGCACACTCACACTTGAATAGATATGTTAATCAATATTTCATAAACAAATATTGAGGTTAAATACATGATTGTTAAGTGGATACAATGACATATGTCCCGAAAGAATGTTGCAACGTAACATTATGAAACTGCATTGCAATAACGACTTGTTGAATTTATTCGCGACGATAAAATAATAAAGCTTTGAGACAATGTTATTAGAATTGCCTTTTGTATCATAAGATAAATTGCATGTTGATTAAAATAACGTTAACTAATATTCAAAAGATGTTTATTCATTTAATGGTATTAACGATATTAACTAATATATATTTTATGTTTCATTAAGTAATGAAATTGCATTGTAAACTAACTGGTATTAATTTAGAATTGGTTTTTGGGATAAACAAAGAAGAGGAGAAGCGGAATGGGTTTTATACAATATTAATGGATAACGGTGCAACTATTAGTATGCTTTTTCATCTATAATATTAGATAGGTATACCTGCATCATTTTTCCGGAGCATTTATTAAACTGACTGATATTCGCTGCTACTTTGGGTATAAGTTAAGGATAAGAAGATAAGGAGATGAATAATTTTAATTAATAATTCTAATAATATAACACGAAACCCTATTTTTACAGCGGATTACTTCCCACAATGCAAGAAAAACGATCCGCAAATAGAGAAATGTATCCTAGACGCGATAGACGTCCTAAGACCTAAATTACTGGGTGGTATCCCGGAGATCAATGTGCCAGCTTTGGAGCCCTTCAATGTACCAACCTTGAAACTAGACAGGACAGCTACCAACCTTAAGTTAAAAGCGACCATTAAGAATATGAAGGCGTACGGCGGAAGCAATTTTAAGATTGAAAAGTTTAAGTAAGTATACAAATATTGAATTTTTATATTTATGAGGCGGGATAGTATAAGTCCAATGTACATTAGGTAGGATAATGTATAAGATTTTTAGCTTCCTTAGTTTTTAATCGTAAAAGCACCACGTAGAGCTTTTCTGAAGTAAATTATTTTTTATTATGAGTGGTCTGGCCATATATACATAGTATATAGATAGATCAGTAATGTTTGTTTGCAAGTTAAAACAATGTTAACTGTCTTTTTGGAATTTTATAAATTAGAAGAACTCGACTCGAATCGACTCACATGCCTATGTAATACGAATAAAATATTTCTCAGTTCAGATTATAAAATATAGGCTATTATGGTCATAGTAATTAGCAGTGTGATTTTAACAGGCGTGTCGAATGGATACAAAAATTCGATATAGTTATATTTTATGCAATATTTATCAAATAATTATTAAAATTGAAATTAAATTAATAATGAGTTAAGTTAGAAGAATAATTATTTAATGAACTTCATTAATGAGATAAATTTTCAATTCGGTCTCTTTTTAAACCGAAATAAGTAACAGATGAAGAAAAATAAAATAGGTTTTGCTAGCAGACTAGACTAGTCTTCATTACCCACATCAAGGAATGAATTAACATTAACATTGACTAATCAAAACAACCAAATTTCGATTTAAATTATTATCCTGAAATTAACACAAATTCAATTAACAATACATCAATATAATTTTTGTTACTTATATACCGATTACCGACCTATTAGCTGCCCTGCCCAACACAAAAACAATATTCTTCTTATATATAAAATTCTCGTGTCACAATGTTAGTCTGCATACTCCTCCGAAACGGGTGGACCGATTCTCATGAAATTTTCTGTGCATATCGGGTAAGTCTGAGAATCGGCCAACATCTATTTTTCATATGTACCACGGGCGAAGCCGGGGCGGACCGCTAGTTAACTTATAATTTTATTTAATTATTCTTTCTTCATCAGTAGCCCACGCTCTACTAGTTATTACGTTAATGTGATTTTCATAATAACCCAACCTTTAATTTATTAAAAGATTTATAAGAAATTCAATCTTTTAACTACAAATAATTAATAAAATCAGAGCATTATGCTTTAGTAGACAGGTTTCATAGTGTGCTAATCGCCTAGTCCTAATCAAAAACTTATTCGTCATAGTACCTAAATAATACTTTTAAAAAATTTACGGTGAATGTCCAGGGAAGGGAAAGAACAATTCGTAGTATAAAAATCAACCTCCAAAATAAATTATACTATTGGCAATATCCCTTTAAATCAGATATCTGAATCGAAAGTAGCTTAGGAACTAATTACGACTGCATAAGATTTATGAAAATTCAATTACAAGCAACACGGTTGATAATTAAATAAAAAGCCAAATTAACGCTACAGAACTAACATTGCAAAAGAAATTAAACCCTGACACTAATAATTAACTGGTGGTTTAAAGATCACGGTTTTGTAGAAAGTAGACATATTTTTTAACTAGTACAAGAAAACTATGTCTCAATATTTACATTTATAGCTGAACTAGAAAATGTTACCAATAAATTACAATGCTTACAAAAGTGTTATGCTCTATTACTCAAGATGTTATTTTGATTAGCATAGAATATTGATTTGTTTGTTTTTCATTGGAGTTTATGTAATTCTACAAGTTTAATATACACGAGGTAGTGACATGATTGATTTTTAGAACGATAAATATATAATGCGTTTATTATAAACCATAATTTCATCATCTCTATTTACTTAATACGTTTTCAACTAGTGGTGTTAATTTTATTCCTTTATATGCTGGCTGAAATAAGAAAGATGTTATTCACCGAATTTCGGATATGAACTTCGAAAATACACAGACATGTAAACTTTGAACTTTCTTTTAAATTTGACTAATCATTGTTTATAAGGTGTATAAATAATTTTCGCAGTTACATAATAAAATATATTAAATTTATTTGCAGTTTGAACCTAAACAACAAGTATCTTGGTGAGATGAAGATAGTTCTACCAAAGCTGACAGTGACCGCAGATTATGACGTTCGTGGCTCCAAGATACTGACCTTGGACATCAGCGGCAAAGGGAAACTTAGGAGCAATTTTAGTAAGTAATTAATTATTATTATGGATTTAAATTACATTGTGTATCCTGATACTTTTAGAATAATAAATAAAATAAGTTAATTAAATCAATATTTTTGGATGGTCGATATTTACATATTATATTGAGCCAAGTTAACTAAGTGGATTAAATTTTCGAAAAGTTAACTGCCTTCATTTTCTCTCTTTTTAATAAACCAATAAGAACTATAATTACAGAGAGTTAAACCAAACGTAATTGTCTCGCTTCACATAGGTACTTAGTATAAAATATTATTTAAGAATCAAGTCCCGAAAACATTTTTTTTTAAATTTTATATCTATGGATGGAATATAAATTTCTCTTTTATCAATTACAGCTGGAATCACAGTGGTAGTAAAGGGAGCAGCAAAGGCAGTAGAGAGGGATGGTGTAGAGTACCTGCAGGCAGAGAAGATCATCACCAAGCTCAAAATTGGACATGGCCAGCTTGCTGTGGATGACACTGAGAGACCTGTTGCTGGTAAGAGATATGATCATTGAAATTTATGGATATTATTCTATCGATCAATTTTTCATTGGGAGATTCGGCTAGAAGCCTATGAAAAAATCTTTGAAATTTAGAAGGAAACTAAAGCTTTTGTTACTATCCTACATATTTTGGTAAAAACTATGAAATAATGTTTTATTTACTTTTGCCTTGTATCTAATATCTATCGTAAATTTTTATCTACAATTTGGCACTAGATGACGCTGTGTGAAATACCCAAAATCAATTTGCAAAGGATCATTAGTAGACGGGTTATGAATTGCGAACGAAATGGAAATAACGAAAATAATTCTTTGAAAATAATTAAAATGCTAATTTAGTTTATGTTTTTTTAAATAATTTTTTTCTTCTTTTAATCTGTTTAAATTGATTGTCAACAGCAACATCAGCAGCTGCATTTTTCAACGCCAGCCCCGGCGTGGTGTTGGATATTCTGAAACCACTCATTGAAGAGAGCAGTGCCGCCATCTTTAAGGCTTTCTTCAATAAAATCCTTTCAACTATCCCACTTAAGGAAATTTTGGTGGAAGACGCTTAAGTTTATTATTATTGACTTTGTGATATTTGTACATATTTTTATAAGTTAGGAATATTGAAATTTCGGACTAGAATCAAAATCCCATGACACTCAATAGGAATGGAATCTAAGTACTGTTCTAGCAATTGTAAAACTAACAAAGTGAATCTTAATTATCCAACAAAATGTCAGAATAATGCTGTTCTTTTAGTACTTGCCAAATGATTGCTTAACTGCCTGCATCAAGAAAAATATGACAATCATTTTAAATATGACACACACCCGCAAGCGACATCGCGGGTACTAACTAGTTCACATCTCGGTTTAGTAATTTAGTCTTTAATATATTTATAGTAATTGTAAATTATTTTGACCAGAGTGCGGTTTACACCAAAGAATTAAATCTACAATTGTTCCGTTTTCTTTGTAATTTCTTCTTCTTCATCATTACTTTGTAATTTAACAACGAATTTCTATTACAATCATTGAAATGATATATTTGTAATGAAGTTTCTAGAAATATAACCTATAAAAACGGGACAAATAATCTGAATTTATCGGACTGTGTTTTTTATTGGTGAAATGTACTTAATAAATGATTTTAGTATACAGTGGCCTTTTAGTTACACGTTAGCCTTAATTTTCTAGGATTTATTTCCTAGATCCTATCCTTGCACTGTTACTTCCTATAAACCATCAAATGTGCAATCGTAATTAAGTTTGTATTTATATTCTTTTAAATGTGATAACTTGTCACGAATGTTGAATATGAAACAAGAATTCTATGTGATCTGATGAATTCATATACAACAAATGGAATTATTCTTTTTTACCAAAAAACTAAACTGCCATCAAATGTTCAGAATTGGACAAAATTTAAAAGAAACAATGTAAGAAGAAGACTAAGGTTTTAAAATAAAATAGAATAAATCAATATCGGTTAACCCAGTTGAAAGTTCTGAGGTAGATCTCCAACGGAAAAATTTCTCAATAATTCTGCTGAAATATAACAGCTGTTTGACCATAAAGACAATATATCAGATAAAAAGTATGTCTCTGCATAGCAAACCTTGATTTTGTCTTCTTAATTGTTTACTTGCTTATAAGCTTTCGTAGCTTTTTCTGCAGTTAAATAACAGTATGTACATGAAATTGATGAATAAAAACATAGATCCAATTGGGAAAACATTTTTTTAAGATGAGAAATTTATCCTGTTGGAACCTTTGCAAGTTTTTATATATGCATGTGTATAAAGACCACGTTTATCATCAAAGTATCACTCTACTTACTAAGGTCATTAATCCTACCAGTATTTACTTCATTTACTTATGTCCTGGAGACCTTAAGAACGAGGCTAAATTACTTCCACATATGGGCTGTATGAACGACCAGTTCAAACTATTATAAAGGCAGAGTAATTGATTCAGAGACTTAGATAATTCTAGTCGATACAGAGACAATATGCTCAGTGCAATTGTGAAGTTTTTGTTGGTTGTGAGTGTGAGTTATGTTGTAGCGAAACGGTTGCCGCAAAATGAAACGGTCAACGCCGGGAATATTGAAGAAATGGGTAAGAAATGGGTCTTTAGCTATGAGCGCATACAAAGTTGTAATTTGTGAATTAATTTCCACTGGTGTTAAACAAAATTAAGCCAACAAGTAACGAATACAAGAAAGTTGGATATTGAAAACCAATTCTAATTAAATATTTTCCTTATTTTCTTAAACAATAGGATCGTAATATCTGGAATAACTGTACTTTAAGGATTTTGTTAAAAGTAAAACGCACACGTTTCATTATGCACTGAAATAATCGAAACATAGAGTTTTTTTAACTTAGTTAAAACTTAGGAAATTACAAAGAAAATTTCATTTCGTTATTATACACTAGTTTTCAAATATAAGAATATCCAATCAAATAAGTGCATTATCTTGGTACATAAGAGCGTAAATAGATATACTTTTTTATAATAATAAAATGATTTGATCTGCTTGGCACTGGTTGCTTGGAAGAAATTCTTTTCCGACAATTGCTTATTGATTTTCTAAAAAATAAAATTGTGTGCATAAGAATATATAACTATAAACATCATGTATTTCCATGCAAAATAATATTCTATTAATTCCTAATATTATATCTATATTTCCTAATACCATCATAATATTATAGCCCAAAAGCCAGTATGCCACTACAGCGACCCAAATGTGGGAGAGTGCATCAAGCGAGTAGCAGAGCAAGCCAGAGCGCTGCTCGCCCACGGCATCCCCTCATTCGGCATCCAGCCCCTTGAACCCTTGAAGGTACCGAGCATACGGTTAAGGCAACATAACATGCCGCAAAACAGGTTCAAATATGATGCCTGGCTCTCGGACTTGGAGTTGGATGGACTGACTAATTACACGTTTAATAAATTGGAGTAAGTAGACTAAGGATTATTTTTATTTTATAATGTAGAACACATATGATATGTTGGAGTAACTACTGAAATATTTTATTCTGATAAAATAGTCATATCTTAATTAGACAAACATTTTAATTTTTATTCGATACACTGCCATATAAGTATCTTTTAAAATACAAAGCATCATAAAAAAATGATAAATATTAAAACCCATTTTAAATAGGTATTCTTTGAAAATTATTTAATAAATGCATATAAACTGAATTATAGATATTAGACGACAAATACGACTAATTAAAAGATTAATCTCTCAACAAAAATCTAAACATTTGTTTTCCTTACTTTCTTCTAGTGTGTACCCAGAAGATTTAAAAGTGTCTGGTAACATCAGCTTACCACATTTGGTGATGTCAGGAGAATATGTTATCATTGGAGAATTCCAAATGCTACCTGTCGAGTCCACGGGCTTCATTTCTGCTAATTTTAGTAAGTTTCTTTAAAATTTTAGAATTTAGTAGAATTGGAGAATTTCCGTTGAAATTGTAGAGCTTTTTAGAGATAGAGTTTCCATCAAAATTGTAGAGTTTAGTAAAATAAGAGAGTTTTCGTTGAAATTGTAGAGTTACCATTATTCTTCTTTATTCTATAACTCTTTATCGCGATTTTTGTTAAGGATATTATGATACATGAAGATGTAATTTTGCAAACTTATTATATTTTGCAATATGATTATAGCTCAATGTACTGCAGCGCTTGACGCTGTGGGTGCGAAAGTTCACAAGAGAATAGTAATCAAAGACGCTAATGTGAAATTGCGTTGCGCTGGGCCTTTGGATGCAAGTCTTAAAGAGGCTCATTCAACTACCGGAGAAATGGGTAAGTTTTTACGTAATATAGTTTTAATTTAAAGCTTATTAGCTAGTATTTATTAGCTCAGTTAGCTTTTAATTTAAAAGAATATATATATGTAAAAAGAAGTGTTAATTTGATGAAATTATATTATGCTTTGAACAGACAACATTATTATTTTGCACACATATTATTTGACATCATTTCCACAAAGTTTCTCAATGCATGTTGTTATATTAAAATAAAAAAAAAATTGTCCATCTTGGAGCAATCATGGAGCATTTATTCTTGTCTTTTTACATAGTGTGTATGCCATGCTTTCATACAATATAGTCTAACATAATAGTATTCTTGTGTTCTATGTATTTCACCTAAGCATTTTATTTGAACCCAGCATTTCATTTCTATAAAACTATTCATTGATATCAATTCACAGAAATGGTGACAAAACACATAGTCCACATGCACGCAAGTGAATTGGCCAAGGAAGTTCAACCAGCCGTGGAGACAGCTCTCAGTATGGTTCTAGAAGACATAGCCAACAAATTCCTGAAGCATGTACCCCCCAACATGGTCTTCCCTGCTTAGTGCCACCTGTTCTTAACATTTTGTGTTGTTTGTTTTATTGTTTGCGCCATTGTTTTAGTGCTAGTCATAAAACGATATAATTGGTGTAATAATGCACCTTAATCTTGAATAAAATACATTTTATAAGAGTTAGAGATTGTATGGATTAAGTTTAAGTAATAATTTATTGCTGAAGGCTTATTTATTTAATTTATTGTAACAAATGTGATGTGAATTGTCATGTTTCGTAGTTCACAGACGAGTCTTGTCTACGCTGCATGAAATACAAATAAATGTGTAATTTTGTATTAAAATGGTACAAAGCAAACAATTTGTTTTATTTACTTATTATTAACTCTTAACTCATTTGCTTTTTTATAAAATGACTCAGCGACATCTCGCAACAAACAAATTGCGATGTCAATTCCACTAAAAGTTAAGAAAATCAAACACAAGGTCATCTAGATACTATTTTGAACACACGTCTATGGTAAGCAAACAGAAGACGCGTTTCGTCGTATACTTGTACTAAATAAAACTGTGCCAAGCCTGGTCGCTAGCCCACAAAACCTTACGTCACTTAACATTACAACATGCACTTTAACTAGCTATATTAATTTCAATTTTAAGTTACTGGAATACGGTTGAAAGTTAAGTAGCAGCGGTTTTAGGTTGATCTGACGACACTGAACTGCAAGATTGCATCGTCATCGCTCTGGAGCGTGGAAGAGTAAAAAATTTATTAAATAGATTAGAAATTATTAGATCATTTTGAATACAGCTATTATGAATACAAACTCGTGATATCGGCATTGAGAAATTGATGACATTTTTAACGAATTTAAAATTCGATTTATTGTACCACTTATCTCTACTTTCTAACATTTTATAAAGAGCACAGTCAAGGTCAGATTCTTACATCAAAAAGCTTTTGATTTATTAAGAAATTATTGCATTTAGAAATAACAAAACATTGCCTTACATATTCATGTTTTCATTTGTCCACTTATTGTCTACTTTATCGAAGAAAATTGTCAAAATTATGAATAACCGTTACCAAAGTTTAGAGCGTATCTTCATATTATACGATTAAGATTTGAATGTTCGTATTCGACTTCTCAATGTTGCAATATTAATCATTGTATGTACGATTCCCCATATCAAACAAGATGTGAACGTGAGATAATATTCAATAGGTTTATCGATAATTTCTTTCAATACAATAATCACGTTTTGTTTAAAGTAATTTTAATTTCTTACTTGTAATGTTCACATTTATTAAGATACCTTAAAGTAAAGATGTGGTGTGGTTTAGGAATATGTTTATTTATTTTAGCTTCAGTTTCGTGTGATGAAAAGAGCTATGTTAATTGTAAGTTCAATTTTTATAAGATATTTTAAATTAAATATGTTTTAATCGTCATTCAGTAGTTATTCAAATAAGGAAAAATATGTTTTTTTTTTGTATGTCTGAGGAAAAGGTTTTATTAAATTTTTAAACTTTATTTTTAGTCGGTGGATTTATTTGTCCGAAAGAAGAGAAAGCTTTAGGACGATGTCTTCGAGATGCATTGAATAAATATATTCCGCAGCTTGCTTCAGGTCAGTAATTACAAATTAACCAAACGTATAAATTTATGCCAACATTGCATTTGGACGAAGCTATTTCAAATACTTCTTCAATTTGAGATATGCATATCATGTATTTCACAAAATCTTACAAAATATATCCTAATTAAAATTAAAATAAAACTGACTAAAATTTGCATCCACCAACCATTAAAACCAAAAAAAATTTGCCAGTAATTTGTGTTTCTAAATAAAATAATTGTATTTCTTGTCTTTGTCATAATTTTTTTTTTTTGCTTTAAGCAAGCAATTACATTAATGTATTAGAATTTCCCCTTTGTAAAGTCCAACTTTATCTCTCACTATCTAGCTATTTAACTATTTAAACTCTAATTCTCTCTATCTCTCTTACCAGGAATACCCAAATACAAAATACCACCATGCGAGCCGCTGATAATAAAGACGCTCTCCGTGAAGCAGCACAATGGACCCATTTCGATAAGGTCTTCATTTAGAGATGTATCTGTGAGAGGCCCTTCTACTATGCGTTTGACGGATGTTGAGTAAGTTTGAGACAGCTTCTATTTTTCCACAGTCTTGCGAATAAAGTAAAAATTAGTTTTTAGATTAAAAAATAATCTTACCATTAGAAGAGATAGGTTAATTTTTTATCTGGGATTAACCGGGGCGAATCTATGGCAGCTATCATGAGATATATTTGCGGGGTAATTTAACGACAGTAAAAACAAAGTTTGGACTACTGAATTGTTGTCATAATATTACGTAGTCTGAAATTGATATTTTTGGTTAAGGCATTCAAATGCTTTTATAAATATAAATTTATAAAGAATAGAAAAAAATCGATCACGAGGCGGGACTCGAACCCGCATCCTTTCGCGCCATTCCGGGGCGGATGCCTGACCAATTCAGCCACTCGTGACCCGCCAGAGCAATCGAATTTATTCTATTCTTTCAGTTTTATGTGTCAAAGGGACACACCGCGCGCCATCTATTGAGGTGATAAACAACCATCTCAACCAACACGAAACACTTTACAGTGAATACAATATTGTAACGATGGAACACGACCTTTTTTGTTGAAATTGATATTTTTGGTTAAGGCATTCAAATGCTTTTATAAATATAAATTTATAAAGAATAGAAAAAATTCGATCACGAGGCGGGACTCGAACCCGCATCCTTTCGCGCCATTCCGGGGCGGATGCCTGACCAATTCAGCCACTCGTGACCCGCCAGAGCAATCGAATTTATTCTATTCTTTCAGTTTTATGTGTCAAAGGGACACACCGCGCGCCATCTATTGAGGTGATAAACAACCATCTCAACCAACACGAAACACTTTACAGTGAATACAATATTGTAACGATGGAACACGACCTTTTTTGTTGAAATTGATATTTTTGGTTAAGGCATTCAAATGCTTTTATAAATATAAATTTATAAAGAATAGAAAAAATTCGATCACGAGGCGGGACTCGAACCCGCATCCTTTCGCGCCATTCCGGGGCGGATGCCTGACCAATTCAGCCACTCGTGACCCGCCAGAGCAATCGAATTTATTCTATTCTTTCAGTTTTATGTGTCAAAGGGACACACCGCGCGCCTGTGTGCGCGCGTGATTTTGTATTTTTATGTCCTGGTGCACAATAAAGTATTTTTGTTGTTGTTGTTGTTGTTTATCACCTCAATAGATGGCGCGCGGTGTGTCCCTTTGACACATAAAACTGAAAGAATAGAATAAATTCGATTGCTCTGGCGGGTCACGAGTGGCTGAATTGGTCAGGCATCCGCCCCGGAATGGCGCGAAAGGATGCGGGTTCGAGTCCCGCCTCGTGATCGAATTTTTTCTATTCTTTATAAATTTATATTTATAAAAGCATTTGAATGCCTTAACCAAAAATATCAATTTCAACAAAAAAGGTCGTGTTCCATCGTTACAATATTGTATTCACTGTAAAGTGTTTCGTGTTGGTTGAGATGGTTGTTTATCACCTCAATAGATGGCGCGCGGTGTGTCCCTTTGACACATAAAACTGAAAGAATAGAATAAATTCGATTGCTCTGGCGGGTCACGAGTGGCTGAATTGGTCAGGCATCCGCCCCGGAATGGCGCGAAAGGATGCGGGTTCGAGTCCCGCCTCGTGATCGAATTTTTTCTATTCTTTATAAATTTATAATTACGTAGTCTTTCAAGTATGAAATACTTACATTCTGTTCCATTTACCAAATGAGAAAGGTTCGATACATTTTAAGTTTTCTTAATTTTTTTTTTCGCATTCTGTCCTTAAAGTCTCCTAAATTTGTTTCCAGGGTACATTCCAAAAAACATGAAATAGTGGCTAAACTACACATACCAGAATTGAGAATGAAAGGTCATTATGATCTTAAGGGACACTTACTTATGTTACCAGTGGAAGGAGATGGCGAATTTACTTCTAAATATCGTAAGTACATAATATGAATAATATTTTACATTAACTCTTAATATCACTACAAGGAACAGCTCAAAATACCGAGCAATTAAAGTTACAAATTACTCCTATTGTATTGTATTGCATATTACTCTTATTGCATAAGTACCTAAGTATTACACAAATGGTTATATACGAGGCTTCTCTAAATTTTATTATGTAAAGCCATATCAAATTAATAGGGGAGAATCTAACGTCTGGAACATTTTGGCCTCTTTACTAAAGAACCTTTTGTGCCGAGAATTTATAAAGAATAGAAAAAATGTCTAAGCAATTTGAATTTCTTCTACTCTTTTCGCTCCGCTCCTGTTGGTCTTCGCGTGATGTTATATAGCCTTCCTCAACAAATAAGCTATCTAACACCGAAATAATTTTTCAAATCGGACCAGTAGTTCCTGAGATTAGCGCGTTCAAACAAACAAACTAACTCTTCAGTTTTATAATAATATTAAGTATAGATTTAAATGCCATAAAACTAAATATCAAAAACCTTATCGGCTTACATAATCTTATGTGCCTATTCATATTTTTAGTGAATTTAAATATTTTGTGGTATACCTTTTCCTTATGTTTCCTTTAATTTCAGGTGATATCAATGCAACAGTCACAATTCATTTGGCTAGAAACAAAACGTCCAACGGACCTGATACGTTGTTATGTAAGGATCTGAAAGTGAAATTCCATGTAGCTCATGCATCTATGAATATGGAGCATCTGTTCGGAGGTGATAGTGAATTAGGTATGTTTGATTTGTTTTAATTACCTGTGCTATAGGTGTATATCCTATGATCTAATTGGGTATATATAATTTTACCATATCACATATTTCATCGTTTAATGTTGCATGTTGGCTATGTAAGTACCAGTAAAAATATGCCTCTTTTTGATGAGACTGATTGATAATAATTAATTAGTATACTCTTTCTCTTGTGGGCATATCTTCAATTTAGTTGTGAACTTATGAATAAATCCCTATCTATGATTAAATGGTTCTTTGATGATTTTAGGAGCCGCCATGAATAAATTCTTGAACGAAAACTGGGATAAGTTGTCTGAAGAGCTTCAAGCGCCGATAGAGGAGGCTTTGAGGGAATTCCTGAAACCATTAGCTGAGCATGCGTTTGCTGCACTTAATGCAGATGATATATTATTTTAATAA
Organism: Colias behrii; assembly: GCA_029959065.1. NCBI lineage: Eukaryota > Metazoa > Arthropoda > Insecta > Lepidoptera > Pieridae > Colias > Colias behrii. The sequence continues at coordinate 11,263,218 of JARWMC010000002.1, forward strand.
TAATCAATTTTACTAACCTATTTATTATTATTGTTTATTTAAACGTACTTTATAATTTATGTACCATAAATTAAATATTCCGCAAAATAAAACAATTGTGTTTATTTTTGTTTAAAAATTTTGTGATATCTATAGTCTTTCTTTCTACATTTTATATACCTTTTTTATAGAACTTTATTCTCCATTCATGTATACCAATATCATAATGCAAAATATTGTTTGTCTATTTCCTGCGATGGGATGATTTGAACAAAACTTGGAATAAAAATAGTTAAAGATCCAAGAACAAAAATAGGCCAATTTTTATTGGAAAAGTCCAGCTTAAAGGTGGAAAAAGAAATTTATGCCTGTAGATTTCATAGAGTACAGCTAGCTACACACAAACATTAACCTATAATTCTTAAAACATTACAGAGACATTATCAAATCTCATTAAAACCTTCATAAATGCGTAACTTTACCGCCATTGCTCCATAGTTAGTGAAATTACGTCAAATTACGTTGTTAATGCGAGTGTAAATAGAACTGATGGAAGGTTTCGTCAGTCGAATTAGTTGTATCCAATCTAGTGAACATCTATGAAAGTATGTTAATTATGGTTTATCATTTACTCGTAATAAAGATTGGTAAAGAGTTGTTACCCAGACTAGTCATAGTTGGCCGATTTTTGGGGCATATAATAATGAAACAGCGTGAAAGGTTTATTTACCTTTCGGGCTATATTTGTGTATAATATTACTATTTTATTTGGGAAAAATATTAAGAACTAATCAGTCCACTGTTCCGGAAAAAATCGAGCTTTTAATGAAATCAATTACTGATTTTTTTTTATTCTTATTCCTAGCGAAGACAAATAAAATAAAATACAAAATGTTGGTAAAATACTTTTATTATTTAACATATTCACACTATCACTTACATGCTATTCAGATCGGTCGCAAAGTCGCACATTTACAATGTCTTAAAACTAATTACAACTAAATAAATAATGCTTTAAATCCAATTAAAATATTCTAATTTGTCCCGTATTTTGAGACACTTATGACCTTTTTGATGAAAATTTATAAGTTTGCATCTTATATATATATTTGTTTCGTAAAACAAATATGAAGAAACATTGAAGTATAAGAACTATTTACAAATACACAATACTTGTATGAAACATTTGTTAACCTTACATTAGAACTTATGAATAAATGCTAAAACACTGTTTTACAATGTCTCACTTTAATGTTATAGTCAAGGTATTCGACTGAAGAACGTTAAAAAATTTCTTTTATATTCACTACAATGCCCAAAAAAGTTCTCTTAGAAAATTTATGACTATTGAATATTTATGATGAATAAATCGCGTTTAAAATCCGCTCAAATCACGCGTAATACTCGCCTAAAATCAAACTGTTAAAAGGGTAGGTAATATGTTAATAGTATATTCAATATATGTCTTCAATTAATGGAATTTGTACTTGTATGATAGAGTGAGACAAATTATTGTACTTCAGACTTCCAAATTTTATAAGACAATTTCCACAATCATTAGTTTGTTTGAAACAGAAATTTCCGCCAAACAAATCCTACATTAAATCACAAATCCAATCAACAATGAACACAATGAAATATCGAAACACACAAACAAAATACCGCATGTTTTACAATGTTATTTTAAGGGTGCTATTACCGTTTTTGAACAAAAAACGCTATTTTACGGTACCATTTTAACTCAAAGCAATTACACGTGAGAACAAAGTAATATCTTAATTTAAAGATAATATATTCAGTTCTACGATCATCTTATAAAAATTGTACGACGTCATACAAAATTGTCGCTGAAATACGATTTTCCCAGCACAATAATCGCATAAAATGCAAAAAAATGGGGTCTAAAACGGTACAATTTTAAGAAAATTAAAAGCCTAATCTATCTTCTTACCTATAAATTATTGAGGGATATATAGTCCTTTATAGATTCTGATAATTTTTTTGTATCTAAATCAACATTTTATTTCAATTATTAGCTAAATTAAAAATACTTGTCGATTTCTTCATACATTTTGCTCTCGCGGGTCGTCAGACCGCGCTCAGAAGCGCTCTTGGAAGGACGGGTGTATCGCTCCTCGTCCCAAAAATAAAACGAATTAGAAAAAGATTATTGTGCGTGCACTGTCGTTTTCGTGATTTGAAATATTTGATACTTTATAAGATTAAACTGTATAAGTTTCATATTCCAATTATTTGTAATTTAAAATTATGTTTTAAAAATTACCTTGCCTGAGATGCTCTTTTTTATGGGTTGTTGAATAGATTGGTGGGGTAAAACAATTATTCAAGATGGCGTCGACGAAAATTTGACTTTTTTTCGTGATGGGTGTCATTTTCATAGTTTTTGGGGTAGCTATTAACGAATATGAGGTCAAAACTGAAATCCAAGATGGCGCCGACGAAAATTGTACATCTTTTCGTCATGGGTATCATTTTCATGGTTTTTGGGGTAGCTATTAACCAATATGAGGTCAAAACTAAAATCCAAGATGGCGCCGACGAAAAATTTGACATATTTTCGTCATGGGTGTCATTTTCATGGTTTTTGGGGTAGCTATTAACGAATATGAGGTCAAAACTATAATCCAAGATGGCGCTGACGAAAATTTGACTTTTTTTCGTGATGGGTGTCATTTTCATGGTTTTTGGGGTAGCTATTAACGAATATGAGGTCAAAATTATAATCCAAGACGGCGCCGACGAAAATTTTACATCTTTTCGTCATGGGTGTCATTTTCATGGTTTTTGGGGTAGGTATTAACCAATATGAGGTCAAAACTATAATCCAAGATGGCGCTGACGAAAATTTGACTTTTTTTCGTGATGGGTGTCATTTTCATGGTTTTTGGGGTAGCTATTAACGAATATGAAGTCAAAATTATAATCCAAGACGGCGCCGACGAAAATTTTACATCTTTTCGTCATGGGTGTCATTTTCATGGTTTTTGGGGTAGGTATTAACCAATATGAGGTCAAAACTGAAATCCAAGATGGCGCCGACGAAAATTGTACATCTTTTCGCCATGGGTATCATTTTCATGGTTTTTGGGGTAGCTATTAACCAATATGAGGTCAAAACTAAAATCCAAGATGGCGCCGACGAAAAATTTGACATATTTTCGTCATGGGTGTCATTTTCATGGTTTTTGGGGTAGCTATTAACGAATATGAGGTCAAAACTATAATCCAAGATGGCGCTGACGAAAATTTGACTTTTTTTCGTGATGGGTGTCATTTTCATGGTTTTTGGGGTAGCTATTAACGAATATGAGGTCAAAATTATAATCCAAGACGGCGCCGACGAAAATTTTACATCTTTTCGTCATGAGTGTCATTTTCATGGTTTTTGGGGTAGGTATTAACCAATATGAGGTCAAAACTAAAATCCAAGATGGCGCCGACGAAAAATTTGACATATTTTCGTCATGGGTGTCATTTTCATGGTTTTTGGGGTAGCTATTAACGAATATAAGGTCAAAACTATAATCCAAGATGGCGCTGACGAAAATTAGACTTTTTTCGTGATGGGTGTCATTTTCATGGTTTTTGGGGTAGCTATTAACGAATATGAGGTCAAAACTAAAATCCAAGATGGTCGTCGAATTTCAAGATCGCGTCATGGTAATACTGTCGCGTTATGGAACAAGGCGGCGATTTTGGTATCTATGAATCTCGCCAAAGAAAATTCACTCCTGACACGTTTTCTCGGCACACAGGTTCTTTTTTATTTTATTCTCTTCGTTTAAATGTTTTAGATAAACTTTATTTTAAATAAAGTTTAGCGAATATATTTAAAGTTAATAATATCTGTCAGAATATAAACACAGATGATGATTGCCACAGTTTTATATTACATTTCTAAATTCTAAATATGCATTTCAATGTTCTTTAAAATTGTTTTTTTTTAAGACTTTCTACAAAACTGTAGTTGTTAACGTTTTTGTTATTTTATTTAAGTTTACTTTAAAGGAGTAAGAAAAATATACCTAATTATCGACGGTTACATTGGGGATTTGGTAATACCTGCATAGCTGTCTCAAAAACCTTGAAAATGACACCCATGCCGAAAAGATGTAAAAGTTTCGTCGACACCATCTTGGATTTTAGCTTTGACCTCATATTGGTAAATAGCTACCCCAAAAACCATGAAAATGACACCCGTGATGAAAAGATGTAAAATTTTCGTCAGCGCCATCTTCGATTTTAGTTTTGACCTCATATTGGTTAATAGCTACCCCAAAAACCATGAAAATGACACCCGTGTCGAAAAGATGTAAAATTTTCGTCGGCGCCATCTTGGATTTTATTTTTGACCTCATATTGGTTTAATAGCTACCCCAAAAACCATGAAAATGACACCCGTGTTGAAAAGATGTAAAATTTTCGTCGGCGCCATCTTGGATTTTAGTTTTGACCTCATATTGGTTAATAGATACCCCAATAACCATGAAAATGACACCCATGACGAAAATATGTAAAATTTTCGTCCGCGCCATCTTGGATTTTAGTTTTGACCTCATATTGGTTAATAGCTACCCCAAAAACCATGAAAATGACACCCATGACGAAATGATGTCAAATTTTCGTCGGCGCCATTTTGGATTTTAGATTTGACCTCATATTGATTAATAGCTACTCCAACTCCTTGAAAACGACACCCATGACGAAAAGATTTCAAATTTTCGTCGGCGCCATCTTGGATTTTAGTTTTGACCTCATATTGGTTTATAGCTACCCCAAAAACCACCCACATTTGCAAATGTGTTTGCTACTTAGGAAAAGTTCAGATTTAAAGATATAGGTAATGTGACGAATTTAATTTATTTCATTCCGACTGTTTCTCGGAATAACATACATTTACTAAGAATTGCATACAAATGCCGGGTTTAATATATTGCCGGTAACATAATATTATGTATGATAATAATTCTTAAAAAAGTATTTTATACATTTCTTAAAAAGCTTCGATATTGTATACAATAATACAATTCATATTCAAATTGTTGTAAAATAGTCACACTTTTTTAAGTAGGTTGACCGTTGATTCATACACTAAAATACTTATAAGGATCGTAGCTACTAATAAAAGTAACAAAATGAATTTTTAAAGTTCCCAGTAATCTTCTGGAATCAATTTCAATAAAAATATAAAAAATAATAATATCAAGTATGAAGATGGTCTATAAAATGGAATGCGCTATGTTTACGTGAGCGTGATGTCCCGCGAACCACGTTGCGACGTTAAATACCTAAATTTGAGTAGCGCAGATTTGTGACAGCGTCCTTAAGTAAAAAGGTGTAGATAGGTTACCAACACGACATTCGATCTTCAAAAACGGCACCCTGGGTGCTTTGCACCAATAATGTGCGAGGATGTGTAGCGAGGAATGTGTTTGTAAATAACCAATAGTACCGCTTCAGACTTTAAACTAAATGAAGAGATATGATTGGTTCTTTACAAACACATTCCTCGCTACACATCCTCATACATTATTGGTGGAAAAGCACCCTACGCACACACGAGACGTCAAAGTGAGATGGCATGATTCAACTATCGTGAGCAAAAAAAAGACAACTGATGTTAAATATAGCTAATTAGCCACATTTCAACGATAACCTTGTTACACTTTTTAGCTTACAACACCATTGACATTTTAGAACCTATAACAAAGAGCTGGAACAACTAAAATAATCAAGGTTTAAGCCAGAGATCGACAGGAATCTTCTCGAAGGCGGCGTTAAGGAACACTTTGAAATGTTTAGCGATGGCCGCCGCGGCTGCGGGACGCATCTCGTCTATGATCTCAGCTGCGTTGTTGTTTAAGAACTGGTTCATTGCTTCACCTGGAATGGGCTTTCATATATATCTACAACCTATCTCCTGTATTTTAAACTTATCTTCTGTAAGCAATTCTTATAGCCTCTAACTTGAAATAGGCTTAAAAATAATAATCTGTCTTGCAGGTCATTTGCGATTTCGATAAAAGTCGAACACCTGTTCGACTTTAATCGAAACGTTTAAATGGAAAATAGGAAATTTTTAAAAATTCTATTTGCGTGCATAATTGTAATTATTTGTTAATTTATTTACACTATTTCGACATTACTGCTTCAAAGGATGATGGAAAATATTATGAGGATACGGACATGCTCAAAAACTAAGAAGTTTGTCATCTGCTAACACAAACTTACCTAGCGTGGTGTCTGTGACTAATGACAGCTAATATGGGCTGATGATTTATCTTATTTTTAAGTTTAAATTTTATGTCAGTTTACTTGGTCTTATGTCTAATCATTTCTTCATTATAACTCCGGAAATGGATCTTCTATCTATTTGCAATTTTACGAGCATTTTTAATAAATATAAAAATACAAAAATATCATACCAATAACGCTGCCATGGTTAACAGTGTCCCTCACTTTGAACCGGGAGCCCCTCAGCTTGAAATCCACCAACATCCTATCTGCTGTGAGGAACTTTGTGTCTTGTCGTACTGACTCCTTGCCGAAGATCTTCACTATCGCGGCCACGTCACCTATAATATTTTGGTGTAATTTTTGGTTTGAGAAGTGAAATTTGTTGCAGTACGTTGGGTATAAAACTGTATGGAGTTGAAGTGGCAAATATTATTTTACCACATTAAGTAGGTATGACGTGAGTTGCTAAAATGATCGAATACTAAGAAAATATTTGAAAGAGCACTTATATTTTTTATGGCAAAGCAAGTACAGGTAGGTCAAATATATTATGATGAGATTATCATAAAATTATACCCTAATTAAAAACTTCATTGTTAATTCTAATAATTAACAATGAAGTTTTTAAAAATATGTATGCTGAGCAAAGGAAATCGTACAAATTATAGTATAACAAACAGTTGCAGGCCAAAAGAGCAAAATGGATAATGAATACGATTCCATAATTCAGAATCGTAAAATTCACACGAGAGCGTCTTGGCTTGGAAAACTTCAGTTTTTGTCAGTTTCAAGAAAACTGACTCAAATTATACAAGCAGGTTTACAGAAATAAAAATATGAAAAAGTAAAATAATTTCGTAATAAAATAATTTTCAAGAAATCAAGATAGATTGCTGCGAGTACCGACAAATATAAAGGTGTTACAAACTTGTTGTAATAATGAAATTGTTTCTTATTGCCATATTAATTAATTTCAAATGTACCCGGTATTAAAATATAAGCATGTTTTGAATATACTTAAAACATTAAAATTGTTGGTGAACATAAGAAATTATTTTAGTAAATTAGTAATGTGTTCCTGAAACTCAATAGGTATAAGTAATTTAATGAATATGTCCCTTCCGCGAAATATTTGCAATTCATAATATATCGTAAGGCCATTTATAATAAAATAAAATTATTTTTGAAAGTTTTAAATACCACGTCATATGTTTTACGAGTATACGTATAAACAATCACCGAAGTACAAGGACGACAACTATTAAAAAATTATTATGTAAAAACCAATAATACCGGTAAATTAATAAAAACAAAATTGGTAAAGAGAAAAATATTTTTTTCTATTACAACGAATACAAATGATGACGACTAGGAACTAGAATTAACAAAACCCACATTAGATATTCTAAATTAAAATCTGTCCATTTCTAAAGCAACTAAACCACAAGGTTATGTCATGAAAGTTTCATATCTAAGTATGTATATTTTTATGACATACAATATACATACTATACGAAGAAAAATCAACCTATCACTGCACATATCACATACAGAAATAACCTCGTACCTAGTAGGTAAAATGACAGACAGACAGTACCTAGAACGTAGAAACAAGATTATATACTTTATAAAAAACTGATACTAACTGAAAGAAGCCCAGAAGTCTCCCTGTGATCTAACCGGGAACAACAGCACTTGTCCGCTCACTTCGTAGCGACCGGTCACCTCGATGCGCGGGAGCACTAGACCCATGTCTATGCGTAATTTTTTCAGGTCTGATCTGAAATGTATGTAAGAATAAATATAGTAAAAAAGTAAAAAACGCACGCATTATTAAAATAAACTTAGAACTGTACTATTGTTACCGATTCTTGATAAGTGTAAAAGTTTGAATTAAATCTGTCCGTATAAAGTGGGTCTAAATCTAAATTAACTAGAGTCGGTTTAATACAAGCATAGAAACACGAACTAAACTTTTTAAGTGTGTTAATTATTAAAATAGTCTGAATGAATAGAAATCGGCAAAATAAAGTACAAACTGTTTCTTCAATTTAAAAGGTCATATTTGTATGTTAGTTGTCTCTGTATTCAATGTGTTGTTTTCATGTGTGGGCAAATGAAGCTTAATAATTTACGCATTTTTTTTAATTGGATTTAAATCATATATTTAATGTACCTACTATGGGTTTTTGATAGACGGTGTTATTAAGCTAACAAGATCACAAACAAAATTATAACTTCTATTATAGATAAGCATGTTTTTATTTAATTTATAGACATTTGTTGTAATCGTTATTGGATATACATCCGTTAATTAATAAGAGAAAAAATATTATATGTACTTGGCTTTATCACAAAAAATATTTAAGTAATTTATAAATAATAAACATCATTTAATGTGCGCATTTCGTGTAGAACTCAGATTTCCTTATCTAAGGTCGAAAATAATAATCTTTGAATAGAATAAGTAACGTTATTTTGAAACTAAATTATCGTCTCCTTTTTAGTCTTGACATACTTTTGGTAATTGTGAATAGACATATTATAATATTCCATACGCATGCCCATTGTGTGATGATTGCTTGCAACTTTACGGTGTTGTAAGATGTCATTCTGCTGATTACGGTTGCCAAGTATACAGTAATTTAAGGCAAATTATGATATTAGTTGCTATTTTCCATAATTCTTAGAGTAATTCATGGGATCTATGAGACCCCATATCGTGGGAAAATCAGAAGGTAACTTCTTCTATGTTTTATACGATAGGGTAACGATGAAGAATATGAGATTATTTTGTCTTTACCAATTCCTATAAATTCATTTCCACCTGTTAATCCTTTTTTATCTTTTCTCCTATTAAAAAGCCGACCTAAAATAGCTCTGAAAACGCTTCTGAGAGAATAGAGCCAATAAAACAAGCAAGGAAGAATACCTGATCTTAGTAACCGTATAGTTACTTGGTCCAACCACAGTGATGTTATTGAAAGCGGCTGTCACTCGCACTGGGCCAGCAGAGTTCTCCATCACTAATCGATCTATGAGCAGAGGTTCTACGGGAGGTACAGCCAAGTCTGTTAGACCACGGGCCAAGTAGGGGCGAAGGTGGTTGAAGGATCTCTTGATACATGTGTCCAGCTCTGGGTCGTTTCTGTTGCATGGCAGGAGGTATTCCGCTGGAAATGAATGAAGGGAGAATTGATTTAGTTTGTTATTGAGAAGGCTTTTTGGTTGAAGGTTGAATACAGTACTATGGTCTTTGTAATGCAACTTTAGAACAGTTGGCTATTTGTGAAGATGGCTGGGTATCAGCAATTCTTTTGGATATGTCCTAAGGGATACTTTACAGAAAACACATACGTGGTATGTATGTGGTAAAAGTTTTAAGCAATGGAAAAATAAACAATTCGTTTCATCGTAATCATTAAATCCATTCTTTATTTTTGTAACTATTAAGTCACTTTAGCTTTCCCAACATTTGCAATTACGATCTTTAAAGCATAAGGGCGCTTGTACACGCTAAGAAAATTTGCCGTTCCTGCGGCAGACAAGACAAATTCTTCGTGTAGACGACAAGAATTTTGTCTGTTCCACACACGAAAACTTTTCGTGTCTTCCGCAGACAAGATCAATGGAAACGTGTACACGACACGATTCTTTTCGTGCAGTCGACAGTCGGGCGTAGGGCGCGCAAGTAATAACAAGTGTAATCAGTGAGTTTCGTTTATTTATATAAATGTTAACTACAAAGCAAAAAAGAATGATAATTGCATATTATTATTATAACAAAATAAAAAAGGAAACAAAAAACAAGAGACTTTACTGGGTTCATCCAATTATACAAGAGAAAAATGAGTTTGGCGGGTTCATTACCCTTTACCGTGTCATGCGACAACATGAGGAAAAATTTGTGGATTATTTTCGCATGAAAATGTCTACGTTTGACAAGCTTTTGACAATAATAGAAAATAATATACAACGCACAACAAAAACTGGGCTGGCTCAACCCTACTACACCGCCCGGGCCCCCCCGCCGCTCCGCAACAAAGTTCGCCGCGTCGTGTCTTGCGCAGACAAGATTTTTTTCGTGCACCGCTGCGAGCAGTGTACACAGTTATTTTCTAGTTACGACACGAATTCTTAGGTACGCCCGGCGTTTTTTCTTAGCGTGTACAAGCGCCCTAAATGTTGTATTAAGTATTAAATAATTTTCATAAACCTAGCAAATCCTTTGCACAGGCGTTATGTAACAACGTGATAGTGCGGTCAGTAAGGCAAGGTGATCCAGCGAGCGATGACCTACAGCAGTACGAAAGTAGAGATAATAATGGAAATTTTGAATTATCTTTCATCATTGGTGTGTCGTGTTAAGAAAGATCAGCTTGACAGTTCGTTCGTTCGTTGCTTTAGATGATTGACGATCTTGTAAATGAAAAAGGTGGTTGCAATGAAGAATTTCGTATAAGAGCGCACATATGAAAAAGTCGTGCTTTACCTCAAGAATTAATAATGAAGCCCTGGTTTTCATTTATATTTTAACTAGCCTGTGTGATTAATGTATAAAAAGTAAAACGATTTACATGTAAAAAACAAAATAAAATATGTATGTTAGGAGGATGCGTTTTTATAAAATTAACAACTGAGTGTCAATCTAAAAAAGTATTCAAACATAGGTCATAATCGGATAAAATACAAAGAAATATGTTAATTTGCCATAAAAATAGCGAAAACAATCTATCGGAGCATTTACAATAGGTAATTAGCAAGCAAATAAAGTTTCACTTAATCATAAAATTAAAAGACAATAATTTATTAGCATTATTATTCTCCTTAAAAGCTCCGAATAATAATGTTCGACCATGGCCTTTACGTAATTAAATATCACATATATTTGCCATTTAATCTCAGGGTTGATAAATTGTGATTTGTGCCCATCTGAGGTCACTGCCAATAATGAGTCAGTAATGCGTCCCTAAAAAGTTAAACGCTTCACGAATACTTAATTATTTTTTAATAAAAAACACAGCCCGTTTATTATAAAGCTTTTCTTTTATTACAAAATAAACACTATATAAAAATAAAACAAAAACATAAAATATGCCAAAATGGTCCCCTTGCATAAGTTGCAGAGGAGGTTTCACCTACGCTAGTTTTCGTATAAATTAGCTCTGAATAAAACCACTTAGCATACAAGAGTACCTAAACTCTTATACGGTTCATAAATTTTTATCCTCTAGTGCTCTCATTTGGCCCGAAAATTGCAAAATCGTCATTAGCTCAGCTATAACCGAAATAGTTATATTTATGAGCTATAACTTGAACTTGAACGGTTACGGTTACACAAGGTCGCTTACACAGGTTATGTAACCATTGACAACCCATAAACCTACTTTTGCGGATTCGTAAATGCGCCGAATACTTTTGGTATGTTTTATTAAATTAACGTGTTTTATACAATTTTGGGGATGTTGTGACATTAATTATAAATTAGTTATTGTTTTAATTATGATATATTGACGGTAAGGTGCCTGTATATTTACTCTTTGACTGAATAAGCTTTGGCTTAAAATACATTTGCTTATTAAATATAGGACTATTTCGTCTGTTTATAAAGAAGTTCATAATCTATACTAATATTATAAAGCTGAAGAGTTTGTTTGTTTGTTTGAACGCGATAATCTCGGGAACTACTGGTCCGATTTGAAAAATTCTTTCAGTGTTAGATAGCCCATTTATCGAGGAAGGTTATAGGCTATATATCATTACCCTAAGACCACCAGGAGCGGAGCTATGTGAAGGTGAAACCGCGGGGCACAGCTAGTATATGATAGAACTATTTGCTTCGGAAAGAAACGATGAATAAGATAGTTCGAAAAATTACTCTTTCGTGATCTATTTACTCTACATTTGAATAAATAAATCAGCATAAAAGCAACGTCTTATCACAATATTTTTGTTACAAATATTACCTACACAATATCGTAAGAAAATTTTGTAACATTATGTAAATCAGTTAACATTCACGCTAAATGGATACCATCTTAAACATTGTGACACACTATTGTTGTACCTTTGTTATATTTTATGGACGCAAGAATGATTCATTTGACAAGAAAAACCCGCTAATTATTATGTTACAAATATATTACGTAGATGGTAATTATAGCTAATTTTCCGCGTGCAGCTTCGCCTGCTTTTAGAAAATTTAACAAATTATATACTAAAACTTTCTTCGAGAACCACTATATATATTACAAAAAAAACTTTTGAAAATCTGTTGTTTAGTTTTAAAGACTTATCATTTAAGCATATATAATGACGGACAGACAGCGACAGAGACTTTGTTTTATATTACGTAGTGATAATAAATATAAAAATAAGTGTAAGTAATAAATATAATTTGGGTTTAAAATACAAGCGTATTAGACCGGGAGATATTGACACAAAATTTCGAGTCATTTGTAACAGGATGGCGGTTCTACAGGGGTCTTAGTACGCAATAACAAAAAGAAAAATGATGGTGTGAACGCTGGTACCGGCGGCTTAGTCGCGTGGGCGTTAGTCGAACTCGTCGGAAAAATAGCGAAAGTCAAACGATTTGTAACACAAAAATTTTAGAATTTACCGATAGCCCATAAAAAAGAAGTAGGCGGTAGTGTCATGCCATACTTTTCCGGTGTGACTTACAGCCCGCCATACCGTCGCGAATGTGTTGATTTTAAAAAAAAATTCAACCATTTGTACCGCTAACTTTTGCACAGGTAACCATCGTCGTGCAGCCATTTACGAAAAGCGCCATGCCATACCTTTCGGACGATTCCAAATGGTCGCCATACCGCCGAAAATCTGCAAATTTTTTTTTCTCGCCGAACGATTTGTACCACCTTAAATTTTTTTTTCAACAACTCCTGAATGATTATAAATAGAAGTGTGATAATGCCATACCTGTGGGAGGTGGCGAATGTGTATAAGATTTATTTTATTGTAAGATGTTATTCGTATTTTTAACGATTTGTAACAGTATGGCACTAATTTTTCCTGTAAGTTTGGGGATCAACGAATATAAATACAAAATTTCAAAGATCTAGGTGTTGGAAATCTTCACTTATATAAATTAATAATAAATTAATTTTTCAAGTATGGCAGCACTTTTTCCCCCTACTAGAAGTATGGCAAATATAATAATGGTCACATTTTATCAAATACTCTCCAAAAATCTAAATGCAATACTGGTACAAAAAGTTTGGCGAAAAAAAAATTTTTGCATATTTTCGGCGGTATGGCGACCATTTGGAATCGTCCGAAAAGTATGGCATGGCGATTTTCGTAAATGGCTGCACGACGATGGTTACCTGTGCAAAAGTTAGCCTGGTACAAATGGTTGAATTGTTTTTTTTTTAATCAACACATTCGCGTCGGTATGGCGGGCTGTAAGTCACACCGGAAAAGTATGGCATGACACTACCGCCTACTTCTTTTTTATGGGCTATCGGTAAATTCTACAATTTTTGTGTTACAAATCGTTTGACTTTCGCTATTTTTCCGACGAGTTCGACTAACGCCCACGCGACTAAGCCGCCGGTACCAGCGTTCACACCATCATTTTTCTTTTTGTCATTGCGTACTAAGAACCCTGTAGAACCGCCATACTGTTACAAATGACTCGAAATTTTGTGTCAATATCTCCCGGTCTATATTTTTTATTCGTTTGAATTAAAATGGAATGACTGCGACACAATCATTACAAGGTTTCTTAATCGTGACTTGCATATTTTGAGCCTTTCTATTTTAATAAGGACACACATTTACTACACTTCAATTCTTTTTTGAAGTACCATTTTTGGTAGACATATGTGGATAACTAGATATGTCGTAGGTATTTAATGCAAATTGGTAATGATGAATATTTATATGTTTAGTTTATATTGAAATGTTATGTTTATTTTGGTTCAAAACTTTATATTTTGGTATTGATACATATTATTATATTACCTGTGCTGAAACATTTAACTATTTATTATTGGTGCATTTTACATTTTATGCCACAGACACGAGACATAAATATCCAGCTGGTTCCCATGCAAATATTATACTTATATAAAAAACATAGCTTCAGTATTTTTTACATTTTCTTAAAATAAAACCTCATCAAAACTTATTTTCATGAAAACGGTCAGAGCCTTTTCAATTTTTTTCTGACTCAATGAAATCATGAAAAGCATTTTAACACGCAAGCTGGAGCCGCGGCCGGTTATAATTTGCTTATTGTTGTTGTCTTTACAAAAGATTATTATGGTAAGTAAATGACATAACGTAACGGCACCAGTCTTGTACAGATTAAGGAAAAAATTGAAGTTTTTTGCAAATTTCTCGTAGGTTTTTTAACTTTATTGGATATTGTTTAGTTATACGTTTAGTTCAATGTTAGTTTAACGTAACCAATTTTAGAAAAAAGATTACAATGCATAAATAATGAAGTTATTTATAAATTAAAAAACCACTTTTTTGCACCAGTGTTGGACAATGAAAATCTAATGATGGACACCCAGTTTTGGACAACATCCAGTTATGAACACCCATTTATGGACTGTACCTAATGTTGTTTCTCCAGTTATTTACACTTGGAGAAGACTTATAGTTATCAATAGAATCTTGAAAATGATGATTGGAATACGATAATAATCGGGGATGTATTTATAAAAAATAGTACTTATTAATTATTTTGCATACTTATAATATTTAAAACAGTCTTAATTTCCATTTTCTAGGCAAAAATTGGACAAATGCATCGTTAAATACGAGTTATGTCCGTTAAGAAACACCAATATGGGTTTTTTTTCTCAATAAGTCAGGGATGAAAAATATAACTAAAAAAAGTACTGCCATTCCATCCATTTTGGGACTTCTTCTTCTTCGTCATATCACTCTAGTCAGAACGAACGTGGTCAACATGAGGTTTGGGGGGTACATGTTATCCGCTTCACGATGTTCCGCCATATCTCTCTGTTTCCTGGCATTCCGCTATACTCGTGAAGTGAATCGCCAATCTGAATCCGCCAGCAGCCTTAATCTGATCGGTCCATCGATATGGATTCCAAATTGTAGCACGAGGCAAAAAGCTTTTTTAAAACTGTTGTCAAGATGGTGTGGATGAAATTTAAGCGTGTGTGCTATATGGTGGTGGAATTTAGCAGCAGACAGTTAATCAGAGAACTCTCTATGATAGATGCGTTACAATACGCATAAGTATGCGACTTCTCTACGCAGTGATAGAGAATGAAGCCGAGAACGAGTCGCACAGCACATAATGACCCATTGTTCTAAAATATATTCTTCATGTTTAGATAGATATTATGTTGTTGGACCCATTAGTGTAATTTTAACAAAAAATATCAATGTCCATTATAGGAACCAAAGCAAATCCAGTCATGGACAATTGTTGTACAATATTGGAACCCTTTGTTTGAAATGGTCGTGATAGGTATATTATTAACCAGAAAGAAAAGACAATACAGAAAAGCGCATGTAATTAATACCTTTAAAAAAAGTTTATTTTCGACATATGTCCATAAATGGATATATCCATAGAATTGAATCCAGTTATGGACACTGAAGAATTTTATTTAAACAACATAAACTATCATAATACTAAATCGTGTAATATTTCGCACACTTAACTACTATAAATAAAAGTAATATCAAATTTTGCTGACATTTATACAAAAATTCTTATAACCAAAATTGTGTCCTCACTTCCTTAAGGATTTCCTTAGTAAAAACGGATTTCTTCGAAACGAGTCGCAGCAACTAAACATAACGTTCTGCCATCTTCAAACATTTTGGCCGAATAAGATGAAGTGTCGTATTTTGATAGCTTATAAACCAAACTTTTATTTTAAGTATTGCCAAATTATATAACGTTAATTTTGGTCTTAATATTTAAATTTAATATTTATTTTGTCCATTACTGGATGCTTGTCCACGACTGGTGCCGTTACCTTAGGTATACAGTACGTGGTATATAATAAATATTTTGTGTCTTCTTTTAAATTATTACAATAAAAAGTGTACTACAATTTTGGAAGCCTATTATCTTCCAAATGTTTTGAATTTGGTTTGTTTTTTTAAGCTAGTCTTTTAACTTGACTTCAAACAGACATTGACTGAACTCAGTATGGAAGACATTATGAGATACTGTAAATATAAATACAAGTTGCGAATGACTCATTGCATTACATAGATACAGAGTGGCGTAAACTAATTACTTACCTATTTATAATCGATAGCCATCCACACTGCATAGTAATGTGTTTGAGCGCAAACAGAATAAAGCAAAATGCATTATGTTCGCAAACAAAATAAAAGCAATGATAAGGCTCGTGTTTTGGTTTGTTCTCATAATATAGGTAGTATGTATGTATATTATAGTGAAGTCCCATGTCCCCTAGTGGGGTAAGGGGCAGATGCATTATACATCTGTCTCACTGATCGAATTTCTTTAGGGACAAGTAGGATCAGCCTTCTGTGTCCTGCCAGACCGAGACATTTTTTTTTCCTTCGTTTCCACCGGGAATCGAACCCAGGACCCCTCGGTTCTTCGCTCACTCGTCAACCACTGTACCAAGGAGGCGGTCAGTACGTATATTAAAGGTTTCTAAAACGCTTTACTTGAATTTTTAACTGACGTTGCCAAAGACAAAGAATGTTCTCAATTCGGCTACGCCGTTCAGTTCAAAAACGCATTTCAATCTTTATTAATAGATACCATGAGATTTTGTCACTAGACATACGCAAACTATAAAGAAAACAAACAAATACTTAAAACCGTAATTAAAGCTTATCTCATAGCAATTACAAGCACAAACCCAAATACGCCGTGTGCAAGCAACACTTACGTGACGTAAATATAGTTATACCGCGATATCTATCTACAATTAAATGTTACGTGCTATTAAGGAATGTTTATTTAATCTTTTAAATAAAGGTTTATTTAATAAAGCTTTTATAGTGTTATTTCAACTTTAACGATAATAAATAACATGTAAGCATTTAACTTCATTACAAGGTATAATATTATAATTAATTTGGCAGTTTTTGTGAATCGATATGAAGTTATTTGTAAATCCAATTTGACATATTATGTTATTTTAATCAACGAAATTAATACGTTTATTCCTTTCGAATATTATGATATTCGAGTCGCATTTGTCCATTCTAATATGAAATAACATTGAATTATAATATATGGTTTCTATATCTATAATAGGTTCTGATTATGTACGTTTGTACAATACGTAGTCTTCGTAAATACGATCATGAAAATTCTTTCGCTAACATAAAACTACATTATTCAAGAGTGAGACATGCAGGCTATTTTTTTTAACCGGCCAACCCGGGAAATAGCAGGACAATAGCTAGTAAATATTAAAAAAAGTTTATAATTTTCTCATCTTATCGTCTGGCCGACAATTATTTTAATTGTAAATTTTGCTAGGCTTTTCAATTCACTTAAACCGAAGTTATTCTAATGTGACAATATTTCCATTTGTCAAGCCCTAAACAGGCTCAAAAAAAAGTTAAAATTCCAAGGATGCTCATGTCACTCAAGGAAACTAGAAGCAAAAGTCTAAAAATTGATTCATAGCTAGACATAAAACGTTGCAGAGATCTCGATATATCACTGTGGGCGTGAGGCTACTACCAATGCGTTTCGTAAGCTGACGCAACGCGGTGTCAAGGCCTTGCCGATTGCGGTGGTCAAATTACCGGCCCGTTTGGTAACTCGATTGCCAAAAGACTGTGTATGACTTCCTCGTGGTAATGGACGGCTTTTGTGTGAACCGTAATCTTTGTTTATGCTTTTGTTTTTGCCTTATGTTCTATAGCCTAATTTTCCGTAGACTTTTTTATTCGTTCAAAAAAGCAGTCACAGTATCTTTTGTTAGTGCTTTCCAACTGAAAGAAGATTAAATACAACAGTTCTATAGCCTAATTTTCCGTAGTCATAGAGACTACGGAAAATTACATATGCACGAACAAAGGATACTGTGACTGATTTTTTGAACGAACTAAAATATAAAAACAAATAACAAAACAAGTTTATTTTAATGAGTTTCGAGTTTGTGTTTAAAACGATTAGATACTATTATAAATGACAAAATATGAACAAGCTTAAATTTTAAAACAACGATGGTTTTCAGCCGCTCAACTTTTTGGCCCTTTATATCTATAATGAAACCATAATACGACATTCAATAAGCAGAATAGAACTCGATATACCATACGATATATCCTTCACTGAAATGTTACACAAGAGTTATAATTACAATATGATCATAGTAAAACAATGATCAGGTCAATGTCGTATATTCGATTATAGAGTGAATTTCAACAGCGGTCTGAATGAATCACATCACGTACAAGCCCAATTAAAATTTAATAGCGTCTCAAAAGGAGAAGCAAGGCCAACAATCATCTCTTACCAAAACTAGAAGATACGGCGATATTTATTCAAGGTGTTCGGTTGGTATTGTTTCAAGCAATTAACAATCCTTGTAACGATCTTTTGTTTTATAAATAGTTTTTGTTTAAAACTTCCTCATGGATAATTTAATGGTGTCTCGTTTTATTTTTAAGAATATTACACACATATTACACTATGCTTGCGTGGCTTATTTCGTGTAATTGCACTCTCACTCTCTGTTTGAATGGGCAAAGAAATATTATCGGGAAGAAATATAGAAGAATATTTTAAGCTTCTTCTTCGACGTATCAACTTTACACTGTTACTTCGTCATTTAATGATTTAATTTCAAGGCACGTAAGAAAAAGTTAAGTGTAGTTTTAGGTTCCGAAATTTAACTTCCGAATAATAAATAATTTTAATGTTATTATATCCATTTTTAATGCTCTTCAGTGTGGGCGAAACTGCCAAATGCATACGTCCGAATTTGGATATCATTCTTATCACTAATCCTCATTTAATATTCTTTCGTGTTCGCAGAAGTTTTTTGTATTACACGCCCACAAAATCTAAAAAAAAAACTTGACCAACATTTTTTGTTTATTTGAATAAAAAAGAATAGTTTAGGAAAATGGAAAATTAAGTACAAAATGGAAACTTTGTATAAAATTTGAATTGAATGGATTCGTTTCAAATAAAATACATGTACCTATTTGTGAATTCACAGTGTTTTCTTTGTCACACATTTCAAGTTTAAATTGTATGGAAATCTATACTTCTCCAAGGTTAAGATCAAGCAGTGATATAGGGATTAGTTTCGCTTAGAATAATAATGTATATCATGTACATTTTCCTCAACATTCAGTTCTATTTAATATTTATGTATCCTATATTGTATTCATGTCACGCTTTACAAAAAAAACATTTACCTATAAAAAATATCGTAACTTATTTTTTATTCTATTTTTTTTAACGTATTTTTTTTAGTGGAACGTATTGCAATAAACGTTACAGATAAACATTCATACACAAAGAAACAAAATTGCACGTTCATATAAAAATACGTCCCGAGATTGCATCGCAACTTGCATAGAGCTTTCAAAATATATTTAAATCTAAATATGCAATTTTTATAACATTTCATTGAATTACTTCAAAACATTGCTTAAACAACGTTAAAAAAATTAACACAGTACATTCGGTCAACAACTTATTTTTTTTTGACTAGCAAGTAGGTACGTAGTAGACTTTGTATTGGCTGTATTGAGATACAATACAGCCAATACACAAAATGCTTGTCCATTAGTTATTTATTAAAGTCCTTAACACTTAATTCATTAAAATCCTTAGCTCTTACAACGACCGATATTTAAATTGTTAATCGAGTTCTAGCATATAAATTATAAAGCTGTATAATTCTTTCACACATGCATAGTAAGTACATCTTAGTACTTATAATTTACTCAAGTCAGGATCATCTTATTTACATTATAATTATGTGCATACGAACCTTTCCGTGTGTCAGCGCAACTTGGCAAATATTCGATAAATACTTCGGTATATTATACGCACAAACACGCATTTCGTCAAGTCGAAAGTGGCCATGGCATAAATGACACATTTTATTCTATGTAAGCGTTGTTGATAGGTATTGGTATTTTAATGCTTCGATTCTTTTGTTCAAAAAGCTTTGGAAAATAAACGGATGATCTGATAGTACGGTATAATAATTATAATGATAGAATTAATCAGATTAAGGAACTTACAAAGCCTTAAACTTTTATATATAAAAAAATACTCTCGGACATACATTTTCGGACGAAAGACACTTCATATATCAAGGCTATTACTTTTTTAATAATGAAGGGAAAGAACTAATAAAAAATGATGTATTATCTAACTATCAAATAGCTGTTATTTCACTTGAAACTCCACAAACGCATCTAGGTTTAATTTAACTTCGTCAATATTATTATCCAAATATACAAAGCTTACAATTGGCATTAAGTTCATTCAAACCGATTAATACTCTCTACTTAATAAATTACAATAGATTCTGTATGGTAAAAATGCATGCATGTTGTATATGAAATATCTCGCAAGATGTTTACTAACAAACCACACCAAAATTTAAAGCGTTTAAACTATTTAGTTTAAATTTGGCAATATTGTTATTTGAGCAATCGTTTTAATTAAGACAACATTCGATCAAGGTATTGCATTATCATCTTATCTTAAACGCAATTTTATAACATGTTAAAATATTTTTATTATGATTTTGTAAGAAGCTGCTTACTTTTGTGTAATAGTCTAAAGCGCATCACACACGGTGAAGATACTATAATATTTTATGTTAAGATTCTCTAATATAAAATATTACAGTATCTTAAGGTATCCGGTATCAGCGTTCTGACCATCATTTTTCTTTTTGTCATTGCGTACTAAGACCCCTGTAGAACCGCCATCCTGTTACAAATGACCCGAAATTTTGTGAAAATAAAAATTTAACACAAAATTTCGGGTCATTTGTAACAGGATGGCGGTTCTGCAGGGGTCTTAGTACGGTCGCGGAAGAATTCTAACAAATACCCGCGGCCCCATCATTAAAGCGGCTCGACGGAACACAGTGGGGTTTTAGTCGGTAAGAATCCGACATAACCCACGGCTCCTTCCCCGGGGGCCGTGGGTATCTTTGGAAGATTTCCCCACTATAAAAAAAGGGGTCTTAGTACGCAATGACAAAAAGAAAAATGATGGTCAGAACGCTGATACCGGATACCTTAAGATACTGTAATATTTTATATTAGAGAATCTTAACATAAAATATTATAGTATCTTCACCGTGTGTGATGCGCTTTATTTGGAAAGATAGGAATCATTTTTCACCGAAATCGCTGTTTGCTACTTCAACATATTATATTCGAATTATTCAATCGATGTACGGAGTATTTCTTATTACTATTAAAATACTAAAATACTGAAATGGAGAAAACACTGTGAGAAAACAAAATTTCAGAAAGATTCGAGCATGGATATACTTCTTCGTATGGATCCATGGATATATTGATTGTAACTGTTTTTATTCACAAAATGAATCAAATACTTGAGATACAAACATTATTGAAATAGATAGGTGGTTGTATAATAAAAATAATAAAAAGGCAAAGGTCGCCTTTTCGTCACTTTTCGAAGTTGCCAAACAAACGTTTCGACATTGATCGTGGAAGACCATCGAGATGAATTCTGTCAGAGTCATCTCTGTTGCAAGAACCTTTTTAAGACAATGTTGCTACGGAGTATTACAGCGAAGTTTTGTAACGCACAGTTTATTTTATAAAAATTACACATTTAACACATGCAAATGTTACGACTGATGAAATATTTTACTCAAAATTGCAAGTTTGTATTTTGGTAATTATAAATAACGTACCTAATTAATTCATTTAATTTATATAAAATAAACAAATAAAATAATAACGATACTCACGTAGTGTCGTTATGATTTCATCCGCCGCTTCTCCCGAATGACAGATAACCGTCAAACAAAGGATGAAAAACATTTTAACGCAACTTTCAGCCATTTTCATTTTCATTAATTTGAACCAAATCTAAAGAACTCAACTTCAAAAATGGGCAAAATCACAATTTGAACACATTCAATTTTTTTTATTCGATTCGATTTTTTATTTTTAATAATTGTATTTTGACAGTTCTTGTTTCGAATTTCCCGCGTCCGCCGTCTATTAGGTTCGATGGGCAATAAGCGCGAGTTCGGTCAGCAGGCGGACAGGCGCGCGTTTCATATTGTTTGAAGTGAAAGCGTGGATGTTGTTTTATTCGGGCGCGATTTTCGTCATCCCTCAGCTGTTTCCCCACCCATAGACCGGGTATTTACTAACACCACGTGCTTAGCCGTGCTCTGTTATTTTGTCCCTGAGACGACTCAGGGCTTATTCTTATATGGGTAATTAAAATTTGTAATGTCATACGCGTAACATGGGAGTTCTGCTTAGATAATAATATAATTGTTTTATTTCATGGTATTGTAAACATCGCTAAGTTTTGTTGCATTAGAGCAGTTATTAACGATGATACTCTAACATGGATATTCAGGTTGCTTTTTCTTATAGACAACGTATAGTAAAAACTGCATCCATTATTACGAGGCATTTTTTTTAATTTGCAAATACTTTCAGAGAAAATATTAAAGTTGAAAACTACTATGTTATGATGATAAATTAATGATATCACATTTTTTCATGAAATTTATGTGAAAAGAATGGAATAAATTGCGAAAATTAGATTGCCCTTATAATATGATTTTGAAAATATTTAGAACTAGGTACTTCTGGGGCATAATACTTGTTATAACGTCCATTGAATTTAGTTCTATATAAATAAAAATTATAATTCTATTACATTAAATTTTTTTAGTACATATTTAGTAGGTGAAAACGGCAAAATGGACTGTTATCTATAATTGAAAATATTGAAGTTTTTTCGCACTGAAATTTCTAATATGTATTACAATTTACAGAACGTATGTGTGATGGGATGACTGTTTCCAAAACACGATTGGAAAAATTTTGCTCGGTAAAAAAATCCTGAAGTTACCTCTAAAATATCATATAAATGCTCATTACAACCGTATTTTACGATAATAATTCGTATAAAATCACAAATACATAGGTATTTACCTTCTCGATTTCGTGACTGTTTTAGATTTAGAAAATACCAAAATATTTTCATTCACTTTTTCATAAAAATGTGAATGGCGCTTACGATTTTTAGTTTCGAGCACGTTGATTCCATACTAAACGCGGACCCCCTCACCCCTTACCTAAGGCGCGAATAGCTGAATGTTCGCTGACCCCTCTTAACTAAAAATGACTGGCCACAAATACTGAACTTCAAAAAAATAAAATTAATAACGGGTCGTTGAACCCTAACTCGTAGATATCATAAATCATGTAAGTAAATTGTTTACAGTTATGTAGACAATTAAAAACATTTCAAAAATAGCAATAATATTATCAACAGAAATGTAACAGTTATCTCGTACTGGATTCTGTCATAACTAATCAATAAAAAGAGAAATTTCTAAACTGCGTATTACATTGGCGCCAAATGTATCAAGCACAGATAATAAATTTAATTAAAAACGTCAATGTACATCGACCTTAGTAGAGCAGGCTCCAAGGAGATGTTCGTTTGCAAAAATCGCGGACCTAAATCTGACTTCTGATATATATTGTATAGATCCCAGACATCCTATAGACAGATGTTGCCAACCAGTTTTGTGGTCCCCCTGCCCGCACCCCGGTAATTAAATATGGCATACAAAGAAAAAAATAAAAATTTCCAAAACATGCCGTGTGGGGTATCAAATGAAAGAGCTTATTGAGTAGATCACGAATATATAGCATACTATATACATTTCTTACACTTTCTCTAAGATTTTTTAGAAAATTTACGAAAATGGTCCATTTTTGAGTTAACTTTAAACCACTATAGATTGAAAACTCATGAATATATTTTTTAAATTATTATTTTAAATAATTAACAATAGACCATTGTTTATGATTCAATAGTTCGTAATATAATATAAGTGAGCTATGTGGTGGATTTGATGAAAATAACTATATACTATATGAACTTGAAAATATACTCGCCATCTTTGAATGCTCCCCCCACTCCCCCATGCAACTATTTCACTGTACGAAATATTGAATCGTAAACAATGGACTATTGTTAATTATTTAAAATAATAATTTAAAAAATATATTCATGAGTTTTCAATCTATAGTGGTTTAAAGTTAACTCAAAAATGGACCATTTTCGTAAATTTTCTAAAAAATCTTAGAGAAAGTGTAAGAAATGTATATAGTATGCTATATATTCGTGATCTACTCAATAAGCTCTTTCATTTGATACCCCACACGGCATGTTTTGGAAATTTTTATTTTTTTCTTTGTATGCCATATTTAATTACCGGGGTGCGGGCAGGGGGACCACAAAACTGGTTGGCAACATCTGTCTATAGGATGTCTGGGATCTATACAATATATATCAGAAGTCAGATTTAGGTC
This sequence comes from Colias behrii, assembly GCA_029959065.1. Taxonomy (NCBI): domain Eukaryota; kingdom Metazoa; phylum Arthropoda; class Insecta; order Lepidoptera; family Pieridae; genus Colias; species Colias behrii. The sequence continues at coordinate 11,288,004 of JARWMC010000002.1, forward strand.
CGCGATTTTTGCAAACGAAACTCCACTGAGAGTCCGGTCTATATCGACCAATTCGATAAAACAATCGAGTTGAAAGTTCAATTAATGACATTAGTGTCATAATATGATTAAAATTGTATCTTACCCTCTTCATTTAGTCAGTTAATTATTTGCTTCAAGAAAATTGGCACGTTTGGGAACTGTTGGGATAATTATTAATTTGGTGATTTGTGTTCGTAATTCGATGATAATTTGAATTGTGATTTAGTAAATTAAATTGAAGAATAAGGGTTAAAATGCGATTAAAATTTACAAGGCGACAATGGTCAACGTTAGTTGTAATATCGATTGCGGACTTTTGTAATGCCATATGTGTTGCGTTACAAGCGCCATTTTTTCCACAAGAGGTCAGTATGAAAATAATGGTTTTAAATTTTATGTAGGTATTGAATTTGTTTCACATAGGTAGTAAGGAAATCATAAACATTATACCAAGACATGGTAGACCGTTGAATTTGATTAAAGGTTTAAAAAATATGTTAAGTTAAAATTATAAAATGACGATTATGCATTTCGTATTTCCAAAATATAAATAACATTAATATGATATTATTTCGTATTTTTGTATTTCCAAAATATAAATATTTGATGAACCAACTAAAAAAAATAACTAAACTTATTTTAATAGCTATTTGTATTTGTTATTTCAAATTTTTTAGTTCTTTTTGACACCTTGTTTATTACCACAGTTTATTACCTATATAAAATGTTTTCTTTGCTTTTATTTATACTAATATTATAAAGAGGAAAGGTTTGTATGTATGTATGTATGTATGGTTTTCACGCATAAACTACTGGATCGATTTTGATGAAATTTGGCACAGACAATCTTTAGACCCTGAGAAAGAACATAGGCTACCTTTTATTGCGAAATATGTACCACGGGCGAAGCCGGGGCGGACCGCTAGTTTTTTATAAAATAAAACACCACCCAATTAATACGATACCTATTCAAAGATCATTAATATATTAATTATTAAATTAAAAGGTTTATATTCATTTAGTTATACCTAGAACAATCGATTCATATACCTATATTTTATTGTATTAAACGTTTCATAAACCTGTTAAATATATTATAATCATATTATATGAAAAATAATAAAACATTTCAAATACCAATATCACTCGATATGGTCAATTGACTTTGTTTATTGCATATCATACCTAGCTAATTCAATATATTTTCCAACTAGCTGTGCCCGCGACTTCGTCCGCGTGGAATAGTGACTGCATAGTAGTTACTACTTAACTTTTATTGAATAAACACGTACTACCATAAATAATTAAAAAAACTTTTAGTAAAATTTATTACTAAACTGAGCTAAAAAATAAATGCCTAATTAATTTTCTACGTAAAATTAAATTATGTCATATTATTTTTTAGGCACCAGGAGGGAAAGGAGCAAATTTATTTTCCTTCCTTCCTTGTATGGATGTTTTTGACAATATATTGTGCAGCAAATGAGTGCCGAGACAAACGTCAAAACGCAAAGGAATAGAATCCGCTATCGATACTAATTGACATAAGCGTACTGATGATGTTTTGCTAAAGATTTGTTCACCCTACCAACGACGACGACGATCACGAACAAAATTTTCATCCAGTCGCAATTTAATAAAATTGTGCAAAACACATCATACGCTTATGACAATTAGTATCGTAGCGGATTCCTTCTATTCCTTTGCGTTTTGACGTTTGTCTCAGCGCTCATCTTTCCTGTCTCGCGCCTGTAGTAACTAAACCGTTTAGACTGTGCAATAAAAATTAAATTAAAAAAAACCCAACGCAACGAAGAAAAGTGCATAGAAAAGGAATAAATAATTTCAAAAACTTCCCGAAGATCTTTAAAAATAAATACCATTTTAAATATTTATAAAAATAAAAAAAACAAAGTCGTCGGGGCTGCCATACCATCATTATCATATTATCATAATTTTAAAGATCGTCGGGAAGTTTGTAAAATTATTTATTCCTTTTCCTTCATTGCGTTGGGTTTTTTTTTAATTTTTAAACTTCGGTTTCTTATTTTCATGTAATATTTTCAAGTGAGCGAGACCTACCTTTACCTCCATAATACATTCCTACATCATATTGATATCTATAAGTTTGTTGCTCCTTGACATCTTTTAAATTGGGCCGTAACCGTGCACAAATTGTAATGGACCACAGTGGCAAAAGAAGTGGTATATTTAAGAAAAAAATTGCCAAGCGCCGCGCCAGGCCTATGTGGCTTTGAGTAGAATTCAAAATTTCCAGGGTGTGGCTATCCTCTCGCTCCCATATCCCCCTCTTCTTTCACAGACTTTCAACCTTTCCATCCCTAGTATTTACTACTACGGGCAGAACCGATTTTGATGTAAACCATATTATCTAATTGTACCTATATGTACACGACATATCCTGTCGTTTGATGCTCCATTTGGTTTATTTATCTAACCACTGTCACCCCTAAAATGTAATAAACGGATGAACCGATTTCGATAAAACATTACTAATTATTGTAATTCACACGTTACTCTTTCATATTTTGATATGCCGCTTGAGATATTATTTGACCACATTCGATTATTGTTCATTCCCACTTTTACCGCTGTAATCTGTGCTGTAATCTAATAAATGGAAAAACCGATTTGGATAAAAATAGAACTATAACTGTACTTCACCCGTTATGCACTTTCATTTGATATGTCACTTAGGTATACTTGACAACAATCGTTTCTTTCATTCCAACTTTTACCCATATATAGGTATAGTAAATGGATGAACCGATTTTGATTAAATATGTCCAATTATACTTTACACGTCATGCCCTTTCATTTCATACGTCATTTGAGTCAAAATTCATTTTTTTATTACCTACAACTTTTATACCGTATATCAAATAAATGGATGAACCGATTTTGATAAAATTTGACTTATTGTTACTGATAGGTCGTTCACTGTCATTTAATATATCACTAAAGTATATTCGATAACTTTAGTTATTTTCATTCCTACTTTTACCTCTATATGTATACCTAGGTACAATAAATGGATTAACCTATTTTGATACAGTTTATCTAAGAACCAGCGTCGGAAAATATGCTGCCTAACAAAAAAACCGCATCTAATTACCTGCTAGCGAGCTACGGTGGCACAAACAGATACACACACAGACCCACATAGCGGTCAAACACTTATCACCCATCTTTTTGCGTCGGGGGTTAAAAATATTATAATACCTACGACATAATTTAAAGGACATTTTATGTATAAAATTTACCTAAAAATAAGCATAATTTTAATTTGACCCCTCCCCCCTACTACCTCAGCTTACCCCCCCACCCCCACCCCACCCTTGGGGACTTTCGATATGATCACCTGGACATTTTATAGAAATAACTGTAGCGTATAACAGATAACTTACGTTTTATCGTACACTATAATATAATAGTGTACCATAGAATGTCTTAGCAAATGTTCGCCGTGAATACTTAAATGGTCATAACTTTTTTATTTATAAACCGATTGACATGAAATAAACACTAAATGTTAAATGAAGATTACCACAATATATTAGTGAAAACCGCATTTAAATCGGATAAGCCGTTTCTGAGATTAGCGTGTTCAAACATACAGACAAACAGACAAACAGACAAACAGACAAAAAAAATTTTAACGACAGTTTTGGGTTTGGGATCGATTTAGTAATAACCCCTGCTAATTTTTTTTTACATATTTTCATTGTACAGTCACCACTTTTCTAGAATTTTATTATATGTATTGATGATGATGATGATTGATTACTTTAACATTATTTGTATTTGTTCATGCACTTTACATATTCTAAGTACATAAGTGTACCTAAACGTAATACGTAATACGTAATCACAAGGGTTTAAAAATAATTTAGACTTTTAAACAATTTATTTTTTCTATCATCTATATAACTGAAATATAATTTTAAGACAATTAATATAATCCATAGTTAAGTCTCAACTATAAAAAAGTCAGTTAAAAATATAAACTTACTCAATAAATCTAAATGAACTTAATATTTATTAAGTAGGTACTATGTATAATATATTATAGATGCGTTTTTTATTTTTATATGCCGAACCACATTATAAAGAAAAACTCTATAATGAAAAGAAAGCTAGTTTTGCGCTGTTTATTACATTATAAAAAGACAATTTTTTCATTTATAATAATCAAAATATGATTTTTTCATTTCAAATCATCAGGCAGACTTGAGTGAGAAATTTAATTTTTATCACCTTCACGTAGGTAATAGCTATTCATTCATATGATTTTATCTATTCATACATTGGGAATAGGTACCAATTTTTTAGGGTCGAATTTTCAATCCATGGATAAAAATTACCCGTCCAATAGGCAATTTGAATACATTTTTCTTCCATTACCATTTTAAATACGGAATCTATGAACCATAAAATATGATATTATTCTCATTAAATAATTAATATAATAAATAAAATAAACAAAACATCCGTCAATTTGAATTAAATTTCCCTTGACCTGTTTTGATTATTCGATAAATTATTGTAATATAATATCATTGAAGACTATACGGTTCTGGAGTAATTTTAGTAAATATTTGTTGTGATAAACGATTAATTAACATATAATATATTTAGATTAGAATATAACGTCCATTTATCATACAATAATGGTTAAGCAATATCAAAAATATCAGGATGTACAGAAGTATTAGACCGTATGTTTTTATTTTATTAATAGACTCCATAATATTTAAAAATACATTTTGAAGTAAAAAATATACTTGATTTATATAAGGCACGACTATATCATACAAAACTCGGCGGTATAAATAAATCATGTTTTAAACCTTGGCAACAATCCGTTAAAAGTGCGTTTTATTCTTATTTAAATACTGGCATAGTATACAAGTACATTTATATCCTAGGAATAAATTGAATTTTCTGCGTTGAGCATTCAATTTTCAGCCGAATATCAAAAGCAAAATAAACGGCTTGGGTCGAACAGCTAAAAAACGATTCATCCCAATCTTCAGCTATTCAAGTGACACTATCAAACTTCGATATAATTTCAACAAATAACAAAGGTTAATGACACATAACATTATAGGTTTTTACGTACGCGATATCAATTGGCCTTCACTTTTCTTTATATCCTTCTTTTTCTTTCAAGGAAATGGAGTAACATACGCATTACGTAGGTATGACTTGAACACGGAATCTGTTTTGATATTTCAGCGACATTTAGTTCATCCGACATGCATCCTACGTGAATGTCGTTGTACTTTAATTTGAAGGATACGTTATTACTTCCTCTAATATAAAGAAGTGTAAAATGTTCCTTTTCTTTTATATTATTACTAGCTGTGTACCACGGTTTCACCCGCATTGCTCCCGTCTTATAACTTATTGGTCTTAGCGTGATGATAGAACTTTCGTCGATAAATGGGCTATGTAACCCTGAAATAATTCAGTCGAAAACGAACGGAATTTGTCCATTTTTATCAGCACTCATCGATAGCTTCGCGTATTTATATACAATTATTCATCTATCAAGTACAATTCCACCCGTTCCCCGCGATCCTGTAATAAACTCCTACTACATGTTCCTATTCATAGATCTAATTTCTATGACTGTTCCTTTACGGTCCGTGCTATCAGGCTGTGGAACAGTTTGCCCGATAACATCAGGAGGGCAGGGTCATTGAATGAGTTTAAAAAGCAACTAAATATTTACTTTTTATCTTTATAATATCCGTATGTATGTATATGTATACTATGTGTAGTCTTACTTATTTATTTAATGATTTTTGTGTTCTGCACCATCAACCTCATCATAAAACGTAATTCTCATAATCCTCGACTAAAGGTTGCCTGGAAGAGATCGCTGCTTTAGCGATAAGGCCGCCTTTTTGTACGTGTTTGTTTGTATGTGTTTTTTGTGTTGTTTCCTTTGGTGCAAATAAAGTATTTTCATTCATTCATTCATACAATCAGGTACAATTTCTGAAACTGTATTTAAACAATAGCATCCGTCTACGGCAGTATCAAACAATTGTCTTATAATTTATTTTAAACTATAAATGCTATTAATATTGCAAATATTAATAACAATTGAATATACGTGTAAAATATATACGTATACAGTGCGTCAGTGCGTTGATCGCGTGATAACCTCACAAGCAAAGCGGGGTTATCACATTATGTTCACAATATAATTACTAGGCGCTTACAAGTTATATGTATCTGGGTGAAATATCAATTACTTTCTCTAGCGAGAAACAGGAGACATTACTAGACTTTATTTGTTATATATTGCTTCTTGGCGTAATTCGTTTTTATCGAAGCTTTTTAAGCTATTGCATAGCTTCTATCGCGGGCCTTGAGCGCGGGGACCGAATCCAGAAATTTAGTAACGAAAAACCTCACGCTCCCCACTCCGACGGGCGCGGAGGTGTGGCTTTAAGGCATAGCATGCAATAGCTTTACCGCGGCAGTCCCCGAGTGCCACACGTCTTTTTATTATATTTTTCAAGGATTTCTATGGATTAAATTTCATCTATTAGTGCGTCAAACTGCTTGTATGACAGATATGTACAATGTACATCTAGATTCTTGGTATTATTCCCACTTCGTGTTTCGTTCAACTAAAAAGAGCTTATAGCTGTAATTAGCTTTCCGCCCACTGTTTCATCTAGAACCTATTAAAAAAACGCATCAAAATCCATTGCGTAGTTTAGTGACCGACGGACAGATAGACATCGGGAAACGACTTCATTTTATACTACATAGAAAGAAAAATACTCATATTTTCATCAATTGAAAGGAAACAGAAAATTTATCAATCAAGTGTATTTCAATATGTACGAGATATCATCTCAAAGGAGCATGATGTACACGCACGTGACGCTTATATAAAAAACAAAATTATCTACAATCGTGGTGTCTATTTTTATTTAAAATAAATAAAAGGCAATTAACAAGGTTACAGTTCAAAGAGTAACAGATATTTCGTAGTTAAGTACGTCGTAAATCATTTTATCTCAAGTTTTGAAAACTTTAAACTGTAACAGGTAAATATATCATTTACATAGTAATAACATTTCACTATGATATCGATGAACTCAAGCCATAATTATACATATTTTATGAGTTAATTAAAATAAGAGCTTAACGACTATGGCACACTCGCAAAGATAATACCTATAAATAAAAACTGTACAGATAATGTACCATTATATAATGCAAAGACTATAGAGACAATAATACAGATGCCAGAACAATATTTAATAGTTGCACATAACAACTCTCTGTATGAAAGTATATTATTTCTGATTATTTCTAAATGCAGCATATACCTAAATAGAAAGAGGGAGAGTTAATCAATTTTATCGCCTACATTGACTTATGATCATTGATGATACATATACTAGTTCATTCAGAACATAGCATAACATAAAAGAACAAAAATATTACAATACACTATTTATTTCCAGGCAGAGAAGAAAGGCTGTACAGCTACAGAGTATGGGCTGGTCTTCGGAGTGTTTGAGCTCGTAGTGTTCATCATCAGCCCCCTGTATGGGGCACATTTGAACCGCTTGGGTCCCAAACTTGTGTTCAATGCGGGTATATTGACTACCTCAACATGCGCTATTTTATTTGGGTAAGTCGAAGTTTTAGTAGTTATCTGGTAAAGAAAGTGTGGTTCATTTTAAGCTGTTATTTTATAGCCAGCTTCGATATGCCTAATTACGTATAAAGTAGAAAGATTGCCGATATAGTTAATATATCCATTCTGAATACTTTTTTTTAATATTCATTTTATTTAATAAATTAAGAAAAATAAACTTTATTCGCTGAGGAGCAAAGTAAGCAAGCAAGTATTTTACTCGAACTTGATGATTTTTTGTTGTTTACATGTAATTTATACTTTGTAAATTGCGTCAAAAGTTCATTAAAAGTTTTGGAAATAATATTGATAATATGTTTGTAAAATAAACATTGCATAATAAAATTGTTTTTCTTATTTAAAAAGTAAACACATACTTTGTATTTACGCAATTGCTGGTATGGTGTAGTTAATTCCGTGTTTATTTTTAAATCTTTTTTTAATTCTCGAATCTCGTTAAATATGTATATTGCGTCAAATATGTATATTTTTCTGTTTGTCATATATTTTAATTTTTAACAAAACAGCTATATGTAGCATCTTTGAGGTTTTTCTTTCAGTGAACATTGTTTTTTTTTATCGTCTTTTTTTCAAGAAAAGTTCAGTCTAATTATTAACTTCGAACACCCCTTTTTCAAATATAATTCTATTGTTACTTAAAACTTAAATGGGTTTTAAGGGTGGCATGATAAAAAGTGTTTAATGATAATAAATTCATCAGGTGTATGGAACACGCGATTCAGAACGAGCACATTGAATGCGGAATGAGAGTAAGAGCTCTGCCTCACTTAAAACGACATGTCGACGGCCACGTATCCAAACTTAATATAATGATGAAATGCCCATATTGGCGACCGCGACGTTGCCAAACGGTCACCTCACCATATATTGAATGTATCGAACCTATACTCGATAATATGGATAACCATTGCGAACTCTAATGAGACAGAACTCTACATATACTTACATTTTTTTATCTGTACTAATATTATAAAGCTGAAGAGTTTGTTTGTTTGAACGCGCTAATCTCGGGAACTACTGGTCCGATTTGCAAAATTCTTTCGGTGTTAGATAGCCCATTTATCGAGGAAGGCTGTAGGCTATATATCATCTCACTAAGACCAACAGGAGCGGAGCACTGATGGTAAAACCGCGAAGCACAGCTAGTGTATGATATGAAACTGTTTTCACCAGATTACTGGACAAAGTAGACGGGCACATACCGTTCGTGACGCTGGCGTTCACGATACGAATCATAGAAGCCTTGGGAAATGCGGCTTTCCTCACTGCATCTTTTGCTATCATAGCAAAGGAGTTCCCTAATAATGTGGCTACAATGTTTGTGAGTATTTAGAATTAAGCTGCTTAAAACGTTTTATATAATAGAACTAGAGCAAGATTTTATTTCGCCAACCTTTATACGACACAATGCATCTACGTACATGAGGCATGTTATTTTGTTTTTTTTTGACGTGACAACGTCTTATAATTCGATAGCGCCGGCTGCACGCACGAAAAAACATGACTCATGCGGCGTTACCTCGCTCTGAGGCGTTCCATGTAAGGCTTAGTGCCTTTTCACACGTACCGGTTGCCGGGTAGCCGGCGCCGGATACCCGGTGTCAAATAAGCTTTCACATGTCCCGGTTGATGCCGGCGGTATCGGCTAGAGAGCCGACAAGAGTACAGTCTCGTTCTATAGTTTGAAAAAAAGACCGTGAACAAATAATAATTGCAATGTGGCTTTTATAACGAAGACGAAATTATCTGCGCCGGAAAGAAATATCTAGAAATTATTGGGTTCATCCAATTAATATGAAAAGAAGCATTAGGTGCATTCTATACATTATTCCCAGATCTACGAGCACATGAAGACAGGTTTTTCAGTTATCTCTCGCAGACTGTACCTGGGCGACTCACCGGCCGGCGCGTCTGAAAGCTAGTTGCGTGTTCCATACACCACTGTCAGTTCGGCCGCCGGCTAACCGATGCCCGGCGACCGGACGCACAGTGGTGGTTCCGGCGCGCACCCGGCAACCGCCTGCCGGATAAATTACGCCGGTACATGTGAAAGCTATGTACCATGCCCATACACTTCACCACCGGGTAGCCGGCGCCGGCTACCCGGCAACCGGTACGTGTGAAAAGGCACTTAAAGTGCAAGCGAGAGTACGGAACGAGCGACAAAGAAGCACAATCAGACGTTGTCACGTTCAACTGTCGTCAGTAAACCGACTTTACAGACAACCAATTTTTGACGTGACAACGTCTTATAATTCGATAGCCGGCTGCACGCACGAAAAAACATGACTTATGCGGCGTTACTTCGCTCTGAGGCGTTCCATGTAAGGCTTGAAGTGCAAGCGAGAGCGCGGAACGAGCGACAAAGAAGCACAATCGGCCGTTGTCACGTTCAACTATCGTTAGTAAACCGACTTTACAGACAACCAATTTTTTCTTCATATTCTGGGTGGGTCCTCGCAGAACGAGCAGATTAGCGAAGCCATAGCGAAGCATTTTCTGCGCGAGTCTGCTGGCTCTGTGTGGATCCGCCTATTATGGTACCTTTATTATGTAGGATGTGTCTACATCTATCAAAAAATTATGCTCTAAAAAGTGCTAGGCGTTATCTTTTACCCTCCGATATTTTCGACTCTTTTTCCAGCACCTGATCGAAAGTTTATTTTTTTTTTACTACATACCCACATCATTTTATTATCTCAACAAAACAAATGTTGCAAAATTATTATAATATTTTAATTCCAGGCGTCCCTAGAAACCTTCTTCGGGTTAGGGCTCATAGCTGGTCCCATGATAGGTGGAGCCCTTTACAGCGTGGGAGGATACTCCTTACCTTTTGCTGTTCTTGGTGCAGCACTCTTATGTACTGCAGTACTATGTTATATAACTCTTCCAAAAGCTGCTGATGACGAAGATATTAAACCTACTGGACGTAAGTTGTAGTTTTAGTAGATTTTCAGTGCATTGTGAAGTGAAGTATGTATTCCGTATATTAATGAATTAATTATGGTTTTTTTTGTAGATTTTGACGGTATGTAGGCGAAATGAAGTATGTATTCCGTATTTTGATGTGGCAATTTAATGCATGAAATCATAAACGTGTAAAATTTTTATTTCCACTTGTAAAATTAATCAAAAAGTACAGTAAAGAATAATATTTAACAAAAATATTTTTTGTTGTCATTTTTTTTTTACACTTATTATGATGAGAATGAGCAAATTGAAAGTAACATTTGAATTTATTTCAGCTACAATGATGTCAGTATTGCGAATTCCTGGCGTTTTATTAGCAGCAATTACTATAATATCCACCAGTTTGAGTATAGGCTTTCTGCAGGCGACATTAGAACCGCATATGAGACAGGTATAAACTTTTAATTTTTTCTCTTGCTCCCACTATAGTTAAACGTGAAATTTGTTAAATATTTGTGTGAATATTAATATTTATTTTAAATAATTGGCGTTTGGTTAAATATTAAATGGATACTGGGAAAAGCATAGACATACTTTTTTTAATAAAAAAATCATTCGTATGAAATTGACGTATTAAATTATTTATTTACTTTCTGTTCAAACTATATTCAGTAATAACAGTATTTATTATTCTTCTTTACCTTCATTTTGCCGTAAGATAAATTTCTGATAAAAAATCTCCTGTCGACATTATAACAACAATTTCACTTCCAAGTATTTTTCAAATTTAAAGTACTAGGCGTATATTTAAAGTACAACTTATATTAGTCATTACTCATTTGATGCTAATTATACTTTAACATATTTTTTTGTCTACTTTAAAAAAGACTGTTAACACTGTAGTTGTTTTGATAAGTTTAGTGTCAACTATTGGAAAATCTTTTCCTATTGCAGTTCACTTTCTCGCCAGTTGTGCTAGGGGTTATATTCACAATCAACGGCGGTATATACGCGCTGTCGGCTCGTGGGGCTGGCTATGTAACCACCCCGCGGTCAAGTCGCAGTACATCACTAGTATTAGACACATGTACTGTTATCTATAGTGGGAAATCTCTCCTATTACAGTTCAGTTTCTCGCCAGTAGTGCTAGGGGTTATATTCACAATCAACGGCGTTATATACGCGCTGTCGGTTCGTGGGGCTGGCTATGTAACCACCCCGTGGTCAAGCTGAAGTACATCACTAGTATTAGACACATGTACTGTGTTATCTATAGTGGGAAATCTTTCCTATTACAGTTCAGTTTCTCGCCAGTAGTGCTAGGGGTTATATTCACAATCAACGGCGTTATATACGCGCTGTCGGTTCGTGGGGCTGGCTATGTAACCACCCCGTGGTCAAGCTGAAGTACATCACTAGTATTAGACACATGTACTGTGTTATCTATAGTGGGAAATCTTTCCTATTACAGTTCAGTTTCTCGCCAGTAGTGCTAGGGGTTATATTCATAATCAACGGCGGTATATATGCGCTGTCGGCTCCCGGATGGGGTTGGCTGTGTGACCACCCCGCGGTCAAGCCGAAGTACATAACTAGTATAGGACACATGTTCGTGGTTGGCGCGTTTTTGCTTATCGGACCGGCACCTTTCTTTGATATGCCTACGTGAGTATTGATGTGATGAGAACATTATTTATTCCCTGGTTGAATGGTGACAAAATGTAAGATAAATGGAAATGGAATACAAAATGTAAAAGTATAAAATATGCTTATTATATAATGGCTATTTACGATTGGCAATGTAACCGTAAAACCCCTATTTTGCAAGAACTAATTTGACATTGAAATTTTTATCAATTAAGTAACTTTATGTTTAATATTAGCAACCAATGAATGAATGTATAACTCGAGTTTCCATATGAAATAAACGAATAATATACAATATTTTCCCTTTTTTTTATTTGCAGAGTATTATGGGTCACTATTTTAGGCTTGATTCTTCACGGACTTGGTATGGGAAGTCTATTAGTATCCTCATTTTCAGACGCTCTGAGTACTGCTATGTAAGTACATTTTAACCATATTATTACTGTTCTGTAAAATTTTATCTATATAATGACTTATTTTTTCTAATTGTGAGAAAACAGCATAATATCCCAGTTTATAAAAAAAATTTCAACTAGTGACGATAGTTAAGTTAACGTGGTGGTTCCAAAAGAACATAAAAGCCTATGCACACACTTCGGGTGGAATTAAAATCATATCCCTATCATATTTTTACATAGTTTTAATTTATAAATGTTGTTTCCAGTTCAAGTGGTCTCCCCAACTCAATAGAAACATACGGGCTAGTATCGGGCATGTGGACGTCCACTTTCGCTCTCGGTGCCTTCATTGGTCCAACTGTGTCTGGTCTCCTCTTCGATTCTATCGGATTTAGGAGCTCCACCACGTTTATAGTTATTCTTCATATATGTGTGGTAAGTATAGGAAGAATTAATTAACCAAATTCTTTAATTGTAGGTATGGCAATTTTATTGAATTTTGTGGATCTAGAAAATTAATACAAAAAATGTTTACAACGCCCTACACCATAAAATATTATTTTTTAAGAAATTTATCATAAAAACTTATTGTAACTTTTAATGTATAATTTGGCAAAAAAAGAACCAGGCGCGGTCCCAGCCTGAGTTTTTGGGGGGGGTCACGCGGCTAGAAAGGTTTGCACCCCCCCCCCCCCCGGGTACTCGTCAAAATAGTATTCAATAGAAGTTATAAGCAAGCAAAAACTTTAGAAAATATGTAGTTATACATTTTTTTACTATTTCATATAATTAAAAAAAAAAAACGACCAAGCACGAGTCGGTTTCGCGTACCGAGGGCTCCGAACAAACCTACTTTTTATTATGTCCTAACTCTAAAATGTATGTTTTAGCAATTTTTCCTTTATCTGGGCTATAATACATTGCTTTAAAAAATTTCAAGACTGTATCAACGGGAAGTACAATGTAGGTTTTGATTCCCATGTGAATGTCGAAATTTGCGATACTTTGCAGCATCACCCGCTGTATATTTGGATTGCGTTGGCTTATAATTTTGATTTTTTCAGAGCTTGAATCTCTTCGCTACGGTCTACGGTTCTACGGTCTCCCGTAGATTTAAGTATTCGATATAAATTTCAGCTTGATACCTCCATGCGTTCCTGAGAAAAAGGGTCTTGACAGACAGACAAACATTAAAATTATTAAGGATATTTTTTATACACCTAATGTAATCAATTTCTTTTTTTGGAATTATTTCTCTATCTGTGCTATAAGATGTTGCTTCGTACCGAATTTCAAGATTCTGAGTTCACGGGAAGAGAAATTTTGCGAAAATTTTCTGCATTTACGGCTGTATCTCCTGCCTCCTGATTGAGTTGACACAAAAGTTTGGTTTTATTACAGCTTAAAGTTATTATAAACCTGAGTTTTTGATGGGAAAATAAATTTAATACATGTAAGCGTTCATTTGTAAGGGTTGGTAAGTTTAAAATTATTAAAAATATTTTTTTTATACAATGTAATTAAAAATTCATATTTTTGATAATTATTCCTATATCTGTGTTATAAGACGTTACTTTGTACCAAATTTCAAGATTCTGTGTTCATGGGAAGCACCCTGTAGGTTTTAATGCTCTTGCGAATGTCGAAATTTGCGAAAATTTTCAGAATTTACGGCTGTATCTATTGATTGCGTTGGCTTATAAGGTTGATTTTTTCACAGCATCAAGGGACCGGATACTTGAGTATTCGATATAAATTTCAACTTCATACCGCCACGCGTCTGTCTGTCAACACCTTTTTTCTCAGAAACGCGTCAGAAAATCTATGATCTCGTGATAGACAGCCGTAAATGCTGAAAATTTTCGCAAATTTCGACATTCGCAAGGGAATTAAAATCTACAGGGTGCTTCCCATGAACACAGAGAGTTGAACTCCGGTACGAAGCAACATCTAATAGTACAGATACAGGAATAATTGCAAGAAATATATTTTTTTAATTGCATCACATAAAAAAAAATATCTAATAATTTTTAAGTTTTCTGTCTATCAAAACCCTTTTTCTCAGGAAAGCGTGAAGGTATGAAGCTGAAATTCATATCGAATACTTAAGTCTACGGTCCCTTGAAGCTGTGAAAAAATCAAACCACAATTTTTTTTTTTTTTTTTATGTCAGAGCAAGCAAAGGAGCAGATGGGCCACCTGATGTTAAGTGGTCACCACCGCCCATAAACACTTGTAACACTAGAAGTGTTACAGGTGCTTTGCCGGCCTTTTATGGACAAATAAGCTCTTTTCTTGAAGGCCCCAATGTCGTAGTTGTTCGGGAACACCGCAGGTGGCAAATCGTTCCACAGTTTCACCGTACGCGGAAGGAAGTTGCGGGTGAAGCGGACAGTGGTGGAGCGCCAACCATCCAGATGGTGCGGATGGAACTGGTTTTTACGGCGTGTGGTCCGGTGGTGGAACTGTGCGGCTGGTAAAAGGTGGAACAATTCCTATACAGCCGTTTATGCTGCAAATTATCGCAAATTTCGACATTCACATGGGAATCAAAACCTACATTGTACTTCGCGTTGATACAGTCTTGAAATTTTTAAAAGCAATGTATTATAGCCCAGATAAAGTAAAAATTTTAAAACATACATTTTAGAGTTACAACATAATAAAAAGTAGGTTTGTTCGGATCCCTCGGTGCGCGAGTCCGACTCGCACTTAGCCGGTTTTATTTAAAGAACGCGTGGATTTATCAGACTGTTATTTTTATTGATTACTTAAATCGACACTTGAAGCTGTGAAAAAATCAAACTTATAAGCCAACGAATCTAAAGTTTTACAGCTGTACGTAGGTATATGCTGCAAATTTTCGCAAATTACGACATTCGCAAGGGGTTAAAAACAGATTTAACGGAACTTTATGTGTACAAGTGACTCCGATTCGCACTTGGCCAGTTTTTATTTTATATTTTGTACAGTATTAGGATTTTTTCTATTTTTTAAGTACGATTTTGGGGGGGGTCATGTCCCCCGTGACCCCCCCCCTGGGACCGCGCCTGAAAAGAACTTCATAATAATTAACGCGAAGCTTTGCGAATTTCATATTATACTACGACATCCAGATAAAATCTCCAGACATAATAATTCTTGTTCATGATTATTCATAGTCATAATTTTATGTTCTTTAGAATTCTACGAATTCGGAGAAGTAGCAGATATTTTCTGTATATAAATACTTTTGAACTGCGTTTTGAATTTGATATCTATCTTTTTTGCTTTAACTAATGCGGAAACAACTACAATTTATATACATTTTTTTCATTATTTAGATGTTCGTTGTACTAATATTCATATGGACATGCGACCGACCGAAAATGGAGGTATCAGTTTCCGCTGGAGATTTGCTGCAACTGGATGGTACTTTGGATGAAAGCGTACTTATTGGAGAGAAGTTTATACCCACAGCACGACCTAAGAGGTAAGATAAAAAAAAAGTTAAATTTTTTAGTAACAAGACTTGGTGCGGGATGTTTCACGCAGGTTCGAATCCCGCCTGATGATCGATATAATTTTTATTTTTTGAAATATCTCTAAAAAAAATGTTTGTTTTTTAAACAAATCCTATAAAATTTCCAATTTGTATTTTTTGGTAAATTGATTTGGTACAATTTTAAATATATCCTTTTTTTTCTAATTAGGTACTTGTTACGTTAAACTTGCGAATTTTGTAGTGGATTCAGGTAATTTAAAATATTTGTGCAACACTTTGTATGCAAGTATAGGTAATCACTTTTATATAACCTGTCCGATTGAGATTTTATCCGTCCACCAAGGATAGATCCCACTATCTATTGATTGTAACACCCATACACTGTGCATACTAAGAAGGTAGTTAGGAAACCAGATTCCAAATTATTTATTTTAAATAGGTTTTTCTGGACTTTTTTATTGGTAAACTTGACGTATCATCTGTTCTCTACTACACGCTTTTTCATGAATTTAAAGATCACGGGATTTTTTTAGAATTTTGAATAAAATCAATGAAACAAATGAAAAATGTATCTGACCGCTACCACACAATAACTTTTCTAGAATTAAAAAATAATAGTGTTCTTTTTGTTTTATTACTCAAATAAAACGATCTGAAATATATTTTACCATATTATCAATTCTAGAACTTTCTATCTATTTTCTTTAGCAGTCGTCGTTACGGTATTAGCGTGGAACAATCTAGGCCTCCGGCCATGAACAGTCTCATAGCGTGCTCCAGTTATAAGAACAGACGGAGCCCTTGGAGCCAACGTACTCCGAGATACAGACCCTCGTATGGGAGCCTTGATACTAGGTTCAGGGGTTCTGTGTCCATTACATAGATTTTTGCAGCGTTTTTGTTATTATGATGTTCTGTGCCTGTTAATTTTTCATTTTAATGATGTACCAAAGCATTTATGTTTATCTGTAGTTGTATTTTTTTGTTATTATGTGATGTTCCGTTTTAGAGGCTTATTTTTTATTGTACAATGATATTTTGAATGTTTTGAAACTAAAGGTTTTTCGCTGGAACTGAAATTAAAAGTTTTTCTTTCTAGCGCTATCGAATTATATCTGTCTTGTGTACTGTTCTCTGTCTATTTATGAGTCCTGTGAAAATATTCTTAGCAACATTTTGGTTTTAAAGAATCAGATAATATACACAGGCGTCATAAAAATAATTAAATACCAAAGTTTTATATCATTGTGTGTAACAAATATCATTTATAACAGTGTATTTTTATAATGCTAGTTATAAGAGCTGTACATTAAAGAATAGAGTTAAGATTTTTATACGTTCCTTATAGATACTATTATAATTTCTTTAATTATAAAATATTCAATAATTTGTACCTAAATACGACTTATATCTCTGTGAATATAGTATTTAGCTTAATAATTATGAACAATAAATAGTATTTTAATAAAATAAATGTGTTTTTCTCTTGGACTTTACACCTTTTAATTTGCAAATAAGACGCGATAAAATGCGCATAATTTATGCACAGTTTTATTTCATATTATAATATATTTATATATTTAAAGCAGAATAATAATTAATTAAACTATGTGGGTACATTATCAGAGTAAATAATAGCAAATATTCACAACATAGAATAGAATATTACTTTTGTCAAGGGGCCATCCATAAATTACGTCACGCGAATTTTAGAACTTTTCAACCCCTCCCCCCCTCCTTGTCACAGGTTGTCACATTTTTAGTACCCCGTCCCCCCTAATGTGACGTCACACATTTTTCAAACTTATGCATGTATCTAAAAATAATCAAAAGAAAACATTTATTTTCATTTTTTTACTTATTTTTACTTATTAAATAATCTTAAATATCGAAAATTTAAAAATTCGTAAATTTTAGTGTCCCACTTGCATTACAACATGACTCTAGGAATTAAATGTTGTTGCGTAAGAGATAATCTTATAGCGAGAGTGCGAAATTATTAATAAATACATATGTATAGGTAGGTAGATTAAAAATTTTCTGTTCAAAGTTTTTTGCTCACGTACAAATTTCGTTTCGTTTTATTATGTCACGTCACAAAGCTTTTGATCCCCCCCTGCCCCTTGTCACATTATGTCACATAAAGATGATACCCTCCCCCCCTATTAACGTGTGACGTAATTTATGGAAGGCCCCCAAGAACAATTTATATATTTATCTTTTCGATAACTAAACAATAACACATACTTCTCTTCAAATTTAAATAATGTAATCTATATTAACGAAGTATATTTTTATTTAAATTTATTATAAACGGTTAGATAAAAAATATTAGAAAACATATATGGAAGTTCGTGGAAGGTCGTCGTGGATTATGGAGAGAATGTCAAAACCGGTCCGCATGCTATTTATTAAAAATACACACACCGGCACAATTAGCGGAACAGAAACCGATGCGCGAGAACATCGTCTGGGATTTGAACGAATGGCAGCATGTTCTCTTTACTGATGAGTGCAGAGTTCTTTTAAAACAGATCGATGGGAGACAGCAAACATGGAGACGCAAAGGAGAACGCCACATACAGTCTAATTTTGAACACACAGTGGTTTATGGTGGCGGCTCGATTATGGTTTGGGGAGGGATATGTTTGGGAGCTCGCACGGAGTTAGTGATAGTCACAGGAGGGACCATGACAGCAGATCGATACATCAGAGACATTTTAGGAGAACATGTTGTACCATTTGCCCCATTTATTGGTGACGACTTTATTCTAATGCAAGAAAATGCTCGTGCTCATAGTGCACAATCGGTACAGGCATATCTGAACCACGTAGGTATACCGGTGATGCAGTGGCCAGCAAATTCCCCCAATATGAATCCGATAGAGCATGTCTGGGACTTGCTAAAAAGAAGGGTTAAATCCAGAATGCCACCCTCCAACAATCTGAATGAACTTGGAAACGCATTACTTGAGGAGTGGGAGCGATTGCCTCAAGAAATCATCGATAACATAATCTGTAGCATGCCCAGACGAATGGAAACCGTAATCAGAGCAAGAGGGGGAAACACTCGTTATTAATTTTGCTTTAATTTTATTGTTAAATCATTTAATGCTTACTTTTTTTTTATTTTTTGTGATGGTTCATAATCATCTCAAACTTTCACTTATTTCAAATTTCTTTATTTTTCAATAAAAAATAACGAAGACTTTTCAAATTCGTTGTTAAAAGATGTTAATCAATTTGTTATTTTGTGTCTAATTACATTTTCGTCAATTAAATGCGTTATTATCACATAGTCTCACTTTTTTTTTCTGTTCCGCTAATTGTGCCGGTGTGTATATATCCTTATAAAGTGGTAAGGAAATTTATCTATATTAATATTATAAATCTGAAGAGTGTGTTTGTTTGAACGCGCTAATCGCAGGAGCTACTGGTCCGATTTGAAAAATTTTTTCGATAGATAGCCCATTTATCAAGGAAGTCTAAGTATATTATATTATCATCACGCTATAAGACCAACAAGAGACCACTACGGGTAAAACCGCGGGACACAGCTAATATTTAATAATAACAGAATTTAAATTTCAAATATTTTTCTAGAGGATTGTATTAAAAAATTGCAAAAAAATTGATCCACCATTTTAGTTCGTAATATGCATTCAAATGATGAATCTCGTCACATACAATTAAACTTCACTACAATTTGGGTACATTAATGTATAATCTACTTAGCAACGACCCCAACCTTGAACTGTACCCAATTATTATTATATTTATAATGGAAACAATTCCACCGTGAAATAAAAACACAAAAAGCTTAGCTCCAGCCATCTTTTGAGCATGACGTCATACACTTACTCATTCTGATGGTTATCCTTAAAATGTGGTGTCATGATAACAACCGGTCCCCTTTGGTATGCAAAAATTGAAACAATTGTTACATCTTCAAGTCAGTTTCAATGTCAAGTTTAAATGTCAGTGTAAGTTTCTGAAAGAATCAATTTAATACAAATAAGATTTAATAACAATAAACATACCTTTAAACTAACATAAGTGTATTTAATTTTGGCTGATATTCATCCTAACTGTATTATATATAATACTAGCTTTCCACCCGCGGCATCGCCCGCGCAGTCACAAAAAAACCCGCATAGTTCCCGTTCCCGTGGGATTAAAACCTATCCTATGTCCTTTCTCGGGTATCAAAATATCTCTACACCAAATTTCATGCAAATTGGTTCAGTAGTTAAGGCGTGATTGAGTAACAGACAGACAGACAGAGTTACTTTCGCATTTATAATATTAATAATAAGTATGGATATATGATTATTTTTATAGTCATATATTAATAGATGTTTATTAATAGCAGCATGCTGCGTCTATCTTTACATCTTGTAGGTAAACACCATAAAAGTTTATAAATGAATGTTTATATATATTTTCGGTAACTTACAAAAAGAGTAGGCGTAGGTAATAATACAGTCTCATACTACTGAATTTAACTACTAAAAAATAAATATAACAAATACATAGTGTCTGACTGTCTGACACTTTAGTCACCGCCAGATATCGAAACAACAGACTCACGGATGTATCTACATATATATTTTCTATATATATTATTATTATTATATTTTACTCGCTCAACTCAGAGAAGGTAGCAATTTTTGTAAGGCAGAATAGGCGAAGAATCACCTTAGAGGTGTATGATACATAAATTTTAATTTATCCAGTACTATCACAAAGAGCTTATGTAAATATCATACAACAAATATCAGAGATCGATAGGTAATTTCTAGTTGTTTATTTTAAATAAATTAGAATAGTAATTAAAATAACCGTCGATTGTTATGCTAATCTTTATCCACGAATAAAATCGTCAAAGACTATAAATTTACTCAAATGTCCTTTAAAACATATTTATTTAAATTAATAACAAAACACGCTAAACGTGAATTTCAACAGTCACGGATTCATAACAAAAGTAACGAACTAAATTTGAATGGAGAAGATGTTTTTAATTATATTCTTTAAACCCACTTAATAAGACAAGATCAGCTTTTTCATGTGAATCGACAAACAGCCTTCAAAGAACTGAATCGGTTCCAAGTTTTTATGTCAAAGAATCTACGCATGGGAATGGCATTCAATGAAATAACAAAAAAATCTGCATCTAAAGAATATGCAATTGTAACGGCTTTGCCATCTGATATATTTTTCATTTGAGATAAGCTGCATAAAAAATAAACAAGTTACGGAGTGCAAAAATAAAACTGTTGAAGCTTCAAGTACCAGGGCAATAGGAATAGATACTATTGTCAGTGCCGCTACGCAGCAAGGTGAATGTACGTAGTGTGTATCTGCTGTACAAATATTAACCATATGCTATTGTTTTACAAATTACAAATTATTTATTTCTTTCTTTTACATCAGGTCTTAAACTAATTTGTGATTGTAACACTCCTAGTTAGCAAATAAAATGCTTGTGTCAGGAGGTTCCGCTCTTCCTAAACACTATTACAGAAAAGTATATATTAATTTAATTTAAGTTTTGAAATATATTCATGATCTTAATATTGAACAAACTTTTTACAGTCCTGAAACTCTCTATTTTATTTTATTTTATAAATAACTATATCCTATGTTGTAACTTGTACATAAGTAGTTACTAGTTGAGGAGGGTCGGAACAAAAACCGATAAACGACATGCTGTATTTTTTTTTTTTTTGTAATTTCGATGCTTTTGCATAATTTTACATGATAAGCTTATTGAATCTGTTCTAAAGCCGATAAATCTAGTAGAAAAATGCGCTTAAAGTTAAATGATCTATACAGATACCGATAAATCCACTGATAAGGTAAAAGAAAATTGATATCTTAACAGAAACCGATAAATCCTACATAAATTTGATAGATTTTTATAAGGTTGAGACAAAAACCGATATATCAATTCCATTTGCTTTATGGCAAATTAATAATGGCCAAAGGAGTTTGATTTCTTCCGTCCATGATATTGGCTACACTAGAGATTTAGTCTGGTCTGTGGATTTAATGACAGTGACAGAATTTAAACATTAACTGTGACTTGTGGATGAAAGAGTGTAACAGTTAACGGTTTCCTGAGTTTTTCAATGTCAAATTTAGATTAATTTTCTAACGGTTTTCATTTCGGTTGCTGTAAGATTGACGTTAACATAAAAAAGGTCATAACGTAAAAAAGGTTGTTAAAAATGGAGGAAATTGACCATTTGGTCGAGAATATTAACCAAGGATCACGAAAAAAAACAAAACAGAAACGAAAAACTGAAGTGGAGCGAAGAGTGAAGAATGTGACTGCATAGAAGAAGAAATAATGGCCGTAGTATAAGTTTAATGTCATCTAATACGATAATAAATAATAAACACACTTGATTTTTATTTGTATAGTTTTTTTTTAATTCCTCATATACTTAGTTTTAACCAAAAATGTTAATGGTTTTTTCACATAGCGATAAATCCTTAGTTGATTTTTTCAAAAAACGATAAATCCGGATAGTCTAAGCAAAAACCGCTATATCCATTTTTTATTATTATTTTTTTCGTTTATTACTTCACACACGAATCTGTTGATTTGGCCACCAAACAATGTTGCTAATGTTGATATATTAAGATATTCTACTCTCTTTTACCTAAAAAAACCAAAGAAAATAAACGTTTTTTCCGATTTGTCAAAAATCTTAGAAAGTGGATTTAGCGGTTTTTGTTCCGAAGCTCCTCAGTTATTATTCTGTGCTTGCATGGGTAGTTTCATTAAGAGGAAATTGAAAATATACTGAATGAGTATGAACACCAAAATTATTATTAGACATTTTTCTAATAGTTCTATAGCATTCAAATACGTTATAATTGAAAAGTTAAATTAAATTATACAAAGGCGGGTTTCATATTTAAAAATAATAAAAAGCACTTTAGGATCGGGCACACATCCTTAACTTTACCCTGAAATTATATCATGCTATCACTAGTACGATTCACAAATAAACTTTATAGTTTCGCAGCCACATTCTCTCTCTTTCACACACTATACAATAAAGTGAAGCAGAAAATAAGGCTGCACAGAGGGCAAAGATGTTTATATGAAACCAGTCGAGCCTGCTTATGTCACGACTTGAGTTCAAATTTCGAGTGACTGAGTTCCCAATATTGAAGTAAACGGTACATAAGAAAATGGAAATACGTACCTATATTGTTGCTAAATGTTTACATGCATACCTACATACTTTTGGTGAAAATTATTAAATCTATAGCCACAAAATGTATTTTGTCATGCATTATCATTATTTCCTTTCAAACATTCAGGAAGTACGATTATTATGCATGCCTACTTCGATCAGCCAAAATTCTAAGTAGCCTCGGAGCTTCCAGTTCAAATAACAGCGTAAGGAAGCGTTTTTTTAACCGACTTCAAAAACTTTTTTCTTCCTTTACGTTTGTGACATAAAAACCTCTGAAAACGGAACTAAAAGGTCGTTAAATCATGTCTTCGTGTAAGACGATTAATGTACGATATATTTTTTTTAATTCAAGTATTCAAATTAGTCATTATACAAAATCAGCTAGATACTTATTATGAATCAGATGACAAATCTTCAATTCCTAAAAAACCGGTCGATGTAGCTCGTATCACCTTGACACCCAAACCAAATGCCATATCAACCAATAGAGCATCACGTATACTTGTAAAAACTTTTTTATAAACAGTATCAAGTCATAAC
Organism: Colias behrii; assembly: GCA_029959065.1. NCBI lineage: Eukaryota > Metazoa > Arthropoda > Insecta > Lepidoptera > Pieridae > Colias > Colias behrii. The sequence goes on from JARWMC010000002.1 coordinate 11,311,938, forward strand.
CATAACGAAATAATCCATTGTGACCATGGCGAGGCCTCAAATTAAATGTACATTATAAAATAGGTCGTGAAGGTAAAGCGCGTAACAATTTTGTATGTTACTTTATAGATATGAAAGGACTTAAGATTGTAAATTATTACATTTCATAACTATATATTAAAGTAATAATAATATCCAAATAATACGTGAGATGTGAATTTATAAATTTACAAGAACGTCTTATTATTTTTAGTATTTTCCTTGTAGATATTAAATATAGACTACTTCGCTGACAATGTATTATCCTGTTGAAATTGATATTTTTGGTCAAGGCATTCAAATGCTTTATAAATATAAATTTATAAAGAATAGAAAAAATTCGATCACGAGGCGGGACTCGAACCCGCATCCTTTCGCGCCATTCCGGGGCGGATGCCTGACCAATTCAGCCACTCTTGACCCGCCAGAGCAATCGAATTTATTCTATTCTTTCAGTTTTATGTGTCAAAGGGACACACCGCGCGCCATCTATTGAGGTGATAAACAACCATCTCAACCAACACGAAACACTTTACAGTGAATACAATATTGTAACGATGGAACACGACCTTTTTTTTGTTGAAATTGATATTTTTGGTCAAGGCATTCAAATGCTTTATAAATATAAATTTATAAAGAATAGAAAAAATTCGATCACGAGGCGGGACTCGAACCCGCATCCTTTCGCGCCATTCCGGGGCGGATGCCTGACCAATTCAGCCACTCTTGACCCGCCAGAGCAATCGAATTTATTCTATTCTTTCAGTTTTATGTGTCAAAGGGACACACCGCGCGCCATCTATTGAGGTGATAAACAACCATCTCAACCAACACGAAACACTTTACAGTGAATACAATATTGTAACGATGGAACACGACCTTTTTTTTGTTGAAATTGATATTTTTGGTCAAGGCATTCAAATGCTTTATAAATATAAATTTATAAAGAATAGAAAAAATTCGATCACGAGGCGGGACTCGAACCCGCATCCTTTCGCGCCATTCCGGGGCGGATGCCTGACCAATTCAGCCACTCTTGACCCGCCAGAGCAATCGAATTTATTCTATTCTTTCAGTTTTATGTGTCAAAGGGACACACCGCGCGCCATCTATTGAGGTGATAAACAACCATCTCAACCAACACGAAACACTTTACAGTGAATACAATATTGTAACGATGGAACACGACCTTTTTTTTGTTGAAATTGATATTTTTGGTCAAGGCATTCAAATGCTTTATAAATATAAATTTATAAAGAATAGAAAAAATTCGATCACGAGGCGGGACTCGAACCCGCATCCTTTCGCGCCATTCCGGGGCGGATGCCTGACCAATTCAGCCACTCTTGACCCGCCAGAGCAATCGAATTTATTCTATTCTTTCAGTTTTATGTGTCAAAGGGACACACCGCGCGCCATCTATTGAGGTGATAAACAACCATCTCAACCAACACGAAACACTTTACAGTGAATACAATATTGTAACGATGGAACACGACCTTTTTTTTGTTGAAATTGATATTTTTGGTCAAGGCATTCAAATGCTTTATAAATATAAATTTATAAAGAATAGAAAAAATGGCGGAATGGCGCGAAAGGATGCGGGTTCGAGTCCCGCCTCGTGATCGAATTTTTTCTATTCTTTATAAATTTATATTTATAAAGCATTTGAATGCCTTGACCAAAAATATCAATTTCAACAAAAAAAAGGTCGTGTTCCATCGTTACAATATTGTATTCACTGTAAAGTGTTTCGTGTTGGTTGAGATGGTTGTTTATCACCTCAATAGATGGCGCGCGGTGTGTCCCTTTGACACATAAAACTGAAAGAATAGAATAAATTCGATTGCTCTGGCGGGTCAAGAGTGGCTGAATTGGTCAGGCATCCGCCCCGGAATGGCGCGAAAGGATGCGGGTTCGAGTCCCGCCTCGTGATCGAATTTTTTCTATTCTTTATAAATTTATATTTATAAAGCATTTGAATGCCTTGACCAAAAATATCAATTTCAACAAAAAAAAGGTCGTGTTCCATCGTTACAATATTGTATTCACTGTAAAGTGTTTCGTGTTGGTTGAGATGGTTGTTTATCACCTCAATAGATGGCGCGCGGTGTGTCCCTTTGACACATAAAACTGAAAGAATAGAATAAATTCGATTGCTCTGGCGGGTCAAGAGTGGCTGAATTGGTCAGGCATCCGCCCCGGAATGGCGCGAAAGGATGCGGGTTCGAGTCCCGCCTCGTGATCGAATTTTTTCTATTCTTTATAAATTTATAAATGTATTATCCTGCATATATTACACGAGTTGGTATCTTTAACAACATAAATAAGTCCGAAAACAATAATTCGACTATTTAAATTCACCTAATATTATCTATTATCGAATTTAGTTCTTCTTCTTTTTGCTTGTCTATGGTCTTAGTTTGACCAAGCATAGATAATTTTCACGTACAAGATACATTTTCTAACGAGTTATTGCTTTGTTTAATTTGATTGTTTTTGTTTTCATTTGTCCACTTTAATTTGAATAAAAAAACTTTAATTAACTGAATAAAATTGTCTGTCAATTACATAAGGCCCAGCCTCCCACAGTTTCGTTAAAGTTGCATAATTTTCAGACCACAACTCAGCAAATTGGACAGACTTTTACTATCTAGGCAACTATGCAAGAACAGATCTGAACATTTCACCTAGATAGTAATTGGGTGCTGTTTGTTAATCAAATGTAGCTGTGAAGTTTTATAATAGAATTGATTGTTATTTTTCATAATACTCGACGTTATTTTGTAAAATGTAAAATATTTCCTATAGCTTTCTATTTGTTTTCTTTTTCTTACTTGAAACACATGTCAATGAATAATTATTTAAAATGTAATTAATTAATTAATCACAATAGCAAATGTGTTATTAATTGAATTCGTGAAATTTTAGAAAACCCAACCGTTTCAACATTTCAAAATCATTGAATGATTCATTTACATTAAGCCGCAGTTAAAACCCTGACCGCACCAATACACATTCTCGAAGAAAATTATATGATATCAAATTCAACGAAAAAAGCAAAAATTTCCGCCAGTCGCAAAGCCGTACAAGTTCAAATCAATGCGTTGAGGTGTGCTACCGAATTTCCATACATTATAATAATATTGCGTGTAGGTGCATGATGCTTAATATAATCACAATATTTTTGTCACAAAAAAAAGACATTTCGGCGTTTATGAGACGTATATTTGTCCACACAATCAGAAGAGTGTAGCCGAAAACTATCATCCTTTATTTGGTAAGTAACGTTTTATTATGAGAAAAAAATCATGATAATATAAAAGGTGTTTGATAGTCATCAATATGTTTGCATAACAAAAAATGTAAACCTCTATCATTTTTGGCAACGACGCGTTTACTTATAAGTTATAAGGAGTCATTTTAAAATCAGGAAGTGTCTTTGCTGCGTTCACATCTCCGAAAACAATTTGACAAAAGACACTTGCTGCGTAGCATCTTTTTCTTTTCAAAATTACAAAAATACTGAGCCATTCATCCTCTGTAGTATATTATCTATAGTGACGTCATTACACAGAACTTTAAAAGCATCACAAAGTTTCTTACATTGTACTTGGGAGAATCCTCGACACTGACTCATTGTCTGACTCTATCATCTCACCGGTTTGTTACCCATGGTAATTATAAATTATTAGGTTTTTTCTACGTAGGCATTACGTCGAAAAACCATTAATAATGCTTGATGGAGTTTAATTACATTAGCTAGAGTCTGGAGACTACATTCTCAGTTTGTGCGTCTGTGCATTAATGAATAGGAGGGAGCAGCTTTATATAGTAAGTATATAGACATACTACATATTATAATTCTCTTAATGTCCATTTGGATGTTACTATTATGAACGTACTGAAGTATAACATTTTAGGCTACAAACTACTACATTCAGGAATATTTAATTTATTACATATCTACAAAAATGATATGTTATATAAAAGTCAAAGTAAATATTTTGCATCATGGTAATTGGTATACAGGTATGGAAATAAATATAAATTCAAATAATTTATAAGAGTCATAAAAACGGCATGTGCATAAAAAACGTTGAATTCTGGATATTATCATTAGTACAGATTTCACTCATTTACATTCGAATGTATATTTCTGGGGACTGAGGTGTTTAAGGTGAAATAGTACATACCTACTACAATAAAATTAAAATTTATTCATCAAAAAATTTTTTGATGAATAAATTTTAATTTTATTGTAGTAGTTACAATAAAATTAAAATTTATTCATCAAAAAATTTTAAAATACAAAACTACATTAACTCTAAACACATCAGCGAATCTGACGGTAAAAGCTCTCCTTCACCATAAGACAATTGATTCAATACTACAATGATGTAAAGACGTAACGCGTAAACAATGTTATTCCTATAAGTCATCCGTTATCTCACATTCTTGGATTGATTCACAAAGCGTTACATCCTCAGATACCATTCACATCCTACCATTGCCAGGTAGTCGAGTATAACTCATCCATTGTATTAAATGCTTCTTTTGTCACACTCGCGACGATGTTCATTGCTGCGTGTGTTTTAGGGAAAAAGTTGTGATGATACAGTTTAGGTGTGTATGACGTAATGTATTTGAACTTTCTGCATTGTCATTATACGCGTCATGAAGGATGATTGAATAAGAAACATGCGTAACGTTCTTTAATTTACTTTGAATTGGAAAAAAAAATAATGATCACCAAATACTTCTTTTAAATCTACACTAATATAATAAAACTGAAGAGTTTGGTTGGTTGAACGCGTTTATCTCAGGAACTACGGTACGATTTAACAAAATATTTCAGTGTTAGATAGTCCATGTATCGAGGAAGGCTTTAGGCTTATATATCGTCACACTAAGAACAATATGAGCGGAGCAATGTGTGAAAAACCGCGGGGCACATCAAATTAGTTATAATTTACGAATCCTTAAAAAAATAAAGGTAAAATTTACATTATAACCGTAGCTTTATGACCTATATATCATTTCATACATGACAAATTCTCGACTCCCACAATTTCTACACGCAACCCACATTTCTACGGGCCAAGTAACATAGTACAAGTCTTGGACATTTGACCCAATAGCGTCGATCCGCTCCAGCGCCCGCCCCACTTGCTCGCCCTCACTTCCTGCATCATGCATGTATCGCGTCTCCTCAGATCATATTTATGCCTTTGATTCTATAGAATAACATATTATAAGACTAGAAAAGGTATCAACAGAATTAAACGCAATATCTTAAATACAGAAGATACGTTGAACATTCGATGCATCGATGCCTTTTTCAACTTTATAATCGGACTAGCTGTGCCCCGCGGGTTTACCCACGTTGCTCGGTTCCTGTTGGTCTTAGTGTGATGATAAATATAGCCTAAAGCCTTCCTCGATAAATGGGCTATCTAACACCGAAAGAATTTCGGTGTCGGACCAGTAGTTCCTGAGATTAGCGCGTTCAAACAAACAAACAAAAAAAATTTCGGCTTTATAATATTAATAAGTATAGATATTCGTACAAGAATAGCATGTATTAAAAGGCTAGAAAAAGTATAGAAATTAAACAAAATATTGATCTTAAATACAGAAGATTCGTTATAAATTCGATGCATTGACGACCTTTACAACTTTATCTCGGATATTCATACATTCATCACTATACAATATTACATTTGCAATATATTGTATAGATTCAAATTTTAAATTTAATAAATAAAGTAACACTCGAGAACGGGAAATCATTCAGAACATAATATAATATAGGAAAAAGGATTAATACATAATGAAGAAATAATTGATAGTCACGGAAGTGTTTTCTACTTCATCGATTTTTCCCAATTAGAACTATTTTTATAGAAACAATGAGTCACTTTACAGAATAACCTTCGAACGAATTCTTTAAATAATTCAAGTTAATATAGCAACTGTCATCGCTTCTAAAAAGTTTTGTTAGTTAAAAGTATTAAATTACGTTAAAATGTATTGAAACTTTCTCTAAAAATAAAGGAGAGTCGGAAATAAAATTAACAACATGTGTTTAAATTGCAATCCAATCAAGCGAATTACTTCTAATGACGCTTGACCTACAAATTGCAATAAATTATTCATAATTTTACAATCCATTCATTATTTTATTCATAAATACGTTATTTCTAATAAAAATCTGTATAAATTCTCCTATCTTCTTTTATTCTGTAGACTCTATTCTGTATAAATAATGAAATATTTTTAAACTAGAGTCTTGAGTATTAATCTCAATTATTCTTATCAATACCTAGCAATGCCCTTTAGAAACGATTCATCTCAACTTCGCGGTATTTCACGGCGTTTCCGCAACTCAATGAATGTCGTAATAAAGATGTTTTAGTTTAGTAATTTATAGCTTTTGTGCTAATGATCGACCTCTAGACGAATATTCCTCTTTCGTAATCAACATTTGTTTATATCAGTTTAGTTTTTAGAATTATTTTTCGAAATACTGTTGAGTAAAGTTTCGCGATGATTATTAATTATTTTATCCTATGGGCTGTAGACTAATGTAGCGTTCAGGCTAAATTCTTCATGCTGTATAATTATGCTGAAATAAACATAATTCTAATCATGATGATTAACTAACAATCGAAAGAAATTGAATAAATTTTATAATTGCATGGAAATCTTTCAAAATTAAAAAATATTCTTGTACCCGAACACATTCTAACAACAACAAATGTCTGGTAAATGAACCCTTATCAACGAACCTTATCGTAAATTTTTGTAAAACATTTCAAACCAATACATAGACAATAACCGATTCTTATAAACGTCTTTATTGCATTATTCTTTTATCAGACATTGCAATATATGCAAGAAACATGTTAGGCTCGTAATCATTTTCTGAGTAGTGGAGATAAGGCGCTACCTGCGTGAGCTTCGCAATGCCCTTCTAATATAACCCTGCTGGTTTTGAAGACACGATATTATTTCAAATTAAGCTTTATTTGGAAGGTTTAAAGCTTTTTAATCTTATCACTAATTTAAATACGCTTAAAGGTAAAATTCGGTAACATAATCTCTGAGAAAAAAATCTACCCAAAAATTATGTAGGAAATAATTGTATAAGATTATTAATATTTATTAGGTATATGTATGCAAGATTTAAAATTGAAAATACTGATGGTGTAGAATAATAAATATAAAAATAATACGAAACATTTCAAATTTTAAATACTCTGTTACTTTAGAACGTACCTAAAACAGTTTGTCTAATTTTTTACTTTTTAAGTAGTTATTTGATACGATTGATATTGATTTGATTTATAAAGTAAACAATAGTTTATTTATGGCCTTCCAAAAAATATAATTCTTCATGTGTATGGAATGCTCTTTCAGACTATATTCAAAATATCATTAAAACACAGTATCGCAAATCTTACTGAACTCTAGGTACTATTAACTTATTGTAGAGTTAGTTCTAGGTCATGTCTATAAATTATTTTTATGACATTTCACATCCCTTAATATTACTTTCCTTATAAACCGTGTATACCAGATGATATATATGTATTTAATATTCAATTGAACTTTTACTTTTTTACATCCGAAAGAAATGCTGTATGTTCTTGATTTTATTTCTATTGCTTCCGTATTTATTTTTGCGTCTATAGAGTCACCGACACTATCTAACTTTTAATGATAAATGACAAGTGAATGTTACATCCTCAAATAAATCAATATCACTTCATTGTCCTTGTTTTTTATGAAATAGAGTCATTAATTTTAATAACACCAGATCACTGTCCTATTGTTTATTTCCAGTAACTAGGTAATTATAAAGTATCGTCGTTATATTATTCATTTTTGCATTGTTTTATCAGTGTTTCCCCGTTTTTTATCTCAGAGTGTCTGTGGAAATTGAATAGAAAAGTCTAATCTTCAACCATTAAAAAAAAATAGTTTAAAAATTAGCTTATTCATATTTTAGACTGTCCATAGCTGTCATTGTCCGCATTTGTCTTGATTTGTAAGCGTGAACGTGAAGTCCTGTTGGAACGCAACCGTCAAAACAAGGATCTACAGAGCGCACAACAAACGACGGGAAGAGGTAAGAGCTATAGGCTATAGTGACGTGCGTACCTTTCCAACTCGGCAGGGTTACAGGTGGTCGCTCGCCGGTGCACGTGACCGGGCGCCACTCGCGCGCGCACCGCCAACTCGGCCGCTTCGAATTCGAACGTTAACCGTTCCATTTTTTGAATTTTTTTTTCGTTCCATCACATTTTTTTAAAAGTGCCAGTGGAACAAACTATTGGATTTTGTGCCAGTGTTGTGTTCCTTGTTTCAAAAACAGGTTTGTTGTTTTTTTTTTGACGTGCAAATGTTCGCTCCTTGTTCCTTTTTTGTTCCGGTTCCTGAAGCTTGATATTGTAGACGGGACGTTCAACTGTTTTTGTGTAACTTAGAAATATCACGTTTATGTTTAAAATTTGGATAAACTAAGTAATAATAATAAGATGACGTTTTTAACAGTTTTTTTATTAATATTCATGTCTTTGTATTGGTTTCTTACCTATTTTTTTTTTAATAATGTGTGCCACCTGCTACACCTGCTACATTGTAATGTGTTTCTTTGATCTTTTCCATTTTTGTTAATAATTATAAACTCTACATACACGTTATTTCAAATAGCACATGACAATATATTGTTCGCTATTTGCGTTTTTGGAAAAGAGCTCTACTATTTAAAAATACATTAAAGATTTAAATATATTCAATAAATATTAATTTACGTGTTACATAATACAATTCTCAATGTATCACAGAAATTCAATTTTACAACATAATTTATTTAAATTTTATTATTAGTAAATTTTATATTATTAATGGATAATAAATTTACATTTGTATAAGCTATATTTGTTGCTAACCGTGGCATACTATACTCGAACGATAAGCCCAAATATCAGTTGTTTTAAATTTGAATTTGAAGAAAAAACTTGTCTTGCGAAAAGACTTCAACGGCATTGCGTCACCTTTTAAACGATCTTTCAAAAATAATCTCTAATCGATTAATACAATCGGTATTAAGTAATTTTGGTTAATAACAATGAAAATCTAATATCAGGAAGTGCAATAGTAATTACACGGCCTTGTGAAAAATGTTCGGTGCAATTGCATTCAAATAGTTTTCTGAACCTGTTTAAATCGGAAAATATAATTCTATTATGGATTTTGAAACAAGTATTCATCTTGAACATATATTTAAATGCAAAACTTTTGAGATGCATTGTATCAAGAATGGGTAATTTTTTGAAATATTAATCAGGAAGCAGGTCGAAAGAAATTTAAATATTAACAAAAACAACCTGATTATTATGTGAAAAAGATAGAGCATAATATAATTCAAACATGAATTATTTATCTGGTATCAAATCCGTCTCCGATTTTTTTACCTGTGGCCATATTTAAGACCACCCTTATCTATATCAGTATTTTTATTTATTCTATAATACTCGAACTCGTAATATTACTCGAACTGAAAGCTTAAGCTGAGCTGAACTTTTATATGTATACGTCTACATATTAAAATATTAAATATTTTTCAGCGAAGATGCAATTATCGAAGACAAAAAATATACACAGAAGTTTTACTTTGTTTTATCGTATAAATTTCCTATAATACACGTTTTAATTATACTCAATAAACTAGACTCTATATGGCTTTTAAAAATGTATTCGCCGTACATGTGTAAAAGATACTATGTTATCTCCACAGCTTTACATGCGGGTACAGAAACCTTACAAATCGCTTATTAAGGCTTTCCTAACATTTGTAGAAATAGATAGATATCAAATGAAAGATTTAATGCTACACTGGGTTTAATCCAATAATCCTAACTACCTGGACACATTACGCGTGATATCCTACTATAATCCTACTAATACAATAAATCAGTTTGTTTAGATTTTTGTAACTTAACCGAAAGTAGGTAATCAGCTTATGATGTTAATATTAAGAATGGAGAGTTTAGCGAACCCAAATTAGGCTAGAGAGGGTATAATAGTTTAAAGTTATAAATAGTATTCTTCTCTTAACAAAGTTGACATTAAGTTTCTTGCTTTGAATAAGTGCTTAAATCATTACTTCGAAACTATGTATGACTAAAACACGAGTTTTTAGATATTCTTCACGAAACTTTTTAAAAATCATTGCTCTACAAATTCTTCAATGTATATTATTACAGCAATGATAGCAGTATGGTAATAGCCCCGATTTCTAAAACCCCGTCGTTGAGTTTAAATCAGCTGTTTAAGATGACATTATGTGTGATACGTTTGACATAACCAACGGATTATAATTTAAACGTCGGTTATATTCACGGTGAAATCCGGTAGGCATTAGCATATTAAATTTTGAGTAGGTTTGAGTATTCATTAGGAAGATATAACGTAGGTATTATGTGTTGAACGCAATTTTAATAAATTTGATTATACGTATATATTTAATAACTTAGGCTTGCCTAAGCCGGTCGAACGTTGAAATTATTAAATCTATAAAGGGGAAAGTTTTATATTATTTAATTTCATTTCCAATATAATATATAGATGTAAAGGAAATATTCAACTTTATAAAGCTTATTTAATTTTTATAATGTACCGACTGTGTACTTCATCAACATATCAAAATATTGACATAGAGCCAAATGTACAAACTACCTATATGAATAAAAATAATTTTTATATCATTACAGACACATTACTGACTAATAAATCAAGTGAACTTAATAAAGAGTGCATATATTTCCGATAATTTATCTTAATTATCTAAAATTTAAGTGGTTTATTATAACATGCCAATGACGAGGGTACGGGCGGTCTATAATTTACAGATTTCGGCCTTCCTTCTAATACATTTCTGAAATACAATAGCCGATACCCGGAATTAGTCGAGGTTAAATCCAATCACGAGAATTTAGACCAAAACTTGAAATACGTTAGCAGATAACTGTAAGGTTTATATTATTATAGAGGTATGACTTATAAACGCTTTTAAATTTAATTCAATGTATAGTGAATATGAAACGTTATTTGTTTATTATTTAATAAAGATATCAGCTACAATATCTGTTTTTAAATTTTAATGCAAAAATTAGTTAATTTTTTTACTTTTTGAGAAGCGTCCTTCTGAGCTAGATATGACCTAAAAATAAAATTTTAAGACGAATAATTTCAATTAATATCTACGTTTTGCTAATATTTGTTCATTCTACTAAAACCCATCTTAAAAATAATAATAAATGTCACCTGAACAAGGCTATAATCAGTTACATAATTCACATATTACCAAATTTCTCATAGTTCGATAATAAAAAGAATAATCGTCACGTCTTCAACAATCAGATAAACGTGCAGTCAATGTATAAATAATATGATTTATTTAATTTCTTCACACAACTCCTACATTTTACGTTTGTTGCGCAGTTGCTCGCTTACATAATTGAAATTATAAATAATGATAATTTATGTAACGGGTATCCCGCTTAATCAGTAGCTCTGTTCAATTGTTAATTGCTTGCTCGTAATTTCTTTATCTGTTGAATTTAATAAAAAAAAATAGCAACATTGTATCGGACGAAAAAATATATACTTTATTCGAAGATTCACGATCAAATTTCAAAAGGTAGCAATTCAATTCAAGGATCATTATTCAAATGCAAACATAATACCTTTAAAACATGTACTTCGATAGGCAGGCATATGAATTTAATCGTCCTAAAATAAGCTATCTTGAAACAGTCTAATACGGGCTTCATTATCTTCAACTGTGTGTGTGACCTAACATTCTGTGACCCATACCATGTTCCAGATTAGCAACCGGCTTGAACAATCCCAAGCAATAACATTATGGGTCCTTAAATTTGGAATTTTGGCTTCCAATAAACAACCTTCGTGTTGCCCGAAAATGATACAACAAAAACTATGGAAAACATTTCGGTGTTTTGTTGAGAATTCTCTAAAGAGACTAAAAATAAAAACAGGTTCGTTTTGACCTTGTGGTAATCTCGAATTAGGATACGAAAACAAAGTTATTGAAACCCATTATATCGAGACATTTTCGATTAATATTTAGGGACATTTGTAGATATTTAATGTGAATTTAAATAATATCTACATGTCGTTGAATAAATGAGACAAATTCAGATTTTTAGAGAAAAATCTTAGCAATTTATTTTACCTAGAAATATTTAAATTATTTGGTTTAATATCTGAAGTTTATAAATTATTAAAACCAATTTGTGCTATAGACTTTAAAAATTATTACAGATTCCTTATACGAATGTGGAAAAAGTGAGTCAAGTTTCGTCAATGTTATTCATGAAAACGCCACAAAATCAATAAAATATATAAATTTATTTCTTATTCCTAACAATAACAATGTCTGTATGTCCGTTAAAGCTTGTGACTCACCCTCTAAAATGAATTTCCTGTATCGATAAAGCAATTCCTTAGTTACGTATTCTATCCAAATTTGAACTATCATTCTCTTTTGATACAGAAGTATATATCTTTTATCTATCTTAAAAATATAGAAAAAAAATTATCAACCGTAAACACTGTAAACTATTATTTCAAACAAAAATGTCTTTAACATTTTCAATGTTTAAATTACAGGTAAACTATAATAATGTTTTCTGTGGACCATTGTAATAACAATTTAGCAAATAAATCAGTTACTAAATATCATTGTTTTGAAAGGATTTCGATACAAATTTATTTACTAACAACAGCTTTGGAAACTTTTCTTGTTAGAGCGAGATAGTGGCGTAATTGGATAAGAGTGAGCGAGACGCACACATATCGGTGGGGAGTGGTGCAGTATGCGTTTTTACTGCAGTATTTCTGCACCTTTCGATATGGTGTTATTGACAAGATCTTGCGATTGCCGACATTAATATCGCTACTCGGGTTTAAACCTGCCTATGACAACATTCAAAGATTATGACGAAAACTAACTAGGGACATAGTATCGTATTGCGTTGATGTTGAATGCACGTTCTCAGTTACAAATAACCAGAATATATTTATTAATAAAAACAGATTTCAAAAACGGTTAAACCTCGATCAAAAATTATGCCAATCTTGAATAAAAAGGAAAATCCGTAATTCGCATCAATCCGATCCGCACGATCTATATCTTACACTCAAATTAGTTACGAGTTACCATCGTCTATTCATAAAACAGCCAGATTCATTAAAAATTTATCAAACTTGACTTTGCTAACCTTCTTGATGACGTTCTTCCGTTAGTGTTTTCTGCCTCTCTCCATGTCTAATACCAGTCACTCACATTCTCACGAATGCACAAAACCAACAAGTTTAACATTTGCAAATGTTTATTGCATTTTCGCTGTATGCGCGCAAATCCGTACGTTGTAGGAACGTTTGCACGCAAATCTATGACACATTGGGGTTACCGTGAGTAGTGACGTCATAAAGCAGCTGCTTCCAGTGTGGTCAAAGAGTATATATGTAGTCTGGTGACATCACTTTCCCACACTGGAATTCGTACTGCTTCTAGATATCACGATGTCCCTATGTTTGCACACAAGTGAGTTACCCATACAAAGTTCTACAAAACCGCTGTCGCTTATGACAAACGCCGTCATTAGACAAAGCGCACGCCCGTTGGCCTTCGGGAGACCGGTCGACAACCACCGCTTACTTTCAAGAGTTATTTCGGACACAAACACTAGTCAGGCACCATTTACTGCTCTAATGAATTGGCTCCCAATTGCCAAATAGATTTTTTACTCTGCTTTAATTTGGTAATAGTCGCTTATAAATATTTATGGGCTCGCGTGACAGGCAAAGGCGATTTTTACATACCCCTTTTTATAGGCCCGATTATTATACTTTATATGTTTATTATACTACTTTAGATTGATTCCTTGTGTATTTCATAACTTCCTTTATTGCCTATAATAAAAGAAATATCCTTTTTTTAATAAAGTTATTAATTACTCTTCCACAGAAAATATAAAAAATACATATATATTTTTCTCTATCCAGCCATATTATTATGTCCATCCTTACTGAAACATTAAATTAAATATTATAAATTTTGAGCAGCGAACAATAAACAGCTTCTTAGTTACACGATTATCAACCAGTTCTTAACAAGGAGCCGGGAAACCTAATATTTGTTTAAACACGATTATGCTAAAACATCTTACGTGTGTGTTACGTATCCATTGCAAAGGATGTTTGAAAATATTTTAGCACCATTTTTTGGATGTCTTTATGATATAGAAAGTCACGCCACCCACATGTTATTATCTTTTCTATATATAAAAAAAGTCTGGTTAGTAACACCTTTTATAACTGAATAACGGCGTAATGGACTTTAGATATTTTTCCTTTTTAAGGTTTGTATCTACTTACAGAAAGACATAATAATTGTTTGATAATGGGATACCTTAGCCGTAGTACAAAAAAGCGTGGTCTAAATTTAAGAACCTATGAATGAGTCGATGAAATCTACATATAAAGTTTAGAACACTGTCACCGTCACCATACAGTCGCCAACCTATGTGTGACGTCTATGAATGAAACTCCCCCGATGTGTGTGTGAGTGAGCGTTATCCTTTTTGAAACTCGTTTGGTAAAAAACCTCCAAACTACGTCAGACACTAATGATTTTACATTCTAGGCATATTAAAATAAGATAATTTTGTCCATCACAAAAAAGAAAAAACAAAACATGTTTTTGCGACTGTTGAAAAAAATGAACAGCATAAAAAATTTATAATAACACCACAAATCGAAAGAAAAATTACGGCCAATTGGCCACCTTAGGCTACAAGCCTGCACTGGTATGTTCTTCATAATACGATGTCTGCTCTTCTTCAAAAATATTTAACTTCGAAAGCTTTTTTTTGTTATTTTTATTGGATTCAATGCAATTTTAAAATATCTGAAATAGTCAATAAGTGATATGAGTCGCGAGTTGATATCCAGCCGTACGTAGGTATCTATTCTATTCTTTTATTTAATATTATTTAGGATTTAGATTAGACATATTATTATTAATTAACTTAACATTTCTATGAATCAATTTTTAAGTGTGTGTAAAAAAAATCTTCACAAACGATACTCCAGAAAATTACAAATCAGTAAAGTATTATGTACCTATGCTTTATAATTATAAAACTTAAAGTAATTTAATTACCATTGATCACGCTTCATTTTAATGTTGACGCTTGACAGGTGATGACGTATCATATCGTCTTACACGAGGCTCCATATAATTAATTCTCAACACAAAGTGACCATCGTAATAAATAAAACAGTAATGCAACTTCTAATGCATACTTCAATTGTTATTAAATTATGACTCTTTTATATACGTAAATCCCAAATAGCACTGCATAAAAATATTTACTTTTTATTTCGCGTTTAGTATTATGAGACACGATTTGATAAGATATGATTTTAATACTTGCATAAGAATTAGGGAAAAGATATATGAATTAAGTGCATCTTTTTGAATTAAAAAGCCTTAATTGCTTTGTATATTATGTATTTAATATTTAATAATAAATGTAATATCTACTAATTGATGCATTTAAACATTTTTATTCCTATAAAATAGCTCTTTATACGCTCTTTAATTTCATTATATAAAAAATAGTTTTATCAAAAATAATATTCATGACATTCGCACATAAATATTTAATGCCTACATTACCATTTTCACGGGAAAGTTCGTTCAAACGACTTCCTATTTTACTGATGGCAAAACATATATCACAATTGAGGCTCAAATCAAACAGATCATTCATATGTTTGTAACATATTACGTAAAACCTCGGTAACCACTGGTCAGGTGCCACGAGTGGGTCAACAATTCGTAACGAGGTCAACCGCTCAATTTGACATTTTAAACCTCCAATTGAGATTCCAAACGTTAACGGAAAACTTGATTTTTGATTTTACGGCCGCGGTATTGGTTGTTACTTTCGTTGGCATTTTTTCAATTTTACAAATCCTTGAACATCTTCGGCTTAGCATAATATGAGATTTATTGATATTTATATTGCTGTAAAAAAGTAACACAAAGGTAAAAATCAATTTTACATCTTCCAAGTAAAGAAAATCTAAATATAATATTATTATCTATAGATGAGTAGAGACCATGCGATTATTCAGTCTCTACCTATAGCAAAATAAATTGTGAAATTTACAGACATTAATTTTGTTAATTATACATAAATAATTAATGGTAATGTACCTTAAATTGTTAACAAAATTAAACATTATTCAATAGAAAGGGCAATTAAAATAAGATACAATTTTATATGTAGTAAATACAAACCGAAGAAAACGCATACGTAAAAAATGCACATCTCTGCATAATAATTATGAAGATTTTTACATGCAATTTTAATTATGTTTACATTCAATCAAATCTCATTTACCTATCATAACATAAACATAATATGCAAAAATCTGTTTAATTTATGCATAAGTATAGAACATTAAAATTCATAAGAACTTCGTTATTCCGGTTCAAGAGGAATATTCCAATATTTTCAAATATTATTTTGGGCACAATTTTATCGGGTATATTTCCTTTTTATATCTTTCCGTAAAGTTAAAAGTTACATCTTTGTTTGACTACGCAATAATGTCATCCCTATGAACTTAGATATGCTATATGATAACTAGCGAATTAAACCATAATAAATGTTATTCAAAAAAACCTATTTCACATTACAATGTCTTAATCTATGTTATAATGACGATCAAATATTTCAATGCGCATGTCTTTGTAATAATAAAATAATATTGAATGCAATGGAATTTATAAAATGCGAATAAAATTATTCATGTTTTTAGATTCAGATGCGAAACAACATACCAAAAGAAATAATATTGTGATAGTTAATACGGATGAATGTACTAATAATTCCATGACGAATTCCATGGAATATCTTTTATCACATCAATATGTATTGTAAATATTTTTCTTACATAACACTCTTATGGAGCATAACAAGAATAATTGCGTTTTAATTACAAATTTATGAATAATTATGTTAATTTTTAATAACAAGTGTCATCGAGATTTAATTATTGATCATTCAATCAATATAATATTAAGAATTGAAAATATTATTAATTAATTAAAAGCAAATAAACCCTTTTGTAGAATATTTATTTTAAATCGGTGATTTATGAAGTAAATGGTTACTTATTTATTAGTACATAAATTATGTCTAGCAATGACTATTAGGTAGAGATACTTACTGATATCAACACTCTACAAATTGATTAAAATATACCCTGTAATTTTTGAAACTTTAGAATATTTTCATTTTCATAGGAACCATCGCTCTAAGTATTCAAATAACTAATTAATAATTATAGTATGTATTTAAAAGCAGTTCAATCATAATACAATAATTCAAACTTAACTATTAGGTGTCATACCGCAGCAAGGTCTGTTTGACCAAACTAAGTCCTTTCGTTAGCGACATATGAGCTTTAAACCTTGATGCCAATAAAATATTTTCAAGTATGCTCGAACGATCAAAATAAAATTAATCTGTAGCAAACTTAGAGTAGTTCGTATTTTCGTGTATGTAGTGAACGTAAAAGCATTTCTAGGAAAAAATCCGTTCACTTCATAAACGTTTTATTTAAACAAAACACGGCACCAAAAATAGCCAAAAAAAAATAATTTGAATCATGAACCAGTTTCTTTTAAAAATAGAGTGTTTTGTTCCATTTAATATTAATTAATTATTAAACCAGTATATTATGTGCGTATAAAGACCTACGCGAGGTTTTGTAATTTCTTTATCTAACAAGAGATTGTGCACAAAGCAGTGTAATTGACCTTTGTTTTTACTCATAAATGTAACTTTACAGAATTAGTAATTGCTCCTACAAGATTATTTACTTTGTACCTGTTTGAACTTAAGCAATTGTTTTAAAGTTTACACCCATTATCTTTCAAAAGCTTATTTTACGGTCGGAAAATAACCGTATTTGAGTTTTTATACATATTTATATGTATACTAGCTGTTGCGTGCGTCTGGTCTTAGCGTGATGATATATAGCCTATTAGCCTTCCTTGATTAATGGGCTATCTAACACCGAAATAATTTTTGAAATCGGACCAGTAGTTCCCGAGATTAGCGCGTTCAAACAAACAAACAAACTCTTCAGCTTTATATACTTATTTAAAAGCAACCAGTTTCTCGTTTACCTTCTGCATACGAAATAGTCTGGACCAAAGTTAACTACAAGATCTACTAATCCAATCTCAAAAAAATGGCAATCTCGTGATATTTATTTGCGTGAGAGATGTAAAAGCGGTACAATTTCTATTTATCAATAACTTTTAAGAAATAATCTTCAATTTATGTTTATAATTAGGTACCTATACTAGCTTTCCGCAAAAGGCAAAGCCGCAGTTGCGTGCTTTGTCTAAAACCTAATAAATGGTATAGTAAAACCTTCCTCTTGAACCACTCTATCTATTAAAAAAACTGTATCAAAATTCGTTGTGCAGTTTTAAAGATTTAAGTATACATGGACAGCGACTTTGTTTTATAGTATGTAGTGATAGTGATGCATATTTTCATTTAAAATTTATAACAAGAGATCTCTAGTATAATATCCAGACGTTATTAATGCAAATTTGCGATATTTTATAATAATTTACGGCTTAACAGCGAAGATCTTCGCATCCTGTATGTTATATAATCACTATATGCACTAAACACATAAGTAACAACCAATAAACGGTTAGTCACGACTACAGTTACCTTGAAATAGCTTTCAAAATGTCTAAAAGATTGCAAGTTATAAACTTTATATTGTTTATATCCGCTTTATTGCTAATGTCAATGAAAACCTTGGTTAATTATTTAACGGCATATTTAAACGTAAAACGAGTTTATTAAACTAATAAATTGCAGAAATTAATAAGACAAAACCATACACGCAACAAAGGGTACAAATGGACGTCCTTTTCTCTTAGGAGCGATATCTGCCCACCAACCTAACGTACTTTTGATAGAAAAAAAATAATTTAATCAAACTAGTATAACCTAACGCTTGACCGTAATTATTCCAACAATTATTTTGTTTACACTGCACTGACATACTTAACAGATAGTTTTATTTTTCCGCAGGTAGTGAGGTGCAATCTGTGACTGTGAACGTGTACAAAACTAAATCGATAACTTTAACGAATAATCGATATTTCGAAATGTTTTCACGTTGTGAAATCAATTAAACGAGTGCCCAATCGAACTGCAACCGAAACTTCTGTGACATTGCTCCGCTACGCCGAGCTTTTTGATATCCTGTTCTTCCTTGGTAAGTACTGGAATCTGCTTGTGTTACTTTTAAAGTGATTTGTAGGCGATTTTGCAAATAAAGAATTAGTGACTCTTGCATTAGGACGGTTATTATTTCAAATACAAAAGAGGAGTACATGGCGTACTTATTCTCTTTTTTTTCAAGAAGAATGTAAAGCTAACATGCTTTTGCTTTTGAACTTATGCTCATAGATGAACCGTAATGATATAAAAAATATTATAATTGTACCTGATTAGACGACAATAATTAATTAATAAACATTTATAAAACATTCAATATTCATGGTTTGCAATGCAAAACTTTAGAATAAAATTGCCGTTTAAATCTTTTCTAATCAGTAATCACACAAACAGGAAAAAAGGTTAATGGTTATGTAAATGCAGGAGTTTTTGCTGTGATTAACATTACAATAAGGCGGAAACTGGAAAAGGATACTAAGGCAATTTTCCGAGTACTTTTACACGTCAATATTATATCGATCGTCAATAACTTAAAATATATAAAGGTTACTTTACATTCTCTTCTCCTATCAGGAATTTTTATCTATATAGAATGTCTCTACCTTTCGGCGGTAAATCAAATTTAGAGATTCGATTTCTTACAAAACATCGCCTCGGATCCCAATGGCAATAATTGTCGTAGTTAGGTCCCATAATTCTTATAAATTATGATAATTTGGTATCCTTATTTCGAATTCACTCGAGAAAACCAGAGAAAATAAAGTCTATCAGTAGCTTTCGTATTCAATTGCAAGAAACAAACAATGTCCCCTATATTAACCTTTCTTTAAAAGTCTTACTATTTACCACTAATCGTCGCAGCTTGCCTCGCCTCAGTACTGCTCGATACGAGTGTACATGCAAGTTATTATCATGTAATACTTTAATAATAGCATATTGTTCACTTACCGTAACATCTTAATGAGTATAATGTGTATACAACAATAACTCTGATTACAAACTTACATATCTCCTGCCTCTAAGTGCTAAAGATTTTGTAAGTGTTCATTAACAATTCAACGCCTTATTAATGACATTGTTTGCAAATTAAAACTATATTTATTTCAATACAAGATTAAAGATCTATAGAACCATTCGTGATAGCGAGGATGTTATTGCTTTGCAGAACGATATTGATAATGTTACTAAATGGTGCGAATCAAATAAAATGATTCTTAATGCCTCCAAGTGTTACCACATCAAGTTCACTAGAAGCTCAAAATTAAATAGTGTTTCTTATAAAATAAACGACGCTCAAGTAAAAGAGGTCTCGAGTTAACGAGACTTGGGTGTTATAGTCGATAAAAAATTGGATTTCAGAGAGCATATTGATCACATAACCCGTAAAGGGGCAAGACTTGCGGGATTTGTGATCCGACAAACTAAAGCCTTCAAGGATCCAGAAATTCCCGTCATACTCTTCAATTGTTACGTTCGCTGTCTGCTTGAATATTGTAGTCAGGTCTGGTGCCCATCTTACACAGTCCATGTCAATAGAATTGAAAAACTTCAAAAGAAATTCTTATACCATCTTACGTATACCAATAACCTCTGCCGACGCTTAACCACCTATAATTCCAGGCTTGAACACTATAATATGACTTCCCTAGTTATAAGGCGTAATTCAGCGGACATGGTCTTCTTATACAAGGTTTTTCATGGTTTGGTGGACAGTCCTGATCTGCTTGGTCTCCTAAATTTGAACGCGCCAAAAATTGGTTCCCGTATTCACACTCATAAGACCTTTAACTTAAATCTATGTCGCACTAAATACGGCCAAAATTCACCTATCAACCGTATGTGTACCACTTATAACACTGTCTGCCATGAGCTCAACTTGTTTAATGCACCGGTCAGTACAATCAAAAAATCAAAAAAAAATTATTTTCTCTAACAAATATGTAACTAATATTATGTTTTAATTGTTATTTTAATTATTATTATAAGTGTAGGTTTATATAATTGTTGCATGTTGTGTTCGCTCTTAGAAGGCCGTCCAACTAAAAGTCACAAAGATTATGATTGTATTTTCACTATTTCTTAATGTTGGAACGTCCAGTTAGCGGACCAAATAAATAAAAAAAAATAATAATACATGTCAAACTATTAAATATTAAAGAGGGCAAACATTTTTCATGAATGTACCGAAATAATTTTTGCAACTCTACCAACCGAAACTAAAGTTTATTAAGCTTAAAAAAAACTTTCTGTATTATATGTATAATCTGTATGACATTCATATTCTCCAAAGGCCGTTGGAACCAGTCGTTGCATCCGCTTTAAAAAATAAAACAATCATACGCTTTTATTGGAATTTTTTGAAGTTACATACATGTTTGGTTTGGTACCCACTGTGTAGTGAACGTAAATACTTGATTACTTAACCTTTAAACTTAAAATATTATTAATTGGATTTCACATTTCTTCACTTCATACATTTTAAGATCAGAAAGAATTCGCAAAAATGAAACATTCATTCTTTATTTAC
The DNA here is from genome assembly GCA_029959065.1 of Colias behrii. Classification (NCBI taxonomy): domain Eukaryota; kingdom Metazoa; phylum Arthropoda; class Insecta; order Lepidoptera; family Pieridae; genus Colias; species Colias behrii. Next base: position 11,333,868 of record JARWMC010000002.1, read on the forward strand.
ATAACACATGCATTCAAACCCTAAATAATTAACATATAAAAATTGTAGAGCCAATTTCTCTATATTATGGTTATTCACTTATAATACCACAAGAGCTTCAAAATTATCGGGTATTTTCCGATAGGTTCGTTGCAAACAAATGAAGGAGTCAAGTTGGCGAGTGATTTTTCCTGAAAAACTTGACGACTTTATTTGTTTGCAGGGAACCTTGAGGGAAATGCCAGATAATTTTGAAGCTCGTGTGGTATTCGGTGGATTATTTTCCCGTCCCAAATGGCGGCGGAGAAGTGTGCCTGATTTAGTAAAAGCTAATTTTCACACTGTTTGTATGCATTTCCTGAGAACATTTACTATGGTGGTGTTTATTTTTTTTACACCATATGAAAGTAGAGATTTCAATGAATAAAAGGCACCCCAAGTTTTTGAAAAAAGCTGATATTTTGACGGGTGACTTTTCGATTGAAAATTAGGTTGTTTTTTTGGTATTAATTCAAAATAAGGCGAAAAAATAAATATTTTCAATCAAATAAATTACAGTGTATTTGGGACATAATAAAGTAAGTTTTCACCAAATTTCGTAGAAAAACAATAAATTTTGAAGTAGATAAAAATAAAAAACCAAAAACTTGGTTTTCTGAATTTTTCACCTAAATTTTGAGGTTATGTGAAGAAATTGTGAATACAAAAGTTGTAGAAACTTTTTTCCGTAGGACTTGTAGTTTTGTCGGAAATAGAGAGAGACCATTTTTTTCTCTTAAAAGCGCCCCCCTCCCACTTCCCGAACTCATATTGACCGTAATTTATTTTTCCTTACATTTTTATCATATTCCCCTCCTTTTCTAATGGGTTTCATCCGACTGCGATTTTTTTTTGTTTCAAAAATTATCTACTCTAGTCTATACATATAAAAACGTAAGCTAAATACAGTCGTTAGCTCTCGTCGACCTTGCTGTCACAATTAGTGGACAGGCGGACAACGAAACAATTTTCTATCACAGCAAAACGTAAATTGCTTAGTCATTATACAGCCTATTCAATGTCGATCATTTTTATGCCATATACGTGCGTATTTATTACGTGTAAACATATAATTTTTCTCTCTCTTTAATTGTAAACAGCTCACAAACGTACGATACAACAATTAATAGAATCCTATTAAATTAAAAAAATATACAGAAACTTAAAATAAATCTAAACTAATATTATAAAGCTGAAGAGTTTGTTTGTTTGAACGCACTAATCTCAAGAACTACAGGTCTGATTTAAAAAATTATTTCGGTGTTAAATAGCCCATTTATCGAGGAGGCTCTATATCATCACGCTAAGACCAACAGGAGTGGAGCGACGCGGATAAAACCGAAGGGCACAGCTAGTGTTACATATAGACAGATAAATGTTTTTCAATAACGCTTCCATTGAAAATACGTAATCAAATACAGATAAAATAAAAATTAAAGGTCGGATGACAAATTAATTTTCCCGCACCCGCCAATTTCGTTGTCACTGTTCCGGATGTACTCAATTACACTATTTATTCAAGGTCATGATCGTGAGAGCGGATTTCTTCCATGGAAAACAGAACTACTTATTACTATTATTTACTCCACTTGTATTCAAATAAGTTGTTCTACGAAGTATTTATAATCCAATTATTATTAAATACAAAATCTAAGGCGATGATAGTAACATAAGAATAAAATCTTTAAATACTGGGAGGATGTCCTATATCCTATTTAATGTTTAATATAAAAGAAAGTTATAACATATGCTGGTTAATGCACTTGTCAATGAGACATATCTTAAAATATGTAAGATGTGGGATCGGCGCAGGGAAAGTACAGGCGCGGCAACTGGATTACTTAACTTTTTTACATCATGCACAGATTATATAACTCTTATTGCTTAAAGTTTTTAAATATTTTTTACACCGTGCATAAGGAATTAAAAATTTATGAAATCGGATTCGAACCAAGTGAAATGATTTTTTTTACAAAAAGTGATCTTCTTCTTCTTTTTTGTTTATGGACAAAAAGTGATCTACCCCGTATATTCGTTAACAATAAATTAGAATTAATTTTATCGTTACAATAATCACAAACATTCTCTTCAAAAATTATTATATTTTTGTCTTATAGCTGTTACTTGAGCTAGCTTTTATACATCTTGTAATAAGATGAGTTCCGAACGAGACTTGAAAAAAGCAATAAACACGAACTAAACTCTATTAAGTAGTACTTGATACTTCTTATTGGTACGGGCTGAGGTTATGCAGTATGCACCGTGTTGGAAAGCTCGACGACCCACATCCAATCCTTCAGACCTGTTCCGTTTTACATAATCTGCTCTCGCTGCATTCACGCTGCATATTTTATGACACTACTTTGTATTATCTGTGCAATGTTTTTTTGAATTGACATAAATATCCACAGATCTACAAACTAGGAGCTAGTTTTCGCGGTCTTTTCGACGGACTTATTTATATATTTTGATAGTTTTTATACGATATAGTTATTTTTGTTCACGTTATTACGTAATTCATATATTTAAGTATGAAATATTCCAATATTATGATCAAAAAGACATTCATGAAATGTAATTTTTAGCATAACATTGCAATAAATTGTACAATAGGTTATAACTCGAATCGTAATTAGCCTTTGACCTTTGTGAAAGGAAGTACGGGCGTGCGGTGGCATTAAGTGAATTATAGACCGAATTATTGAAAACATAACCATTAATCATTATAATTTCATAGATTTAGATTACTATCTTACGAACTCTTCCCTCTCAATTTACAATTACCATGTTTATATTTTGTTATCTATACTTGATAGGCTTGGTGATAAGGGATCGCTACTGATGCCAAAAATGCAATCAGTAAAATTTTTGTCTGTCTGTCTGTCTGTCTGTCTGTCTGTCTGTCTGTCTGTCTGTATATTCGTTATAGAAACAAAAACTACACGACGGATTTTAACGAAATTTGGCACAATTATTCTTCATACTCCTGGGCAGGTTATAGTAAAAGAATCATGTAAATCGGTGTAGAAACACCAAAGTTATACATGAAATACGCTATAGACGCGCTTCGCGGCGGGAGCTATAAAAAGGCGGCGGGTCCCAGTGTTGCCAACTTAGTGGAATTTCCACTAGATCTGGTGGTTTAGCTCCCCCATTTAGCGGACAAATATTGGTTTTAGTGGTTAGTGGATTTTCCTAGTGGTTTAGATGAGTTCAATTAGTGGTAAGATACGACATTCAACCACTAGTAAGATTTACATAAATACTCAAAAAGAACGACTTGAACTATGTGATCAAGGGTATGATTTTGTGTCATGTTGGCAACAGAACGAACATTCGGGAATTCCCCGAAAGTTGTTTGTCTATTTCTTGAACATTTTTGATTATAGACTTTATTACTATTGATATAAAGTATGATTTGATTCAAAAGGTTTTATGTTTATTCTGTATTTGTGTACAAAATACAATACAATAACAATACAATAATTGTCAGTCGGTATTGGCAACGCCGGTAGCTTCTAGCTTGTCGTATTTTAATTAATTTTGTGAAGTAATAGGTATGGTGGTATATTAAATATGCCCAAACCACAATACGTATAAAAATTTCTTTCACAGAAATTTATTCTTCACAATATACTGAAACTCTAGAAAAAGCAGATTCTTCTGAAGATGACCTTTATATAAGTAACAAAAATAAAAATTACTTAGTTCAAAATTGTTCTTTTATTTACAAATAACTCGCAATAAATTCGCCAACGGGCACTCAATATTTACATGTCTCTGGATATTTTTTAGTGTTTTTTCTGGTGGTTTTAAAGACCGATTACTTTAGTGGATTTCTGGTGGGCCACGAGACTCCAATATGTGGGTTCGAAAAAAAAAAGTTGGCAACACTGGCGGGTCCGCACCCGTTTCGCGTTGTCACGGCATCACGTGTGAACGGCTGAACCGATTTCGATAATTCTTTTCTATTATATTCCTTGAAGTACGAGGATGGTTCTTATGTAGAGAAAACGTAAATATGTACCACGGGTGAAGCCGGGGCGGACCGCTAGTATACATATAAAAGCAAAATTACTCAAAAAGTGAAAACTCAGGTCGCAAACAGCTCAAAATATAACAAGTAAATGGTATCTACACTTTCAAAAGTTAGTTCTATTATAAATCTAGACATTACCCTTTCCATTTCTTTGTTTTGTTTTTTGTATTTGATTCAATAGAATATCTGCTTTATCTTTTGTGCGCTAATAATACACTTTCATGGTTTAAGCGATTCGATAAGCTCTTTGGCAAAATAGTCTGCAAACGTTGACCTCGTACTACGCTTCTGGGTATTAAAAGCTATTTAAAATGAAATAGAAAAAATAGTAGTTGTGACAGACTGAACAAATCTATGCTTTAACAATGACAATCATGACTAATTTACTGATCGCGTGCTAAGAATTCTACATGAACTCTTTAAATACGGCTATTTGAAAGATTCTGTACGTAAGTTACATATTATAATGATCATATCGCATTTTCTGTGTATAAAAAATATTTGCTTCAACGTATCTACTTATAATTGCGGCTTAAGTAACAGCAAAATCGAAATATGTAGGTATAATTTATTCATAAGTATTTTATCATTGCGTATGCTGACAAATGAAATATCTCAAACCTATTATGAAATGACAATATATTATTTGTACTCTGTACACACCAATTTCTCGATTTAGATAACCTAGGTCAAAACCTAATTGGGTTTTTGGGACACTGAAAGCTATTCGAATGGTATTTAATTACGAAAGCGAGAAATTACTAATTCGCTCTATCTTTGGAATCGAAATGTACCAATCCTACTATAATTTGCTTATGTCTTGAAGAATTAGGAAGAAGAAAAAAATATAACTTACATTTTGACCTTGGCAAAACTTTTTTAAATAATTTCAACTTTATAATTTATAATTTCGTCTTTTAATTTCTTTAAAATTCAATAAAAAAAATTATGTTCAAATAATCCCTCGAAAAACTTGTTTCAACTAGTTTTCCGGTAAAAACTAATAAGAATTTCAAATGAGGTAACTACCAGATACCAGAACAACAGAAAGTCGTCAGAAGTATAATACCGTGTACGGCTGCAGCTTTCCCATGTCTGGTCATCAACCAAGCCTGAGCCAGTCAATTAAACAGCAAAATTATGAACAAACACTACCAGGATAGAATGTGGTGATTACAGGTTTAGAAGTTGAATGTATTTTCTAAGAATAAGACCCTATAAATAGAGTTTAAAAATAAATATAACTATGCAAGTTTTTTCTTCTTGATGATCAATTCTTGATGAATGATAAACATAAACAATGTAAGGGATAAACACGTATTGCAAAAAAAAAATAAGTACATAAATAAATACATTAATTAATTGTTATTAAAACATAAAACATAATATGCGAAGTCATTATTTGTATGTAAATAATAATTCTACAATAAATTTTTATTTAAATCTATCTTGAACATGTAATTATGCGACCAAAGTCGTGACCTGTTTCAATTCCTTATAAGTATACTATTTTATAATTGCAATTTAAATAATATAATTAATGCTCAAGTTTACCTTTATTAAATGCATGCTATAGGAAAGTTTTATAGCATATACAAGCATTATTAAATAAATATACCATTATTTATATTAACACTCCTATAAAATTAAATAATAGCGTGAGGTGGTTAATCCAAGACTATACAAACAAATCTGCATACCAACTAAATTACTCGGTTTCGCTAATCCAAATTAATTACAATTTATATATTTATGTTTACTCATACCAACAAATGGATCTGCGTCATCCATATTGATAAAGACTAATAAATTGTTTCACCTAACATTCGCGTACATGCGTGATATATGATAAACCGGTAGCTTTCGATCAGAAGATGCCTCCAATCACCATGAAACTAGTTTCTCATCTCAGTTACATCACAGTGTACTCGTGTACCAATATTTATCGAGTTTCACTATCATTATCGTCACTAGATGCAAAACATAGTGAAATCGCAAACACCTGTGTAGGTCGTGCTGGCAACTCGTGATTTGCTCATCTGTAGTCTTGATGTCGACATTGGGATGATCTGGTCATGTGGTTGACGGGATATGTAATTAATCTGTGGAACTTCCCGCCAAAATGCATTCTTGCTATAACGTCAGTAAGATCAGTAGAACATACTTTTTGAATTAATGATAAAACAATATCAATTTATAATGTTGGAAATTATTTAAATTTAAAGAAACATCTAGAATTCAAATCGTATTAAACCTTTCTATTTTCATAGTATTTCAATAAAATAGAACCAAAAATAAGTGTCTCATTATATTAAAACTCCTGAATGTTTTCTTACATTCTTTTTCATGTAGCATATAATATAAATTGCAAATATAATTAGTCACAGTAAAGTCATTAAGCAAACGGCAAGGCAAAAACAAAAGACAAATAACAACTCACAGTTACTTATTACCCTGATTGAATCGTTTTAACTGTATTTAGAAACGAAGGCTATACTTTACGTCTACAATGTAACATTCTGTTACGGAATAGCGGTGTGAAATGCGCATTAGATCTTCGCAAGACTGTTATTTTCAGTACCCTCACGGATCAGTTCAAATGGGAACGATTTATTGTTGTATAAATCAGGAATTACCAACTTTAAAGCTTTATATGAAAATTAGTTTTCCGCCCACGGCTTCCCCTGCGTTTTAAGAGGAAAATCTGTATAGTTCCCGTTCTCGTGGGATTTCCGAGTTAAAACCTATCCAATGTGTGAATCCAAGTTACCCTCTATATATGTGCTAAATTTCATTGTAATCAGTTGAGTAGTATTTGCGTGAAACAGTAACAAACATACATACAAACTTTCGCATTTATAATATTAGTAGGATAGGATATAGAATTGACTCTAGCTTTGCGTTTGTTGTACATAAAACGCTATACACATCGATCTTTTGCATTACATAGTAGGTATACATCAAACATTTTTCTTTCAAACTAATCCGGGCAGTCAATTACACTAGAAAGACAAACAAATTAGAACATTTAAGCACTTAAAATGCACACAAACAGTGCAAGTAAACGAAAATTCCCACATCATTAAACAAACATGTGAGAGTGAAACGATTACACATTAGCACCGCCTAACTTTCATCTTCCATGAATGACGTGGACCAGTACAATCATATAAGTGGCTAAGCCTGATTAGAATCTGTAAGTCACATTGGATGAGCGTGCTGTAATTATATTGTTAACATTTGCATATTTTAGAAGCACACAATATGTGGACTTTGAATCCGCATGTACTAAAATCCACATGTCCTAGAAGTGAGACAGATGACGGGTCAATTTCTTATCCTTTGGTTAAAAGCCCCCTGAACAGGGCTTATCCTTCTACTATTAAAATATTTTTAGATACAGCCAAAGTATGTATAGGAACAAGATGGATTTGCATAATTTGTAGGAATGTAGAGATTTAGCCTTCTTCGACGTTTTTATTGAACAGATTTTTATCGGATTAGACATTGAAAAAATAGAGATTCAATGTCCTCTTAAATTATTCTAAAAACTGTGACAATATTATTTTGCTTCATAATAGAATGTGCAGGGGCGCCAAATAAAATATGTATATTGATACAATTGTATATTGAATTGCAATAACAATATGTAATGCAACCTTGATTTATTACATTTCTGTTTTATAATGAACATTAGCCAAGTATTTTATAATTATTATATTAATGTAATCAGTAACTCTTCGTGTAATTGCGTATCTAATTTGCAGCAATACTGTAGCTTTGTGAAGAAACTTCAGGCTGTTTGATTTTAATTAAAAACTTATCAGCGGAGATTATGTTGTAAGATCATCGTTTAATTTAATTTTCTAAGATTCAACGTAACATAGTTTTCGCTGATGAATCATTTTAGACGTAAAACCTGTAAATAGTTTATTAAATTATATTATAATTTAATAATTGTTTAATATTTTTTCTGTAGATATAGTTAATTATCTACAGAAAAATTAATAATGTACAAAGACTCATAAGTTAAAATGTGTATCAAAAAAATGTGTGCGTGTACTAGTGTACACACGTAAGAAGTGAAACTTCTTTATGGCCTTATTTTTCAAAAAATAATTTACTATATGCAACTTTACAGAAATACGTCGAATCACCCGTGGTAGGGATAAGAAAAAGATGGCACGTAATGGAAAAATGTCACGCGTAACGAAAAAATGTTACACTAATTTTTTTCCAACCCCGATAAAAAAGTTTCACTTCAAAACCCAATAAAGTAAATGCTTCAAAACCTACAATATATACAATTGTATTATTTGAAATAAAACTTTTCATCAAAAGATCAAAACAAAAATTAAGTGAATAGTTACATTGTTCTCAGCTCTGTTACCCAATAGGTGAAGAGCCTTGCAAATTACTTTCATTCCATGAAATATCTGCTTCGGTAATTTTAGCTTTATTGAACGATAAATATACGAGTTTTGATTCAATTTCCTTCAAAGTCGGAGCTGAGGAATGTTATAAGAAGTTTGTGTTAAAGCTAGATTTAGGATACAACGATGTAACGGTAAGAGCTGTGAGGTCAAAAGAACATTATATTGCTGTTAGGGTTTACAAGTCGCCATTCTTACTTGGGTTTCAGTTAACATTTCCTGTTGTTAATTGCCTAGTGGAAATTTTTAATGTTAGTAAAAATAGTATTTATAAAGATATTCACTTATGGAATAAAACTCCACTAAATACTATGTTAATTAATCAAGTGACAGGCGTATCAAAGATAACCGTGTATACTTTCAAATATTTCATTAGCGCACAAATAGCATAACAAATTGTTTACTTATAATGGAATAATCTTAGACTTTTTTCATTGTAAACAGATAATAAATACCTAATATTTTTACAGAAGAATCGAATCACGAACACAAATAAGACCACAGACTTTTTAACCGAGACAGATTATAAAAAGCATCAGTAAAAAGCACAGTTCATTGTCCGATTATGAAGCAAGGAGGTTGGCTTAACTTCATTAGGCATGATGTCACTCCGCTCATTAAGATAAAGGTATACTTCATTTCCCCAAATATAAATATTTGGGGAAATGAAGTATCATCTTCATCTTCATTTCCCCAAATATAAATATTTGGGGAAATGAAGTATCTATTAGAAATGGTTTAACTATTTGTCACCCCGTTCCTAATGTCTTCTGGAATAATAGAATGTAAAATAATTTTTATTTGAGTAACTGATCACTACTTTTTGACCAAATATTTTTTATAATAAACTAAAAATAATTTATTATTCAAACTGAGATATAGTAAAAACTAGTTATTTTATTTAATATTGAACGGAAGCATCTAGTTTATTAATATTATAATACACATTTCCTTTGAAGTTTAAGTGCTTCCTTAAAAATATTATAAGGAAATATATAAAACGACGCTTCTTTATATAAGATGAACAAAGAACACAGGATATTTTAATCCGTGTTCTTTTGTTTAAAATACTTAAAAAACATATTATTATATGGCTTTACTATTTTTTTATGAATTTAATATATTTTAATATCAGCTCTATCCGCACTTTAAAATATTTAAATTTATTTGACCAGTTTCATTAACATAGATGATGAATATTATTTTCATGTAAAATTTATTATATATGTGTGATGTTAATTCTATGTGTGATAATAATTGCGACCTTATCTATAGATTTTTAAGGCATTCACCATTGTTGAATTTATATTATACTAGCGGTCCGCCCCGGCTTCGCCCGTGGTACATATGAAAAATAGATGTTGGCCGATTCTCAGACTTACCCGATATGCACAGAAAATTTCATGAGAATCGGTCCACCCGTTTCGGAGGAGTATGCAGACTAACATTGTGACACGAGAATTTTATATATTTATATTATATTTTAGTTTAAATCACAATTATAAAATATGTTTTTTGCTAATATAGCCAACTTAGAGTATATATTACAATAGTATAGAGCGCGTGTATTGCACAAATTGCTTAGTGCGCATCGTAGGCAGATGAGCTATAGATACTATATAGATGTGTGTGTGACAAATAGGGATGGGTAGGTATTAATTGCGTGTTGAGCTATCGATAAGTTATGTAAATAAATATGTATACTAAGTAAATTTTATGTTCAATATGTTATTAAAGGATAAATGTATGAATAAAGTATAAATATGTAATTTTAAATTTGTTTGCCAAGTGAATAAAGTGTGTTTATTCCATTTAAATATGTCTTGTATTAATTATAAGTAGTTATAAGTAGTTAAAAAAAATGTTTAATTGGAATATCTGAAAAACGTGTGGACTTCTTAAATATTAAAGTTAATAAAATAAAAGATCGGGTTTAGTTCTATTTTTTAAATAATAAATCAAATAATAATAGTATTTAAAAAATGTTAAATAAAAATAAGAAATCACTACATAGTATAAAACAAAGTCGCTTTCTCTGTCCCTATGTCCCTATGTCCCTTTGTATGCTTAAATCTTTGAAACTACGCAACGGATTTTGATGCGGTTTTTTTAATAGATAGAGTGATTCAAGAGGAAGGTTTATAATATGTATAATAACATCCATTAAATAGTGGAGAAGTACTGTTATTTTTGAGGTTTCTAATGTGATGTCGTAAATAATTACATTTTTTCCGCTTACATTGCAAACGCAGGCTGAACCCTACGAGTTTTATCAAAATAATGTACTAAGTATTGTACACATTGAAAAGGTCTACAGAAAAGTCCGTGATGGTATATGTCTATCTCTTATGGATAACCCACAATAACTTTTTTTTGTCATTTACTTTTTACGACAAATAATGGCTAATTTTCGAAGCGATTTTAACCAATACAGCATTAATCCTTAACCAATAATATTAAATACCTTGAATACATTGTTCATTTAATATAGATCTATATGGCCCTTTACACCGTATGATTTAAGTGAATATTTTCGAAGATATTACAGATTTAAAAATTGCGGGACGTAGCGTTTGCGGCGGTACCGGCCGACCGGGCCGCTATGTTTTTATATACAACGTCCACAGTTTTTCTGCACATTGCACCCGTGCGAAGCCGGGGCGGGTCGCTAGTAATTAATAATTTAAAATGCAATAATAAACAATATTAATAATTTTTTATTCAATTTTATCAATTCTATACCTACCAAAATCTTCAAAAATCAATTTAGCTGTTAAAATATAATATCGTAACATTACATACTTTATATTTACACTATAATACATTCGCATTCATAATATTAGAAAGTGTATCATACAAAACCCACCACAAAATTATTTTTAATACATTTTTAAAAGAGTTTTAATTTTAAAGTTAAATAAATAATATGTTAAAATATAGTTCTTCTTGTAAACTATCGAGTACAGCGTTGGTCAAGTCACATCACTACGATCACGTGGCGGCAGTGAGGTGCGCGAGCGAGCCTGTGCGTGTCCGCCTCCCACTTCCCCTTCACCCCCGCGATTCTAGATTTATTTTCATAAAAATAAATACAACAATCGATTTACCGATGAAATGTGATACTGGATTTCAATTTTGTGTTTTTTCTAGTATCGTTCTTGCAAGATCGAACTGCACATTTCACCATGTTTATTCGTAAATATGAAAAAAATCCCTAGAGAAACGCACTTCGATAGCTCTCAACCACGACTACGAGCGCTCGCGGCGGGAACGTCGTGTTGTTCCCACCTATGCCTACTGTTCCCACTTGGTTGTTCGCACTCTATAGATAGATATATATACTCTAAGATAGCCAAGCTTTGCTCAACGAATATTTCCGGAAACTTTTTTAAAATAGCTCTATTATCTATGACCATAATATTTTGCTTAAAGCCTATGAAGGCTAAACCATAAACAACCTAAATGAACTGTTAATCTAACTGTACACATGAGTCAGTATAGGTTCCTATAGCAGGCGTGAGGGTCGCCAACACCCACAAGGACTCTCGATTTCAATCGTGATAACTAAATGATTGTCATTCCAATTCTTAACCTATTACAAAAAGCTGTTATTGCCTTAGGCGGCCATGTGGGTGGTAATCAAATAACGGAGTTTCTGTTACACTTAGATTTGTAACTGTAACGTCTATTACGAATTTTAATCATCTGTAGATGTTAATTGTTGGAATGGATTGATTTAAATTTAATTTTGAGCGTCAATTCGGGTATAGAAAAATATAACTCAATTCATTAGTTGCTTTAATTAATAACCATGATAAGTCTTAAAATATGTAATCGTTTGTTATAAAAAGTTCATTAGGAAGTTAAATCTAAATATAATGCAATTAGAGTTTTAGGAAAGCACTAATAAAGCGGTATTTTATGTAATCAAATCTCCATTTGTCTTTAAAAAACAAAGGTGAGATAATTACATGATACCTAAATATGAACAATGAACCGTTATATTAACTGAATAGAACTCTACTTAAATATTTTTGTGTGAAATTTTGTTAAAACAACTAAAAATATTATATATATACTCTACCTATACATACAGATTAAGTACTTAGATCTTTTAAACCACCTAACAGACTTCGAAGCTCTTTTTAATAGATAGAGTCTTCGTGAAATAAGTGTACATTTTGTTTCATCAAATATCTAGTAAATTGATAAACCTCCGAACCATAACCACTATTTATTAACACACATCATTTAAAAATAAAAGCTCGCTAATGACAAGCACGGACCGCAAACAAACGTATTCAATTGAACGTTATATAACACATGCGAAACTTTCAAAGAATAGTCCATTCGTATCCGGTTGGGAAGCGAGTCTTGTATCGAAAATTGATCTTAGGCTGCGGCACAATAGCGGTTGAGGATCCTAATTTTCTTTTATTTCACAAAAAAATGTTTAATCTTATAAGTAAAAGTTATTTTTTTGAACTTTTGGTACTTAGTATAGCCACAATATAACTTCATACAAAACGTTCGAAATGGCACACGCACACAAGCAAGCGTGTTTACGAGAATCATAAGGGTATTCAGGGGGATCGATAGTAGCGGGTGACACATCCACAGATTTTGAATGACAAAGATACATAGTATAGAAAAGTGATGTCAATGACTTCACGTTAAATAAATATCGATTGTTTCAGTTTGCAGCCTAACTATATTTTTGGCTTCGGTATCTATTGTCCCAAGTATTCTTTTAAAAAAATATTCAATCTACAGTTTTGACTTTCCTACGATTTTATTATATGTATAGATATTAAAATAACCATTACATATATATGCCTTTATTCGAAAAAAAAATTACAAATTATTTACTGAAAAATACTTTCGTCTACTACGACTAATTCGGAATTTATTGTTAAATTTTATAGTGTAAAATATTCTCAATCTTATGAACAGTTTTTTTGAGTAACTGATTATGTTTAATTCGTTGTAAATTAATTCAGGCACTTTACAGTTTATGTGTTCTCTCTTAAAGCAGCAACGAAAATGTTATCCATTTTCTCGACATATTGAACAAAATCATCTGGTGGTATAATTGGTATAGTTGAATTCAAGCAGCCGAATACTGCGCAATTAGTACGTGGCATTTTTAAAATGATCGCCGAAATCAACATATCTACAAGCACGTGTTCAAATTAAACTGAAATAATATATTTCACCAAAATGTTAAAACATAAATACATATAAGATAGATATTATAATTATTGTATTTTTATCGATACGTTACGTCACCACTTTGTCAAGCACTAAGCCTGTCAAACTATTTTCTTTTTCATCCTAAAACAAAAAGGTGGAGGTTCTATGCTCGTATAATAATAATTTTAATTTATTTCTGCATATTTTGTGTTTATAAATTTAATTTAATTTATCGTTTTAAAAATAATTTAGTAGGTATACCTACATACAAGTATTGTAAATTCTGGTTTAAAATAATTATTGAATATATGTATAATACAAATATCAAGCATTATAAATAATTTAGATACATTAAATAACCTTCGGCGTCCATAACAAAACAAGATTTCGAAATATAGCACTGATAAAAACGTATTTACTTTTACAAGGTGTATTAATTCGGATTGTTTCTTCTTGTAAATTCATATTTAGGCTACACCATTTTTGTATTATAACGAGTTTTAATCTCAAAATTACCACAAAATCGACTGTGAAAAAAAAGCAAACAGAAATATACAGTCCGAATTGATAACCTCCTCCTTTATTTTTGAAGTCGGTTAAATATCAAAAAGGTAACAGCCCTATAGCTATAACAGTGCTTACGTCATAATTTCATCGCAGGGGCTTAGTTTCCTAACTGTATGTACGTATATATCTGTCAACTGTGGTATAGCTCTTATAACCATTTATCTGTAAAGTGACATATTTTTGTAAACTGCATGATAAAGATGTCCTATTATTTCAAGATATACGAGTAACTTGTTTCGGGATTCTACTTTTAAATTAATTATGTATTAAATTAAAGAAATATTGAGTTTAATAAAAATTTGAGTCTGTCTTCAGTAATATTTTTTAATAATTATAATCTTAAAAATTCTGTTTCATTAATAATATTTCATTTAATGAAAATCAATGATGATATAAACGTCACATTTGTATGTTATCTACAATCATGAATCATGGAAACAATTGCAACTGATAGTTTCGCGCCAATAGAGCGTATAACGAAATTTTATAAATACACACTAAGTACTGCTTCAGTAGTTTATTTCATTATCTGTGAATAGACAAGAAAAAAAAATATAGCATTCATTCCAATTTTAAAGTTTAAAATTAGAGCGGGAATTGTTTCTTTTTTATTTTGTCGCATTATTTTTCTCAAACATAGCGTTCATTTCAATTTTAAAGTTTAAAATTAGAGCGGGAATTGTTTCTTTTTATTTTGTCGCATTACTTTTCAAACATAGCGTTCATTCCAATTTTAAAGTTTAAAATTAGAGCGGAAATTGTTTCTTTTAAAGTGAAACTTTTATTACATCGTCTCAAACTTTTTGGTCTGTGTAGCGCATGTCGCGTGTATCGCGGCTGCCGAGTAGGTATACCTACTCGGCAGCCGACCGACACGCGACATGCGCTACACAAAGCAGTGTTCGGAACCGTTCGAACAGTTTCACTTTTACCGTGGTTTCATAAAACCACACAACATTTTTTTTCTTTTGTCGCATTATCTTTTCTCTGTATGTACAACGCTTTAGCTCATACCTTGTTGGAGGTCATACATACCTATTATATCAGTTCATTGCCAAGTAAAAGTTGATCGGTGGCTTAACATTAATCGATATTATTGTCGTTTTGAAAGCTTTTTTGTTATCGATACGTTACTGATAAATCTTGTTAGACTTTCGTTTAACTTTCATGAACATGCAATCGATTATAAAGCATTACAAGCATTATAGCGAAAGAAATTGGAGAAAATTTTATCCAACTTAATAGTTTATAACGTTATGATGAAAGTCAGTGTAAGCTATTAATTAGTAAATAGATATATCAAATAAAAGTTTTCCTATAGTTTTAAAATCTATTGAATAATTCTTACGTGTTAAGCAATATTGTACACTAACCTGTTTAAAACGTGATATTTTAAAAACCTTGATGCATACCGATGTAAGTAATTTTGCGCAATTAGACGGTCTTCAACGGTTATTTTAGTTGCACTTATATGGAAAAGTAAAAATTCTAGACACTTAATTGATGCCAAATTATTATCTGTATAAACTATTATTATCTGTACACACAATTTTGAAGTTTTTTTGGTATCTTCTTAAAATTATTGAAAGTATATTACCGAACTATTTAGATAATACCATAGATAAAACTGTGAATCAGAGCCGTATCATTGCTCTCAATTATCATTCTTGCGACAAGTTATTATTTATAATAAATTCAATACAATTGTGTCTCTCGGCGAGGCGTGACTACCGCGCCCAAATTCTTTTCGCCTGACATCTTGTCACCAGACTAGGATTGCGTGTAAACCTGTAATACAATTGTTACGTGAACATGGGGGTTAACATGACGTCTTAAAGCAGTTTTAATTCCATTATGGTTAAAGACAGAGCTTTATAAGTCCTGTAACGCCATCACTTTCCCACACTAGAATAAGAACTGCTTAAAGATGACAAAGTCATTGGTCCCTGGTCATTGTTCAACGTTTTAGTTTCGTTTGTAATGATATTCAATAGTCCTCAAGCTTATGTCAGGTCATATTGTAGTATTATGGTTCCAACCAGGATCTGAGTAAATTTGGAAAACCCAAGCCTTTGAAAGTGCGAATTGCCGCTCCGTTTGTGTTAATTTATTGTTATATTTTTATACCCGTTATTGTACCTAAATTATGACAGGCTTGAGACGGACAGATGGACAGCCTGATTCAAATATAATATTCCATTCCAAGATATGCATGGATTCCTATTAATTATGTTCCATCAAGTTCCATCATTCAATTAAATAAAAAACAGTCTTCAATTACTTGAGATTGCACTTAATCATAGAATTACTCGGCGATCGTCTGACCACTTAATTTCTTCCTTTTCTGCCCAATAATTACGTTTACGAGGCTCAATAAGAGATAAAAAAGCAAAACAATATTACAAAATGCGGAAGATAAATTAATAAGGTAAAAACCTCAAAGAATTGATTGTTCGTGATTAGTCACAAAGGTTTCTGATCGCCACGTCTAAGAGTCGATCACGGCTGTTCACTGAAGGAACGCGGCAAGGCCTTGTTCCTAAGGTCTGATTATTATAAATAATAATCATTGTTGCTTTTACTCAATACTGAATGAATATTTCATATGATTACGTTATTTCGAGACAAAGCTTCACTCCAATAAAGGACTTAGTAACTCTTTAAGAAAATGAGACAAAACTTGTTTATATTTTAGATACGTTTTAGAAATATAACTTCAAACTATAAATTAACTAAGTGCTACTAGTATATACAACTATATTATTTAAAAATTATGTCTAACCGACCGCACATTTTCAATTAGCAACGTATTTTACTAGATAATGTTACAGTTTAATCACGGTATAATAGACGTAGTGGGAAAACTTTAAAGTAACAGTAAACGAGTTTCAATTGTCTTTGTTATAAACTGGATTACTCACTTACACTATTACATTAAAAATATTCCGGACTTACCATATATGGACAATTTTATGGGCTCACTTGTTATGTTTAATTTAAAATCAATGTCTGCAGTATTGTGCTTTGTTAAAACTGACAATGGGAATACTAAATCATTTATAAATATATCATATATTTGTTGTTTAACTACGGCTACTTGAATAATAATGCAGAAGTTATTGTACTTAGTATAATGATTAGTAGCAAATTTTTTGTATTGGTTGTTTTTTTCCAGCGTCAGATAGAGAAACAAGATAAAAACATCCAAAGTTAAGGAACTTCTAGAGAAGAGCTATCTTACAACTCCATATTATAATTACAGATCTACATTTCAAATAAATACCTATATCTCCGTATTTGTAACACATTAACATGCCATACCATCCATGTCTCTTCATTTCCTGACTTCTTAATTTTTCAACAAGTAAAACATCATGTTCTATCATTACACATATGTATTCTATAATAACCTTCACTGATTGACTTTATGTCTCAAAATGATCTTATTCAATTTAACAGTATTAAAAATTTTAAACAACGGACGTTAGACTTAGTTTTTGGACGTTTTTGTAACATTAACATTTCAAAGGTTACTGTTCCCTTATCAAAACTAGATCCTTACCACCCCGCAATCTGTATAAAAATAGCTTCGATTACATGTAATTATTTGAGACACAAACCGCTTGAAATTCACAACTTTTTTAAAGCCGATTTCAGTGTTATCAACTCTGAACTGTCTAAAATTGAATGGGAACAGGAACTTTTGCCTTGTGATGATGTCAATATCATGGTTTCTAAATTTTATAAAATTATCTATGAAACTATTGATGCTCATGTACCCAAACGGATTATTAAAAGTAATAAATACCCAATTTGGTATACAACTGACCTTAAGAAACTAATATCTGAGAAGGAAAAAATTCGCAAGAGGCTAAAAATATATCACAATCCGAGGGACAAGCTAGAGGTAGGTATCTTAAACAAAAGGATAAGCGATCTAATTAAGATCCGTTACAAGGAATACATTATAGTATACTATACTAGTATATATCTACTAGTATAGTATATTATACTATATACTATACTAGTATAGTATATAGTATAATATACTATACTAGTATTGAGTCATCTATTATACAAAACCCTAAGAAATTTTGGGCGTTTATAAATAACCGAAAAGGTTGTTCATCAAATATTCCATCTGAAATGAAACTAGGCAATGTAACGTCTGATACGGGGCAGGGTATTTGCAAACTTTTCGCTTCTCATTTTGAGTCGATTTATTCCAAGAGTGATAAGAATTTTATTTCTGATACTGAGGATAAGTATCCCCAATTCTTCATCCATAATATCGCCTTGAGTCAAGACCATATAGCAAAATTACTCCAATCTCTTGATTCTAGTAAAGGTGCCGGGCCTGATGGTGTACCACCCTTGTTTATAACTAGAACATACACAAATCTGTCACTTCCTCTGAAAATTATTCCTCTAAAAATCTCTTGATTCTTCACTCTTTCCTAAACAATGGAAACTTGCTAATGTTATACCTATTCACAAAAAAGGAGATAAGAATGACACCAAAAATTACCGTCCTATATCTATATTGAACACGTTTTCTAAAGTATTTGAACGCTTGGTGCTTTCCACTATTATGCCATACTTCAATAATCTAATTAACGATTTTCAACACGGTTTTTGTAAAAACCGCTCAACGTTCTCAAACTTGCTGCATTATGCTTTTTACATCTGCAATAATCTCGACAGTGGCAGTGAAGTAGATGCTGTATACACTGACTTTAGTAGTGCTTTCGATAGGGTGGATCATTTCACTCTCTTACAAAAATTAAAAAATTATGGATTCCACGGGCGTCTTTTGGATTGGTTTCGTTCTTATCTTCACAATAGAATACAAAGAGTTACCGTGGGGGGTTATACGTCCCATGAATTTGTTGCAACTTCTGGTGTCCCTCAGGGCTCGCATCTAGGCCCGGCCCTTTTCTTGATTTTTATAAATGATATTTCAGACTGTGTAAAATATAGTCAATGTGCAATTTTTGCAGATGATTTAAAATTGTATAGGACGGTAAATAGTTTAGCAGATGCGTTTTTACTTCAACAAGACATAAATGCTGTTCATAAATGGTGTATTGATAATAGGATGGAAATTAATGTTGACAAGTGTTTACATATTAAATTCTCTAGAAAAATTAAAAAATTGAATTCAGATTATAACATTAACAAGGAACCTATCAAGGAAGTATCTGTTGCTCGCGATTTGGGTGTATACTTTGACTCTAAACTTACTTTCTCGCATCACTTTGAGGATATTATTTCAAAAGCATGGCGTATGTTGGGTTTTATCAAAAGGAATACAAAGGATTTTCACAGAACTGCGCCTTTGGTTATTTTATTCAATTCTCTCGTCCGCAGTGTGCTAGTGCAATATAGAACCCTCACTATCAACGACACATTGCACGAATAGAAAAAGTACAAAAGGCATTCACAAAATTTTTAGCTTTTAAGGATGCTCACATCAACTATAGGGCCCCATACAATGATAGGTTAGAGCATTTCAAACTTATTTCTTTGGAAAATCGTCGTCACCTTTTGGATCTTTATACTCTGCATAAAATCGTAAATGGCAATCTAAACACCAATCTTTTAACTTATATTAATTTAACTGTCCCGTTCAATCCCACGTTATGCGATAGTCAATACTTTTTCTGCCTCTTCGTCTCGTACAAACTTAAAGAAGTATAGCCCCATGAACAGACTAATGCGTGCTTTCAATAAGATTAATATAAATAATGATGTTGACATCTTTCACGACTCATTTTGGTCTTTCAAGAATAAAATTATCAGAATTATCTCTATGGACACTGTTATTGAATTCCTGTAAAAATGTTATTGAATTCCTATAATTATTTTTGACAATATTGTTTTCACATTGCTCTATATCTGACATTTTTTTTCTGTGTATAATTATTTAGATTAAATACTAAAGTAATGCTGTATGTACCTATAATTAGTAGCCAATTTAGATTAAGACTTTATGTACGATAACTTATATAATGTTACAAATTGAGTTACTGTTGGTGCATCTATAAATAAATAAAATAAAAATAAAATAAAATAAACCTTATTTACGTCACAAATTACGCTATTTAATTAAATAAACCAAAAACCCATAACAGAACGCTATCACAGAATCGATTACCACCGAGCCATAAAACGTAGCACATTAGAACTTAATAAAACATGGTAATTGGGTCCAGGCAATTGCTACAACTTGCCCACGCCACTAGAGGTCATCTACCTTAATGCAGAACTTACGATGGTCACTGACCATCTATACAGTTACACCACCAAAAATGGTTTAAGGTGCAGGAAGTGATTGGCGTAATTCTATGACGTTGTTAATTTTGTTTGTATCGCATCCGAATTGGCTTGCGTGAGCGATGTTTTTCAATTTATGAAGTAAAGACAGAAATCTTTATCTACACAAATATCTTGGATTATATACAAAATAAAAGTATTATGCGTCTTTTGCGCTTTCACTTACTATCAGAAGATGGCCGCTGCAATGGTCTAATTTATTGAAAAAATCAAATAAAACGGAGTTCTGCCCAGTCAGTTATATTTCGCACTAAACTTACCTTAATGAAGTATAACAGTTAAATACATTAGAATAATTATCTATCCCTTATCCATTTAAGCTCAAATTCAAACATTTATTTATTCAGCTAGACTTTGAAAGAAGTCGAATATCATTGCAAAATAGGTGGTTTATATCTATTAAATTAAAAATATCAGGAGAGGAATATTATAAAATGCTAAGACTAACTCCGCCCGGCTGAAAGTTGAACGGCGCGGCGGTCGCGCTACACAAAAGCTCGTGGAAACTTAAAGCTAAAATAAAACCTTTTAAATAAAAAATATCTAC